>CP113347.1:1436521-2873042 GCA_039634465.1 Didymella pinodella | reverse complement strand
TAACTGACTCTTAGGCTGCTTCTGACGCTTCTTCTTCTGACGCAGCTTATGACGTAAGCCGTTTATCTCGTCGTGGGCGAGCTCTAGTTGAGTTGAGAGATGGTGGATAGTTTGACCCAGCTTCCGCGCACCCACACTGCGTGGATCCTTCACCTCTACCCGTAAGGTACTACAAGCTTTAAGCTAGTCCTCTGCAGAATAAGCTGAAGAACCAGAGGAGCTTAATCCTAGGTCGCTGGGCGTGGTGTGGCGGAATCTATCGAGGATGACGTCGGGCTTGATGGGGTGTATGCTGGTGGCTTTAAAGGCCTTTAGTATGAGGTTTTTGGTGAACGTAGATACCCACGCAGGCCAGAACAGGGCAAAGAAGTCAGCTTTTGACAGTGGAGAGAGGCCCTGAGACTGCTGGAGGTGGTCATCAAGTTCGTTAGAGTAGGCAGACGATAGAGGCTTGAAGCAGACTACATCCAACGGCTGCAGCGTCTGGGTACTGTGAGGTGGCAACACTGCCAATATGATACGCTTCTGGTGACAGTATTCGAGAAAATCCTAGGTTAGGTGACTCCTATGGCCGTCCACAACTAACAGCTGATACCTCAGCCGTGCCTTTGGCTTAGAGTATCGATCGAATACCTGTTCAAGCCAAGCTAATCCTATATCGTTGTTGGTCCATCCAGTAGGCGATGAGGTGACGTGGATAGAGTGCCTTTCTAGGTTAACATCAGCCACCTAGCGGCTCTGTATGGTGGAGTTCTTTGACGCAAAGATGATGCCAGGCGGAAGAGCAGTACCATCAGCACAGATCGTTGCCAACAGGCTCACCCACTCACGTGAGCCATCTTAGAGAGCCTGCCTGACCTCCTTCTTCTCATATTAACGCCGGCTGAACACTCGTTTAGTCCTGCCTAGTACTCTAATCGCGAAGCCCTTCTCATCTATATTGTAGGTGTTCTCTGGCAGAATGTTGTATTGAGTGACTTTCTGCTGTAGCAGCTGAAAGTACAACTTATATTTGTATTAGGACTCAGCGTTGTGACGATTTAAGTCCATGCCAGTAACCCACGCGTACTTTAATTGCTCGTGGTGACGGTGGAGGAAGCGCTGAACCCACATATCAGAGCAGGGCTGTGAGGCAACTGAGGATGCGAAGTTCTGTATTATACGCCTGGTGGGTGCTGAGTGACGCTCTGACAACTGCAGTATATACTTAACTAGATCTAACTCCTGTTGGTTGTTGAGTTTCTTTTGACTCTCGTTGGCGACGCGTTGGGGGACCTGCACGCCTCGGTGCGCGCGCGACAGCGTATTGCGATCAACGCCGTGTTTTTTTGCAATCTTTGTATATATAGGTTTTTCGCCAGGCTTTAAATTATTAATCTCTGCAAGAGCATCTGATATTCCTGTCATGGTGGTTGAGTTGTTACGCGTTGAAATCTGGTGTAGATGTTGTTCCCTGATCGTTGGCTGTTACCGATCGTTGGGTGCACGGACACGGTACGCGCACGGACACGGTAAGCGAGTGACGCGCCCCAACAAGCAGATGGGTCTACCTACCTTCAAACCTCAATGGATCAACCACCAGACCTTGAATTACTTCCAAATGAAGAGAGAATTAATCTTGCACTCTAAGCAATTAAAAAACCTTAAGAACTAAGCGTGCGACGCGCTGCTGTAGTTTACAAGGTCTCAGAGGCAACTCTCCGCCGCCGACGCGCTGGAACGCGATCAACACGCGATACCCACCCTAAATCATCAAATCTTACTAAGGCAGAAGAGCAGACCCTTGTAAAGTATATAAGGAAGCTTGACCAGCAAGGATCTAGCCCAACGCTTTGTTAGGTTGAAGATATGGCTAATTAACTGCGCGCTGCACGCGACGTAGGCCCTATTAGCTTGCGATGGGCCTTAAACTTCGTTAAACGCGAGCCTGGAGTTAAATCGCGAATGACTTGACAGAGGGATCGCCAGAGAGTCCTCTGCAGCGACCTAGCTGTCATTAGGCCCTAGTTTGACCTAGTACAGAACGTTAAGGCCAAGTACGGTATCCTGGACGAAGATACCTACAACTTTAACGAGACTAGCTTCACTATAGGCGTTAGAAGTCAAGTCAAAGTAGTTACTGCATTAGAGAGACGTACTGAGCCTATTGGAGTCTAGCAGGGAGATCGTAAGTGGGTGACTCTAATCGCTGCGATCAACGCGATAGGCTAGGCAATCGCGCCCTACCTTATCTTCAAAGCAAAGAACCACGACGAAGCTTAGTTCCCTAATTTAAAGCCCCAATAGCGCATTAGGGTAAGTGACAACAGCTGGACTACCAACGAGCTTGGTGTAGCCTGGCTCAGGCACTTCATTAAGCGGATCAAAGGCCAGAGGGTAGGTAGCTACGTGCTGCTGATACTTGACGGCCACAAGAGCCACAAGTCGCTCTCTTTCCAGGAGCTTTGCGAGGAGAACAAGATAATTACCCTCCGTATGCCTCCGCACTCGTCACACATCCTTCAGCCGCTTGACGTGGGTTGTTTTGCCCCCCTGAAGCGAGCGTACGGCAGAGAGATCAGAGGCTTGGCATTAGACCATATTAGCAGAATTGACAAGAAAGCCTTCATCGCGACCTTTGCAAAGGTATTTAAGCAGGCGTTTTTAAAGGCAAACATCATAGCAAGCTTTAAGGCAACTGGATTAGTGCCTAGAGATCTATCAGTGGTGCTATTAAAGCTTGATGTTAAGGTCCGCACGCTAACACTGCCGCTCTTAGAGGAGCTCCAATAGAACCCTAAGACACCCACTAACGCTAATGAGATCCAGGCTTAATTAACGCTGCTTCGCGATCGTATTTAAAAGCACTAAGGATCGTCACCAACTCCGATGGTTGAAATCGTTGATCAGCTGCAGAGAGGCACGGCAATGCTGCTGCATGGGCAGACGTTATTAGCAGCCCGAGTGCTGCAGCTTGAAGCGTCAAATAAAGCAGCCTCTGAGCGTAAATCACGGAAAAGAAAGCGTATTTAGAAGGGCGGAGATCTGTCAAAGGAAGAGGCAGAGGACTTAATAGCTCAACGCGACGTTAAGGCGCAGGTTGAAGGGGAGAGTTGTGAGGGTAGGGTTCGAACAGGTGCAGGCAAGAGCGGTAAAAGGCACTGTAAGCGCTGCGGAGAGATTAGTCACAATTCGCGCACTTGTAAGAAAGATGTAGTAGAGGTTATCGATTAATATTCTATACTGTAAGCTACAGTACAACGTTGTAGTGTTGTACTGTTGCAGTTAGTAGGCCTAACAGCTTGTTAGGGCGCGTCACCCGCTTATCCGCGTCACTCGCTATGCACTCACGTTATAAACCTAGTAAGTACATTAATAGAGCCTTTTAATAGTAGCTAGAAGGTATATAGTTAAAAGGCAGCTGGCTGCATCTAAATATATAGCAATTTAGCCTATTTGTAATAATATAGAGTAGTTTGTTACTTCTCTGCCTTAGTGCACATAATGTCTACGGTTTTATAAAACCCGTTATATGTCGCACATTTTAAAGGAATTATTGGCTTGTCCAAAAATCCAAGTGCACGTTCCAATCCGCAAACGGACTTAGAGCACGATTCTCTGCAGCTTAGTATCGTTGGCGTTTAAATCTCACTACCGTATAAATCCGTTCAACTCGGAAATAGCCAGCAGAGGGTTGACAAATACTCAATGGCGATGCACCATTGAAACGGATATGCCCACGCTTATTGACATTAGTCACCTTCCTTTTTAAGAATAAACTGTCTCCAAGTTCAACGGATCTACCCCGCGCTTTTCCTCACCCGACAGACCCTCCCACGGTCCACAAATCTAAAGCGTTCCGCGGACTCTTCCGAGATCGGTCAGAAGAACAATTTAGAGGCCGAGATGAAGATTTGCGGACATAAGTTGCAGCACAATCGTGGCATTTCTTAAAGGTCAAACTCTGGTTGCCTCCTTAAACGGTAAACATTTGTTTCTTATCGTTCGACTTGGTTTTCCACCCTCTCCTAGCCTTGTAACGAGTCCGAGTTTCAGGGAAGCCCCAGCTAGAGCATGACTAGAGCTTGCGAACGCTGTTTGTTGACAAGATTACCCGGGCGATAACTATGGATATCCCGAAGACGGAGTCTGAAAATGGGAGCTTGGACGTACCAGTAGTTGTGATTGGGGGGGGTCCGACAGGATTGCTGGTAGCACATCTTCTCTCGCGATTGGGGATACGGTCCATGGTGATCGAGCGATATTCAGAAAGACTTGGTGCCCCCAAAGCACATGCGCTGTCTCCAAGGTCACTTGAGATCTGTCGGCAGTTTGCTCTTGACGTCAATGCCATACGACAGCAAGGCACGAAGCGAATGGATGCTCGATGGGTCAACTTTTTGACAAGTCTCGACGGCGAGGCCGTGGGTCGCCTCCCGTATGAGAGGATGGATGTTGACGTCCTCCTTGCGACACCTGAGATGATTCACAACATCCCCCAACCAAGCTTCGAGCAATTCCTTAGCGAGCAACTATCTCGAGATCCCAATGTGAAGATCCGCAATGGCGTCTCCTTTGTTTCGCTGGAACAAGACACGGATGGAGTGACTACCACTGTCGAAGAACGCACTACCAGCCAAAAATTTGAGATCCGATCCAAGTTTCTTGTCGCCTGCGACGGCGCGAGGAGTAAAGTCAGGACACACCTTGGGATCGAGAGCGAAGGCGAGGACTCTTACGAAACAATGATGACGATACACTTTAACGCAAACCTACGTCCTGTTGTGAAGGAGAGAGTCGGTATGCTGCATTGGATCATGGATCCCCAGGCTAGTGGCTTCATTATTGGATACGACTTGTCAGGCAATGAGGTTCTCATCAGCAACTTCGACTCAAAGCAACACCCTATTGAGTCGTGGAATGAAAACCTATGTCGGCAAGTGGTGATGAGCGCTATTGGCACGGACATTGAATACGATATACTCAGTTACAGACCGTGGATTCTCTCGCGGAACGTTGCGAAAGAGTATCGCCGGCAACATGTATTCCTGGCTGGAGATGCTGCACACTCCTTCCCACCCACAGGCGGCTTGGGGCTCAACTCCGGTCTTGCGGACGTTCATAATCTGGCTTGGAAAATTGCTGCAGTACTTCGTGGCACTGCATCAGATAGCCTACTCGACACATATGAAGCAGATCGTCGCCACGTCGCAGAGGTCAACTCTCAACAAAGTGTCAAGAACGGCCAGAAGATTTTCAGTCTACTAAAAACCCTCGGTATGGGTAATAGCACTAGTTTGGAAGAAGCGAGGTATAACCTTCTTGCTACTATCCATGATCCAGCAAAGCAAGATGAAATTGCTGCTGGTATCGAGGGTCAGCGAGAGCACTTCGACAATGTGAGTAATATTCTTCCCGTACCCAAAATGTACTAATAGCTCTTTGCAGTTGGAGCTGCACATTGGATATGTTTACGGCAGCACCGAGATTCCAAGTAATGCATCGAACTATGTTCCGAAATTCATCCCAGGTGCCAGGTTACCCCACTCATGGATACTCCCTAAAGGCAAGGATGTGGTGGAGAACTTGCAGCCTGTAGACTTGTCTTATGTTGAGGAACTGTCCAAAGAGTCCGTTGATAAGTACCGCTATAGCACTTTGGACCTTTGCCCTAAAGGTGCCTTTACTTTGTTGGTTGCCGAGGACTCCTGCTTGCAAGCTTGGCGTTCTGATGTTGTTCTTCGACGCTACAGTAAAGATTTTACCCTAGTTGACGAGAAAGACGGCTGGGCTAGCAAAACGGGACTAACAACCGGAGGTGCGCTCTTGGTGCGGCCTGACCAACACATTGTAGCACTCTTTGACAAGAGTGTAAGTAAAGCGAGCGTTGAGAATCTCTTATCTGTAATGCTTGGATAATAAATTAAGCAGACTCAAATAGATAACGTATAGGACCATCGAGCCGGTACAACATTTTACCTTAACTATTATTAGTAGGTGTAGCCAATAGGCTGCTTACAGACTTCTATTAGATATTATAACATAGTTAGAAACAATACTATATATACTATCTACTCTAGCACCTTAATTATTACTTTAAATATTTCTTTCGCAACTAGTAGTAACGTACCCTATAGACAAGGTACTTACTAGACAAGCTACTTACTTTTACTAACCTCCTACTAAAACTTACTCTATTATAGCCTAAAGTACTATAAAATAGCGCTATATAAAATAAAATTAGCTATAATATGCCTTAGAGACTACTTCTATATTATTTGTATATATTTATATATTATATCTAGTCTTACAATACTATCTATAGCGCCTTTAGGTTAGTTCTATATAAAGTAGAACAAGCTAAAATATTACTTAGAGACCTCTTCTACTTTATTCTTATATATTTATATATTATGTCTACTCTCTCTATACCATCTATAGCGTTATTAGGATAGTCTACTTTCTTTAGCGTGTACCTACTTCTTCTATCTCTTTCTATTACTATACGCACTAAACTTCTTTAGAGTAGTTAACTACTAGTCTTCTTTAACTATAAGGCTTTCTTTAGCTTATATTTACCTTTTTTTATATAACTTATATTCTATAGCAGCTACTTAAGCAACTTAAAGCTTAGTGTTCTCCTATTATATTAAAGCTAGCTTATATAATAGAATTGCTCCCCTTCTTACGTAGTGCTTAAGCGCGCTTAAAATAAAATTTAGTAAGTTGCCCTATTGTTTATTATATTTGTCGTAAATTAGAGTTAATTATATATTAAATTCTAGAGTATTACTTAGGGTTTGCAACTACTAGAGCTTGTTATTTATATAGAGTAGTAGTAATAGAGTGCGCAGCTTTATATTAAGAGTTAATATAACTTTTTCTAGATTAAATAGGACTAATCTAGCCTCTTAGGACCCATCTTATATATTACTAGTAGTAATAGCTTTCTTCTAAGCTACTTTAAAGTATAGTAGAAACTTTTACTTTATAATATAGTTAGTCTAGTTATATATAAGCTTGTTAACCTTATCTCTATACGCCTTCTTTAGAAGGTTGAAATAACCTATATCAAGTAACTATAGGAGGTGCAATAAGTACATAGGTATATACAAGGTTAAAATCTTTTAATTTATTAGTATTACTAGAATTCTATATAATTATAGCTCTTATAACTATTAATAATTAGTGTATAGTAGGTGCTAATAGTACGCATCTTTATATGCCTATTAAAGTACTTTAAGTAGTTAAAACTAAGCTAGTTAATAGTCTAGCTATTTTTAAAGATGCTAATTACCTAGTCTTAAGGTAGCGCATTATTCTTATACTAATTAGAAAGGTGTTAGCAGGTTTTAAAAATAATATAGAGTAGAATAGGCTATCTAGTAGTTTTAATACTCTAGATAACTATTACCTACTTTTAGTTGCCTAGCTAGATAGCCTTTAGCTAATCTTATTATCCCAAAGCTATAGTAACTACTTTTTAGGAAATCTAGCCTCCTATAAAGCCTATCTTATAAAAGTTATATATATTAGTGTTCTAGATACTATACTTAGCTTTAGTATTAGCTATCAGGCTAAACTAGCTCTATGGAATCTTAGGACTCTTATAGAGGGCTCTCTTATAGTTATACTTATAATTAAACGTAACTATTAGCTCTAGGTGCTGCTTAATAAGTATACTAGGCTAGTTTATGCTAATAGGGCCTAGGTTACGCTTAGCATAGAAAGAATTAGCTATAGTAGCTATATCTAAAAGCTAAGAGGAAAATCCTTATATGTTTAGCTTAAGAATATGTATAATAATTACCCCCTCTTCATTATTCTCTAGCTTCTATAAGTTAGCTATAGAATAAGCGTGTAAAGGCTATCCTGCGCAATAGTTGCTTAGTGTCTTTTAAGGGACCCTATAGATAGCTGCAGCGCGTTGCTAAGAGAGAGTTGCGTCTTGTTTAAGAGCCTAGAGCGCAAGCTATATCTAAGCTTCCTTTAACGCGTCTAAATAGGAGCGGTAAGAGGGCATTAGTATATAAGGGGTGGTTTGGTGGGGGCATGGCAAAAGTAAGCGGCTTGTGCGGTGAGCGGCTCGTCCGTGGGGTATGTTATACTACTACTTCAAAATATCTCGCAAAATTAGCTTTTGTATAGAGCAGTACAGCCTCACGTTTGGTGGTGGTTTTGGTGATCCAAATCGGGCGTTGCACCGTCCACCTCGGAAGTACTCGAAGTCTATGTATGTCCGGCACCAGCGAAAGAAAAACAGTTAAGCTGTCATAGACAGTGCTTGTTTAGACGGCTCTAGCTTTGTTGTACAAACAGTGTTAAAAACAGCCCAATCCAGTTTTAACAGACTCAATAAACAAGGGTGATGCATTGATAAGCTTTGCACTGCGAGCCTACAGACACAGAAGCACACTAATTTGCAGAAGTTATTAGGGCGGTCAACAAGTGATTGATGGTGTACCCTTGAACTAGGATACGGCTT
Source organism: Didymella pinodella (assembly GCA_039634465.1). NCBI lineage: Eukaryota > Fungi > Ascomycota > Dothideomycetes > Pleosporales > Didymellaceae > Didymella > Didymella pinodella. The sequence continues at coordinate 2,864,578 of CP113347.1, read as the reverse complement.
GAAAGTTGTTCATACCAAATGAACTGTCCGTCCTTGTACATCGATATGCATCACCACTGAGAGTACTAAGGTTGCAGGAGAAACAATCGGCGACTCGTATCGTGTCTGTGCGCGGATTCGCGCAATACGCCGAAACCACCACAACTCTCAAAACTCGATTAGTACCGGTACCGGTACGAGCGTACAGACAGTAAGTTACTGCAAATTGTCCGGTGAAACCGCGTCACTAGGATCGCTAGCGCAATTATTGCACAGCTTGCATTAAGAAGAGAAGAGACCTGCCAGCTCCCATTCATTGTTAAAACATATACAGTTTTTGATTCAGATACTGGGAAGGCCATGTTGTACTGCCGCCAAAGCTACCAGAAAGACGACACAAACGTCTTGTATGATTGCTCCCTGTTCGAGATGGTTATACAAGCTTTGGAGTACATGATGGACATCGCGGAGGAGAGCAATATATAAACAGTGACTTTTGCCATAGTCATGATGAAGAATCTGCGCAATGTGAACGAAGTGCAGCTCGAAGCTCTTCTCTGAGATCTTACGGCTAGTGAAACCAACGGCTCACTGCCGCTCGAGATCAAGGCTCAGAACGCCGGCATTTTGATAAGCCGCCGGAAGGAACATAAGAACTTGGAATTTTTTGAATTGTCGCCGACCAATAAAGCAGCTTTGCGCTCCACGCGGCTCACGTGAACGTTGTTGACCTGTAGATCGCGTGTTGCAGTCAACAGAGCTCAAAATCTGATTCCGCTGGATTTGTGCTGTACCCTCAGCGTGGCCATTCCGCGGTCCGTGGCAGATTATGTCGCAATATATTTCGACTGGAGAGGTTCCGCGGAAGTTCCGGGAAATGTGTGTTTAGTTTTTGAGCGGGGCAGCTTCGGAAGATCGCGGAAAGTGACGCCACGCCCTTGGGTCGGTCCAATTCTCGTCCACTAGCTACCTTGGTTTCCACAGAGCCTATAATCGTTCTGGTGGATTTGCACTCACGTGGTTCTGTACCCCATGGCAACCCTTGCATGCATTAGGGGAACCTTGTCACAAGCCATCTCGGCAAGAGACGTTCCGCAAAACTGGGTGTCTAGTGCCTTGTAGGGCGGGGATTTGGCCGAGGGCCGCAGAAGAGAGGAATGAGTGTAAGGCGGTGAGCTCGCCGGAGACGAGTCTTTGCCTTTTCCACCACAGATCTATTTTCACACGTCCTATCCTGAGCGGAAAGCAAAGAAAATGGATTAGCACGGAATATGGCATGGCATCCGAGGTTGTCTTAGGTCATTGATTTTTACTTCCTCCTTAAACTGAGAGTTTACAGTTATCTGAATACAAAGATACTCAATCACTCCAGCACGATGCCTATCTTACGAAGTTTTTATTTTAGAATTGCTCCATCGTCTCCTGCACTGGGCCAATCCTATAGCCGATGCCAGCTCTAGGACACATCCTGAGCGATCTTCGTTCTGTCGATGACCTTCACCGAGATCTTCGGTTTGACAAACCACCCGCTACATGTCGTCCACTCTTTGTCACGTGCTGGGACAAAATCGAACTTTCGAACGAGCTGCGGCACAAGCTTTGTCATTTCGAGCAGCGATATATTTTTGCCGATGCAGGTTCTTGCACCAATACCAAACTGTTGACCATATCAGCAGGTTTTAATTTGATGCTATACGATTGCAGAGAATACTTACCGCCAGCCAGTTCTGGTCTAAGTAGGCAAGTTGCTCCTTGCCAACCATCCAACGCTCCGGTCGAAACTCATGTACGTTTGGTCCCCAGATTTTTTCATCGCTGTGGATAACCCATGGATTAACACCCACGACGGTCTGTAAGCAAATTTGTGGTCAGGGACTGCCCTTTCATAGTATGTTAATAGGTTTGCTTAAAACTTACGTGTTGTGGGAAATGTGTCCCAGCAAGCTCCGCGCCGCCCACGGGTACAACTCTGCTCATAATTTGCCCAACCGCCGAATGCAGACGTAGAGCCTCTTTAATGGTGGCCTGCAGGTAAGAGAGCTTTTGGGCTTCCTGGAAAGTGACGGGATCAGAGAGATTCCCTTCTCGGGCGGCTGTGTCGATCTCGTTGCGGAGCTTGCGCAAGCAATCTGGATGCTTCATAAGGAAATATACAACAGCCGTTAGGCTGATTCCGGTCGTGTCAGAGCCAGCGGCGATATTTGAACCCATCACGTTGTTTATAGTAAATTGATCGATCTTGCCAGCTTTGTTTAGTTCGACGCATTTGACCATGAAATCCTTGCGGTCACTAGGATCAGAAGCATCTTGCATCCTAGCACGAATTTCCCTCAGGATGACGCGTTGCAGGACTTTCATATGACTGTTGATGGGAAAGACTTTTTGGAGCCAAAGATACCATTGATGAAGCTCAGGGAAGAGTCCAACCTTGGAACCGTAGCCTATGGCTGTCATATGAGCAGCGTGGAGAAGACCATCCTTATCATAACCAGCCTCAATGAGGCCAAATGATCGTCCAAAGGTAATCTCGCCAATTACGTCAAAAGCGTAGAACTGCATCCAGGTGAACAAATCGAAAGCCTGCCCAGCTTGGCCATGGTCAGCCAACGCTGCCATGAAACGACGGTTCACCTCGTCGACAAATGGCTCGTAGGACACCAAAGAACTCATAGCATACATGCTAGATGTCTTCCGCCGTTCGAGGGCGTGCTTTGCGTTGCTCGTTTCAGAAAATACGTCCTTGTGGTCTGTGTTAGGCGTACCAAAGGCGGTGTAGAAATCAGACTTGTAAAATTTGGAACTGGGACCGTATATCGTGCGAATCACGGTTGGGTCGCTTATGCTATAACGGTTGGGTGCTAGCCGTACGATAGGGCCTTAAGGTTTTAGCACAATGTAGTAAAATGTTTGTATTAGGTGGGTTGAGCTACCATATTGTTTGTGTAGAGCAATAGTGACAAGTTCAAGTTGGCCTTGCCACGTCTTGTAGAGCTCCCAAAGTCGAGTGTATCGGGCGAGTGCTGGGCCACCAACATCACGCAGTGGATCAAAAAAAGGCCCTAGAAGATAGTAAACAACCAAGAGAGCGGTCAGGCCTAAGATCAGTCCAGAAGAGCCCACGTCTTGGAGTGTAAAAAGCATCTTGCAAAATTTAAATGCAATTTGAAGTCGAAACGCAAAGCGTTAAAAGAATTGTGGCAAAAGTTCGAGCTTTAGCTTAGATAATTTTTAAGCTTTATATAGAGTATATTAGTTCCGCTATTCCGCGGCAGTAAGTACAACGTTTCACGAGTTGGACAGTCGTAGGCTGAGTGGCACGGCTTTATGCAAGGCGCCTAGTTCCGACGACACGTCTTGAGCATACCGGTAAGGACTTAACGTAGCCTATCACCTGACGCGCGTCCTGGCCTGACGCCCGCCCCACTAACACTAAAACAGCAGCTTAATTTAAGGCTATTCAGCCACGTATAATTGCTGTTATTGCAACATCTTTTAGCATTAAGTTCTAGAGAGCTTAATTAATATATATAGCTATCTATATTTTAATAAGAGCTTAATTACTTAGCTATACTATAATGAAGATAGTAGTAGGCCTACTACAGCACCTATAGCTTTACTACTAGCTAAAGGCTGCGTAGCTGCTCTCTTTTTTAAAGCTATTCTAATAGAAGCCCTAAGGCTATGTTTCTTACTATTTTAGATAGTTTCCTAAGCTTATTAGAGTTATTATTAAGCCTTATAAGCTGCCTATTATAAGGCTTAATTAGTAGCCTTATAAGCTTTTTTTTTTACTTTATTATTTAAGCTTCTACTCTTACTATACGCCTCTATTAAGCTGCCTAGAGCTTTTCCTGCCTCCTGTTACGAACCTGAAGATGGGCCACGAAACGTTAACCGATCTAGTACGGACACAGAGGTCCTGGGACCAGAAGAGTGCTGGGGACCTGAGGGATCCAAGGAACGACAAGCGCCTGGGACCCGTGTGGTCCTAGGAACGAAGGATCCCAGGAACCCGTGTGGTCAACGCACGGACCACTACTGAGCACTTAACGCACGTGACGTGCTTAGTGATTAGTCCTGCTCAGCACTACTGAGCACTGCGAGCATACTGAGCACCTTGCATATCTCCTAAGTATATAGCACACAGGAACACAACCCTTATAGTTCGTGTTTAACCTAGTTAATTAAGTTTGTCTTTGGATCTCAACCTTTAACCTTTAAGCTAGACAGTCTACTCTGTACTACTTATCGTTACCCCTGCCTTTAAGACTAATAGATTATATCTGTACACCTTATCGCAAACTAACCCCCTTAGCTTCCTGTTACTGTACTTATCCTCAAGAACCAATAGAACACGTGCTTACGAGCTTTGCTTAAAGTATAACTTTAACATTTTAAACACCCCTAAGATGAGTACTACCTCAGGACCCCGTGCTACCCCTAGCAGCACTCGCTTAAACGATACGGACATGACTGACGCTAGTACTACGACTAACAGCGTCATAAACGTCAACAAGCCTGACCTCTACTATAGAGATCGCGCGAAGTTAGACGATTAGATCATGCAATAGGACCTCTTCTTCACTTTCTAAGGTGATAAGGTACCTATAGACAAACGAGTCATCCTTGTATCAAGCTACATGCGTGGCAACGCATTTAAATAGATTAAGCCCTTTATCTAACAATTCTAGGCGGGAACCGCCCTAGATAAAGTAGACGAATAGGTCGGAAATTTCGACAACTTTAAAGAGAAGATTAAACCTGTCTTTGGTATCTCTAACGAACCCACAATTGCACGACGCGAGATTTAGCGCATACGTCAGATTAAGTCAGCCGCTGACTACGCTGCGGAGTTTCAGCAGCTAGCTGCTAACACTGACTGGGATGACACTGCGTTGATGACTATGTTCAAGCAAGGCCTTAAACCTTTAGTCAAGACAGAGCTGATGCGCACTAGCGCCAGCACTAACAGTTTAGACAACCTCATTAATACTGCAATTAACATTAACGTCAAGCTCTACGAACTCCAGCGAGAGCTTTAAGACGATCTACGGGCGCGCGTGCTCTTAAATAAGAAACGCTCGCCGCCACGCAACCTATAGCGCAACAACCTCGCTAACCGCGGACAGCGCGGAGGCCACTATTAATCTAACTCCGGACAACGTATCCATAACAACACACGAAGTGGATACTACAGACCAGCCGCTATAGACCTATCTAATATTAACAAAGGACCTGATAGGTGGAATAAGAAAGAGCAGAGTAAGGGTAGTAGCAATTGCAGTAACAAGTCATTAGTAACTTGTTACGGCTGTGGCAAGACAGGCTACTACGCTTGCGATTGTCGCATAAAGAATAAAGTAGTCTAACAGCTTAACATGCTAACTACTAGCGACAACAAGACTAGTAGAGAATAGGAAGTTCTTACTAAAGACATGGGCCGTCTTATAGAAGACAACTATGATAAGGAATCAGACAAATACACGTTAGACGAACTTGTGCGGGCATTAACGCCTCACCTGCATACCTAATAGATCTATAACAATCCCCAAAAGCACTATGCGGTAGAATGCGACACCTGGGATGGCACCATCATTGTCGGCAAACGATACTACGGACCCTTCTACTAAAAAGATAACTAATACTATTCACAGGAAGGAAAACGCCTACTTGTCAGCGACAGACTATAAGAGTATGACACGCCGGTCTTGCGCGACTGAGCAACCTAGACTCCTGCCTCCCAGGCACCTTAAGTACCTACAATCAACCTGACCATTGTCAACAACATTCCCGAACATAAGGAAGAAATACCAAGCGTCACTATTTAGTCACCTACTTCGCAGAGTGTTAAGAGCACTCGCGACTAGATAATAGACGAAGACATTGTGCGATCAAAACAGTATTTACTTAGTGACATTAACGCACTTAAGAAGTTTAATTAACAATTAATTAACGTAAAGAAGACTAATAAGGATTAGCACACAGAAGACTTTAACTAATAGAAGAAAGACAATACTGCGACGCAACAGCAGCTAGACGCTTATAACTTATACGCTCGAAGCTGAGACGAACCTGACTTCGACTAACGACCCGCTATGCTAGCGCAAAGCTACACATCGCAGCTACATTAGGACATTAGAAACCCGTGTCACCCTCAGTTACCAGCCATGCAGTGCTACCACGAAGCCTGCGACGACTATCTGCAGTTCAAGATTAACAGCTAGTGGTTCCTAAGCAAGCCTGATGGTTGCGAAGACTACTGGTGGGAGTGTGCTAAGACATACTGCGCGGAGCACCTCTAGGACAAGCGTACGAACCTACACTTCCTAGGAATCACTAGCGTAGATAAAGCTCTAGACATGCACCTAGTACAAAACAAAGAATGCTACAGTCCTAAATAGGTTAAGTGCCTTAACCTAAAGTGTTAGAAACACTAGTCACTTAAGCGCCTAAGCGGCTTTCTGCCCTAGGACGAGTCTTTTTTAGACAGATGGCAAACAAACGCTACGGAGGAAGTGGACGAGAGCGTTTTCTTAACAACGTCTAAGGCTCCTAGAATTGACGTAAGGATTCTAATAAGACCTATTCCCTTATCAAATTCCCTATTGTGCTAGAAGGCACTAGGATAACAGCATTGTTGGACTTAGGAGCACAAAGCAACTATGTGTCTTAATCCGCTATTACGCAAGCAGGCTTGCAGAAGTAAAGAAAGGAGGAACTATACCCTTTACAAGTAGCTAACAGGGAACTAATGCTAGGAGAATTGTTTATAACCCACAAGGTGGTACAACAACATCTTAAAGTATTTAACTATAAGGAATTAATAGACCTAGATGTTCTAGGAACAGCCGCCTACGATATTATATTAGGACTTCCTTAGTTAAGAGAGCACAATCCATAGATTGACTGGAAGAACCAGCGAATAACGCTTAAGTGTCACGGATCAGGTACACTAAGACAGCGACCCGCGCAGCTCACGACGCAGCTGGTGGATGAGAAGGAGATTAACAATATCTCTTCAAACAAGACGCGCCAAGTTAGAGCGGTTAACCGTGCAGATACCAACTAGCCCTAGGATCACAAAGCAACGGTTAAGGAGGCCAGTACAACCCCTAACATCCCAGACAAATACAGAGAGTTTATAGACCTCTTCTGCGATAAGAAGACTGCGAAGGCATTACCGCAGCACTAGGAATAGGACCACGAGATTAAGCTTGAAGAAGGAAAGAAACCCCTATTCAGGCCTATATATTAAATGTTAGAAAAGGAACTTAAGGAACTACGCAAGTACCTTAAAGAGAACCTTAACAAAGGATTTATTAGAGAATTAGAATCCCTAGCAGGATTTCCCGTTCTATTCGTACTAAAGAAAGATGGCAAGCTACGACCTTGCATCAACTTCTAGAAACTTAACGATATCACGATTAAAAACTATTACCTGCTACTAAACATCAGCGAACTACAAGATCAGTTAGCTGGAGCACAGTACTTCACTGCGTTAGATCTAAGAGGAGCGTATAACCTCATCCGCATAAAGGAAGGCGAAGAATAGAAGACGGCGTTTAGAACCTGTTATAGTCATTACGAGTATTTAGTTATGCTATTTAGGCTTACTAACGCACTAGCAACATGTTAAGCACTTATTAACAACGTGTTAAGAGCACACTTGGACATCACTGTAGTGGCGTACCTTAATGACATCCTAGTGTACAGCAAAACGCTAGAAGAGCATGTCGAACATGTACGACAAGTGCTTACCTGCCTAGGAGCAGCACACCTACGTCTAAAACCTGAAAAGTGCGAGTGGCATAAGGAGGAAGTTAAATTCCTAGGGTTTGTCGTAGGAAGATACGGAGTTAAGATGAGCAAGGATAAGATTTAGGTTGTAAAGGATTAGCTAACACCTAAAACTGTTAAGAACATTTAAGAGTTCCTTAGGTTTGTTAACTTTAACTGACGCTTTATTAAGGATTACTCCACAAAGGCCTTGCCGCTCACAAAGCTTACGCAGAAGGACACACCTTTTAGATAGGAAAAGGACTAGGACTAAGCCTTTAAGACACTAAAGCAGGCTTATGTGGATCTACCCACTCTAGTCACATTCAGAAGCGGAGAACCGCTGCGAATGGAAACAGATGCCTTAGATCTGGCATTAGGAGCATGCATCACGCAGGAGCGAGATAGCTAATAGCACCTAATCGCGTATTACTCACGCAAGTTCTCAGGACTAGAAGAACGATACGACGTACACAACAAGGAGTTACTAGCGATTATATCCGCCTTAGAATATTAGCAAGTCTACGCCAAGAGTTGTTTAGAACTTACAATCTACACAGATCACAAGAACCTGGTACATTTCACAACCACGAAGGTATTAAACAGACGACAAGTACGATAGTCTGAAACCCTTAGATAATACAAGTTCAAGATCCTCTATACTCTAGGGAAGGACAACAGTAGAGCAGATGCGCTTAGTTAACAACACGACCTCGCAGGATCTAAGACAATCAACAAATTAGCAATCCTTAGCATTAACAGCGATGGATTATTAGGACCATCACAGCAGCTCAACAATCTGATGCTAGTCTGACAAGAACAGCAGATACCAGCCCACGTTCCTGAAGAATTAGAACAAGAGATTATTAGCAGTCACTATGATGACCCGCTTCACGGACACCCTAGCATCACAAGAACAATAGAACTCATTAGGAGACATTACGAGTTCCTGAACATGCGCGACAAGGTTAGCAAGTTTATTAAGAATTGCGTAAGCTGTCAGCAAAATAAACACAGCACGCACGCCAAGTATGGAGAAGCACAGGCAATGGAGCCACCAACGGCACCATGGACGAACATCACGATGGATTTCGTCACCCAGTTACCTGTCTCTAAGGACCCTGTAACAGGATATACCTACGACTTGATCTTCGTCGTAGTAGACAGATTCACCAAGTACGCTGAGATGATACTGTTCAGACACAGCTATACTGCAGAGCAGCTGGCACATGTCTTCAAGGATCAGATCGTCCACTACCACGGTATCCCTGAATCAATCATTAGTGATAGAGATAAGCTCTTCACGTTAAACTATTGGACCACGCTACTAGCAGCGATAGGTACTAAGAAGAAGCTATCTACGGCATACCATCCGCAGACAGACGGACAGACAGAAAGAGTGAACCAGACAATAGAGACGTACCTCTAGATTTACTGCAACTAGTAGCAAGACAACTGGGTCTTACTCTTACCTGTGGCACAAATCGCATACAACAACAAGCTTTTGGAAGCAACAGGCTATTCGCCATTCTTCGCGAACTACAGCAGACACCTAAATCTCTTTACTAGGTTATTAGACAGTAACATTTAAATAGAATTAGCGATCACCTTAGTTAAAGCACTAAAGGAAGTATATCAGAAATCGCTTAATAACATCGCTAAAGCTCAGTCACAGAGCATTTCTTATGTTAACAAAAAATAAAAAACGGCACCTCTGCTAAAGGAGGGGGATAAAGTCTATCTCCTTACAAAAAATCTACGCACACAGCAACTAACAAAAAAACTGGACAAAGTCAAGGTTAGACTATTTTTCATTTCAAAGCAGGTTAGCCCAGTCAACTATCGACTCGCGCTGCCTAAGGATGCAAAGATCCATCCTGTGTTCCACATCTCGCTGTTAGAACCAGCCGACCCTAGAACGCTAATCTAGAAAGACTTTCACTACTAGGCAGACGGCTAGGACGAGTAGGAGGTTGAAAAAATAATAACACATTAAAAGAAAGGACACAGTATTAAATACCTAGTTAAATGGTTAGGATACCTAGACTTAGAAAGTACATGGGAACCGGCTACAAACCTTATGAACTGCCAGCAGTTGTTGCAGGAGTTTGAAGCCATTTAGGCAAGGGCTCTAATAGGTTAGCCTAATAGTCTAGAGGAAAACCCTCAAACGCGCCCTAGGTACTCGGCGACAGCACAATACTATTAGAAGGACCATTAAACGTAATAGTGCCTTTAGTTAACTCCTAATCCACAATACTTCTTTCTTCCACAGCAACCGCCTCTTCCGCGCGACAATCTAACAGATCCATTTGTCGTCGTAACCGCTCCTCTCAAGCACGCGCCACGCGCAGGTCCTCTATCGCCTTTTCAGACGCCCGAAAAGCCGCCTCCTGCGCCTCACGACTCTCCTTGATGGAATTACGCAACTTCTCCTTTTCTTGCGCAAGACGGGTAAACTCTGACTAAGTCACCCTAACATCGCAGCGCTGCCCACAGCGCAGACACTCGCTGCACTTTCCAGATCGAATATGGACCTTACACACACGATTGTGCTTCACGCACGTCGCGCACTTCTTTACTATAGTTTCGCTAAAGGACTTGATAAATTCGCAAAGACGTTGGCGACGAACAGTGCTGGATACCTGTAGGTGTTTAGGCATTGTTGCCAAACTGGACTAACATTTGGGGCATGCCCGCGTCATATAAGCTTAAGGGACTAAGCTAGGACAGAAGGGGGATAGTGTTACGAACCTAAAGATGGGCCACAAAACGTTAACCAATCTAGTACGGACACAGAGGTCCTAGGACTAGAAGAGTGCTAGGGACCTAAGGGATCTAAGGAACAACAAGCGCCTAGGACCCGTGTGGTCCTAGGAACGAAGGATCCCAGGAACCCGTGTGGTCAACGCACGGACCACTACTGAGCACTTGACGCACGTGACGTGCTTAGTGATCAGTCCTGCTCAGCACTACTGAGCACTGCGAGCATACTAAGCACCTTGCATATCTCCTAAGTATATAGCACACAGGAACACAACCCTTATAGTTCGTGTTTAACCTAGTTAATTAAGTTTGTCTTTAGATCTCAACCTTCAACCTTTAAGCTAGACAGTCTACTCTGTACTACTTATTGTTACCCCTGCCTTTAAGACTGACAGATCATATCTGTACACCTCATCGCAAACTAACCCCCTCGGCTTCCTGTTACCGTACTCATCCTCAAGAACCAATAGAACACGTGCTTACGAGCTTTGCTTAAAGTACAACTTCAACACCTCCTTGTTACGAACATGAGTAAGAAGGGGGGACTGCTAGGTTTTGTATGTCGGAAGAATTACAGGAAGGATGGCGACCCTCTGGCAGGCCATCACCCCGCATAGGAATGACACGACACTCGTGACGACACTATCACCAGTTAGGTATAGCGTCTCATGAGACTTGTGCCAAGCCGCTCTGAGACTCTGAGACTACAGACCAATAGCAGCAGCCTATAGTCCCAGAGATCCCACAGTCTCATGAGACTCACAGTCGCTGAGACTCTGAGACCTCTGAGACTCCCGAGTATATAGCAAGTAGGAACACAACCCTTATGGTTCGTGTTCAACCTAGTTAATCAAGTTTGTCTTTAGATCTCAACCTTCAACCTTTGAGCTAGACAGTCTATTCTGTACTACTCATCGTTACCCCTGCCTTTAAGACTGACAGATCATATCTGTACACCTTATCGCAACTCACCCCTCGGACTCCTGTCACCGTACTCATCCTCGAGAACCAATAGAACACGTGCTTACGAGCTTTGCTTAAAGTACAACTTCAACACTCCTTTCCTAGCTTAGGTAAGCTATCTTTACTTTTTAGAATTATTATTACTCTTTCTTTAGTTCTTTTTAGTACTAGTAATTACGTGCTTTCTTTACCTTTCTTAGAAACTAGAATATAGCTCCACTATAATACTTCTTCTCTACTTTACTTTCTATACTTCTATTAAAAACTCTTATACTAGCTAATTGCTAATAAACTATTAGCACTTAGGAAAGATGAGGTTATTATAATTATATAAGGTTTCCTGCGCAGTATAGTTGTAGCGTAGTAACTATATAGTTATATAACCTAGCTTATAGCTTAGTAGTTAAGTAAATAGATCCTTATATACGTCCTTTATAAAGCTTATATTAAGTAAAGTAAATAGTAGCTTAACTTACTTATATTAAGTAAAGCAAGCTCTAGTAGGTTATTAAGTATAGAGTATATAGGAACACAACCGTTATAGTTTATATTTAACTTAGTTAATTAATTTACTTCTTAGATCTTAACTATAGTACTTTAGCTAGTTAATCCTATTACCTATTACTAAATCCCCTTAAGTTATTATATTAGACCTTATCTAATAACTTACTCTACTATTCTAGATCTAGCACTTGTCCCTTAGAACTAATAGAACTAGTATACTTAGGACTTTATTCTATATATAACTCTAATAGCTTCTTCTTATTAAAAAGAGCCTTCTTAAGTCTTATATTCTCCTACTTAGTAAGGGCTAATCTAATTAAGCGTTAGTAGATAATTTAACTAAGCTTTAAGGTCTTTCTCTAGTCTCTATTAGCTATAGCATAATTAACTAGCTACCTAATCTTCCTCTAATTAGAGGCGCTTAAGGCTAAAGAGTTGCTATTACTTAATTAGCGTAATTAAGCTAGCAAATTAAATTATTTAAGGATTACCTCTAGGTTAAGAAGTAAGAGGCTGTTAAAATTATACTTTAAGTAAAGCTTATAAGCACGTGTTCTATTAGTTCTTAAGGATAAGTATAGTAATAGGAAGTGTTGAAGTCGTACTTTAAGCAAAGCTCGTAAGCACTAATTCGTTGGTTCTCAGGGATGAATACAGTAACAGGGTTCCGAAGGAGATTGGGTTGCAGTGAGGTGTACAGAGGGTACTGTCAGTCTTAAGTGCAGGGTAACAATAAGCAGTACAGAGTAGACTGTCTAGCTTAAAGGTTAGTTAAGATCCAAAGACAAACTTAATTAACTAGGTTAAACACGAACTGTAAGAGTTGTGTTCCTACTTGCTATATACTAAGGAGATACGTGATGCTCAGTAGTGATCACTGATCACGTCACGTGACATGTCATGCTTAGTGGTCCGTGCTTGGGTCCTAGGAACCACTTAGTCCTCAGATCCTTCGTTCCCAGGAACTACACTAGTCCTAGGATTACTCTGCGTCCTAGGCTCCACTAGTATCCTAGGAATTAGCTGTTCCTAGGATCTGTCATTTAAGGTCCAAATGTGGGTTTGTAACATTATCCCCCTTCTGTCTTAGCTTAGTCCCTTAAGCTTTATTATATAACGTGAGCTTGCTCTAGTTCTTAACCTAAAAGGCGACAATGCCTAAACATCTATAACCCTCTAGCACTATTTGTCGTTAACGCCTTTGTAAATTCATTAAATCCTTTAGTAAGACTATAGTTAAGAAATGTTCTATGTGTGTTAAGCATAACTGTGTGTGTAAGGTTTATATCTGTTTAGGAAAATACAGCAAGTGTCTGCGTTATAGTTAACGCTGCGACGTGCGTGTGACTGAATTAGAGTTTAAGCGCCTAGTGGCAGAGAAAGAGAAATTGCGTGCGCGTATTAAGGAGAGTTATAAGGCATAGAATGCTGCAATAAAGGCTTTAGAGAAGGCTTTAGAAGATTTGCAAGTTGCGCGTGCTCGCGAGGAGCGTTTGCGTTAGCAGATAGACCTGCTTGACTGTCGCGCAGAGGAGGCTATTGCAGTAGAGGAGCAAGGCATCCTAGACTAGGAGAAGGAGGAGTCTGAGACTATCCTGTTTAACAGTCCTTCTAAGGGTCTTGCCTTAAATCTGTCGCCTAGCACGTGGAGTGCCTTTAAGGGCCTTCCTTTTAAGTACTAGGAGACGCCTAATGTGGCGTTGTCTAATTAGCTCTCTAGTATTCCTTTAACAACTGCTGGCAGTTGATAAGGTGTGTTTGTGGTTCCTATGTGTTTTCTAAGGCTAGGTAACCTAACCACTTAACTAGATATTCGTTGTTGCGTCCTTTCTTCTAATGTGTCATTATTTTTTTAACTTCCCACTTATCTTCACTATTAGCTTAGTAATAGAAGTCTTTCTGGATTAGTGTTCTAGCGTCAGCAGGTTCCAGCAGCAAGATGTGGAACACTAGGTGGATCTTTGCATCCTTTAGTAGCTTAAGTTGAAAGTTAACTAGGCTGATTTATTTAGAAATAAAAAATAGTCTAACCTTAACTTTGTCTAGTTTCTTTATTAGTCTTCTCGTGCGTAGGTTCTTTATGAGGAGATACACGTTATCCCCCTTCTTTAGCAGAGGTGCCGTTTTTCTTTTTTTGTTAACATAAGAGATTGCTTGTGACTAAGCCTTTGCGATGTTTTTAAGTGATTTCTAGTGTACTTTCTTAAGTATATAAACTATAGTAAGCGCTTGCTCTGTTTGGATATTCGTATCAAAGTTTCAAGTAAAGAGATTTAGGTGTCTCCTATAATTCGCGAAGAACGGTGTTACACCTGTTGCTTCTAATAACTTGTTGTTGTATGCAATTTGTGCCATAGGTAATAGTGAAACCTAATTATCCTGCTGCTAATTGCAGTAAATGCGCAGGTACGTCTCTATTGTTTAGTTTACTTGTTCTGTTTGGCCATCCGTCTGCGGGTAGTACGCAGTTAAAAGCTTCTTCTTAGTACTAATAGCTGCTAACAGCGTAGTCTAATAATTTAATGTGAAGAGCTTGTCTCTATTGCTAATAATTAATTCGGGAATGCTGTAGTGTTAAACAATTCTGTCTAAAAACACTTATGCGAGCTGCTCTGCAGTGTAGCTGTGTTAAAAAGGCACAAACTTAGCGGCTTTTGTGAATCTATCTACTATAACAAAGATTAAGTTGTAATTGTAATTTGTTATAGGGTTTCTTAAGACTAGTAGCTGTGTAACGAAATCTATCGTGATGTTCGTCCATGGTGCCGTTGGTGGCTCCATTGCTTGAGCTTCCCCATACTTAGCGTGCGTGCTGTGCTTGTTTTGCTGACAGCTTACGCATTATTTAATAAATTTGCTAATCTTATCTTTTATGTTTAGGAACTCGTAATGTTGTTTAATAAGTTCTATAGTCTAAGTAATGCCTAGGTGTCTGTGCAATAGGTTATTGTAATAACTGCTAATTACTTCTTGTTCTAGTTCCTTAGGAACGTAAGCAGGTACGCGTTGCTCTTATTAGACTAGCATTATGTTGTTAAGTTGTTAAGATAGTCCTAGCAATCTATCCTCATTAATTCCAAGGATAGCTGACTTGTTAATTATCTTTGATCCAGCGAGGTCGTGTCGTCTGCTAAGCGCATCCGCTCTGCTGTTATCCTTTCCTAGAGTGTAAAGAATCTTAAACTTGTACTGTCTAAGCATCTCAGACTATCGTACCTGTCGTTAATTTAATACCTTTATTGTTGTGAAGTGGACTAGATTCTTATAATTAGTGTAGATTGTGAGTTCTAAGCAGCTTTCTGCGTAGACTTACTAATGTTCTAGTGCTAATACAATCGCGAGAAGTTCTTTATTATGCACATTGTATCGTTCTTTAGGTCTAGAGAACTTGCGTGAGTAGTAGGCGATTAGGTGCTATTATCTGTCTTTTTCTTGTGTAATACACGCTCCTAACGCTAAATCTAAGGCGTTAGTTTCTATCCTAAGTAGTTCGTTGCTCCTAAATGTAGCTAGTGTAGGTGGTTCTATGCATGCTTGCTTAAGTGCTTGGAATGCGTCTTCTTGCGCTTGTTCCTACTTAAAGGGTACATCCTTCTGTGTAAACTTTGTAAGCGGTAGTGCTTTTAGGGAATAGTCCTTAATAAAGCGTTAGTTAAAGTTAACAAATCTAAGGAACTCCTAGATCTGTTTTACTGTAGTAGGCGTTTGCTATAACTTAACCACTTTAATCTTAGTTAGGCTTATCTTAACGCCGTGTCTTCCTACAATATACCCTAGGAATTCTACTTCTTCCTTGTGCTATTCGCACTTTTCAGGTTTTAGTTGTAGGCCTGCCTTCCTTAGGCATTCTAGCACTTCTGTGACATAGGAAATGTGCTCTTCTAGTGTCTTTAAGTACACTAGGATATCATCTAAATATGCTACTACTGTCTAGTCTAAGTGCGCTCTAAGCACGTTGTTAACTAGTTCTTAACATGTAGCTGGCGCGTTAGTAAGTCTAAAGGGCATAATAAGGTACTTGTACAGTCCGTACTAAGTCCTAAATGCTGTCTTCTACTCTTCTCCCTCTTTTATGCGTATTAGATTGTACGCTCCTCTAAGGTCTAACGCCGTGAAGTACCAAGCTCCTGCTAATTAATCCTGCAACTCTAATATGTTAGGCAGTAGGTATTAATTCTTAATGGCAATTTTGTTAAGCTTTCTAAAGTTAATATAAGGTTGTAGCTTGCCATCCTTCTTTAGTACGAACATAATAGGGTACCCTGCAGGTAATTCTAATCTCCTAATGAATCCCTTCTTAAGGTTCTTAGTAATGTACTCGCGTAGTACGTTAAGTTCCTTTTCTAATAGTTAGTAAATTCTCTTAAAAGTCAGTGTCTTTCCTTCCTAGAGTTTAATCTCGTGATCCTAGGGCTTGTGCTCTAGTAGGGCTTTCTCTATAAGCTCTTCTTTAAACATTCGCGCATATTGTTAGTATATGTCAGGAATGGCAGGAGGTGCACGTTTCTCCTTAACCGTCACTTTGTGACCTAATAAGTCGTCAGTGTCTGTGCAGTCAACCGCTCTATCTTAGCGCGTCTTAGTTAAAGAGATAATCGCTATCTCCTTCTTATCTGCTAGCTGCATTGTGAGCTGCGCAGGTCTTAATTGCGGTGTGCTGTAGTCGTAATCCAACAAAAGCGTGCGCTTAACCTAGTCTATCATTAGATTGTGCTTTTGTAACTAGGGAAGTCCTAATATAACGTCATAAGTAGCTATCCTAAAAACGTCTAGGGTTATTTCCTTGTGGTGCTTGCTTAGTTTTATAGGAATAGATGGTATCTCGCGAGTAATCTCTAATTCCTACAGCATTAGCTCTCTATTTGCAACTTGCAATGGATACAGATCCTTCTTCTGCTATGGCTGGAGTCTAGCTTGTTTCACAGCTTGTAAAGATATGTAGTTTAACTGTGATCCTAAGTCTAATAGTGCTGTTATGCTTACGCTATTTAGTTTAATAGGTAGCTTAATAAGCGAATTTGTCCTAATAGTATTAAGGGACCTTCTGTTAGAGTGTTAGCTTATTAGCCTAAAAAAGACTCCTTATTACTAAACCTGCAAGACTCCTTGTCTTGCTTGTGTAGTTAGCAGTTGTTGTTAAGACATCGTTGCTATGCGTTGTTAATGCAACTACTGTTAACGATAAGGTACTTAAGAACTGCTTTGCGTTTGTCCTTGCTAGGAAAGTAGTCTTTCTAGCGTTTGTCAATCAGGTGGTATTCGCACTTGTTGTTAAGGCACTTGTGCCATTAGTGACGACATCTGCGTGGTTTGCTAGGGAACTATTCTAATGCATTCTTAGCTTTATAGTACATTAGGCATGCATTATAGGTGCATTCTACCTATGTTAACATTCTGTGTTTAGGGTTTTAGTAGTCTAGCTTGTAGGAGTATCTATCTTCTATATATCTAGCTAGCGCGCGACTTAATTGTTTCTATATCTTCTTTATGTCGCGTGTGGCAGTCTAGGGCGCGGTTATCGCGTCTGCCTATTTGTCCGCTTCCTGTTAATCCTATTCCTGCTCTAACTTAAGAAGGTTGTTAATAGTAATTAGGGCCATCTTATAGTCTTTCTTTATCTGCGCAGTAGGGTGAGGCTTGTCCTTAGTCTATGTTCCTTAGTTATAGTAGCCCTTCAGGAACTTCTGTAGTTCTTCCTAAATGCGTTCTAGTCCTTTGCTAGCCATAGCATTAGTAAGTGCCCACGCTAGGGACAACTTAGCTTCCTTAAGCTCTTAAGTCTAATTATCTGTTGTTATGCGCATGCGATAGCAGATAAAGCATTGCGCAATGTTGCACACGTGGGGGTTATAGTTGTAATCTAGTTATTGTTGTTTCGCAAGTTCTCTTGCTTTAATCTTGTTAAGTTGTGCGATAGCGCGGTCGCACTTAGCTAAGAACTCTAAGTCTTCTACAGAGTAGTAAGGCGTGAGGGGTCTGCCGTGTTGGCTCTCATCCCTGCCTTCAATGTATCCGTCGTCAGATTCTGAATCTTCCATAAGTCAACCTACGCCGTAAGTGACTACTTCCTATTTAGCGTCTTTAGGGTCGTCGTGAGTCAGCACGTTAAGTTGCCTAACTACCTTGTTCTTTAAACGACAGTCCCTAGCAAAGTGGCCTGTTTTGCCACATCTATAACAAGTCACTAAAGACTTATTATGCTTCCTGTTACTACCCTATTTCTTCTTATTCTACTGTCTAGGTCCCTTATTAATATTAGAGAGGTCTATAGCCTTAGCTCCGTAGTATCCACTGTTAGTGTTGTTGTGGATCCTTCTTCTAGTGTTAGGCCTATAATAGTTGCTTCGTTAGTCGCCTTGTCTGGCGGCGCTATTCTTCTATAGGTTCTGGTTAAACATAGGTAGTGCGCGAACTGTTGTGACGTTAGGGGTCCTTGCCCTTAGGTCGTCTTGCAATTCCTGCTGCAACTTGTAGAGTTTAATGTTAATATTAATGGCTTTATTAACTAAGATGTTAAAGGTATTAGTTACTGCAGTAGTGCGCATAAGTTCCTCTTTAACTTTTAGTTTTAAGCCTTACTTAAACATAGTTGCAAGCGCAGTGTTGTCAAAGCCCGTGAACGTGGCTATCTCCTAAAACTTAGCAGCGTAATTAGCAGCTAACAAAGTTTGTTAGATATGTTAAATGTTACAACGTGCGATAGTAGGTTTGTTGTGTACTCTAAACACCTAGCAGATCTGTTCCTTAAACAGATTAAAGTCCTTAATCTATGGGTTAATGTTAGTAGAGTTGCCCTTGCCATAATAGCGTTAGATAAAGGGTTTAATCTAAGTAAAGGCTTAATCCTTTATAAACGTGGAGATAAAAGTCACACGTTTTTCTTTAGGAATACAATCTCCTTAAAACATAAAGAAGAGATTAAACTTTATAAGCTAGTCTTCTAGCTTCTCACAAGTGCTATTAAAGGACTTAGGTTTAGCCACTAGGTAGACCTAGGTAGGAGGGGCTAGAGCCTCCTCCCCTATGTCGGTGTCGTCTTCAGCCGTGCGGCGTGAAGTGTTAGAGTTGCTAGGGGTAGCGCGGGATCCTAAGGTAGTACTCATCTTAGAGTGTTTAAAATGTTAAAGTTATACTTTAAGCAAAGCTTGTAAGCACTAATTTGTTAGTTCTTAGGGATAAATACAGTAACAGGGTTCTAAAGGAGATTAGATTACAGTAAGGTGTATAGAGGGTACTGTTAGTCTTAAGTGCAGGGTAACAATAAGCAGTACAGAGTAGACTGTCTAGCTTGAAGGTTGATTGAGATCCAAAGACAAACTTGATAACTTAGGTTAAACACGAACTGTAAGAGTTGTGTTCCTACTAGGATATATACTTCTAAAGGAGAGTAGTGGCATCCTGTGCTGCTAGTACTATCCTGATTATTACGGGATGGTCTACCATCATAGGATGGCATACCATCCTGTTAACCCTGGGATGGTGCGTCTTGGCGGGATGGCGTATCACGTGACACGTGACACGCTGTTACCCAAGTGTTGCCCCGCTTCCTATCAGTACCTGTTCTCTCGGAGATCGTAACACTACCTCCCCCCTTCCAGCATATCGTCCTCAATACATTGTTTATCTGTGCCGTAGGTCGCAGGGTAGGTCTCTCTCTTATAAGTACTGTCCGTAGGTCGCTTCCTTGTGAAGTTCCATAGCCTCCCTAACTATGCCAAAGGATTCTAGAACACGAAAACCACAAGCCCTGCGTTTGCAGTCGTCCACTGCAGAACGTCGTGCCCGCGCGCGTTGTGTCTAAGAGCGTTCGTTAGAGATGGCGTTCTGTTGCGAAAGGTGTGAGCAGAAGGATATGTGGTGTTTCGTCGATACCGCTACTAGTCAGTGTACTAGCTGCATCTCTGTAAAAGCAGAGTGCAGCTTGTTTGTTCCTGAAGAGGAATAGGAAAAGATTGCGAAGGAAAAGGAAGAGAAGCGTCTTGCGCTTCTTTGTTCCGAAGCTGCGACTTCGCAGGCTGCTGCTGAAACTTCTCGTCTTTGCTTAGAGCTGGCGGAGGTTGAGAGTCGTGAGCGTCAGTTCGCGCGCCGCGATCTGGCGTTGCTGAAGGCGCAGGACCAGGCGCAGGAGGCGGAAAGTTCAAGTACCGCTACCGGCCCCTTTGTGTCCGATCCTTAGGCTGATCCTGGCTGGTTATAGGCTAACGACTCTTCTCTTAGTCTTTTACCTAACTAACTCTTTGTTAACTTCCTCGCTGGGAACCCTGTGGATCCTGTGCCCCACTGGTCACAGAATTCTAATACTGCGCCAACAACTAGCGGCAGTTCGTGAGGTTTGCTTCTAGTTCCCACGTATTTTCTAAGTCTAGGTATCCTAACTACTTAACTAGGTACTTAACATTTTATCCTTTCTTTTAGTGTTTTATTACTTCTTTAACTTCCTACTTGTCCTAGCTGTCTGCCTAGTAGTGAAAGTCTTTCTGGATTAGCGTCCTAGGGTCAGCTGGTTCCAATAGTGAGATGTGGAACACTGGGTGGATCTTCGCATCCCTAGGCAGCGCAAGTTAATAGTTAACTAGGCTGATCTGTTTAGAAATGAAAAATAGTCTAACCTTAACCTTATCTAGTTTTTTTATTAGTCGCCGTGTGCGTAGGTTTTTTGTGAGGATATAGACTTTATCCCCCTCTTTTAGCAGAGGCGCTGTTTTTCGTTTCTTGTTAACAAAGAGATGCTCCTTAACTAAGCTTTAGCGATGTTATTAAGCAATTTCTAGTGTACTTCCTTTAGTGCGCTGACTAAGGTGATTGCTAATTCTGTTTAAATGTTACTGTCTAGTGACCTAGTAAAGAGATTTAGGTGTCTGCTATAGTTCGCAAAGAACGGCGTGTAGCCTGTTGCTTCCGAAAGCTTGTTGTTGTATGCGATTTGTGCCACAGGTAAGAGTAAGACCCAGTTGTCTTGCTGCTAGTTGCAGTGAATCTGGAGGTACGTCTCCATTGTCTGGTTCACTCTTTCTGTCTGTCTGTCTGTCTGCGGATGATATGCTGTGGACAGCTTCTTCTTAGTGCCTATCGCTGCTAGTAGCATAGTCTAATAGTTTAACGTGAAGAGCTTGTCTCTGTCGCTGATAATTAATTCAGGTATACTGTAGTGTCAGATGATCCTATCTAGGAACACTTGTGCGAGCTGCTCTGCAGTGTAGCTATAACGAAATGGTATTATCTTAGCGTATTTAGTAAACTAGTCCACAACAACGAAGATTAAGTCATAGGTGTATCCTATTATAGGATCCTTAGAGACAGGTAGCTGTGTGACGAAGTCTATTGTGATGTTCGTCTATAGTGCTGTTAGTGGCTCTATTGCCTGTGTTTCTCCATACTTAGCGTGCGTGCTGTGTTTGTTCTGCTGACAGCTTACGCAATTCTTGATAAACTTGCTAACCTTGTTGCGCATGTTTAGGAACTCATAATGTTTCTTAATAAGTTCTATAGTTCTTATAATGCCTAGGTGTCCGTGTAAGGGGTTATCGTGATAACTGCTTATGATTTGTTGTTCTAGTTCCTCAGGAACTGTTAATGGTACACGTTGTTCTTGCTAAACTAGCATTATGTTATTAAGCTGCTGTAATAGTCCTAGTAATCCATCTTTATTAATACTAAGGATAGCTAATTTGTTAATCGTCTTAGATCCTGCGAGATCATGTCGTCTGCTAAGCGCGTCTGCTCTACCGTTGTCCTTTCCTGGAGTATAAAGGATCTTAAACTTGTACTGTCTGAGGGTCTTAGACTACCGTACTTGTCGTCTATTTAATACCTTTGTAGTTATGAAATGTACCAGGTTCTTGTGATCTGTGTAGATTGTAAGTTCTAAACAACTTTTAGCGTAGACTTGCTAATATTCTAAGGCGGATACAATTGCTAGTAACTCTTTGTTGTGTACGTTGTATTGTTCTTCTAGTCCTAAGAACTTACGTGAGTAGTAGGCAATCAGGTGCTAGTGGCCATCTCGTTCCTGTGTGATGCATGCTCCTAATGCCAAATCTGAGGCATCTGTTTCTATTCTTAGCGGTTCTCCGCTCTAGAATGTGACTAATGTGGGTGGATTAACACAAGCCTGCTTTAGCGTTTTAAAGGTGTTATTCTAATCTGTACCCTACTTAAAGGGTGTGTCCTTCCGCGTAAGTTTTGTAAGCGGTAAGGCCTTTGTGGAGTAGTCCTTAATAAAGCGTTAGTTAAAGTTAACAAACCTAAGGAACTCTTAGATGTTCTTAATAGTTTTAGGCGTCAGCTAATCCTTTACAACCTAGATCTTATCCTTACTTATCTTAACTCCGTGTCTTCCTACTACAAACCCTAGAAATTCAACTTCTTCCTTATGCCATTCGCACTTTTCAGGTTTTAGGCGTAGGTGTGCTGCTCCTAGGCAGGTAAGCACTTGTCGTACATGTTCAACATGCTCTTCTAGCGTCTTGCTGTACACTAGGATGTCATTAAGGTACGCTACTACAGTAATGTCCAAGTGTGCTCTTAACACGTTGTTAATAAGTGCTTAACATGTCGCTAGTGCGTTAGTAAGCCTAAATAGCATAACTAAATACTTATAATAACTATAACAGGTTCTAAATGCCGTTTTCCATTCTTTGCCTTCCTTTATGCAGATAAGGTTATATGCTCCTCTTAAATCTAACGCAGTGAAGTACTACGCTCTAGCTAACTAATCTTATAGTTTGCTAATGTTCAGTAGCGGGTACTAGTTCTTAATTGTGATATTGTTAAGTTTCTAGAAGTTAATGCAAGGTCGTAGCTTGCTATCTTTCTTTAGTATAAATAGAACAGGAAATCCTGCTAGGGATTCTAATTCTCTAATAAATCCTTTGTTAAGGCTCTCTTTAAGGTACTTACGTAGTTCCTTAAGTTCCTTTTCTAACATTTAATATATGGGCCCGAATAGGGGTTTCTTTCCTTCCTTAAGCTTAATCTCGTGGTCCTATTCCTAGTGCTGCGGCAATGCCTTCGCAGTCTTCTTATCGCGGAAGAGGTCCATAAACTCTCTATATTCATCTGGGATGTTAGGGGTTGTACTGTCCTCCTTAACCGTTGCTTTGTGATCCTAGGGCTAGTTGGTATCTGCACGGTTAACCGCTCTAACTTGGCGCGTCTTGTTTGAAGAGATATTGTTAATCTCCTTCTTATCCACCAGCTGCGTCGTGAGCTGCGCGGGTCGTTGTCTGGGTGTACCTAATCTGTGACACTTAAGCGTTATTCGCTGGTTCTTCCAGTCAATCTATGGATTGTGCTCTCTTAACTAAGGAAGTCCTAATATGATATCGTAGGCAGCTGTTCCTAGAATATCTAGGTCTATTAATTCCTTATAGTTAAATACTTAGAGACGTCGCTGTACCACCTTATAGGTCACAGTTAACTCTCCTAGCATTAGTTCTCTGTTAGCTACTCATAAAGGGTATAGTTCCTCCTTCCTTTGCTTCTAGAAGCCTGCTTGCGTAATAGCAGATTAAGACACGTAGTTGCTTTGTGCTCCTAAGTCTAATAATGCTGTTATCCTAGTGCCTTCTAGCACGACAGGGAATTTAATGGGGGAATAGGTCTTGTCAGAATCCTTACGTTGACTCTAGGAGCCCTAGACGCTGTTAAGAAAACGCTCTTGTCTAGTTCCTTTGTTATGGCGCTTGTGCGCTATATGTCTAAAAAAGACTTATCCTAGGGTAGAAAGCTGCTTAGGCGCTTAAGTGACTAGTGTTTCCTATACTTAGTGTTAAGGCACTTAGCCTACTTATTTCTGTAGCACTCTTTGTTCTGTACTAAGTGCATATCTAAGATTTCTTCCACGCTAGTAACTCTAGGGAAGTGTAGGTTTGTACGCTTGTCCTAGAGATGTTTAGCATAATAGGTGTCCGCACACTCCCACTAGTAGTCCACGCAGCCCTCAGGCTTGCTTAGAAACTATTAACTGTTTAGCTTAAACTATAGATAGTTGTCGCACTCCTTATAGTAACACTGCATAGTTACGAGTTAAGGATAGCATAGGTTCTAGAGGTCTTAGTGTAGTTGTGACGTGTAGTTGTTAGCTGTCATAGCGGGTCGTCGATTGAAGTCAGGTTCGTCTTGGCGTCAAGCGTACGCGTTGTACTCGTCTAGCTGTTGTTGCGTAGCAGTGTTGCTTTTCTTGTACTAGTTAAAGTCTTCTGTGTGCTATTCCTTGTTAGTCTTCTTTACACTAATTACCTGTTATTTAAACTTCTTAAGTGCGTTAGGATCACCAAGCAAATACTGTTTTAACCGCACAATGTCTTTATCTATTATCTAATCGCAAGTGCTCGCAACACGCTGTAAGCTTAGTGACTGAATGGTAACGTATAGTGTTTCTTCCTTATATTTAGGAATATTGTTAACAATAGTCAGGTTTATTGCTGGTATTTAGGGTCCCTAGGAGGCAGGAGTCTAGGTTGCTTAGTCGCGCAAGACTAGCGTATTAAACTCTTATAGTCTGTCACATATACGTAAACATTTTCCTTCTTCTAAGTAAAGTTTACTATTATATTAGTAGAAGGGTCTGTAGTATCGCTTGCTAACAATAATAGTGCCATCCTAGGTGTCGCATTCCACCGCATGGTACTTCCTAGGATCGTTCTAGATCTATTAGGGATGCGGGTAAGGCGTTAGTGACTAAACTAGTTTGTTTGACGTGTATTTGTCTAATTCTTTATCCTAGTCATCTTCTATAAGGCGTCCTATGTCTTTAGTGAGAACTTCCTATTCTCTACTAGTCTTATTGTCGCTAGTAGTTAGCATGTTAAGCTGTCAGACCACTTTATTCTTCATGCGACAATCGCGAGCGTAGTAGCCTGTCTTGCCACAGCCGTAACAAGTCACTAACAACTTGTCACCGCAGTTATTACTACCCTTATTCTGCTCTTTCTTGTTCCACCTATCAGATCCCTTGTTAAGGTTAGATAGGTCTATAGCGGCAGGTCTGTAGTATCCACTCTAAGTGTTATTATAGATGCGTTGTCTAGAGTTAGATTAATAATAACCTCTGCGTTGTCCGCGGCTAGTATAGTTGTTGCGCCATAGGTTGCGTGGCAGCGAGCGTTTCTTAGCCAAGAGCACACGCGCTCTTAGATTGTCTTAAAGTTCTTGCTGTAGTTTGTGGAGTCAGACATTAATGTTAATTGCAGTGTTAATAAGGTTGTCTAGACTGTTAATAATAGCGCTAGTGCGCATTAGCTTAGTCTTTACAGCAGGCTTAAGGCCTTAACAGAACATAGTCATTAGCGCAGTGTTGTCCTAGTCAGTGTTAGCAGCTAGCTGCTAAAACTCCGCGGCGTAGTTAGCAGCTGACTTAGTTTAGCGTACGCGCTAAATCTCGCGTTGTGTAATTGTTAGTTTGTTAGAGATACTAAAGATAGGTTAAATCTTTTCTTTAAAGTTATTAAAGTTTCTAATCCATTCGTCCACTTCATCTAGGGCGGTTCCCGCCTAATACTGTTAGATAAAGGGCTTAATCTATTTAAATGCGTTGCCACGCATGTAGCTTGATATAAGGAGGACTTGTTTGTCTAGTGGCACCTTCTCACCTTGGAAGGTAAAGAAGAGGTCCTACTGCATAATCTAATTGTCTAACTTCGCACGATCTCTATAATAGAGGTCGGGCTTGTTAACGTTTATAACGCTATAGGTCGTAGTACTAGCGTCAGTCATGTCCGTATCGTTTAAGCGAGTGCTGCTAGGGGTAGCACGTGTTCCTGAAGTAGTACTCATCTTAGGGGTGTTTAAATTGTTAAAGTTGTACCTAGACAAAGTCTAATATTATACTAGTTCTAGTTAGGTCTTAGGGAAGAGTACTAGTTCTAGAATAGTAGGGTAAACTGCGTCCAGACAAAGTCTAATATAATAGCTTAGGTTTATAAAGGTCTAAGCAACGTGCAATGTAGCTTATTATTATTAGAGGTAAGATTCTAAGAAGTAACTTAATTAACTAAGTTAAACACAAACTATAAGGGTTGTGTTCCTATGTGCTATATACTAAGGAGATATGCAATGTGCTTAGTAGAGCTAATTACTAATTACACTAATTATTACTAAGCCTTCTAATTAGTTATTACGTGACGTGTCCTAATTAAGGAGGGGGTGTTGTCCTACCTTCCTATATATAATTGTCCCTACTAGTAATACCTGCTTTGCTGTACTAGGGTGTAATACTTGTTACAGCCCTTTATGTTCTGTAGATTATAACAGACTCTAGCTAGACAAGTTAAAGTGTGATATAAATAATTTAATAATTAGCACTTTTAAGATGTTACTTTAACTATAAGAGAGTGCCTGCTAATCTTAGTATATAATGCAAACATGTGCATTAAGACTTACTATAGTATCTGCTTATTTAGCGTCTATAATAGTCTTATATATGCTAATAAGGTTATCCCTCTACTTCTAACTTCTTATAGTACTAGGGTTCTTACTATACTTATAAGGAGTAGTCTATAGGACTGCGCAATTTATAACGCTAGTTAGTCTAGCCCTATACTTCTCAACCTAAGATCTGCCTAGCAGTTTATAGCAGGTGTTCTTATTAGTAGGTTTAGGCTTTCTTAATACTATTTTAAGGCCTTAATATAGTAGATTCTAAAGGACCCTATGAGTAAGAGTTCCCTAAATTAAGGTACTAAGGGCTAGATTTAGTGTAAGAGACGCTCTATCTAGGTAATAGACGCTATAGGGAGCAGCTAGAGAGGATCTAGGCTACTACTAGAGAGTGCCTATACTAGTATATAGAAATAGGATATAGAAAGATAGTAGGCCTAGACTTATATAGTAGGAGGAAGTAAAGGACGCCTTAATAGAGAGTAATAGATATGTTAGTAAAGTATAATAGACTTAGTAGTAGCGGGGAGGAGTAAGGGTAATATAAAGGTAGAAGAAATTAATATTGTTGCATATTATATAATATAGCTTAGTATTTGTGCAGGTAAAGGTAAAAGTTAGTATACTCTAAATTATATTATCTCTACCTTTTACTCTTACCTTTACCTTTACTCTTACTTTTACCTTTACCTTTACTCTTACTCTTACCTACCTTATATATACCTGTAAACTCCTTCCTTTCTCTTCTTTCTTTTTTTTCTTCTTCTTTCTTTCTTTCTTACTCTACTCTATCTGTCTCTTATACTATAGCCTTTACTATAATCCTTTACACTACTATATTTTAACTACTACTCTCTATAGTCTAAAATATTACTATAACTAATACTAACTCTAATAACTCTACTCCTACCTTAGATAATTCCTTTTTATAGTAACTGCTAAGCAGTTGCACTACAATAGATAGTAATAGACGCCCTATTAACCTTCTATAAGGTGTTGCTAACCCTTACTAGAAGGGCTTACTATCTTTATTATAGATTACCTAGCCCTAAAGCTTTAAGCCTATTATTAGTAATATTATAATAGATAGTAATAGACGCTTAGCTAACTATATATATAGATGCTATCTATATATAGGTTAAGACTATAGATAATCCTTACACGCTCTATGCTGTAAAGGCAGCCTTACTTTATAAGACTATAATAGATAGTAATAGGTGCCTAGCTAACACCTAAAAGTAGTCTTTACCCCTAACTTTATTACTTATCTTTAAGAGAAGGTATAGGGTGATCTCTATAACTATAGTTACTTCCTAGAGATATACTTAGTTAAGAAACATAACCCCCCCTTCTATACTAATCTTAGTGTAAGAGACTATAATAGACGTATAATAGACATTTGCTTACTCTTCTAGGCTTAGAGTAAGGACCCTAAGTTAGATAAATCTATCTATCCTTACCCCTATTATAACTACTCTCTATTTAAATACCTATTACTATCATCCCTAGTCCTCTTTATTATCCCTGCTGCAGGTAAGCAGCCTTGCAAGACGAATCTAGGCTAAGAGTAGTATATAGGTTCTTCTACTACCCCTTTCTAGAGCACTAATAATAACGCTAAAGATCTTGTTAATATTAAGCGCCTCCTTAATATAGATCCTAGCTACACTATAGAAAAGACTTCAATGTAGAGAAAGTCTACAAAGCTATCTAAGATAACTAAGCCTATAAAGCAAACTAAGACTACTAAGCCTATAAAGCTATCTAAGCTAGTAAAGTCTATAAAGCTATCTAAGTTAGTAAAGCCTGTAAAGTTGTCTGTGTCTACTTAGAAGATAGCTAAGAAAAAGCAAAAGCTATATAATATATCTAATATCCTATGTTATAAGTTAGTAAAGACACCTCTAAAGATTAAAGCTATTGCTAGTAAGCGCTAAGACGCTGCTTATAAGTTGTCTATTACTATCTATTACACATTTACTAACTATCCTAGTGGTTGCTATAAACAAAGTAAAGTACTATTAGGGTAAGGTAGCTAAGGACGCGCTTATTCTATAGGCTCTATTTGCCTATCTAGCTTAGGAGGTGGTTTATAAGCTCTATAAAGCTCATAAGATACCTAGTCTTGTCTACTTTACTCCCTTAGCTATTAAGACCCTTAGGTTAGTTTGCGAGACTTTTGTATCTACTAACTTTACTAGTATGTGCTAACTTATAATAGACATATAATAGACTAACTTCTATTAGCTAGCCTTTATATTACTATCTATGCGCACCGCACTATAGTTAATTCTAAGGATTGCAATGTTGCTTAGGCTATTGCTAACAACCTTAGCCCCTACTAGCATGTTATTAGTAAGTTTTATAGTAGCTAGAGTGCTGCAGCCTGCAATAGCAACCCTAAACTCCTAGGTGCAGCAGCCGCTAATAATGCTAAGAAGGCTAGGGTGCAGGTTAAACGCTAGCTAAACAATAGTAATGCTTAGATAGTAAGTACTAAGGTTTAACCTAGTGTGCATAGTAGGTTAGGGTAGATAAGTTTAATATAGTTTATAGTTTTTAATTATAGCTTTAGGCTACGTAATCTGCTACAATAGTTAGTCTAGCTTAGATTTACATAGCTTTAAGTTCTTTAATGTAGGTAGAACTACTAAAGCAATACTAAAATTCTCTACTTAAAAAGCTTGCTTTGCATATAACAATTCTATTTATAATTAATTATTATATGTTAAGTATCTTTATCTAGGATATTATAATCAGCTTTAGTATTCTCTACTAGGTAGAACTAGCGCTAGATTACCTAAGAATTCCTATAGAGGGCTCTTTTATTATTATACTTTTAATTAAACTTAACTTTAAGCTCTAAGTTATACTAAATAAATATAATAGCCTAGTTCTTACTAATAGGAGGCTAGTTATATTTAGTAAGTAGAGAGTTGGCTATATTCTTTATATTAGTTAATAAGAGTAGGTATCTTTACTTATCTAGCTTCAGAGTATACTAAACAATTGCCTCCTCTTTAGTACTTATTAGTTTTATTAATTTAGGCTTATAAGTATGTTATAGAGAGGCTCTGGCAAGGCGTGTACTAAGTATACTTTAAGAGATTTTATAGATAGCTATAGTATATTACTAGGAGAGTGTTATGTCTTATTAGGTAGCCTAGATAGTAAACTATATATTTACTTTATTTAAAGACTTTTCAATAAGCTTATGTTAAGCTATTGCAAGTTATGTAAAGTTTAGTATAGTTTTAGCAAAAGTAATTAGCTTACCTAGGTAATTAGCTTACCTGTAAGGTATATTACCTATAATATCTAAGAGCCTTAGTGTCTGTAAGCTAATATTAATTAATTAATACTATACTTAGCTGCATTTTAAGTATATAAGAATTCTTCTCCTAGTTTTAAGGATTTAATTACTAAAATTGCTAACTAAATTAGATCTATATTAGTTGTGTTGTAACGCGTTAAAGATCGGTGCATTTGGTGTCGGCGGGGCGTCACGCGAATCCTGGCATCACGCGCACGGACACGGTAGGCTTAGTCTGCAGGTACCTATGTGGGGTCAGGTATGTTATGGAGGGCTGAACCAGCAGACAACACAGACCATTATGGCTCCATCATGGTACCTAGGTTAGTTTTCTTTGATTCCGGGTTGTGCTGTCGTTGCTCAAATTCTTCAAGGCACGTTTGATAGCTCTAGAAGCCCTCTGTTTGCTTGCAACGCTCAAGCTCTCTTCTGTACTCTTGTCATCAATTTCAAGAGATCTCTTAGCTGAGAGGCAGTAGGCGTGAGCAGGCTATGGTTGCTGAGCAGCAGCTCTGCAGCTCATCTCAGGCTCGAGGGGTTAGTGATTGTCCGCCATCGCGCCTGACCAGCAGGACTAGACACTAACACCCTGGCGCTTGCGCAACATGCAACGTCAAGTCAATTATCATAAAGGCTGGTCGTAAATGGAGCCAAAACTGGGCTCTCTAAGCAGGAGATCTACAACCATTCGCCCGCTTCAAAACTACTGTTACTTATCCGTCGGGCAGAACTTGCCTCGATCCCTTTCTCCGAAGCCAGAAACCTTCAGTAGCCCAAAGCTTTGATGGCCATCAGCTTATTTTACCATCAACAATCGACCTATGCCAGTAAATTAAAGCCTGACCAAAAAAGAGCGAAGCGGTTGCTCTATGTTATAAGTAAGAGGAAATGTCATCTCGCTCATCATGTAGGGTAGTAAACGTGTTGCCAAAAGAGGTGCCGGGTATTTCTAGCCCCAGAGGCAGGTTAATAGCAGTGCCCGCGGCTTCCGCTCCCTGCAAACCTCCTTGATCCGTGCGTGGTGGGAATGCAAACATGGACTGATGACCCATTCCAGTGCCGTAGTTGAATCCGCCAGTGAAGGACTGTTGAAAGTGGTCGCGGACACTAGGCGCGGAAGCGCTCTGTGAATTTGATCTTGCTGGAGGTGGTGCATCCTCTTGCAGGAGCTCCGAGATGTCCACCGAGATGTCCATGTCTATATCAGTTCGAGATGCCAGGTCCTGCAGGATTCTAAACCCTAGGTCGTGAGCACGCTCTGCTACTCTATCGTTTTTCTTTAGAACTCTCAGCCACCGGATCAACTTCTTGACTTTTGGCAGTATCTCCTCGCTCTCGGGATCATGTACCGCACCGCAGGAAAGCTCCAGCAGCAGCACTGTAAGTGCCTGCATGAGGTGATGAGTCATGGACCACCAAGGACCAATTTGGTACAAGTAAGCTGCACTTGCTTGGACAGGTAAGATGTCTGCGAGGGTCTTCGCAGCACTGATGCACCTGCGGGCCATCTCGTCGTTGAAGTTTGAAGAGTCTTTAGTCTGTTCCGGAATTCGTTCGTCCAGTCTGCACAGACAGGGTCGAGTAATCAGGATCTTTGCTCTAATATAAATCATCTGTAAAATAAGACGTTCGCGTGTGAAGCCTCCACTAATAGTTGGTTGTGTGAAGTTCAAACCCAGAGGAAGATTTGTGGCCCACGTCTCAAGCTCATTGCACAAGCCAGCAATCCTTCCTTGCATGTCCTTCCATGACTTGCTCATTACTCTGGCAGAGTACAAGTTGATCATGGCACTCTGTCCGATTTTGTTGATGTTTACCAGGCACCTCAGGAGTGAGCCTGCACCGTAAAGCTCAGGAGACGGCGGATCAAAACCAGCAGCATTGTCACCATAAATATCTCCTCCTCCTCCTCCGTCACGATCGTTCCAGTGGGATGCCATGTTTTCGTCTGACAACCGTTCCATGGAAGCTGGTAGCGGCAAGGGCACTGAGCAATAATCCTCGGCAACAAGGCAGGGTCTCCCGAGCATTATACTGAGGCTCCCTTCGAAGGTCTGTAGGGCCCACCAGGTCTGCACTAGTCTTTCTTTCCTAACAATCCCGACAGTCGGGTCTTCATTCCGAAGATGCAAACCCAGTGCAAGTGCGTAACGGAGGGCAATACCTATAGCCACCCAGGCTCTGAAGGCACGTAATCAGTAGGAGCAACAGTAGACAGAGTGATTGTTACCTGTTCATATTTCCAGTAGTGGAGGCGTAGAACGCAAAAAGAGCAGTGATCTGGACTCGCATAAGATCTGGGTGGTGGGCCAATGAAGGCTCGTCCAGATTTAGCAGATGCGCACGAGATTGGTAGAAGATATGATCGCGGCGATCCACCTGCCAGTCTGCTTCAGTGAGATGGGAGAACCTTGCTCCAATGGCGAATACAAGATTCAGTATCGCCAGCCACTTCTCCGGCATTCGATAAGGCATCGTAGCCGTAAAATAAGCGCGAACCTGGTCTACAAAGACATCTTTCGCTAATATTGGGAATATGTCTTGAACAGTACTCATGTAGCGGTCAAGTAGTCTCTGCGCGACCTCAACGTTTGGCAGAGCGTACGGGTCGATACTGTAGTCAACTTCTATGCCCTTGCCATCCAAGTAAAACGTAGAAGCGCTAATTGGTATGTTGGGTCTATGTTGTTGTCGTTCCCTTAAAGCTTCCATGCGTTGTTTTGCGCTTTCAGGACTGTTTCCAGGAGGTCCATATGGACTGCCAGGGATCGGTGATGTCTTTTGTCGGCGTTCTGACTCCTGCTGCAGACGCCGTAGCCACTGCACCTCGGAGCTCTGGCCAACATATCCAGTTGCTTGCGAGTTCTTGTTCCTCGACAAGTCCTCGTCCAAGACATCGGTCTCGTCGTTCGAGCCGACTTCGGCAGATATCGTGGTTTCTCCGCGTGTTTCGTCGGGATCCGGTGATTCATCTAGCCGTAACGTACCTGCCGCTTCCGCAACATCCTTTGTAACCTGATGGTCGTTAGCTTCTGTAAGGCTGTGTGGGCCGGATCAATCGGGAGTGAACGCACTTCCGCTAGTAGGTCGTCAATCTGTTGCCTGTTCGTGTCTGCGACAGAGTCTCTGAGTTGCCGAAGTAGCTGAATCATTGCCCGATTCTGCATCGTGGCGCTGTTGGTAGTCAGAACTGAATGCTCGGCTTCATGGCGGCCGCGACGAACGACTTGAAGCGGTCTTTGCGACTCTGCGGGTAGGCGCAAGGTCGCTCAACATCGTCACAGTTTCTACAATGTGGCTGTCCTCCATCGCAACGCATTTTGCGCGCTCGGCAGCTGGCGCATGCTACCGGCACCCTGTCTTGATTGACTCGGCGGTTTTGGCGCGGCGGCAGGCGGTAACGGCGTGAATGATCCCGGGGGATTGGCACCTTGGGCGCAGCGTCCGATCCGGAAGTTTGCGACATTGAGAATGACATGATACTGTTGAAGGTGCACGTACGTACTGCGGTCGACAATGGGAGCGGTCATGATGGAGAGAAGAAGAGCGGGTCTTCGAAGTGAAGTGAGAGCGTTGAGGGGCACCGCTAAGGAGAAACGCCGCTAAGCGTGTTGCGGATGTGCTCAACAGGCCGTTATGCGATTGTGACGAGCTTTGACCAGACTTTCGGTGGATTCTGGAGCTCGCAACTGGAGCATAGCTGTAGCCAGCAAATAACCACATGCTGTCATCTCCTGCACTCTTGGTCAACAGTACAGCTCTCATCTACTGCGCATTGTGCTCCAAGCATCTCTAGACCCCAATCAAAGCGTCCGTCAGGCGACGTTACTGGTTGTCTTTGCCATGCTCGTTTGTGGCTCTGTTAGCGTCAAGGGTGGTTTGCATGCAGACTTGTCAGCCCGGTATCAGAGGGGCGGAGTATCTCGACTTCGCGGATGCACGTATGACTCTCTAAACAAGCTCCGCACGTCATCCTAGAGAATAAAGGAGCTAGGAAATGTCTTAAACATTCCCTTTCGTTCGTTTCGAGGTTCGTTTAGTGGTTACCTGAAAAAGTCGTTCCTGTAACATTGTGTCGCAGGCCAAGCGCTGTCGTGAACCTAAACTGAATTACTAACGTGCTATGTAATTGCCTGAATATAAACTAAGCTATGATACAAGAACAATAAAACCGCCTACACACTCTTCTTGCTATCCCGTACTTGCACTCCCTGCACGCAACCGTGCTACACATCGGCTGTCGAACATCCTCGCATCTGATTGGTCACGGTCAGAAATCTCCAGACGAATCACGTACCGTGTCCGTGCACTCAATGCGCGGATTCAGTTAATGCGCCGAACTGTTACGACCTACAGAACACGAAGGGTCGCAACGAGTATTACACCCTAGTGCGGCACAGCAACAATTACATGTAGGAAAGACAGGGCAATGCCTCCTTTGCAATTAGGGCACGTCACGTGATAACTAATCAAAAGACTTAGCAATAATTAGTGTAATTAGTGCTTAGTAAAATTAGTGTTTAGTATGCTTAGTAATTAGTACAATTAACGTGCGGGATCAGTAAGCTGGCCAGATCAGTAAGCTGGCCGCCCCACCCAACCAAACGCAACGCTCTGCGTAATTGCTCTATAACAACGCAATAAAATAAGATAAAATTAAGAGATATTACTCTTTAGATAGATCTACATGAGGTCCTAGTATGTCCTTGGACGTGACACTTCGTGCACGTTGGCGGCGCGCGCTGACGTCGCTCACTAACCTGGCTCTGGCTACCCTCTATGACCACCCTTTCTGCTTCTGCAGCAAGCTGCTGAGCCTGCTGCACCTGGAGCACTCCACCAGAAGCGATATATTAACGCTGCTGACTCTGCTTTTGTCGTTGACGCTAGACTTCTGCACGTAGCTTCTTATTCTCCTCTGCAAGTATTGTTGCTGATTGCATTGCAAGCTGAGCGCTTTTAGCAAGCTGGCGTACTGCAACACTTGTTGGGCTCTCTGATTTCCGGCGTAGCCGCTCTTGGAGATAGCGCACCTGCTGCTGAAGCTCTGCTACTGTATGTGGTGTCTCTGTCTGCGCTGTAGACTGTGCTGCAGCGTTGTCTGTAGCTGTCTGTAGCAGAGACGGTGTCCTAGCTACTGTAAAAGACGATAGGACGCGATCTGGACAAGGAGGGACAAGCCCTGTCGCTTTAAAGCCTGCCTAGATGTTCTGCTGCGTAAAAACTGTTAGCCGGATCTGTTAATAGACTGTAAGGAAGTCTATCTTGTCAATGTAGTAGACGCCTTAGCAGGCGAGCTTCTCAATCTCACGTCTGTACACGCGCTTAAGCGGCGAGAAGCAGCTAACATTAAGCGGCTGGAGAAGATGCGACGTATGAGGTGGCATGCAGAGAGTGATGATCTTGTTGCTGGCGCAGTACTAGTCGAACTCTGGCGTAGCGTGGCTGCTGTGGCCGTCTAGGATAAGAAGACGGTATACCCCAGCTGTACGAGCCGCTGTATGCTGATTAAAGTGCTTCACCCACTCTACGCTAAGCTAATCAGTTGTCCAGCCGTTGTCTAAGACGCCAATAGCCCAGTCTAGTGGGAGCCTGTTGTACCAGCTGTTCTAGTGGACCTTGCTAGACAGGATCACTAACAGTAGCAGACACTAGCTAGACGCGTTAACGCACTTAATCGATGTAACCTACTCACGATTGCCTGGCTGTACGACAACTGCTCTGCTAACTCTGTTAGAGCTTGTGACTACCTTAGACGTGCTAGCGACACCTATTGCGAACCTAGTCTTGTTAAAGTTGTAGATATCCTAGTCTAAGACGCCGTATGTCTGGCGCGTCTCTTCTACTAGCTTAAACCATGCTGCAATTGCAGCAGGGTCCTTATAGTCAGCCCGCTCACTATTAAATCTCCTGCCCCACTTTGTCTGAAGCTCTGGCTGGCTCTGGACGAAGCGCGACACCCACTTCTTCCCAATAGGCTGTGGAGGTGGATCTTGGCCACGCGCGGCGAGTAGAGCGTCTGCCATTCGTCGCGCGTTAATGATATGGGGCGGAAAACCGCGTCAGTTAAGGTCTAGGATCTACTGTACAAGGGACTGCTCTTCAGTAGGTAGTAGCTTTCGGTTGGCAGAGACTGTCTCTAATCGTGGCTGGATACCGCGGAGACGCGTCTGAAGAGTTAACTTTGGCACATCATACGCTTTTGCGAGACTGTAGATAGATTGTTTTAGATTGTTACGATAGGATGCTATAGCAAGGCTCATTCTGCCTTCACGAGAAGTCTGTATAGAGCGTTGCTGTCGCGGCATGGTGGTGGTTGTGGAGAGCGTCTGTTGAAGTTGTACTTTAAGCAAAGCTCGTAAGCACGTGTTCTATTGGTTCTCGAGGATGAATACGGTAACAGGAACGCAAGGGGTTAGGTTGCAGTGAGGTGTACAGATACGATCTGTCAGTCTTAAAAGCAGGGGTAACGATAAGTAGTACAGAGTAGACTGTCTAGCTTAAAGGTTAAAGGTTAAGATCTAAAGACAAACTTAATTAACTAGGTTAAACACGAACTGTAAGAGTTGTGTTCCTACTGATATATATACTTCTAAAGGAGAGTAGTGGCATCCTGTACTGCTAGTACCGCCCTGTCCACTATAGGATAGTCTAGCATTATAGGATGGCATACCATCCTGTCAACCCCGGGATGGTGCGTCTTAGCAGGATGGCGTATCACGTGACCTGTGCCACGCTGTCATCCCTAGCGCTGCCCCGCTTCCTATCAGTACCTGTTCGTTCGGAGATCGTAACAGCGTCGCGTCAGGTTGGGTGGGGCGGCCAGCTTACTGATCTGGCCAGCTTACTGATCCCGCACGTTAACGTGTCGGATCAGTAAGCGGGCCAGATCAGTGAGCGGGCCACCCCACCAAAACGCGCGAGGTTCTCCGTACGATAGCTCACCACCCACATGATCAAATTTGATGAGGTTTGAAATCACGATAGATTAGATCTATCTACATTGTGCCCTAGTGTGACCTTGTACGTGGCATTTGCTGCACGTGGGTGGTGCCCTTATACGTACAGGAGCAGCTCCTTCTTGGTCACCTGCCTGGACACCTCTTTGAGCCTCTGTGACCAGCGCCAGACCTTCCTGAGCCTGGAGAACACCTCCTTGAGCTATATACTGTCTACGTTGTTGACGCTTACGTCTCTGGCGTTGACTTGAAGCACGTAGCTTCTGATTCTCCTCTGCTAGTATTGTGGCTGAGTTCATAGCAAGCTGGCAACCTTTAACGAGCTGGCTGATTGCTCGGCTTGTAGGACTCTGGGACTGGCGACGAAGGAGGTCTCGTATGAGGCGAGCTTGATATTGGAGCTGCTCTGTTGTGTGAGGAGTCTCTGCTGTCCATAAGGCTGATTCACCTGCTGCTGTCTGTGGTAGAGACGGCGTTCTGACTACCGTGAGGCACGTCAGGACTCGTTCTAGATCGTTTGGGATGAGCCCTGTTGCCAGAAAGCCAGCCTTGATATTCTGATCTGAGAGAACTGACTCTCTAATACGTGAGTAGATCCAGAGGAAGTCAAGCTTGTCTACGTGAAAGACACCTTGGCGGGCAAGCTCAGCTACCTCACGTCCGTACGCAGCTTTGAGAGGAGAGAAGCAGCCTACATCAAGAGGCTGGAGGAGGTGTGAGGTATGAGCTGGCATACAGAGAGTGATGATCTTGTTCTCTGTACAGAACCGATCAAACTCAGGTGTAGCGTGGCTGCTGTGCCCGTCAAGGATAAGTAGTCTGTACGCGCCTGTTGTACGAGACTCTGTATGTCTGTGGAAATGCTTGACCCACTTAAAGCCTAAGCCATCATCTGTCCAGCTGTTGTGACTTAGGCCGACTACCCAGTCAGGTGGGAGCTCATGATACTAGCTGGCTTGGTGAAGCTTGCCAGCCAGGATCACGAAGGGCGGGATACTCCACCCAGACGCGTTGACACACTTAATTGTTGTGACCCACTCACGATTGCCTGGCTGAACGACAGTAGCTCGGCCTATCGTATTAGAGCTAGTGACAACTTTAGACGTTGAGGCGACTCCCATCATGAAGCCAGTCTCGTCAAAGTTAAACACGTCTTGATCAGCGATCCCGTACCTAACGCGTGTGTCCTCTACAAGCTTGAACCAGGCCTTAATCTTAACAGGATCTTCACACTTTGCCCTTTGTGAGTGGAATTTCCTATTCCACTTTGTCTGAAGCTCTGCCTGGCGCTTGACGAAGCGTGACACCCACTTCTGGCCAAGAGGTTGAGGAGGAGGATCTTGGCCGCGTGCCGCGAGGAGAACGTCTCCCATTCGTCGTACATCAATGATATAGGGAGGAAATCCACGTTGATTAAGGTCAAGGATCCACTGTACGAGAGACTGCTCCTCAGTAGGCGTCATCTTGAGATTGACGTGAGTTGTCTCACCTCGGGGGTGGATACCTTGGAGACGGCGTGAAATTGTTGTACGAGAGACGTCATAGAGCCGCGCAGCTTCACGTTGACTTTTGACGCGTCTTAATTGAAGCGCTTGAACAGCAAGAAGAGATCTACCCTCTTTTTGAGAGAGTTGGATCAATTGTAGTGGAGGCATGGCTGATGGGATGAGAGCAGCTTCACGCGTTTTGGTGGGGTGGCCCGCTCACTGATCTGGCCCGCTTACTGATCCGACACGTTAGTTAATTAGCTCTACTAAGCACATTGCATAACGTACACAACGGGCGAGCGGAACACACGGGCGAGCGAAACACTTTTGCCAAGATCCCACTAAACTTCCTTCCTACACTAATGCCTCCCTAACCGCCCTAATTTAACGCGTTAAAAGAACGTTAAGTACAGCTTGCGCTTTAAGCTCTTGATTAAGACCCTAAACTCTCCTTGTGACGCGCTGCAGCTATCTACAACCTGCCTCTAACTACACTACATTATCAACGCGCTAGAAGACCTTTACGCGTTAATACTATGGCTAACTCACGGAATCTAACCACTGCTAAGGAGCAGGTGGTTGTTACGTACATACTTGAGCTGGTCACGCGAGGAGAGCCCCCCCAGCTCGCAGCTGTGGCTGATATGGCCAATTCTCTGCGAAAAGAGTGCGGTTTGGCCCCTGTTAGCATAAACTAGGCTAGCACGTTTGTTTCTTGTTAAGAGGAGCTTAAAACAGTATTTAATCGCAAGTATGACTACAAGCGAGCCCTCTACAAGGACCTAGGGGTTATAAAGGGCTAGTTCACCCTTGTATTTAACATTAAAGCTAAGTATAGCATCCTAGACAACAACACGTACAACTTTAACAAGACAGGCTTTATAATAGGCTAGATAAGCTCTAGGGTAGTTGTTACAGATGCAGAGAAGCTAGGATAAGCAAAGCAGATCTAGCCAGGCAACTAGGAGTGAGTAACAGTTATTAAGGGCATTAATGCTATAGGATAGGCCATTCTGCCCTACATTATCTTTAAAGCCTGCCAACACCTGTCTAGTTAGTATAAGGACAATACCCTGCCTTAAGACTAGGTTATTAGCATCTCTAACAATGGCTAGACTACTAACAAGCTTAGCTTTAACTAGTTAAAGCACTTTAACAGGCATACAAAGACGCGCACTGTTAGTACCTACCGTATGCTGATTATTAACAGTTATAAGAGCCACAAATCTGCAGAATTCTAGCAATACTGCAAGGATTAGAAGATTATAACCCTATGCATGCCTGCGCACTTATTGCACCTCCTGCAGCTACTTGACGTGGGTTGTTTTGGCCCTCTAAAGAAGGCGTACAGGGATAAGGTTAACAAGCTTATCCGCAACTAGATTAACCACGTTACAAAGTAGGAGTTCCTGCCATGCTTTAAAGTAGCTTATAAGAAAACTATTACTGCTAGCAACATCTAGGGAGGGTTCTAAGGGGCTAGATTAGTCCCTTTTAACCTAGAACAGATTATATTAACCCTTAATGTGAAGCTGCGCACTCTGTTACTACTACTACCTACACACAACAAGCCCTAGCAGTTGCAAACCCTAAGCAATACCCTAGAATTTAAGTCGCAATTAACTCTAATTCAAGACAAGTATAAGAGGGAGCAGGGTAGCTCGCCTACTTCTGTTCTAAGCGCGATTAAGCACTACGCAAAGGGGGGAGCTATCCTGTCGCATAAGCTTGCGCTTGCACAAAAACGAATCCGTGAGCTTAAAGCAGCTGCTAAGGCCACTAGACAACGCAAATCGCATAAAAGAATGCATATTTAAGCTAAGGGGAGCCTTACAGTTAAAGAGGGCTAGAGGTTAACTGCTCTAAAGGAGTTTAGGGCGCGTAGTAATAGAAAGAGGTAGAAGAAGTAGGTGCGCGCTAAAGGAGGTGAACTATCCCAACGACGCTGTAGACAGTGCAGAGAGGGCGGGCACAATGCGCGAATTTGCAAGAATAAAGTAAAAGAGGTTTCTAAGTAATATTATAGCTTACTTTGCCTTATGCAGCGCTAGTTTGTGGTGTTTTAGGCCATAATAGGGTAAGATTTGGTGGGGTCTTAGCAAAAGTGTTTCGCTCGCCCGTGTGTTCCGCTCGCCCGTTGTGTACGTTATATGTTATAGATAGCTGCAGCGCGTTATAGAGAGAGATTTACGTTTTATTTAAGAGCTAAGAGCGTAAGCTATATCTAACACTTATTTAATGCGTTTATTTAGTATTGTTAGGGGGGTATTAAGATAGTAGTAGTATTTTAGTGTAGTCTTAGCAAAAGCGTTCTATAAGAGTAGGCGTTCTACAAGGCTAGTATAGACGTTATATCTAATTAAACTATCTCTCTAAAATAAAAAAAGTAGATTTTACATATATAGAACTCCTAGGTATAGCATATAATGTCCTCTAAAAGACAAACGCTAGTCTGCTGCTAGCTTCCGCAAACGATCTGGCAGAAAAAGTACTAAAATGCTCGCAATCTGAACTTAGATTTGAAAATTCGGTCTGTATTAATCTGATACTGCGGAAAAGCGACAAGGATGCCTGGGCTACTAGAGCCCTACGAGTAGAGGCAAAAGTGGGACCGATCCTACCATGGAAACCGCACGAGGCGTGCAAAGTGAGAGTCCTCCTCCATCGTGGGCGCTCTTCCAAGCTGGACTGACGACCACCCATACCAGAGTTACACCCACTGGCAAGGTCCAAGCAAGCTCTTGCGCCCTGCATCGAGTTCGAGCCTGCTTCTGCGTCCGTCATCAGTGCTGCCTATAGATCTGTTGTGGGCGCGCCGTCCAGGAGTTGTGATCTGTGAGACAACCGTGCCGCTAGTGGTTGCTTGGGAGTGAGAAGTATACTCGTACGGTGGCTTGTCATCGCAATCGGGCGCGTGGCGTGACGAGCCGTTGAGCTCTCTTTAGTGGCAGTACTGTCACTCTCCTCGGCAATTATCACTCTGCGAGTTGAAGTAGGAGTGCGGTAGAATGATAAAGACGAGTTTGGCGTAGTTTGGAGGGCAGGTTCGCCACGAGCAGATGCCATGCTTCGCCGTCGATGCCCTGCACCACGCTCATGGCATCGTGTTCTATCTAGAGATTCCAGCGTAGCTCGACCGCTTTGGTTCACTGGCACAGTTTATCAGTGCATCGATACAGCTTCGCGGTATTCGTGTGGTACTGCTAAGTGTCTTCAAATTGCCTGTGCGACTTCCTCATAGTGCTGTCGTGTAGTTAAATGAGCTGCAGTCGAGACGCTTTGCCCCTGCGGAGCACCACGCAAAGATAAAAACGGAAACATATCCACAGCTGGGGTTGGAGAACCAGTCATCTGGAGAAGATGAGCTCATGGAGTCTGTTTCACGGCGCTATCGACGGGCCGCATGTGCAACAGGAGTTCGCTCCGATTACATATCCAGCTCAACTTTCGCTCTGCATCCTGCAGGTGGTGACCGTTACCATTAGTCCGAACCTAGGCCTCTGCTTACAGATGTATATCTTGAGTGCACATTACGAACGCCTGCGT
This sequence comes from Didymella pinodella, assembly GCA_039634465.1. Classification (NCBI taxonomy): domain Eukaryota; kingdom Fungi; phylum Ascomycota; class Dothideomycetes; order Pleosporales; family Didymellaceae; genus Didymella; species Didymella pinodella. Next base: position 2,822,906 of record CP113347.1, on the reverse strand, counting down.
AGGGGAAATCCTGTCTGTTACGTTCTAAAGCCCCGTGTGATGACATGTAAGGCCGAAAGAAACCTTTGCGAATCCCATTTTTATTGCTTAGGTCTACAATTGCGTGTTTCATATTACGCCTTACCGTTGACGGCCCGTTTCCTTACGGCCCGTCCTCACGCCAAGTCCCCAAAATCCACTGTTAATTGTCTCAAGGGTTCTGCTAACTCATGCGCAGGCAAGTTTGTTGTGAAGTACTCTCAAATGTATTCCTTCTGGAAGCGCTATTAAAGGAAACCAGGCCAACGATGTAGGCATTCCCTTCTCTGCAAGACAATCGTTCGTTCGCTTCTCGATTCTTTCAACCACTCATTCGTTCGCTCCTTAACTGCTTCATTTACCCACTTTTTCACTCGTTATCTTCGCCAGGTGCACTAAGATGCGACACTCTATACTTCTTTTGACCTCAGCGTTCGTGTCGACGGTCGTTGCCTCTCCTCTGCCGCAGGGTGGCACCGGAGCGGAATCTTGTGATTCTGAGCCGTTGAACGCGGATACCTGGAAAAAGCTCAAAATCGACGATCATCTCAAGGAAGCTGCCAAGAACCTCACGTCTACCAGCAACAACGTGCAGGGGCTCGCGTCTTCTTTCGGCGCCCCTAACTTCTTCTGGTACGACTTAGATCCGAATATCATTTGTCAGACACAGTACTAACAAAACCTGCAGCGGCATTGATCAATTCTGTAACGCTGGTCAGCCATGTGTACCAGTTCAGGTGCCAGACTGGTAAGTTGTCTCTCTCTCTCTCTCTGTCGCTACATGCCGAAACTGACGGCTATCTAGGTATGCTCTAGTAGCAGTCCAGAACTGGAACAACTACATGAATTCTCTGAACACTGCCATCTCGTTTGCCTCGAGCATTATCGGCCAGACCCTACCTGGAATCGTGTCGGACATCTACAAGGATCCTGAAGACAACGTCACTCCGCTTCTTACTATTGTCAGGGCTATCACTACCGTCGCTGGTGTTGTGCCGTTTGCGGATAAGATTGCTACTCTGACGCAGACCACCTTGCTCGCGGGCGTCTCGTACACGACAAGCCTCATCAAGCCTCCTGCGCCTGTCGACAAATTCCTGGCATGGAGCGATGTGTCAACATCCATCGCAGATGTTATTAAGGAGTACCAAGCATCTATCACTACTGCGCTTCAGAAGGTCATCGACACTCCAGTTGGCGACAAGGGCGGTATTAACGAGCAGCTCTCAGGTGGTCGCTTCCTTGGTGTCAACCAGAACTTCACCCAGGCCGAGCTTCAGTCGAAAATGATCGATTCCTTCAAGGTCTACTCGATTGGACTGGCTCTCCAGGCACAGAAGATATTCATAGCTCGTGCAGCGAACGTTGATGGGCCATGCAGTGACGGTGAAGGAGACAACCCTGCCAGTATGTGCATTGACCACGGCAACGGGCTCATCACCCGACTCATACTCGTCAAGTTAGACCGCCAGGAAAATCAAGACCCCCAGGACGATATCGCACAGACCTTGTTCGACAAGTACAGCTTCACTAAGGATTTCATGCTGGTAAACCCGTCGAAATGTTACGATGACAACGACAAGAAGCAGTTAGCCGACCCATTCGGCTCGTCTCTGCCCCTCGATTCTCAGAGTTTGTGTCTGTTCAATGTGGGGGTTTGCGACATCAGCGTTGACATGATTAAAATCTGCAGAGATGCTGGTCTTAACATCTAGTCCATCCGATAGCCTCTATAGAAATTGCGGGCTGGGCTTGCTGGGGCTTGGTGGTGTGTCGTCTGTGACCATAAGCTCAAACGTAAAGGAAGCGTGTGTCATCCATTGGTCTTCGTTGGGGGGTTAGAGAGGTTAGGCTAGGTCGAGAGTGTCTCGGACGCTTAGGCGTTGCAGTACCGTATCAATAACCTCGAATCAGCGTATTATCTTCTCGCCTGTGTTTCCTTGTGACGGTTCCATTCGAGAACCTTCTCTCTTCGCTTGTAGTTCTGGATAGCGTTTCTCGAAGGCTTTTGGCTAGTTCTTGCCTGGTGGCTTAGATGGCCTATCATCTAGAGGACGATGGCGTGTAGCTCTGAAGGCTTTGGAAGGAACGCTTTGTGTTAGTGACGAGTTGTTGTGTGGTGTGCTTGTAATGACCAGCTTTGCGCATGCGCTGCCATGGAGTGTCCTTCATCTGCAGGCGAGCAAGATCGAACAGCTCGTGGATGGTGGTGGTGGTGGTACTACTACAACGAATTGACACGCGCGCCAGGCCTGCTACCCGTGTCGCCAGCGCAAGGTCAAGTGCGACCAGACGGTGCTGTGCAGGACGTGCGTCGTGGCGCAAGCACCCTAAGCTGTGCAGCTACCGTGCCCGTGCCCCTCGTGGGCCTGTCAGCTCACGGGCCACCCCACCTTCTTTGAGCAATACTTTGCACCCCTATAACTTAACACCACAATGCCAGTAAAGGAAGCCCTTGCAGAATTAGACAGTTTAAGACTAGGGGAACAGTTTTTGTACCGCGCTCTAGCTAAAAAACATGGCTGTTCTCGTACTATGTTAACGCGCTAACACAAGGGTTAAGCACCCCTACAGGAAGATACTATTAACTCCTAACGTCTATTACACCTACGTGATAAGGCAGAGCTTGTAAAGTACATTAGAGGGCTTATAGAGAGACACTTAATACCTATAAGGCAGATAATTATTAATTTCGCGACTCCTTTGTGTGCCTAGGAGCTATCTAATAGCTGGGTTACCTGCTTCCTTAGCCGTTACTTCAACACTCTCCTCACTGCCTAGTCCACCCCCATGGAATCTGTGTGTCACTAAGCTAACTCTAGTAAGAGATACAGGCAATACTTTAATCTTCTGTATTAAAAGATGGCTGAATATAAGGTGCTACCTAAGAACATGTACAATATAGACAAAAGGGGTTTATAATTAGGGTTATCTTAAGGATAAAGAGATGCTTTAATAGGGTGCTGTATAAGAAGAAGCAGAAGAAGCAATTACAGCATAATAGCAATTAAGAGTAGGTGACGGTGCTAGCAATAATATGCGCAAATAGATTAACTCTTCCCCTAGGCATCATCTTTCTAGCAGCTGGTCCTGCAGTGCAGGCAAGCTAGGTACACAATATCAATCTAAGGAAGCACTCTATTCACTTCACAACGTCACTAAATAGATGGACAAACAACGATCTAGGGGTGACGTGGCTAGAGCAGGTCTTTGATCGCTACACTAAGGCCAAAGCACAGAGAAGGTAGAGGTTACTAATCCTTAACAGCCACAGCAGCCACGTAATAAAGTACTTTATTAAATACTGCAACAAACATAAGATTCTGCTACTTATCTTCCCCCCTTACGCTACCTATACTCTCTAGCTATTAGACGTAGTCTGCTTTAAGTTACTAAGCTAGAACTACTTAACTAAGCTTAATATATATAACTATAGAACACTAGGATAGCTACCTATTAATAAGGCTAATTTCTTCTTACTATTCTAGCCTACCTAGGTTAGCACCTTTATAGAATTATTAGTGTTAATAGCCTTTGAAGCTATAGGAATATATCCCTCTAATACTAATATTATCCTTAAGTATTTTAGAATACTAACACCTTTACCTATTAGGACACCTCTAGAGTAAATAAGACCTACTACTACACCTACTAAGCCTAGCTAGCTAAAGGTAAAAACATTGCTTTAAAGTATAGTAAAGGATTCTTGTAGTCCTAAGACTAGGGTATTAGAATAGGAGATTTACTAGCTCTATGTTTAGAATAAGCTTATTTTACATAAGCTACAAGGTATTAAGCAAAGTATAGAGGATAAGAAGAGGAGGAAGGCAAAGTAGAAAGTACTTCCTCTATACTTACACACCTTAAATTAGTAGGGGGGCGCTATGTAGTAGAGTCCTTATTTAAAGCATAAAGCTAATATACATAACGCTATAATTAAGGAGTACAACCTAGAACAAAAGGTAGCAAAGAAGACTAGGTAAGAGCTATAGCACTAGGCTAGGCTTCTTAAGGAGAAGGAAGAGCAGAAGAAGCGTAAAGCAAGAGAGGAAGCTAAGGAGAGGCGTAAGAAGGAGAAGGCTAAAGAATGCGCAGGAATTAACGCTTAGAAAGCAGAGAGAGAGTGTTAAAAACAAGCTTGCAATGTTTAGCAAAGTACTTAATTACCTACCTAAGGCAAGCGTAAGGCTCTACATTAGTTGCAACTAAAGACAATGAAGAAGCATGGTAGTACTGCTAGGCGTAGTTAGGGGGTGGCTTATAGGCCCTCCTAAGCACCTCTAGCTACTGTTGAAGTTGTACTTTAAGCAAAGCTCGTAAGCACGTGTTCTATTGGTTCTTGAGGATGAGTACGGTAACAGGGAGCCGACGGGGTTAGTTTGCAATAAGGTCTACAGATATGATCTGTTAGTCTTAAAGGCAGGGGTAATAATAAGTAGTACAGAGTAGACTGTCTAGCTTAAAGGTTAGGAGTTAAGATCTAAAGACAAACTTAATTAACTAGGTTAAACACAAACTATAAGGGTTGTGTTCCTACATACTATATACTTAAGATATGTTCTATGCTTATTCTATTGTTCTAGTGTTATGCCAAACTGGCACATTGTGGAACATTGTAGGATTCTCTAGAACAACACGTGACTTGTTCTATTGTGGCGTTCTGCTAAGACTTTAGAATATAAGGGGTCACGTTGTTATTAGTCCTAAATGCTGACCTTCTTAAAGACCTTCGGGTTGCCCCTAAGTGCCATCAATCCTTCTCTTCCTTATCTTCTGCCGTGCCCCATCTCAGGTTCGTAACAGCTACATACAACAGCCGCAGCCGCAAAATTGCTCTACTAAAAAGATATAAGTAGCAGGCATTGTCGCATAGGTATATCGATTACAGCACTAAAAAATCATACTAATTTAGCTATTGTATGTGGCTTAATAACCTTAATTCTGTAAGTTGCAAAAGATGGTGGGGTGGCCCGTGAGCTAAACAGGCCCACGAGGTGCACGGGCACGGTAGCTCTCTATTTATTAGAGTAAAGACCTGCTTACTACTTTACGTAATGTAGATAACTAGCTTACTGGTGGAACACAGTACGTGATGCAGACCTTTACGTAATGCGGACAACTTCACGTGATGCAGACAACTTCACGTGATGCAGATAAGGCGCTAGGCCGCTAGCGCGGCCTATGAGCCAATTAGCAGTGGTGCCTTTTTTATACTGGAACCGACTATAGATCACAGCTAGCGCTGTGATGATGTCCAAGACTGCTTGGGTCAATGACGCTCTTGCGCTGAAGACTACCTAGGTAAGCATCGGGCTGTGGCGCATATTCCTCACAAACCCGACAATGTCACCCCCCAAGCTATTCATGATCGTGAGACGATACTAGCAGTCTTTCAAGCGTCCGCGGTGAGTCGTCAGCTCCACAGATGGCTGTCCGTCACCATGAAGACTGCAGATGAGATTATCTGGTCGATTCAAGAGCTGGACAAGTCCCTCTTCTGCTGGATATCGAGACCATGCGCTGTCACTGTGATGCCGATATGAGTTGCCTTGTGCGGAAAACGAGGTCAGACGCGCGAGGGTCTCAATGTATGTTTTGATGGCTCCAGGGCTATCAGATTTTCGTACAGTCTCTTAGCCGGGGTATCTGACAACCCAATTGACAACTTTGGTATTCCGATTGGTGAACGTGGTAGGTGATTTGCAGAAGTTTACATGATGAAGGTTTGGCACAAAGCCTTAGGCTCAACAATCAGGGTTGGAAAGTATTCGAGATCTCCGGCAGCGACAGCGGCGGCTCTCGGCTTGTGTTGGCTTCTCAAGCAGTGACCTGACTAGGAGTCGCCTGGCATCAAGTATCCTCTACCGAGTGACTTCGCCTGGAGTGATATTGCCCTTACTATATCCAGCGGAAGGGCCTGGTCCGAAAGAATAGGCGAGTAAGGTTGCCTGGTTGATGACTGAGGCACACGCGACTTGACAGTCCCTTTGTACATTGAAGGTCTGCTGAAGTCGCCTATCTTGCAGCCATGACTTAGTTCACTGTATCGATGATGAAGGCTGTGAAAGAGTTTGACACTGTCAATCTCTGAACATGCAGACTGATAGCTCCATGTCTCGACAAAGTGCTGTCACCGTGTTCATTCGAGTCGTCATGCGTGAAAAATGTCGAGAAGTGCAGTGCGTGGCAGCACCTTTCTTCAATGAAAATCGCGAATATTCATTGATCAGAGGTGAGCTGTTATCTCTTAGACAAGGACAGAACGAGGGATTATTGCACATAGATACGAAGCTGAGCGGGCCGAGAAAGTTGGTGAGCTGGTCGGCAATGAGTTCAAACAGCTGCAGAGCAGGTAGGCGGGTGCAGGATGATGATGAGCCTCGATGGTGCCTGTAGATGCTGAGGTGCTACAAAGGGCGCGACTCTAAAGTTGTCCACAAAGAAAAGATATCCGTGGATGCGCTGAAGAAGTCGAAGAGCAAGTCTAGCAGGACTGAAGTAAACCAGCAAGCAAATCGAACCAAGAGCTGCAGCCATACAGCTTGTACGACACCTAATCTTGCTTTTACTTGCTGTTTGATGTGGAACTCGAATGGCTCGGCTACAAGTAACAAGTGCGGTTCTTCGTAACAATCTCACAGATGCATTTTGTAACAATAAAAAAGTCAAACGCGGCGCTCCAAAGTATTTCATGTCCCTTCCTAGCTGTGGAGTGTCGGAGAGAAGCAGCATAAAGCAGCATCCAATTGTGCTAGCTATCACTTTACTTACTATCACCCTAGCTATATACTACAGCTAGAATATTTAACAGGCAGAGTACCCTGTTACTTTCTTTAAATTCATATCTTGATGTGAATTACAGCGCTATATATTACCATTTTACAGCTAACCGCTGCATTGTTCTTAAAAGTTGTTCGCACCTACTATACTACAGTCTTACAGCAACAACTTATGAACAATATTTTCAATAGAATATCTAAGCATTAAGATCTTCTCTTATATCTGCACAGGACTGAAATGATTGGAGCTTGACTTAATTACCGTGAACATATCAAAGAAGCACGTAAGACTCGGTTGAGGCTAAAGGAGACGTTGTTTGATCAGGTTCAAGAGTAGTACGCTTTATTTTTGTCAAGGTGACGTGGGGATATCGGAGTCGCGGTCGCGCTAACTTGCAATTTTCAGGCCAAACAAGGAGTGAAACTCTGGTCCAGCACCACGATGTTTATACTGACAGCTATTACATGTAGATGTATGAATAAAGATTGCCTGCACATGTGGTCTAACAGAAGCCCTAGGTGATGTCAAATGACACAGAATCAGAGTACCAGACTTGTTCGAATGCAATGCATCATTGAGTGGGGTATAGTATGTAGTTGCAAGCTCTGAGGCTATGACGAATTTCTCGGCATGCCTTCTTTCGCCAAGCGCTCGAGATAGGCTCTTAGCAGCGCTTGCGTACTCTGCGGATCATCTCGTTCCCGCCTCTCTTCATAGTGTCGCCAGAACTCTAGCACCACTTCGACAGCGATGAGCGCAATGATGGCCCATTCAAGTCTCAGCCCGTGCTTTTCACTCAGCTGCTCGCGGAGGACGCTTGCAATCTCTTGTGCGAAGCCAATCTTCTCGTTCAGGACCTTGATTCTGATGCCGACATCCAGGGCGCGGCCGACGTCGTCGTAGTAGCCGCCCAGGCCGAGCTCGTGGCGCGAGTCCCAGAAGAGGTCTGGCATGCTGTCTGTGAGCTCGGAGTAGAGGTTGAGCTGGGCGCGGATGGAGAGTAGTTCGCCGGTCTTGCGGAGGATGAAGGAACGTGTGAAGGGAGAGCGGTTGTGCTTGGCAGCCAGCATGTTGGGTATCTCGCGAGTCGAGTGCTGGTAGTTGGAGAGCAGGGTCTCGAGGACGGCGAGTTTTGTGGAGCGGGCCAGGCCAGAGGAGAAGGCGATCTTGGCCAGGACTGTGTCGACTTCGGGTGACGTGGGACCTGTTTCGCCAGATTGGGAAGGCGAGTCTGACGCCTGCTCGGGTTTCGTGCCTAGCACGATGGTGTCGCCCACGACCTCGCTGCTTTCCCGTGAGCCATCTTCAAGATACTCGAGATCTTCTGTCTCGAGCAGTTCGAGGTGGGAACCCTCGGCGGCAGCAGGCAGGACCTGTTGCACGAGCTTCAGGGCCTCGCGGTCGCGGACGTTCCATGTCACGACGGTGCCAGAGGGGAAGATGAAGATGTCGCCCTGCTGGAAGTCCTTGACCTCGGACGGCCGGTCGCTGGTCTGGATGTGGATGACCTGCGGGTAGAGGCCCGTCTGGAAAGGATCGAGCTCGTAGCCCTGGGCTTTGACGAGGCGTGCAGCGACGGCGATGTCGTAGGTCTCGGCGGCGCAGTAGGCGGTGACGGTCTTGGTCTCGGCGTCGGGGTCGATGAAGCGCGTGCGGCCTCGTGACTTGACGAACGTGCGTGATCGTTGCGCCTCGACGGCGACACTGCGCAGCGACGACGTCTTGCCGGCAGTCTTGCGGGGGGACTGACTTGTTTCTTCCTGCTTTTTCTGGAGTGTTGCGTTGGTGGAGAAGGCTCGTGCTGGGGTTGGTGGTGGTCGATGGTAATACGGTTGTGGTGGTCGATGCTGTACTGGTTGATGCTGTAGTGATTGATGAGGTAATGGTCGATTAGGTAATGATCGACGAGGTAATGAGAGACGGGCGTGCTGTGTTGTGCACCTTGCCATGGCTCTGATCACGGCGGCAGGCGCACTCGACGCGTAGGAAGCCATTGGCGGCGATGCAGACGCGGTAACGTGACCGGACGTGTGATGGACATGGACCGCATGGTGAGGGAGTGGACGAGGGCCAGTGGCTGCGGCGCGTTGGAAGTGTTTCGGTGGAGCTTGTGGAGAAGCCTGCCGTGAATCAGAGGGTCCAAGCCACTTTTACTATTGGCCCACTCACGTCACGGCGAGCTACTGTAGTAGTCGGGGTATATATTGTAAGTGGGGCTGATTGCAGGGGTGTTCGGCTATATTCTTCGGGTATTAGAGATATAAATTTAATATAGATTATGTATAGATTCTAGTACTTTATATATCTACCCTATATATTAATAACTACTTAGTAATATACTTTTATAAAACTAATTAACTTTTTAAGTTACTTAGAGGTTATTAAATCCTGTACTTTTTTTATAATACTTCTAAGTATATTAATATATACTATAGGCAAGCAGACTACTTTTACTAAGACCCTACTAAAATCACCTATATTATAGCCTAGAACACTATAAATTAGCTCTATATAAGGTAAAATAAGCTATAACGTACCCTACAGGCGAGTTACTTAATAGGCAAGTCGCTTACTTTTGCTAAGCCTCTACCAAAACCTAACCTATTATAGCCTATAACACCACACTTTAGCACTCTGTAGCAGACTACAGCATGTAATATTATTTAGAGACCTCTTCTACATTAATCTTGCACATTCGCGTATTGTGCCTAGTCTAATTGCACCTTCTACAGCGCCTTTAGCTTAGCTTACCCTCTTAAGCGCGCACCTGCTTCTTTGCCCTCTTCCTATCACCACGCGCCCTAAACTCCTTTAGAGCTACTAGTTGCTACCTATCTTTAACTATTAGGGTCCCTTCCTTCTAAATCTGCTTTCTTTTATGCAATTTTTATTGCGTAGCAGCCTTCTTAGCTGCTTAAAGCTCCTTAATTTCCTGTTAAGCTAAAACTAGCTTATGCGCAATAATTATAGCCCCCTTTAACACCTTCTTAAACGCTTTAACTATAGATGTAGAAGAGCTGTCTACATGCCTCTAAATCCTCTTCTTCACAAGCGTTAATTGCGGCCTAAATTCTAGGGTATTGCTAGGGGTTTATAACTGCTAGAGTAGGCTGTTTAAGGGGAGTAGTGGCGATAGGGTGCGCAGCCTCACATTTAGGGTTAATATAACGCGATCTGGGGCAAACAGAGCCAATCTGGCCCCTTAGAACCCTCCTTAAATGTTGCTAGAGGTTATAGCTTTATTGTAAGCTACTATAAAGCATAGGAGGAACCCCTACTTTGTGATGTAGTTAATCTAGTTGTGTATAAGCTAATTAACCTTATCCCTATACGCCTTCTTTAGAGGGCTAAAACAAGCCACATTAAGTGGCTGTAGGAGATGCGATGAGTGCGCAGGCATACATAGACCTATAATCTTGTTGTCCTTGCAGTATTACGTGAAATCTGTGGAGTTGTAGCTCTTGTGGCTGTTAATAATTAGCAATTAGTAGCTGCTAATAGTGCGCGCCTTTATATGCCTGTTAAAGTGCTTTAACTAGTTAAAACTAAGCTTGTTAGTAGTCTAGCTGTTCTTAGAGACAGTAACAGTCTAATCCTAGGGCAGGTCATCGTCCTTGTACCACTTAGACTAGTGGCGGCGGGCTTTAAAGATGATGTAGGGTAGAATAGCCCACCCTGTGGCATTAATGCCCTAGATGACTGTTACCCACTCGCGATTGCCTGGCTAGACTACCTTTGCCTGTCTACAGGTCTCTAAAGCTGTAACTACTGCTCTAGAGCTTATCTAGCCTATTATAAAGCCTGTCTTGTCGAAGTTGTACGTGTTGTTGTCCTAGATGCTATACTTAGCTTTAGTATTAGCTACAAGGTTAAACTAACCCTATATAACCTTAGGATCCTTATAGAGGGCTCTCTTGTAGTCGTACTTGCGATTAAACACTACTTTAAGCTCCTCCTAACGCGAAACAAACGTGCTAGCCTAGTTTAAGCTAACAGGGGCTAAACCGCGCTCTTTCCGCAGAGAATTAGCGATATTAGTCACATCTGCGAGCTAGGGAGGCCGTCCTTGCTTAGACAGCTTAAGTATATGCGTAACAATCACCTCCTCCTTAGTATTAGTCAGATTCCGTAAGTTAGCTATAGTATTAATGCGTGAAGGTTGTCTGGCGCGTTGATAATGTAGCGTGGTTAAGGGCACGTTGTAGATAGCTGCAGCGCGTCGCAGGGAGAGCTTTAGGTCTTGTTTTAGAGCTTAGATTGCAAGCTGTACCTAAGCTTCTTTTAACGCGTCTATCTATTGTTTTTGTAGAGGCATTAGTAGAGGTTAGTGTTTTAGTGGGGTCTTGGCAAAAGTGTTCCGCTCGCCCATGTGTTCCGCTCGCATGTGATGTACGTTATATAAGATTAGAAGGGATTTAATATAATTCTATAACTAGGGGTATTTAGATATATATAGTGACCTTTCTATGATACTAGACCCACTCACAATATATACCCCGACTACCACAGGACACCGGTGGACGAGCTGAGCCGAGCTGCACCTCATAGCCAAGCTTCACTAGGTAGACCACAGGCCAAGCCTAAGCTTCACAGCACTCCCGCACGCCCGCACGCCCGCACGCCCGCACGCCCACCACAGCCCACGCCCATGTCGCCAGCATGGCTGCGGCGCCCCTCGACAATGAACAGCAGCCGGTGACAACGCGCGCCGCGGGCGACGGCAGCGACGCCGCCCAGTGTGTCGATGAACATGACCGCGACGACGCCGAGAACGACGATGACGGAGAAGAGGACGACGCCGACGACGACGCCGACGACGAGCCCAAGCTCAAGTACAGCCGCCTCACCAGCAGCCTCGGGCCCGTGTACCGCAATGGCGACGCGACCAGCTCCTTCCTGGTCGCCGGCGACAAGATGGTATGGTCACGTTACCGCCCCCAAGCTGCTGCTACCCGGCGCGCACAGTGTAGACGCAGACGCAGACGCACACGCAGACGCTGACTAAGCTTCCCACAGATTGTCGGCACGCACAACGGCAACATCGTAGGTCAACGCCCTCCACGACACGGCTCCGGCCACGGCTGACGTCAGCAGCACACGCTCAGCATCCCCTCGTTCTACGTCCTGCGCACCTACAACGCCCACCCCTCGGCCTCGGTCACCGAGCTCTCCGTCTCGCCGCTGCCCCGCACGCAGTCGTTTGTCAACCAGCTCGGCTCGCCCACCAGAGCGCCAGACGACGCCCCCGCGCGAAAACCCACACCGCACGCCGGCCGCGACCCTCGCAGGCCCCAGCAGACGCCCGTCCCCAACACTCCCTCCAACCAGATATACATTGCCTCGGCCTCCATCGACGGCCACGTCTGCGTGTCCTCGCTGGTCGACCCCAAAGATGTCACCCTGCGCAACTTCGCGCGCCCTGTCCAGGCCGTCGCCCTGTCGCCAGACTACAAGAACGACCGCTCGTACCTGTCAGGTGGTCTGGCTGGCGAGCTCATCTTGACAAGCGGGGGACCCATAGGCACTCGCGCCACGGCAAACACGAGCTCGGCATCCCAGGCAGCGCATGGCTGGCTTGGCGCCATCGGGCTGGGTGGAAGCAACGGCCGAGACACCATCCTGCATTCTGGGGAAGGCTCCATAGGCACCATCAAGTGGTCTCTGTCAGGAAAATACGTCGTCTGGGTCAACGAAGAGGGCATTCGCTTCATGCGCACCAACTTGTACCTCGACAGCGCCGACTCTGAACTAGCATGGAAACGCATAGGGTTTGTAGGAAAACCAAATCGCCGTGTTTGGCAGGACATGGCCGCGCTATGGAAGGCCAGAATCGAGTGGGTCGATGAAGAGTCGCTCGAGTCCGACGACGATGCCATAATGAGCCTGAACGACCATGGAAGACACAACAAGACCGAATCGACCCTGCCTCACCATCGGAGAGACAAATCAGCCAAGGCAGCCAAGCAAGAAAAGGTTGAGAAGCTTGTCGTGGGCTGGGGTGACTCCGCTTGGATCATTCACGTCATTCCTGGAGAAGTATTCGGCAACGGCAGAACCGGCGAAAGGTCTCCTGGCAGCATCGAAGTCCCTCATCAGTAGGTATTCCTCGTTCATCCTCCTCACCTTCGTACTAACCTCTCCCAGTCTCAAGTTTGACGATTGTATTGTTTCTGGCATCTCGCTTTATACCCCTTCCCTACTTCTAGTTCTTGCATATCGCACACACGACGACGACGACAACCCAGTTGACACCACTCCCCAGCGAGGCAGACACCGAAAGGCGAACGGCTTGTCGCCCGAGCTCAAGCTCATCGATGCCGTCAGCCAGGAAGAAGTCGAGGTCGACTCATTGACAGTCAGTAGATATGAGACCCTCTCGGCCGCCGACTATCATTTGGGCACACTCTACATACCACACCCAAAGGCCATGACTCCTGCGCAGAAAAGTGCTCTGGAGGCTATCGGAGGAGGCATTTGGGATGCTGGCGTTAGCGCAACAAGGATCTTCAGCTCTGGTGCCAGCGTGCTTAATCTTCCCATGGGCGGCTCGGACTCAAAGCCAGCATCGTTGTCGTCTGCAAGTGGTACAATACCATCGGCAGCGGCTCGTGGGCGTCAGACCCCCGTACATCCAAACGCGGCGACCGCTGGTCTCAAGGTCTTCATGCACAGTCCCTACGACTGCGTGTTGGCCATCAAGCGAGATCTCGCAGACCACTTCAACTGGGAGCTGGAGCATGAGAACTACAAAGATGCCTGGGAAGTGTTGGAGGACCATCCCGAAATCATCAGCTCTGCCACTCAATCGGTCGTCGAAACTTCACCAGCCAGCACACCGATCCAGAAGCAAGGTAGTCTGCAAGACTTCTTCGCTGACGAAACTGCATCTCAAGACACTGCCTCTGCCGCGAAAGCGAAACAGAACACGGCTGTCGAAAAAGAGAAGCGCCGCGTGGGCGATCTCTGGGTGCAGCAGCTCGTGAATGCGGGAGACTGGAAACAAGCTGGCAAGGTCGCTGGCCGCGTTCTGGGCAACACTGACAGATGGGAGCACTGGGTATGGAAGTTCGCGCAGGCGAACCGTTTCAACGAGATCTCCCCATACATACCGACAAAGCAGATGCAACCCCCACTGCCGTCCATGGTATACGAAGTCATCCTCGGTCACTACATCATCAATGACCGGATAAGATTCAAGCATCTGCTCGAAGCCTGGGACCCAGATCTCTTCGACATCAACAGCGTGATTGAAGCCATCAGGTCCAAGCTCAATGCTGGCGATGTCACCGAAGATTCAATAGAGGGAAACGAACAAGGTCGTGACTGGCGAATACTGCAGGATGGTCTCGCCAAGCTCTACCTCGCGAGCGGTCGCCAAAGAGAGGCACTGCGCTGCTACATTCGCCTGCAAAACGCCGATGCTGCCATGAGCATCATTAGGGAACATCATCTTGTGGAGGCGGTCAGAGACGACATTCCTGGTTTTATCTTGTTGCGCGTTTCGAGAGAACAGATGGCCACAGCACCTCTACAGGAGCTGGAGGAAGCCTCATCCGAGACCGTTGAAGTACTCGTTGAAGAAGGATGCCGTGGAACCATTCCTGCCGATGAGGTCGTCACACAGCTGCAGGAGAACAAGAGAAGTGACTCGTTCCAGCCCTTCCTTTTCTTCTACCTTCGCCGCCTCTGGAAACCGGAGCTACACGAGCGAAAAGCCAGAACGGCAAAGGAGAGGGTTGCCGAAGATCGCCTTGCTGCGGACGGCAAGATCGTGGCGGAAGGCTTCTCCGATCTCATGGTCGAGTTGTTCGCCGAATATGATCGCCCACTGTTGATGGAGTTCCTCCGAAAGTCGCAAAACTACGATTTGAGCAAGGCAACCGCCATCTGCGAGGGCAGGGAGTACATCCCAGAGCTTGTGTAAGTTCCTTCCTAACTTCCGTGTCTACTGTCTATTCGCAGTCCGAAGCGCGAAGACATACTGGCTACCTCGTACGATATAGAATCTCGGTCTTGTCACCGAGTGTCTCTGCGACACGAGAGCAACCACTTTCTACCTGCGTTCAATAGGCTAACGATTGTAGACATATACTCTCAAAGACTGGCCAGACCAAACGCGCCTTGTACCTCATCATCGAGAAGCTTTCGGACGTGAGCTTCGCTATCTCGTTCGCCAAAGAACAAGACGACCCTGACCTGTGGAATGATCTCCTCGACTATTCCATGGACAAGCCGCAGTTCATCAGGGGGCTGCTGGCAGAAGTAGGCACAGCGATTGACCCCATCCAACTGGTCCGCCGTATACCCGAGGGTCTTGAGATTGAAGGCCTCAGAGACGGTATCGGCCGCATGGTCCGTGAATATGAGATACAACATTCCATTTCTGAAGGCGTCGCAAAGGTGTTGCGCGGTGAGGTCGCAACCGGCATGGACACACTTCGTGCAGGCCAGAAGCGAGCCGTCAAGTTTGAAGTCATACCCTGCGATGACGACACCGAGACGCTGCAAGAGAAGCTGGGCGCCAATGGATTCACGAAGGGCAAGGAGCTTGATCTGCGCCCCAACGGCGTCGACCCTAAGATTGCAGCCAAAGTCCTCAGCAGCGGCAACACGACAGCGGCGACATCCACGAACGCTGGGCCCGTCGCTGACCCAGCGCCAGCAGAAGACTCCAAGGTCGAAGCACCACCCGGGCATTGTACGGGCTGCCACGAGCCCTTCGCGCTACCCACCGCCGAGGAGGAGGAGGTCATGGAGCCGCCCTTGCCCAAATCGCGCGACACCCTCGTCGGCTTTGCATGCGGTCATGTCTTCCACCTCAGCTGTCTGCTGCCGAAGACGAGCGCAAGCGCTAGTGTCGCTGCGACGTTGCAGCAGCAGCTTGCAGATGATGCGCTCGAAGGCGGTGGTAGATGGAGTAGAAGCGTCGGTGCCAAGGTCGCGCATGCCCACGTGATCAAGAGTGCGATCGGACGCGGGTGTGTTGTGTGTCGCGAGAGGGAGGGTATGGTCGGCGACAATTAGACCGCGTGAGTGCGCGTGGAGGGATGCTTTGTATCAGGCACAGCAGGCCCTTCATAAACCACAGCTGCCCCGTAGCCCGGCACTGGTCGCACCGATCTTGTGTACGGAATGTAAGATAGGCTTGAGAGACGTCGCCATATTCGATCTCTTTCTTGAGGTTCACACTATTCCCTCCCTCTGCGCCCTTTCCCTCATGTCCGCCGCCCTGATGACCCTGATCTTTGTGCAGTTCGGCAGCGCTGTGTGAGAACCGCATGCACACTGTAACACATTTTGCCCCCCGTCTCCCTGTCCTTATCCTAACAGGCCAACGACCACCGCGCTGACACGCAGGGTCGGAACATCACATGGCGCTGCCTATCCACTGATATCCAGCAGGCCAACTCTGCCGGTGCAATGAGGTGTTTGTTCGAAGCACTTTTGTTCGTTGTTGGCGTGTTGACTTCGGGTAATTGATAGCAGAGTGCAAGGCAGGGTCGGGAGGTGGGTGTTGCTTCTCCCTCCGCGCCCTTGTTTGCTGTTGGCCTACCTCGGTACTCACTACGGATGCCTGTTATGAGAGTGCAAGGTCAGGAGGTGGGGACGCCATGTCCACCCGACGCCTTTCTTCGTTACTCTCTCAGTGTCAGCGACGCTGCTGCAAGGAGGGATCCTCAACCGTTGTCAGCGCGAAGAGTCCTCGGCGTGGAAATCCTAGAGGTGATGCTGTTCAATTGATATTGCGTTGTTAAGCTTTGATAGGGCGGTGAATAAAGGCACAATAAGATCCTAGACGGGCGAGGTAACGGAAAGACTAGTGTCTTGTTGGTATTGGTCTCTGACTGCTTGGAAGGCGAGGATATAGCTGCAGAGCAGGTGTTTGGGTATGAAGAGTCTTTGGCGTGGAAATTTTGAGGGTGATGCTGTTTGGGCGATTTTGCGTTGTTCGGCTTTGAGTAGTGCGTAGATAGAGTCACGATGTGGTCCTAGGTGGGCGAAGTAACAGAAGGACTAATGTCTTGTTGATATTGGGCCTGCAACTGCTTAGGGGCGCCGTAGATTCAGAAAAGTGCAAGTTTGTCTGGTCGCATATCAGCTCTACACGATATGTACCATGCCATACAGGTAGTTACTGGCGCTTGTCTGCATTGAGAAAACGGTACGGCGTTGCTTGGTCGCTCTGCGAAGTTCTGTACAGTGGCTTGCTGTCCCCGGGAATGGCGCTGGCCGGCAAGTCTGCTCAAGTGCGCGTGTTGATGCTGAATGTTACGGCCCACGGGTATGTGAGATTGCAAGGCTGCGTTGCGGAGGCTGCTATGTACAGTGTCCGTGCACCTCGTGCACGGTTTCATCTCGTGCACGCCAACACCATAACGCGTCAATTTCCTCAACGCGATAACTCAACAACGACATGGATTTAGAAGCTGCGCTTGAAGCCTGTGACGCAGCAGATGCAGCTGATGAACTTTCCTATACTAAAATTGCTGAACAGTTTTTAGTGTCGCGATCCACCCTGTCGCGGCGGCACCGAGGCGTATGTGTGTCGCGTGAACACGGTTACTTCAAATAGCAGAAGATTACCCCACAACAAGAAGATGAGCTCTGTAATTATATAATAGACCTTTTAAGCTAAGGCCTATCGCCTACAAGGCAAATGGTACAAAATTTCGCCTCCGAAGTTGCTCACAGTCCTATTGGAGATGCCTAGGTTACTTAGTTCCTGCACCGTCACCACGATAAGCTCATATACAAATGGACCTCCGCCATGGACGCTACACGCCATAACGCTAACAATAGCGAAAAGTACTTATACTATTTCAACCTACTACGTTCCAAAATTGAAGAATACTCTATCAAGCCACGGCACACGTACAATATGGATAAGAAGGGCCTCGCGATTAGATTAGTGAATAAAAGCAAGAGGGTGTTTAGTAAGGCAAGCTGGAAGGCAAAAGGCAAGCGCTAGAGCTTGCAGGATAGTAATAGAGAATGGGTAACGATTATTGCAACTATCTGCGCTGATAGTTCAACGTTGCCGCCAGTCCTTATCTTCGCTGGCCAGCCAAACGCTCTACAATCGTCCTAGATAGAGGACCTGGACGCAGGAAAAGACTCTACCTATAGTACTGCGACGCCCTCTGGCTGGACGAACGATGAGGTTGGTCTTGCCTGGCTTAAACAAGTGTTTAAGCGGGAGACTGAGAGTAAGACTCGCAGTAGCTGGCGCCTACTCCTACTTGACGGCTACGGCTCTCACATAACAATAGCTTTTATTAACTATTGTCGTTGCCATAAGATCCTGCTACTCATCTACCCACCTCACAGTACCCAGACGTTGCAGCCGCTTGATGTGGGTTGCTTCTCACCTTTTGGTACCAACTACTCTAAAGAAGTCACTAAACAGCTCCACTAAAGCCAGGCCTTAACTAGCATTAAAAAGCATCACTTCTACAAGCTATTCCGAGCTGCCTGGTACTAAACGTTTACCTCTGAGCTTGTGCTAAGCGCGTTCCAAGCCACAGGTATCTCACCACTAAACCCACCTACTATACTCAATAGATTTAAGAAGAAGCTTAGCGAGCTGCCACAAACCCCATCTCCATTGCTTGACGTTAATAGGATCGCGATCGAACAGTTTTGCAACGAAACAGTAAGGGACCCTACAAGTTATAAGGCGCGGAAGCTAGTTTGCACGTTAAACTACTTAGCAGCTCGCAACTCCCTTCTAGAGGTAGAAAATGAAGGCCTACGCAACTAAATTAATACCTAGAAGACCTCCCAGAGGTACCACCAAGTACTACCGCTACAGACCTCTAAGTCTTATACTTCTAACGCGATGTTGTGGTCTCCAACGAAGGTGGATGAAGCCAAAGCTTAGCTGCGTCAAAATACCCGCTAACAAGCTGAGGAAGCTGCTGCAAAAGCTCGCAGTAAGGCAGAGGCAGCTGAGAAGAAGCTTTAGAAGGAGCGAGAGAAGGAGCAGCGGAAGGTGGAGCGAGCGAGGATAAAGGAAGAGAAAGCCCTCAGGGAGGCCGCTAAGAAAGCCGAGAAACAACGAAGAAAACAAGAGAGCGACGCTGCTAAATCTATCTAATTATCCCAAACAGGCAAGCGCAAGGCCTCACAAAAGGTACCTACAGAACCTGCAGCCAAAAAACAGCGTGTGCGTGGTGCTACACAGGTTGTGGTAGAGGCGTCGCCTTCCCCAACACCTCCACCAATTACTACACGCAGCGGCCGCACCACGCGCCTAAACAAAAAATGGGAGCAGGGCAAGCATCGTAAGAGTTAGTAGACTGTTACGATTAAAAATCTCTATATAATAGTGTCGCACGGCTGGGTGCGGGGTTGCAGGTATGGAATCTCAAGAAGAGTGTGTAAGTTTTTTTTTTTGTTCTAGCATCATAGCTCAGCTTATATGGGTTGTTTTCGAAATGTTGAACCCACCACGTGATGCGGGGTAGTCAATGACACTAGATATACTTTGTTAGCGAAACACAGTACAAACAGTATCACACTGCATTTTGTATGCTTGCCCCGCCTTAAAGAAGCTTGTATAGCCGTTTTTGCAGTATCGCGATAATTTGTAGGTGTTGTACTTTCAACAATGGCCAAATCGAAGCGGAAGAACGTTCAGCCAGAGACCGCCAGACCTGCAAAGCGTCAGCGGAAAGCCACTCAGCCATTTGAACAAGGCCTCAATCCAGCTCCTCCAGCTCCTCCAGCTCCTCTAGCTCCTCCAACGCCGCCGTCGACAGTACGACGTCCCGTACGCTCGCAAGAGCTAACTCCGCCGCGTAATCGAGGTACACCGAGCCCGCCGGGGGGGTTATTCGTAGCAGAGGATGAGGATGTGGAGGAGGAGGCGGCGGTTGACGCTGGATTACATGATGACAACGAGGTGGATGAGCAGGTAGATTACGCGTTAGCTGCAGATTACGCGTTAGCTGCTGCTACGGCTGTAGAGGAGGTTACAGGCTCACCTGGGTTAGCTGCTGCGGCGTCGATCGCTCAGTCAAGCCAGCCACAGCGTCCAGAGCCAGAAATTGACAAGGAGCCGCACCTCCACTGGAACTATCGTGCCTGGTGGACGCTTGGGAAGAATTCAATTCCGCAGGCAGCTGTTGCGAGACGTAATAAGCCGCTGTACACTGTAGATAAGGACAAGGTGTGGCAATGGGCGGAGAGTGTTGTGGAGACGCTGCCGCGGGCAGCAATTATTGACAGTTTAACAGCGACGCTCTACTATACTAGTGGCCGCCAAGCTAAGTCGGATAGGTGTACTATAGCACTTCAGCGTCGTGAAAGTGCAGCTGGACGGGTTATTGTCAGAGGAAACTGGTTTGAATTCGAAGAAGAGCTGGTAGAAATGGATAAAGAGAGCAGCCAGATAATGACCTGTGACTTTGACCTGGTCTTAAGAGAGGATACCGTTACCCAGCCAGCCACTCAGCCAGCATCACAGCCATCTCGAAGCGCTGGCCGTCAACCTGGCATTGTTACAGCGATCATGGAGGAGGGGCTTGCTAGTGTTGTTACCAACAAGCGCTTTGCTTCTGGCTATGCTATCAGTATACGAGACCATTGGAGGTGTCAGAACGAAGCCTGTTCTAACAACCCAGGCGTGTGCTGGGTGCGATCACAGCCAGGCCGACAAATTGAGCGGAGTACTGATCATTACCCGCTCAACGGCAATATAATTGCCAACTAGGCGAGCGCTATTACACGCGGAGAGTGTACTGTTAAACAGCCGTCAGACGATCTCCAGTTGCAATTGTACATGTTAAAGGATCGCACCGCCCGTGGGAACAAGCGGCGGAGGACGACGTCCCCAGCGTCGTCAAACTCTAGCATTGACAACCTTACAAGGGCAATACTTGTTGGACATCTCGCTCAGTTAAAGCAGCCGCAGTCACAGCTACAGTGTCAACATCAATTAGAGCTAATACAACAGCGAAGATGGGTTGATATTGAGGCGTCAAGGCCTAAGATGTATCACCATGTGCGTAACTTCTTCAGTTACTGGCAATTAAGCATGCCTCACCTCAAGGATAAGATCAAGATGATCTACTCAATGTGTAAAGACGAGCAGTGGGATATCAATATGCTTATGGACCCCGTCAATGGGATGACATTTGAGATGTGGACGTTCTACGAGATGCCTACAAGTATGCTCTCACATCTTCGACGCAAGGCTCACGATTGGAGAAAAGACTATGCTGGGTTATCAGATGAAGACGCAGTACGTTCTCAGCGGATTTTAGCACAGGAGAAGCGACAATATAGCATAGAAGCAGAGGGGCGGTCGCCGTTAGGAGAAATCAGTGGCAACTAACTATGTTAACTTCTTAACTGTTAGCCACAACAACACAACTACACTACGTTAAGATACTTTAAAAAATCATCACCTTACTGTTTAGTATGTTTTTAAGCTCCTTAAAAAGTTATAGAATTAATTAGTCGCTTGTTGTTGTTGCGCAACACTTTCTGCGCGGAGTGAGAGACTACGCAGCATCAGCGCTTACATACCCACACTTCCTATACCAGCTTCTGCAATCAACACGATAGCAGCTATTAAGTACAGCAAGCTCTATAAAGAAGCGGAAGTCAAGCCACTCATCCTGCTGTTGATAGTGTCGTTTCATCCAACTCTTTAGTACTTTAAAGGTCTTCTCAATCGGGTTATAGTCAGGTGAGTATGGCGGGAGGTATTCCAGCTGTATGCCGAAGTCTCCGCAGAGCTGTACTATAGCCGGCGATCGATGGATAGAAGCGTTGTCCATAAGCAATACGTGATAACCAGCAACAAGGCGTGGCAGCAAGTCCTCCCGTAGGAACTCCTCCATTATCTGAGCAGTAATTGCGCCTTGAAAGGTGAGGTAGCCGTCTACTGTCATAGCTGGCAACAAGCTCCATCGCTCTAATCGTTTCATAGAGTAACTTAACGACACCGAGTGGCCAACAGGACCCCAGCCATATCGCCACGCTCAGCAAGCGCTCTCATCTACTGCAACAATCTGCTCTGCTATATAGTTCTGCTGGCACCGTGCCTGGAACACTCTCCGAAGGGCGTCTGATTGTTCTGCTGCTCTCTTTAACGCGACTTTCCGGCTCTATTTCATCCGTTTCAGCTCCCTCTAAACTAGACTGGTGCTTGCCTTAATGCTCCACTCCTCCAGCAGCTGGTCTTTTATCTCCTCCAAGTACGCATGCGGACGGCCAGCCAAGTATTCACGGAGCCAAGTCCTGTGTCGTTCTTGTAGTATAGTAGGTCGCCCTAACTTCCTACAAGCAGGCGCGTATGGCTGACCCCAGTACACCATATTCCGCCGCTTCTGTCGTATACAGGATCGCCATACGCCAGTCTCAGTATATATTTGGCTAATGTTGACGCCGGCGGCAATTCGATCGAGTACGGCTTCTAATACAGGTGGCTCGAGTCTGTTACGGCTGGGGCGGAGCATTGTAGTACGGCTACAACACCAGAAATCAATCGTGATAGCTGAATTACAGGTAAATATAAAGCTTCAAAATACGCTGTACTGCGTGGATAACTGTTATTCTCTATTATTGACGTTTTCCTATACTAAAACGTCTGTGCGCGGGAACGCCAAATCATCACGTGGTGGGTTCAACATTTCGAAAATCATAATATCTAGGCTATTGCGCGGCATGATTGGTAACACAGTTTAGGTTCACGACAGCGCTTGGCGTGCGACAAATAGCTTTTGTGTGTGGCTCTACAACCTCATTTTGGTGGTTGCCAAAGGTGGTTTTCGCGTGCACAAGATGAAACCGTGCACGAGGTGCACGGACACTGTAGTGGCCAGTGGCTGGCGAAACGTGCTGTGTAACAACCACATGGCGCGGGCAGGGGCGTGCAGGCAAGGCGAGGCTGAACATTGTACTGGTGTGGTCTTACCTCTACCATTCAGACCGCGCGTGATCAAAGCTTTAGCTACGCTTTGACCTCTTTCCATGCACCTGCGTATCGCAATACGTCCAGTTCAGCTCCGTGGTCCGAGTGGTGCCAAGTGGCTGGAAGATCGACGAAACACAACGTGCAACAGGAAGCAGAGCCGAACGAGCAGTCTACACCAACGGGTAGGACGCCTCCCGTTTGCGGGGGAATTATTTCGCCTAGCGTCTATGCAAACAACTGTTCGGTGTCGGGCTTCCAGAATCCACAGACCCGGACCCTGGGCGATTCCAAACACAGCATCGTTCTCTCTGACTTGCAGATCGCGTGGCTTCTGGATGTTGCTTGTTGTTCAATACGCCTGAAACAACCTTTAGGTAACCGCTTGTCAGTGTCTGCCAGAATGGGTGACAGATCTTGACTGCCGGAGCCGCAGAATAGTACCGGGAAGACAAACATGTCCAAACAGGTGCGTGCACACACCATATCGTATTCTCTGGTGCTTAGGGTCGCCGGACCACGGAAAGACTGGGCTCAGGGATTTGAAAGCTCTGAACGCGAAAGCTATAAAGATATGCTAGTAGTAATCTACACATCCGCACATATTAGTTGATTTTCAAGTATCAGTTATCATGGCCGGTCCATCTTATCTTCTTCTTGTTGTCGCATCTCTATCGACTCTATGTTCCACGGCGCCGGCGCCAAACCCCGCTGGTAGTGGAGTCGTCACGGGCTCTGTTCAACACCTGATCGGCAGGGGAGGAACGGCTATGATCCCAACCATGAAGCTGGGGATTGGGAACCCACCACAGAAGGTCACGGTTTTACTGGACACTGGGAGCAGTGATCTTGTGGTCCCTCAGACTGGGAGTGCCATTTGTAAGGACCCACAGCAGCAGTGCACTGCCAACGGCAACTCACTCGTGACTGGGTCATTCGACGCGAAGAGCTCGACTGGCGTGGTCAAGCTTGACTCGCTCGTAAAAGCAACATATGTGAACGGTGTCAAACTCCAAGGCAACTTCATCAAGGCGGGCCTGTCTTTCCAGAACCAGTCGGTCGATCAGTTGCAAGTTGCCCTCGTAACACAGGGACAACTGCCGCCCAACGAGCCCCTCTTCCCCATCTTTGGTGTCGGGCCAATACAGGGAGAGGCGGGTGAGACATACCAGAACATACCCGCGGGAATGAAAGATGCTGGTGCCACCAAAGCCAACGCTTATGGTCTGTACCTGAACGATTTCCGTAAGTTGCACCGATCTTACCCGTACCCAGTGTAAAGTGGATGTGTCTAACGAAACTTCAGGGGGCTCTGATGGCTCCATCGCTTTCGGCGGTGTGGACACAGCCAAGTTCGAAGGATCCCTCAAGGCCGCCCCTCTCGTGCTCGACAACAACGGCCGCCTTCCCTCATTTGTTGTGGATTTCAGCTCCATGACCGCAAATACTGGAACCGGTGCTGCAAACACAGGAGCTGGCCCCGGAAACAATAGAACAGGCTCTGGAAACAATGGAGCCGCCTCCGGAAACAGCAGAAATGGCGCTGGAAACAACAGAAATGGCGCTGGAAACAACAGAAATGGCGCTGGAAACAACAGAAATGGCGCTGGAAACAACAGAAATGGCGCTGGAAACAACAGAAATGGCGCTGGAAACGGTAGAAACGGCTCTGGAAACAATGGAGCCGGCTCTGCCGGACGTGGACGCCAGAGACGCCAGAACAACGGCAATTCTGTCAACTTGGCCCCAAGAAATGGCTTTGATGTCGTGCTAATCGACTCCGGCGCGCCATCGCTCGACCTGCCACCCGGAACCGTGCAATCTCTGGCCAAGGCGTTGGGTACATCGTTCAACCAAGACGGCTCACTGGGAAACGTGCCATGTAGTATGGGTCAGCAGGGAATGACCCTCAGTTTTGGCTTCAACAAGGATGCCGCAAAGATTGAGGTACCGCTGGATATGATGTTGCTGCCAGCCACGAACTCAGGTGGTGGAGGTGCACGAGCAGGAGGAGGCGGCGCGCAATGTTCTCTTCCGATATTTGCGACGGACGATCTTGTTACACTGGGTGCGCCATTCATGCAGGCAGCGTACATCGTGTTCGATATGGATAACAAGCAGCTCCTGATGGCACAGGCAAAGATGAACGCGACTGAGAGCAATGTGCAGGAGTTCACGGCGTTTATGGCAGGAGCCAACAAGTAGAGACAGCGTTGCAATAGCGCTGGAATGAAACGTATATTAGCAGGCTGGTATATATAGTAATAAATTGTGTACAAGTAGTTTTACGAACTAACTGTGGTGTAATATTATAGACTCAAGCTATGAACCAGGTACGAAATCATCTAAGCTACTTTGAAGAGGAACCTACCATTTAAATTCATTTCATACCCTTTAGCCTGGTAGACATGCACTCCACATTCCAGATCAGATCAGGATCATGTTAGAAATCCACATGTCCCCGACTGATATTAGATTCGTAGCAGCACTATCATCCTGTGTTCTTTAACATTACGCACAAAGTCACAAGATCAAAACAAGGGAACATCTCGAATGTCATCTAGGCGTCGGGGATGGCCCTTGCTAACACTATCTCTTCTGTAGAAGTCAATCCGACTCGCGCGGATTGCGAGATAAAGATCACGTTTACCTGCCGCTTTACCTTCGACGAGACCGAGACAGGCAATGAGGCAAACTGGCCATTCTTCATCCTACTCAATATGAAGGGCGTTTTATAAACATGGTTTGAACACATCTGTTTGACGAAGATGATTATATCCCGGCCAATCCCTAGAAGGTATCTCAAACGTGCAAAGACAAGGTTAGGAAGTAGGTTTGACACACCATCACGTTGTATAGGCCGGGTGAAAACGTCGTCCCTCTGAAGATGAGCCCCAATAGTCATGAGCATGAAAGAGATGTGCTGTATGTTAATGCAATGCATGGCTGCAAGGCAAGTCCATTGTCCTGGAATTAACTGGCGAGAAGATCGCGCATCAAAACCCGTAGCCATATACTGCATCCCAAATGCATGGAGTCTAGGCTAGCCTTAGCTTTTCAATACTTCTCTATATCTTAGCATTACGTAATCATCTACTATACTGTATCTTATATAGTTATTGGTAGTAACAATACCTACCCAACAAACTTGTTAAGATTCCCTATGAAAGGCTACCCATGTGAAGCAGCATGTTCGCCACCGGCATGTTCTCGGATCGCCAAATCTTGATCTTATTAATCCTCTTCTTTCCAAAGATGGCCCGGTGTTGAACAACCAAGTAAGCCGGACCAGCGCCATGAGAGCTTCCGAGCAAGCCCATGAAGGTCTCGACTGCAGGCGTCATTGGCATCTTGGTAGGGGTTCTTCCCGGCACGAGATCAACGCCAGGCCACTGCGGCAAGTCATCCAAGTCATTATTTGGCAGCTTGTTGACCTTCAACAGAGCCGATGCCATGAGGGCTTTCGTCTGGGGCATGATAACAGCAGATCGGTATACGCGCATGAGGTCTTTGCTGGCCGCGTACCGGCTCTAGAAAACTTCCATGATGTCAGTCCATTTTCTAGTGGGCCCCATCCATTTCGGCGGACGAATTGGCAAGTCTTTCGTAGTTTCTGCGCGCCCAAAATTGCCACCGGCAATCAGGTAACCATCATCGCCGTTAACAATACTGCTCACTGTAGCTGTGGTGGGCTATAAAGCCAAGTTATGCAGGTCAGTAAAGTAAACGGATGCACTAGCATGACTGTGACCACGCACGTCTCTTTCCCTGCCATCATCGCCCGTCCATTTGCTCATATGGTCCCAGCCTCGAGAGACCATGTTAGCCATGTTCAACAAACCATCGGCCCTCCCAAGTGAGAAGCGGTAGTCTTTCGGTATTTCTTCATCTTGTTCGTCATCTTCTTTCCACTCAGTCGACAAGAGTGTCTCCAGTGTCACAGTCCCAGCTATCACGTCATCACTATTCATCATGCACTAGATAGCTGTTATCGTCGTCAGCAGATAGGACCGAGAGAGCTTCTGTTTTGAACCGCTTACTACATGAATGTAAGCAAAGAAACCAGGTAAGCTATCTGCTTTTGGTATCAGCAAATAGCTGTATGGCTTAAATTAATCGTACAGGCTCAAAGCAAGTTAATTCAACAGCTCGCTTTCGCTCCCACATGACAATGAGAAGTACTTTGACTCACCCTCTTCCACCTGCAACCTTCCTGGTCCATAGTGTTTCGTCGGCTGCACGAGACAAAAGCTACTACGGCAGGGAGACAAGCGAGATAAGCGAGTCATTGAGTCCAAGTGGCTCGTCGGAAAGACTTCATTTTTGCGCGTCGGATGGCGGTTGACTTTGCGAGCCGTAGGAGAATTGGGAGCCAGTGATCACAGCAAGGCAAATACTCACAACAAGAGCGAAGAGACGGTATCTAGGAAGACATCTTCTGGCGCCAGTTGATCTAGCGCCATTGAAAATGCCGACGGAAATTATGACGAACAGCTGAAGAAACGAAATGAATAGCGAGTGAAGAGAGACTCAGGCATTGGCAGAAGCCTCGGTCTAGGAATATATACACTACGAAGACATGCGTGGTTGTCGAGACGAGCTTATGAGCTACGGTACTTGGTCCGGTAACACATGATCCATCATCCCGGAAAGCGTATGCATCAAGCGTTCATATAGGTACAGAACGCTCTCCGGGCCATTTCAGCTCCTCGGTGTTCGTTGAGTGCCAGGGAATCCGTGATTCCGTGTGTCCTGACCATAGGCCCGGCTTAACTTTCAAGGTTGTTTGAATCTAGACAGGCTCCACTGTACCCATTCCTTCGCTAACTCTCGCGAAAAGTCAACGCTGCAGGTATGGCACATCCAGATAACCCCGACGGAGATGGCAGAATGAGCGATGTAACCTCGCGTAGATCCAATTTCAGGCAAAAGACAGCCGTTGGATGAACACATGCACTGAGGTGTAGGTACTACGTCAGCATTCGTGTTTATCCGGGTTCACCATGCCAATGATGGATTGAATACTTCTGTGGAGTCTCGACAATACAGGTAACGTGTGAACGTGTAAACTCGCGAGGGAGAGGGCCTAAAGCAGCGCCTTGGCTAACAGATTCCGCAAAGGCAGCATATCGCGGCCAGGTCGTCTCTCTATCTCTCTCAATTAATCCTCTCTTTCGACTCCAGGACTGTGGTGCCTGTATCAACCTCGGACCGATCGCAGAGGACCTTGGTCCCGGCGGAGAAACCGCTGGACTATGAATTGCACACAACTGTGGTATCTGGCATAGGTTTTGTAGGTGCGTAACGGCGCCTAGGGGTGAGGGCTAAAAACACAAGGCCTGTTACTTGTAAGGCTGCTAATAAGAGCAGGTTTGTGAGCTCGAGCTAACTACCTAAACTTCTTATCGAATCACTGGCTGTGAATACTTGAATACATTGACTCTGTCCACCAGCTACTTAAAGACCCACCTGCCAAACTTATGCCAGACGGGTACCACAGAAGTCCTAACGCATGTTTTCTCCGTTAGGAGGCTCCACCATCAAAAAGAGTAAGAGAAAGAGTAATAACTGACACTTTTCTCGGGTGCCGCATGCCTAGATCAACCATGCGCTTGTCATCCCATATGGCTAAACCATATTTGCGCCAAGTCTGGAAGTGGTACACAAGCGTAAGCGGTGGCCCATCAAGCCATCTATCGTTTGAAGACATAGCATGATAAGAATGGTACGCCCATGGCGTTTGGTCAAGGTTCTCTGGACCCTGGCTGAAGGTTTCCTTGTTGCGCTCGAATGACAATGGCTCGGCACAGGAACACCTGGACACTGCCCGTTCAACCCAAAGTATTGTTGGCAAACTATAAGCGTTGTCGTGAACAGCTTCCACCGAATTGATGGTCCCAAAAGTGACTGCCCCGAGAAAATCGCAGGCGGTCAAGATCTGCTCCCACTCATAGGTTGACATGTCGTAAAAGCCATCCGCGCTGCTCTGGGACAACACGTCAACTTCCTGTGTCAGCCAATCGGTGCCCAGGTGGCCCTTGTGACCGGCGCGCTGGAGTTCCAGGAAGAACTGCAGTTGCCAGAATGCTTTCATCATCCGCTGCTCCTCCACCCACGAATGCGGGCCGGTATCCTGTGGAAGATAGTCTTTTCGACTTTCGGCGTTTTCGGATTGCTCCCAGTGTGTACTGCCAGCCCTCTTGTTGATGAGTATGGATGGCCTTAGTTGCATTGATTTTCGTATCAAATGTTTAAGGCAAGCATGAGACCAGTTGTGGACGTTCGTAGCGGTGTGGAGGAAGAGCCGTACCCCTGAGGCGTCTCGGTCTAGTCTGGACGAACGCATTTCGCTGGTGGCCGCAGTTGAGTTAGTTTTCGCCACCCTTTGAGCCTCCGACAAGGATGCTGGAATGCGCGAAAGCCGCAATTTGAGAACCGCGTGAATTAGGCGACGGATCTTCACGGGAACGGTAACCTCTAGGACGACCTCCACGACTTCGAGCGAATATCTGTCGAGCACTCTGCCCATAGCGGGCGACGCATGGGCCAAGCACCGTAGCGACAAAGGATCAGGGGAAAGTTTGATAATTCTAACCCGAAGCTCCTCGGGAAGTCGGTCGAATGCGTCTCGTTCAGTATCCGCAGTCATGATTGCTTGTAGAGCTTCCGATGTGGTCTGGAGAGGAGACAGACTCACGGACTCAGCAGAGATAGCGGTATTCCATTTAGTACCTAGGTAGACATGGCCAAGGACACGCAATGGCGCTAGCCGCAGGATCCCCGTCCCCCGAAGCACGGTTCATGGGATGAGTGAAGATCAGATGCACGCTACGGGGAGGAAGAGTCTGGCAAATGTAGACTGGAGACTAGAGTCCCGTCATGAGTGCAAAGGCAGTATTAACACATGTACACAAACCCAACGTCTTCAAATATCAATGACAACCATTCCACGAGACTCCTCCTACTTCCCTCAAGTTGACTGTACCAGAGTCGGAAATGGCACGCTTCAATTAATTAACACGTCTTCTTGGATTCGCCTTCGTTGTCCTGCTGGGCGCTCTGGTCGGCGTTACCAACAGGACGTACTATAGTCTGTTACAGTTATAGGATATAGCAGTAATAACTATAAGTAACAGAGTAAGTATTAAGGCGTAGCAGTAGCTATACGTAGCTATTAAGGAGGCTATAGTACAGCGTTATGTTAGCGTAGTATAGGTAAAAGTGCTAGCTAAATAGTATAGCTTTTATATACCTTCTTATTAAATTTATTTTAATCTAATCTTACTTAACGTAGATGTACAGCGAGCGGGCCAGCATAGCGAGCGGGCCACTTTTGCCAAGACCACACCAAAACTCCCCCTATTATAGCCCAAAACACCACACTTTGGCCCTGCAATGGGTGAAACAAGCTATATTATCACTTAGAGACCTCTTCTACAGCATTCTTGCACGTTCGCGCGTTGTGCCCACCCTCTCTGCACCGTCCACAGCGTTGTTAGGATAGTTTACCTCATTTAGCGCGCACCTGCTTCTTTGCCTTCTTACTATTACCACGCACGCCAAACTCCTGCAGAGCAGCTATCTGCTGGCCTTCTTTAACTGCAAGGCTTCCCTTAGCGTGAATACGCCTTCTTTTGTGCGATTTACGTCGCGTGGCGGCTTTATTAGCTGCTTAAAGCTTAGCTACCGTGTCCGTGCATCCAACGATCGGTAACAACCAACGATCGCTCCGAGCCTGTACAGCGATTGCAAAGTTGAGGCTACAGAGCCACGTACAAAAGTAATTATCGTGAGGTTTTTTAGTGGAGTACTATATAGACCTATGCGACAAAGTTCTTCATACAAAGTTAACGATATCTAGTGGCGGTGCGGCCGCTACGGGTGGTGACAGTTAGGCGTGGTGGAGGAGGCTCAGCAGCAACAGTACAACTACGGGCACCTCCACCACCACGCTTTTTGACTCTTTTTGGCTGCAATTGACTTGAGGCTTTGCGCTTTGCCTGATTAGGCAATTGGACACTTTTTCCAGCGTCGCGATCGCGTTTTTGGGCTTCTCTGGCTGCCTTGCGTTCAGCCACTTCAGCTGCCTTTTGGGCCTTGACCTGGTCACGCTCTTCTTTCTCCCTTGCCCGCTGCTCACGCTTCTCTTGTGCAATCCTCTCTTTATAGAGTTTGTTAGCAGCAGCTAGCTCCTTTATCTCATGCTTTTCAAGCTCTGCCTTCTGCCTCTCGTGTTCTGCAACAGCCATACGAGCGCGTGCCTCACGGAAGGCCCGAGGAGACCACATCATCGCGCCACCGTGATACTCCTGGTGTTGCTGTAGGTCTAACTGACTCTTAGGCTGCTTCTGACGCTTCTTCTTCTGACGCAGCTTATGACGTAAGCCGTTTATCTCGTCGTGGGCGAGCTCTAGTTGAGTTGAGAGATGGTGGATAGTTTGACCCAGCTTCCGCGCACCCACACTGCGTGGATCCTTCACCTCTACCCGTAAGGTACTACAAGCTTTAAGCTAGTCCTCTGCAGAATAAGCTGAAGAACCAGAGGAGCTTGATCCTAGGTCGCTGGGCGTGGTGTGGCGGAATCTATCGAGGATGACGTCGGGCTTGATGGGGTGTATGCTGGTGGCTTTAAAGGCCTTTAGTATGAGGTTTTTGGTGAACGTAGATACCCACGCAGGCTAGAACAGGGCAAAGAAGTCAGCTTTTGACAGTGGAGAGAGGCCCTGAGACTGCTGGAGGTGGTCATTAAGTTCGTTAGAGTAGGCAGACGATAGAGGCTTGAAGCAGACTACATCCAACGGCTGCAGCGTCTGGGTACTGTGAGGTGGCAACACTGCTAATATGATACGCTTCTGGTGACAGTATTCGAGAAAATCCTGGGTTAGGTGACTCCCATGGCCGTCCACAACTAACAGCCGATACCTCAGCCGTGCCTTTGGCTTAGAGTATTGATCGAACACCTGTTTAAGCCAAGCCAATCCTATATCGTTGTTGGTCCATCTAGTAGGCGATGAGGTGACGTGGATAGAGTGCCTTTCTGGGTTAACATCGGCCACCCAGCGGCTCTGTATGGTGGAGTTCTTTGACGCAAAGATGATGCCAGGCGGAAGAGCAGTACCATCAGCACAGATCGTTGCCAACAGGCTCACCCACTCACGTGAGCCATCTTGGAGAGCCTGCCTGACCTCCTTCTTCTCATATTAACGCCGGCTGAACACTCGTTTAGTCCTGCCCAGTACTCTAATCGCGAAGCCCTTCTCATCCATATTGTAGGTGTTCTCTGGCAGAATGTTGTATTAAGTGACTTTCTGCTGTAGCAGCTGAAAGTACAACTCATATTTGTATTAGGACTCAGCGTTGTGACGATTTGAGTCCATGCCAGTAACCCACGCGTACTTTAATTGCTCGTGGTGACGGTGGAGGAAGCGCTAAACCCACATATCAGAGCAGGGCTGTAAGGCAACTGAGGATGCGAAGTTCTGTATCATACGCCTAGTGGGTGCTAAGTGACGCTCTGACAACTGCAGTATATACTTAACTAGATCCAACTCCTGTTAGTTGTTAAGTTTCTTTTAACTCTCGTTAGCGACGCGTTAGGGGACCTGCACGCCTCGGTGCGCGCGCGACAGCGTATTGCGATCAACGCCGTGTTTTTTTGCAATCTTTGTATATATAGGTTTTTCGTCAGGCTTTGAATTATCAATCTCTGCAAGAGCATCTGATATTCCTGTCATAGTAGTTGAGTTGTTACGCGTTGAAATCTGGTGTAGATGTTGTTCCCTGATCGTTGGCTGTTACCGATCGTTGGGTGCACGGACACGGTACCGTGTCCGTGCACTCAATGCGCGGATTCAGTCAACGCGCCGAACCACCCTAACAAGCACCTGCAAAAATGAGGCTGTACAGCTACATATAATAGTTATTATTACAGGATAATTGAGTGGATTGTTCCATAGGCCTACGCGACAATATTCTCTTACACAAGTTAATTGTATACAGTTGCTGTTCTGCCGCTGCGCGTGGTGTGGGTGCGAGGTGCTGCAGGAGGCTCTGCAGCAACAACACCACGCCGTGCAGCCACTATACTACGTTTCTGCTTCTTTTCTTGGTGCTGCAGACTGTGAGGCCTTTCGCTTACCTCTTTAGGGCAATTGTACAACTTTTTGAGCGTCGCGAGCTTGTTTCTCACGCTCTCTTTACCGTGTCCGTGCGCGTAATGCGCAGATTCGCGTAATGCGCCGAACCACCCTAACCAGCACCTGCAAAAATGAGGCTGTAGAGCCACGTACAATAGCTAATATCGTGAGATTTCTTAGTAGCTTAATGTATTAATATATGCGAAAGTATCCTATAAAGCACTATTTATATAAAGTAGCGGTGCGGCCGCTGCGCGTTGTGTGAGTGCGTGGAGCTGGAGGCGGGCTTGCAACAACAGTACGACTATAAGCTGCCCTAACACGACGCTTCTTTAATATTCTTGCTGCAGGAGCTGTTAAAGCTGTACGCTTGCCTCTTTAGGGTAATTGTATAGCTTTTTCAGCGTCATGAGCTTGTTTATCACGCTCTCTTTAAGCCTTGCGTTCGGCTGCTTCCTTGGCCATCTCAGCTCTAACACGCTCACGCTCCTCCTTCTCCCTCATCCGCTGCTCACGCTTCTCCTAAGCAATCTTTTTGTTGTATAGCTTGTTAGCGCGCCTAAGTATAGCTATCTCTGCTTTTTTAAGGTTTTCTGCTTGCTCTTCCTCCTATCTTACTTGCTCGCGCAAGCGAGCTTCCTGTACTTTGCGAGGAGACTAGAACACTGCTCTACCATGATACTCGCTATCTAACTAGAGGTTAAGGGTCTTGCTCTTTCTCTTGTGCTTCTTCTAAGTCTTAAGAGCCTCCTTCAAGCCCTAGTTCTCGTAGTAGAGGAGCAAGTTTTAAACTGAGATGTAGTAGAGCAAGCGGCTATAACGGTTTTCGAAATACCATCGACACCACGTGATTTGACGCGGGGTTCCTAGAAATCTCAATAACATCACATATACGCCAATTTAAATAGCAAGCTCATGCGCGCGCATCTATATAAGACCTCTGTTTAATGAAATAGGGGGTTTATAGGTATATCGCAACTCTCACAACGTTTATTTGGTGTTGTTAAGGCGCAAACAGCTACCCACAATGGTGAACAACGACCGTAACGGAAAGCGGCTGCCACCCACTTTACAGCAATCAGTAATGGAGCATATTGCTGCTTCTTAAAATAATACTCACGTTGCTAACGCTTCTGGCGTACATCGCGAGACTGTAGCGAAGTTGCGATTGAGCTTAGAGTACTGGGGACAGTGCTATCCTCCACCCACCGTCAGGCTCGGCCGCCCGCCTCTACTCCGGCAAGCTCAGCTGGAAGGACTCGCGGAGTACCTCGCTGATCGACCCAGCGCTTATCTCGAAGAGATGCAGCAGTTTCTGTATGAGGAGTTTGATGTAGAGTGCCATATATCCACTGTGTGGCGAGCTTTGGAGAAGCTCAGCTACTCAAGAAAGCTGGCCACAAAGCGTGCGAGGGAGCAAAGTAAGCCTCTCCGTCGGGTGTACAGAGCTTGTATGGCGGAATACAAAGCAGAACAGATTATTGCTATTAATAAGAGCGCTTGCAATAAGCGTACTAGCGATCGCAAGTATGGCTAGAGTTGTGTTAATACTCTAGTCGAGCTCTTGTACAGCATAAGACAGAGTAAGCGATGGTCTATTCTGCCAGCGATGACATGCAACGGATACCTCAGCTATACTGTTTTTTAAGGTGCAATCACCTCTAAGCTTATGGAGGACTTTATGGCAGCCTCTGTTCTGCCATACACTACGCCAGGTTACTCAGTAATCGTACTTGACAACGCGTCAATTCATTGATCGCCTTGGCTCCGTGAGCTTTGTGCTATGTACGAGGTGCAGCTGGAGTATTTGCCGCCATACTCACCCGACTACAACCCTATCGAGAAGAGCTTTAAGCAGCTAAAAAGTTGGATTAAAAGACACTCCGCTGAGCAAGACATCTTTAACAGCTTTTACTACTTCCTAGAATACGCGATAGAGCGTACAATGAAAGAGGTGGACTGCAGAAGCTGGTTCTAGATGTGTGGTTATCGACTAGAGGGGTGGGTTAACGCGCACGGGAATTCTAAGACTGACAACGTTGACGACTTTTTGTAACAAAGCATTGCGCAACGCCACAACGCGATATAGTAATTCTAAAAATCTGAGTAGACACTTCCTATATATAGATTAGTACTCTAACAAGCTCTTATAAAATAATACTGTGTTGTTGTGGACTAGTGCCAACGTTGTGATATATTTAGTGGCGAACATCGCGACTCACCTCGTCTGCTGTTACCACGTCACGTCGCTTAGCGGTGACCGCTAGTTTGCTTGCTCTCGCTGCTGCTGTCTTACAGCAGCTATCTTCTTAAAGTCGTCACCGCTAAGTCCATTGTATGTCTTTCTCTATTAAAGAGCGTGTCGCTGAAGCTGGAGAAGTACGCTAGGTTTTAAGCCAAACTGCTTAACCTACAACTCCATCGTTACCCTGTTCTCGCTGCTTTTGTCCATTAACATATTAATATTAATGTGACTGTCTCTAAAGACCTTCTCCTTAACCTTATTAATAAGTTCTCATGCCCCAGAAATATCCCACTTCTCTCTAAAGTAAGCAAAGAAGTTGTCAGTATGAGCTAGAATTTCCGCCCAAAATTCATACTCAAATGGCTGCCAACCAGCTGGAATAGCAGCTGCTAAGCCACTATTAAGCTGCAACAGTTAAGCCATTAATACAGATTTCTGCAGCTCCCGCACCTCCTCTAGTACTTCATCGCCTGTACTTTGCTGCTGCCGCTTCCTCGCTTTATCAACCTCGCTCCGCTCGCGAGCTCTCATTATTGCCGATTTAACGCGATCGTTCGGGTCTTGTACAGTACACTGTCGCTGTTTGACAGCTTTTGCCCACATTGCAATAATATTAGGGTTAACAGGATAGTGCTGCTTGTCAGGTAAGCTAGTACGCGGCCGCTAGCAACACCATAACCAGTTGACGCACTCTTTCTTCTCACAGCGCCAGGTGTCCTTTATAGCAAGCGTAGCGCCGGCTCCTATTAACTGCGCAGCAACTACACCCTCTAAGCCCTCTTCTTGTATAGCCATAGCGGTCCGAGCGCGCGGTTGGGGTAAGCGTTGAGGCAGCTGAGATGCCAGCTGTGATGCGGATACAGGCTCGCTGACAAGGTACAGGTTGAAATTAATAGTAAGCTTCTTGCTAGTGTTAAGGTCTATTGACTTCGCTAAGTCTTTCAGGTCGTAGATGTCTTGTACGCTGCCTCAGCGTAGTCGCTTTTAAGGTCTATCGCGCCTGTTAGCACCTCTGCTGTACTACAATTCTGCGACAAGACTCGCCACCTTAACATTAAGGCGGTAACCTGTTTAGGTCTTAATAACCTCGTCAACCTACAGCTAAAGCCTAGTCGCGGTAAGGTTGTTGACATTATAATCAGGATGAGCATCTGCTGCTAAGTGTATAGGATTCTTCTTAATGTCGCCAAAGGTCGCGCGATAGCGTAGAGTCGCCACTGTCTCATGCTCGGGCTCGGAGAAAGCAGCGGCTGACTCCTCTACGGCTCCATCGTCGACCTCAGCAAGAGCTTCTGTATCATTTTCTACCTCCTCTTCTGGGTTAAGATCTCCTCCATCGCCGCCTCCGGCATCGTCGTCATCATCCTCGGCGCCGCTTACCTCGGTGTCCTCACGCACAAACAATAAATCCTCCGCCTCTGTAGCTTGACTCTCAAGCGGTCTTAACGAAGGTCAACGAGCTGTTGACGGCGGAGTAACTGGGTTAACTCCTTGCTCAAATAGTGTTCTTGAAATGCGTTGACGTTTACTGTAGGCGGGTATTACAGATGCATCTTGTGTTGGTTTAGCTGCCGGCTCATCGATTCTCCGCCGATTTAACCTTCTTGGAGGCATCACAACACCACAGAAAGTTGATAAAGCAATAAAACTAAGCTTCAAACTATCTAGGAGGCACAGCAAGTTGCTTTGTTGTGGTTGTGCGCCAAAATCCGCGTATAACGAGACTTCAACATCCCCTGCATCCTCCGCGACGCTAAATCACGTGGTGTCGATGGTATTTCGAAAATCACCCATAAGCTTCCTTAGCTCCTTACTAGTCTTATCCCTAACTACTTTCTGCAATAGAGTCTTAATTTTAAGCTAATCCTTGCTAGAGTATACTAAAGAAGAGCTTATGCTGCTATTAGAGGCCTTAGGGCTATCCTTATGTTGAAGTCGTACTTTAAGCAAAGCTCGTAAGCACTAATTCTATTAGTTCTTAGGGATGAATACGGTAACAGGAACACAGGGGGTTAGTTGCAATAAGGTGTACAGATATAATCTGTTAGTCTTAAAGGTAGGGGGTAACAATGAGTAGTACAGCGTAGACTGTCTAGCTCGAAGGTTGATTAAGATCCAAAGACAAACTTGATAACTTAGGTTAAACATAAACTGTAAGAGTTGTGTTCCTACTGAGATATATACTAAGGGAATCCTTCATGTGCATTGCGGATACTTCAGCCACCACAGGTGGTCAAGCCATCAGAGGTGGTCGAGCCCTCGGAGGTGGTCGAGCCATCAGAGGTGGTCGAGCTTGGCGAGGTGGTTTGTCACGTGACCCGTGACACGCTGTCATCCTTAGCGGTGCCCCGCTTCCTATCAGTACCTGTTCTCTCGGAGATCGTAACACCTTAGCAAAGCGTTAGAGGATGACGTTAGGCTAAAGGGGTTGGTTGGTTGGTTGGTTGGTATTCATTTTACGTCTGGTTGATGAGGATTAAGTCCACCATCTCGCCTCCCGAAGGGCATATACGACGTGCTAAGCTATGGAATTACAGTGCTAACACACTACCTTAGAAAGCATTTCTTGCGTACGCGGGTATTGCTACCATGTTAGAACTACAGCTCCCCTTCTAGTTAGGGAGACTGAGCAATTTGTGTACATTAGGGTGGATCCTTGGAATGTGTTCAGAGGCAGTTGAGCGCCATAAGAGTGGGAAAGAGAGGGAGGGGGCGAGTAAGAAGGTGAGTAAGAGGGAGAGTAGGGGAAGAGTATAGCTGTTTGCTGCTGTTGCAGCACAGGGTAAACTACCGGGGGCAGACCTTAGTGTAGTACTGTGTGAGTTGGGTGAAGGCTTCAAAAGCCTCTAGATCCCCAATTAGCACGGCAGTATACGCTAGGCCATCGCTCCGGTTGGATGGTGGTATAGGTGGTCGAAGTGGCCACCGGCCAAAGGCCCCTAGGGTCTTGCGGCAGAGCGCAAGGTGCTCTGGCGTCTTGTCGCGCCCGCATGAGCAGGTGAGTGTTGCGTCGCCATGGCTGAACTTTCGGTGGTACCAGGCGAAGTCGCCGTGCATAGATCGGATTGAGAGCAGTCTAGCTAGGGTGGCTCTTGGTAGGTCTAATTCGCGTAGTCTGATGTGAAGTGAGTAGCCTAACTCCCATCTTTTGTACCATGTAGAGAGGCTTTCTTTCTTCTTCGACCACCAGGTCTGCTGTGAGTCGAGCAGTGCTTTGCGAGCGATGGACTTGATGCCTGAGAGTGTTGGCATAGCAGCCTTTCCAGTTGGGGGTGATGGGTGTTGGGCTTCTAGGTTGGCTAGCCCATCTGCCGCTTCGTTTCCCTCGATGCCTAGGTGTCCAGGGGCCCATTTGATGGAGACGTCGTGTGTCTCCATAGCACCATGGCACTCCAGGAAGGCCCACTGAGAGGTGGAGGATGCGTTGCCCCTGAGGCACCATATCACTGAGGTGCTGTCTATGCACAGCCAGATTCGGCGAGTGCGGAGCGCTGGTTGTCTTATAGTGTGCTGGAGGCCCCTCCATGCTCCTACTGCTTCCGCGTCGAAGACGTGTGAGGTAGGGTGAAGTGACCCACGTCTAGTGTGAAGTTGCTTTCCGTCCTAATATACTGCAAAGCCGTAGGTAACCCGCTTTTCTCCTTCCTTTGTGTACTGTTTAGAGCCATCTGAGAAGATAGTAACGTCTAAAGGTGGGAGGTGGGCCTACTATTCCGTAAAGGCCTTAGCTGCGGTCTTTTTGTCCGTGCCCATTGTTAGGTCTGTTTGGCAGCCAGGTGAGTAGTAAGGTGATGTAAGTATTGTCCTAGGTATCTCAGGCAGAAGAGATCCTAGATACTGGACTTTAGTCCGCATTTGTTGCAGCTTTCCAGCTGTCCGGCCTATGCTCATCCTTATGGCTGCTGTGCGGCTGGCCAGTGGATGCTCTGCATCTATGGTGCGTAGATGGGTCGCAAAACGGAGTTTGGCTTCTTCTAGCGCAGTGGTAGCTGAGGGTAGTCCGGCGTCTTGGAAGAGAGTAGCAGTAGGGGTGGTTCGCCACACGGGGAGGATGCCTCTTGCGGCTGTAGCTAGTGTTTTGTCCATGACAGCTATGTGCCACCTGACATAGGTGCTCACTTTGGCTGGTCTGCCAGGTTTGAGTGTTCGTGGAGGTTTGGTACGGCCTCTGTACCAGCACTTGGCCCCATACAGAAGGGACGGGTATACGCAGGCCATGGTGGCCTTGCGGAGGGAGCTGGCCGGTGGCCCGTAGGCCGTGTTTGCTAGGCTGCGGATGTGGTAGGCTACCCTGGCCGCTTTCGCGTTATGTGTGGCTACATGTTGCTTGAAGGTAAGTTTGCGGTCAAACCAGATCCCTAGCCATCAGAGAGCTGGCTGGGTTCTTGACCCGCTTGGTAAGATTGGGTTGATTGTAAGCTGCTCGTCTACCACACAGGGTGGCGCGTAGCTACTCTTCTGTCGAGTGAGGTGGATCATTTCCTGTTTTTCCGGCGCAAAGGTGACCTTGTTGGCTGTACCCCATGCTCTGATCTGCCGTATGTCTGCTGCCAGCAGCTGGACGTTCTCATCTAGGGAGTGTGAGGCCTGATACAAGCATATGTCATCTGCGTATCCGAATCTTCTTTTCGTGTCTGCAGACAGCAGCTCTGCCAGGTACAGTGTGTACAGGACTGGGGAGAGAGGTGAGCCCTGCGGTGTGCCGCAGGCGACTGGATAGCTAGGGGTAGTGGCTTGGCCTAGGCGGACTTGGACCCTTCGATCAGTGAGAAAAGAGTTGACAAAGAGGATGGTCCTTTGTGGCCAGCCCTGTTCGGCCATCCGGTGCAGCAGGCGGTTCTTGAGGAGAGCGTCAAAGGCGCCTTGCACGTCTAAGGTGACCATTGTGACATGCTGGCCTTTTGCCCACGCAGCTTCAGTATCGTGGGTGAACGCTGCAGTAAGATCTGCAGCAGAGCGCCTCGGGAGGGCGCCTCCATGCTGGGGGCTGAGGATCTTGTGGGTCATAGCAGTCCACGCGATTCTTCTAGCCACCGTCCGTTCGAGACCCTTTCCGATGCAGGAGAGCAGTGCTATAGGTCTCCAGGATCGGGGCGACGTCTGGTCCTTCTTTCCTACCTTAGGAATCATGGCCACCTCTGCCAGCTTCCAATGTGCTGGGAAGTGGTTGAGTTCGAGGCATCGCTGGAAGATTCTTCGTATGAGTTGCCCCACCTGCGCCCAGCAGGCACGGAGAAGTCGCACAGTAGAGCGGTCAGTGCCTGGTAAGGTGCTGGTAACCCCTATCGTGTTCCGTTCGGCTTCCTCTAGTGAGATGTGTGTGCTCCACGGGAGAGTGGCTGCATTCTCCTGGTCTGGGTAGCCTCCGAGGTCATCCTCCGCTGTGTACCGGTTGAGGACTTCCTCTCTCAGGGCCTCAGCCTTTTCTAGGGGGTCTGAAATAGTCGTGTTGTTCACTATAAGAGGAGTGTCCTGATTTTCCGGTGTAAGCTTGTGCCAGGCAATGATCTTGAACAGGTGCTTGTCGTCTTTGGCGTTGTCAATGACATGCCTCCAGTATTGCCTCTTAGCCTGTCAGACTGTGGTCTTGAAGGCATGTCTCTCCTCTAGTAGACTGTCCTGGCAGAGCTGCCTAGCATGTTTGTAGGCCTGGTAGGCAGTCTTGCACTCCTGAGTCCACCAGGGCGCAGCGCGTCCTTCCTTGCGATCGAGCTTGCCCGCTGTTTGTATAGAGTGCTGCACAGTCTCCGTTAGCAGCGCGACACAGTGGTCTAGTTGTGCGGTATCCTGTGCAGTGCGCGGATCAGGGATGCTCTGGACGCCTATTTCCACTAGCCCGGTGAACTTAGGTAGGCTTGCCTCTGCAACTCTGTAGTGGTGCTGGTCTAGGTGCGGAGTACCGAGTGTGGAAGTAGAGACAGAGGTCACTATTGTCTCGTGGTCTGACCCGCAATGCATGCTAGCATCAACGGCAGACTGGGCAAATGGGATGTTAGAGAAAGTAAGGTCAAGGACATGGCCAGCGCAGTGTGTTGGCTGCCCCGGCACACCAATGTAGTCCATAGAGGCGTTAGCAGCCCACCTGGCGAGCCCTATGCCGCCGCTGGCTGCGGAAACAGAAGGCTCAAAGGACTCGTGTCTAACGTTAAAGTCCCCTCCTACAACGCAGTGTTGGGGGGGCGTGAGGTGCGTGACATACTGGAGTACGTCAGGGGTAAGTGGCTGTCTGTAGCAGTTGAGTATCGAGACTCCGTTCACGACAGCCCACAGGAGGTCTAGGTGATCGAGGCTTTGTCTGACCTGGAGCTTCAAGTGGTATCCTTTGCGGATATAGGTCATCACCCGAGGGCGAGTTGCGCCAGGTGCGTTAGGGGCGTCCTAGCTGCTAATGGGTGCGAGGTGTCTAAAGCCTGGGTGGGTGGAGGTCCTTGAGTTAGCACAGGTGAAAGGCTCTTAGACGCATACAACGTCCATGTCCTTCTGAAAGGCCGCCTCTAGAATTGTAATGTGGCAGGGTGAGCTCCTGCCTACGTTGGCCCAGCATATGCGGAGCTGGTCTCTCTGCTGGCCAGGCCGTCGTTGCCTGTTGCGGGCGGAAGGTGTATGTTGGCGTCCTAACATGTGGATGGTGACTCATCGCTCATGCTGATGTCCTCCCTCTCTAAGGTTGAGGGGTCAGTGTATATGGTTGGTCGTGGGAGCAGACTGTTGGCTGACATGTCCCTTACATTCAGGTTCGTACGGCCTGCAGCGGCCCGTCTTAGTCTCTTTTCTCTACCAGTGGTGGGCAAGGATGCTTGAGAGGCGCTGCTTGTTCCAGTTGGAGCTGCCCTGCTATCCTCGTCTAGTGCCCGCCCCCGTGGAGGAGGGTGGTGGGCCGGTATCTCCTGCGCGGCCTCTAGCGGGGTAGCCTCGTGCTGCGGCGACGCCTGATCAAGGGTCTCCTCTACCGTCCTGTAGAGATGCTGGTATGTTGCTCTGCCTGCGCGGCGGATAGCGTTTAGTTCAGTCTTGGTGGGCTTGATGATGTGTCCATGCACCCAGCAAGGGGCAGCGGGGCAGTAGGAGTGACTAGCTAGGTGTGGGCCATGGCAGTTAGTGCA
Organism: Didymella pinodella; assembly: GCA_039634465.1. Lineage (NCBI taxonomy): Eukaryota > Fungi > Ascomycota > Dothideomycetes > Pleosporales > Didymellaceae > Didymella > Didymella pinodella. Next base: position 2,780,702 of record CP113347.1, on the reverse strand, counting down.
CTTGGCTTTATGAGCACAGTTGTCCCCATAGGGCCCTTGGTGTCTATCTGTGCGATCCCCGCAGTGCGCACAGCGGGCTAGCCGAGTACAGCGGGCGGCGTTGCAGTATTGTTAGCAGCCTAGGTCGTGTCGCTGTATAGTAGGGTGTTTGTGGATTTCTTTAGAGAATTGGCTAGTGCTAAAGAGCTGAAATAAGCGGACTAGCTCCTTATATGATATGATCTAGGTAGTCAGGCCATGTTAGTTGGCCCCGTGTCGTGAGGTTCTGCAGCTGACTGGCTGCTTGCCTGTTTGCGAGCGGACCTCCTCCTCTACCAGCTGGGTGGTAGTAGGTAGTTCGGTGCCGTCTAGAGTCCGGAACGAGCTGGGTACGCCTTGTACAGCGTAGTTGATCCAGCGCTCTAGGACTCTGATTGTATCTCCGCCCAGGGCTTTTACCACAAGCTCCTGGTTTTCTTAGGTCAGAAGTTGGTCTCTAATAGTTCTACTTGCTGGCGTGATTGCCCAGCTAGTGTTGATTGGCGAGGCAGTGGGGATGTCTTAGAGGGTGATTCCTTCTACACTCTTGCATACCGCCTGCCTTACTGCAAAGGGTGAGGGTTAATGCAATTGCGTTGCTGGATTAGACACAGCGATAAAGATCCGATTGTCTTCTTTTGGCTTAGCTGGCGGGCCAGGCCGGGACCTAGCAGGGAACAGGGGTCTGCCGCTACCCCTATTCTTTGGCGCTGGGATTTGGGGGTCTCTGGCTACGTCCGCCCAAGAGCGGCGTCCTGATTCTTGGCTCCCGGGGTTGCTGTGATTGGTGTTGCTGCTCCAGCGGGAGCTTGGGGGGGAGTTGCTTGGGGAGATGGAGGTTAGAGCCTGGATGACTTTCTGCTGCAGCTCTGCGGCGATCCTGGCTTCCTGAGGGTCAGTATAGCCCTCTGCGTGTTGGTCTACAGCTGCGGCGAAGGCCTTGGTAATAGTGTTTCGAAGCTGGACGATTTGCTGAGTCTCTGTGATGTAGCGTTGGACGGCATCGTGGACTCGGGGTTTGGGAGCGCCCCCACCGGGGTTCTGGCTGCTCAGCGGGGGTGCTTGATGGTGCACGTCCCTCTGAAGCCGTCTTGAGGCGCGGGAGTTGAGATGTTAAGGGGACTCGGGGTCTAGGGACCCCGTGTGATGGGAAGAGGGAGACTCTGCCATCCTCTTAAGCTCCTTGCGCGTCGCGCAGGAGGCCTAGGCGGACGCTAGAGGTACTCCCAAGGTGGCCGCGGTGAGCCAGATCGGTTGCTGGGGTTTTTGTGGCTTCTGTGAAGGAAACCCAAAAATCAAAAGATTGGTGTTCGGTGCTGTAGGCTAAAGGGGTGATATACCCGTCGCTTTAAAGGACCTGAGTATCAACTCCTAAGTAAACGTGCTCTCCTAGGCCTTCTAAAATAGGTAGAAGAAGTCGCTCTTCTTAATTACTAAGAGTCCTTAGCCGTTGTAAAGGTGTGTTGTGAGCTCCTTTAAGTACGCAGTTAATAGAGGCTTAAACATCACTACATTAAGCGGCTGAAGCGTGTAGGTTAAATAAGGAGGAAAGATAGCTAGGAGTATCTTGTTCTAATCACAGTAGTTAATAAAGTCTATTGTCACATAGGAGCTGTGGCTGTTAAGGATTAGGAGGTGCCACTTCCTCCGTGCCTTAGTCTTAGTAAAGCGATTAAACACCTGTTAAAGCTAGGCAAGGCCTATATTGTTGTTAGTCTAGCTAGTGGGCGATAAAGAAACAAGTATAGAGTGTTCTCCTAACTGTATTACCTCTACCTAGCTTAATTAGATAGTGCTGTTAGCCGACTTATAGATAAGGCCTGGCGGCAGAGCTGATCCATCACCACACACACACGCTAGCAGCGTAATCCAGGCGCAATTACTATCTTGAAGTGATGCCTTAACCTCCCTCTTCTCCCACATACGTCTACTAAACACGTGTTTTGCCCTAGTAGTAATGCCTATTATAAAGCCCTTCTTATCTATATTATATGTGTGCTTAGCGGTGACCTTATACTTAGCAATCTTACGCTGTAGTAAGTTAAAGTAGAGCTTGTACTTCGCGTAGGAATTAGCGTTGTGGCGATTAGCGTCTATACCTGTTAAGTATTAAGAGATAAGATAGATAGAGTAGTTGTTGATGAAGCGCGTAACCTAGCTCTCGCTCACGCGCTCTTTAGCCACAGACGACGCGAAATTCTGTATCATCTCTCGTGTAGGAGGTAATTAACAAGCAGTAAGCTCCTCTATATACGTTACAAGCTCCTTCTCTTATTGTTAGGTGAGCTTTTGTTGTGCAATTACCTTCTCTTGTCGCGATCGCGTCTTACCCCTCTACTTGCGCGTCAACGTTGACTGCACAACACTATGCTTTTCTGCTATTTTAGACTATAGAATCTTATCTCTAGATGCAAAAGTAGCACACTCTACAAGTTTAGTTTAGTTTAGTTTAGTTGTCCTACTCGGTTTCAGCCGCGTACTGCGCAGCTATGCCCGGAGTGACAGGCTGTGGCAGACAGCGGACGCGGCGCGGACGTTGATCCGCGCCGCCCCACTTCATCCCTTGAACGAGACCAGCTGCCTCCGTAACCTGCCGTTTTCCATCAACCATTATCTAAATATGCTGCCAGGCCCATCTAGATAACGGTTCTACTGACTGTATGCTTGTGATTCTAGGCTCATAGAGGCGCGATGCCTCGTCTGTCGCGTCCGCTGTACCTACAGTCTCCCCCTAACGCTCGGCGTCGTCTGCGTATCTCTGATCCCCACTTGCCCAAGGATCTGCGTCTGCTCCATATACTCGATGGCTTTGGTGGCTAGCTGCGGCGTGCTCAGGATGGCCCTAAGGCTGTGTCGTCCGGATAGGTTGGCGAAGATGCGGTTCTAGAGGTCCTTGTGCTTACTGCAGCGGAGGAGGACGTGAGCGACAGTCTGTCGCCTCTCTCCACAGCTGCAGCTGGGGCTAGTGATGTCTGGAACGTGTTAATTAAAGAGGAAGTCGTTAAGACTGATCTTCTTAGTCCGCAGCTGCACTAACAGCGCGCGCTCTCCCGCTTGCTGAGTCTCTCGTGGAGCTGCAGCACCTTAGTGGGCACTGGCGTGTGTCTGTACGTCGCGCGGCCTTTCTTGTCTTCCCTCCATGCGCTGATCCACGCTCTCTCTGCCTGCGTCTTGCACCACCGTCTGAGTGTCGTTCTGAGTGGGTATAGCTGTGTGGGCGAGTCTGCTGGCTGCTGTCTGCGGCCGTTCTCTCTCCATCCGATAGCTTCCTTGGCAGCCTGGTCGGCGGCCTCGTTTCCGGGTATGCCCACGTGGGCAGGGATCCATCAGACTGTTACTGAGTATCCTTTGTCCTAGAGCTCCAGGACCTGTTGTGCAATGTCTGCGAGGATGTACGCGCCTAATCGCCCTTTAGCTTTAGCTATTGACTAGATGGCGGCTTAATTGTCCGTGTATATAGCTATCTGTTTTTGTTCGCCGTCTCCGTCTGCATACTCTTGCACGATCTGCAGTGCCAGGCTAATGCCTTGCAATTCCGCTGCGTAGACTGTCAACAGTGTGTTAGATCCCATATGCACGGATAGCGTCTGTTGCGTTAGCAGGCACACTGCTGCGGAGCCAATCTCGCCCTTAATGCTGCTGCTATCTGTATATATGCTAAGGCTCTTATTTACTGCACATTCGTGATTATAGCGTTCGCGGGCCCTGTCAGCTTCGCTATTAATGTAGGTATGTGGCCCTTACTGCCACAGCAGTGTAATAAACAGAGGGATAGGCTCTTGCTTGTTAAGGTCGCGCACCTGCTTGCTCCTTAGTGCCTTATAGGCTTTCTGCTAAGGGCTCTTATATGCCCTGTAGTTCTTGTTAATGACTACTAGTACCAGTTCGCGTGGCTTGTAGCATGCCGTCTGCGCGATAGCCCTAGACGAAGAGAGTTAAGTAACAACGTCCGTGTTGTGCTTCTAGATCTGCTGCTTAATAGGAAGAAGGAAGGTCTCCACATTTAGTGCTACCCTTAATGTCGCTCTGTAGGCGCCGCATATGCTTCTCGCTGCTCTTGCTTGTATGCTGTGCAGGGCGTTAACTGTCTTGTGCGTGTAGCCGCGCTTCTTGTTATCAAGGTTAGCGTTAGACTAGATAGAGCACGCGTACATCATCTATAGGAGCGCGATGGCTTTGTACAGTCTGCGCATGTCTTGCAGCCGGACGCCCTAGGTGGAGCTGCCCAGGCTGCTCAGCGTGTGCACTGTGCGAGTTGCCTTTTGTCTGATCGTTTCTACATGCTCTCTCCACCTTAGCTTGGAATCTAGGGTCAAGCCTAGGTACTTGCACGTTGGTGACAGCTTTATCTCTCCCCACTCTGTCTAGATAGACGCGTTAATGTTAATGCGTTTGCGCGATCTTGTAAAGTAGGTTAGCTGGAACTTGTTAGGAGCAAAGACTAAGGCGTGTGTGGTTGCCTATCGCTGTGCCTTCTTAAGTGTTGTGCCTAGTATTTCGCACGTTCGTTCTGTGGTCTTGCCCTAAGCGAGGATGGCCACGTCATCAATGTATCCTGTGGATATGGTGTCTGTCTGCTCGTTGCACAAGTCAACTAAGTTAGCGTTGTCCAGGATATAGAGTAGAGGGGAGAGGGGCGATCCTTAAGGGATGCCCGTATTGATTGCGTAGTCCTTAGACTTAAACCCGTTAACTAGGATGTGTGTGTGCCTGTCGCTTAGGAAGCTTGCTATCCAGCGCACTGTGTTTTCGTCAACCTTCCGTTTCCGCAGGTTGTGAAGCAGCCGCTTGTGAGATACGTTGTCAAAGGCTCCAGATACGTCTAGCAGCAGGAGACTGGCCACCTGACCGTCTTTGCCATTGTTCCACTGTTCGTAGATCTTCGCTGTGACAGCGTGCAGTGCGTGCTTAGTGGACTGATGCTTCCTTCCACCTATGTGAGTTAGCGGAAGCATGTGGTAGGCCTTAATGTAGTAGCTCAGTCTCCGTGCCACCACCGCATCTATAACCTTGCTGATGGTGTTAAGTAGTGCAATAGGGCGGTATGCTTTAGGTACTGCGTAGTTGGCTTTACCAGGTTTGCGCAGAACAGCTGTGATAGAGGCTTGGAACAAGACTAGACAGTACCCTAGCCACAGACTTTAGTTGAAGATCCTTGTCAGATAGGCTGCAATTAGATCAATGCCGGCTTGCAGCGCTTTGTTTGGGATGCTATCCGGGCCTGGAGCTTTAAGGGGCGATGCCGCTTGTATTGCTGTGCGCACCTCCTTCTCCTTAATTAGTGGCATGTCAATCTAGCTGCTGTACACCGCGTGCTCTATGTCTCCTAAGTCTGCTTTAGGTAGCGTGGGGAAGAAGACGTCTTAAAACAGCTTAGCTTTGTCCATAGGGTTAATAAGTTCTTCTTGTGTGTTAGGGTGATGTATTGTTAGTATAGATCTAGTAGACTAGTCGCATCTCGTGCGTGCCCACTTCGCTAGCTTCCACAGCGCGTCTGGCGACTCAGATGCCCGCTCAATACAGTCTCTGTGTGCTTTACGCAGTGCTTTACTAATCGTTCTTGCTTTATAGTTCCTCGCAGCGCAGTATGCTTCCCACGTCTCCTCTGTGTAGTGTTAGCTGTGTGCTCTCTTCAGTCGTTTTGTCTCAGCGAGCACCGCTCTGCATTCCTCAGTCCATCCCTCGCGTGTGTAGGCGGAAGGACGAGTCTCGGGCACTGCTTCGTGTATCGCGTCCTGGATTGCTGCTGTCACCTCAGCCGTATAGGAGTCGAGCGCTGTCTTTGTGAGTGGTCTTCGAAGGGGAGGCAGAGAGCGCGTCAACGCTTTCGTATACAGTTTCTTGTTCAGTCTTTTCCAGTCCTTCTGCGGCTCCTTCTTAAGACATTGCACTGTGAGATCTAGTGTTGTGCATATAGGCAGATGATCTGAGTCGTGGTCTAGGCTTCTGTTTACTTCGCTTTTGATGACTTGCTCAATCAGCCCTACTGTAACAAGGCAAAGGTCGATTGTGGACTGCGATCGGCCTTCTTCGTACGTTACTGCGCCTAGCGGGAGGGTGTTGTAGAGCGCAAAGTCCCCTATAATGTCTATCAGGTCTTCTAACTTAGGATCGGTGACCTCTCTGTTCAGTCCTCCCTATAGGGGGTGGTGCAGATTGAAGTCACTAAGCAACACTTGTTCGTTTGTCTGATGATGCCTTAACGCCTCCCGCACCTGCGGTAATGCACTCTGCTGGTTGTTTAAGGTCTTTGGCGGGTTGTAGACGTTGTGAACGATAAGCCGCTGTCGGCTTTGCTAATTGTCTGTTAGGTCTATGTTAATGATGACGGAGCAGATGTCTCTTGTTCGCTCCTTAAAGCGCCACTTTGTCTGATCTAGTTTCTTGTTGACGAAGAAGCAGACCTGTGCTAGGCCTTCCGCGTCTCCTGTCGGGTAGCAAAGGTGGAACCTATCCTTGGCTGGGTGATGAGTGGTGGCGGAGTACGGGTTCCTCCACGGCTCCTGGATAGCGATGATGTCGAAGTCGTAGATCGCCGGATCGCGCAGTAGCGACGCTATGACCATGTCTCTTGACTTCCTTACGTTGTACTGTAGTATGTTCAGTCTATTGTGTCCATTTATGCTTCGTTGTTAGAGTCAATTTCCATGTGCTGGCTGATGCCGTTCTGTGTCTGCTGCGTGCTGTTCCTAGTTGCTTCCATCGCCCTTCGGGTAGGTATGATGTGCCTCTGCGGCCTTTGGCTGCCGCTTGCTTGTGTTGAGGGGTTCTGTTGCTCTGCTAAGTCGACGCTTGTGCCTGCGTTAGTCCTCTTCTGTCCTCGTCCAGTCTGTGATCGGTTCCTGGTGATCGGCGCCGGCTGCGTTGATGCAGGGCCCTGGGCCGGTCTGCTCCTGCGGACAGTAGCCGCCGGTGCCTCCAGTGGGATGTTGTTCCTTGGTGTCTCCGCGACTGGGTGGTAGTATGGGCATACTTCGTATGCAGCCCTTGCTTTTGCCCTCTCTTCCTTCCTGGTAGGGCACTGGTAGCTCCACGCTTCGTGCTCGCCTTAGCAGGCAGCACACTTCCTAGGTATGTTCCGCTTAAGCTTAGACAGACAGTCCCTACTCTTATGTTGTTATGCGCAGTAGCCACATGCAATTGTTACCTTGCACTAGGTTCCTATGTGGCTGTAGTGTTAGCACTTAAAGCACTACTTCACTTAGCACTATTACTCATACTACTCGCACTAGAAGACCTCGCCCTGCTAGATTAGGCCCTCGTTAATAATCTTGTTAGCGTCCTCTGCCTTACTAAACTCTATAATGACGCTAGAGGCGGCTTTTGTGGGTGCGTTGCGTGTCAGCCACCCGACGTACTTGATCTCTGCCTGTGGGATAAACGGCTTGTTGTCCAGCAGTAGCTAATCCCTCGTCTCCTCAAACCTGTCTATGTCTATTGTGCTAGTGCGCATGCCGTGTGCGATAATGCTGTAGGTTGTGATCCGCAGAGTGGCCCTGTTGCTGATGCGGTGGACCTAGTTGTCAGCGAACTGCTTTAGTGCTTCTACTTCTTTGCTAGTTGCTGTTCTAATGCTAAGGTTACTACTTCTTAGCTAGTTTAAAGAGAGCACCTTAATATTATTAATATTTTCGTTTCCGCTTTGCGCGATAGCGCGCTCTACATGCGCGTTAAGGTTGCGCGGGTTTATCGCCCGCAGGCTAAGCACTATAGTAGGGTCTCTGATAGTCATAACAACTTCACGCTGCGTCTGCATAGGAGCTATTCTAGGAACTTGTGTATTTGCTGTACTTGCTAGCAGTGCGCCCCTTGCTGCTATTGCAGTATAGCTAAGCACGCCACTAGTCTGTGGTCCTGCGTTTTTAATCTGTCTTGCCATCTGCAGATTAGCCTTACCTACCTCTACCGCCTCCTTAGCTGCAGTCCTAGCTTCCTCTCTGTTCCTTATGTTTTGTTGTACGTTTATAGCAATTACGTGGACAGTATTAGTAGTGTTCTTTATTTTAGTCTTAAGTTCCTGCTTAATAGCATTAAGCATTCGCGTAGTGTTATTAGAGGACGCCTTAGCCTTAGTTTGTAGGATACTAAGCGCGTCGCACACTATGCTAAGGTTAGGCGTGTGTTACACTTTTAGTATAAACGTTAGCATGCTGTGTATAATAACCTTAACAAGGTCTGCTAGCACAGGCTAGCTTTGCGTGCGATTAATACAGGCTAGCGCGTCCTAAAGGTAGGTGCTAAGGCGTGTAGCGTGCTCGCGGAATGGGGTGGGCCACGTGGGCTGCTACCGTGTCCGTGCGCGCAATGCGCGGATTGTCGCAATGCGCCGAACTGCCCCAACAAGCACCTGCAGAAATAAGGCTGTAGAGCCACCAACGATAGATAGTATCGTGAGATTTTGTAGAGTAGTACTAAATGGTTGCTTGCAAAACTTTCTATCTCTACAGTTTTTTGCGTGGAGCTATTTTGCGGCCACGGCTGTTGTATACAGGTGGAGGAGTTGGGGATGGCTCACGAGCAACAACTTGACTACGCACACCTCTACTACTACGTCTCTTGACTGTTTTTGGCTGCAATTGACTTGGAGCCTTGCGCTTAGCCTGATTAGGCAATTGGATACTTTTTCTGGCCTCAAGATCGCGTTTTTGAGCTTCTTTGGCTGCCTTGCGTTCAGCTACTTCTTAAGCCTTCACAGCTTTCAGCCAATCTCGCTCCTCCTTCTCTCTTGCCCGCTGCTCACGCTTCTCTTGAGCAAGCTTCTCCTTGTATAGCTTATTAGCGTGCCTAAGCTCAGCCATCTCTGCTTTTCTAAGCTCTTCTGCCTCTGCTTCTTGTTGTTTTGCCCTCTCAAACTGGCGGGCTTTCTCTACTCGGTGAGGAGAGTAGAACTCAGCCCCACCGTGATAGTCCTTGCGAGGCTGGAACTGAAGGGCTTTGCTCTTATTCTTGTGCTTCTTCTAAGTCTTAAGAACCTCTTTGAGGCCCTGATTCTCGTAGTAGAGAAGCTGATTTTGAATTGAGATGTGGTGGAGTGAGCGGCTGATCTTCCTCAGCTCCTTACTGGTCTCATCCCTCACTACTTTCCGCAGCAGAGTCTCAATTTTGAGCCAGTCCTTGCCAGAATACACCGAAGAAGAGCTTGTGCTGCTGTCAGAGGCCTTAGGGGTGTCCTTGGCAAAGCGTTGGAGGATGACGTTGGGCTGAAGGGGTGAGATACCTGTTACTTTGAAGGACCTGAGTATCAACCCCTAAGTGAATGTGCTCGTCTAGGCCTTCCAGAACAGGTGGAAGAAGTCGCTCTTCTTAATAACTGACAGCCCTTAGCTATTGTAGAGGTGTGTTGTGAGCTCTTTTAAGTATGCTGTTGACAGAGGCTTAAACATGACCACATCAAGCGGCTGCAGCGTGTGAGTTGAATGAGGAGGAAAGATAGCTAGGAGTATCTTGTTCTAATCGCAGTAGTTAATGAAGTCCATTGTCACGTGTGATCCGTGGCCGTCCAGTATTAAGAGCCTCTACTTCCTCCTTGCCTTAGTCTTAGTGAAGCGATCAAAGACCTGTTTAAGCTAGGCAAGGCCTGTATTGTTGTTAGTCCACCCTGTGGGTGTTAAAGAAACAAACGCAGAGTGTACCCCTAAGTCTATCTCTTTAACCTAGCTTAATTAGATAGTGCTGTTGGCAGACTCGTACAGGATACCCGGTGGCAGTGCTAATCCATCACCACATACACAAGCCAGCAACGTGATCCACGCGCGGTCGCCATCTTAGAGTGATACCTTGACCTCTCCCTTCTCCCACATCTGCCGGCTAAACACGTGTTTAGTTCTAGTGGTGACTCTAATCCTAAAGCCCTTCTTATCCATATTGTATGTATGGCGTGGCTTAATCTTATATTCAGCAATCTTATGCTGCAGTAGATTGAAGTATAACTTATACTTGACGTATAAGTCAGCGTTGTGGCGATTAGAGTCCATGCCAGTTGAGTATCGAGAGATAAGATGGATCCCGTGCCTGTTGATGAATGAAGTAACCCAGCTCTCGCTCACTGGCTCCTGGGTGACTGCTGACGCGAAATTGGCAATCATCTCTCGTGTAGGGGGTATATGACGACCAGTAAGCTCTTCTATATATCTCACAAGTTCCTCCTCTTGTTGTGGGGTAAGCTTTTGTTGTGCAATTGCTTGCTCTTTGCGCGATTGCGTTTCGCGTCGGTATCTTCGTGACAACGTTGATCGCACAACACCATACTTTTCTGCAATTTTAGACCACGGGATTTGATCTTTATCTATGAAAGTATCACACCCTGCAAGGGCTGCCTCTAATTCCATCGCGTTGCGTTGTGGTAGAGATGAGATGATAGGTGTACTTTGGTGGTTCGGCGCATTGCGACAATCCGCGCATTGCGCGCACGGACACGGTAAGGCCACAGTGTCGCCATGGCACGTCAGACGCAGTGGGCTGCTGCGGCTGGGTGCTGGCTAGTCAATTGGCGTCAAGAGCGACCGTTTGAGCACGAAAATACGACTGAATTCCAAAAATCGAGTTCTCGCTATGTGTGGTGTTTTTCGCACACTCTACAAGCGCTTCTTGTAATCCTATTGCGTTGTGTTGTAGTATAGCTGCGATAATAGAGGTGTTTTGAGAGTTCGGCGCATCACGCGAATCCGCGCATTACGCGCACGGACACGGTAAGCCTTGCGTTCAGCTGCTTCCTTGGCCTTCTTAGCTCTAACTCGCTCACGCTCCTCCTTCTCTCTTGCCCGCTGTTCACGCCTCTCCTTAGCAATCTTCTTATTGTATAGCTTGTTAGCGTGCCTAAGCTTCGTTATCTCTGCTTTTCTAAGTTCTTCTGCCTTCTAGTTCTGTTGCTTTGTCCTCTTATTAGTGCGTGCTTTCTCTACTCTACTAGGAGAGTAGATCTTAGCTCTACCGTGATAGTCCTTGCGAGGCTGGAACTAAAGAGCTTTGCTCTTATTCTTGTGCTTCTTCTAAGTCTTAAGCACCTCTTTAAGGCCCTAATTCTCGTAGTGGAGGAGCTGATTTTAAATTAAGATGTAGTAGAGCGAGCAGCTAATCTTCCTTAGCTCCTTACCGTGCCCGTGCGCCCGATGAGCCAGTTCAGCCGATGAGCCAGTTCAGCCGATGAGCCACCTGAACATTATAATATTGAGATGCCTACAACTTTAACGCTAAATATCTCCACCACCATAGATCTAATTTAAGAAGCTATTAAATATATAGAATTGCGTGAAGCTAGTAATAAATCCTTATACTGCTAAGTTGCCAAAATGTTTAGGGTTAATTAAACAACGCTGTTGCGGAGGCACAACTAGCGTACACGCTTAAATGCAGAAGAAGCGCGCTATTAACAGCTACTTAGCCCATAACAAGAGGATATACTTGTAAAGTACATAGAAAGATGCACAAGAGACAGCTTACCACCTACTAGAAGCATGTTGCAAAATTTCGCTACGACAATTACAAAGAGGGAGGTCTCTAAAAGCTAGATTACTTAGTTTCTGCATCGCCACGCCAACAGGCTTACCACTAAATAGACCACTAGGATGGATTGTAAGCGCTATTTAGCTAACAGCAAGCAAAAGTATAAGTTGTACTTTAATCTACTGCACTCTAAGATGCGTAAGCACGGTGTTAAAGAGCGCAACACGTATAATATAGATAAGAAAGGCTTCTTTGTTAGCATTAACAGCCGCACTAAACAGATAGTTTCTAAGGCAACTTAGGAGTTAAAAGAGCGCACTGCGGCGCTTAGAGATAGCAACAGGGAATAGGTAACACTACTAGCTTGCGTATGCGCTTCTAGAAAGTTATTACCGCCCGCTCTCATCTACTAGGGCACCTCTAGGATTCAATTGACCTAGGTAGACAACCTTATGGCCGAACAACACGAGATCTTCGTCTCCCACTTAGCGACAGGATAGTCAAACAACGACCTAGGGCTTGCCTGGCTTTAGCAGGTGTTCAAGCGCCATACAGCAGCCAAAGCTCGCCATTAATGGCGGCTTCTAATCCTTAACAGCCACAGCAGCCACCTTATGCCTAAATTTTTAGAGTATTGTAACGCTAATTGCATCCCCCTTATAGTTTTTCTACCTTATTTAACCTACAGCTTGCAGCCGCTTAATGTTGTCCTCTTCGCGCTACTTTTAAGGCACTACACTAAGGAGCTTACTTACTACCTCTAGCAAACCTAAGGCCTTATAAGGATCACAAAGCGCGACTTCTACAGCAACTTCTAGCTAGCGTGGAGCGCTATAATGACCTTAGAGCTTATATTGAAGAGTTTTTAAGCTACAGGAGTGTGGCTAATAGAGGCAGACGCTGTCCTAAAACGCTTTAACAACCACCTACAACCTCATAATAAAGACGCAGAAATTGGAGAGCACAGCGACAGCGATAGCTAGCCTAAGCTGCGCAAAATTCTTAACGCTGCAGTTGCTAACAAGGCTAGAATTGAATCTAAGTGGCTGTCGCGGAGCATCCACTCACTATAGGTTAACAATAAGCTGCTTCACGCTCGCAACGAGGAGCTAGAACACAAGCTTAACGTTATTAAGAAGCGCCTAGCGCAGCAGACAACACTTACTACATAAGAAGGCGACGACTAGCACAGCAGCGCTATCTTCTACACTCCTAGGAAGCTTGCCAGCAAGCGCGCGCGCAAAGCTGCAGAACTTAACGAAGCTGCGGAGCTACAGCTTCAAAAAACTCGCGATAGAGAGGCAAGGGCAGCGGCAACAGCATACAACAAGCAGCAGAAAGAGGATGCAAAGGTAGCTTAATAGCGTGCTGCGGAGGAGCGTCGCGAGGCGAAGAAAGCACAAGCTGCAGCGCTGGCTACCAAACGAGCGCTTGAAAAGCAGCAAGACGACGCTGTAACTGCTCTAAAATCTCACTATACACTAATAGGACGCAAGCAAACAGCCTCACATAAAGCAGCTAAAATTCTAGCAAAGCGTTGTTGTGCTGTAGCTGCTATAAGTTAGCCTGTAGCTGCACCTGCGCCGCCGCCCACACCACCCAAAACGACGACGCGCGGCTGGCAAGTTAAGACGCTAGCAAAATTTAATTTAATAAGAAATATCGCATACGTCCATAGATTAATACTCTAAAAATTCTTGCAATAATAGCTTTTAGGTGTGGCTCTACAGCCTTATTTTCCTATCGTCGGCATCTCGTTTAGGTGGCCCATCGGCTGAACTGGCTCATCGGGCGCACGGGCACGGTACCGTGTCTGTGCGCGCGATGCGCGGATTCGCGCAATGCGCCGAACTACCAAAACACTACAATTATCTTAGCTCTATAACAACACAACGCGATAGGATTAGAAGAAGCGCTTGCAGGGTGTGATACCTTTGTATATAAAGATAATATCCTGTGGTCTAAAATAGTAGAAAAGTATAGTGTTGTGTAGTTAATGTTAACGCGCAGATACTAACGTAGATGTACACTAAGCGGCGCAGTACACCAAGCGGCGCACTTTTGCCAAGACCACACCAATATACCCTTCCTCTACTAATGCCTCAACAATAACTACATTTTAACGCGTTAAAAGAGCGTTAGATCTAGCTTGCGCTTTAAGCTCTTAAACAAGACGCAAAACTCTTAGTGCGACGCGCTGCAGCTATCTACAGCGCCTCTAAAACTACACTTCGCGCAAGACGCGTAGGACGACCTTTACGCGTTAGTACTATAGCTAACTCACAGAACCTAACTAGTGCTAAGGAGCAGGTAATTGTTACGCGCATACTTAAGCTAATCACATAAGGAGAGTCCCCTAGCTTAAAGTTGTAGCTAATATAGCCAATTCTCTGCAAAAAGAGTGTAGTTTAGCCTCTATTAGCCTAAGGTAGGCTAGCAGGTTTGTTTCGCGTTAGAAAGAGCTTAAAACAGTCTTTAATCGCAAGTACAACTATAAGCAAGCCCTCTGCAAGGATCCTAAGGTACTCTAGGGCTAGTTTAGCCTAGTAGCTAATACTAAAGCTAAGTATAGTATCTAGGACAATAATATATGTAACTTTAACAAGACAGGCTTTATAATAGGCTAGATATCTCCTAGAGTTGTTGTTATAGATTTAGAGAAGCTAAGATAAGCAAAGTAGGTCTAGCTAGGCAACTAGGAGTAGGTAACAGTTATTAAAGGCATTAATGCTATAGAATAGGCTATTCTGCCCTGTATTATCTTTAAAGCCTACTAACACTAGTCTAGCTAGTATAGGACAACAACCTACCCTAAGATTAGACTATTACTATCTCTAAGAATAGCTAGACTCCTAACAAGCTTAGCCTTAACTAGTTAAAGCACTTTAATAGGTATATAAAGGCGCGCACTATTAGTAGCTACTAATTACTAATTATTAATAGTTATAGGAGCTATAGTACTATAGAATTTTCACAATACTATAAGGATTAGAAGATTGTAATCCTATATATGCCTTTATACTTATTGCACCTCCTTTAGCTACTTAACGTAGGTTGTCTTGCCCCTCTAAAGAAGGCGTATAGGGTTAAGGTTAATAAGCTTGTACACAGCTAGATTAACTATGTTATAAAGTAGGAGTTCCTACTATACTTTAAAGTAGCTTATAAGAAAGCTGTTACTATTAGCAATATCTAGAGAGGGTTCTAAGGCGCAGGACTAGTCCCTTTTAACCTAGAATAGGTTATATTAACCTTTAATATAAAGCTACGCACTCTATTACCCCTACTCCCTACAAACAACAAGCCCTAGCAGTTGCAAACCCTAAGCAATACCCTAGAACTTTAGTTGCAATCAACTCTAATTTAAGACAAGTATAAGAGGCAGTAGGGCAGCTCTCTAAATTCTATGCTAAGCGCGCTTAAGCACTATATAAAAGGGGAGCTATTTTATTATATAAGCTAGTTTTAGTATAATAGGAATTTAAGGGGCTTTAAGCAGCTAATAAGGCTGCTATATAACAAAATTATATGAAAGAAAGCAGGTCTAGAAGAAAGAGACCCTAATAGTTAAAGATAGGTAGCAACTAGCAGCTCTAAAGAAGTTTAGGGCGCGTAGTTATAGGAAGAGGGCAAAGAAGTAGGTACGTGCTTAAGAGGGTAAGCTAGGCTAAAGGCGCTATAGAAGGTGCAATTAGACTAGACATAACATGTAAACGTGTAAGACTACTATAGAAGAGGTCTCTTAGTAATATTATAGCTTGTTTTACCCTATGTAGCGCTAGTTTGTAGTGTTTTAGGCTATAATAGGTTAGGTTTTAGTATAGTCTTAGCAAAAGTAATTAGCTTACCTATTAATTAGCCTGCCTATAGGGTACGTTAACTTATTTTACTTTATATAGGGCTAAGTTATAGTGTTCTAGGCTATAATATAGGTGTTTTTAGTAACGTCTTAGTAAAAGTATGCTATTTACCTATATAACGTCTATACTAGTCTTATAGAACGCCTGCTCTAGTAGAACGCTTTTGCTAAGACTCTCCCCTATTACACCCTACTTTAGCCTATATTAGCCTACTCTAGGCCTATATAGGGCAAAGTAACCTATAATATTACTTAGAGACTATTTCTATAATATTCTTACATATTTGCGCGTTGTGCCCTATCTCTCTATACCTTCTAGAACGTTGTTAGGATAGTTTACCTCCTTTAGCGCGCACTCTCTTCTTTAGCTTCTTACTATTACTACGCGCGCTAAACTCCTTTAAAGTAGTTAATCGCTACGCCGCTCTAATTATTATACTCTCTCCTAACTAGATCGTCTTTCTTTTATACAATTTACGCTCTATTATAGCTACTAGAGCCTCTTAAAGCTTATTACGCTCCTTCCTTATTAACGCAAGCTAGTGCGCTACCTTTGCTCCCCCCTTTGTATAGTACTCTAGTGCGCTATACACTAAATTTAGTAAGCTGCCCTAATACCTCTTATACTTGTCTTAAATTAGAGTTGATTGTAACTAAAATTTAAGTAGGTTTTTAGAGGTTTAGGACTACTAGGGCTTATTATTAGTAGGGAGTAGTAGTAATAGAGTGCGTAGCTTTATATTAAGGGTTGATATAACCTATTCTAGGTTAAAAGGGACTAGTCTAGCGCCTTAGAACCCTCCCTAGATATTGCTAGGGGTAATAGTTGCTGTTACGATCTCCGAGAGAACAGGTACTGATAGGAAGCGGGGCAGCGCTAAGGATGACAACGTGTCACGGGTCACGTGACAAACCACCTCGCCAAGCTCGCCCACCTCTGATGGCTTAACTACCTGTGGTGGCTGAAGTATCCGTAATGCACATAAAGAATTCCCTTAGTATATATCTTAGTAGGAACACAACTCTTACAGTTCGTGTTTAACCTTAGTTAATTAAGTTACTTCTTAGAATCTTAACCCTAAGCTGCTATATTAGACTTCGTCTAGACGCAGCCCACCTTACTGTTCTAGAACCAGCACTCATTCCTTAAGACCCAACTAGAACTAGTACAATATTGGACTTCGTCCAGGTACGACTTCAACAGTTGCATTATATATAGCTTTAAGGCATACTAGGAACACCTACTTATCTATATAGTCAATCTAGTTGCATAAGAGCCTGTTAACCTAATACCTATACTCTTGCTTTCAAGGGGCAAAACAACCTATATTAAGTAGCTACAAAAGGTATAAGAAGTGCGTAGGCATTATAAAAGTAACAATTTTGTTCTCCTTACAGTATTAGGTAAATACTACTACCTAGTAGCAAATAGTAGGTCCTATAGGTACGCTCCCGTTGAAGTCGTGCTTTAAGCAAAGCTCGTAAGCACTAATTCTTTTAGTTCTTAGGGATGAATATGGTAACAGGGACACGAGGGGTCGGTTGCAATAAGGTGTACAGATGTGATCTGTTAGTCTTAAAGGCAGGGGGTAACAATGAGTAGTACAGAGTAGACTGTCTAGCTTAAAGGTTAGGATTAAGATCTAAAGACAAACTTAATAACTTAGGTTAAACACGAACTGTAAGAGTTGTGTTCCTAGTAGACTATATAGTAGAGATAATAGAGGTCCTCCTAAGGATTGTGACATCCCCAGAGGTCATGGCATCCCGGAGGTCGTGGCCTCCCCAGAGGTCGTGGCCTCCCCGGAGGTCCGTCTTGGCGGGATGTCAACCCGGAGTCCCGTGACAGGTGACACGTTGTCATCCCTAGTGGTGCCCCGCTTCCTATCAGTACCTCGTAACTTGGAGATCGTAACAGCTCCTTAGTATGCCTATTAAAGTGCTTTAACTAGTTAAGACTAAGCCTATTATAAGTCTAGCTGTTCTTAGAGACCCTAATTACCTAGGCTTAGGGTAGATCTTTGTTCTTAGTCTATCTAGTCTAGTAATCTTTGCCTTTAAGTATAATAAAGGGTAGGATAGCCTAGCCTAGAGCATTTACGCCTAAAATTAACGTAGCCTACTCTTTACTGCCTAGCTAGACCTGCTTTGCTTGTCCTAGCTTCTCTGCGTCTATAACTACTACTCTAGGGGTAATCTAACCTATTATAAAGCTAGTCTTGTTAAAGTTGTACGTGTCTTTGTCTACAATGCTGTACTTAGCTTTAACATTAGCTACAAGGTTAAACTAGCCTTATGTTATCTTAGGATCCCTGCAGAGAGCTCTCTTATAGTTATACTTGCGGTTAAACTTTACTTTAAGCCTTAGTTAACGCTTAACAAAGTTATTAGGCCAGTCCTGTCTAACAGGGGCCATTCCGCGCTCTTCTCGCAGTATATTGGCCATATCAGCCACATCTAACAAGCGAGGGGGTGCTCCTCGCTGTATAAGGTAAAGAACATGATCAACAACCGCTTCCTTCTCGCGCTTATCTAGATACCGTCGGCTAGGCATAGAATTAGCTCTTAAGGGCTGTCTAGCGCGTCGTCGGCTTAGGGTGCTTTGTTGTACGTTATAGATAGCTGCAGCGCGTCGCAGGGAGAGATTCGCGTCTTGTTTGAGAGCTAAGAGCGTGTTACGAACCTGAGATGGGGCAAGGCAGAAGATAAGGAAGAGAAGGATTGATGGCACTTAGGGGCAACCCGAAGGTCTTTAAGAAGGTCAGCATTTAGGACTAATAACAACGTGACCCCTTATATTCTAAAGTCTTAGCAGAACGCCACAATAGAACAAGTCACGTGTTGTTCTAGAGAATCCCACAATGTTCCACAATGTGCCAGTTTGGCATAACACTAGAACAATAGAATAAGCATAGAACATATCTTAAGTATATAGTATGTAGGAACACAACCCTTATAGTTTGTGTTTAACCTAGTTAATTAAGTTTGTCTTTAGATCTTAACCTTTAACCTTTAAGCTAGACAGTCTACTCTGTACTACTTATTGTTACCCCTGCCTTTAAGACTAACAGATCGTATCTGTAGACCTTATTGCAAACTAACCCCGTCGGCTCCCTGTTACCGTACTCATCCTCAAGAACCAATAGAACACGTGCTTACGAGCTTTGCTTAAAGTACAACTTTAACAGAGCGCAAGCTGTATCTAACACTCGTTTAACGCGTTTATTTAGCGTTATTAGGGGGGCATTAAGATAGTGATAGTATTTTGGTATAGTCTTAGCAAAAGATTTCCACAAGAGCAGGCGTTCCACAAGACTAGTATAGACGTTACGCTACTTACCTATAATATATATTATAATTAGAACTATATCTTAATTATAATATTAGACTAGACTAAGAAGTAATATTAGATCTAAAGTAATCTAGAAGATAGGTATTAATTAGTTAGTCTTAGTATTAGTCTAACTATTAAGCTCTAGCCTAGCCTACTAACATAAGCAAACTAAAAGGTATTAACGTACCCCACGGGCGAGCCGGTCAACGGGCGAGTTAGTCACTTTTGCTAAGCCCCTACTAAAGTATCCTTCCTACACCAATGCCTTAATAACAACATAATATTAACGCGCCTTAGGAAGCGCAAGTACAGCTTGCGCTTTAAGCTCTTAATTAAGACGCGAATCTCTTATAACAACGCGCTGCAGCTATCTACAGGGTGCCTTAAAGCACACTAAGCGACTAACGCGCAGGACGACCTTTACAAGCTAATACTATGCCTAACTCACAAGGGCTAGACAATCTAGAGGAGCAGGTGATTGTTAATCACATACTTAAGCTAGACACCTGAGGATTTAGCCCTTAGCTGGCAGATGTGGCTGCAATGGCTAATTCTCTGCGCGCTAAGCGCAATCTAGGCCCTGTTAGCACAAACTAGCCTAGTACGTTTGTAAAGCATTAACTAGAGCTTAAAGTAAAGTTTAATCGCAGGTATAACTACAAGCGAGCCCTCTGTGAGGATTCTAGGATTATGCAGGGCTAGTGTTACGAACCTGAGATGGGGCAAGGCAGAAGATAAGGAAGAGAAGGATTGATGACACTTAGGGACAACCTAAAGGTCTTTAAGAAGGTCAGTATTCAGGACTAATAACAACGTGACCCCTTATGTTCTAAAGTCTTAGCGGAACGCCATAATAGAACAAGTCACGTGTTGTTCTAGAGAATCCCACAATGTTCCACAATGTGCCAGTTTGGCACAACACTAGAACAATAGAATAAGCATAGAATATATCTTAAGTATATAGTATGTAGGAACACAACCCTTATAGTTTGTGTTTAACCTAGTTAATTAAGTTTGTCTTTAGATCTTAACCTTTAACCTTTAAGCTAGACAGTCTACTCTGTACTACTTATTGTTACCCCTGCCTTTAAGACTGACAGATCGTATCTGTACACCTTATCGCAAACTAACCCTGTCAGCTTCCTGTTACCGTACTCATCCTCAAGAACTAATAGAACACGTGCTTACAAGCTTTGCTTAAAGTACAACTTCAACAGCTAGTTTAGCCTAGTAGCCAACGTTAAAGCCAAGTATGGTATCTAGGATAATAACACGTATAACTTTGATAAGACAGGCTTTATAATAGGCTAGATCTCCTAAGGAGCAGTTGTTACAGCTTTAGAGAGACAAGGAAGGCTAAAGGCAGTCTAGCCAGGCAACTAGGAGTGGACAACAGTTATACAGGGCATTAATGCAAAAGGATAGGCTATCCTGCCCTTTGTTATCTTTAAGGCGCGCTACTACCTCTCTAGCTAGTATAAGGAGGAAGACCTGCCCTAGGACTAGGTTATTAGAGTCTCTAGTAACAGCTAGACTACTAATAAGCTTAGTTTTAAGTGGTTAAAGCACTTTAACAGGCATACAAAGGAGCGTACTGTTAGTACCTACCAACTGCTAGTTATTAACAGCTACGAGAGCCATAACTCGCTCTAGTTCCAGCAATACTGCAAGGATAACAAGATTGTTACCTTATGTATGCCTCCGCACTTATCACACCTCCTGCAGCCACTTAATGTGGGCTGTTTTGCCCCTTTAAAGACAGCGTACAGGCGCTAAGCTAAAATGCTTATGTGCAACTAGATTACCTACCTTACAAAGACAGAGTTCCTGCTATACTTTAAAGCAGCCTATAATACAGTATTTACTGCTAGTAACATCTAGGGAGGGTTCTAAGGTGCTAGATTAGTCCCCTTTAACCTAGAACAGGTTATATCAGCCCTTAATGTGAAGCTTCGGACTCTATCACCACCACTTCCCGCCAACAACGTGCCCTAGCAGTCCTAAACCCCAAGCAATACCCTAGAATTTGGGTCGCAATCTACTCTAATTCAAGAGAAGTATAAGAAGCAGCAAGGTAGCTCACTAAACTCTGTGCTTAGCGCGCTTAAGCATTACGCAAAGGGGGGAGTAATCTTATCCTATAAGCTAGTTTTAGCTTAACAGGAAATTAAGGAGCTTTAAGCGGCTAATAAGGCCGCTATGTAATGAAAATTACATAAAAGAAAGTAGGTTTAGAAGGAAGGGACCCTAATAGTTAAAGATAGGCAGTGACTAGTAGCTCTAAAGGAGTTTAGGGCGCGTAGTAATAGGAAGAGGGCAAAGAAGTAGGTGCGCGCTTAAGAGGGTAAGCTAAGCTAAAGGCGCTATAGAAGGTGTAATTAGACTAGGCATAATGCGCAAATATGTAAGATTAATATAGAAGAGGTCTCTAAATAATACTATATGCTATAGTCTGCTATAGAGTGCTAAAGTGTGGTGTTGTAGGCTATAATAGGTTAGGTTTTAGTAGGGGCTTGGCAAAAGTGACTGACTCGCCCGTTGACTGGCTCGCCCGTGGGGTACGTTATAACTTTCTCTAATAAGTAAGTCTAGCCGGAATAGTACTATATTATTAGCTAAGCTTCTCTAGATGTCGCTAGGTAGGCAGGGCCTAACACTAACTAGGTATATAAGTAGGTATCTAAATAGGATTAATTTAATAGAGGAATCTTCTTAACTCTTACTTAATATTGTTTAATCTAGTTAATATCCTCTAGCTTTTACAAGCGATGATTGCAAAGTAAAGGATTGAGATTATGTATAAGCGTTAGAATACAGGCTTTAAGAAGTAGATTTCAGTACGAAACAGCTAAAGGCCAAACTCTAAATGTCGACGGGCAAGATGTACTATTAAAATCCAAAAGGCATACCGCCACCCTGAAACTTGAAGCTGCCACCACCACCCGGAAAGCCTCCACCTTGTCTAAACATGAATTGCTGTCCACCGAATTGTGAGCCCTGGAAGGGATTACCGCCCTGTTGCTGCTCTGGGTTGTTTGGGTCGTCGCCGCGATCGAAGCGTTCCTTGAGCTCAGGGTCAGAAAGGACTTCGTATGCTTCGTTGACGGCGGCCATCTGCTTCTGCGCCTCTTCGGGGGTCATGCCCTGAGCCCCAGCCTTGTCAGGATGATACATCTTTGTCGCCTTGCGCCATGCCTTCTTGATCTCACGGTCGTCGGCATCGCGCGTCAGACCGAGAACCTTGTAGTAGTCCTTGGTCTTTGAGCGTTTAAGAAGGGTGTGTGCTTTTTGGAGTAGCTCTTGAACGCGCTGGTGCTGGTGATGTTCCTTTGCGTGTTCGAGCGTACGGACTGCGTCCTCAAATTCGTCCTTTTCGAGTTCGTGTTGAGCGCGATTGATGAGACCATGGAGGGAATCTGGGTTTAGTGTAAGAGCTTCGGTACAATAGGGCGTGCCCTTCTTGAGGTTGTTCATTTCGTTGTAGGCTTCGCAGGTCATTTCGAGAAGCTGGGTATAGAGCCCGGAAGGCGAGCTCTTATAGATGTAGCCCGCTTCGACGTAGTCTTGGAAGTCCTGCTTAATCTCCTTCAAGAGGCCAGGTTCTTCCTCGCCGCGGTCGATCAACAGCTTCGATGCTGTCGCGAACTGGCGCCTCTCGAAGTTGTTCTTGAGCTTCTTGATATCCTTCTCGAGGTTCTTCTCTCGTCGCCTGAGCTTCATGCAAGGCTTGGAGTCGGGATCGGACTGCAGGCATTGTGCGATGTGCTTGAGACCTTTTTCCGTCTCGCCGAGAGAGTAGAAGGCCATGGCTGAACTCTGGAGATGGGGCTCGACGTCGCCCTTGTTGATCTGCAAGAGGTGCTGCAGGTCGGCGATGCCCTCGACAACCTCGCCCTTCTCGAATCGACATCTAGCCCTGGTCTTGCGAATGTCGTACGCAGCACCTGCCACGACGATGGCGGTACCTGCCTGCTGGATACAGGCGTCCCAGTCGCCCTTCTCAGCTGCCTCTTGTGCGAGGATAGCGGCGCCCGCTGCCTCGTCGAGCTGTGCGATCTCTTCGGGCTTGTTTGCTGCCTCGTAGTCCTTGCGCGCCGCGACCCAATCCGCCTTCCTCGCCTTTATCTTGGCCCTCTGCAACAGAGCGCCCTCGAAGCCAGGCTTCAGGTCCAGCACCTTGTTGAAGTCGTGCTCGGCCTGCTGCGTCCTGCCGAGGGAGAGGTAGGCGGCGCTGCGCCTGAAGAAGGTAAGGTAGTTCTTGGGGTCTCGCTGGATGGCCACGTCGAAGTAGGTGAGCGCATCCTGGGCGTTGCCGGTGGCGAGTTTGACACCGGCGTCCTTGATCAGCTGCGACACGGGGATGTCGGCGGGGATGTCGGCGGGAGACAGGGCGCTTGCCAGAGGGAGCAGGCCCAAGGCTAGTGAGGACAGTCGCAGTATCATGGTGGTGAGTCGGTGGGCGTGTAGTGAGTGACGGCGAGGGTGGGGGTCGGATAGCAGAAAAGTGGAGGAACACACTGGAGCGAGCGTGCTAGGGCATGGGCGGCGCGGGTCTGGTGGCTTATATGAGGTCTCGTTGATTGCGACAGGTGAAAGTTGTCCTCTTCGCCAGGGCCGCAGCCGCGCATGAACGTCGACCTGCCGAAACAAGCAGGGGCACCCCTGTCAGGAAGGCACGACTCGCAACCACCACCGATGACGCGTGCCGGATGCGCATACGCCGCAGGACCAAGACGTGCGACGTGCTAGATAGATATCGAAGACTGTCGCACCGCCGCTGTCCTCTCTCCTTTCACCTGCACCGCCTCTTCCCCTCCAGATAATCCCACTCCTCAGCCATGTCGCAAATCAGACTGCGCATCGACGGGCGCACGTTCCGTGATCCCCAGAACCGTGAGGTCACACTCCATGGCATCAATTGCGCCGCCGACGCGAAGCTCCCCGCAACCCCAGATCTGCCATCCCACGTTTCTGAAAAGTTCTTTGACGGCGACAACGTGTCTTTTGTCAAGCGACCATTCTCTCTAGAGGACGCTGGCACACATTTCTCACGATTGAGGAGCTGGGGCTACAACACATTACGCTACATCTTTACATGGGAGGCGATAGAGCATGCAGGCCCAGGAAAATACGACGAAGAGTGGATAGACCATACCATCTCGGTGTTGAGAAAGGCCAAAGAGTATGGCTTCTACATATTTATGGATCCACACCAGGATGTGGTAAGTGCTGGTTCGATTGTTAGAACCACTCACTCACCCATGCTTTCAGTGGTCGCGGTTCTCTGGAGGCTCAGGGGCGCCCATGTGGACGCTCTACGCATGCGGTCTTGATCCACAGCATTTCGCCGTCACCGAAGCATCGCTCGTGCAAAACACGTATCCCGAGCCAGACAAGTTTCCCAAGATGATCTGGGCGACTAACTATACACGACTTGCCTGCCAAGTTCTCTTCACATTGTTCTTCGGTGGAAGAGACTTTGCGCCGAAAGCCATCATCGACGGCAAGAACATCCAAGACTACCTCACAGACCACTACATCGGCGCAATCGAACACCTTGCGAAACGCATTCACGATGCGGGTGACCTCGAATACGACCCCATCATTGGCTGGGAGAGTCTCAATGAACCCAACAAAGGCTTGATCAGCTATCAGGATATCACCGTCATTCCCAAGGAGCAGCAACTCAAGAAGGGCACGTCACCTACTGCGTGGCAAGCTATACTAACCGGATCTGGTCGGGCTTGCGAGGTTGAAACCTGGGACTTCGGCGGCATGGGGCCATACAAGTCAGGGACAGCATTGATCGACCCAGAGGACAAGTCAGCGTGGCTCTCGAAAGATTATGATGAGGGCCACTACGGCTGGAAACGCGATCCCGGGTGGAAACTTGGCGAATGCATCTGGGCGCAGCACGGCGTCTGGGATCCATCTACAGACACTGTTCTCAAGAAGGACCATTTTGGGAAAGACCCCAAGAATGGCGCCACAATCGACACCGAGTACTTCACAAACCACTACTGGATGGCGCATTACCGAGCATACAGCAAGATGATCAAGTCGGTCTTCCCCGAGTCGCTCATGTTTTTCCAACCTCCTGTCCTCGAGATACCGCCCAAAATCAAAGGCACACCGGATGACGACCCCAATCTAATCTTCTCACCTCATTTCTACGACGGCATCACGCTGCTGACCAAGAAGTGGAACCGAGTATGGAATATCGATGTCTTCGGCGTACTGCGAGGGAAGTACTTGACACCCGCATTCGCTATCAAGATTGGAGAGAGTGCCATCAGGAACTGCTTCTCTCACCAGCTGACCGCCATCCGCGAAGAGGGCACAGAGTACACGGGAGTACATCCGTGCATTTTCACCGAGATTGGCATTCCGTACGACATGGACGACAAGTACGCGTATAAGACAGGCAACTACAGTAGTCAAATTGCAGCCCTAGACGCGAATCACTTTGCGCTCGAAGATAGTCACGCCAACGGCTTCGCTCTATGGACCTACGTCGCAACTGTGAGTCACCGAGTTGATGTGATAAGACCTTAAGCTGATGAACTACAGAACTCACATTACTGGGGCGATCAGTGGAACGGCGAAGACCTTTCCATTTTCTCACTGGACGACAAAGCTGTGCCAGCAGGTGCCTTCTCCCAGACGGAGTCTCGTGTGTCACTCGACACCAACGCTCCTTCCTTCTCAAGAGCTCAAGCATCATCAGATAATCTCAGTGTGACGCCCAGTACGCTCAAGAAGACCATCACAGAAGAGCGCATGGTTTCAAACAGAAGGGATGGTGATGTAGCAGGCCTTCGTGCAGCTGAGGCGTTCATTCGTCCCACGCCGGTCGCTGTGCATGGAGACATTTCGTCGTACGGGTTCGACCTGAAGTCCTGCACATTCAAGCTTGCCCTGCACGCACCGAGCTCGACACCTGAGGATGCGCCAACGGTCGTCTACCTTCCAGAGTTTCATTTCCCAACCTCGACAGTCGAGGTGTCGGGCGGAACCTGGGAGATCAGCTCGGACGACAAGGACGGCGCGCTGAAGCAGACGCTGCGCTGGCGGCACGCCGAAGGCGACCAGACGATCACTGTCAAGGGCGTGGTGAGGAAGCAAGGCGGTGCGCTAGGCACAGAAGAGGACGAGGGGTATCTGCAGCAGTGCCAGAAGCAGCAATGTGCCGTTATGTAGATGCAAGCAACCACGCAGGTCGTCAGGAGATGGTTACACGATCTCCCCGCGAAGCAAGTCCCCCGCATGTGCAGATACGAGTTCTTGGGTCGACGGCCAGCTATCTACTTCGTAGTAATTATCCATGTTGTGCAGTTGTTTGCTGAGGTGTGGCCAATGGCTGCGCTCTCTGATGTCATGGTCGTTCCACCCTCAGGTCACGCCGGTCAGCTCGACGCATCTGCGATGGCAACCGAGACTCACCGTGCTCGTCAAGCTGCGGCGTGGTCAGTGGACGGCCAGATGTCGTATATAGTTGCAGTTGTTGCACGGCGGGCCTGGAGACGTGCAGCCATCCACCCTGCCTGCTAGGCAGCTGACACCGCGCCTGTTTGACGCGTAGCTGCCTGCTCGACGCGTCTGCGAGACGGCGCTGTGAAATATGAGTCTGGTCTCCTCACCGTACCATGCACACAGCAGCGCGCCATGTGTGTGTCCGCTGCAACCGTGTGCTAACGCGCTGCACCCACCGACTTTTGGGTTGAGCGGTGACGGTGCGCTGCGCCAAAGCTTCTTCGAAAGGTCTTCCACCAAACTCGTGCCTGCCTTCTTCTCTCTGCCAGTCAGTCCGTCCGAACGCACCCCCGCGCCGCAGCCCCCAGAGCGCCCGCCGCCTGCCTGCCTGCCTGCCTGCATCACCTCGAACTGCGCCCGGCGCCGTATTGACCAAAGACCACAGGACGTCTTCCAAGGGCTCGGCCTAGCCCCGCGCAACACGCTGCACGCCTCGGCAGCCGCGTCCACGATGAACGCCGCAGCCCCGCACGCTCTCCAGAACGGCGGCGGTGCTGCGCCGCAGAGCAACAGCCTCGCCTCGGACTTCTCGCAGGTGCTCGAGGCCATCCAGGCCGTGTACGCGCCCACCAGCAGCAACGAGACGCGCCGTCAAGCCACAGAGTACCTCGAGCACGCCAAGCGAGACCCCAATGCCCCCTCGCACGGCTACACGCTGGCCGCCGACCAGTCGCAGCTGGTGCACGTCAGGTACTACGGGCTCGGTCTGCTGGAGTACTCGATCAAGTACAACTGGGACGACTTCACGGCTGACCAGGGCGCCGTGCTGAAGGACTACGTGCTGGAGCTCGCCAGACACGTCACCGAGAACGACCAGGCGTACTTCCGGAACAAGGTCGCCCAGCTATGGACCGAAGTCGCCAAGCGCAGCTGGGGCGCCGAGTGGCTGAACATGGACGAGCAGCTGGTGTCTCTGTGGACGACGTCCCTCCACCACCAAGCCATCGTCCTCTACGTCCTCGAGACGCTCTCAGAAGAGATCTTCAACCGCGAAGATGCCACCGCGGGCCTTCGAGGCAGCGACCTGGGCCGCGCGTGCGTCGAGATCTTCACACCGCTACAGGTGCTGCAGGAGCACCTCCCCACACGAGACAAGAGCCTCGACGTGCGGTTCGGCGACGAGGGCTGGCTGAAGAGGCTGTGTGACAACTTGGGCTGGTGCCTGGGACAAGACTACCAGAGCCAGGAGGCTGTCCGGACATCTGGTGCCAAGACCATGAATGCGCTGCGGGCTGCGATGCCTTGGATCATTCCCAAGGCGATAGCTGCGACTGGCGTCATCGAGGCCGTCTGCAAGGCGCTTTCAGTACCTGTAGTAGAGCTGCAGCTGGTAGAGATGGCCCCTGACGCTAACTAGATAGATGCTGACACGTTCAGGCTGCTGTCGAAGTCCTGCAATCCATCTACAGTCGGACGCACCTTCACGACGACGAGTTCCAGGAGCTCGTATGCCCCATGTTCACACCCGGCAGTGTCTCGCTGCTGCGCGAGGTGTACACCTGGACAGTATCAGACATGAATATCGACGATCTAGACGACCAAAAATATACACTTTGCAAGAAGCTGTCAGAGGTAACCCCCCCTGTCTGGTTCGTAACGTCCCCGTGATCTTACTCACGACCTCATAGCTGGCCAATAGCCTTGGCCTGTTCATCGAACAGAAGCCTCAGAGCATTCCAGACAGCAGTGACTTGAATGGAGTCTTCGGGTTCCTTTACGACATTCTACGAAACCCCAGCCTCGTCGTCTCAATACCCGTTCTTCACTGCTGGACGAAGCTCTTACGGTCACGCGTCGTCCGGGACTCTGATGTCGTCAATTCGATGGTCGGTGGCCTGCTCGAGACCTGCTGCACACGTCTGATCCGCTATGAGTCGTTGCCTGAGGACACAGAGGATATAACCCTGCAATTCCTTAACGAGGACATTGATACAGTACCCGAGCGTCACGCCTTCCTGGGGAATTACCGCAGGTTCTGTGCCGATGTCGTTGAGGTGCTTGTACGAAGGACACCAGTGGAGGCGATGCAACACATTCTGGCTCAGGCTACCAACATGCTTTCCAATCTGTACAGCGACAAGCCCGCATTTCAGCCACAGACGTTCTCCAAGAACTCTGCTGCCGTTCTGCAAGTCGACGCTCAAGTCACAGTCATCGACGCAGCGATCAAGGGCTACCTGAAATGGCTAAACACTCAAGGTGAAGACATGCAAGGAGATGAGCGGAAACGTGCCACTCTGGAGAACTCGTTCGAAGAGTGGGGGCGGCAGATACTCCAAGCAAGATTTGAAGATCCTGAGATCGCGAAGAAAGTCATCTCGCTCATGTCTACATTCTCAACAAAAGCATTACCAGACCGCTCTGCCTTTGCCCTCAGTTTCCTTGAGTACATGCTCACCATTCGACTTGCCGACAATCCCGACTTCGCCCAGTACTCAGATGCAGTCAAGGATCTTGAGCGCATTTGCAGTCTGGAGATGCAGAAGCTGGCGATGAAGTTCGCCGATGACTTTATGAACGTGTACGAACAACTAGAGATCAAGGTCAACGAGATGATTGCTGATCCTACGACCGACGAGCGCCAGCGAATGGCCTACTCCGCTTTCCTTTTCATCATCATTCATAGATGTACGACATTAGACAAGGCTACGCAAGAGCAACGCATGAGGCAGATGTTGAATCAGGTCAAGGACGCCTGGGCCAATGATGGATTTTCCAAGTCCATCTCAGAGTTCCAGTCCTTCTGCGGTATCCTCGGCATGAGTCAACTGCCGGAGTTCCTTGCGGCGAACAACTTCCGTGGCGTACAAGACTGGTCGAGTCAACCGCTGGGAAGTGATGGCCAGGGTCTGCAAGCTGCGGTCCTTGAGCGGTCACAACAGCTGCCGTTGCGGTTGACCAAGACAATGCTCGCAGCTTCGACAGAGAAACTACGGGACGGCTCACCGGCATACGAGACCGCTGCTGCGCTCTGGGCAGAGGCCATTCCAACGCTGCTTCCCAACCTCTTGCAGCTTGTTAGCCACGCCCAAGCATTCAACGACATCGAGAGCAATTGGGCACATCTACCACCTGAGCTCCAGCAGGTCATACGCAGGGTACTGACTGACCGCTTCTGGCAAGCCGGTATCTCGACTGAGAGCAGGGACGATTTCTTCGCGAGAGTCAGCGGCTCCAAGTCAACATACGAGGGCTTCGCATCGACGATTAGGGGTACCGTGCGACAAATCAGGGAAAGCTCCTACTACATCTTGTACTCTCTAACGAAATTTCGAGATCACTTCTACGGCATCTCTGAGCTTCCCGGGCCGCTTAGCCAAGCACTGTTTGGGCATGCGCACGCTTTAACAGCCCACCATCTGTCTGTTTTACTGACGGTGTCGACACATCTGATCGAGGGTTGCCCAGCGCATCTTCGATCACAGTTCTTACCACCTATGGTGCAAGGCCTATTTAGGGAGCTGGACGGGAAGATCTCCGCTGAATGGAACGAGGTTGCACGTCAGGTAGCGGAGTCGGGAGACAACGACAATCTGACCGATGAAATGAAGACGGAGAGCATTCTTCGTCAGCTCACCTACTCGTCCGTCTCGCTGGTCGCTGTCCTCCTTGACTCAAGACAAGGTACGTCAAATTGCGATGGGCGCAAAGTCGTTCAAACGTGTCACACACATTGCAGATGCTAACGGGCTGCAGAATTTGGTCGTTCAGAAGACACTACACGAGACAGCACCGGACCGCCCATGTCCGAATTCCTTCTCTCAACCTCTTCTGTACTTGAACCCATTCTTATGTTTTGCAACTCAACGATTCGCGTCCGTGACACTCGTTCTGTCGTAACAATCGTTCGCGTCCTCCGAACACTCCTCCCGCGCTTCAAAGAAAAGTCGCCCATCCGCGACTACTTCTGCAACGACATACTTAAATCGGCCATAACATCCCTCCACGAACCTTACTTCGTCGATTGCCAGAAGGAACTCGCCAGTCTCATCGCAGGTATCATCCACCTCGATGACGAGATTCCCAGAGCCATTATCCTGAGCTTGCCAGGAATGGGCGACTATAACCGTGTTGACCGGCGTCTTGCGAAGCTGCGCAGCACAAACCGCAGCGACGAGCGCATGCAGCGCTCTATCGTGCTCGATCTGCTCAGCAGCATTAAAGGCGTCAGCATTCACGAGCAGGGTAAGATTCAGCGCAGCGCGCCTAAGAAGCGATCCGCCGCCATGGAGCAGTACATGGCTGTGGACCAGGCTCCCGCTATTGTTAGAGGCACGAGCCCCGGCCTCGCAGGCGTCGCGGATATGTTCGGCGAGCCTTAGGAAGCAGCGAAGATATCAACGGGTATTCCGAGTAAAAGTGATTGGAAACCTGGGCATTGGAAGACGTGTACGCATCCACCTGGTGAAGAGAGTTGCTCCCATCGTGGCAAGAGGGGTGATGGGAAGTGTCTTGAGGAACGATGGACGCCCACTTCGTCTGAGCTGACCTCGCCAAGCTCGGAGGATACGTCGTCGCCGTTCCTGTCTCAGGAAGAGATGAAGAAGTGATATGCATAGCGGGTCATCATTCGGGCTTTGGCGGATTGTCATAGTATTGTTAGTGTCATCGCTGGGAGTGTGGATATTGGTATTGATCAATTTATTAGATGGGGTAGCCACCCGTGCTCACGCTGGTCTGTGGTACATCCTTGGACCTGGTGTCGGGTTATGTTCTTCTGCAATGTCCTTGCCTTCACCGAATATGGGGGTAGCCTATTGCAATCTGCCTGACTCGTTCCGATTTAACAGACAAGTGGCATCGGGACCGTGCTCTCCAATCCATGAAGCAGCTAGCTGGGTCACGGATCGAGATTTCCCAATGGAACAAATTTCAATGCAACAGTCGAGTCGCTCCTACGAAGTATCTTCGCGTTGGGCCCACATTCGAAGCCTCACGGGTCTAGCGCAGAGCTGTGCCAGCCTGGCAGCCATGGCGATTTCTCATCCTTTTACACTCGTCATTCTCAGGAATCATCATTCGAGTCTTCAGCTCTCAGATCAGATGATCGTTTGTGTCGTCTTCTACACATGCCGCTGCTACAGCAACAAACACTCACTGCTAAGAGCCTTCTCATTAGAGCTATGTCTGTCAAGCTGAAATTGAGGGAATCCTGGCTGAGAAGGCTGGGTGGACGTTCTGTGTTGAAGATAAGAATCTGTCAACAGGCTGCAATCCTTGATTAGTCACTTTCTGCAGTTTCAACCTTCTGCTATCTCTTCGACTTCGGCAGCCTCGCCAATAACGAGGTCTCCTCGCACATCGAAGTCGATGCCACTCGCAAGATGTTCGATCGCCGAGAGAGAGACCGAATTTGTCAATTTCCTTTTGCCGCGGTAGAAGCGTATCATCCCTATTCCTCCTCCGCCACCACCGCAGTTGCCGCCAAAGCTAGCGCAAATGAACCTCGATTCTGCGATTTATGTACCAAAGACTTCCAAAGGAGAAGATATTATAACAGTCTGAGAGCCATTTGGAGTCGAAGGCGGCTCCTGGGCTCGACGTTGTGTTGTGTATTCGCTTGCGGAACTTAATATAGGCGTCGAACTCAGCATTTTCCGCACTTTCCATCAAAGGGAGAATGCACAAGGAGACCTAGTGCGCTTCTTCTTGCGTGGTAGAATACGAGTGCGTTTCGTCCTCCCGACTTCTACGCAGTCTCAGGAAGTCATCGGGATTACCAAGCCCTGAATGGGTAATCGCCTGGCGACACATACATTGAGATGTTCAGGTTTGCCTGACGAGCAGAGACGTCAAGTCAAACGGCTTGTGCATGTTTGGAAGTCAGGTTCGACACACGATGTTCAACGAGCCGACGCAGAGAGTAGTACAGCGCCGAAGTATTTCTCCTTATCTCATCGCTGAGGAAGCGAGCAGGCGTACTTCACGATCAGCCGAGCCATTCCTTCAGAGTAGAAGCAAGGAATACCCTGGGACACCCTTCCAAAAACTTCTTCGACAGGCCCTTGAATTTACCACGCTTTTCGGGTCGCAGTTTCTCTGGGTTGATTCCATGTGTCATCGTTCCAGGTGACCTTCTGGAGTGGAGCCTGAAATCTAGGAAGGTGGCTGGAATGTACTAAAATGTTAATCTTACACTAGCAGCTAGCAGGGGCGAGAACAGTAACAGCCACATGTTCAGCACTTCGAAAGGGAGTGTGCTTAGCATCAGAGTCGCAGGCTTGAATGAAGCCGGAGTTGTCGATGAAATCTTCATCCGTGTCTTGCTGCCTCATAAGCTGGAATGGTTTCCTCGCTTCCAAAGAGCCTGGGTATACCAAGAGCGATTATAATTCCCATGATACCTCCACTCCTCACCCGTTGAGCTGATCTGGGGATGCAACCAGACAGTCACTTGCCAATGCTCAGGAACTGAGATTCGAAGTGAGAAAGCATCGGGAGAACAGTTGACTGGTCGTTTCGTAAAAGATTTCTTCTGGAGTGGAGTTGAAGGGAATGCAGGTAGTGAGACATTCAGTCTCACTGGGGTACTAGGGGGTGTAAAAAACACTGCACACATGCGGTGTTAAGTACACAGAAGAAAGCCTGCAGATTACACAGCATTAGGGGTGTATTTCACACCCTAAAAGTATAGATAGTATATTTTACACTAAATAAAGAATATAATAAATTAAGACTTTATTATTCTAACGTAGGTGGCAAGCGAGCTGCGCACGCAAGCGAGCTGCGCACCCTACTAAACTTGCCTACCTCTCTAGACGTATATCTTAACAACGCAATAGTATAATATATAGAGATTAAAGCAGTAGATTAAGCAGTAGCTATAGTGTCTTTCTTGCACGTACGCGCGTTGTGTCTAGTCTCTCTACACTTACTGCAGCGCGCTAGAGCCTAGCGGCTAAGGCCTAATTGCTCTCCTATCTAACGCTTCTTACAAGCAGTCTGCTGCTTAGCCTTACGTTAAGCAAGTATATTCTCTCTAGCTTCTATTGTTAATACTCCTTAGTGTTGTATACGCTTTCTCTTACGCTACCTACGCGTAGACACTACCTTATTTGCCTTCTTAAGGTTAGTAATCTAATCGCGTATTAGCTTAGTAGATAGTATTATTACCTCTATCTCTTTCTTAAGCTAATCTATTGCTTTAATAATTAACACGAGCAAAGAGCTCTTATACTTATATACACGCTTATATATTAGGCTTAACTAAGCCTTAAGCTTATATATATTGATTGGTATACAAGCCTTCTATAGAGCCTCTATTAGGGCTGCTAGTAGTGTTAGTGTACGTAGCTATACGTTAAGCTTTAATAGAATAATATCCAGATAGAGAGAAACAAGCCCTATACTATAGAAGGTAGAGTAGATATTAGTAGATATAAATAATTAATTATACGCTGCCTTAATAGCTAGAAAGAACTTAAGCTTAGTAATATAGTTAATATAGTTATAGATTAAGCTCTTAATTTTATAGCTATACGCATGCTTTAATAGTAAGAAGCAGCTAATATTAAAAGGCTAAAGAAAGTAAAATAAGTAAAGTAGTATATAGAGTATATAAATATTATTCTTCTTATAGATCTTCTAGAACTTAAAAGAGTAGTAGCTCTTATGGCTATTAAAGATAAGTAGCTAATATACTTCTACTATATAAGCCTTTATATAGATATTAAAGTACTCTAGCTACTCTACTTCTAGCTTATTAGGAGTCTAGCTATTACTACTAACTATAATTAAGTAGTTATATAGAATTACTATATTTTATACTAGATAGATAGGTAGTACTAGCTAGTTAAGATAATAAATAGTAGAATAGACTAGCTAGTAGTATTAATCCTAGCAATTAACATTACCCACTTACAATTATTAGGCTAAAGAGCCTTTACCTAGCCTCTTCTCTCTAACTCTATTATAATAAGCTATATTATAATTTTACCTATTATAAAGCCTACCTTATTAAAGTTCTAAATATTATTATTATAAATGCTATACTTCATTTTTATCTACTCTTCTAGATTAAACTATTTTTTAATTAAGACTAGATCTTTATATAGAGCTCTTTGCCTATTATACATACAATTAAAACATATTATAAGACTAACGTACATTATAGGCAAGTTGCCTACTTTTGCTAAGACCCTACCAAAATCACCCACGTTATAGCCTAGAACACTATAAATTGGCCCTATATAAGACAAAACAACCTGTAATATTACTTAGAGACCTCTTCTACTCTATTCTTGCACGTTTGCGCGTTGTGCCTACCCTCTCTACACTATCTACAGTGTTGTTAGGATAGTTTACCTTCATTAGCGCGCACCTGCTTTTTTACCTTCTTACTATCACTACGCGCACTAAACTCCTATAGAGTAGTTATCTGCTAGCCCTCTTTAACTATAAGACTTCCCTCTATCTAGATATGCCTTCTTTTGCGCAATTTTCGTTCTGTAGCAGCTGCTAGAGCTACGTAGAGCGCAGCGTTCTCCTGTTGTGCTAAAGCTAGCTTGTGCGCAACAATTGCTGCCCCCTTTAAGACCTTCTTAAACGCTTCCACTATAGAGGTTAGTAAGCTGTCTACGTGCCTCTAAATCCTCTTCTTCACAAGTGCTAATTGCGACCTAAATTCTAGGGTATTGCTTAGGGTTTGCAACTGCTAGAGCAGGCTGTTTAAGGGGAGTAGTGGCGATAGGGTGCGCAGCCTCACATTTAGGGTTAATATAACGCGATCTGGGGCAAACAGAGCCAATCTGGCCCCTTAGAACCCTCCTTAAATGTTGCTAGAGGTTATAGCTTTATTGTAAGCTACTATAAAGCATAGGAGGAACCCCTACTTTGTGATGTAGTTAATCTAGTTGTGTATAAGCTAATTAACCTTATCCCTATACGCCTTCTTTAGAGGGCTAAAACAAGCCACATTAAGTGGCTGTAGGAGATGCGATGAGTGCGCAGGCATACATAGACCTATAATCTTGTTGTCCTTGCAGTATTACGTGAAATCTGTGGAGTTGTAGCTCTTGTGGCTGTTAATAATTAGCAATTAGTAGCTGCTAATAGTGCGCGCCTTTATATGCCTGTTAAAGTGCTTTAACTAGTTAAAACTAAGCTTGTTAGTAGTCTAGCTGTTCTTAGAGACAGTAACAGTCTAATCCTAGGGCAGGTCATCGTCCTTGTACCACTTAGACTAGTGGCGGCGGGCTTTAAAGATGATGTAGGGTAGAATAGCCCACCCTGTGGCATTAATGCCCTAGATGACTGTTACCCACTCGCGATTGCCTGGCTAGACTACCTTTGCCTGTCTACAGGTCTCTAAAGCTGTAACTACTGCTCTAGAGCTTATCTAGCCTATTATAAAGCCTGTCTTGTCGAAGTTGTACGTGTTGTTGTCCTAGATGCTATACTTAGCTTTAGTATTAGCTACAAGGTTAAACTAACCCTATATAACCTTAGGATCCTTATAGAGGGCTCTCTTGTAGTCGTACTTGCGATTAAACACTACTTTAAGCTCCTCCTAACGCGAAACAAACGTGCTAGCCTAGTTTAAGCTAACAGGGGCTAAACCGCGCTCTTTCCGCAGAGAATTAGCGATATTAGTCACATCTGCGAGCTAGGGAGGCCGTCCTTGCTTAGACAGCTTAAGTATATGCGTAACAATCACCTCCTCCTTAGTATTAGTTAGATTCTGTGAGTTAGCTATAGTATTAATGCGTAAAGGTCGTCTAGCGCGTCATTAGTGTAGTGTAGTTTAAGAGACGCTGAAGATAGCTGTAGCGCGTCGCTCTAAGAGTTTCGCGTTGCGTTTAAGAGCTTTAAGCGCAAGCTGTATCTAACGCTCTTTTAACGCGTTAAACTGTTCTTGTTAGGGTGGCATTAGTGTGAAGGGGTGATTTTAGTGGGGTCTTGGCAAAAGTGGTCCGCTCGCCCATGTGGTCCGCTCGCCCGTGATGTACGTTATAAGCTATATCTAAGTCTATTTATATACATCTATCTATTATTATTATAGAGATATTAGTAGAGGTTAGTAATTTTAGTAGGGTCTTAGCAAAAGTAGGCAACTTGCCTATATAGGCAACTTGCCTATAATATACGTTATCTATACACTTAATAATGTTATTAGGCTACTTCTACCTAACCTTACTAGCACTATACATAGCTAGTAGTCTATTAGCTATATTATATACACCTACATACATAGGCGCAAACCTACGCAAGTTAAGGTTAAGTACATAGGTGATAATTACTTTCTTTTCTACCTAAGTAAGCTTTTTTAAGTTAGGCTAGCAATTGTATTAGGTAGGTATACTAGCGCATTAGCTGCATAGTATAGATTTAGCTATATTATAGGTATTAGCAGCGTGTTAATTAGTGTGTAATTAACTAGAAGTAATTAATAAAATAGTAACCTAAATATCTACTTTATTCAAGGTTATCTAAGTAGCACTGTGTTAAGCTATTATATATTAAGATAAAAGAGGTAGGCATGTTTAGTAGAGTGCGTAGCTTACTTATATGCGCAGCTTGCTTGCTACCTATATTATCTATACCATCTGTACTATCTTTACTATCTATACTATATAAATTATAGGTAGAGAGAGAATAATAATAAGATAGAAGATAGATAATATAAAATAGATAATAAGATAGAAGATAGATAATAGATAATAAGATAGATAATAGAAGATAAGATAGACAATAGACAATAGGATAGATAATAACAAACTATTATAGATAATTAGTTCTAGTGTAAATAGACTATTTTACCTAAAAGTGTGGTATAAAACTACTTTGGCGGTGCCTTTAACACTGCGTTGGTACCCCAGTGTCTTCGGTGAAAAGCTGCCACTCGAAATGCCCTTGTCCAGGAATTCTCCAGCCACTGTATCACGTACCGGCAACATAGACTCCACGCAGTCGCAGGGATGGCTAAGAGACATAGATAATTAGGACAGAACAGCGGGTGTCTGGCTGAGCTCTGAGAAGATACTTTTGTCAACAATCTCATGTGAAATGCATCATTCTGGTTTGCAAAAATCCTGAAAGCCTGCGAATAGATTGCCCAAACGTGGTCGTGGGGGTCGGCGGCAGCAGGCGTCCAATATGTTGAACAGCCGTGGGTCGAGCTTGAGATCAGCGATCGTGTCAGGCTCTTTGATGCTAGCTGTGACCTACTTGACACGCTGACTGTGGGCTCAGCGCACATGACAATCAGCGAAACAACATTCATCGCCAGTATTCAGCATCAAGCCAGCGACGGCAGAAATGCTCAATGTAGACTATAAGCAGACGATGTCAATTCCAACAGGTTCCACATCGATTACAACGTTACCTACCCTGGAACATTCCAAGTCAGTTCTGGCACTCCAGTACTATGTATGGAGGCTGAAATTGTAGCTATCTACAGCGAAGACGGTTTGGGATGCACGATCCTGTATTCTGAAGGCTTCCCAATGGCCTTCACGAGAGAGTTAGCGTGATCGAGTGGCATGAAGGTATCCGAAAGGTTTCAGATCGTGCGAATTCTCTCCATCGTGGTCATCTAGCCTCTTATATCTGTGCCATGTCACATGACAGAACATCTGCAGAACTGGAGCTCTTTTTTTTATTTGGTAGGTAGCTATAACCCGCACATTTAATCTTCAGCAGCTACCAGAGCTTGAGATGATGAATGTCTTTGTGATTGACCTGCGCTCTATCATCGATATGGACCCGGCCTAATAAGTGCGTAGACGCGACAATCAGCCAGTATATTAAACTGAAATCAATCTTGTGCATCAAACACACACACATGATACTCAGGCACTACCTGCATACTGGGTCTATCGCAGTGCAAAGCTTTCAAGCAAGTAAAAGTACTGATATGCAAAGGGTATGCTCCAGTATGTGGTCTAAGCATAAAGTTAATTAAGTCCCTCAGTCACTGGGCCGAGAATCGCGTATGACACCAGTAATTGGGTGATTCTCTCGTCGTCTGCTACACCTCCACTAGGGGAACCACCCGTAATCGCCTGACAGTCCAAATTATCAATCCCGCCCTGACTGTTTGCAGGAACGGGCTATTGATATGTAGGTACAGATAACTGAGATCTCAAGCCAGAGTCTTGCCTGCACCTCTTTGTCGTACATACTGCTCGTGACCGTATCTTAGTGCCGCTAGGACAAGTGCAATTGCCAACAATCCACTGTTCAGACCAAACGCTCGCCGGTAACGTGGTTGATCGTCGGCTTGGAAAAGTTGTGCTCCATAGATGGCAGCGATGTTCGCGCTCATGATAATCCTTTGTTATTCGTCAGCTGCGGTTGGAGTGGGCCTTTGCAGGCTTACGTACAAGGCCATTGCTAAAGACCTCTCCTCCGAATCGCGGCACGCAAGCGACATCCATGCAATGTTGAGTGGATGCGGCAGATTGGCGAAAGTCTGAGTCCAGACAACGCCGAAATAACGCACACTACGATTGTCAATTTCAGTAAAGACGCGGTTTAGAATGTATCCGAGCATGTGCATGCTGATGCCAACCATGACTGTCTCGCCACGTTTGTCACTATTGAATGTCGGCTCAAAGCTGAATGCGAGCGAAACAATTAACCCACAAACGATCCGAGACGTAGCTTAAAGCGTAAGACATGGGAACCTGAAGGAATAGGCCCACAGATGCTAATACATTGCTTGTCAGCTTTGCGAAGCCAAAGCTACGAATTATGCTCGGGCCATAGGTATCGAAGCCGCGGAATGGGCCGTTATTGAAGAATGTAATCAAAATGTGAACCCATATACGCCAGTTGCTGAACTACCTGAAAGTAAGTCGATGCTGGCTTAAGGTTTCAAAACTCTCACCTACCGCTTTTCGGAACGCATCTAGCCCAATGTGTTGCTTCATGTCAGACTTGATCGGGTCGTCGATTCTGACCCGGCTTCGAAGGATATGTAGTTCACGTTCAGTAAAGAAGCTGAACCGCGGGAGGAACAAGCTGTGAGGGTTTTCGATCGAATCGGGAAGCCAAAAGCCCATAAATATGCCACTTAACACTGTGAAGCCTCCCATGGTGACGAATAGCCAGAACCAACCAGGGTAGCCGGCTACGCCTTTCATGTGAAGAATGCCTGGGGATAATTAGCTATTGGTACACTGAATGGTCGTCAATTTAGCGTACCGTACGCAATAAGCTTTGCGGAGGCTTGTCCAAGCTGGTTGCCGAAGAAAAATATCATCGTTCGTTTAGCAGTCTCTTGGCGCGTGTACCATGTTGAGAGCGTCCACAATCCTCCTGGGATGTAGCCCGACTCAGTCATACCTAGAAGAAAACGTGTGGCAAGATAGCTTGAGTAATTCCTCTGCCATGCTTGGAAGGTGCTCACCAGTCCGAACAGGAACAATTGAAGTGTGAGCCATTTACCAGGCCCGACCTAAAGAGGGCGTCAGTGACCCCAGCTCAGAAGCAACGGACAAACATTCACCTTGTAGAGAATCATGTTCGAAGGTATCTCAAAGATGACGATACCGAGTGAGAGTAGCTGTTGTCCGACATTGAATTGGAATTGGGTGATGCCCACGTCTTCCATGAACGTGTCTGTAATTGCATTTGCAATGTTGCCCCGGTCCAATTCTATCCATCATTAGCCTTGCTCCCGAGCGTCTATTCGCGACTCACGCAAGCAAAAAAACCCTAGGGTTAGGAGCGGTAATAGGACCAGATCAAGCCTATAGTGGTGAGACGGGAACGAAGGGCGGTGCAGTCGTCTCACTTCAGTTTAGCTTTCTTCTCTTCATCCGGCGTCCAGTCACTTCTTAACAAGGTGTTTTTTCCATCCAGTACAAGCTTAATGCCGTTTTTGGCATGGCTATCGCTGTGAATAGTTGCTGGCATGTTGGAACTGGTTGCCCAAAGTAGAGATAGATGAGGCAAATTGTGTCTGCCAGAGATGTTCAGTAGGTTCCATGTAACCGATGAATATTATTTCTACTCCAAATGCATGACTTCTGGTCATGCAGAATCAGCAAATACTAAGCATTGACGAGATCTGTGGTTGATATTGCGCAATCACAAGGCTGTCTTCAGTCGTTGAACTGCGGAGCTTGGAGCAAGGCAAAAGAGCGCCAGAGGAAGGCACCCGGCAGGGGTTGATCGTTCGCTAAGATGAAATACCACCTGAATCGCCGCATGGATCACCTCTTCAAGAGTCTGACTCGCTGACTACTGCGGCCTAAAGCTGAACTGACATAAACCTTGTCAGACTGGCAAGTTGTTGAAAAGAGCGAGCCTTTCAACGAGCTGTCATCAAGTTAAGGTAGGAGCGGATCGCTCTGAACTCCAGATGGGTTCGAGGAAGGTTTGACGGGTTGTACAGAGGGAGAGTGGAGCTCGGTTGTAGTATAGCGTACGCTTACGCAAAAAAGGCGCGCTAGAACGCGCTAACATCCTTCTAGCGGGAAGGGACAAGTGGGCCGCTGCGAGCACGTCAGTCGTTTCCTCACAAACGCAATTGCATGATAGAATTGATATGCCTTGTATGAGTGCCTCCCAGATTTGAGCCGAGGAATCTTCACTCCAGGGGTGGGCATCGTCTTCCATTGCCTCCAGACACTCAACGTAACGCAACCGGCAGGACCACCATCATGAAAACTTTATCTGAAGAAGAACTCGGAACGATCATAGGATCCTACTACGCTCCGAAAGATCTTTATCAATATACCAAAAGCCTACCTTTTCTTGGGAGCCTTCAATGCGATGTCACCACATTGACAGCCGGGCAATGGACGGAGGTCATCATCAAATACACTGTAGGAGCCAGCGGACTCGCTGATGGTGCTTGGATCAAGGGAACATTCAAGTTCTACTCGGATTGGGCCCTCTTCCAGACTTCGAATCCCAAGCAGAATAATTATGTATCAGCCGAATACACCCCAGGGCCACTGAAGCCTGGCCAAACCCCCGCAACAGTACAGTCCTTGGCAGTTCGTTTCGATCAGAAAGGGCACGAAAGACCTTTCCAGAAAGCTGTCATCATTGATATCGTAGACGGATATCTCAACCCAGGCGACCAGATTACGGTTCGTCTTGGCGATCGTAGATGGGGTG
Source organism: Didymella pinodella (assembly GCA_039634465.1). Classification (NCBI taxonomy): domain Eukaryota; kingdom Fungi; phylum Ascomycota; class Dothideomycetes; order Pleosporales; family Didymellaceae; genus Didymella; species Didymella pinodella. Next base: position 2,739,444 of record CP113347.1, on the reverse strand, counting down.
CGAAAGGCACGCGTGTGCAAACCTTTGTCGAAGATGAGTTCCTGATGAGATGGTACATCGATCCTGTTGGAACATCTAGGTTTGCTCCCATCAAGCCCGACATCGCAATACCAATACTACCCGGTCTTCCTGTCAGCGTCAAGGCAGTCACTCCACGCGTTGTACACCCTGGCACAGTCCTCGATGTACATCTGCACACCGAGGATCACTGGGGAAATGCGACACTGAATCTCGCTGGTCATATAGCACGGGTGACACTGGTAAGGGAAGAGACTTCCGAAGTAATTTGGAATGTTGAACTGCCTCTCAGTCCTACTGGATGGACAATCGCGAAGACTTCGACCGTCTTGCCCGAGGCAGGCGATTACAGCCTGACTACGAGCGTCATTGATCCTGCAGGCTCCGTTGTTGCTACTGAACTGCAAAGTATCTCGTCTGACGCATCTCTCCCTGTTTCGCGACCTCTCTTCGCGGACTTACACGTACATTCCGATGATACTGTTGGCACGAACTCCACAACGTACAATTTCTCTTACGCTCAGCAAATCGCCGGCCTCGATGTTGTAGGCTACACAGCGAACGACTTCAACATCACCAAGCAACGTTGGGATGCCACACTCGATATCATCAGGAGAATTAATGACGATGGCGAGTTTGTAGTCTTTCCTGGGACCGAATGGTGCGGCAATTCGGCTGCGGGAGGTGATCACAACGTTGTTTTTCTGGATGATCCGACTACGAGTGAGCCCGAGTTTCCCTTCGACAAGCATGGTAATGTTGCGCGAAGCTTCGAATGGAATGAAGATGGACCAGCGGAGCTCCTACCTGGCGCTTGGCCACTGGACGAGGTGTACGCCACGTATGCCCATGCGCCGGAAAAGCACCTGCTAATCCCTCATGTTGGAGGCCGTCGCTGCAATCTGGCCTGGCATCATCCTAAGCTCGAACGACTGCTTGAGATTGGTAGCGCTTGGGGCTTGTTTGAGTGGCTCCTGAGAGACGCTGTGAAGCGAGGCTGGAAGCTTGGCGTGTGCGCAAACTCGGATGAGCATCGAGGACGATGCGGCGGTGGTGTGCCGGGAACTGCTGTCTTTGGCACAAAAGGAGGCGTGACGGGTGTACTTTCTCCAACACTGCATTGGAAAGACGTGGGATCTGCACTCCGAGCCCGCAGGACCTTCGCGACGACAGGGGAGCGGCTCGTAGGTCTTATCAGCACCCGAGATGGCACTGTGCTTCAAGGCGATGAGACTGCGGTCTCCGTGAGGGAAAAGTTACTCCTTAAGTACAAATTTTTTGGCAACGCGGGCTTCTCTACAGTCGAGGCTTGGGATGCCAGCGGCGTTGTTTACACACGAGATCTGCAGCAAGAAGCCAGTGCATCTGCAAAGAACTCGAGATCAACGAAACTCCGCATCGAATGGGGCGGAGCGCGACTCTACGATCGCTACAAGGAGGCAATTTGGCATGGTTCGATTGTCATCCCCGGAACTAAGATGTCGCACATTGTACCGTTTGGCGGTGTTTCGGTAAATCCCGAAGATGAAATTGCGATCAGATCTGTCGATCACGTAGCTTTCAGCACACGCACATCCGGCGATTTTGACGGCGTTGATGTAATTTTCGAAGCCGACTCTGACCTACCACGCGAAGTCAGTGTCACGGGCACGCTCGATGGGTACGTCAAAGTTGGAGACGCAGTTGCAGGAAATCCACATAAACCACAACCTTCATTCCGCCTGACCGCCACATCCGACGAGCTGCAAGAACAAGGCGGAAAACAGATAACCATCCGTGGTGGTGCAGACCTCTACGTACGCGCGGAAATCCTGCTAGACGTACATCTGCCGCATAGAGTCGAAGGTGAGATCGACATCCCAAGCAGCACCCACAATCCAGGAGAGCAGAGAGCTGTGTACTTTGTGGGGAGGGAATGGAATGGCGGCAAAGTGATCACTAGCCCTATCTTCATTGATTACACATCGTAGTTCCAGATAGGAGTCTAATCTCTATCAATACTACACTAGCACGAGGTGAGGTGTACGTGTGTCTGTCTACAATGTGAGAGTGAATGAATTGGCAGGTCTATGTCATAAGAGAACAGAACAGATCCTTGATCCTAATACGGAGATCGGGCTATGTGAGGCTGTAGCATAAGAACTGGCGGTTGATTAGCCTGCTTAGCAGCCTGCTGGCAAGACTCCTCATCCAGCAGCAGAAGGTCTGGCTGTTGTAAAGCCTGCTCAGCAGCCTGCTTAGCGACCTGCTGGCAAAACGCCTGATCGTGCAGCACCTCACCCAAAGCCAACAGCCACTCAGTCTTCAAGACGAGGAGATACCCGGGCTCGAATTGTCACCCGGGCTCGAATTTGGACCTCGTAACGACCTCTTGTTTGCCGAATGTGACCCAACGCATATATGCCTCAAACATTGCGCAACGAGCCGCGATCCGTCGGATCATGAGACCCTCGATCGGTGGATGTGGGATAACATCGTCAATAGTAATATGACTGCCTTAAATGTCTAGGATCGAGCGCTCAGAGATTCTGCCCTTGCGAACACCCCACATGACGCAATAGTAACCTCTAACTCCCAATGGGGCTGTTGGGTCGCCTGTTGGGCCGGTTTGTCCAAATAATACAAAGATGGATTCGAGTGGGTCGTAGTAGGGCTTACGTGATTCGGTACCTAGAATAGCAGCAATGGCCTGCATCACATTGAGTGTATGCGAGTGCTTGAGTAAGTTGGTTCCTTGCTTGAGTGATTTGCTACGCAGAATAGAAGCAATGGCCCTCATCTTATAGAGTGACGGATAAGATGTTTATTGATGCATAGTGTCGTGACGATCAGGGATGGAGACGTTGTGTCGAAACATGAAGCGTGTGAGAGCGCTGTCGTGCGCCGGGCCCGGCGCTGGGCCGACATAAGGACATCAATGAGGATAGCATGGGTCTCTCTTTGGACCATACACTTAGTTCTGCTTCCCGCGGACACCTACCAAGGTCCGACCATTTCTTGTACCTTTGACACGCCGGCGAACAGACGCTGACGCTATCTGTCAATCCCCACATACGGCTGCTCTCATGCCATATCCCACAAGTGATCATTCCAGGCCCTGTTGGCACATAGCCACAAACACGAGGATTTAATCGGCGTTCAACGTGGGTGATTAATTGTAGGCGTAGGAGTTGTGAGTTTAGGCAATCTTAGTCGACATCACCAATGGCTGGGTTGTTATCATGACGCTTGTGATTCTGACAGAACAATTTTTGAAGCTCGGAAACAGACTAATAACGCTTTCTCGAGCATATACAGCAAGGCTTGTTAGGGTTATCAGCCAGACTTTGTCTCAATCAAACCTAAGACTATGCACAAGTCGATGCACCATGGCAATGATCTGTCGTTCTTAAGCTAAGTGAGAGGGGGCACGAGCTGAATTTTCTAGGCCTTGACAACGCCTGAATGCCTACAGCTCAGTCAATGCGTCAAGCACCTGCTGTAATGTCACCTTTCAAAATCAAGCGAAGTGGGTTGGCCCAACGCTGTTTAATCTTATGTAGAAATGGAATCATTTTTCTAATTTGTATTGCAAAACGATCCTACCACTCACGGCGCGGCTTAGACACTGGTCCAAACTCCGCATCATACTCCCCATACAGACACTCCATATACTTCGTTATAGCAACTCGAAACCCCTCGTCACCCAATGCCGCCCCAATCTGTAGCAGTATAGTGGCCTTTGTGATGCGGATAGCCGAGCTGTTGTCCACGATGAGCTGGGTCACATTGTGCGTTTGAAGCCAGTCCAGGTAAGCGGAGAATAGCTCCGGCAAAAGAGGGCCGGCATAAATCGGCAGAATGAAGGTCAGATCAATATGGGCTTCTTCAGTGTCAAGGATCGAGTCTTTTGGCGCAAGATGTTTGGGAATAGTGAACTGCACGGTGTTGAGTGATATGGTGAGAAGCTGTAGTGGTTCCTTAGTCTCAAGAGGAGAAGTGGTTGAGGCCATGCTGTTTATTTCTGGTTTGGTGCTTTTTGATGAATACTGGGGAGGACTGATCATCCCTGGGACGAGGTGTTGATATCTAACGAGGACAGCTTAGGACAGTGAGGCTGGGAGACATTGTTGTTGCTGCACAATGTGGAGACATCGTGAGGGTTGAGCGAAGTCGTGGATGTATTGTAGAGTGTCGTTTCGATATGCATCCGTTCGCTACTTAGAATTATATATCTCTGGTCCCTATCCTTCTTTTACGTCCGGTATATTATCCAACCCTGTGGTGATACGATTATAATTGCTCCAAAATTCCTGCAGGATGTCGCAACATTTGGTGTGCCAGAAACCCTACCAGTCACCTTCACTGATCGTGCTTGCGTTGTTGGGAGCTGAAAATCAATGGCGTTACTGATGAGTGTTCGCGCTCGATTCTACCTCATGATTTGATGCTTTCGAACACGACGTGGATCAAAAATATTTCCTCCAAGAACATTTACCGTTGCAGATATCGCCCGGCCCGCTGCGTTTGTGTTTAAGCACCGTGCGTCCCAGACCACGTTGGCTTCAAACCTGAGAGGTCATGGGGATGAAACTACCTGGCCAATTTGAAAGAGATACGCAGATCTGTTAGGACGTAAACAGGCCCTAAATTAAAAACAGCGCTAACTGCTTATTGTTTAGACAAAAGCAGGTAATCTAAAGTATGTAGAGTTTATCTATTTTAGAGGGTAAGGCGAGCGGCAAGCCCTACCTAAAGAGCAGAAGACTACTTAAATACTATCTATAGCACACTATACTACTCTACTATTTAATTATTATTACTATTATCTCTATTATTATTACTCTTCTAAGGCACCTATACTTTCTAAGTAACCTATAACTACTTAACACCTTTAGAGGGTAGACCTTACTATATATAACGTATATATACAGCGAGCGGGACAGTTAGCAAACGGGACACTTTTGCTAAGACTACACCAAAACTCTCTTCCTACCCTAATACCTCCCTAACAACTATAGTTTAACGCGTTAAAAGAGCGTTAGATACAGCTTATGCTTTAAGCTCTTAAATAAGACGCGAACCTCTTAGTGCAACGCGCTGCAGCTATCTACGACGTGCCTAAAAGCACACTGCACTAACAACGCGCTAGACAACCTTTACGCGTTGATACTATAGCTAACTTATAGAATTTAACTAGCGCTAAGGAGCAGGTAATTGTTACGCGCATACTTAAGCTAATCACATAAGGAGAGTCCCCTAGCTTAAAGTTGTAGCTAATATAGCCAATTCTCTGCAAAAAGAGTGTAGTTTAGCCTCTATTAGCCTAAGGTAGGCTAGCAGGTTTGTTTCGCGTTAGAAAGAGCTTAAAACAGTCTTTAATCGCAAGTACAACTATAAGCAAGCCCTCTGCAAGGATCCTAAGGTACTCTAGGGCTAGTTTAGCCTAGTAGCTAATACTAAAGCTAAGTATAGTATCTAGGACAATAATATATGTAACTTTAACAAGACAGGCTTTATAATAGGCTAGATATCTCCTAGAGTTGTTGTTATAGATTTAGAGAAGCTAAGATAAGCAAAGTAGGTCTAGCTAGGCAACTAGGAGTAGGTAACAGTTATTAAAGGCATTAATGCTATAGAATAGGCTATTCTGCCCTGTATTATCTTTAAAGCCTACTAACACTAGTCTAGCTAGTATAGGACAACAACCTACCCTAAGATTAGACTATTACTATCTCTAAGAATAGCTAGACTCCTAACAAGCTTAGCCTTAACTAGTTAAAGCACTTTAATAGGTATATAAAGGCGCGCACTATTAGTAGCTACTAATTACTAATTATTAATAGTTATAGGAGCTATAGTACTATAGAATTTTCACAATACTATAAGGATTAGAAGATTGTAATCCTATATATGCCTTTATACTTATTGCACCTCCTTTAGCTACTTAACGTAGGTTGTCTTGCCCCTCTAAAGAAGGCGTATAGGGTTAAGGTTAATAAGCTTGTACACAGCTAGATTAACTATGTTATAAAGTAGGAGTTCCTACTATACTTTAAAGTAGCTTATAAGAAAGCTGTTACTATTAGCAATATCTAGAGAGGGTTCTAAGGCGCAGGACTAGTCCCTTTTAACCTAGAATAGGTTATATTAACCTTTAATATAAAGCTACGCACTCTATTACCCCTACTCCCTACAAACAACAAGCCCTAGCAGTTGCAAACCCTAAGCAATACCCTAGAACTTTAGTTGCAATCAACTCTAATTTAAGACAAGTATAAGAGGCAGTAGGGCAGCTCTCTAAATTCTATGCTAAGCGCGCTTAAGCACTATGTAAAGGGGGTAGCAATTTTTATATATAAGCTAGCTTTAGTATAATAGGAGAATACTATGCTTTATATAGCTCTTATAGCTACTATAGAATATAAATTACGTAAAAGAAAGTATATCTAGATAGAGGGAAGCCTTACAGTTAAAGAGGGCTAGTAGTTAACTACTCTATAGGAGTTTAGTATATATAGTAATAGAAAGAAGAAGAAAAAGTAGGTATATAGTAATAGAGGTAAACTATCTTAATAGCGCTATAGATAGTATAGAAAGAGTAGATATAACGCGTAAATATATAAGAATAGAGTAGAAAAGGTCTCTAAGTAATATTATAGCTTGTTTTGCCTTATATAGAGCTAATTTATAGTGTTCTAGGCTATAATATAGGTAATTTTAGTAGGGTCTGTTACGATCTCTGGATGAACAGGTACTGATAGGAAGCGGGGCAACACTTGGGTAACAGCGTGTCACGTGTGACGTGATACGCCATCCCGCCAAGACACACCATCCTGAGGTTAACAGGATGGTATGACATCCTATAATGGCAAACTATCCCATAATGAACAGGATAGTACTAGAAGCATAGGATGCCACTACTCTCCTTTAGAAGTATATATCTTAGTAGGAACACAACTCTTATAGTTTGTGTTTAACCTTAGTTAATCAAGTTACTTCTTAGAATCTCAACCCCGAGCTGTTATATTAGACTTCGTCTAGACGCAGTTCACCCTACTGTTCCAGAGCCAGTACTTATCCCTTGAGAACCAACCAGAACTAGTACTATATTGGACTTCGTCCAGGTACGACTTCAACAGGGTCTTAGTAAAAGTAGTCCGCTTGCCTATATAGTCTACTTGCCTATAATATACGTTATACTATATATACTTATCCTTCTATACTATGCCTATACACCTTATAGGCCTATTTAGCTTATAGGCTACTCTACCTTCTTTAAGTAATACTTTGCACCCCTATAACTTAACACTATAATACTAGTAAAGGAAGCCTTTATAGAGTTAGATAGTTTAAGACTAGGAAAATCGTTTTTATACTACGCTCTAGCTAAAAAACATAGCTGTTCTTAAACTATATTAACGTACTAACATAAGGGTTAAGCACCTCTATAGGAAGATACTATAAACTACTAACGTCTATTATACCTATACAATAAGGTAGAGCTTATAAAGTATATTAGAGGGCTTATAGAGAGACACTTAATACCTATAAAGTAGATAATTATTAATTTTATAACTCCTTTATATGCCTAGAAGCTATCTAATAGCTAGGTTACCTACTTCCTTAGCTATTACTTTAACACTCTCCTTACTACCTAGTCTACCTCTATAGAATCTATATATTACTAAGCTAACTCTAGTAAGAGATATAGGTAATACTTTAATCTTCTATATTAAAAGATAGCTATACATAAGGTGCTACCTAAGAATATATATAATATAGACAAAAAGGGGTTTATAATTAGGGTTATTTTAAGGATAAAGAGATGCTTTAATATAGTGCTATATAAAAAGAAGTAGAATAAGCAATTATAGTATAATAGTAATTAAGAGTAGGTGACGGTGCTAGCAATAATATGCGCAAATAGATTAACTCTTCTTCTAGGCATTATCTTTCTAGTAGCTAGTCCTATAGTGTAGGCAAGCTAGGTATATAATATTAATCTAAGGAAGCACTCTATCTACTTTATAATATTACTAAATAAATAGACAAGCAATAATCTAGAGGTAATATAGCTAGAGTAGGTCTTTAATTGCTATACTAAGGCTAAAGCATAAAAACAGTAGAGGTTACTAATCCTTAATAGCTATAGTAGCTATATAATAAGAGGACTTTATTAACTACTATAATAAATATAAGATTCTACTACTTATTTCCCACCTTTACGCTACCTACACTCTCTAGCTATTAGACGTAGTCTGCTTTAAGTTACTAAGCTAGAACTACTTAACTAAGCTTAATATATATAACTATAGAACACTAGGATAGCTACCTATTAATAAGGCTAATTTCTTCTTACTATTCTAGCCTACCTAGGTTAGCACCTTTATAGAATTATTAGTGTTAATAGCCTTTGAAGCTATAGGAATATATCCCTCTAATACTAATATTATCCTTAAGTATTTTAGAATACTAACACCTTTACCTATTAGGACACCTCTAGAGTAAATAAGACCTACTACTACACCTACTAAGCCTAGCTAGCTAAAGGTAAAAACATTGCTTTAAAGTATAGTAAAGGATTCTTGTAGTCCTAAGACTAGGGTATTAGAATAGGAGATTTACTAGCTCTATGTTTAGAATAAGCTTATTTTACATAAGCTACAAGGTATTAAGCAAAGTATAGAGGATAAGAAGAGGAGGAAGGCAAAGTAGAAAGTACTTCCTCTATACTTACACACCTTAAATTAGTAGGGGGGCGCTATGTAGTAGAGTCCTTATTTAAAGCATAAAGCTAATATACATAACGCTATAATTAAGGAGTACAACCTAGAACAAAAGGTAGCAAAGAAGACTAGGTAAGAGCTATAGCACTAGGCTAGGCTTCTTAAGGAGAAGGAAGAGCAGAAGAAGCGTAAAGCAAGAGAGGAAGCTAAGGAGAGGCGTAAGAAGGAGAAGGCTAAAGAATGCGCAGGAATTAACGCTTAGAAAGCAGAGAGAGAGTGTTAAAAACAAGCTTGCAATGTTTAGCAAAGTACTTAATTACCTACCTAAGGCAAGCGTAAGGCTCTACATTAGTTGCAACTAAAAACAATGAAGAAGCATGGTAGTACTGCTAGGCGTAGTTAGGGGGTGGCTTATAGGCCCTCCTAAGCACCTCTAGCTACTGTTGAAGTTGTACTTTAAGCAAAGCTCGTAAGCACGTGTTCTATTGGTTCTTGAGGATGAGTACGGTAACAGGGAGCCGACGGGGTTAGTTTGCAATAAGGTCTACAGATACGATCTGTTAGTCTTAAAGGCAGGGGTAACAATAAGTAGTACAGAGTAGACTATCTAGCTTAAAGGTTAGGAGTTAAGATCTAAAGACAAACTTAATTAACTAGGTTAAACACAAACTATAAGGGTTGTGTTCCTACATACTATATACTTAAGATATGTTCTATGCTTATTCTATTGTTCTAGTGTTATGCCAAACTGGCACATTGTGGAACATTGTGGGATTCTCTAGAACAACACGTGACTTGTTCTATTGTGGCGTTCTGCTAAGACTTTAGAATATAAGGGGTCACGTTGTTATTAGTCCTAAATGCTGACCTTCTTAAAGACCTTCGGGTTGCCCCTAAGTGCCATCAATCCTTCTCTTCCTTATCTTCTGCCTTGCCCCATCTCAGGTTCGTAACACGCTCTTAGCTCTCAAACAAGACGCGAATCTCTCCCTGCGACGCGCTGCAGCTATCTATAACGTACAACAAAGCACCCTAAGCCGACGACGCGCTAGACAGCCCTTAAGAGCTAATTCTATGCCTAGCCGACGGTATCTAGATAAGCGCGAGAAGGAAGCGGTTGTTGATCATGTTCTTTACCTTATACAGCGAGGAGCACCCCCTCGCTTGTTAGATGTGGCTGATATGGCCAATATACTGCGAGAAGAGCGCGGAATGGCCCCTGTTAGACAGGACTGGCCTAATAACTTTGTTAAGCGTTAACTAAGGCTTAAAGTAAAGTTTAACCGCAAGTATAACTATAAGAGAGCTCTCTGCAGGGATCCTAAGATAACATAAGGCTAGTTTAACCTTGTAGCTAATGTTAAAGCTAAGTACAGCATTGTAGACAAAGACACGTACAACTTTAACAAGACTAGCTTTATAATAGGTTAGATTACCCCTAGAGTAGTAGTTATAGACGCAGAGAAGCTAGGACAAGCAAAGCAGGTCTAGCTAGGCAGTAAAGAGTAGGCTACGTTAATTTTAGGCGTAAATGCTCTAGGCTAGGCTATCCTACCCTTTATTATACTTAAAGGCAAAGATTACTAGACTAGATAGACTAAGAACAAAGATCTACCCTAAGCCTAGGTAATTAGGGTCTCTAAGAACAGCTAGACTTATAATAGGCTTAGTCTTAACTAGTTAAAGCACTTTAATAGGCATACTAAGGAGCTGTTACGATCTCCAAGTTACGAGGTACTGATAGGAAGCGGGGCACCACTAGGGATGACAACGTGTCACCTGTCACGGGACTCCGGGTTGACATCCCGCCAAGACGGACCTCCGGGGAGGCCACGACCTCTGGGGAGGCCACGACCTCCGGGATGCCATGACCTCTGGGGATGTCACAATCCTTAGGAGGACCTCTATTATCTCTACTATATAGTCTACTAGGAACACAACTCTTACAGTTCGTGTTTAACCTAAGTTATTAAGTTTGTCTTTAGATCTTAATCCTAACCTTTAAGCTAGACAGTCTACTCTGTACTACTCATTGTTACCCCCTGCCTTTAAGACTAACAGATCACATCTGTACACCTTATTGCAACCGACCCCTCGTGTCCCTGTTACCATATTCATCCCTAAGAACTAAAAGAATTAGTGCTTACGAGCTTTGCTTAAAGCACGACTTCAACGGGAGCGTACCTATAGGACCTACTATTTGCTACTAGGTAGTAGTATTTACCTAATACTGTAAGGAGAACAAAATTGTTACTTTTATAATGCCTACGCACTTCTTATACCTTTTGTAGCTACTTAATATAGGTTGTTTTGCCCCTTGAAAGCAAGAGTATAGGTATTAGGTTAACAGGCTCTTATGCAACTAGATTGACTATATAGATAAGTAGGTGTTCCTAGTATGCCTTAAAGCTATATATAATGCAACTGTTGAAGTCGTACCTGGACGAAGTCCAATATTGTACTAGTTCTAGTTGGGTCTTAAGGAATGAGTGCTGGTTCTAGAACAGTAAGGTGGGCTGCGTCTAGACGAAGTCTAATATAGCAGCTTAGGGTTAAGATTCTAAGAAGTAACTTAATTAACTAAGGTTAAACACGAACTGTAAGAGTTGTGTTCCTACTAAGATATATACTAAGGGAATTCTTTATGTGCATTACGGATACTTCAGCCACCACAGGTAGTTAAGCCATCAGAGGTGGGCGAGCCATCAGAGGTGGTCAAGCCATCAGAGGTGGGCGAGCTTGGCGAGGTGGTTTGTCACGTGACCCGTGACACGTTGTCATCCTTAGCGCTGCCCCGCTTCCTATCAGTACCTGTTCTCTCGGAGATCGTAACAGCAACTATTACCCCTAGCAATATCTAGGGAGGGTTCTAAGGCGCTAGACTAGTCCCTTTTAACCTAGAATAGGTTATATCAACCCTTAATATAAAGCTACGCACTCTATTACTACTACTCCCTACTAATAATAAGCCCTAGTAGTCCTAAACCTCTAAAAACCTACTTAAATTTTAGTTACAATCAACTCTAATTTAAGACAAGTATAAGAGGTATTAGGGCAGCTTACTAAATTTAGTGTATAGCGCACTAGAGTACTATACAAAGGGGGGAGCAAAGGTAGCGCACTAGCTTGCGTTAATAAGGAAGGAGCGTAATAAGCTTTAAGAGGCTCTAGTAGCTATAATAGAGCGTAAATTGTATAAAAGAAAGACGATCTAGTTAGGAGAGAGTATAATAATTAGAGCGGCGTAGCGATTAACTACTTTAAAGGAGTTTAGCGCGCGTAGTAATAGTAAGAAGCTAAAGAAGAGAGTGCGCGCTAAAGGAGGTAAACTATCCTAACAACGTTCTAGAAGGTATAGAGAGATAGGGCACAACGCGCAAATATGTAAGAATATTATAGAAATAGTCTCTAAGTAATATTATAGGTTACTTTGCCCTATATAGGCCTAGAGTAGGCTAATATAGGCTAAAGTAGGGTGTAATAGGGGAGAGTCTTAGCAAAAGCGTTCTACTAGAGCAGGCGTTCTATAAGACTAGTATAGACGTTATATAGGTAAATAGCATACTTTTACTAAGACGTTACTAAAAACACCTATATTATAGCCTAGAACACTAAACTTAGCCCTATATAAAGTAAAATAAGTTAACGTACCCTATAGGCAGGCTAATTAATAGGTAAGCTAATTACTTTTGCTAAGACTATACTAAAACCTAACCTATTATAGCCTAAAACACTACAAACTAGCGCTACATAGGGTAAAACAAGCTATAATATTACTAAGAGACCTCTTCTATAGTAGTCTTACACGTTTACATGTTATGTCTAGTCTAATTGCACCTTCTATAGCGCCTTTAGCCTAGCTTACCCTCTTAAGCACGTACCTACTTCTTTGCCCTCTTCCTATAACTACGCGCCCTAAACTTCTTTAGAGCTGCTAGTTGCTACCTATCTTTAACTATTAGGGTCTCTTTCTTCTAGACCTGCTTTCTTTCATATAATTTTGTTATATAGCAGCCTTATTAGCTGCTTAAAGCCCCTTAAATTCCTATTATACTAAAACTAGCTTATATAATAAAATAGCTCCCCTTTTATATAGTGCTTAAGCGGGCTTAGTATAGAGTTAGGTAAGCTACCCTACTACTTCTTATACTTCTCTTAAATTAAAGTTAATTATAACCTAGGTTCTAGAGTATTGCTTAGGGTTTATAACTACTAGGCTTATTGTTTATAGAAAGTAGTAGTAATAGAGTGCGCAGCTTTACATTAAGGGTTAATATAACCTATTCTAGGTTAAAAGGGACTAATCTAGCACCTTAGAACTCTTTTTAGATATTGCTAGTAGTAAATACTATATTATAGGCTACTTTAAAGTATAGTAGGAACTTAGTCTTAGTAAGGTAGGTAATCTAGTTACGTATAAGCAATTCGGCTTTGCGCCTATACGTAGTCTTTAAAGGGGCGAAATAGCCTATATTAAAGTAGCTATAGGAGGTGTAATAAGTACAGAGGCATATATATAGTAATAATCTTGTTATCCTTATAGTATTACTAGAATTAGAGCGATTTATAGCTCTTATAGCTATTAATAATTAGTAGTTAGTAGCTACTAATAGTACGCTCCTTTACATACGCGTTAAAGTGCTTTAACTACTTAAGACTAAGCTTATTAGTAGTCTAGCTATCAGTAGAGACTCTAATAACCAAGTTCTAGAGCAGGTCTTCTTCCTTATACTAGCTAGTAAGGTAGTAGTGTGCTTTAAAAATAATAAAGGGCAGAATAGCCTATCCTTTTATATTAATACCCTATATAACCATTGTCTACTCCTAGTTACCTTACTAGACTACCTTTAGCCTTCCTTATCTCTCTAAAGCTATAATAACTACTCTTTAGGAGATCTAGCCTATTATAAGGCCTGTCTTATTAAACTTATAGGTATTGTTATCCTAGATGCTATACTTAGCTTTAATATTAGCTACTAGGCTAAACTAGCCCTATACAACTCTAAAATCCTTATAGAGGGCTTGCTTATAGTTATACCTATAATTAAACTTTACTTTAAGCTCTAGTTAACGCTTTATAAACATACTAGGCTAGTTTATACTAATAGGGCCTAGATTGCGCTTAGCGCGTAGAGAATTAGCTATAGTAGCTACATCTACTAGCTAAGGGCCAAACCCTTACGCATCTAGCTTAAGTATATAATTAATAATTACCTACTCCTCTAGATTATCTAGCCCTTATAAGTTAGGTATAGTATTGCCTTATAAAGGTTGTCCTATACGTTATATGCTTAGTGTACTCTAAAGCACCTTATAGATAGCTATAGCGTGTTGCTAGGAAAGATTTGCGTCTTATTAAAGAGCTTAAAGCACAAGCTCTATTTAGGCTTCCTTTAACACGTTATTATTAGGTTGTTGTTAAGGTATTAGTATAGAGAGGGTACTTTAGTATAGTCTTAGCAAAAGTAATTAGCTTGCCTATTAATTAGCTTGCCTATAGTGTATGTTATAATATTACTTTAAGACCCCTTCTATTCTATTATTATATATTTATATATTATACCTCTTTTCTCTATACTATCTATAGTATTATCAGAGTAGTTTCTCTTCTTTAGTACCTATTTAGGTATTTCTTTTCTTTCTATTACTATGCATATAAAAATCTAATAAAGTAGTGTACTACTAACCTTCTTTAACTACAAGGCTTTTTCTATTTAGATATACTTTTTTTTATATGATATATATTCTATAGTAGCTATTAGAGCTGTATAAAGTATAGTATTCTTATATTTTACTAACGCTAACTTATATATAATAATTACTACCTTCTTTAATACCTTTTTAAATACTTCTAGTATAGAAGTTAGTAAATCTATATACTTCTAAACCCTCTTTATAAGTATTAATTATAACCTAACTTCTAGGGTATTACTTAGAGTTTATAACTACTAAAGTAGACTATTTTAAAGAAGTAGTAGTAATAGAGTATATAGCTTTATATTTAAAGTTAATCTAATATAATCTAGAGTAAAAAGAGCTAATCTAGCCTGTTAGAAATCTTTTTAAACATTACTAGAGATTATAGCTTTATTGTAAGTTACTATAAAGTATAGAAGGAACTCCTACTTTATAATGTAGTTAATTTAGTTATATATAATCTAATTAACCTTATCCTTATACGACTTCTTTAAAGAGCTAAAACAAGCTATATTAAGTAGCTATAGAAGGTGTAATAAGTACGTAGGTATATATAAACCTAGAATCATATTATCCTTATAGCATTACTTAAGCTCTTTAAAGTTATAGCTCTTATAGCTGTTAATAATTAGTAAATAGTACGTACAAATAGTACGCGTCTTTATATACCTATTAAAGTGCTTTAACTAGTTAAAACTAAGCTTATTAGTAGTCTAGCTATTCTTAGAGATAGTAATACTCTAATTCTAAGGTAGGTTATTATCTTTATACTAGTTAGACTAGTAGAAGTAGGCTTTAATGATAATATAGAGTCAAATAGCCTACTCTATAGTATTAATATCCTAGATAACTTTTACCTACTTATAATTGCCTAGCTAGACTACCTTTATCTATATATAGTTCTTCAAAGCTATAACTACTCTATAGCTAATCTAGCCTATTGTAACGCCTATCTTATTAAAGTAATATATATTATTATCTTAGATACTATACCTAGCTTTAGTATTAGCTATAAAGCTAAACTAGCCCTATATAACCCTAGAATCTTTATAGAGGGCTATCTTATAGCTTTACTTATAATTAAATACTACTTTAAGCTCCTTCTGATATAGAATAAGCATACTAGCTTAGTTTAAGCCAACAGAGGCTAAACTAAACTTTTTCTATAGAGAATGAGTAATATTAGTTACATCTATAAGCTAGAGAGGCTGTCTTTACTTAGATAGCTTAAGTATAGATATAATAATTACCTACTTCTTAGTATTAGTTAGATGTTATAAGTTAGCTATAATATTAACATATAAAGGTTATCTAGCATGTCTTATATATAGAATTGTTTTAGAGGCGCTAAAGATAGCTATAGCATATTAAATAGGAAGATTAGGGTCTCATTTATGAGCTTATATTATAAGCTATAACGTACATGTACAGCGAGCGGACCGGTCAGTAAGCGGGCCACTTTTGCCAAGACCCCACCAAAACCACTGACATTATGGCCTAGGACACCATAAATTAGCCCTGCATAAGACAAAACAAGCTGTAATATTACTTAGAGACCTCTTCTGCTCTATTCTTGCACGTTTGCGCGTTGTGCCCGCTCTTCCTGCACCGTCCACAGCGTCGTTGGGATAGTTCACCTCCTTCAGCACATACCTGCGTCTTCCTCTTCTTTCTATCACTACGCGCGTCAAACTCTACTAGAGTAGCTATCTACTAGCCCTCTTTAACTGCAAGGGTTCCCTCAGCTTAAATACGCTTTCTTTTGTGCGATTTACATTACGTGGCGGCTTTATTAGCTGCCCGAAGCTCAGCTATCTCCCTTTGCGCCAACACCAGCTTATGCGCAACAATTGCTGCCCCCTTTAAGACCTTCTTAAACGCTTCAACTATGGAAGTGGGTGAGCTGTCTACATGCCTCTAAATTCTCTTCTTTACAAGCGTTAATTGCGGCCTAAATTCTAGGGTATTGCTTAGGGTTTGCGACTGCTAGAGCGGGCTGTTTTAGGGGAGTAGTGGCGATGGGGTGCGCAGCGTCACATCTAGGGTTGATATGACGCGATCTAGGGCAAACGGAGCCAATCTGGCCCCTTAGAACCCTCCTTAAATATTGCTATGGGTAATAGCTTTGTTATAAGCTGCTATAAAGCATAGGAGGAACTCCTGCTTTGTAATGTAGTTAATCTAGTTGCGCATAAGCGTATTAACCTTATCCCTATACGCCTTCTTCAAAGGGCCAAAACAAGCCACATTAAGTAGCTGCAGGAGGTGCGATAAGTGTAGAGGCATGCATAGGATTACAATCTTCTAATCCTTGCAGTATTACGTAAATTCTGGAGTGTTGTGGCTCCTATGACTGTTAATAATTAGCAACTAGCAGCTACTAATAGTACATGCCTTTATATACCTATTAAAGTGATTTAACTAGTGAAAACCAAGCTTGTTAGTAGTCTAGCCGTTTTTAGAGATAGCAATAGTCTAATCTTAGGGCAGGTTGTTGTCTTTGTACTAGTTAGACAGGTGTTACCAGGCTTTAAAGATAATATAGGCTAGAATAGCCTATCCTATAGCATTAACGCCCTTAATAACTATTACCTACTCCTAGTTGCCTAGGTAGACCTACTTTGATTGTCCTAGCTTCTCTAAATATATAACAACAACTCTAGGAGATATCTACCCTATTATAAAGCCTATCTTATTAAAGTTGTACGTTTTAGTGTTCTTAATGCTATAATTGGCTTTAGTATTAGCTACTAGGCTAAACTAGCCCTAGATTACCTTAGGATCCTTGCAGAGGGCTTGCTTATAGTTGTACTTGCGAGTAAAGACTGTTTTAAGCTCTTCCTAACATAAAACAAACCTACTAGCCTACCTTAGGCTAATAGAGGCTAAACTACGCTCTTTTTGTAGAGAATTAGCTATACTAGCTACAATTTCAAGCTAGGGGGACTCTCCTTGCGTAACTAGCTCAAGTATACGTATAATAATTACCTACTCCTTAGCGCTAGTTAAATTCTATAAGTTAGCTATAGTATTAACACGTAAAGGTTATCTAGTCCATTATTAGTATAGTGTGCTTTTACGGACATTGTAGATAGCTATAGCGCGTTGCACTAAGAGGTTCGCGTCTTATTTTAAAGCTTAAAGCGTAAGCTATATCTGACGCTCTTTTAACGCGTTAAACTATAGTTGTTAGGGAGGTATTAGGGTAGTAAGAGAGTTTTGGTGTAGTCTTAGCAAAAGTGTCCTATTTACTAACTATCCTACTTGCTGTATATATATGTTACTACTTGTTATCACCCTTAATTAAGCTCTATTAGAGCCTAGATACTTCCTTCTTATTATAGTGCTGCTATATTCCTTATAGTAGGCTAGTTAAGGTTAACTTAATCTACTATTAAGTTGGCCACCCTATCGAGTTAGCTACCTAATGCACCCCCTATTACTCTAACCCTAATATCTTAACACTACCGCAACTAATTTTAATAAAAAGTAGATAGAATTAATTGCCTAATGCAGCTGCACCTTTTATATAGGTTCTTTTATTATGTCCTAGCTTACTATATGTACTATAGTAGGGAATACCTGTGCTACTACTACTAGCTACACGCCTCTCCTTACGCCTTACCTCCCCTACTAGCACTACTACGTCTCTCTAAGCTACTATATCCTCTGCTTCCTCCTGCGTAAGGGTCCCCCCTTTCTATATACGCTTCCTTTTTCTACCCCTACGCTTGCTTGTAGCAGCGTTGATAGCCTAAAGCCAAGCAACTCTACTAGCTAAAATAGTCCCTATATACACTAACATCTCTGCCCCTTTCTGCATCTGCTGCATTATAGCTACAAGCGCTGTAGGAGAGGACCTAGCGTAGGTTTAAATACGGTTCTTAATTAGCGTAGATTAGGCCTATAATTTAAGGGCGTTGCTAGGGGTCCTAGGGTCCTAGAGGGTAGTAGGCAGCGGTGGTAACAGCGCTTAAGGCTTAATCTCTAGCTTTAATAGCACCACCCCTACGTCTAGGGGCATTAAACTAGTAGCTCTAAAGCTAGCTTTAATATTATCTAACAAGAAAACACCCTAGTATACTGCTTAAAACGCTGCTAGAAATGCTAGCTTGTTCATATAGTTAATATACCTATTTATAAGGATATTTACTTCCTTCTTATATGCACGCTTTAGGGGTGCAAAACACCTAACATCTAGAGGTTGTAGGATATAGGAGGCGTAAGCAGGTATATAGAGGGTAATAATGTTATTCTTCTGATAGATATCCTAGAATCTAATTAAGTCATAGGACTTATAGCTATTAAGGATAAGTAGCTAGTAACTACTAACTATACGCTAAGTAGTATGCTTAATAAAGTAGTAAAGCTAGGTAATCTCTACTTTATTAGTAGTCTAGCTATTATTAGATATAGCAATCCTCTAGTCCTTAGAGTTATTATAATACTAGGCTTAGTTGGAGTTCTTTCCTTTAAAGATAAAGAAAGGTAGAATAAGCTAGCTAGTAGTATTAACAGCAGCAATTAGGGTAATCTACTTACAATTACTAGGCTAGCGTCTAATAGGGTTAAGCCTAATCTTTAAAGTAGTTACAACCTTAATAGACCCCCCTACACCCATCTAGAAGCCTATCTTGTTAAAGTTATAGGTATCTTTATTAAGGATACCGTACTTAGCTTTTATACTAGCTACTAGCTTAAACTATAGCTTAATAATTATAGAGTTGCTATATAGGACCCTATAGTAGTCTATAGGTTGTAATAGCTAAGATTTAACTTATAGTTGACGTAAGATAAAGCGTTCTACCTAGTTAATACTAATATAGGTGCCGGCGCGTATAGCTAATAGTTAATTAGCTATACTGCGTACTCTAGCGTAAAAGGGGGCAAATCTATATAGAGATAGGTCTCTTATATATGTAATAAGACTATCCTCTTTACTCTTAGTAAGGTTTAATTAGTTAGGGTAGGTATTATATTAGAAATATATTCTAACACGTTGGTTTGTTAGAGTACTCTAGGATTCCTTATATACCAAAGTAATATACCTAACGCTTAGTAACACGTTAGATTTAAGTAATTAGATAGTTACGATTACCCTCTCTTTATAAGAAAGTAAATCTATATCTAGTTATAGTTATATTATAGGTAGGTAAGAAATATAATAGGTCTTAGTATTAAGTAGCTAACTTAATAGGGTAGCTAACTTAATAGTAGATTATGTATATTAAAAGGAGCTTAGATATAAATTATAATCTAAGCTTTTATATAAAACTCTAATCTTTTTATTTAATACACTATAGCTGTCTTTAGCACCTCTAAAATAATACTCTACATAAGATATACTACATAACCTTTAATATAGTTTATAAGCAAGTTGCGCATATAAGCAAGTTGCGCACCCTACTAAACCTAAGCACCTCTATAGATATATATCTTAACAATATAATAGAATAGTATATAGAGATTAAGGTAGTATACTAAATAGTAGCTAGAGACTCTTTCTTATATATATATAAGTTATTACTCTACTCTCTATACCTTTTATAGCATGTAAGAGACTAATAACTAATACCTAATTATTCTTCTCTCTAATACTTCTTCTAAGTAATCTACTACTTCGCCTTATATTAGGTAATTATATCCTTGCTAGCTCTTTTTATCAAGACTTATTACTTCTATATATACTTTCTCTTATATTATTTATATATACACGCTGCCTTATTTACTCTCTTAAGACTTGAAATTTAATTATATATTAGCTTAGTAGATAGTATTACTACTTCTACTCCATTCTTAAACTAATCTATTATATTAAGGATTAAAGCTACTAATAAGCTCTTATACTTACATACACGCTTATATATAAGTATTAACTAAGCTTTAAGCTTATATATATTGCTTAGTATATAAGCCTCCTATAGAGCGTCTATTAGAGCTACTAGTAGAGTTAGCGGACGTAGCTACATATTAAGCCCTAATAGAACTACGTGTAGCTGGTATAGAACAAGACCCACTTCTTAAAAAGCTAATTTTATATTAGCTAGTATAGATAATTAATTATACGCTGCCTTAAGAGCTAGGAGAAACTTAACCTTAGTAATATAGTTAATATAGTTATAGATTAGGCTCTTAATCTTACAGCTATATATATGCTTTAATAGCAAGAAGTAGCTAATATTAAAAGGCTAGAGAAAGTGAGATAAGTAAGGTAGTATATAGAGTATATAGATATTATTCTCCTTATAGATCTTCTAGAACTTAAGAGAGTAGTAGCTCTTATAGCTATTAAGAATAAGTAGCTAACATGTTATAGAGTAGAGTTAGGTTTAGGTTATACTAGCACTAGTGTAGTATAATAGGAGAGGAGCAGCTATTAGAGTATTGCGTTAATCTAGTATAGCTATCTATAGTAGGTAGGAAACTTATAGGCAGGCTCTATAACAGGACGTAGCTTAAGGAGCTTAGGATTAGAGTAGCTCTTTAAGATAATATCTCTTAATAGGTAGTCTATACCTTAGTTAACTAATTAGAGGTTATAGTATTAGCTTAGTGCTATAACTACGTATAGAAGCTTCTACTACCTCTAATATAGAGGATATAACTTAGTAGACCTTCTAACTAAAGAGTGTTTATTTAGCGCTATAATATAACGTGCTCCTACTATATAAGCCTTTATATAAGCATTAAAGTACTCTAGCTACTCTGCTCCAAGCGTATTAGTAGTCTAGCTATTATTACTAACTATAATTACCTAGTTATATAGAATTACTATATCTTTATACTAGGTAGAGAGGTAGTAGTACTAGCTAGTTAAGGTAATAAATAGTAGGATAGACTACCTAGCAGTATTAATCCTAGCAATTAACATTACCCACTTACAATTATTAGGCTAAAGAGCCTTTACCTAGCCTCTTCTCTCTAACTCTATTATAATAAGCTATATTATAATTTTACCTATTATAAAGCCTACCTTATTAAAGTTCTAAATATTATTATGATAGATGCTTGACTTAGCTTCTATCTACTCTATAAGCTTAAGCTAGCTCTTCATTAGGACTGGATCCTTATATAGAGCTCTCTACCTGTTATACGCGTAATTAAAACACGTTATAAGAGAGTCTATACGTTTAATAAAGTTCTATACCTAATAGACACTAACTTAACTAGTGTAGCGCGTAGCTAGTAGCCTATTAGCTATATTACAAATAGCAGTGTACGTAGGCGCCAATCTACGCATATTAAGGTTACGTATATGACTAACTATTACCTCCTCTTCTTACTTACTTAGCTTCTTTAAGTTAGGCTAGCAAATATATTAGGTAGGCTTGCTACTACGCCGGTTACATAGCGTAGATTTCGGGATGTTATAGATATTAGTAGCGCATTAAGTAGCTAAAAATTAATAATTATTAATAGAGACAATAGCAAGCTAAATATCTACTCTATTTAAACGTAATTGTTCTTTACTATATAGCGCTTTTATATATTAAGATTAAAGGGGTAGATAAGTTTAGTAGGGTGCGTAACATAATTAAATATATAACTTGCTTATAGACTATATTAAACATTAATATTAACGTCAAACACCACCGAGCCGGACAAACCACCAAGCTGGATACTTTTCCTTAGCATTGCAACTTTGCTATATAATATAACATGCAACAACAACATAGGCAGGAATTAATTTAGCAAGAAGGCAGAATTGCTCTTGCCCTTTAGGCGTACGATAAGGGACAGTTTTAGAGCGTGCAACGTGCTGCTGTAGCTTTTAACGTGCCTTTCCAGCGGCTCTCTGACTAGCGCCGTAATATCACGTTTTGACCTAAGGAACCTCCTAACGGCTAGAAGCTCTCTATAGCTGAAGAGGAAACAATTGTACGACACATTCTTGAGCTTAACGCGCGTGGATTTCCCCTCTAGTTGCCTGAGGTAGCAGATATCGCTAATCAACTACTAGCTGTACGTGGCAGGACACCTGTTAGCAAGAACTAGGCAGGCTGATTCGTACAGCGTACAGAGGAGCTTAAAATAGCTTTTAATCAAGCAAAGGACTTTTAGAGAGTACTCTAGGAAGACCTAGAGATTATCAGCGCATGGTTTAAGCTTGTACAAGAGACAAAAGACAAGTATAGGGTCTTTAATAATAACATCTATAACTTTAATAAGACTAGCTTTTAGATAGGAGTTATTGCCTAAATAAAAGTTGTCACAGGCTTAGAGAGGCGTACGAAGCTAACTGTCATCTAGCTAGGCGATCGCGAGTGGGTTACCGTTATCTAGAGCATCCGCGCTGCGAGGTATGCTATTCTACCCTTTATTATCTATAAAGGGCGCGTACACATCTCTGCCTAGTACGAGGAGGCTAACATACCGTACAATTAGAAGCTCCCTGTCTCTAAGAACGGCTAGACTAACAACACACTTAGGCTTAAGTAGTTAAAGCACTTTAACTAGCATACAAAGACGCGTTAGAAGGGGTTATACAGTCGGGTGCCAAAAGTCTGTTCGCGCGGGCGCACGAGCCACAACACCAACATTGCGAGCTCAACTTTGAAGTAGAATAACCCTACACAACGTAGACTAATTTAGATAATACGTATTAAGGAAATAAAAATACACTTAATATCGAGTCTGATATCCCTTTGCCTGTCTTACAGCGTCTAGGCGTCGTGGCATTGACGTAATTAGTCGCCGGATCAGTGAGTCGGGTATTGCAGCCCATGCCTCGTGCAAACCCAATTCAAATGCCTCCCAACTAGCTTGAGAGTCGCTCATATAGTCAAACTCGGGATGGAGCTTATGAAGCTTCTGCTTGAGCGCCCACCAGAGGTGTTCAATTGGGTTGAGGTCTGGAGAGTATGGTGGCCAGTCGACTGTGGCAATCCCGTGAATCTCTAACCATTCCGTACAGGCACGCGCAGTATGGATAGGTGCGTTATCCTGCATAAACCACTCACCGGGCCCGTAGTAGGGCAGGAGTCCTTCTTCCAATGCCCACATGTAGCTTTGAGCCGTATACCCACGCCGTGCAGCTGCCTCACCCCTAGTCATAATCACTAGAGGACTACGCCAAGCGCGACCCTGGAGTCAACGATATCGATGCCCACACCATACGAGCAGGTTGGCGAGCAGTATTCACCTCCTCCACCATCTCGTGAGACCATTTCTCCTCGGGTAATCGCCATACCCAGGTGGTATTGTGGCCAGACCCACGAGCAACGCTGCACTCGTCGCTAAACCTAAAGACTTGCCTGCCCAGTTGAACCCCTGCCACGCATGAGCAAGAGCTAGACGAGATTTAGCTGTACGCGTACTGATTTTTGGTCTACGCTTTGCTCTGAACTTGCGTAGGCCTTCATTGGCTAAGGCGCGTTGAACAGTACGACGTGATACTCGTGGGTGGGTGGCCCGGACGTCTTGTAGGCCGGCTTCCTCTATGAGCTTGGAGTACTCTATTTGAGGGTTTTTGCGAGCACATCGTCGTAGCTGGCGATAATCTCTACTACTTAAGATAGGTGGCCGGCCTGTCCTTGCTTGCGACGTGGTGCTGGAGGTGGCTTTCCATCGAGCAACTGTTTTCTGCACGCAGCGTTGGGTGCAGGAAAGTGCTTCTGCAACTTTAGACGTTGACACACCAGCCTCAACCTGCGCTAAGCAATATACTCGCTGCGCCTCTGATAATTCACCCCCGCGTATACGATTGCCCGAAATTTCAGTGCCAAAAGATCTCATTTGGATGGAGTATTAGGGTGTTAAAGAAGGTGCTGCTCTTGAGGATTGTGGGGTGGTTATGGCCTGTGCGTTTCGGGCGAACAGACTTTTGGCTAAGTACTGTATAGGCTGCTTATCCTAGACGGCCATAAAAGCCACCTTAACTAGGATTTTAAGGACTACTGCCTCGTACACAAGATCCTTACCCTTTGCATGCCTGCTTACTTATCGCACATACTCCAGCTACTTGATGTGGTGTGTTTCGCGCTGTTAAAACTAAAGTACTCCTAACACGTATAAGGCTTAGTAAAGAATTAGATCCACCACATTAATAAGGAAGGCTTCCTTCTAGCATTATAAGACGCGTTTTGTAACGTGTTTACGTACAAAAACTGCAAGAAGGACTTTAAGGCTTCAGGACTTGTGCCTATTAACGCGCAACGCGTCCTAGATTAGCTTGACGTATAATTACGCACCCTACTGCTACTACCTCTACTAGAAACACTATAGCAGTTATAAACCCTAAGCAATTTGCACGAGTTTAGATCTCAAGCAAGGCTTGTAAGCGAAGCTATCGTACAGTCACTAGAAGATGCTAGGGGAGGGTTTTCGCAGCTAGTAAAAGGTGCTGAAAGGATGCTTCACCAGAATGTCGTACAAGCAGCTCGCAGCTATGAGCTTGAAGAGCAATTAGCAGCAATTACTAAGCGCAAAACACGAAAGCGAAAGTAGATCTAGCATGTCGGAACAGTAGAGTACGGCGAAGCAGTATTATTAGTAGCTGAGAGTGCAGCTACAGCTTGTACAGTGCTAAAGAGAGCGCGTGTAAGTGGTAGTCAGGAAAGGCCCTAGCCAGGTCAACGGCACCGTGGTAACTATAGGAAGACTAGGCACAATGCTTGTACGTGCTAAAAAGATACAACAGAAGATTCTAAGTCTAATGCAAGTGTCTTATACGTAGACTCTGCAGAGAGTGGTAAGTAAGTGCTTATCCTAAACATAGTGTTCGCAATGCTAAGGAAAAGTGTCCAGCTTGGTGGTTTGTCCGGCTCGGTGGTGTTTGACGTTATAGCTAACTAATAAAATCTAACTAATACTAAGAAGTAGGTAATTATTATATCTATACTTAAGCTATCTAAGTAAAGACAGCCTCTCTAGCTTATAGATGTAACTAATATTACTCATTCTCTATAGAAAAAGTTTAGTTTAGCCTCTGTTGGCTTAAACTAAGCTAGTATGCTTATTCTATATCAGAAGGAGCTTAAAGTAGTATTTAATTATAAGTAAAGCTATAAGATAGCCCTCTATAAAGATTCTAGGGTTATATAGGGCTAGTTTAGCTTTATAGCTAATACTAAAGCTAGGTATAGTATCTAAGATAATAATATATATTACTTTAATAAGATAGGCGTTACAATAGGCTAGATTAGCTATAGAGTAGTTATTATAGCTTTGAAGAACTATATATAGATAAAGGTAGTCTAGCTAGGCAATTATAAGTAGGTAAAAGTTATCTAGGATATTAATACTATAGAGTAGGCTATTTGACTCTATATTATCATTAAAGCCTACTTCTACTAGTCTAACTAGTATAAAGATAATAACCTACCTTAGAATTAGAGTATTACTATCTCTAAGAATAGCTAGACTACTAATAAGCTTAGTTTTAACTAGTTAAAGCACTTTAATAGGTATATAAAGACGCGTACTATTTGTACGTACTATTTACTAATTATTAACAGCTATAAGAGCTATAACTTTAAAGAGCTTAAGTAATGCTATAAGGATAATATGATTCTAGGTTTATATATACCTACGTACTTATTACACCTTCTATAGCTACTTAATATAGCTTGTTTTAGCTCTTTAAAGAAGTCGTATAAGGATAAGGTTAATTAGATTATATATAACTAAATTAACTACATTATAAAGTAGGAGTTCCTTCTATACTTTATAGTAACTTACAATAAAGCTATAATCTCTAGTAATGTTTAAAAAGATTTCTAACAGGCTAGATTAGCTCTTTTTACTCTAGATTATATTAGATTAACTTTAAATATAAAGCTATATACTCTATTACTACTACTTCTTTAAAATAGTCTACTTTAGTAGTTATAAACTCTAAGTAATACCCTAGAAGTTAGGTTATAATTAATACTTATAAAGAAGAGGGTTTAGAAGTATATAGATAGCTTACTAACTTCTATACTAGAAGTATTTAAAAAGGTATTAAAGAAGGTAGTAATTATTATATATAAGTTAGCGTTAGTAAAATATAAGAATACTATACTTTATACAGCTCTAATAGCTACTATAGAATATATATCATATAAAAAAAAGTATATCTAAATAGAAAAAGCCTTGTAGTTAAAGAAGGTTAGTAGTACACTACTTTATTAGATTTTTATATGCATAGTAATAGAAAGAAAAGAAATACCTAAATAGGTACTAAAGAAGAGAAACTACTCTGATAATACTATAGATAGTATAGAGAAAAGAGGTATAATATATAAATATATAATAATAGAATAGAAGGGGTCTTAAAGTAATATTATAACATACACTATAGGCAAGCTAATTAATAGGCAAGCTAATTACTTTTGCTAAGACTATACTAAAGTACCCTCTCTATACTAATACCTTAACAACAACCTAATAATAACGTGTTAAAGGAAGCCTAAATAGAGCTTGTGCTTTAAGCTCTTTAATAAGACGCAAATCTTTCCTAGCAACACGCTATAGCTATCTATAAGGTGCTTTAGAGTACACTAAGCATATAACGTATAGGACAACCTTTATAAGGCAATACTATACCTAACTTATAAGGGCTAGATCTAGAGGAGTAGGTAATTATTAATTATATACTTAAGCTAGATGCGTAAGGGTTTGGCCCTTAGCTAGTAGATGTAGCTACTATAGCTAATTCTCTACGCGCTAAGCGCAATCTAGGCCCTATTAGTATAAACTAGCCTAGTATGTTTATAAAGCGTTAACTAGAGCTTAAAGTAAAGTTTAATTATAGGTATAACTATAAGCAAGCCCTCTATAAGGATTTTAGAGTTGTATAGGGCTAGTTTAGCCTAGTAGCTAATATTAAAGCTAAGTATAGCATCTAGGATAACAATACCTATAAGTTTAATAAGACAGGCCTTATAATAGGCTAGATCTCCTAAAGAGTAGTTATTATAGCTTTAGAGAGATAAGGAAGGCTAAAGGTAGTCTAGTAAGGTAACTAGGAGTAGACAATGGTTATATAGGGTATTAATATAAAAGGATAGGCTATTCTGCCCTTTATTATTTTTAAAGCACACTACTACCTTACTAGCTAGTATAAGGAAGAAGACCTGCTCTAGAACTTGGTTATTAGAGTCTCTACTGATAGCTAGACTACTAATAAGCTTAGTCTTAAGTAGTTAAAGCACTTTAACGCGTATGTAAAGGAGCGTACTATTAGTAGCTACTAACTACTAATTATTAATAGCTATAAGAGCTATAAATCGCTCTAATTCTAGTAATACTATAAGGATAACAAGATTATTACTATATATATGCCTCTGTACTTATTACACCTCCTATAGCTACTTTAATATAGGCTATTTCGCCCCTTTAAAGACTACGTATAGGCGCAAAGCCGAATTGCTTATACGTAACTAGATTACCTACCTTACTAAGACTAAGTTCCTACTATACTTTAAAGTAGCCTATAATATAGTATTTACTACTAGCAATATCTAAAAAGAGTTCTAAGGTGCTAGATTAGTCCCTTTTAACCTAGAATAGGTTACCCTTAATGTAAGCTGCGCACTCTATTACTACTACTTTCTATAAACAATAAGCCTAGTAGTTATAAACCCTAAGCAATACTCTAGAACCTAGGTTATAATTAACTTTAATTTAAGAGAAGTATAAGAAGTAGTAGGTAGCTTACCTAACTATACTAAGCCCGCTTAAGCACTATATAAAAGGGGAGCTATTTTATTATATAAGCTAGTTTTAGTATAATAGGAATTTAAGGGGCTTTAAGCAGCTAATAAGGCTGCTATAACAAAATTATATGAAAGAAAGCAGGTCTAGAAGAAAGAGACCTAATAGTTAAAGATAGGTAGCAACTAGCAGCTCTAAAGAAGTTTAGGGCGCGTAGTTATAGGAAGAGGGAAAGAAGTAGGTACGTGCTTAAGAGGGTAAGCTAGGCTAAAGGCGCTATAGAAGGTGCAATTAGAGACATAACATGTAAACGTGTAAGACTACTATAGAAGAGGTCTCTTAGTAATATTATAGCTTGTTTTACCCTATGTAGCGCTAGTTTGTAGTGTTTTAGGCTATAATAGGTTAGGTTTTAGTATAGTCTTAGCAAAAGTAATTAGCTTACCTATTAATTAGCCTGCCTATAGGGTACGTTAACTTATTTTACTTTATATAGGGCTAAGTTATAGTGTTCTAGGCTATAATATAGGTGTTTTTAGTAACGTCTTAGTAAAAGTATGCTATTTACCTATATAACGTCTATACTAGTCTTATAGAACGCCTGCTCTAGTAGAACGCTTTTGCTAAGACTCTCCCCTATTACACCCTACTTTAGCCTATATTAGCCTACTCTAGGCCTATATAGGGCAAAGTAACCTATAATATTACTTAGAGACTATTTCTATAATATTCTTACATATTTGCGCGTTGTGCCCTATCTCTCTATACCTTCTAGAACGTTGTTAGGATAGTTTACCTCCTTTAGCGCGCACTCTCTTCTTTAGCTTCTTACTATTACTACGCGCGCTAAACTCCTTTAGAGTAGTTAAGCGCTGTGCCTCTTTAATTATTATGCTTTCTTCTGTCTTAATTTGCTTTCTTTTATGTAATTTGAGCTCTGTTACAGCTGCTAGAGTCTCTTAAAGCTAAGCGCGTTCTTGTCTAAGCAAAGCTAGCTTATACGCGACCTGCTGTTAAAGTCGTACCTAGACTTTGTCCAATGTCGTACTAGTTCTGGTTGGGTCTTAGGGATAAGTGCTAGCTCTAGAATAGTAAGGTGAACTGCGTCTAGACGTAGTCTAATATAACAGCTTAGGGTAACAAAGGTATAAGCAACGTGCAATACAGCTCGTTATTGTTAGGGGTTGAGATTCCAAGAAGTAACTTGATTAACTAAGGTTAAACACAAACTGTAAGAGTTATGTTCCTACTAAGATATATACTAAGGAGATCCTGTTACTGCCATCGCGCAGTAACTTGTCCACCTGTAATCCTAGAGGTGGTTCAACCACCTTGCAATGGTCTGCCAACTTGCATATCTAGCAATAGTCGTGCTTGGCGAGGTAATTTGTCACGTGACCTGTGACACGCTGTCATCCTTAGCAATGCCTTGCTTCCTATCAGTACTCGTCTCTTTAGAGATTGTAACACTACCTCCCCCCTTTCAGCATATTGTCCTTAATATATTGTTTATCTGTGCTGTGGGTCGCAGGGTATGTTTCCTTCCTATAAGTACCTGTATAGAGGGCTCTCTTTTACGAAGTGTCGTAGCCTCCCTAACCATGCTAAAGGATTCCAGAACACAAAGACCTAGAGCCCCGCGTTCGCAGACGTCTACTGCGGAACGTCGTGCCCGTGCGCGTTGTATCCAAGAACAATCGTTAGAGATGGCATTCTGTTGCAAAAGGTGTGAGCAAAAGAATATGCGGTGTTTTGTTGATACTGCTACTAGTTGTTGTGCTAGCTGCATCTCCATGCAGGCGGAGTGCAGTCTGTTTGTCCCTAAAGAGGAATAGGAAAAGATTGCAAAAGAAAAGGAAGAGAAGCGTCTTGCGCTTCTTCGTTCTAAAGCTACGGCTTCGCAGGCTGTGGCTAAGACTTCTTGTCTTCGCTTAGAGCTGGCGGAGGTTAAGAGTCGTAAGCGTTAGTTCGCGCGTCGCGATCTGGCGCTGTTGAAGGCACAGGAACAGGCGCAGGAGGCGGAAAGTTCAAGTACCGCTACTAGCCCCTTTGTCTCTAATCCTTAGGCTAATCCTGGCTAGTTACAGGCTAACAATTCTTCTCTTAGTCTTTTACCTAACTAACTCTTTGTTGACTTCCTCGCTAGGAACCCTATGGATCCTGTGCCCTACTGGTTACAGAATTTCAGTACTGCGCTAACAACTAGCGGCAGTTCGTGAGGTTTGCTTCTAGTTCCTACGTATTTTCTAAGTCTAGGTATCCTAACCACTTAACTAGGTACTTAACGTTTTGTCCTTTCTTTTAGTGTTTTATTATTTTTTTAACTTCCTACTTGTCCTAGCCGTCTGCCTAGTAGTGAAAGTCTTTCTAGATTGGCGTCCTAGGGTTAGCTGGTTCCAATAGCGAGATGTGGAACACTAGGTGGATCTTTGCATCCCTAGGCAGCGCAAGTTAATAGTTAACTAGGCTAATCTGTTTAGAAATAAAAAATAGTCTAACGTTAACCTTGTCTAGTTTTCTTGTTAGTTGTTATGTGCGTAGATTTTTTATAAGGAGATACACTTTATCCCCCTTCTTTAGCAGAGGTGCCGTTTTTTGTTTCTTGTTAGCATAAGAGATGCTCCTTAACTAAGCTTTAGCGATATTATTAAGCAATTTCTAGTGTACTTCCTTTAGCGCTTTAACTAAGATAATCGCTAATTCTGTTTAAATATTGCTGTCTAATAACCTAGTAAAGAGATTAGAATGTCTGCTGTAGTTCGCGAAAAACAGCGTGTAGCCTATTGCTTCTAAAAGCTTGTTATCGTATGCGATTTGTGCTACAGGTAGGAGTGAAACCTAGTTGTCTTGCTACTAGTTGCAGTAGATTTAGAGATACGTCTATATTGTTTAGTTTACTCTTTCTATCTATCTGTTTATCTATAGATAGTATGCTATAGATAGCTTCTTATTAGTGCCTATTGCTACTAGTAACGTAGTCTAATAGTTTAACGTAAAGAGCTTATCTCTATTGCTAATAATTAATTTAGGAATACTATCGTAGCAGACAATCTAATCCTTCAAGATATGTGCTAATTGCTCTATAGTATAGCTATATCTAAACAGTATTATCTTAGCGTACTTAGTAAACTAATCTACTATAATAAAGATTAAGTTGTAGGTGTATCCTATTATAGGATCTTTAGAGATAGGTAGCTAGGTAACAAAATCTATTATAATATTTATCTATAGTGCTGTTAGTAGCTCTATTGCCTATGCTTCTCTATACTTAGCGTACGTGCTGTGTTTGTTCTGCTAACAGCTTATGCAATTCTTAATAAACTTGCTAACCTTATCGCGCATGTTTAGGAACTTATAGTGTCTCTTAATAAGTTCTATTGTTCGTGTAATACTAGGGTGTCTATGTAGTAGGTTGTCATAATAACTGCTCATAACTTCTTCTTCTAATTCCTCTAGTACTTGTAATAGTATGTAGTGTTCTCCTTAAACTACTATTACTAAGTTAAGCTGCTAGGATAGCCCTAAAAACCTATCTATGTTTTTCCTAAGGATAGCAAACTTATTAATTGTCTCTTCTCCTATAAGGTTGTAGCGTTGGCTAAGAGCGTCTGCTCTGCTGTTTTCTTTCCTAGCGTGTACAGAATCTTAAATTTGTACTAACTAAGCATTTCTAACTAGTAGACTTGCTATTAGTTTAGAACCTTGGTTGTTATAAAGTGTACCAAGTTCTTATAATCTATATAGATAGTAAGTTCTAAGCAGCTTTCTGCGTATACTCTCTAGTGCTATAACGCGTTAACAATAGCTATAAGTTCCTTATTGTGCACATCGTAGCGCTCTTCTAGTGCTGTGAACTTCCTTGAGTAGTAGGCTATAGGGTGCTATTGTCTATCTCGTTCCTGTGTGATGCAAGCTCCTAATACTAAGTCTAAGGCATCTGTCTTAAGGCGCGTAGGTTTGCCGCTCTTAAATGTAATTACTATAGAAGACTTAATATATGCTTGCTTAAGCGACTTAAAAGCGTTGTTTTGTGCTTTTTCCTACTTAAATAGTGTGTCCTTCTACGTAAGTCTTGTAAGCAGTAGGGCCTTTATAGAGTAGTCCTTAATAAAGTAATAGTTAAAGTTAACAAACTCAAGAATTCCTAGATCCCCTTAACTATTGTAGGTGTTAGCTAATCCTTTACAACCTATATTTTCTTTTTGCTTATCTTAACTCTATATCTTCCTATAATATAGCTAAGGAAATCTACTTCTTCCTTGTGCTATTTGCACTTCTCTAGCTTTAGCCTAAGGTCTGCTTTTGCTAAGCATTCTAACACTTGTCTAACGTAGACCTTATGTTCTTCTAGTGTCTAACTATACACTAGGATGTTATTAAGGTATGCTACTATAGTAATGTCTAAATGCTCCTAGAGCACGTGGTTAATTAACGCTTAGTATACTACTAGTGCGTTAGTAAGTCTAAACAGCATAACTATGTACTTATAATAACTATAATAGGTTCTAAACGCTGTCTTCTATTCTTTGCTCTTCTTTATATATATTAGGTTGTACGCTTCTTGTAAATCTAGCGTAGTAAAGACCCTTACTCCTAAGAGTCTATCTTGTAACTCTAATATATTAGGTAGCAGGTAACAATTCTTAACTATAATATTATTTAACTTTTAGTAGTTAATATAAAGCCTAAGCTTGCTATCTTTCTTAGGTACGAATAGAATAGGAAATCTAGCTAGTGACTTAGATTTTCTAATAAAACCTTTTGCTAGGTTCTCTTATATATACTCCTAGAGTACCTTTAGCTCTTTCTTAGATAGCTAGTATATAGGCCTAAAGGGTGGTTCTTTCCCTTTCTTAAGTTTAATCTTACAATCCTAAGGTTGATGCTTAGGTAGCGCTTTTGCAGATAACTCTTGTTTAAATATCTAGGCGTACTGTTAGTATATATCTAGTATAGCTAGAAGTGCACTCTTAGTCTCTATAATTGTTATAGAGGGGCTCTTCTAGTCTGTACAATTAACTGCTCTAACTTAGCGCGTTTTATATGTTAAAGAGATATTGTTAATCTCCTTCTTTTCTACTAGCTCTAGCGTAGGCTATGTAGGATAGCGTGTAGTAGTGCTGTATCTACACCTATTAAAGCAAAGCTTCCTCCTTGCCTAGTTAATATATAGGTCATGCTTACTTAACTATAGTAGTCCTAATATAACATTGTAGGCGGCCGTCCTAAGGATATCTAGGTCTAATTTCCCTTTATAGTTCTATAGTCTTATAGGGGCACCTTAAACTTTAAGCGTAACTATTTCTTCCTCTAGCATTAGTTCTCTATCAGCTACTTGTAAGCGGTATAGGTTTGTTTTATACTATAGCTTAAGTCTAGCTTGTTCTACTACTCTAAGGGATATATAGTTTCCCTAAGCTCCTAAGTCTAACAATACCTTTAAGTCTACGTCCCCTACAAGGACTATAAGTTTAATAAGGCGATCAGTACTAATAGTATTAATAGATCAATCCCTAGCGCTCTTAGGCGCTGTCCTAAAAAAGGCTTATCTAGCTTATAGCTATTACGCTCTTTCTCCTATGCGTGTGTAGTGTAGTTATTATTTAGGCAGCGATGCTAGCTTATGCTATAGTATTGCCTATTTACAACAAGGTATTTAGTAAACAAGATCTATGCATTGGCTTCTCCTAGGGAGTGTTGCTTGCTTTGCTTGTCCTAGAGGTGCACTTTGCAAAAGTTATCCTTACATTTGTAATAGTATCTACAACACGTCCTATAGCTACTAGGGAACTATCCTACAACTACCTTATTGCTGTAGTATACTATATAGAAGTTAGATACACATACTATCTAAGAGAGCACCCTATGCTTTTTGTTTCTATAGTCTAGAGTATGTATAGGTCTAGGGTTCTAGATTTAAATTGGCTTGCAACTAAAATTAGGTTTATAGCGTTCTCTCTAATCCTTATTAGATTAGTTAAGTTCTTCCATAGTAGCGCGGTTGTCTTCTGCCTATTCCTAGATCTACTTATATACCTATTCCTTTTCTGTCTTAAGGATGTTATAGATTGTAATAAGGGCATTTTCGCAGTATGTCTTAAAACCTAGCTTAAGACTAATATTGTTAGTCTAGGTCCTATAGTTGTTGTAACCCTTAAGGACTTTCTCTAACTAGTTTCTAGTTTCTAGAGGGTCTTGCATAGGTATTGTAGTAATGTCTTGGATTTTACTATAGCGTTCTTTATAATATGCTTTGTTACAAGTTATGCGTTCTTTAAACTTGTAATTAGACTTGTCTACCTAATGTTTATGCCTCCTTATCGTCTAATAATAGTAGGTTAGTGATCCTGCCTCTCTATAAGGTGTAGGAGCCCTATTATAGGCATTGGTATATGCTGCTACACCTTCCTTAGAGTTTCTAATATAGTTACTGTTAGGGTATTTAGTATCCTTGTCTTCTATAAGTCGTCCTATATCTTTAGTAAGAATTTCCTACTCTTTACCGGCCTTGCTATTACTAGTAGTTAGTATATTAAGCTGTTAAACCACCTTATTGTTTATATAACAGTTACAAGCAAAGTAGCCTTGTTTGCTATATCTATAACAAGTTACCTAGAACTTATCTAGTATGCTGCCCCTACTCTATTTCTTTTTATTCTATCTATTAGGTCCCTTATTAAGATTAGATAGATCTATAGCCGCAGGTCTGTAGTATCTACTCTGTGTGTTGTTATAAATACGTTGTCTAGAGTTGGATTAATAGCAACCTCTGCGCTATCTGTAGTTAAAGTTGTTACGCTATAGGTTACGTAGTAGCAAGCGTTGTTTACTTAAGAGAACGCGCGCTTATAGATTATTTTAAAGTTCCTGCTAGAGTTCCTATAGTCTTACGTTGATATTAATAGACTTGTTAACTAGGGAGTTAAAGTTGTCTATAGAGGCTGCGGTACGCATAAGCTCCTCCTTAACCTTAGGCTTAAGGCCCTATTAGAATATAGTTATTAAGGTAGTGTTATTCTATCTAGCGTATGTAGCTAGCTATTAAAACTTAGTAGCGTAGTTAGCAACTAACGTCTCTTGTTAGATAGTCTAAATCTTATAATATATAATTATTGGTTTATTAGATACGCTAAACACTAGGTAGATTTGTTTTTTAAACTAACGTGAGTGCATAGCGAGTCACGCGGATAAGCGAGTGACGCGCCCCAACAAGCAGATGGGTCTACCTACCTTCAAACCTCAATGGATCAACCACCAGACCTTGAATTACTTCCAAATGAAGAGAGAATCAATCTTGCACTCCAAGCAATTAAAAAACCTCAAGAACTAAGCGTGCGACGCGCTGCTGTAGTTTACAAGGTCTCAGAGGCAACTCTCCGCCGCCGACGCGCTGGAACGCGATCAACACGCGATACCCACCCTAAATTATCAAATCTTACCAAGGCAGAAGAGCAGACCCTTGAAAGTATATAAGGAAGCTTGACTAGCAAGGATCTAGCCTAACGCTTCGTTAGGTTGAAGATATGGCTAATTAACTGCGCGCTGCACGCGACGCAGGCCCTGTTAGCTTGCGATGGGCCTCAAACTTCGTTAAACGCGAGCCTGGAGTCAAATCGCGAATGACTTGACAGAGGGATCGCCAGAGAGTCCTCTGCAGCGACCTAGCTGTCGTTAGGCCCTAGTTTGACCTGGTACAGAACGTTAAGGCCAAGTACGGTATCCTAGACGAAGATACCTACAACTTTAACAAGACTAGCTTCACTATAGGCGTTAGAAGTCGAGTTAAAGTAGTTACTGCATCAGAGAGACGTACTGAGCCTATTGGAGTCTAGCAGGGAGATCGTGAGTGGGTGACTCTGATCGCTGGGATCAACGCGATGGGCTGGGCAATCGCGCCCTACCTTATCTTTAAAGCGAAGAACCACGACGAAGCTTAGTTCCCTAATTTGAAGCCCTAATAGCGCATTAGGGTAAGTGACAACAGCTAGACTACTAACGAGCTTGGTGTAGCCTGGCTCAGGCACTTTATTAAGCGGATCAAAGGCCAGAGGGTAGGTAGCTACGTGCTGCTGATACTTGACGGCCACGAGAGCCACAAGTCGCTCTCTTTCCAGGAGCTTTGTGAGGAGAACAAGATAATTACCCTCTGTATGCCTCCGCACTCGTCACACATCCTTCAGCCGCTTGACGTGGGTTGTTTTGCCCCCCTAAAGCGAGCGTACGGCAGAGAGATCAGAGGCTTGGCATTAGACCATATTGGCAGAATTAACAAGAAAGCCTTTATCGCAACCTTTGCAAAGGTATTTAAGCAGGCGTTTTCAAAGGCAAACATCATAGCAAGCTTTAAGGCAACTAGATTAGTGCCTAGAGATCCATCAGTAGTGCTATCAAAGCTTGATGTTAAGGTCCGCACGCTAACACCGCCGCTCTTAGAGGAGCTCTAATGGAACCCTAAGACACCCACTAACGCTAATGAGATCCAGGCTTAATTAACGCTGCTTCGCGATCGTATTTAAAAGCACTAAGGATCGTCACCAACTCCGATGGTTAAAATCGTTGATCAGCTGCAGAGAGGCACGGCAATGCTGCTGCATGGGCAGACGTTATTAGCAGCCTGAGTGCTGCAGCTTGAAGCGTTAAATAAAGCAGCCTCTGAGCGTAAATCACGGAAAAGAAAGCGTATTTAGAAGGGCGGAGACCTGTCAAAGGAAGAGGCAGAGGACTTAATAGCTCAACGCGACGTTAAGGCGCAGGTTAAAGGGGAGAGTTGTGAGGGTAGGGTTCGAACAGGTGCAGGCAAGAGCGGTAAAAGGCACTGTAAGCGCTGCGGAGAGATTAGTCACAATTCACGCACTTGTAAGAAAGATGTAGTAGAGGTTAGCGATTAATATTCTATACTGTAAGCTACAGTACAACGTTGTGGTGTTGTACTGTTGCAGTTAGTAGGCCTAACAGCTTGTTAGGGCGCGTCACCCGCTTATCCGCGTCACTCGCTATGCACTCACGTTAGTTAAAATCTTTAAACTAAGAGTGAATGTTAGTAGATATTCCTATATTATAATAGTACTTAAGAAATAGTTTAATCTATATAAATGCTTTTCTATATATATAGCTAGCAACTAGAGTAACATATTTCTCTTTAGCAATCCTCTCTCCCTAAAACATAAAGTAGAGATCCTATTAAATAAGCTAGTCCTCTAGCTTACTATAGTTACTATCCTAGAAGTTAGGTTTAGTAATAGTAAAGCCGCAAGTGATAGTAGCCTCTATATTAATGTTATTGTCCTTATAGTTGTTAGTAGCGTTGCTAGAGGTAGCATGTGTTTCTAAAGTAGAACTTATCTCAGGGGTGTTTAAAGTGTTAAAGTTGTACCTAGACTTTGTCTAATATTATACTAGTTCTAGTTAGGTCTTAGGGATAAGTGCTAGCTCTAGAATAGTAAGGTGAACTGCGTCTAGACGTAGTCTAATATAACAGCTTAGGGTAACAAAGGTATAAGCAACGTGCAATACAGCTCGTTATTGTTAGGGGTTGAGATTCCAAGAAGTAACTTGATTAACTAAGGTTAAACACAAACTGTAAGAGTTATGTTCCTACTAAGATATATACTAAGGAGATCTATTACTACTATTATATAGTAACCTATCTACCTATAATCCTAGAGGAAGTTTAACTACCTTATAATAGTCTACTACCTTATATATCTAGTAGTAGTTATACTTAGTAAGGTAGTTTATTACGTAACCTGTAACACGTTGTTATCCTTAGTAATACTCTACTTTCTATTAGTACTTGTCTCTTTAGAGATTATAATAGCTACTCTCAAGTATACTAGAAACAACTACTTGTCTATATAGTTAATCTAGTTATATAAGAGCTTATTAACCTAATATCTGTACTTCTACTTTAAAGGGGCAAAACAACCTATATTAAGCGGCTACAAGAGGTGCAATAAGTACGTAGGTATTATAAGAGTAATAATCTTGCTATTCTTATAGTATTAGATAAATACTACTAACTAATAGCTCTTATAGCTGTCTAAAAGTAGTAAATAGTAGGTCCTTAGGGTACGCTCCTTAGTACGCCTATTAAAGTGCTTTAACTAGTTAACACTAAGCTTATTGTTGGTCTAGCTATTTATAGAGACCCTAATTACCTAGTCTAGAGGTAGATCTTTGTCCTTAGACTAGTTAGAGAGGTAGGCTTTGCCTTTAAGGATAATAAAGGGTAGAATAGCCTACCCTATAGTATTTACGCCTAGGATTAACGTAGCCTACTCTTTACTGCCTAGCTAGACCTGCTTTGCTTGTCCTAGCTTCTCTGCGTCTATAACTACTACTCTAGGGGTAATCTAACCTATTATAAAGCTAGTCTTATTAAAGTCGTACGTGTCTTTGTCTATAATGCTATACTTAGCTTTAATATTAGCTACTAGGCTAAACTAGCCCTATATTATCTTAGAATCCTTATACAGGGCTCTCTTATAGTTATACTTGCAACTAAACTTTACTTTTAGCCTTAGTTAACGCTTAACAAACGTACTAGGATAGTTTTAGCTAATAGGGGCTATTCTGCGCTCTTATTATAGTATATTAGCTATATTAGCTATATCTAACAAGTAAGGGGGTGCTCCTCGCTATATAAGGTAAAGAACGTAATTAATAATTGCCTCCTCTGCGTGCTTGTCTAGATACCGTCGGCTAGGCATAGAATTAGCTCTTAAGGGCTGTTTAGCGTTTTGTTAGCTTAGGGTGCTTTATGATACGTTGTAGATAGCTATAGCGCGTTGTAGGGAGAGATTCGCGTCTTATTTAAGAGCTTAAAGCGTAAGCTGTATTTAAGCTTCTTTTAATGCGTCTAATTAGCGTTAATTAGAAGGCATTAAGATAGTAATAGTGTTTTGGTATAGTCTTAGCAAAAGCGTTCTACTAGAGGGTGCGTTCTACAAACCTATAATATACGTTATACCTTATAATAAACTAACTTTTCATATCTCTATTACTATATTTATGTTAAAGTCGTACTTTAAGCAAAGCTCGTAAGCACTGATTCGTTGGTTCTCGGGGATGAATACGGTAACAGGATTCCGAAGGGGGTTAGGTTTGCAATAAGGTGTACAGAGGGTACTGTTAGTCTTAAGTGCAGGGTAACAATAAGTAGTACAGAGTAGACTGTCTAGCTTAAAGGTTAGTTAAGATCTAAAGACAAACTTAATTGACTAGGTTGAACACGAACTGTAAGAGTTGCGTTCCTACTTGCTATATACTAAGGAGATACGTGATGCTCAGTAGTGATCACCATGCTCAGTACCACTGAGCACTGCTGAGCACTGATCACTAATCACGTCACGTGACATGTCATGCTCAGTAGTCCGTGCTTGGGTCCTAGGAACCTTCGTTCCTGGGAACCACACTAGTCCTAGGATCACTCTGCATCCTAGGCTCCACTAGTATCCTAGGAACTAGCCGTTCCTAGGATCTGTCGTTTAAGGTCTAAATGTGGGTTCGTAACACTATCCCCCTTCTGTCTTAGCTTAGTCCCTTAAGCTTTATTATATAACGTAAGCTTGCCCTAGTTCTTAACCTAAAAGGCGACGATGCCTAAACATCTATAACCCTCTAGCACTGTTTGTTGTTAACGCCTTTGTAAATTCATTAAATCCTTTAGCAAGACTATAGTTAAGAAATGTTCCACGTGTGTTAAGCACAGCCGTGTGTGTAAGGTTTATATCTGTTTAGGAAAATGCAGCAAGTGTCTGCGTCGTGGTTAACGCTGCGACGTGCGTGTGACTAAATTAGAGTTTAAGCGCCTGGCGGCGGAGAAAGAGAAATTGCGTGCGCGCATTAAGGAGAGTTATAAGGCACAGAATGCCGCAATAAAGGCTTTAGAGAAGGCTTTAGAAGATTTGTGAGTTGCGCGTGCTTGCAAGGAGCGTTTGCGTTAGCAGATAGACCTGCTTGACTGTCGCGCAGAGGAGGCTATTGCAGTAGAGGAGCAAGGCATCCTAGACTAGGAGAAGGAGGAGTCTAAGACTATCCTGTTTGACAGTCCTTCTAAGGGTCTTGCCTTAAATCTGTCGCCTAGCACGTAGAGTGCCTTTAAGGGCCTTCCTTTTAAGTACTAGGAGACGCCTAACGTGGCGTTGTCTAATTAGCTCTCTAGTATTCCTTTAATAACTGCTAGCAGTTGATAAGGTGTGTTTGTGGTTCCCATGTGTTTTCTAAGTCTAGGTAACCTAACCACTTAACTAGATATTCGTCGTTGCGTCCTTTCTTCTAATGTGTTATTATTTTTTTAACTTCCTACTCGTCTTTACTATTAGCTTAGTAATAGAAGTCTTTCTAGATTAGTGTTCTAGCGTTGGCAGGTTCCAGCAGCGAGATGTGGAACACTAGGTGGATTTTTGCATCCTTTGGTAGCTTAAGTTAAAAGTTGACTAGGCTGATTTGTTTAGAAATAAAAAATAGTCTAACTTTAACTCTGTCTAATTTCTTTGTTAGTCTTCTTGTGCGTAGGTTTTTCGTGAGGAGATACACTTTCTCCCCCTCCTTTAGTAGAGGTGCCGTTTTTCTTTTCTTGTTGACATAAGAGATTACTTGTGACTAAGCCTTTGCGATGTTTTTAAGCGATTTCTAGTGTACTTCCTTTAGTTTCTGCACTAAGGATATCGCTAAATCTGTTTGGATGTTGTTGTTGAGACTTCTTATAAAGAGATTCGGGTGTCTCCCGTGATTCGCGAAGAACAGTGTCACACCTGTTGCTTCTAATAACTTGTTGTTGTATGCAATTTGTGCTATAGGTAATAGTAAAACCTAATTATCCTGCTGCTAATTGCAGTAAATACGCAGGTACGTCTCTATTGTTTGGTTCACTTGTTCTGTTTGACCATCCGTCTGCGGGTAGTACGCAGTTGAAAGCTTCTTCTTGGTACTAATAGCTGCTAACAGCGTGGTCTAATAATTTAACATGAATAGCTTGTCTCTATTACTAATGATTAATTCGGGAATGCTGTAGTGTTAAACAATTCTGTCTAAAAACACTCGTGCAAGCTGCTCTGCAGTGTAGCTGTGTCAAAAAGGCACAAACTTAGCGGCTTTCGTGAATCTATCCACTACAACGAAGATTAAGTTGTAGACATAGTCTGTTACGGGATCTCGTGAAACTAGTAGCTGTGTGACGAAATCTATTGTGATGTTCGTCTATAGTGCCATAGGTGGCTCCATTACTTAAGCTTCTCCATACTTAGCATGCGTGCTGTGTTTGTTTTGCTGACAGCTTACGCATTGCTTAATAAACTTGCTAACCTTGTCTCTTATATTTAGAAACTTGTAGTGTCGCTTAATAAGTTCCATAGTCTGTGTAATGCCTAGGTGTCCGTGCAATGGGTCATCGTGATGACTGCTAATTACTTCTTGTTCTAGTTCCTTAGGAACGTGAGCAGGTACGCGTTGCTCTTGTTAGACTAGCATTATGTTGTTAAGTTATTAAGATAGTCCTAGCAATCTATCCTTATTAATTCTAAGGATAGCTAACTTGTTAATTGTCTTTGATCCAGCGAGGTCATGTCGTCTACTAAGCGCATCCGC
Organism: Didymella pinodella; assembly: GCA_039634465.1. Lineage (NCBI taxonomy): Eukaryota > Fungi > Ascomycota > Dothideomycetes > Pleosporales > Didymellaceae > Didymella > Didymella pinodella. Next base: position 2,697,796 of record CP113347.1, on the reverse strand, counting down.
TCTGCTATTATCTTTTCCTGGCGTGTAAAGAATCTTAAACTTGTACTGTCTAAGCATCTTAGACTATCGTACCTGTTGTTAATTTAATACTTTTATTGTTGTAAAGTGTACTAGATTCTTGTGATTAGTGTAGATTGTAAGTTCTAAGCAGCTTTCTGCGTAGACTCGCTAATGTTCTAGTGCTAATACAATCGCAAGAAGTTCTTTGTCGTGTACATTGTATCGTTCTTTAGGTCTAGAGAACTTGCGTGAGTAGTAGGCAATTAGGTGCTATTGTCCGTCTTTTTCTTGTGTGATACACGCTCCTAACGCTAAATCTAAGGCGTTAGTTTCCATCCTAAGTGGTTTGTTGCTCCTGAATGTAGCTAGTGTAGGTGGTTCCATGCATGCTTGTTTAAGTGCTTAGAATGCGTCTTCTTGCGCTTGTTCCCACTTAAAGGGTACGTCCTTCTATGTAAGCTTTGTAAGCGGTAGTGCTTTTAGGGAATAGTCCTTAATAAAGCGTTAGTTAAAGTTAACAAATCTAAGGAACTCCTAGATCTGTTTTACTGTAGTAGGCGTTTGCCATAATTTAACCACTTTAATCTTAGTTAGGCTTATCTTAACGCCGTGTCTTCCTATGATATACCCTAGGAATTTTACTTCTTCCTTGTGCTATTCACACTTTTTAGGTTTCAGTTGTAGGTCTGCCTTCCTTAGGCATTCTAGCACTTCTGTGACGTAGGGAATGTGCTCTTCTAGTGTCTTTGAGTACACTAGGATATTATCTAAGTATGCTACTACTGTCTAGTCTAAGTGCGCTCTAAGCACGTTGTTAACTAGTTCTTAACATGTAGCTAGCGCGTTAGTAAGTCTAAAGGGCATGACAAGGTACTTGTACAGTCCGTATTAAGTCCTAAATGCTGTCTTCTACTCTTCTCCCTCTTTTATGCGTATTAGATTGTACGCTCCTCTAAGGTCTAACGCTGTGAAGTACCAAGCTCCTGCTAATTAATCCTGCAACTCTAATATGTTAGGTAGTAGGTATTAATTTTTAATAGTAATTTTGTTAAGCTTTCTAAAGTTAATGCAAGGTTGTAGCTTGCTATCCTTTTTTAGTACGAACATAATAGGGTACCCTGCAGGTAATTCTAATCTTCTAATAAATCCCTTCTTAAGGTTCTTAGTAATGTACTCGCGTAGTACCTTAAGTTCCTTTTCTAATAGTTAGTAAATTCTCTTAAAAGTCAGTGTCTTTCCTTCCTAGAGTTTAATCTCGTGATCCTAGGGCTTGTGCTCTAGTAGGGCTTTCTCTATAAGCTCTTCTTTAAACATTCGCGCATATTGTTAGTATATGTCAGGAATGGCAGGAGGTGCACGTTTCTCCTTAACTGTCACTTCGTGACCTAATAAGTCGTCGGTGTCTGTGCGGTCAACTGCTCTATCTTAGCGCGTCTTAGTCAAAGAGATAGTCGCTGTCTCCTTCTCATCCGCCAGCTGCATCGTGAGCTGCGCAGGTCTTGATTGCGGTGTGCTATGGTCGCAATCTAACGAAAGCGTGCGCTTAACCTAGTCTATCTTTAGATTGTGCTTTTGTAACTAGGGAAGTCCTAGTATAACGTTGTAAGTGGCTATCCTAAAAACGTCTAGGGTTATTTCCTTGTGGTGCTTGCTTAGTTTTATAGGAACAGATGGTATCTCGCAAGTGATCTCTAATTCCTGCGGCATTAGCTCTCTATTTGCAGCTCGCAATGGATACAGATCCTTCTTCTGCTGTGGCTGGAGTCCAGCTCGTTTCACAGCTCGTAAAGATATGTAGTTTAACTGTGATCCTAAGTCTAATAGTGCCGTTATGCTTACGCTATTTAGTTTAATAGGTAGCTTAATAAGCGAATTTGTCCTAATAGTATTAAGGGACCTTCTGTTAGAGTGTTAGCTCGCTGGCCTAAAAAAGACTCCTTATCACTAAACCTGTAAGACTCCTTATCCTACTTGTGTAGTTAGCAGTTGTTGTTAAGACATTGTTGCCATATGTTGTTAATGCAGTTGCCGTTAACGACAAGGTACTTAAGAACTGCTTCACGTTCATCTTCTCTAGGGAAGTAGTCCTTGCGTCGCTTGTTAATCAGATAGTATTCGCACTTGTTATTAAGGCACTTGTGCTATTAGTGACAATATTAGCGTGGTTTACTAGGAAACTATCCTGTTTTAGCCTTGCTTTTATAATAGATTATGCATCCGTTGTAGGTGCACTCTGTCTATGTTAATACTCTGTGTTTAGGGTTCTAGTGGTCTAGCTCGTAGAAGTATCCATCTTCTATATATCTGGCTAGCGCGCGACTTAATTGTTTCTATGCTGTTCTAGTGTCGCGTGTGGCAGTCTAGGGCGCGGTCATCGCGTCTGCCTATTCGTCCGCTTCCTGTTAATCCCATTCCTGCTCTGACTTAAGGAGGTTGTTAATAGCGATTAGGGCTATCTTGCAGTCTTTCTTTATCTGCGCAGTAGGGTAAGGCTTATCCTTAGTCTGTGTTCCTTAGTCACAGTAGCCCTTTAGGAACTTCTGTAGTTCTTCCTAAATGCGTTCCAGTCCTTCGCTAGCTATAGCATTAGTAAGTGCCCACGCTAGGGACAACTTAGCTTCCTTAAGCTCTTAAGTCTAATCATCTGTTGTTATACGCATGCGATGGCAGATAAAGCATTGCGCGATGTTGCACACGTGGGGGTCGTAGTCGTAATCTAGTCGCTGTTGTTTCGCGAGTTCTCTTGCTTTAATCTTGTCAAGTTGCGCAATAGCGCGGTCGCACTTAGCTAAGAACTCTAAGTCTTCTGCAGAGTAGTAAGGCGTAGGGGATTGTCTGTGTTAGCTCTTGTCCCTGCCTTTAATGTACTCGCTGTCGTGATCCGAATCTTCCATAAGTCGACCTACGCTGTGGGTAACTACTTCCTATTTAGCGTCTTTAGGGTCGTCGTGAATTAGCACGTTAAGTTGCCTGACTACCTTGTTCTTTGAACAACAGTCCCTAGCAAAGTGGCCTGTTTTGCCACATCTATAACAAGTTACTAAAGACTTCTTATGCTTCCTATCACTACCCTATTTCTTCTCGTTCTACTGTCCATGTCCTTTATTAATATTAGAGAGGTCTATAGCTTTAGCTCTATAGTATCCACTGTTAGTGTTGTTGTAGATCCTTCTTCTAGTGTTAGGCCTGTAATAGTTGCTTCGTTGGTCGCCTTATCTAGCAGCGCCATTCCTCTATGGGTTCCAGTTAAACGTAGGTGGTGCGCGAACCGTTGTGACGTTAGGGGTCCTTGCTCTTAGGTCGTCTTGCAATTCCTGCTGCAACTTGTAGAGTTTAATATCAATGTTAATAGCTTTATTAACTAAAGTGTTAAAGGTATCAGTTACCGCAGCAGTGCGCATAAGTTCCTCTTTAACTTTTAGTTTTAGGCCTTGCTTAAACATAGTTGCAAGCGCAGTGTTGTCAAAGCCCGTGAACGTGGCTATCTCCTGAAACTTAGCAGCGTAATTAGCAGCTAACGAAGTTTGTTAGATATGTTAAATGTTACAACGTGCGATAGTAGGTTTGTTGTGTACTCTAAACACCTGGCAGATTTGTTCCTTAAACAGATTAAAGTCCTTAATCTATAGGTTAATGTTAGTAGAATTGCCCTTGCTATAATAGCGTCAGATAAAGGGTTTAATCTAAGTAAAGGCTTAATCCTTTATAAACGTAGAGATAAAAGTCACACGTTTTTCTTTAGGGATAAAATCTCCTTAAAACATAAAGAAGAGATTAAACTTCATAAGCTAGTCTTCTAGCTTCTCATAAGTGCCATTAAAGGACTTAGGTTTGGCCACTAGATAGACCTGGGTAGGAGGGGCTGGAGCCTCCTCCTCCATGTCGGTGTCGTCTTCAGCCGTGCGGCGTGAAGTGTTAGAGTTGCTAGGGGTAGCGCGGGATCCTAAGGTAGTACTTATCTTAGGGTGTTTAAAATGTTAAAGTCATACTTTAAGCAAAGCTTATAAGCACTAATTCGTTAGTTCTTAGGGATGAATACTGTAACAGGATTCTAAAGGGGGTTAGGTTTGCAATAAGGTGTATAGAGGGTACTATTAGTCTTAAGTGCAGGGTAACAATAAGTAGTACAGAGTAGACTGTCTAGCTTAAAGGTTAGTTAAGATCTAAAGACAAACTTAATTGACTAGGTTGAACACGAACTGTAAGAGTTGCGTTCCTACTTGCTATATACTAAGGAGATACGTGATGCTCAGTAGTGATCACCATGCTCAGTACCACTGAGCACTGCTGAGCACTGATCACTGATCACGTCACGTGACATGTCATGCTCAGTGGTCCGTGCTTGGGTCCTAGGAACCTTCGTTCCTGGGAACCACACTAGTCCTAGGATCACTCTACATCCTAGGCTCCACTAGTATCCTAGGAACCAGCCGTTCCTGGGATCTGTCGTTTGAGGTCCGAATGTGGGTTCGTAATAATTTATTTCTAAGAACTAATAAAACTAGTACTTATAAGCTTTACTTAAAGTATAACCTTAATAGTAACTAACTTACTTACTAATTAGCTTGCTATACCTATATATTAGCTTATATTTACTTATAATAGTAATTATATAGAATATACTTATACTTTAAAGCTAACGTACATTACATGCAAGCAGAACACAGAGGTAAGCAGAACACTTTTGCTAAGACCCTACTAAAACACTAACCTCTACTAATGCCTCTACAAAAACAATAGATAGACGCGTTAAAAGAAGCTTAGGTATAGCTTGCAATCTAAGCTCTTAAACAAGACCTAAAGCTCTCCCTACAACGCGCTGCAGCTATCTACAACATGCCCTTAACTACGCTATATTATTAACGCGCTAGACGACCTTTACGCATTAATACTATAGCTAACTCACAGAATCTAACTAATACTAAGGAGGAGGTGATTGTTACGCATATACTTAAGCTGTCTAAGCAAGGACGGCCTCCCTAGCTCGCAGATGTGACTAATATCGCTAATTCTCTGCGGAAAGAGCGCGGTTTAGCCCCTGTTAGCTTAAACTAGGCTAGCACGTTTGTTTCGCGTTAGGAGGAGCTTAAAGTAGTGTTTAATCGCAAGTACGACTACAAGAGAGCCCTCTATAAGGATCCTAAGGTTATATAGGGTTAGTTTAACCTTGTAGCTAATACTAAAGCTAAGTATAGCATCTAGGACAACAACACGTACAACTTCGACAAGACAGGCTTTATAATAGGCTAGATAAGCTCTAGAGCAGTAGTTACAGCTTTAGAGACCTGTAGACAGGCAAAGGTAGTCTAGCCAGGCAATCGCGAGTGGGTAACAGTCATCTAGGGCATTAATGCCACAGGGTGGGCTATTCTACCCTACATCATCTTTAAAGCCCGCCGCCACTAGTCTAAGTGGTACAAGGACGATGACCTGCCCTAGGATTAGACTGTTACTGTCTCTAAGAACAGCTAGACTACTAACAAGCTTAGTTTTAACTAGTTTAAAGCACTTTAACAGGCATATAAAGCGCGCACTATTAGCAGCTACTAATTATTTATTAACAGCCACAAGAGCTACAACTCCACAGATTTCACGTAATACTGCAAGGACAACAAGATTATAGGTCTATGTATGCCTGCGCACTCATCGCATCTCCTACAGCCACTTAATGTGGCTTGTTTTAGCCCTCTAAAGAAGGCGTATAGGGATAAGGTTAATTAGCTTATACACAACTAGATTAACTACATCACAAAGTAGGGGTTCCTCCTATGCTTTATAGTAGCTTACAATAAAGCTATAACCTCTAGCAACATTTAAGGAGGGTTCTAAGGGGCTAGATTGGCTCTGTTTGCCCCAGATCGCGTTATATTAACCCTAAATGTGAGGCTGCGCACCCTATCGCCACTACTCCCCTTAAACAGCCTGCTCTAGCAGTTGCAAACCCTAAGCAATACCCTAGAATTTAGGTCGCAATTAGCACTTGTGAAGAAGAGGATTTAGAGGCACGTAGACAGCTTACTAACCTCTATAGTGGAAGCGTTTAAGAAGGTCTTAAAGGGGGCAGCAATTGTTGCGCACAAGCTAGCTTTAGCACAACAGGAGAACGCTGCGCTCTACGTAGCTCTAGCAGCTGCTACAGAACGAAAATTGCGCAAAAGAAGGCATATCTAGATAGAGGGAAGTCTTATAGTTAAAGAGGGCTAGCAGATAACTACTCTATAGGAGTTTAGTGCGCGTAGTGATAGAAAGAAGAGGAAGACGCAGGTGCGTGCTCAAGGAGGTGAACTATCCTAACAACGCTGTAGACGGTGCGGAGAGAGTAGGCACAACGCGCAAACGTGCAAGAATAGAGCAGAAGAGGTCTCTAAGTAATATTACAGCTTGTTTTGTCTTATGCAGGGCTAATTTGTGGTGTTCTAGGCCATAATGTGGGCGGTTTTGGTGGGGTCTTGGCAAAAGTGTTCCGCTCGCCCATGTGTTCCGCTCGCATGTGATGTACGTTAAGTAGTTTATTTATAGTTTTATTGTCTTTTTCTAATTAAATATAGCTATTCTATAAGTGTCAAAAAACAGGTTTAAGATACTTTTAGAATTAATTATATTTCTTTTTTCTCTGCGCCTTAGTGCGCTTATTGCTACTATACTGTGACTGCTACGTCTTGTGCTCTACTACCAGTAGGCTGTTGGTAAAGATTCTGTTACGTGCGATATCCGCGGGACGTGAATACACGGGTCGAACATTACGTGCTGAAGTCTCTACTAATAGTCTGGTAGTATAAGAGACATAGGAAAACATTAAGATATCTTTATATGTTGCACATCTGAACATCGTAGCATAGGGTTACTTTGTGTTGTTGCAGGTACTTTTGGCAAAACAATGCACTTTGGGTTGATTTGCATATTGTTCCTTGACTTGCAGACTAGGATTATCACGTATTATTTGTATCGCTATCCCCGAACGAAGGTTTCTTCTTCGTTGACACAGTTGTTAGTTCGACAGTGCTGACGCACTTCATCGATTCCTAACATGAGACAGTGTCCCAGCTTTAATTGCAAACCGAACGCCTGTCGCCCCATCATTGCACAAAGTCATGTCATCACTCAACAATCTGCTAGAGCATTGACGTGTTGAGGGTAGGCTTAATGCTTCCAAGGCCTCGAAGGACGAGTTTGCAGGGCTGGTCGTAGGTGCTTTATGATCGGATTTGGAACCGTGGTAGCTTTCCCGCTGGGCCAGAACAGACAAATGGAGCCTATCTTCTTTCACTGTTGTGCTGTTATCTTCCGAGTGGCACCCTTTCGTACCGCCCCACGACACTCCTACCAGCTATGTGCCTTCTGGCAATCTAAACTTCGTACAGGGACACACGACCGAAAATGCACATCAACGCACTAGATCCGGCGTCAATGACCATTGATCAGACCTGCGTTCCTGCAAAACATGACTCAGTACCACCATAGCCCCCACGGCGACACGAACTGTCCCGCTACCTTGGCTCCCGAGACATAAAGCTTAGCAGTCCAATGATGGTGGCGCGTCGCATCCGTCCATCCGATTGCAACGTCTCTCGTCTCGTTTCGGAATTTGCCAAGCAGTGATGCAACACAGTCTGTCTGGAGCCATTTATGCGAAAGATCTGTGGCCTGATATTAGACGCGTGGCCTCACTTCGCAAACACACTTGATGTAGAAGCGATCTCATTATCACTCATCTAAGGTATCGTAAAGTGCCGGGTGCCGAAGCTGCACACAGTGCGAGCGCGCACCTGGCCAAAGCAAAACGTCGGAGCCACCGCCAATTATGTACAACAGTAATAGCTTGCAATATGCGTGAAAGCGTCCACTTCGTCGTCGTCAAAGGTTTACCAACTCCTGCCATCCCGGTGATACGCACCCGGACAAGGCACCTAGAAATTCTCCTTACCCCAGACAAAGCTAAATCCTGGCTCACTCCATTTATTGCACTTGACGTGAAGTGTACTTCCCAGACCCTTGGGACCACAGAAGAACACACCAGCTTCGGCGGGCGAGTGAATCTTGCGGATGGATTTGAAGATCATGTCCCAGTTGGGGCGACCAAAATTTGTAGGTGCACGTAGACCAGTAATTGCGTCTTGCTCAGCATTGGCGTCGTTAATCATGATGTTTGTTGCGTCGTCGGCCTTGATCCTAGCAGTGAGGTACTATTATATGTTAACGGTAGCCATGAGTATGGGTCGGTGAAAGCTTACGGTATGAATCTCGATATGATCCTCCAGATCCTGGGCTTCGATAGCAAGCAGAAGTGAGCGAAACCACTCGAAGGACCCGAAGTCACGGCAGATCCAGAAGAAATACACTTTCCTCAATCTCGTGCGGCTCTGGGGGTAGTTCATGCGATACCAGATACTCTTCAGAATGGAGGCAAAGGGTGTGACACCAATACCGGCACCAACAAGCACAGCGACCTCAAACTTGAACACATCCTCGGATGCAGAGCCAAAAGGACCGTCGATGTAAACACGAGGCAAGATCTGACGCATGGCGACTTCCTCGGAATTTTGATCTTTTTCGCCTCCAGCCTTTTTGTCGAGATTGCATCCGAGCGCCTTGCCGAGCGCGCGGGTAAAGTCACCGACCATACGAACGTGAACAGAGATATAGTCCTCCTCGGGGGCGGAAGTGAGCGTGAACGGATGGTATTGCCAGATTGAGACCTCGGGGCAGCAGAGGAAGATGTATTGACCGGCTCGTGTTGTGGTGTGTTCTTTCTTGATCTGGATCTCGCAAACGTTACTGGGGTGGTGGATGACCTTGGAGACGTAGGTCTTATGGCGTCCGCGCACTTCCCTCGCAATGCGCTCCGCGAGGTAGGCAAATCCACCATACATCCAGTACTCCCAGAAGACACCAATGCCATCGCAGAAGGGTGCAAAGTCGGGTTGAATCATGCAGAAAGCGCCGTGAATGGACCAGAACACAAAGAAGACGATGAACATGTGATGTGTGTACCAGAAGCGCTCGAAGTTCGCGCGACGAGGCTTCTCGGCGGCTGTAAGGGCAATGGCCATCAGCGCGAACAACATGACGTATCCACTCCACCCCGGTCCTGTGGCGAGATTGGCGAGGATGAAACCCATGAATCCAAGTTCGTTGAAGGCGGCGAAGCGGGCGAGGTTGTTCCAGTGCGCAATGGTGTGGACCCAGGAGAAGAAGACGATGGCCCAAGCAACCAGCTTGTGGAATGTGATGTTCTTGTCGAATGGGATGATGTCGTTTAGTGGCGTACGACGGGCCATCGAGATGAGGTTTCTGCACACTGGAAAGAGAATGAAGGCTACATCAACGTGCAATACCAAAGCCGCTGAACGGGCAATAGGGAACGTCGCGCCGAATTTAGCTCGTGTACCAATCGAGTTGTCCTGTGTTAGGTGAGCAGTCAATCTTCCACAGAACAGAGTATTCCTACCTTCAAGCCGTAGTTCATCATGCCGAAAACGAAGACCATGACGTGCAATATGGCGAACGTGAAAACGAACAATCGTCGGTATCCCTCGTTGACCATCCATACATCGAACTTCTCTTTACGAGTCAACTCGCGACCCTTCTCTTCTGACATCTCGCCGGACATCAGCATGCGTGTGAGAGGCGGCCATCGTGATCGCTCGCGACCTGTAAGAGATGCTGTGTAGGACATGATGAACAGAAAGTGGGTGTGTGAAGAGCGAAAATTGTCTGATTAGATGCCTCAGCTATTCAGAGCCTGCTGAAGGTGGCCGTAAATCACAATAGTCGCAAAGAATGACAATGTATCTGTACATCTGTTAGATAGATGACGATCTTCGCGGGCGACGACAGCCGACTTACTATGGGTGCCTGCACGAACGAACAGAAAAGACGAATGGGTATGTTCGGTCACCCGGTTAAAGAAGCACCGGCATGAAAACGGAGATTCTTGGGCGAAGGGGAAACAAAAGCCTATAAGCACGCGCAAAGCAGAATAGGCACAGCCAGGGAAGGGGAATGACTCCTAGTCTATCAAAGCGAAGGCATGTGGGCATCGGTCAGGACGCGTGGAGAATCAGCAAAGCTTAACACAAGCAGCGAAACGGTAGCAGGAGTCGAACCATCTTCGTGCGTTCGCGGCCCAAAGCTGCGACACAGCAGGGTGCGCAGTCTATGGAGACGCCTCAAACGGGCAAGGTGCGGCGCCCAGAGCCGCGCAGAGCCTCGTACGGGCGAATAGCGTGCTTAGTATAGCTGACATGAGGATGCCGCAGGTGGGAACGCAGTGCCTTCGAAACCCGGATGGGTGTGGCGTTTGGATGTTCTCCAAGTGGGTGGAGGTGGGAGGTGTTTGAGATCCGTCGCGGAGGCTGGCCTCAAACGCTTGGCTGGTTCGCATTGCCGCTCGCCGCCCGCTCAAGGCTAGCCACGGATCTTCAATCCTCCTTTTTCATCATCGGCTTCGCGGCAGTCACTGAGGCACGCAAAGATGCTGAGGTTCAGCCAAGACAACTTGTGGAAATTCATTGATGAGGCTTGAGAGTGACAGCTGTAATCGCCGCTTGGCTAGAGCCCCGATAATCTCCGGACTCCGAGACTGCCAGGTGCGCCTTCCAGACCGTCTAGCTTGCACGACTTGCTTACACTGAAGCACAGCTCATGGTGTTGTTTTCGCCGGCTCGCGGAAAGCATGTCAGGCTCACACTCAATGGCCCGGTATCATACCGTCGAACACTGGACTCATGGCCCGGCGTCTACTAACCACAACTTCTATTTGTGTTCCAAACCTTGGAACAACCCAAGTCTTGGAACTCAAACACCGTCCAGGAAGCCGCTGGAACAAACACCGATCAGAAACAACGACAGCAGTCAACTGCCATTACACCTGGGCAGCATCATGAACCCGCCTAAAGCGGAGATTGTCTGCCCCGAACCCATTTTGAAATCTCACTCGCCAACCAGCACAAAATTCGCGCGAAGTCATTACCACAGTAGCGGTGCCGATGCGGTGTCCCACAGCTGTGGTCTTTAGCTACACGTCGATAAAACCCCTTGCACACGTCGTTCGGCATTTTTCTGATTCTACAGGCAGGAGAGCAACGGCGTTCACGGTGTCATGCGTCTCCGATCTCTTGGGCTAAGCTTTTTGTTATGCCCTCGGTGGCCGCCTTTGGCGCGGCGTAGAGTGACATCTTGTGCGGGCCAGTGCGCGCTCCGACTGATGACATGTCGATTATTTTGCCTAGCTTTCGAAGATAGGGCACGATAACTTTGATCAACGGCAATGTCGCGTGGACATCAACGTCGAAAGCCCTTGGTCGTTGTCCCTTCGACACGGTTGGCTTACATTAATCTTTTTTATAGCTACTATATTAAGAGAGTTATAGCTCTTATAAAATCTCTAAGATAGGCCTATTTTGGTGAGGATTCGCGTGCATTGACCCGAGGCGTGCATTGACCCGGCAGACACGGTAGAGGACACCTGCGTTATTCACCGGAATGCCGATGTTGTCTCCGAAAGCTCCGCTGGTCGCGACCACCACTTTCTCTGGAGCTCCAATTTGCTTCAACTCTGTTTCAATCATGTGAGCCTTGCTGCCATTCCTCAGACCCTCAAGATTCAGAGCTGTCTTTTGGGTCTTCTTCTCGCTCTTGGGCGATGTGTAGATGAGAGCGACCTGTTACTAAAACAAGTATAACCGCTGGAATAGCTGGACACTCTCGGCTCACACATGCATCTCTACGGGCAGACTCGATCGTGGGATCAGCACCGAAACCCCGTGAGGCGCCTGTGACAACGGCAACTTTTGCTTTGAAGTGGCAGCGTTGATGTTGAACCAGTGGACATGATGTGAGAGTTTGCGAGTGCGAGCGTGCTCCTACGCCCAGCCCTTGTCGCTTGTATTAGGTATGTATACTGAGAACATGGCTGCTACGTAGACGGATCTTGGAGATAACCACACGGTATCCTGCAGGATGCTCAATGAACGCTAAGATCCACCGGTGTATACCCACGTTATCGAGCGAGGATTGTCCGATAGATTGTTAATACATGGAACGCTCTCGGGGGCTTTTTGACCTCTGCAGACACCAAGAGTGGATGCATGGAAGGAATGGACATATGCTGCGAGGCTTTGGTAGGAAGCAACCCGACCATCAACTGGCCTCACCAATGTCTTTTGGCCGACAAGTCAGATAGCCAAGAACATCAACATGGACACATGCAGAAAGTAGACGCACAACCAAAGCTTCTCTTTCCATTATGCTACGTGGGTATCGTCTTATGGTCTATTAGACAGCTTCTCTGAAGCCTGAACCTGATGTTCGTCACTCCTGCAAGACCACGCAGTGCGCTAGCACGATGTTAGTTGCGAGCTTTCCCAACATCGAGACTCTGCGTACCTTACTGCACATTCCATAGCCTCAGTTCCGTCTTTGCTTCGGCTTTGTTGAGCCGTCATCATTTGTTCATTTCTTGCCAAAGCCCAGAAAACCGCCCTTCTTCTCTACTTTCTTCTTGGGGTACGCTTTCCCTGTGACAAAGCTGATGTAAAAACATACAGCAACAAATGAGGACAGTCCGATGATCACGAGGAGGAGGGTGAGCAGCGGTCGAGCGTCCGCTTGGACTGAGCGCAGAGCTGTCGGCGTGAGAATAGGTGCGAGGAACTCGAAGGCCATGTTGTCGGTGATCGAAAGGTATGTGAAGGATCGAAAACTCGATACTGACAGCCAGCTGCCACCAAAATTAAAACGATTAAACCGAAGAGTAAAGGGAGCGACTACTTGGCGTTGCGAGAGGGACTGGAAGATTAGAAACAACGGGACCTAGGGTGAAGAGGGAATGCGAATGCTAAGTAGGACGCATAAGCAGCGCGTTCGCAAACAGAAAACGTCGGACATATGGCCTGACCTCTATTGCTTCTTGATACAGGAGGCATGATGTTTATGGGCAGCTCCAGTCACAAACTCCGAAGCGCCTGCATCAGCTCGCCGAGCCAATCCGGTGCCGCAAGTGTTTCACCTCCGAGGCAGAGCAGGGGTCGATCGTGAGACGCTTCGGAGGTTCGGCACAAGGCACAGCCTCCGCATGCGTCGAATGACAAGCGACCGCATCCGGCCAGGATTGTGGTGGAATTGGCTCGGTGTCCGAGCAAGTGGTCGGAGGTGCGAGGGGTCATCACGTGGGCTTCGGTAGAACCTGCCGTCGGCGGCCTTATCCACAACGCGCGGCCGCGCCAATGCTGAAAAGGCCGGACTCGAGAAAAGACTTCTCATCAGTCACGCCCGCAAGCGGCACTACTCAACATTCCCACTCTTACTCTCACCCCCTGTAGGCTTACCACCGACCTTGCTGCTAAAGGTAGCTGTATATTACGTGCCGACCACGTCCTAACACTGCAGATATCACTACTTCAGAGACTCAGACCTGCACCCCGCACTGAGCCGCCGAATTCAGAGCAGCCAGAAAGCCATACGCGACTTCACTAGGCGCATTCGATATTGCATCACCACTCACACATTCCCCAAAATGGCCGGACCTGTTCAGACGGAAGCCTCTCAAGAGAGGACATCGTCCCGAGACTCTCCTGAGCGGGCCAAGAAGCGCGCAAGTACGTTTTGAACCAGCCTGGCATATCGTCGCTTTGACACTGCTTCTGCCCATCCAACATGGCGCATACTGACCGAGGCCCCCCATCTGCAGGAACCCAGTCTATGCCTCCTCCTGAGCTGCCAAAGCTCGTTGCTGAACAGCACCAGCCCATTCCCACAAACGACAAGGACTCGCAGCGTCTCATTGTCGTGCTGTGCAATGCTACACTTGAGACGTACAAGGCGTCGCATGGCTCTGGCCGTGGGCCTGGCGGCAGGGAAGACAAATACAATCTTCTCAACAGCGACGATCACATTGGTGTGATGCGTAAGATGGGCCGCGATATCAGCGAGGCGCGTCCAGACATCACACACCAGGTATGTAGGAGTGAAGTGGCAGCTGAACGGTGTTCTTGTGTCTAACGTGGCGCCATAGTGCCTGCTCACCCTCCTCGATTCGCCCATCAACAAGGCGGGCAGGCTTCAGATCTACATCCAGACTGCACGCAATGTCCTTATCCGGGTCAGTCCCACTGTGCGCATTCCACGTACATTCAAGCGCTTCGCCGGTTTGATGGTGCAGCTGTTGCACAGACATCAGATTCGATCAACGTCTTCACAGGAAAAGCTGATTGAGGTCATCAAAAACCCCATTACCGATCACCTGCCACCCAACTGCCGCAAAGTCACTCTCAGTTTCGATGCTGAGGTCGTGCGCCTGAGCGACTACATCGGGAGCCTTAACAAGAACGAGAGCATCGCAGTCTTCGTCGGTGCTATGGCCAAGGGCAACGATGATTTCGCCGATGCCATCAAGGATGACAGCATTGGTATCAGCAACTTCAACCTCAGTGCCAGCGTTGCCTGCAGCAAATTCTGCCACGCTGCGGAGGATGTTTGGGGTATCTTCTAGATGCTGCGAGGGACCCGAACACATCGTCATACTGCATACTGCATATGCCTCTTAGTCCAGAGAGACTATTGGCTCCCCATCGACACCCAAAAAAAGAGGAGGAAACGAAAAGCACGGAAAATTCTAGGCAGCAGGACATGTAGTCGGCCTAGATCACAACATCGACAGCCTCTGCATGCCTGCTATCGATTTTGAGCGTCTGCTTGAGTTTTCTTTTACAACAAAACAAAACTACTGGCTCAACGTCCAAACATCGTTCTTCTCTGGAGAATCGCGGAGCACTTCAACTTGCTCTGCACCCACCTGTGTTTTCTTTGTCACCGCAAGCTACACTTTGTGTAGATGCGAACCGTAAGTGTCGTCTCGTCGCTGTGACAGAAAACATGTCCAGTGCCAACCTGATCCAGCCTATCTGGTCCCATCTCGGCTTTCAAAAGTACAGCTTGTTGCGGTTCTGCCGGAGCCTCAACGCCTTAGCGTATACTAGCTCGTGAGTCTTCTGAACTCACACGAATAGAGAAAGGTAGTCACGCATACTCATAACCTGCCATCACCCCATGCTTGTATTACAAGCTTCTCCCTGGTTCCATGTCGGTCACTATGCTTTTCAGAGCTAACGGAGGGGTGGCGCGTGTCGCGCTTGCTTCGGGACAGCGACGGGAGGATTCTAGCGACTAGGAAGCTGCGCCGATCTCCCATGATACCATAAGAACGAATTCAAGAGCAATATATCCTACAAGTTGTACCATATACAAAAAACTTCTTCCCAGCGACGTGGAAGCGCAGAGGTGGCACTATCCATGCACGCACTACTGTACAAATCCATCAACAGGGCTGCAGTGCGTCACAGCTCTCAGCCACATGCGGACCGTCAGCCTAATTGCAAGACAATGCTTACCTTGGCCGCATTGTACAAGTACTTGACCCCATTGCCGGCCTCAATTCCACGACGTCACACCATAACGATCGTGCATCGCGGCGACATGTGGCAGATCCAGACCGCAGGTATTAAAAGCGGATGCGCGCGACAGGCGGTCAAAATTCATGAAGGAGGTCTGCATGACGGCTCAGCGAATTACGAAGGGTGAAGCGGCACTAACGGGTCCGGCCCGCCATTCAGATCGAATCACACTGCCTTCCTGCTCGCTTATGCAGCTGCAGGACATGTGGCAGCATGAGGAAGACTTTGACAACGGCCTCCCTGATATCCAACAGGAAAGCGGGGCGTGCTAGGAGCGGCTTTCCCGCAAGGGTTTGGAACTGCCTCGCGATCCAATTCGCGATGCATCGAGATGCTGTGGCCGAATGGGGCTCTGATATAAACCTCGAAGTTGTACCGGTACTTCTCTCCCTACTCCATCACTGGCTTTCCGCCGGACTTGCATTGCGGCTTGTGTTTTTGAGCACGTCCATCTTCTCTTCTTGCTACTGTCGTTGTGTCGTATTGCTATCGTCCTTCGTTATTCCTGCTGTGACAATGCCTGTCTCTCACATCGGTCTCACGGTCTCGCATCTCCCAGCTTCGTCCTCGTTCTTTCTATCTGCCCTCCAGCCTCTTGGCTATCGCTACATTGGACAGCAAGGCCATCAGGTTGGCTTTGGGATACGTGAAGCTGATTTCTTCCTGTGCCAGGAGACCCCTGGGTAAGTTTGCCGATCCATGTTGGACTACACCGCAACTGACGGTAATCCAGAATCAAAGCCGGCGCAGCACATATTGCATTCACCGCCACAAGCCGTACAGCCGTTCGAGACTTCTACTCTGCCGCTCTGAATGCCGGAGGAAGACCCAACGGGTCGCCAGCATGTCGTACCGGCGATGATGGCCATTTCAACGCTGCAGTTCTCGACTTTGACGGGAATAGCATCGAGGTTGTATACAGCGGCGCGCCGGACTACAGGGACGATGGGACTGTGATCTCTCACAGTAGGATCATCACATGGGAGCGCACTGTATCGCAGAGCATGCGCGACGATGCCAGTGTTATCAGCTCACGTACTGTCAGATCAGCGACAAAGGGCCCGACGGAGGTGTCTAAAGCGCCATCAGTCGCTTCGAAAGCACCAAGCGTTGTCTCACAAGCACCGAGTGTTGCCAGGAGTATCTCTGAGCCTGTTGCTGTTCCTCAGGCAGCCCCGCCGGCGGCCGGCAAAGGTGGCGATGCTGCTGCCACGCTCGTTGGTACGCTTCTCGGCGCAGCAGCTGGCGCGGCAGTTGCTTACGCTTTCGTGCGCAGCGAGAGAGACAGTGCGAAGAAAGAGGCGGATTTCAGCGCGTTCATGGAGGCGAAGAACACGGTCAAGGCTGCAGTGGGCCAGCTCGCTCAGGCCTCGACACCACCCCAGCCACCCCAGCAGGACCCACCTCCGGCATACGAACCAGCCCCCTCCGTGGCCAGATCAGCTGCATCAGTACACCGCAACGATGACGCAGGGTCTGTCGTTTCCGCTTCACCGTCTCGAGCATCGCAAGTGCCCAGTACGCGTGGCCCGAGGCAGATCGAGGCAGCGCCTGCCAGCTACTATGCGCCTGCACCCTCACAGGTGTCTTTGTCGCGATCGCAGACCGCAGGGCCTTTGCAGATAGAGTATGCACCCGCGCGCTCTGTTGCTGGATCCGATCTTCGTTCGCGCTTCAGCGCTTCTCGCTCGATGACAAGCCCTGAAATGCGGACGATCGAAGCAGCTAGAAGTGTTGCATCAGTGTCCACTGCCAGACCGGAGAGTAGACCTGAAAGCCGGGCTCCCTCACGAGCTCAGAGCGTGGCCCACAGCACTGCACCCAGCTCTTTGATCTCATCGTTCGTGCCTGACCATATCTCGAGAAAGCCTGAGGGTAGCGTTTACTCGCATCACTCCAGCAGGTCCAAGGCCAAGTCGTCTCATACTCAGACTTCGAGGCACAGCTCGCACTCGAAATATACAAGTAGTCGCAGTAAAGACGAAGAGAGATCCCCGTCACCGCCGCCAGCCTCTGAAGCTTCTGCGAAGAAGCCTTCGAAGGCAGCGTCGGTCATCAGCAGCCTCTTCAGTCGCGACAAGGATAAGAATTCGTCAGCCGACAGTGACTTCATTGATGATCTGGACATAGATGAGCTCACTGAAGATGACTATGAGACTGTAGTTCCTAGTGACAGCATAAGTCAAGCCGGCTCTTCGCGCCGCTCGCACCGCCGCAAGCATCGAAGCAGGACCGATGAGTTGAGAGAGGAAGCCGGCACAACTGTCAGCAAGTCCTCACACCGCTCTCACCGGTCCCACCGCTCGCACAAGTCGCGCTCGCAGCACGACTCGGGCTCGGAATCGGACTCCGACCACTCGACCGAGTCGAGGCGCCGGCACCGCAGCAGCCGCTTTAAGGTCGTGTCAGAGCCCAGCGATGTGAGCACCATCAAGCCCGCGAAGAGCTCTTCGAGAGACAAGGAGCGGCGCAAAGACTCGGTCACCGAGGGCAGCAAGTACGATGATCTGTTTGATCAGGTGCAATATGGGCGCGGCTCTGTTCCTGTGAGGGGCATCACGCCCAGTATGATCAATGCTTCGACTGACAACAAGAACAGAAGCGTAATTAGCTTCGCCATGGGACAGAAGATGAAGGCGTTTGGGGGGTGAGCATCAGCAGCAGGAGCATCTGGGCGGCGTACTTGGAAAGGGATTCCTTCAGAATTGGTAATATCACAATGCGTTTTTGAGAAATTCGAATATGGTTATGATACCTCCTTCTCTATGTGTCCAAACCATGCAGTGACGCAGAGTGTAGTTGCACGTTACTGTGTAGGTGGAAGAGGCGCGGGGCTGCACTAGTGGTCTGCGCCGCCAGCCGGAGTCACCCACGGTCCCACGCACAGGAGGAATTTCTTGCTCGCCCGCGCCCCTGTCGACACTCGCAACCACATCCACCAAAAGTGACCACCATGGGCGCCGCATTCGACTTTGCGCCGGAACGGCCAGAGCACATCCAGACGATCCTCGATGGCCTGGACAGATACAACCCGGAGACGACGGGCACCTTCCAGGACTATGTCATGGCCCAGTGCGAGAACCAGACGTACGACTGCTACGCGAACCTGGCCCTGCTGAAGCTGTACGTGTACCTCCCCCCGCTTGCTGCTGCTGCTGCTCCGGCTGCTCCGGCTGCTCCTGCTGTTGCATGATGAACAAGTAACCACAACGTTTCCTATTACCCGAGGTCAGGAGATTGAATCCCTCCCCCACTGAAGTCTATCATATTAGCTCTATCTGAACGCAACCTGCCACGCTCTGCTGTGCACGATTCTCATTGTCGGCCATGACTGACCGCATCGCCGCAGCTACCAGTTCAACCCGCACCTCGCCCGCGACGAGACCATCACCAACATCCTCGTCAAGGCCCTCACCGTCTTCCCCAGCCCCGACTTCTCCCTCTGCCTGTCGCTGCTGCCCGTCCACGCCCTCGCGCCCCTCTCCTCGTCCGCACACAACCCCGCCGCCGGCGACGCCCCGCTCTCCGAAGCCGTCCAGAAGCTCAACGAGCTGAGGAACCTGCTCGAGGGCGCCGACTACGCCACCTTCTGGTCGACGCTGGATTCGGACGACCTGTACGCTGACCTCATCGCCGATGTCGCTGGCTTTGAGGAGCTGATGCGCGTGCGCATTGCCGCCACCGTCAGCCAGGCGGTGCGTGAGGTCGACCAGGGCATCCTCGAGTCGTGGCTGAACCTGTCTGGCGACGAGTTCCAGCAATTTGTTGGCAGCGCGTGTGGCTGGGCTGTTGAGAGCGGCAAGGTCAAGGTGCCCATGAACAAGGACAACGAGGCCAAGGGCACGGTTGTGAGGGAGAACGTCAAGTTTGACCGTAAGTCACGTGTCGAATCTTGCCTTGCTATGGACGCTAATACCTCGACAGAGTTTGCACGCGTCATCAAGAGGGCGTACGAGCAGCCTGCATGAGCAATGAATGCAAGACACGACGATACGAGATGACGGACATCAGCTCCCCAGGAGCGCGCGCTCGGCGTAGCGTGAACACGCAGATTGAGCAGGCGTTGAGGGATGTGGCTGCAGCAGCCTGCATAGAGGACGCAATAGTCACTCTAGCCACAGCAATGGACTTGAGCTTGTATATACCCCAGCGATCGACACTACACTGTCTTGACCTCGATTGCGCCGTCGCCAAAGCCGGTGCAGAGGCCGATGCCGCGGACTATCAGTGAGGTCAGATAGACGATGAACATATCAAAATAACACGCCATGAAAGATACATCTCTAGACTGAGTGATGATACGCAAACTCCTTTGGAGTATCGAACGACTCACAGTCTGCATCCGGTAGTTCTGTCTGAGCATGTCCAGAGCTCCGCCATTGGGCCACAGAGCACCCTAGCGCCTGCAGGTCAGCACGTCGTTGCCTCCTCTAAAAGCACGGCATCACAGATCAACGCGACAGCTCGATTTACAACTGGCCAGGATATACAAACCAGGAGTGAAGTTGTCACAATGGCTGCCATTCCAATCGTCGACTTCAGCGCGTACTCCAATACAGACAGTGCACATGACCAAATCTCTGCAGCGAAGGACATCGACTATGCATTCCGAAGCCAGGGCTTCGTGTATCTCAAGAACCACGGTGTGTCCAAGGAGCGGGTAGAGCAGTGTTTCGCATGGGTACGCTGACCTTCCACTCACACGGCTACATCGAACTACCCCGTGATGTTTACAAGCACCACCATCAGGCCGAGGAGTGTTCATCTGACGCCTCAACAGAGCAAGAAGTTCTTCGCCCTCCCCCTCGAGACGAAGAACCTCGCTCCCCATCCCCCAGGAGGTACGCACCACCGCGGCTACTCGGCGCCAGGGCTGGAGAAAGTAACCCAGAACCAGTTCGACGCCAACGAACTTTCAAAAGCAAGAGAGGTACCAGACCACAAACAGTCCTTCGAGTCCGGAAACGTAAACGACGACCTGCAACCCAACATCTGGCCGCCCGAGTCCGCGCTCCCTGGTTTCCGAGCGTTCATGGAGTCCTTCTTCACAGAGTGCGAGGGCCTAGTCCACCACCTCCTCGACGCACTAAGCCTCGCGCTCAACGCCGTGCATACCCTTAGCACGACGCACAAAAGTAGTCTTTTTCAATTGCGGCTCCTGCACTACCCATGCATTGCAGTTGCAGAGCTAGAGCGCGGCAGGAGGAGCAGAATCAATGCGCACTCTGATTTCGGCACGCTGACGCTACTTTTCCAGGACAGCGTCGGCGGCCTGGAAGTCGAGGACGCCCAGCAGCCTGGCGTCTTCAGGCCGGTACAGTCCGTCACGGACGCGGTGCTTGTGAACATCGGGGACTTGATGGCGCGGTGGAGCAACGATCGCTGGAGGAGCACTGTGCATCGCGTTGTCGCGCCGCCGGAGAACGGACGCGATGTAGTGCCTGATAGATACTCCGTTTCGTTCTTCGCGACTGCGGATCCGGAGACTCTCATCGAAGCGCTACCGGGCTGCTGGAGCGAGACTAATCCCAGGAAGTACGAGAGCGTGACGGCGTGGGGTTATGTGCAGATGCGCATGGCGGCGTTGTACGAGGACACCGAGAAGGAAGAGAGGCTGTGCGGACAGTAGCTCACTGTACTGGTTGTTTCCCATCTGGCCGGTGCACCTGCCTGGCTCGTGTTGTGAAAGAAGAACAGCTCTCGAATCTCAAGCGTACTGTTGGCGAGCGCGACGTGTGGGGACATTGAATCGCCCTAGGAGCCGGCATGCAACCACAGTGGGAATGACGATGGGAGCCGAAACCTGTAAAAATCAAAAAATTGAGAAAAGGAAGAGAAATCTTAAATTTGAAGCTACGCTGCGCTGCACTATCGTGCTTTAGAACGCTCCAGGGCAGAGTATCACGAAGGTAGGCTTTTTGGTGAATCCTAGCGGCTGAATTGAATTCATAGAAGTAACATGTACGTAAGATGTGGAAAACGTGTGTTGTAGATGAAGTAGCGCGAGCCACGAAGTTTGGGTAGGGCTGCTGATGAGGTCGTTTGCGAGACTGCTACGTTGATGCTGGTGACGAGCACATGTGAATGATACGAATACACATAAGAGCCTTCGACGTTGTCAACACAACACACAAGCCAGCGCGGGCACGAATGGGCAACGAACATACCATGACTTAAGACCCACTTGTCGTACATATTCCTCCATCTTTTCAAATACAATCTCTTGGAGAGTTCTGGACACCGACCTTTGTCCACTCTTTGACTTGCCTGAGATCCATGACCTTGCCATCAGCTCCGTATCTTCCTTGCGCACTCCACCAGTCTCGGTCGACTGCAGTCTCTGGCCTCCATCTCAGCATCTTCCTGACACGCTCCTCAATCTCCCCCTTGTTCTCGATAACGTCTGCCACCAATACTCCAATGGCGGGGCTAGCCATGAAGCCGTTTCCAGAACCGCCAACAGCCACAATGAGATTCTCGATCTCAGCGTGCCTGTCAATCAAGAACCTGCGGTCGACAGTATCGGAATCCCAACACATGCGCGCAAAGCTAAACTCGCGCTCTGCAAGCTGCGGCATCGTCTCACGAAGAAGTTGTCGCATGCGTGCCTCAGCCTCGGCAGGAATCTGATGACGTGCGAAAGGAACAGAGCAGAACGTGCCGTCCTTAACGATGGGGTTGATGTAGCCAGGGTGCTCATCGCAGAGCTTCATCTCGTACTTCTCGGCATCTGGCTCGATGAAGAAACCTCGGTCAACGCCGTATAGCACAGGCAGATCTTTGTACAGAGCTGCTTCCTCCTTGGATAACGGGATGTGCGCGAGCGTCCAAGCCGTGGGCCGAAGCTGGTCCTTGAAGTCAAGAAGACGATCGCTGCTGGCTCCTGCAGACAGAACCGTGTGTTTCGCAGTATGAGTGGTGCAGTTAGAGGTGCGTGCACCCATGACGACTTTCGAGTCCTGATTATACAGCAGAGTCTCGACGCTGCCCTCAGGGTCGCCAGTCACGAACTGCACTCCCAGCTTCAAGGCCTCCGCATGCATGGCCTTCATGGCGCCGCTTGCAAAGACCCAGCCGGCACCGCCTTGCTTCCAGAACCCTCGCCACCCGGGAAATCGGCCCTGTAATACACCTTCAGGCATTGTCGCCTGGAAGTCTTCTTTCGTCGTCAATGGCACCAGTTCGGCGTCCTCACCATCAGCATATTCGACACACCGCTGGTAAGCATCGTCGCTCACAGCCGCATCGATGAATCCTGTGGGGTGATAGAACGGCTTAAGCAGATCATCGTATTTCCATGCGTTCATGGCGATTTGATGCACCCGGTGCCAGAAGTACTCCTCTTCGGACTCGTCCTGCGACGGGTCGTTGGCCTCCTCAGCGATCTTGTTTAGGTCATTGCCCGCGGAGATTGCAGAAGGGAAGGCGTTGCCATCAAGGACCTTGATGCTCGTATAGCCTCGCCTGGCGAGTTCCAGCGCAATGGAGCAACCCCATATCCCCGCACCGATGATTAGGATCTCACTGTCTGTTTGCGAAGCCATGAGGAGATGGAAAGAGGGTGCATATTGCCCCACGTCACTTTGAGTGGAGCAGGCAAAGTGCACACTCCTGATCTAACGCACCTCGACAGATCGAGGGAGAACCTCAAATGATCAGAGGACTGATGTCAGGCTATCCTTGCGCGAGTTCTACCTCGATGGTGACGAGGTGCGGATGGCTAAAATGTGCGCTCCTCCCAAGACGGCTAGCCTCCGCGGCATTCGCGACCTCGGGATGCACGACGAGTGCATTGCCATTACGCGCAGCGACACTCACTATCCGCCTTCATGATCCGCATATCGACGGCACGACCGTCGTTACTACGATTGAAGATATGCGCGGTCCGGGCGACAGCGCATCCAGGGTTGGCTGGAGCAGCATTCAAATGTGCGCAGCATTCCGCAAAGTCGAACAGGCTGGGCATAAAAGACCATTGGAACGCTGAGACACTGCGCACGACTGACAAGTACCCGTTGTCGGTCCAGTTGCTCGAGAAGGTCCACCCAGAAACAGAAGAAGTGCACGTGCGAAGAAATAAATCAGCGCTCAAAACAAAGCGGAAGACCGCTACTAATCACCACGCGAGGACCCAGATTGTAAGTCCCGACCTATGTGGTACGTCGAGTCTGGCCTGGGTGCTGCCGACGCATGCTGACGAGCCCCTCGCAGACGATGTCTTGAAGTACTACGGGAAAAGCCTGGAGATCCACAAGGGATGTGACATCCTCGACATAAACCCCGGCGCCGGGCTGTGGTCGCAGAAGCTCCACGACTTCCTCCAGCCCCGCAGCCACGTTCTCATGGAACCGTCCTACGAACGGTTCAAGCCGTTTCTCGATCCACTCCTCGATGCGCCGGACTCGACATACAAACTGGTGCAGAAACCGACCACTGATTTGGACTACTACGCTGAATTGGTCGCCGAGAATGTCTTCCCGGGCCAGACTCGCGTTGATCCCCAAGACACAGCCGGACAAGACTTGAACAAGACGCTCCTGGTAACAGGCATGTTGGCATGGGACCCAGTGCTGCCTGGTTTGTCGTTCGACTCGATGGCAAAACAGCTGTACAACCTCTTTGCGTCAGCCATACGATCCAACGATTATGTCCACTCATATGGCCGCGTACGCACATTGCTATGGGTAAATTCCAGCGAATTCGAGCCAGTTATTGCCAAGTCCGCAGCCAGGTTTCTCAAGAACAACGCCTTGCTGGAGATGACCCAGAGCATGGAGGTAATAGTGGAAGGACCTCGCGGGCCTAGAGGCACGGGCAAGGGCTCACCCGGTCGCTCTCCTCAGTACGAGATTGAGAGCACAGTGCGTGCAATACAACGGGCAAGAGCAAAAGGCATGTCACTACCCTCACACCGCGAGGACACCATGCACAAGATTGCCGCCGAGATTGAGAAGAAATACGAGGGGACTGGCCAGGTCAAGTTTGGGTGGCTCCATGATTATTTATTGACAAAACACAAAGAGGGGACTACACCCACAGGACTGCTCAGCAATCAGCAATTTGAGCACGTTGACCGTCTCATCGCTTTGCAAGCCAAGTATCCTGATGTAGATTTCGAGGCTATAGGAAATGGTAGAGATCCTACAAAGAAGAAGACCTGGAGTTTCTTCAAAGGACGCGAAGACCATCCTGCCCGCGAAGAAGCCCACTCCTTCTCTCTCGGCAAATCAGCAGACCGCTCCGCCGTCGCCAAACTTGAACAACTCGAAGAAGTTGCCGACATTGGCGAACAATTGTATATCAAAGAATGCGCTGCATTGCGCTTGGCAGATGGCACGCCCGAGAAAGATGCCCTCCTCAAACAAATAGAGAATTTGGACAAGCAATGGGAACAAGCTACCAGCCGCGTTGTGACAAACTACAAAGCAGTCCCGACCGCAAGCCTCGACGACCGCATCTCCCTCCGCTTCCCACCACATCCACGCTTGCAATGGGACCGCCGCGGATTCGAGCCGCTCACCATGCAGCCCGAGGAAGTGTGGCCCCCGAATCGCCTCTCGCTCATCAGCTCAACACCGCACGCCCGGCCACCCGGTGAAACGAAGGACTGGTACGAATGGTTGCACGACTTCGTGTATGCTTTGTACGCGGTCCCGTCGGCGTCCTTGCCCGATGCGCTGAATAAGATGCAGCACGGCGCTGCGGAGATCATGGCCAACTGTCCCGCGCTCACGGATCCTGATAAGGGGGGGAGATTGCAGATGAAGCATCTCAGGGTCAGAGTTCTGACGAACGAGATGGTAGAGCAGCTCGTAATGGCGTACCGTGATTGGCCATTCAAAGAGCCAGGCAGTGATCACAGCAAATATTTTAGGTGGAAGGGGTTGGCTTCCGGGCAGGGTGAATAAAGCTAGATGCACATGGAGTGTTTGACTTTGTAATAGCAATATATCTCGTAAACAGGCCCATGCAGCGCAAGGCTGGTAGATGTTGTGATCACAGTCCAACCAGGATTTACCAGAGTGATGATATCCACGCGATGGCGCTCGCTAAAGGCGCCTCATAGCCTGCATGCAGCTGCCCACAACACCGACATCAACTCCTCGACGTAACACAGTGCTGTGTAACGCACTTTCTCGCTCACCGGGCTCACTCCCGAAAGGTCGTGTAATATCTTGCGTTCGATTGGTAATTGCCAGCGTTCGGTGCCGCGTTCAACATGAACGGATGTTCGGTGTCCTTGGCGCAACAGACCACCTTGTAGACGATGCCTCCAAAGGGAGGTCACTGAGCGACTACGAATCGGCCAACGCTAGCCACAATAATCACCGCTGCCTAGTTACCATTTCACGACCCTCTTATGGTCCGCTCGCAAATTTTCGATTGCTCAGGGAGAGGCACACAAGAGCTCCGCGGCGTTGACGCATCCGCATTGCGGAGTCTGCTAGCACAACACACAGGCGGCCTGAAAGTTGGTCCGCCTCCGCGTGCTGCGAACGTGCCAATCAAATCCACGTGTTATGTTCGGACTCCTCGAGGACTCCGAAAAAGCGAACGAGACACTTGGCTGTCGCATACAATGAAGAATCAGGCAAAGGTTGCGCTATGAACCAATCAAGGAGAGGGGGTAGCATGCTCTCGTCAGACGAAGTCAAACAGAGCGTTTAGACCCGCAGACAGCGGCGGAAAGAAGGTCCGACAGCCATTAGCGGCACGACTAGGAAACGACGACATGGGGTACGACAGATGCGTGCCGCAGCGGATATAAGAAGAGCTCGATGCGGCAAATGCGACATTGCCATTAAGATGCTGACTGCTGCTTGATCCATAGCATCTACGTAGCTCGAATCTGAAGACTCAGAGCGCCTATTTCCTCCCAACGCAGGTACACGACGACGTGGACCTCGACACACGTCATGCACAACTCCATTCTCCTCGCTCTCTGGGCAGGCGGATCGTTCGTCCTGTACAAGCTTGTTTCTCTCCTTCTCACTGAGCGCTATTACCGCAATGAGGCCAAGAGGCTGGGTTGCGAGCCTGCAGGCGAATTCGATCTCGTGGACTTCCAGGGCATTCGCAACGTGTCGAGGATGATCGCAGCCGATAAGAAATTCATCATTCCAGACTACATCAAGGGCCGCGTTGATCAAGAGTGTGCCGACAAGGGGAGAAACATCACGACTTTCAATCAAAAGCTTTTGGGTGCCAGGAGCATATTCACCACTAATCCCAAAAACGTTCAGGCAGTCCTTGCCACACAGTTCAAGGACTTCGGTTTGGGCGAGAAGAGGAACGTTAACTTTTCTGCTTTGCTCGGACAAGGAATCGTAAGCATGGCATCTCGAAAGCTTCCAGGGTAATATTGACTGGTACCACAGTTCTCTACAGATGGTGCCGAATGGCAACATGCGCGCAACATGCTTCGACCCCAGTTTGCTCGCGAGCAAGTCAGCGACCTCGATCTTGAGGAAGAGCATATCAAGAATTTCATGCGCGTTATTCAAGTCAATGCAGATGGTTGGACAGACATCACAGACATCCAGCCTCTGTTCTTCAGATTGACAATCGATTCTGCTACGGAGTTCCTATTCGGCGAGAGCGTTGACTCGCAACTCACAGCCCTCCCGGATTATGCCTCAGCCCGACCACCCATGGCCGTCAGCGAGAAGGAATTTGCAACCTCATTTGACGCAGCACAAGCCAGTGTCGCAACAGCCACGCGTCTGGGCGAGCTTGCGTTCCTCGCACGAGACAAGACATTCCGACACCACCGCGACGTCTGCTGGGCATTCATCGACCACTACGTACAGATAGCATTGCGACAAGGAAAAGCAACTGAGAAACGTAACTCCACTGAAAAGCAGAAATACGTCCTCCTCAACGCCCTCGCACAGTCCACACGCGACCCCATCGAGCTGCGCGCACACATGATCTCCATCCTACTCGCCGGCCGCGACACCACCGCCTCACTGCTTTCATTCACGTACACACTATTTATCAAGCATCCCGAGGTGTACCAGAAATTGCGCAATATCGTACTGGAAGAGTTTGGCACCTACACCAACCCCCGCAACATCACCTTCTCCAGCCTCAAGTCCTGCAATTACCTCCAATGGGTCCTCAACGAGACTTTGCGCCTGCATCCCGTGGTCCCGCTTGACGGCCGCCGGGCGCTCAAGGACACCACGCTGCCCACCGGTGGCGGTGTGAACGGTGACAAGCCCGTGTATGTGCGCAAGGGTACGCAGGTCGATTACAGTGTATACGTGATTCAGCGCCGCAAGGATCTGTGGGGCGAGGACGCGGATGAGTTCCGGCCTGAGCGTTGGGACGGGAGGAAGAGCGGGTTTGAGTATCTGCCTTTCAACGGCGGGCCGAGGATTTGCATTGGGCAGCAGGTAAGCACGCTCTTTGACATGCTTGGTGATTGTGGCTGACAAAATGGTAGTTTGCTCTTACCGAGGCTGGTTACGTGCTTGTGAGACTGGCGCAGCGCTTTGAGGAGGTTGTTGGCGTCAACAACAGCTGGGACAGCGTGAAGAATGGTGGACAGGGGTATTTTAGGACGAAGCTTAGCTTGACTGGGTGCCCGGCGGATGGAGTCAAGGTTACAATGAAGGAGGCTAAGGAGTGATTTGGAATAGGCTTCGCAAGTAGTTGGTGTCAATAGTGAACGAGATTTCCAAAACATGATGCCGGAGTTAAGGATCTTGTGCTTATGCTTTAGGTCCGACTGACAGGTGAGGTTTACCTAGGGAGATGGCTGTTGATTAGTGGATGGATGGAATCGGTCAACTGACATATATTCCTCCATCGCACAGCCTGGACAGACACCCATCCAATCATATCCCTGTTCCGATGGCTTTGACGCAGTCTGATGAACAAAGCGGTCGATACATTGCGTGATCCTCTTTCATTGCCAGGTAGGGCAAATAGTACTATTGCTCTGACAAACCTTCCAGAGGGAAGTGCGTTGTCAAGACATCGCCAGGTAGTGACTGTAGTGTGAAAGAAATAATAAGATTGACGCGCTATTTGGCAAGCTTTGGCGTGTCGGGTGAGAACAAACAGGTCGTTGAATACATCTTTGCTGGTAAGAAAAGCGACAGCTGAACGTGCATATCTTCAATTAATGAAGTCTCACCATCTCTTTCAGAGCTTGAAGTCGAGATGGACTTCTCGAACGCTTGTCGAAAACGGGTGCCAAACTTGCCTGCGTAGATGGCGGGGTTGGGGATATCTCCACGCCAGACGTGGTAAGTGTTGAGTTCGCGCTGAGATGCTTGTCACTCTCCCAAGATGACGAAGTCTCAGACTCACCACAAGTGTCATGCATAGGTTCGACAGGCTCGTCCGGGATTCCTTCCTGCACTCCACTATGCTCGTCCCATGTCAATGGAAGCGTTCTGCTATGCCCAAAGATGACAGCACCCTGCCCTTCTAAAGCAGCGGGACTCTTCAATTTTCGCTTGAAGACGCTTAGTAGTTTAGGCGGAAGCAAAACTTGCACTCGATCGCAGTGGCTCTGTGCCGAGTCTGCTTCGCACTGACACGACTCGAACAATTTGTCTGGACAATGCCAATGGACGTTGTCGACAAGTTGCCATGAGGCACCGGCTTTGTTGCCCCACCTGCTCATGATGCCTTCCAGATCCAAAACTGAAACAGCAAGATGGTCGCTACCTGTTGGTACCTTCGTCCACCAACCACAGTTGCCAGTCTTGCCTGCTGGCTTCAGCAACTCGCCGAATCCCGAGCCGAACAGAATCGTTGCGTCAATCTCTCGCACCAGGTCTACCCAGCCCTTGCCGACCGATCTCAACGTGATGAACCGAGGTCGAATGGGATCGTGATCCATGGCGATGTCTGTGAAGTCGTAGCCTTCAAGCCGTTCACGCGGGCTTTTTCTGACTTTGAAAGCGATACCATCTTCAGTACTGGACTGCGACTGATATGTGATCATTTGTTCGGGCACATGGTAAAGTTCGTCGACCCGATCCTTCAGACGATAATAAGTCGTCTTCTTTTTGTGAGTCATGGTAGCTTGGCTTGGTTCGAGTCCCTGTCCGATTGTGGTTTCTTCGAAATCTTCGTCTGTGCTTTTGTGCAGTGGGAGATTTTGATTGTGTGCGTTCATCAGGGCTGAAATGGCTGCTTGCTTACCGACCTTTGAGTTGTCGATAGGTGCCATATGCTCTGACTTGAACATAAAGTAGTCCTTGAAATCATTGGTTGCTCCATGTCTCAGAGATGCACGCACCAGATGCAGAAGAGCGCTAATTCCATCGACAAGCCAGGCCCGGCGATCAACAACGTCAAAGAGCACAACATACTTATCCGCGATCCAATCAAGTTGGTTCTTGTAGTCCTTTCGAGACCTCATGATGTCCTTGTCTTTCTTGCTGAGGACGCCTGATAGTCCGACGGAGAGAAACTTGCCACCGGAAATGGATACCTTTTCGAAGGCAAACCCTGGTTTTGTCCTCGACAGTTTACTTTGCCTAATGTCGTATGACGCTTCGGGTAAACCTGAAGAGTCGTTACTCCACACGTGTGTTGCAGGTCAAGTCGACAGTTACTTACCAGTCAAGGCTCGGACACGGGAGCACCACCCCACGAAATGTCTCACTGACTCTAATTCATGAATATTGATCGTATCTCCTTGTACTGGCGAGAGTGCTTTGACTCTGGGATCGTCGTAAGATAGGTGCATCCCATCATCTTGAGTGAGAAGGTGCCAGGCACAGGCCGTGTTAGTGTGCTTCGTCAACACCAACGCGCTGCTGAAGCCCTTTATGAAGATAGTTCCAGCAAAATTCGTTATTCTCGGTGAGTCAACGAGAGCTGCCATGATGTTCAGTCTCATCTCCAGTCCAAGAAAACCTTCGGGCTTCTTCAGAATTGGAAATCCTTTAACCAGTGTGGGTTCCTGGAACAGACTAACCCAACACCTTCCTCGCATTGCATCTTCCGGACCGGGTAATGGTACATCGACAGTGGAGTGCGTAATATTTCAGGCAAGATACCCTTCTCCTTGTTGCTTCAGAACTACGCTCGGTCGGCACGAGCTCAATTTGCCACTGTTCGAGGATCTCAATGCTGCGCCCAGCCATGAGATTGCTTCTCCAACTTCTGCTATCGCTTCTGCATTACCCACCACAGAGATCAGGGCTTCGTCCCCAGATTGCTGATAGACGAGTTTCAGTAACATTGTTTCCTTTTCTAAAACCACATGTCAGACAGCGTCCTTTACATGACTCAACGATACACACCTGAGGATGCGCAAGTCTTGGCCGCTTCAAGAACATCGAGGAGCGCATTGGACACCCTTGGCCAGCATTGACGCAGATATTGCTCGACAGTCGTCGCTTGAGCGTCGTGCTCTCGGCCTGTCAGAGCTATAGCTTGATGTAAGAAAACGTCATATTCTACGTCGTAGCCTTGCTCTTGGAAGAAGGTTGATGGACTCCACGACATCGAGAATCGTGCCTCGTACTTTCCAGGATTTTGGGAACGACTTATTACTCGGAGAGACTGCGAAGCGGAGATATCAGCCAAGATCATCTCACCAATTGATTGACAGCCACCCAGCTCCGGACGTTCCGTGATCACTACGTGCTCGATACGACTGATGAGCCACTGGTGTGCCTGACTCGTGATGATCAGATTCTTGTAGGTTGGAATTCTGTTGCCTTCAGCCTCGTCACTCTCATCTACAGCCTCTGTGAAGTCGTTGACTCCAATGAAGGTTTCGTCCTCATTTTGGATGTCCCTGTCGACCGAAGTACGCCAATGGTCAATCTTCTCTCCAATGGTCCATGCTGCGCTTTTGTCTCTGGCAGCTTCGCTCTCACATAGCCGTCTCAGCTGAGCGACGATCGCACTGTACGAAGTCAGCTAGCGTGCCACAGTACAGATGGCTTCGTCCTGTGAACCCACTGGCGATGTTTACTGATGAACACCATAGCATCACGCGACTCCTGAGTTCTATCCACGCTCGCCAAATCGATGGCAAATCCCTTCAGGAGTCGTGGCAGCTGCTCATATAGTCTATCCATCGAGTCAACTTGGCCAGACACCACTTCACCCGAAATGTGCTCCAGTATGTCTGCAGCAATTTCTGCAATGTACTTATCTCTGGAACCTGAAGCTACGCTCGATTGATCCGAGTACACGGATCCGGTATCGTCTACAGTCGATCTAGAGGCGTGGATGCGACGAATTACTTGATCGTCTTTGGCGGTCTTCTTTTCCTCAGAAGCGTACCCAGAGTCCACGATGGATTTGGTCTCGGCTGTCAAGCTAGTGCCCTGCGAGACGCCCTGAGAATCTGAACCATGGCTCCCAGAGTCTATGGTAGATTTGCTCCCGACCGTCGAGCTAGTGACCTGCGGGACGCCCTGAATATCTGAACCATAGCTCTGAGACTCTTCCCTCACGTCGATAGACTGAGGAATGAAGGGCTTAATCCCGGTCACTGGGTCATTCGTGCTCGTCTTGTCTGGGTTCCCGCTCCGAGTCTCAAAGTCCACCGTGCGCGGAGTATCGGGCTGAGTACGACGGCTCCGGACGCTTTTTAAACTCTTTTCTGGAACAAATCGACCTTCGCTATACAATTTCCCGGTTGAGATGTCTTCGAGTTGGTATACCCATGTGAAAACCCCAGGGTTATACGTAGCTCTATGTATCGTGAACTCTTTATACGAAATTACCCGTTCACCGACAATGCTGGCTCTATCGACAATGCGGGTACTCACGACATCGCCTGCCCTAAAAAGTGACTGCAAGCTTAGCAGAGACCATAGTGACTGTGAATTGATGGAGTACTCACAGAAGGCGGCTTCCGGTGACTGTCAGATCGATGATATGTAGACATCCTCGAACGCGATTGGGAAATGCTTGTCGCTGAACCTCGATGACTGCGCTAGTCACAAAGCTTTGAAACATGAACTCAGAGATGAATGTGGGAGGCCAGCAGTTGTCAGCTTGAGGCAGTGGTGGAAACAGTCATGCACGCAACCCCGCACAATTCCGCCACACATACTTCCGGTGAAGGCTGGGCAGCGTTTGACGAATAACAGTAAGTTGGCTGATGTGCGATTGACTAGACTTTATCAATCTTCTTTGGAACCCCCACTGAACTACACCGTCGCTATACACAAATTGCTATCTTAATGCAGCGCAGCTAACAGTAAGTAGTACGGCTAGTAACGGCTACGGGCTATAGCTATAAGTATAGTAAGTAGCAGCAATTAGATAAGGCTATAGCCGTAACTATACATAGCTATATACAAAGTTGTAGTATAGGCGTAGCATAGGATCTCGATACTCACTGAAGAGTAGATGCACGCGTACTTGCTACGTTTTGTCCACATCAGTATTTTGACGAAGAGGTTGCTAGCGAAATTGGTCGTTTCAACACGCGCCTGGAGATACTACTTGGTGATCCAACACTGGTAAAGGGATTTGTTGCTTCAAAACTACCAAGGAATGAAACACGCTCAGTGTACCATCCTTAGAAGAAATCAAGACCGCACTTGACCATGAAATTTCTTCTCCAATATCTGCACTCGCCTCGTCAATTCCAGCGACATGCACACACCGTAATACAATGCCTGAAAGTTGAGCACTCGCAAGTCATTTCATGCAATCATGAGTGTCATATTCTTCGTTAAGCGTAACACGCCTTCTGCTTTTAGTTATTCGGCCCAGTGAAATTCCCAATGAACACCACCAGGATCGCACAATACGCCGCAGAAGCAGCGAACATCTCATGTCTCGCAGCTTTTGTCAAGACGGACATCGCCGCGCTGAAGAGCAAAGTAAAGACGATCAAAACTCCCACTGCGTTGAAGGTGTTGTGGTATGTGTTGGCGGGGGTGTTGCCATTGATCGTGATCGTGCTCGTCAGTTGGTACATAGTGACTGCTGCTGTTAGAGTGTGCTTTCTGCAGTCGAAATCTGCATGAGACTTACCGATTGGAACAATGAGGAGGATGAAGATGACGAATGTGATGAATATGTTGACCATTTTGTCGATGCGTGTTGCGCTGTACAAAGAGATGTCTGTGTTCTTCGTCTTTGCTGCCAGCTCAGGAGTGCGGAAATACTTCTGGTGGGATGTTAGTAATCCGCGTAACTGTTCCTGGCGATCATGATCGTACCAAGAGAGGTGGCTGCTTCAGATTGAACCACTTCTGAACAGTGCCATCGACCTGTCCGATCAAGGTCTCAACGCCGCCGTCGAAAGCTGCGCGTTCACGTCCAGTGCTGATTGACACGATGTCTTCTTTGCAACGAACCGATTCCATCTCGCCATCATGCAGCGGCTTCGTATTGTTGTAGTACCGACGCACACTGCGATAGTCGCGATCAGACGGTCTCTGGAAGGACTCGAGTGTGCGGACTTTGATAAGCACGTCGTCTATGACGGTCAGCAATGCGAGCTACATCCAGGCATATCGCATACCGTATTCCATTAACTTTGTCTTGATTTCTCGAAGAACGGTTCTCCGTGTTCGTTCGCCATCTTCATCCGACCCAGCGAGTCGGGTCTTGGGGCGTTCGGGATCTTCGTCGAAATCATCCCAATCACAGTTGTCGAGTTCTTTCTCTAGTTCTGTGATCTCATCTTGGTAGTCAAGTAGAATACGCGAGTGCAGATAGCTATACGATCTGTACAGGCCAAAGTTTGCGTCACTGGCTTGGAACGTTGCAAGACGCGGGAATCCATTAGGGTTATTCTCCACTAATGGCGAATCTTAGTTTCGAGGTTCACATGGCGCGATCAATGAGCTTACGTGTGCGTGTTCTTGTCTCAGTCACATGAGGAGGCTCGGGCGTGATCTTGAACGAGCCTGTTACGCGCCGTATGAAGCCCGGTCGCTTCTCGTCTTCTGCTTGATGTTAGACCATGCAAGGTAAAATCACGCATGACACGGTGATATCGCATCTGAAATCGATCCGCGCGATAGGAATGTGTGAGTAAGCCGATGCTGGTGGCTGACTCTAGGCTTTGGATGACCTACCGGGCTGTGCATGTTCCCCAGCGGCTACGGGAGCGGCCTCGAGATCAACTTGGTCGTTTTCTTCCCTGATTTCGATGATTGCATCACCCTGTAGCGTGCTTGTATCTGTGTTCGTGGGCGATACTGGAGTCTTCTCGTCTGTAAAAGTGTCGCCTGTCATTGTGCGCGATGGGGCCATTTTCGCGGGGTGAGACTGTCAAAGCAAGGATGCAAGAACGACCGGAACGCCAGCAGCAACGAGACGGGACGCAGAACCAGACAAGAACACCTTGCGATGCAATGCAACGAACGGACTGTGGCTTAACGCAAACTGTGGCGGGTCAAGTACATTTACAATCTCCAGGCAGCGATTAAAGAAGCGGAGAAGAAGAGATCATCCAAGGTCCTGACCGTGCCCTTCATGCACCCAGCCCCAGGGCGCCCTCAACATCAGAAATTCATTGGGCGATCATCAGCCTCAGCTGCATCGAGCTGTGACACTGCCACAACCGTCCCGCTCTGACGCTGCGCCTCATGTCCCGAGCTTCAGATCTTTCTCGCGAAAGCCTTTCCCGCGGTCATGCAATTGTCCTGTGTAAACATCCACCAACTGGTAATCCACCCACCCAGCAGGATTGTACAGGAGGCCATAGATCTTGAAGACACCTTTGCTGCGTGCGCCATTCGCGATCACAGACATGTGCACCATGTCGCCCTTCTTATACTTTGCGTTTTGCTGTCACGCGTCAGTTGAAGGCGCTTATCCCAAACAAGGCCGACCAATACTCACCAGTACCTGTTCTCGAGCATTGCGAACTCCTGACTTGGTTTGTGGGTGCTCGTCGTGTTCCAGCTCTTGTGTTTGCTGCTCCTGTATTGATCAGCTTCAGTGGCACGGTGGGCACGGCGAGACCGACCTCGGTCGCCTGCAGAGGCGCGTCCTCGTACTCGTTCATCTGCGCAGGTGTCGTCCTGTAGTCGTCGGTAGTCATGTTCGTAGCCTCAACGTTGGTGCACTGGTTGGATAGCCTTGTGATTGTAGCCCTGGGGGAAACGCGCTTGGTATTATACACGCCGTTTGCTGCAGGCCTCCTAGGCAACTGATGGCCTAGGGCTGCGATGAGTTTTGGCCCCATCGAAGGCGGGTCAGCATGCACAGCCGCCATGATACTGCACAACTCGTAGCGATGCAAGCCATTCTGGCCCCAGTGAAGACTTTCACAGCTCCCGCTGTCAGCACTTTGATGACCAAGCCTCGAAGCACGACGTCCTACCGATATTGACAATCACATGAGAATACAAGAAGTGACGATGAGTTGAACGGCAGGCATAGCTTTGGCCCCCACGGTGAAAGGGGACAGGGGTGAGTAAGCGGGCTAGGCTGTCAGTCGAGCGGGCGGGGTGAGCCGCTGCTAATTGTGAAGCGCTCTGCCGTGTGCATGAACCCATCAATATGGGGGCTGACAGCAGCGGAACCATCCAGTGTATTTGGACGGTCGCTGCGACTCTCCAACCTGGATCAGTTTTTCCTGACGTTTGTCACTGACGTTTGTCAGCCATGTCGCAAACTCTTGGTCCACCTTCCCGTATCGTGAAAGCTGCAGACATAGCCATGGCCCCTCAGCTGGTTGACTCGCTCGCGAACAAAGTCATACATACTCACGCCGACTTCCGAGTCGACTCTGTTGAAGATGTAGCTCCTGCTACTGAGCAGCTTGCAGCTCCGGACGCTCAGTTACAACCCAGCATAGTGAATCCCAAAGATGACGCCGACAAGAAGGAGGCCGCGCTCATGCGCATGTGGTGGGACGAGGCCATGGCGAAGCACATGGTGCTTTCCGAGGGCTACTCTCATGTCGCTGTACTCATCGTGCGGTGGGCAGACTATCTCGATGATCTGAACACCAAGAACGAGGTTGGTGGCAAGCACGCACCCTCTTTATGAAGCTGACACCATGTAGGCACTCGAGCTCGAGCAGGTGTTCCACGAGCGCTTTCGATACGAGACCGAGACCGTGGAGCTCAACATAACGCGCAAGCCTCAGCTGCAGCTCAACACGTGCGTCACTGCGTTTGCGGAGAAGCACAATGGACCAAGCAACCTCATCATCGTATACTACACGGGCCATGGGGTGTGGCGCGAGACAGAAGAGTATCTGCAGCTGACGGCCGCTGTGACTCCTATCCAGGGCATTGGCTTCCAGAAGGACGCGCACGCCAACTGGAACAGGGTAGAGCAGATTCTCAAAGCCGAGGAAATCGACGCCGACGTCCTGACCATCCTGGACACATGCTACTCGAGCAACATTGCCAAATCAGCGCGTCAATCGGTGCGGAAATTCGAGCTCCTCAGCGCGTGTCCACACAACGAGACCACGTCGTCGCCCGGCGACCGCTCCTTCACCCGCGTGTTGATCGACAAACTAACCCAGCTCGCCGACACATACAACGACAAGCCCTTTTCCACGTTCCACCTCAACTCCCTGATCTGCATGGACCCGCGCCGCCACGACACACCCTCGCAGCTGTGGTTCCGGCTCCCGAACGAGCAAAACATCCTTCTCGCGCCGCTGCAGCGCAAGCCCCACGCGGCCGCGACGCAGCACCGCGTGCAGCTCGAGCCACGGGGCTATCTCACGCTGCGGCTCGCGATCAACAACGCGACGCTGACGCAGCGGCAGATTGAGTATCTGGCGGAGAAGCTGAGCAAGGCGTTTGGGAATAAGCAGCTGATTGGCCTGCGGAAGATTGACTGGATGGATATGCGACCGGCGAAGATCTCGCCGTTTGAGCGGGTTGCGCTGGCGGCGTATTATTGTGGGCAGTGGAAGAAGGCGGTGCAGAGGGCAAAGCTTGGGAAGGTGGGTGGTGCGGTGCAAGGGGAAGGGGGAAGGGCGCTGTTGTCACCGCGTAAGCGGTCTCGAG
The DNA here is from genome assembly GCA_039634465.1 of Didymella pinodella. NCBI lineage: Eukaryota > Fungi > Ascomycota > Dothideomycetes > Pleosporales > Didymellaceae > Didymella > Didymella pinodella. The sequence goes on along the minus strand of CP113347.1, from coordinate 2,660,412 downwards.
AAGCGATGGACTTTCCGCCGGTGAAGCGGCGGGTGACGGATGCCTCGACGCCGCCTCTGACGCCGACGTGGAATGGATCGCGCGGCCACGAGTCGTAGTTGATGGCATTGTTCTTGTTGTTATATGTTTGAGCGTTGCCGCTGGATTAGATACCCTTGCTATTCATATATATACACGTTCTTATCATTGCTGCTGGATTAGATACCCTTGCTATTCATATATTACCTATCAAGACTGCCGCAGTGCGATTCACGTCATGCAGGGAGTCTGCTCTGGCGGCCCACTTCTGACCGTGCCTAGTCGGCCTCGCCAAAGTCGACGTGACCTGTTTGCTCTGCGTGGTGGACGGCGCTGCGCTCGCCGGCGCCGCGCCAGCCGCACTTGTTGCATTTGATGTCGAACTTTTGCGTGTCGGTGTAGTACTTTTGCTGCTTCAGCTGGGCGCACAGGTCGCGGGCGGCTTGCAGGATGGTGTCGTCGTCTGCGTCGAACAGCTTGGTGTCGTTTTCGGGGCTGTAGGTCGGCGAGCCGGCGGGCACAAAGGCGATGGTGTCGTAGTGGATGCCCGAGTAGACGAGGATGGCGCGTCGGGGCCGGCCCTCGTTGAAGCGGTCTACGCGCAGGGTCTGGACGTCGATGCTGGCGATCTCAATGTCGAACTCCTGCGAGAGGATGCTCAGCTCGATGCCGCCGCCCCACGAGTCTGAGTAGGAGATCCACTTGCAGTAGTCGTCTGGCGAGCGGCCGAGGACGGCTTCGTTGTAGAGGAGCGGATCGCGCTGGATGCCCTGGGCGACCATGGAGCGCAGCTCGGTCATGGAGTCGAGCGAGTCTGTGAGGACGGCGCTGCCGAGTGCTCTGAACATGCACGAGTTGTCGTCGGGCATGACGCGCAGGACCATGGTCCCGCCGCGATCGGGGACAAAGACCTCGGGGGTGTCTTTCAGGGCGGGCTGCTCTTTGCGTTTTAACGACAGAGGCGCTGATTGCGATGTGGCGGCGTCCTCCTCTGTCTGCTCGCTGGGGTCGCCCGTCGCCTGGGCGATGACCTTGATCGAGGCGCCGTTGAGCTTCAGGTCCGTGTCTTTCAGCAGTGTCGACAGCCCGTACAGCGAGGGGTCGAGGGGCTGCGGGGGGAAGTTCCATTTCAGGTCGAACAGCGGCAGGTTTGTGGCGTTGGTGATGGCGGAGAGCAGGTCGGAGACGGCGGCAGTGTCGTCGAGCTGCAGGGTGTGCTGGCCGTTGGGCGCCTGGAGGCGGACGCGGATGGGCATCTCTGTGCAACGAATGTCTGTGCAGTGAGGTGAGGGTAAGCAGGAAGGTGTGGCGGGGGTCGACGTGGAGAGCTATGGGTGGAGTGGTGGGGAGGGAGCGGGTGGATCAGATGGGATGTCAGTGCTTGTGAGGGGGGGGGTGAGGTGTGTAGCAGAGGAAACAGCACAGTAGGAAACAAAGTTCATTCTAGCTATCGACGTCGTGGCTGTCGCGATGGCTGGCCGGCGTGCGGCGTGCGGCGTGGTGAATGTTCCCGAAGCAGGCGGTGGGTCGACGGCGGAAGCTAGCATCCCCTGCAGCGCTCAGGCCCGCTCTCGTCGCGACTGTGCGCGTCTCTCCAACGTCGCGAACCGCAGCGTCGCACTCGGCGCACTCCACGCCCATCCTCGCACTCGCACCCACACCCGCACCCGCACCCGACGCACCCTCGCGCTCGCATCCCACACACCACCTGCGATGGCGTCCGCACGCGCGCAGAGCTCGACGCCGGTGCCGACGACGGAAAAGGCCGACCCGGGCGTGGATGGCGCGGCGTCGAGCGTCACGGCGGGCGAGCTCAAGGCCATGGGCGAGGTCCTCACCAACATCTACAACTTCCGCAACGACGAGTGCGTTGGCCCGACCCGACCCAAGTACTGCGCGATTGATGCTGACCGTCCAGTGGCTACGACCCGACCAAGCTCTTCCAGCGCAAGGTCAACAAGCGCGCCGTCCCCGACTACTACGACATCATCAAGGAGCCCATGGCCCTCAGCACCGTCAAGAGCCGCGTCGCCGCCAACGACTACAAGAGCTTCTCCGAGTTTGTGCGCGACCTGGCCCTGATCCCCCACAACGCCCAGGTCTACAACCGCCAGGACTCGCAGGCCTACGTCGACGCGCTCGACCTGAAGAAAGCCATCCTCGCAGAGCTGAAGCGCCTGGTCGCCGAGGGCACCGTCACCGACAAGACCGCCGAGCTGCCCTATCTCGGCGAGATCCCCGAACAAGACCCGCTGCTGGCCGAGGACGACGACGAGGAAGAGGACGACGACGACGAGGAAGAGCTCGAGCTCGAGCTCGAGGAAGACGACGACGACGACGACGAGGGCGACGGCAAGCGCAAGCGGCGGCGCGGCGGGCCCCGGTCGACGGCAGCCATCGCTAAGCGCGAGGGCGGCGCCAGGGCCCGAGAGGAGCGCGAGAAGAACGACGACCCCGAGTCGCGCAAGAAGCGCGGCCGCCCCCCGCGCGTCGACACGCCCATGGAGGCGCGCATCAAGGCCATCATGAAGGCCATCCGCAAGCCGCGCAACAAGGCCAACAAGCTCATGGTCAGCGCCTTCGAGCGCGTCCCGGACAAGGCCGTCATGCCCGAGTACCACGCCGAGATCCGCACCCCGATGGCCATGGACATCCTCAAGCGCAAGCTCAAGCGCAAGAAGTACGCCTCGGTCGACCACTTCATGCTCGACGTCGAGCTCATGTTCGACAACGCCAAGCAGTACAACGAGGAGGACAGCCAGATCTACCAGGACGCCGTCCACCTCCAGAAAGAGGCGCGCAAGGTCGCCAAGGCCGAGAAGGAGAAGCCCGACTCCGACTTCGTCATGGACGAGGGCCGCATCCCCATGCCCAACGGCATCCTGCACAACGGCGAGCTGTGGAAGGTCGGCGACTGGGTCCACATCCAGAACGCAAACGACCTGACCAAGCCCATCGTCGCCCAGATCTACCGCACCTGGCAGGACGCGGACGGCGGCCAGTGGGTCAACGCCTGCTGGTACTACCGCCCGGAGCAGACCATCCACCGCTTCGACCGCCACTTCTTCGAGAACGAGGTCGTCAAGACGGGCCAGTACCGCGACCACCGCATCGACGAGGTCGTCGACCGCTGCTTTGTCATGTTCATCACCCGCTACAACAAGGGCCGCCCGCGCGACTTCCCCGCCGACAAGGACATCTACGTCTGCGAGGCCCGCTACAACGAGGAGAACCACAAGCTGAACAAGATCAAGACCTGGGCCAGCTGCCTGCCCGACGAAGTCCGCGACAAGGACTACGTCATGGACCTGTTCGACTCGCAGAAGAAGCTGAAAAAGGTCCCCAGCCCCATCGCCTACATGCTCAAGGACGACCAGAAGGAGACGGACGACCTGCCCAAGCCCGAGTGGGGCGCAGAGAACGCGCCTCCCAAGATTGGCGCCGTCCACTGCCGCCCACGTGATCCCAAAGACTCACCACCGCCCGAGCCAACACCACCGCCCCCGCCGACTCCCCCGCCAGCGCCCGCCTTGCCCACCCCCAGCCTGCCGCGACAGGACTCGAGCAGCTATGGCCCTGCCTCGTCAAACCACCCCATCGCACAGGCACCCGCGCCCACACCCATGCCCGCGCCCACGCCACACCACCACAACATGTCCTCCGCCTACACCCCCGCCCATCCTGGGCACTATCACTCTCAGTCACCCGCGCCCCATATCCATCAGCCGCCTCAAGCGCCCGCCTACCAACCCATCACACCCCACGTCCCCTTCACCCCACAGCCCGCGGCGCCCATGCAGTACCAGACACCGCGTCCAGCCCCGGGGTATCAGCAGCCCTACGCCCAGCCACCGCCAGGCTACAAAGCCCCGCCGCCCGTCGAAGTCTACACGCTAAACGACCACGCCAACGCAAGCATCCCCCAGGACATCCGCGAGCAATTCCAGACCGACGAAAAGGGCCGCGTGCTCTTCTTCACCGCGCCCCCTCTCAACCTCTCCCAGCCTCTGGCCAAAGACGGCCGCGTCCTCGGCCACTCGGCCGCCTACCTCGCCGCCCGCGCACGCCGCGAGTCCGCAAAGGCCGAGAAGCGCCGCGCACACCCAGAAGACGCGTCTGCCCGTGAAACTGCCAAGAAAGCGCGCACCGAAGAGCACAAGACGGACAAGGCCATCGTCGCCTTGCGCGCCAGGGCCCTCACCGCGCTCCAGGACCAGCTCGCCGCTGCGACGAGGGAGGAACTCGGCGCGCTGTTCGGCGAGAGCGACAATGGTGTCGGGAAGGTTGTGGATGAGTTGCTGGATCTGCAGGGTGTAGCGCTCCAGCGCGCCGAGCAGCGGAGGACTAATGCCGCGCGGAGGGAGAAGATGCAGAGAGTTCCTGTCACGGGCATGACGGCGAGGCTCGAGGAGAAGATTTAGGTGGTGCGAGTATTCCTGACCAGAGAAGATTATGACAGCACCATGTTTATTCCTGACTATCATTTTACAGTGCAGCGAATGGTGAGACTCTGGAAAATCATTACTTTCACTTGGTGCTTTCGGAGATATCGGAGACAAGTCTTGTGATGCGTGCCTGGAAGTGAAGGCCCAGAACCAACATGGGTACAAACGGGGCCAAGTGAAGGTGCGAGCCCTGTCATACCTGGTATATACCTAGCCCCGAAAACTCCATGCATAATCACTGTACAACACTCGACTCAACATGCGTACACCATCCCCCCATTCTTATTCTCCAGCTTCCGCAAGTTCGCACTCTGATGCTGCGGATGCTCTACTCCAACTTTCGCGGTCTCCCCAACCAGCAGTGAATGACCACGGCACAGGCCGCTCTGAGCAGCATCCTGCCGACGTCGTCTCTCCTGTTCCCGGGGCTCGACACAGCCCTCGAGCAAACGACATGGGTACCCCAAAGACTTCCCACAACAGTTCTGACCTCGCCTCGTCTCCCATGTCCCTCTCTACTGGTGTTTTCAAGGTCTCGAACAGTGATGACGAAGACATGGTTGACCCAGAGGACCTCCTTCGCGAGGACATCGATGCAACACATGCCCCTGACGCAGAGTCCCACAACGAGATCCTGTACGAAGCGCTACCGATACGGCACCCGGCCAAGACCCCTGTGTCAACGTATACTCGGGGACTGACTGTGACGAAGAGGCCGAATTCTACGCCTCTCTACAGGTCTCCGTACGCACCAGTCGAAGATCCGGACGGTCTGGACATTGGCGTCTCTCGACACGATGGATCTAGTCGGTTTGGCATGCAGGCAAGTCAGACAGCATGCCCAATACTGACGATAGGGCCAGATGAGCTCGATTCGTATATGAGGCTCATGGCATGCAGCCAGCAAGGCCCTGGAGTCGCTTTGAGGCATGCTTCGGACCCTGTACACGTGTCAAACGAACCGCCTCACCGGAACAGCTCAGGCTCAACCGCACTGAAATATCAGCGCACCTCTACCACGCTGCCTCCAGATAGCCGTCACCCGATGATGGTATTGCACCGTGCTTCTCAGCCACATCCTCACACCCAGTGCGCGTTGCCAGCAGCCAGCATCGAGGGGAGAGCCCAGAAAGAAAACCGTCATGTCTTGAGTGTCGAAGAGCCGCAAAGCTCGTTTGGCGTGGTCCCTGATCGAGCTTCCTCAGTAGATGCACAAAGAAACCAAACCCAGATTCCTCACGCGGCACCTCGAGCACCCGCTCCAAAGCGTTTCAGGGTATCTCCGAAGGCTCCAGTAGTCTCAGCTGACAGGGACGGATTCGGCCCAAAGCAAATCGATATCCGCGACTTCAAGTATCGCACCATCAAGGTAATCGACATGCCAGCTCGAACTGACCTCATATCGGGCGACCCACCAGAACCAAAGCCTAACAGCCACCCGTACGATGAAGATATTGATTACCGCGCCAGTTTCCTCATATGGCTGTGTGACGACCTCGAGCTTGCGTACAGCCAGACTCTAAGACGGTACAAGATTCAGTTCCCAGACGAGAGAACCCTCACTGAAGATACTGTGCGCAAGCGACACATCCTGTACCTTGAGAAACTGGCAAGGAAGTACGGCCTGAAGCCCGAAGCAGAGATCGAAGAACCCGGCGGTAGGGTCGCAATCCGCGGCAAGCAGTTCGGTCACAGGTACAACACCATCAACGGCGTGCACGTCTACTCTGTCGCGGCTGGTCACGATGTCGCAGGAACAGTCCGCCGTCGAAGGGCAAACAACGAGCCAACCGAGCACCGAGGGTTCTTGAAGGCGTGCATCTGCGTCTGGTACGACACGGCGCAGGCGAGCTTCGAGGAGATTAAGCTGAGGCTGCAAAACGAGTACGAGTGGAACATTGGCGTAAACACAGTCAAGAAGCACTACTACGCACAGCGAGCGCGCGTGTACGATACGTTCAATGAGACGGGCGCAGTCGACCGCGAATCCTGCATCAGGAACGCTGACGAGGACCTGGACCAGCTGAGACTCCACTATCAGCAGCGCCAGACTTACCTACATAGGACGTCTGGCCAATCAATACCCACAGAGGATGTTGCGTACATGCAACAGCTCGATCGACTCATACGAGGCAAGGAGCAAGATCAGCGTCAGCGTGCGCAGCAGATGGGCGGCGGTCCTGTTCGTATGATGGAGGAGGCGGCTGGGGAGGTACGCGACGTCGGAGAGGGTATGGATTGGGGGACGACGGGGACATGATAAGATGCGGATCCTGGTCTTGTTGGTGGTCGAGACGTCAGTTGACGTTGAAGGTTCGTCGCGGAAGTCAGCAAAGACGTCTATAAGCTCAAAGTTCTCCAAGCGTCAGATCTAAAACATAAACAACGGCGCCATCAAGATCTGTATCGATGGAGGATATGAAACTAAACATCAGACAATGCGATAAGTCGCAAGCACGCTCAATGGTGATGTGGATCGGACAACTGGGGTTCTTCCACACCACGACCCTTGCGGCTAGCCCCGCTTGGCTCGCTTAACCGCGCGCCCACCTCAATATCGTCGCCGCCCAGCGAACTTTTCGCCCTCAACCTCGACGTTCAACTAACCCGACTTATCAGAAAAGACAGACCACCTCTCGCACTAGCCATGCGTGAGTATCGTCCTTCTGATCGGCTGCGACAGCCTGGCTAACGACCGCTGCAGCTCCCAAGTTTGACGCCTCCGAGGTCAAGGTCATCCACCTCCGTGCGACCGGTGGTGAAGTCGGTGCCTCCTCCGCGCTTGCCCCCAAGATCGGTCCTCTCGGTCTCTCGCCCAAGAGTGCGTATTCTGCGGATTCCAGCGAGCGTTCAAATGCGCATGCGCCTCCAGCAATGGCTAACGAAATCCGCAGAGGTCGGTGAAGATATCGCCAAGGCCACCGGTGACTGGAAGGGTCTGCGCGTCACCGTCAAGTTGACCATCCAGAACCGTCAGGCCGCCGTCTCCGTCGTTCCCTCCGCCTCTTCGCTCGTCATCAAGGCCCTCAAGGAGCCTCCTAGGGACCGCAAGAAGGAGAAGAACATCAAGCACACCAAGTCCATCCCTCTTGACGAGATCATCGCCATCGCTAAGACCATGCGCTTCAAGTCCATGGCCAAGTCCCTCGAGGGTACTGTTCTTGAGATCCTCGGAACTGCCTTCTCGACCGGCTGCCAGGTTGACGGCCGCTCCCCCAAGGACGTCTCCGACGACATCAAGTCCGGCGAGATCGAGATCCCTGAGGAGTAAATGTTTGCACATCGGTAAAACGGTGCATGACAGACATGATTGGATGATTTACGCCATAGATGGTTTACATAGCTGAATCAGCAGTACGTCTCCAACACAGAGCTCCACTCAGTGACTGGTGGGACAAGCCAGCTGCGGCGTTTCAGGTGTCTGATAAAAGTGACCTTGGCATAAGGCAATACGATACCCATTTTGTCGATTCCAATTGCTTTCCTTCGTCGTGAACAGTGCCACTGCAAACATCCAATTTAACGTATCTCGATGCCCTAACAAATGATGTATTGCCTATGCTTACCAAAGGATCCCAATACGCTCTCTAGAAAGTTATTGGTGCTAATCTCAAACATGCAGGATTTTTGATGCTGCAGATGCAATTCGTTCATTGCCTGCTAACCTCTTACGTGTTAGTGCATCCTTATCGATAGAGAAGCCCAGCAGCGGTCACAAAAAGTTCGAGTCCTGCAACGTGATCACGCGTAAAACAATCAACATGTCAAAAGAGAAAGTCGGCGTGGTGGGCTCTAAGGACTCTAAAGGTGCCGACTCAGAGTTGAAGCAAGGAAAAAAGAGAAAGCGTGTGATTGTACCGGAGAAATTCGACGGGAAACCCACAAAATCCGACAACCAACCTGCCTCCATGGTCGCTGATGGCAATCCTCCTAAGTCATCGTCAAACGCCAGATCGAACCAGAAGCTTACCAACAAGAAGCCACAACAGAGTGCGCCACCTCACCTAATACGCAAGCGCGATGAGCTCCTGCCAAAACGGAAAGCGCTTCCAATCTGGCCAAAGGCGGATGAGATCAAAGCCTCCCTGAAGAAGAACAACGTCCTTGTCTTAACGGGAGAGACTGGTTCGGGAAAGTCGACCCAAGTGCCTCAATTTCTACTTGGCGAGAAGTGGTGCACCAAATGTATAGCGATCACGCAGCCTCGTCGCGTGGCCGCCATATCGCTGGCAAGGCGTGTGGCTGACGAAATGGGCAGCTACATGGGCAGTCAGAGTCCGATGGCAAAAGTCGGCTACAGTGTGCGATTTGACAATGCTAGTGGGCCGAATACGAGAATCAAGTTTCTGACTGAGGGTATGCTGCTTCAGGAAATGCTGAGAGATCCGATCATGTCGCAGTACAGCGCCGTGGTGGTGGACGAGGTGCACGAGCGAAGCGTCAACGTCGACCTGATCCTGGGATTCTTGAAAAATCTGGTCTCGGGTGTTGAGCAGAGTGGAAAGAAGCGGGATCAGCCTCTCAAGGTCGTGATCATGTCTGCCACTGCTGATGTGGAAGCACTCGTGGGTTTCTTTGACGACTCTGGCGCAGCCTTGAAGAATTCCGTCGACGAGGACGCGGTTATGAAGAACGGGTCAGAGCAGGCAACCATAAGCAAGGTATCGAAGTGCTATGTCGAGGGCCGACAGTATCCTGTGAAAACGGTTCATCTACCAAACCCGACGCAAGACTGGGTGGAGTCTGCGCTCAAGCTTATCTTTCAGATACACTACAAGGAGCCGCTGCCCGGCGATATCCTGGTGTTCCTGACGGGACAGGACACGATTGAAGGTTTAGAGAAGCTTGTGAATGACTATGCGGAGGGGATGGACAGCGAAGTCCCAAAAGTGAGATCCGGACACCCGCCAGAAACGCAAGTGCTAACAACACCCAGCTTCTTGTCTTACCTCTGTTTGCAGCTCTACCGCAACACGCACAACAGCGCATCTTCGAACCAACACCTGCCCGAACGCGAAAGGTCATCCTCGCAACCAACATCGCCGAGACATCAGTCACGGTCCCAGGGGTCCGCTACGTGATTGACTGCGGCAAGTCGAAAACCAAGCAATTTCGCAGCCGTCTGGGCCTCGAATCACTCCTCGTCAAGCCCATCTCCAAATCCGCCGCAATCCAACGCAAAGGACGAGCCGGCCGTGAAGCGGCAGGACAATGTTACAGGCTGTACACTGAGTCTGGATACAACGAGATGGACGAGCGCACGACGCCCGAAATTCTACGCTGCGATCTCAGCCAGGCAATTCTTACGATGAAAGCGCGCGGCGTCGACGACGTCCTCAATTTTCCCTTTCTGGACCGCCCTCCGCGCGACGCCCTCGAGAAGGCCCTGCTGCACTTGCTGCATCTCCAAGCACTCACCGACGCAGGCTCCGTCAGCCCGATCGGCCTGCAAATCGCAAAGTTTCCGCTCACGCCCACGCTGGGCCGCGTGCTCGTCGAAGCCGCGCGTCCCGAGCGCGATTGTCTCTTCGACGTCATTGACATCATTTCCGCGCTGAGCGTGGAGAATGTTTTCCTCAATCTAGTTACCGAGGAGCGCAAGGAAGAAGCGGAGGAGGCGCGGCGCGAACTGTACCGCCGCGAGGGCGACCACATGACGCTGCTGGTGACTGTGCAGCGCTATGCGGAGGAGCAGTCTGATCGCAAGGCGTGGTGCGTGCGCCATTTCGTCAGCCATCGCGCGATGCAGAACGTTATGAATGTCAGGAAGCAGTTGCGGCAGCAGTGTCAGGGACTCAAATTGCTGAAGCCCGGCGACGAGCAGGACATGCAGGCTCCGTCAGAGGAGCGCACGCAGAACATTCTGGCGTGTATGTTGAGGGGGTTTGTGGCAAACACGGCGAGGATGATGCCGGATGGGAGCTACAAGACGCTTAACGGCAACCAGCTAGTGGCGATACACCCAGGGTCTGTTCTGTTTGGGCGCAAAGTGGAGGCGATTGTGTTCAACGAGTTTGTCTTCACAGGCAAGGCGTGGGCGAGAGGCGTCAGTGCCGTGCAGTTGGACTGGGTCTCGGAGGTCATTGACTCAATTCTATAGCTGTAATCAATCATCTCCTGGATTCGAAATGAAGAGCTACATACGACGCCCGGCCTAATTGATGACATCGTCCCTCCTTGCAAAGATCTCCTTCAACACATCGTCCGTCTTCGCCCCGATAGCATTGTGATACATCGAGTTGGTGACGAAAGGCTTGCATCCTTTGATCGTGTTCGCGGTCTCCATGCTCAGCTCGAAGTCGACATACATGTCTTCGTGGTAGACCGCCGCATATGTTGGCACAGTGTTCTTCCTCAGCTGCTCAGCATCGTACAGCTTCGGCCAGTATTTTTCCTCCGCAAGCATCTGCCCAACCTTTTTCAACTTCGCAAGCTCAGGGTAGCAGTCGAACATGAATGGGTAGATCATTTCACCGGTAAAATAGACTGGGTCTGCTGAGTCGATGTTCTGCAAGGAGAACTCAGGGAATTTCGTGAGCAGTCGCTCGGCAGACCAGTTTGCAGCCTCGCCTTGACAGTAAATAGGCTCATGCAACAGTGCATAAATGATGTTTGTATCCCACGACTGCGCGGCCTCAAGAGCGAGGACGGTGGGCCGGGTCAGGTGACCAAACTGACTAAGATCTGTGTCCGCCCTCAACACCAGCGCGTGCACCTCGTCGAAGCCACCATGCTTCCCGAAGAAGATGCCAAGTTGCAGGAATCGCCGTGCACTGAAGTAGCCCTCGCCGCCTTGTACACGGACAGTTGTATCGCCAAACCTCGACAGGAGCTTGATGATGCGCTTCACTCGGTCAGCATCCTCTGGGTACTTCTCATAATACTGCTCGTTGCGTCTTTTGACGCGCTTATACAGTCGTTCGTACACCTCGTCTGGGTTGCTGCGTAAGGGCGGCAGCCCTCCGAACAGAAAAGCTTCCTTGACACCTTCAGGGAAGAATGAGAGGTAGGTTGTTATGCAAAATCCTCCGAATGATTGTCCCAAAAGCGACCATTTCTTCTGAGCCTCGGGATAATCTTCGGTCAACGCCTTCCGTATAGCCTCGCAGTCTTTCACAATGCTGTCAGCACGGAAGCTCTTCATGTATTCTGCCTGGACCTTCTCATCGCCACGGAGCTGCAAGGAGCTTTGACTGATGGCTGTCGAAAGTCCAGTACCACGTTGATCAAGCATGAGAACCCGATAGCCCTTGTCGAGGATCGTTGGTACCCAGGATACATTTTCGGGGCTACGGCACTCGAAGCCAGGGCCACCTTGCAGGTAGACTAGCCATGGCAGCTGAGTCTTCTTGAGATCTGGAGTACCGTCTGGCGAGTAGTCGGCTGGCTTCTCAGCTTTGAGAGCTGAGCGCGCAAAGAGTTGGAGATGGCCTGCTGAAGGGTTGGAGTAATCACGAGGTACTTGGAAGAAATGCTCGGTAATTCTGAGCTTTCCTGGGAGAAATTAGAAGGCGCAAGTAATTGTATGCAAACAAACGTACCCGGCACCAGATGGCTTCTTTGCTCAAGGATCTTTGCGGCCTGTATCATGTTGTTAATATGTGTTGATGTTTGGGAGTGGAGTGAATGGACATACGTAGCTTTATCGATAAGGAAAGTACCCCACACCCACCACTTTCGTATTGTAGGAGCAATGCATAAGCCACGGTTTGGACTTATTTCAAGATAACGATCTGGAGGGGCTGAACACACTTGGTGAACTCGCCGACCAAGCGACAGGGGGACTTTAAGATCCACGACACAGGCCTCCATCCAAGTCCACAGAGGCGAATTTTTCGAGTAGATTGCGGGGCGGAGTCCAGTAAAATCTGGAAAACCCCAGACTGGTTTGAGGAGCAGGAAGAAGCCAATAGCACACGACTCGGAACAGCCTCATACGCCACGTCATGGCCAAAGACAAGAAGAAGGGCGATAAAGCCGCCGCGAAAGCAGCGAAAGCAGCAAAGCAGGAGAAGAAGGCTGGCAAGAAAGACAAGAAACTCGCCACCAAAAACAAGGATGCCGACTCGGACACGGAGTCTGTCGACCTCGATGCGGTCCTTGCGCAATATGCGAAAGAGCAGGAAGCCTACCACGAAATCACCGAGGCTACGTGCGAGCCGCCAAAAGCTCGATCGTCAAGTACACTTATCGCCAATCCAGCAAACGAGAACGAGATCTTCTTGTACGGCGGCGAGTACTTCAATGGCGCGACGGCGCACTTCTTCAACGATCTATTTGTCTACAACATCAAGCGCGACACCTGGAACAAGGTCACAAGCCCCAATTCTCCCTTGCCTCGATCTGGACACGCTTGGTGCCGCGCAGCCAACACGCAAGAGATCTATCTTTTTGGAGGCGAATTCAGTTCTCCCAAACAAGGAACATTCTATCACTACAATGACTTCTGGAAACTAGAACCCAAAAGCCGCGAATGGACTCGTGTAGAAACTAAGGGCAAAGCGTCTAGCCCTCCAGCACGAAGCGGCCACCGCATGGTCAGCTACAAGCAATATATTATTCTGTTTGGAGGGTTCCAAGACACGAGCGCGACCACAAAGTATCTGAACGACTTATGGATATATGATTGCGTCAACTTCACATGGCACACGCCAAAGCTGCAAGCCGCCCGCGCCGTCCCTGATGCGCGCTCTTCATTCACTCTGCTCCCACACGATCAGGGCGCTGTACTATACGGTGGCTACTCGCGCGTGAAGCAAGTTACAGGTGGCAACAAAGGCCAGCAACAGCAGCAAGGCAAAGGCAAGAAAGGTGGCGCCGGCGGCCCCGCCTCGCGAATGGTGCTCAAGCCCAAGGTGCACGTCGACACGTGGTTCGTGCGCATCACGCCTCCGGGTGCTGACCAGCCGAGCACGAATCCGCCAACAGTGTCGTGGGAGAAGCGCAAGCAGCCCGCCAATGCGCCAAATCCTTCGCGTGCAGGAGCTACCATGGCGTACCATAAAGGCCGTGGCGTGTTGTTCGGCGGCGTGCATGACGTGGAGGAGAGCGAGGAGGGTATCGACTCTGAATTTTTCAATCAGATGTTCGTTTGGAACATTGAGCGCAACCGATACATGCCATTGTCACTCCGACGTCCAAAAGCCAATGCGAACAAACAGGCTGGCAAACAAGTCGTCAGTCGCCGCGGTCGCGGGAAGGCGGACGAAGAGGAACTACTCGCCAATCTCAAAGCGTTGGAGATGAAGATGGGCGGTGGCACGCCCATCGACTCTGATGATGAGGAGAACAAGAAGGAGGAAGAGGAGGAAGAGGAGGATACGCGCCCCGAGAAGCCTCGTATCTTCGAGTTCCCACACCCACGTTTCAACGCTGCGCTCGCTGTCCAGGGCGACACTTTGTATATCTACGGCGGCACCTTCGAGAAGGGCGACCGAGAATACACGTTCGACGAGCTATGGAGCGTCAATTTGAATCACCTTGATGGTGTGCAAGAGATCTTCCGGCGCGAGTTGGATGACTGGGTCGGAAGTGAGGATGAGGCGGACTCTGAAGACGAAGACGATGAGGACGATGAGGACGAAGAGGAAGAAGATGGCGATGATGTCTCAACCGCCCCAACGAGCGTCACTGATTCACCGGTCGTTGTGCCCTCGAAAGAAGACGAAGATCTGGGCACCAACGAAGAGATCTCTGCGCTCTCGGATGGGCTGCCGCATCCCAGGCCGTTCGAGTCTTTGCGTGATTTCTACGCCAGGACGAGTGAGGCGTGGATCAACCTCAAGATTGAAGATCTAGACCGCAAACGCAAGACTGATGAGTACGGTGTCAAGGAGATCAAGATGCTAGCGTTCAAGGATGCGGAAGAGAAGTTCTGGGACTGCAGAGAGGAGATTCGCGCGCTAGAGGATGAGCAGGAGGCTGCGGGTATTGGCGAGGTGGTCAGTCTGGCGGATAAGAAGACTGCCGAGTCGGGAGCTGGTCGGCGTAGGTAGATAAGAAAAGTGCAAGACTCTACATGTTAAGGCATGGACACTGCGAAGCTGTGATCCACTCAATCGGTATCATTTCTGTCTGCAGACAGCTGAAGACGTTGGCTTGCTCAAGCAGACGGTTGCTATTAAGATCATCTGAGGAGGCCAATCAACCGATGGAGTACAGAAATGTCGCAGAACAGGAGAGGTAAACGGGATACAAAGACAAACTAGTGATTCACACAATGCAGCTAGACTCTGCCCTGGAGAGCTCCAGGCGGCTTGTTGAGAAGATATTGGCCGCATGGCATGACTATCTCACGACCGACAGGAAAGAAGGCTCGCCCTTATGGAGTCCTTGACGGCCTTCGCCTGTCGAGCTTGATCCGTGGCGAGAAGACCGCAGCGCCCGTACAGTGCCTTGAAGCCAAATACAGCACCCGCCCTTTTGGAGAGACGAATATACTTAGGATTATACGATGAAGTAGCCGCTGAGAGTCGCACATTTTCTTGACAAGCTCCCACTCGCTCCACGAGGGCAGCACCGTTGGGGCACTTTGTTTGTCGTTTTCTCTAAGAATGGCTTTAACATGATCTCAAAGGGATGCAGACTGAAGATCACGTTGCGTCGTCTTTCTTGAGCCGTGACGCATCCGCGATTTGGCCCTGTTGTAAACATATCGCCTTCGATCTGCCGTCGTCTCAGGTAGAACCCAGACCAACACACGAAGGTCAACGCGGCTTCGGCGTGATTGATAAGATGCCTCGTATGCGCTAACATCGCGACCCGTGCTGGACACAAAGTCCCATCTCTGGATCCACCTCGGGTGATGTACTACTTGCGCTGAGCTTGCAGGATATGCTCCTGGACCTTCTGTCGTGATTCGGTAGTGTAATTCGTCATCTGAATATCATCGCCACTGAAGCTTCGACATCATGTTTCGGGACGCCTGAATGTGTGGGTGTGTGCGCACAACTAGGCCGCAATTCCCGGAGTGTAACGTTGGGTTGCAGAAAATGCTCGGTGTTAATCAAGCATTGCACTAGCGACTTACAGTGGAGCATGAGGCAGAAGCCGGCAAGGAATCGGCGCTGCGAGGACGTAACAGTTGCCTGTGCGGGCTAGCTATTCGAATAGCACAATGCAAACTTCGAATGGCGCAATCGTTCGCATGCTCGAGAAGTCAGTGTTTAAGGCGCGTACAATCGAGCAAAATGGAAGAGGGAGGTGTCAGCCAAGATGACCGACTCTAAAGCTGACAAGGCGACGGCCAAGACCACCAGCGCCGAGCTTAGCCCAGCCTCAAGCCACCTCGGATCCGCAGCCGACCACAAAGCTGCCGACTTCAACGCCAACGAGGCTCAAAGAGGTCCATCCGACCTCGATGCAGTAGACGACACAGCTGTCGTCGAAGAGGAAGCCCAAGATGACCCCGAAGTCGCTCAGCTGCCACTCATTGTGCGCCAGACTGTTTCTCTGGAAGATGATCCCACCCTTCCCACGATAACCTTTCGCTACTTTATCCTTTGCATTTTGTTCATCATTCCCGGGGCTTTCCTGTCGCAGATGAGCCACTACCGCACAACTCAGGCCCCATACTCGATCTTTTTCGTCCAGATTGGCTGTCACTACGTTGGTCATTTCCTTGCGAAAGTTTTACCAGCCTGGCAAGTTAGATTGCCGTTCGGCTATGGCTTCAACCTCAATCCAGCACCTTGGAGCATCAAGGAGCATGTTCTGGTCACCCTGACTGCGGCATCAGGTGCCACTTACAACCTGGGCTACACTCCAATTTCGATGGCAGAGCTGTGGTACGACACAAGGATCAACCCTGCAGTGGCGATCTTCTTCATGCTGGCCATTGTCTGGGTAGGCTATGCTATCGCCGCGATTGCGCGTTCTCTGTTGTTATGGGAACCTGAGTATGTATGGCCGCAAGCGCTCATGCAGACTACGCTGTTCGAGACTTTCCGCAAACAGGACCGTAACAGCCCGCTTGCGAAACGACAAATGCACATCTTCTTCCTGTGCTTGGTCGGTATGATCCTTTGGCAATTCCTCCCAGAGTATGTCTTCCCAATGACATCTTCGCTCGCCTTCCTGTGCTGGGTTGCACCCAAGAACCCCGTAGCAAACTTCATTGGATCTGGTCTGGGGGGCATGGGCTTCCTGAATTTTAGTCTCGATTGGTCTAACATCAACTGGAACGGTACTTCGATCTTGATCACGCCATTCTGGACGCAGACTGTCCTCTTCCTTGCCTTTGCATTCAACTGCTGGGTCTTGCTTCCAGCCGCGAAATGGGGCAATCTTGGCTCCTACAAGCATGGCCTCATGTCAAATTCTCTGTTCCAGGCAAATGGAACCAAGTATCCTACCGCCAAAATCATCAACAGCGACTTCAGTCTGAACGAAACCGCGTGGGAGGAATATGGACCAGCCTATATGGGGTTGCAGTTCGCTTGGGCAACATTCTTCAACTACTCCAAGTTGCCTTCAGCATTTGTCTGGCTAGCTACTTTCGGAGGTCCGGCGATCATGGCAACGTTCGCCAAGAATATGGCTGCGCGTAAAGCTCGCAGTGAGGCAAGGAAGCAGCCAGGTGGCAAGGGTGCAAGCGAACCGAACATTCATCACCAGTACACGGATCGTCTGAATGTCATCCAAAGGTCATACAAGGAAGTACCCAGTTGGTGGTTTGTCGCCTTGTTCCTCGTTGGCTTTGTCGTTCTGCTTGCCATCGTAGGATCCGGTCAACTCTTCATCCCGTGGTGGACTGTAATCGTTGGCGTGGCAACTGGCTTCATTGTCGTCATCCCACTTGGCTACCTTTACGCTATCTCAAACTATCAAGTCGCTATTGGTGACTTCAACGAGCTGATATATGGCTATATGGTCCATACTGCCGCTGGAGCAGCTCATCATCACCCCGCTGGTCCGTCAGTCTATGGCTCTATCGCTGGAGATGCCTGGTATCGCGCACAGTACATGCTCCAGGACCAACGCATTGGACACTACATGCATATCCCACCACGTACTGTGTTTTTCAGTCAGGTTTTCGGAAGTATTCTTGGCATACCGATCAACTACGGAGTGATCCGCTGGGTCCTGAACACCAAGTTCGACTACCTTTCTGGCGCCAAAACAGATCCTCTGCATCAATGGACGGGTCAGAGTCTTGTTGGTTCGAACACAATTGGTATACAGTATGCTGTGATCGGGCCGAAGAGGATGTTTGGATCGGACGAGCTCAAAATCTTGCCGTACGGATTTCTTGTTGGCGCTGTGGCACCACTCGTGATGTACGCTCTGCACCGTGCGTTCCCCAAGTCGAAGCTGAAGTTCCACCTCTGGAACACGACGATCTTCTTTTCTGGCATTTCTGTGTTCTACGGTAACCTGTCGACTGGGTACTTCAGCGCGTACCTGGGCGGTTTCATTGCGATGTACTGGATCTTCCGCCACCATTTCAAGATTTGGAAACGATACAACTACATTGTTGCGGCAGCTTTGGACGCAGCTTTCAACTTCAATATGTTATTGATCTTCCTGTTCTTTGGAGCTGGAAAGCAGATCAAGATGCCAGCTTGGTGGGGCAACAATGCCGACAACGTTGAGCGATGTTTCGCAATAGATTAGTCTTCTGGTACATAATTAGGCACAGAAAGCCAATTGAAATGTTGTTAGTCACCATGAACACTGAACACCGAGAAGCAAAACCATGTCACACTCAGATACCAGGACATCGTAGAGTAGAGATCATCAGACTCGGCATTGTGCAACCCCGTTCATACGAAATACTGTGTAGACAAAGATAGGCTGCTGGCCAATTATCTGGGTGATTTTAGCATGCAGGTGCGACACGGGTTTGGTGTCTGGCCGCGCTTGCGTTGTGACGTGTGGGGCTGTGGTCAACTTGCCCTCTTTCATGCTAGCGTGGGATTCGAAACGACGATCAATTGCGCTGCACGGTGATGTTTCGCCCTCAGTTTCCCCACGTCAAGGTCATCATCTACAAACATCAAAGTCTGCTTCGTTCGAAGGGCATTCACAATCACGGCTGTGCTTTGCTGGAGAAGACTGCGCGTTGATACTAGACTCTGCACTCGACACCTGCAGCGCACCGACCCAAACCTAGCGGCTTCCAACCCTAGAACGGCAGGCCTTATCAGAGGATTCTACGCGTCGCATCAACCAGACTTGACCTGGCTTGACTACATTTCATCCTAGTATTTACCTATACTCAAGGGTCTCATATGTCTGGCCCAACATCGAACCCAGATTGGACCAACAACACCGCCGGCAGTTCCGCATACGGCACGTTCCCACGGCCTAGGTTGACCTCAATTTACAGCAGTCGCGATAGCGTTGAGAGCACTGCTGTACACAGCAATGGCGGTGATGTCTCACCCAAGCGAAGGCCATCTCCGGAACAGCGAAAGTCATCACGACACATCGAGTTCCGGAACGGGCACCTTAGGAGGCCTCATCTTACGGAAACTCAAAGGACACTGAGCGATGCTCTACGTGCAGCCAAAAGCCGCGAGGAGCAAGAAACTTTGCTTCCCGATGAGGACCACGCGGGCTCCGATGGCTGCTTCAATGGTATGGGGGCACCGGCAGGTCCAAGGGAGGTGTTTGCGCCCTATCCACACTCACAACTCCAAGTGTATTACAACATCCATCGGTACGTAAGCGTGATGGCTCTCAACAAGTCAACCAACCTACTGACTATCAGCAGTATCCGACGCCTCGTACTGGCGGTAATAGAAGACCCATATACCTTAGAGCAGCTACGAGAACCACGTATGAATGTCCTGATCGTCAAACCCCTTGTTGACCGACTCTACGACGAAGATGACATCTCTATTGGTAAGTGCTCGAACTTTTACGTATGATCACTACTGATAGGCGTTAGTATACTGTTTGCTGGTCAATCGTATGCAGTTTCTACGAGAACAGCAATTTCAACAGCACCACCAAACAGTTGATCTGACTAGGGCGAACTTATGCGAGCTCGTCGCTATGAAGGTCTTGCGTCGCCATGACGAGGACGGTACGGGGAAGCCGGGGCTACTATTACTAGCACAGGTTCTCGTCGCGCCGTTTTGGCCTTTCCAAGGCGCTCCAGACGAAGTCACTCCGCCTCGCCGCTTTTCGGAGTACCAAGGCCAAGGCGACTACGAAGGTAAGTTAACAGCTCTCGAAGTTGCCATCGTCTCCGAAAGTAAGGTCCTGTTGAGTAGCTCGGCAAGCCAAAAGGTCATTGACGCTGTATACCGTGGGCGTATTGTGTACACACCAACGACCTTTATCGATATCATCCCAGACCATTACAAGTACAAGCCGATCTCGCTATACGATCCACGCAAAGCTCCACTGCTGAATCAGTATCGTCTCATGGTACCACGAACACGCAATTTTCTTGAGGTGGTCCAATTCGTGGTCCTTCTTGCACTCTACTGTTGGTGTATGCACGAACGCATCGATCATACACTGACGACAGCGGAAGTCGTTTTCTTGCTGTATGGAGGCGGCTGGGTGCTTGATGAGCTGGTGTCTTGTCTCGAACACGGATGGGAAGTCCACACTCAAGAGCTCTGGGCATTCCTCGATGTGACTTTCGCGGGCATCTACATCATCTATTTCTGGATGCGTGTGCATGGATGGGTCCTTGGGAACGATGAGACAGGTCGTCAGGCTCTGGACGTTCTAGCGATAGCATCGCCCATCTTATTTCCAAGGATTGCTTTCAACTTGATGCCGGAGAACATGCTGTTCATAGCCCTACGAGCGATGGTCAAAGAGTTCACCGCTCTTAGTTTAATAGCGTTCTGGTGCTTCGGCGGCTTCTTGCTGGCGCTGAAGTGGCTCAGTAATAGCAATCCTGCTACAGATGCCGATGCACCCAACGTCATTACCATCTCCAAATGGATGCTTTGGATATGGTTCGGACTGGACGGCACAGGAATCGACGAGGCGCCCACATTTCACGAGATCCTCGGTCCGGTACTGATGGTCATCTACGCGTTCATCGGCAACACACTCTTCTTGACTGTCCTGGTTTCCATCCTCTCCAACACGTTTTCGAAGATTGCCGCTGATGCTACGGCCGAGATTCAATTCCGCCGAGCAGTCATGACGTTCGAAGGCGTCAAGTCTGACACACTTTTCGCGTATCGCCCGCCCTTCAACCTTCTTGCTTTCGTTGTGCTGCTGCCTCTTAAATTCATCCTGACCCCACGGTGGTTCCACAAGATCAATATCACAGCTATTCGTGTCCTTAACGCACCATTCTTGCTTGCGATAGCATGGCATGAGCGTCGCACGTTGTGGAAATCTTCGCGCAGACGCAGCGTCAGCGGCCCGGGACCAACGAAGCGCTCGAAGTGGTTGTTCGATGGTGGTTTCTGGAGTTGGAGTAAGATGAGTCCACATGCTGATCTTCAAGCTGTGTTTGAAGAAGAGGCACCGCGAGAGGTGATTGAGAGGATAGAAGAAGAAGATGACCTGGAGGATGCGATCCTCGAGAATAGTTTCGCCCAGGGTACTGGAGGGGTCAGCCGTAGTATCAGTCCGGGTAGCGTCTTGACCAGGCGGAGACGATTGAGTAGTGCATGGCCAGGGCCGGTTCCGTAGAACGCATCCTGCTGGCGCTGATACACATGTTGGGCGAGCACACGACGCCTGCTGTCAAGAGTATGAGAACATGTAGCTCCCGTGAATTGCCACCCGAGATAGATCAAGTGTTATCATCAAGATATTTTTTCATCGTGTTCAATGCCTCGTGTGCCTCTGCCTCCAGGCTCAGGCTCGGAACAGCAAGCTCACCGGTAGCCACAACATCAGCCTCACCCCCACTTCGCCCCACCCTCAATCTGGACATTCAAAGTCCGGCAACTCCAACGCTGCACTATTACCCCCAGCATATCACAAATCGGAGCCTCCAGAAGACTGATAGGCTTCAAATCCGACCTCATCTGTTGTCCAAGGCCTGACCCAAGTTTTCTGAATCCTTGCCCTCCTGATTACCATACGTCTCGATTACCCCCAGCTTTCTCACCGAAGCGGTACCATTAGTAGCTGGAGAGCCCCTGCTCGTCTGCGGCTTATCGTTCCAGAGCAAAACCAGGCGATCAGACTTGTTCACCATCGGCAGGTGGAACTCTGTCGCAGACTGCGCGGCCGATGTACTTTCCCGCAGGAAAACATCGTCAGCAAGGGAAGTAACACCTACAAAGAGGGACAACTGCAAAAGATAGTTGATTCGAACCCGCAAAGCACAAAACTTTGATCTGCGAGTCTTGTCTAATCCTTCTCCAGCCCACCCACAAGCTTCTAAACCCCATTCCACAAGCTCTCCACAATGGCGCTCAACTATCCCCTCTCCGATATCACATCGCTCAAAGAAAGCTTCCTCGGGCAGAACCTAGTCGATCTACCTACACCCTCCGTACTGCTCGACCGCAATCTCATCAAGAAGAATTGCACAGCCATGCTTCAAATCTGCAAAAAGCTAGACGTTGGCTTCAGAGCACACGCCAAATCGCACAAAACACTGGAGCTCTCGCGCATCCAGGTTGGCGACGGGCTGCCAGGGCTGGAAGACTCACCTGCACAGTTCATTGTCAGCACACTCGCTGAAGCGGAGAATCTAGCCGAGTACGTCAGGGAGCAACAGCAAGGGGGAAGAGACGCTGGCGTAAGTCTGCACTCATGAATAGAGACGAGTGGTAGATCGTATTGATACGTATAGATTCTGTACGGTGTACCCGTGCCTCAGGGGGCAGTGCTACGACTTGTCCGTCTCGCAAACAGCCTGGAGCCGGGAAGTGTCAACGTCATTATCGACAACGTCGACGCTTTTGCCAAGTTCCATCATGCGTTGATGCTACATGGCGACTTCCAGCCTGAGAAGCGGATCGGCGTGTTCATTAAGATAGACACAGGGTATCACCGGGCTGGCATCACGACATCAAGTCCAAAGTTCAAGCCCCTAGTCGATGCTGTCCTTGCGAAAGATGTCAGCAGAAACGGTGGGGGCGCGGTCGTGCTAAAGGGATTCTACAGTCACTTCGGACACTCCTACGCCGGAAACAATGAGGATGACGCCGCATCGGGGCTAATCGATGAACTCGAAGGCCTGGAAGAAGCTACTCGCGCGGTTCCGGACAGCGTGCGCAAGGGGCTGGTGCTGAGTATTGGAGCGACGCCTACAGCGACCGCAGCGCAGAACATGCTCTCTTCGTCTTCGCCTAGGGTGGAGCAGTTCTATACGCTGTTGACGAGGCTGAAGCAGCAGTTCACCGTCGAGCTGCATGCTGGCGTTTACCCGCTCCTTGACTGCCAGCAGGTTGCTACACATGCTCGGCCAGCTGATGGAGCGGCAGCAGAAGGGTTCCAGCCGCTCAACAAGGACGCTATTGCAATTCGTATGCTTGTCGAGGTCACGTCTGTCTACACCGAGCGTGAAAAGCATGAGGCTTTGGTATCGGCAGGTAGTCTCGCGATGGGCAGGGAGCCATGTAAGAGCTATCCTGGGTGGGGTATCGTGACAGGATCGCTAGGCAACTCGAAGACGCCATCGGTCTATGATGAGCGAGGGGAGAAGACAGGCTGGATAGTGGGGCGCATCAGTCAAGAACATGGTATACTGACTTGGGAGGGCGACCAGAGTCAATGCAGTGAGCTTTCCATTGGTGACAAGATCGAGGTCTGGCCAAACCATGCCTGCGTTGCTGGTGCGGGGTTTGGGTGGTATTTTATTGTAGATTCGGACCTGGGAGGGAACGAGGTCGTCGACGTTTGGCCGAGGTGGAGGGGATGGTAGACCTACAGATTGAAGCCTTCTATATAATCCAAGCTCTTGTACTCCACTGCCCTCAACATCTGCATGCCCGCTGTCTGAGTGACGATACATCTTGTGGACTGCTCACCCATTATGTGTGCCTGGACCACGACCCGTCTTCCATGTAAAGTGTGTTGGCTGTTGAGCAGGCTGTTTCAGCCCTGACGAGGGGGCGTGCCTAGGCTGCGCAGGCTCTGCAGGCTGTGCAGGCTGGGTAGGGAACGCTGGCGGCTCTGGCCGGGAAGGAAAAGAAGGGGGCGTGGGTATCTGCGGTGAGACGTTGGGCACGTGGTTCAGATAGCTGGGCGTCTCCCATTTCATGTTCTGTGCATACAGCCCGATTGCTTTGACCTCGTTCATAATTTGATTCAACGTCTGCGACTGCACGGTGGTTTCGTGTAGTATTCGATTCTGGAAGTTCTCGCGATCCTGCCGCTGCTGGTCGTGGAAGCCAGCGGATGAGGTCCGCCACGTGTCTTCGCGCTGGACGTGGGCATCGTTGGCCACTCGTCTGCAGTCCTCTACCCATTTAATTTGCCGCGACAGCAGTCCAGTCTCTCTGCGAATGACCTCCGTTATCGAGGCATTGGTATCGTCGCGGTCGCCGTCAGATGACGGGAATGACGTGCCGGGGCCCGCGCCTGCTGCAGATGTCGAGTTGCGGAAGGGCCCCCCTGATTGCAGTGTTTGTGTTCGGTCGAAGTCGCGCTTCGTTTGTTCGTGCCATTCGTCTTTGAAGCGTCGAAGCAGGCGTTGTACATGGTTGACTGTCTCGGTCGTGTCCTCCTGGACATCCTCCCGAAGTTTGACGAGGAGATCATCGAGATCTTCTTTGGTGATCAGAGGCATGATGTCTTCATCGTCTGTGTCGTCTCCTTCTCTGCCGGTGCGCTGGCGCTTGTTCGTTTCGTCGTCGCCACTGTCTAGCTTCCGTTTCCTGCGTGAGACGATGTCTTTCTCGAGTTCCGCATCGGAGGCGCGTCGCGTGGGCTGGAAGGTTGGCTGTGCTTCTGGAGTCGCGTCGTTGATTGTGACGACTTTGGGTTTCTTCAGAGCAGCTTCCACTGTGACAGGATACTCATCACCATCATCGTCAGGCGTGATAGTCAATGTATAGACTGTGGGACCGCTACCAAACTCCAGCGCCAGTTCCACCGACCCCTGGACGTGTGCCCAGATGCCGTCGCGCGTGTCGAGCTCGCGTGTAAAGTCGTTGATGACATCAGCTATTCGCTCCGCAGCCTTTGCAGCTAGCGGGTCAATCCTTCCTGAGCTGGCCTCGGCTGAGTCAGGCGACGCAGGCGATTCGGAGTGTTGCTCCTCCATAGAGGCCCCAGGCGTGGTGAAGGGGGGTGTCTCCTCGCGATCAGGTGCTGCGGTCTGCATGACGATGGCTGCTGCGTCGCACAGGGAGGGGCCACAGCGCGCGTACGCCCAGCACGTGAACCTTGGAACCAAAACACGTTGGAGAGGCGGCGCACAATGGCTTGAAGACAAAGTCGCAGCGCTGGAACCTTGCGTGCCTAGTTGCGCGCAGCTGCGCGTCCGCGTGGTTCGTGTTTTTGGTGTGGATGAACGCCTCCCCACCCGCGCTGAACCGTACCTTAATTCGGCCGCTACTGCGAAGCTCAGACGCCCATGCAGCGACCTCCTGGCGAGCAGAAACGGTGGCATCCTGCGGGCGATCGTCAGCTGTGAGCTGATGACCGCAGGCGACTCACGCAGTACTGGAGACAGCTGTGCCCTGACCCTGACCGCACTCGCACCCTCGTTTTTTGCCGCGCCCTTCCGCTGCGCTTCCCCTGTGTGCTTTTGCAGCGTGCAGCCCCTTTCGCGGCCCCAACCCTCACCAGCATGCGGCAGCCCTCACTGGCCGCTGAAGACTGCTAGAACAGCCGGTGGCCGGCCGAACGCCGCACCCTCCTCCATCGGGCACTCCTGCCTCGCCTGCCTCGCAGTCTGGAATTGTTTCTTGACGTGTCTCGTGCTTATGCGCAGTCCTCAGCCCTGAATTGTCTAGGCCCGGGACTGAGTGCGTGATATAACGGGCGACTGCCTCTTCGGAATCCGGGGGAACAGCACGAGCGCTGACCGTTTGGGCAACTCGGGCGCCGCATCCCCAGCCCTGGACTTATTCCATGGTCCCTCTTCGCAGAGCCTCCCAGCGCGGGCGGCGAAGCCTCGACCACCACCGTGATCCCTTCGAATGGCAGGAGGCGCGCGACACACCCATCATGACGGCGACTTTCCCCATCCACCCCCTGCCGTCGATGCAGGCCGCCTTCGAAGAGTCGATGCTTGATGCGACCGGCGAGACAGGCTTCGTGCCCTTCAAGACGCCTGGTAGAGGCGTCAAGACTCGCCAGCAGTTGCTGTGCAGGGAAGCCGATGCCGAGGAGCTCTCGTACAATTACACGTACAGCTGCCATTGGCGGCATCACCCAAAGGGCAAACACCACCCCTTGCTGAAGACCATCACCCAGATTGTCTTCGGCGTCCACCTGCTGCACCAGCGCCTGGAGAAGTCAACCGCCGACGTCGCCGATATCCTCTTGAAACACGTCAATGAGCTCGACAGCTTCCTGCAGCGCGCGAATGAGGACCTTGAGCAAAGCTTGAAGGACATGCTCTTCCGGCACAAGTGCCTGCGAGTCCCCATGGAACACGTCAACGAATTCGACCGCCTTCTCGACGATCGTGCATACCGAGCCTCGCTTCTCGATGGGAACATCACCATCGAGCGAACCATCAATCGCATGTCGCAGTTGCTCAACGACTACCTCACCGATATCAGCATCTACCAAGATGCCAACCACGAACTCGAGCTCTACCTTCGTGACATCGGCGACGAATGGGCATATCATAACGAAGATGTTGGGCGCATTTACTCGGCCATGTGTGGAAATACAGGTGGCTGGGCCCAATTCTTGCAGAGCTTGGTGACGAAAGCAGAGCGACTCGGCACGATGCTTGTCCAAGTCAGTAGCTACTGCAATGAAATCGAGAAGCGCTGCGGTGCTGCGAGTCGACGCAGCTTGGTATGTGTGCCACCGTGACCTTGAAGGTCGATGCTAACCTTGCACAGATTGCAACCACTTCTTCCTCACGGAATTCTTCCAGATCGAATCTGCGTGACAATGGCCGCCGTCCATCACGCAAAGGATCGCAGAACAAACCTCTTCCCATACCGCCTACTCCGCAAGTGCCTGTGATTCTTGCCGTTCCCCAAGAAGACACAAGAACACCTCCTGATAGCGAGCCCCGTGGTCGACCGATTTCACGAGTACCGCATTATCAGCCGCAGCCGGAGCCTGTAAATCCATACATGGCTGGTAACGCGCAACCAAAGGCCGAAACTACGGCCTCACCTCAGGCAACTGCGCCTCGCCCGAACGTGCACGTGCCGACTCAGTCTACACCGAAGCAGCCTGAGTATCATCACGAAGCCTGGCACAGCGATGAACAACGTAAGGCTGCCGTACTATCCCAGACAGAGCCGAGTCGCATCAGCCACAAACACGGTCATCGGCGCTCGACGCAGAAAGAAGGGGATAGTCCGCCTATGACAGCAAAGGACTCAGCTTACTCTTCATTGTCAGGAGCTTCGATCATGACGCCGGCTAGTACAGCGTCTCCGCGCTCAGCGTCGTCGAGCGCCCAGTTCGGCTTGTTCCCAAGCAGTGCACAGCACACACCAAAACAGTCGATGTCTGGCCGGTTAGGAGGTACGCCGACGCCATCGAGTTCGAACTTGCGGTCTATGAAGTCTGCCGAACCTCCGGACAGGCCACCAACCTCCATCAGCACTTATTCAGAAGCGACAAGTAAGAGACTGCTCAAGCGGAGCAGTCTTCAGTCGCTCAGGCGTTTCTTCACCAAAAAGAAGAACGACATACATACCATTGCGGAGTGAACCATATACCCTCACATTTGCTTTGTCTCATTTACAGCGGGCGTTGTCTGTGTTGGCATCTCCCAGCCATATACCCTTGTGTTTGCTCGTTGGGCGTCCTTTGGTTTGCATATACCACGTTCTTGTCTCCTGGCTTTCCGGCATCTAGCGTCTGGGTACATACAATCTGTACATGGTTTCCTTTGTTCCTAGTTGTAATGTCCATGCCATAATGTCAAGTGTGTGCAATGACCTCCGCAGATCTCCGAGCGGCGATAGGAAGAACGAGCAAGAGAGAAGTATAAGAACGTTGCTCTGTCAGCAAAGTTTGTCGTCAGTCTCGCCTAGCAGACTCTGTGGGGATGTGGTAAGACTGTGTAGGTGCATTAAAGACCAAAATGAGCCGGGGCTGTTGCAGGTGGTCTATGGATTGCCGGAGCGTGAAGGAGCGCCAGACGTTGAGTCTATGGTGAGGCAGATAGGTAGGTGCCCAATATTGGAGTGGCTGCCATGCCACTCGATCGTGCTTAAATTTGTGCTCCTTCCTCAGGGCGTAACTTCCTATTCTCGTCATCGCAAGCCGTTGTTGCTACCCCTCTGCGTGTCGTAGTGTTGTGGCATGGCTCTTGCCTCAGCAAAGGAGGTAGGACCAGCTCGTGCAAGGGGAGCGTCTTTTCTCTCAGGCGCACCTCAATTCTTTTCTCTCCTTGCACTCTGCTTGTCTATCGTCAACATCGCTCTTCTCTTGGTTGCGTGAAGGTGAGGGCAGAGCTGCAGTCACTCGTTTGTTTTTGGATAGCCTCCCCTTCGGCGGCGTCCCCTTGTTTGATCAATCCACTATCACCCACATTACCACTGCCCACACTCCCTACTGCCACAGCTCTTTCCAGACTCAGCACCGCATCGTGATCAGACTGGTCACATCTTAGACCTCACGATGCTCGCCGAGCGAGACCCCAACGCCAGCGGCCGTACCAGCAGGGCATCGAACACGTCCGCTATGTCTCGGGCCGCCTACAGAGCTCATGGCGGAGTTGACAAGCAGGATCTCCTAGCATCCGCACCTGGCGTCATGTCCATGCTGCGTACCTCGACAGAGATGGGCAACATCGTGGGCCTTACTGGAGATCTCTCCGGCATGGGCAACGTACCTCGAGCTCCGCAGCGCCGAGGAGCGAGCAGCAGGCTCTCCACGGCCTCCTCCATGTCTGCCACCTCTAGCCGTACGAGCAGGCACCACCGACAGTGGCCTTCATCCTCTTCAGCACCTCGACGCACCTCTACGCGAGAGCCGTCAGGTCCTCAGTACGTGGCTGATACGCTCTCACCCACGGTGATGAACCTTCCAGGATCATCGCCCCTCATTCCGACTCGCCACCGGAGCAGTCGCAATAACAGAGACAGCCAACGATCGTTCTCCATGACCACGACTACTCAGCCGACCTTCAGGCTTTCAAGCCACAGATCCTTAGGCAGCCTGCGCGGCCCTGAGCACATCCAGCGTCCGAGGTCGCCGTACATATACCCCGCTAGGCTCCGTCGCCCTTCTTATCGACCAGCATCACCGGCCTTGAGCGATGTCACGCAACGCTTGCACGGCCATGGCAGCCAAGGACACATCCAGCACCAGGCACAAAGGCTGAGGATTCCCTCCGATACGAGCCTCGGTTACCATGACAGGTCTTCTGGAGTACCTCGCCGCCCTAGTCGTGGTCATGCCCCAGCCTACTTTGCAGTACCTGGTGGCGGCATCCCTCCGGTTCCACCGCTCTTCCATCCTCGGGCTCCTCTCGAGCGACCTAGAGCCATCAAGAGCTCCATCAGGGGTTCTTTCTCCAGCGGTTCGACGAACGTTCGCAATGACTCTGACACGCCTTCGTCCGACGGACCGTCGCCGCCTACCCCTCGAGATGGATCGTCCTTGGAGGTCATGCTCAGCTCAACGGGGACCCAGATACTTGTCGACACTGTAACTGGTGCTGTTGTCAAGGAGGAAGTTGCCAGCGCCCCGCTCTACTATGACTACAGCGAGCAGTTCGAGCGCGAGCAGATTCTAGAACCAGAGGTCAATCCAATTCTGACTGGATTTAGCACTAATATCAAGACCATACAGGAGGAGCGTGGATTAGCAGACCCATCTGCGACCCCTGCTCGTGGAACTTGGGCTTCCGGGTCCACACGGGTCTCAAACACTGCAATCCCCGGTATCGTGGAGCTCCCTGCATCCCCTGTCGCTCGACGGATCACGAGGGATATGATCCTATCAGCTTTGGAGCCGGCCTCTACAACGGAGAGTGTCATCGATACTGTCGATGCGCCATCCGCCGACGATGAAGCTGAGGTCGCACGGCATGGGTCCGTTGACGAGGCTCATCGATCAACTCTTGTGAGTGTGGGTAGGCATCATCTTGCCGAAGACAGGCGCTTCAGCATCTTGTCTCAAGCCAATACGAGCGTTGTAGACTCTTCGACACTTGACTTCGCTGTCCGATACTCCATTCCCATGGTGACTGGAGCTCAAGGGGGCTCTGAGTTACCGGCTATGCCTGATCGTGAACCACCGCTGCCTCCGGACACGGCACTCAGTACCGAGGTCGATATGTCAGACCTCTTGGCTGGTTATCAGCACACCGATTCCAGGCACGAGGATGATGAGGGTCCTAAAGAGGAAGAGAAGAAGATAGAGCATGACGCCGATTCGATCAAAGATCAAGCTTCCGAAAGCAGCAGTAACCATGCACACAAATCATCTGACCCGCAGTCCTTCAAATCTGCCACGGATGTTCTGGAGTCTGAACCCGCTGAGGAGGAGCCAGAAGAGGACGATGACGCAAAGTCATACAAGTCTTTTCCCGATGCAGCGGCCGAGAAAGAGCCATCAAACAAGGAAGTAGATGCTCACTCTTTCAAGACTGCGCAGGACATGGTGACACCCGGTCGATCTGTGTCAATGTCAGTGGTCAAGTCATTGCCCGCTGTTCCTATCGATGTGCAGACCCTGAGGCCAATGTCTGAGGCCTCCGTTGCCAGTCCGCCTCCTGCCGTGTTGCGGAAGCCACGCGTTCCTCCTCGTGAGGCGAGCTTCCCGGTCACGAGCAGGCTTCGAACAGGTTCCAAGCCAAGTATGAAGCAGGGATCCGTATCGATTTCCGGCTCTTCATCTACGCTTAATGTCACTCAACAGCCGCCTCCGGTGCCTCCTCGCGAGTCCAGCACGTCTAAGGAGGCGCAGCGATCGATGGGAGTTGCATCGTGGATGCTCTTCAAACGCTGGGGCAAGAAGACCGGCAAGGATGAGGACCTGACAAAGTCCGCCAATAGCTCCAGAGAGACCTTGCAAGACCCTCGCCCTGACCGCAGCTTGACTTCTTCACAGCAGTCCCTCGGTGATGCAATCGCGACACCGGAGAAGGCATTGTTCAAAGAGACTGCGATCCCAGTAAAGATCAAGGACGCTGTGAGAGACTGTGACCCACCCCAGGTGCACAATGCAGATGCAGCTTCTTCTGTGCATCAGCGTCCTCCCAGCAACGCATCTCCTGCCATTGTCGAGCCTTCTTCCGTGTACTCCCCTCAAGATAGCTCTTTGCGATCTCGAGTACAGTCCTCGCCCGCCGGCGTTCCCAAGGCTGCAGACGATCGCCGAGACAGCCAGACGACTACACATCTTGTCTGGCATGGTCGTAAGTCTCTCAGTTTGAACAACCCGGCTGCTTGTGTCAGTGAACCTCATCTACTGCTACCGACCTCGAATGATGATACCACCACGGATCTCAGACTGTCGCAGTACAGGTATCCGGGAGGCCTGCACTACCTTCCGGATCTGAAGGAGGAGTCGCACGAGGATTCCAGTCTGAACACGAGCGCCAGCAATCTCAAAAACTCTAACTTTCGGTTTCCGTTCGGTGTCCCAGGTGGCGTGCGTGCCTCGGTCGATGACGGTGCCTTGTTTTCAAGAAGGTCGTCGATGGGATCGTATCGCAGGAGTGCTCTGGGTAGCGCCACGGGCTACAGCCATGGGTTGCCGTCGATGAACTTCAGCCGTATGAACTTGTTTGACAAGTTAGATGAGGAGCTTCATCTGCGCAACTCGCGCTCGCTGGATCAGTTGCCGGTAGATGTGCCTGAACTCCGTGATAGTATGCCACAGCGACCGGTGTCCGCTGGAGAGATGCGCGAAAAGTACCGCAGTCTCTGCGACAAGCTTGATCAGTTTAACGCGCTCAAAGATTCTGCACATACAGAGATGACAAAAATGTTGCCCATGCGGCGTGCGCTGTCCCCAGCGCTGTTGGCGGAGATTGACCAGGTCACTGTGCCTTCGGTGAACGGTCTCACGGAGCGTCTCTCAGAGTTTCTGCCGTCGCTGAGAGAGTACTACAAGCTCGGTGATCAGGGTCCGTTCGCTGCTGAGGAGATGATCATGGAGCATGCCATGGAGGATATCCACGAGGTTGGCGGCCCTGCACAGAAGCGCTCGTCTGCTCGGCTGCGACCAATTCCTGGCTCCCCGAACCTTGTCATGATGGACGATGCACTGTACGAGCTGAGAAGCAAAGAGAAGGAGACGGGTGTTGTGGTTGCCCAGCGTGACGAGGGAGCCGACAATGCACGCGGTGAATCTCACGCTAGTGAGAGCAAAGTCAACAGCACAACGCGCCCCAAAACTCCTGCCGCCGAGCTTGAGGCACCCTCACCTGCAATCATCCGCCCTCGTGCCCTTACAGTCGGTAACCCAGACCAGAGAGCTTCAGTCGAGTCGGGCTTGACGACAAGATCCCTGAGGTCTTTTTCGTCGACCCCGACCAGGACAGACACTCGTCCTTGGAACTTCGACAAGAACTATCCCTGGGCAACCTCTACAATTCCCTCTGTTGATATCTCACTCCCTCCGCCAACAGCAGCCAGGCACTCGCCTCGCCCTGGCCCTTCTCACCTCCGCAACAACATCTCTGATACGTCTACAGTAAGTACTTTCACCACGCCTGTTGGCTCGCCTTTTGGCACCGACTCCAATTCCAGCGCTCACGCCCGTCAACTGCAGCGGTTCAGCGTTTTTGGCCGTAACGGTGACCAACCTCACGCCGTTGGTGAACGCTACCCCACGTCAGCTCTAACTCCTCCTACTGCAATCTTTCGTGACAACTTCTCTACCTCTGATACGTCTGACGACGAAACTGAGCCACGAATCGTACGCAAAGGCAAGTTCAGTCTCAAGAAACGCTTCTCCTTGGCTCGCAACGCAGCGCTCGACAACAGCACTCGAGTCACGAACAAGTCGATTACGACCTCCAACACTCCTCTCAAGCTTACAACACCTGAGTCCGCTCATCGTTCTGCAAACTCGATTGTTCAAGACACCGTAGGTGAAGCCAGAGCCTTTACTTCGAATCGTCACACATTCCGCGACGCTGAGGGCATGCCAACAGCCGTCTACCACCGACACAGACTCATTGACCACCTAAAGCGTTGGTGGCACAAGGGTGGAGACCTCATTCGCAGCCTTTCCCGTCGCTCCCACACTACAACATCGCGACTCTGATCAAAATGAACGATAGTTACCAGGAAGAGCCGGGCTACGCCCATTGGAGGTCGTCCAAATTCATGCTTGAGCTGGCGCTTTCGGTTCGCGTGTTCAATAAAGTTGTCTGTGGGAACTTCTTCCAATACCCACGTCCTAGTGGTCCTCCCAGCACGCCGGCGGACGAGGCTGATTCTGGTGGTGGCTATCAGGGTATTTCCGGTCCTGATGAGGATTACTACATTAGCATGGAAGAGGGTCGCCTGATCGGTTATTGGCCGTACACCTGGTATGGCTACTGGCCGGAGGGCAATGATGACTTCGACATCTGTGGTGTCAGAATTGCATACATCAACATCGGCTTCTCAAAGCCAAGGCGTAACAAGTAATTGAGCAGTTCTGACTGTTCGCATCGTAACGCCTGGCGACCACTCACAAATGGTATGGATACCACGGACAACAATGGATACCACGGATGACATTGGGACATATGGGACAAAGTCTTTACTTGCAATTACCGTCTATAGCTAGCTAGCATTGGATAGTAATACAACGTCGGACATCTGCTTTGAGCGTCTTGATTCATTGTGAAGTCTCAAAACGATGCTCGAGACATGTGCTGGGCGAATCATCCTTGTAGGCTTCGACAGGAGGCTCGACCCTTTACCAGAGGCCGTGTATCATAACGCAGTTCTGAGTGAGTATGTAGCCCGTCACTCAATCGTGCGAGCGTCTTCAAAAAGGCGAAAAATCGGCAGAGAGGCCAAACATTACGATTGAATTGTTCCTGCCACCCGAACCAACCTTGGCCCTTCACCATGGGCACGACTTTCTTCTGCACCGCCTTCCCATCCTCCTTCTGGAACCATTTCAGCCCAGCAATCTCCCAGTACGCATCCCCAAACGCCTCGGGATGATCCCGCACATACGCCTCACACGTACTCACCCCCGTCTTCTCGGCGCACCCACCAGTCTCCCACTCCCCGCCCGCCCAGGCCCCGCAGAACGTCGTGTCGAAGACAATCTTCATGTTCCTGAATTTCTGCGCCACATCGCACTGCCCCGCGAACCGCGCGATTGGGGTCCCGAGCACGGAGGCGGAGAGCGTCGTGTTGAGGAACGTGCTGGATGCCGGTGTTGGGAAGAGCGCGCTGTACTGCGGCGATGTGCGGGGGATGAGCCACACGCTGATGGAGGATGGAGTTAGTTCCATGGCGTAGATGCCGCCGCCGGCGCGGTTGAAGGGGGTTCCGTAGGAGGGGAATGTAGTGCCGGTGTTGGGGACGGTGGCGGTGCGTTTATCCAGCGGTGGAGCAGTGGTGGGTGCGGCAATTGAGCAGCCTACGTTGGCGCCTTGATCGGGGGCCGCGACGTCGCAGTCGTCTGTCTTCAGGTGGCCGGTGAAGGGGAGCTGGATGTTGTCTGACCCCGTGGCTACGGAGGAGGTCGTGTTGTCCACCATGCACCCTGCGGATGTGTGCAGTGTTACGCTGTTGGTTGTGTAGTCGTTTACGCCCTCGAGGATGTCGATTTCGCCTGCATCCGGCCAGGTAATGTTTCCGTTCATTGCGGCGTCGGATCCAACGAGCCAGTATGCGGGCCAGGTGCCGCAGGTGGAGGCGGGCATGTGTCGGATGTCTGCGACGAGGAGGCCCGCGTTCCACCCTTTTTTGCTTTCGAGGCGCACGCTGGACCGGCCAGCGGGGTCCTTGGAAGTGTGATCGACCCCCAGGAAGACGGATTGCGTGTCAGCGAGGTAGCCGATGAGGTTCTTTTGGATGGCTGAGGTGGCGTTTTGGTACTGGACGAAGCCTTGTGTTGGATCTGGGCCGGAGAAGAAGTTGAATGCTGAGAAGAAGTTGGTGTACGAGAGGTCCTCGGTCAAATGATATGTGTCCGACTGAGCTGCTGCGAGGGCAGGAATGATGGTGGCCAGCACCGTGGAAGAAACGAGGGAAGTGCGCATTATGGCAATACTGAAGAGATAATCGGCGAGCGTTCGAAGCGGCTTGTCAGGGGGTTGAAGTACCTTTCAATGTTGACTCGAAGATCTAGACGTTTGGAGAACGGCAAGGAATCTGTGGTGTGGAGAACGAAAAGCAAGGGAGGAAGGGTGGAGATGGAGATATACAATTCATAATGGTGGTCACTGTGCGAGTTCGTTGCTCCAACGTGTATCTGCTATTGTGTTGCCGGGCCGTGAACAATACCTGAGACTTGTTGCCTACGGTGTTGACGATTAATGTGAACAATCGCACATGTGGACAGCTTCTTCATGGCGGCACGGAGGTGAAAGCGAAGTGACTCAGGTCTTCAATGCTCCCGAGCCATTTAATGCGTCCAAGGCACAGGACTGGAGCTTCGTAGTACAGTCTCATGTTGCAGACGCGGCTTCGGTCTCCGGCAGACGTTTGCGTAGCCATGATGTTGTGCTTCAGACGCGTGGCCAAGGGAGGTACAAGAAACTGCAATGTCCCCAGACTGTGTTAGTAGAGCTCGAATCAGGACCTGCACTTCGACATAGTTGCCGAGTTCGTTCCCGATGATGGCTCCTGCGATTGCGTGTTCAGGAGATCGTTGGTTTGAGGTCGAGGGAAAGCTCGAGGGCATAGGCAAGGGCGGACAAAACTTGCTGTCTGACGTCAATCAGCAATCTACTCCCACCTCGACAACAGCCGTGCACGAATTCAGCAACGCCGTCAAAGAGCGGGCTTAATCACATCATCGTCATTACCCGCGTCTCGCGTATCTACCCTACCCTACCATACACCCAAAGCCATAGACATATTTTCAGAAGAAGAAGAAAGAGAGAGTCAAACAATATAACCCCGCAACAACATAAACCGCTGAATGGCCCTAATCCAAGTCTCGGGTCTCATGCAATGCATAAACACATGGAAATCGTATGAGCGCCAGACCTGACGGATCGATGGGTTCCGTAACCAGCTGGAGGGGAGGGTGTTCCATCGTAGATCTATGTAATGAGAGGGCTGCGCGCCGGCATCAACGAATGTCGTCCCTGATGAGCGTATGCCCGTCGTACGAGGTTGTGACCTTGTCGCCTCGAATGTGGGTAAGGGTCATACGGACCTATCGCAATTTACCCTCCTGCTTGGCCTCTTGAACCTGTTCAAAGACCTGGTGGTGTGTTAGCAGTGATCAACGTTCTGTGGATGCACAACGTACCTTCAACATCTTCCTTCTCGCACCCAGGGCGTTGACGCCGCGAGCCTCGAGACCTGCATCGTCCAACTCAACAAGCTCCTGCCATTTCATGTCCTTGAGGTTGTCGGTGTACTTGTGCAGACGGAGACTGCGGAGCCAGTTGGGAATGTCCTGGAGCAGAGTGGGATCGGTAGGGTCCTCCGGAGGCTTAGAGCTGCCGCGGCGACCGCGAGGCGAGCGGCCACGGTTAATCTCGTCGCCCAAGAATCCAGAGTTGTGGTTGTCGAATCCGCCACCGAGGCCAAACTGACTAAGGTTCAGGGCGCCCATGCCATTGCTCATCAGACCGGCATTGGCGTAGTCGGCAGACAGGAATCCGTTGGCCTGCGGCGAAGCAAAGTTGCCCATTCCACCCATGCCGCCTTGCATAGCAATACCGGGGGAAGCGGGACGAGAGCGGCGGCCGTTCATAACAGCGAGCTGCTGGGCCTGAAGAGCAGCAGCTTGCTGAGGAGTTAGCACCTGACCCAACTCGTTAGTCATAAGGATATTGTTGCCCATGGGAGGGAAGCCTGGTGATAGAGGAGCGTTTCCAGCTCCATGGCCATCAGTTGATCGAGCACGGCGGTACTTGCGGACATCGTCCAGCTGGATACGGTTGTTAACAGTAGAGAGAGCGGCAAGCTTCATGGCAGTGGCATTGGCAACCATGTCAGCCTGGTTGGCCTGCTGGCCAAAGTTGGCGACCATGGGGGTGCTCAGCTGAGACGCCCAGCTTCCACCAGCGTAGGCAGGGGACAGCAGAGGCATGCCAGCAGAGTTAGCTTCGAGAGCATTGAGAGTGGTGGTCTGGACGTTTGCGTTATCCTGTTGGAGAGGGAGACGAGGCGAGCGGAGTCCTGCGGAAGGCGGGGGAGCGGTGAACTGGCCCATGGCGGGCTGATTCTGCTGGGACTGCTGCTGGCCGGAAGACTTGGGACGCTGTGCGGACTGCCCGTCGTTCCAGGGCGAGGCAGGGGCATTCTCCTTCTTGTCGCCCTCGGGGGCAGAGATAGTCGGCGCCAGCATCGAGCTGCGGTCGCCGACAATGGTGCTGTTGCGGTTGGACGCCGGAGGCACGCCTACGACTTCGGTGAACTCAGACTTTTGCTTGGCGATGGCAGCGGCGGCGTCGGGGAACATGCGGTGGATGGTGGACGGGTCGAGGCCCGAGGCACGCTTTCCAGCGCCCGGGGATGGCGGGGGGCGGCCCATCATGGAGTGGCGATTCTCGCCGGTGGAGAGCTTGCTCATGGCGTCGCTCAGCTTCTGGGTCATGGGGTCTGCGTACGAGTTAGCCGGTTGATACAACACATGGTATATTGTATTGCATGAGGCTCACCCTTCTCGCCAAAGTTAGCGGGGGACAACACGCCCGACATGGGCAGGCTCTTGGACATCTGCTGCAGGACCTGGATGAAGAAGCGAATCTGCACCTGGGTGGTCTGCTGCAGCAGGGCGTACAGGGCGGCGGTGCGCTCGGCCTCGCTCAGGACGCGGAACCACTGCTCGATGGCGCTCAACTCGTCCTTGAAGTCCTGGTCGAGCGTGGCCGTGGCCATCTCCTCGAGCGTGTTCTCGTACTGGTCAATGTCGGCGAGCCACTGCTGGGCGGCGCGCTCCATCTCGTCCGGGTTGCCCGACTGCGTGTTCTGGCGGCCAAAGTAGATCTCCGAGGCGGGGCGGATGCCACGGTTGGCGAGCGGCGACGAGAAGCCGCCCATGTCGGCCGAGGCGCGCAGGTGGTGGCCGGCGCCCAGCGAGGTGCGGTTGACGGGCGGGCGCAGCGACGACGAGCCCTCGGGGGTGCTGTTCCTGTTGGCGGCGATGTGGCTGGCGGACATGGTCGCGGGTGGTTGCAGGGGTTATTCTGCTGCTGTCAGTCTGGCTGCTATGGTCAGGCGAATATTCACGGCACCCACAGATGGCGATATTATTCTTGGAACAGTCGCGCGTCTCCTGCAGCACCAGTCTGGCCTCAAAGGAGCTCACTGCGAGAGGAGGCACTGCACTCAGGAGATAAGTCAGAAGTCGCCGAAGCCGAAGCCTGCTGCAGGGATGCGAGCTCGTGGAAGCGCTCTCGACTGGCTGGCTGGCTGCTCGTGCTGGCCGTAATATAGAGACGAAGAACAATAGTCAAGATAGCGTACAAAGAAGAAGGAGAGCGAGGGTGAGCTCAATCAAGAGGCGAGACGGGTGCCACGGAGCAGAGTGACAGTGAACTCAAGAGGAGAGGTGGAGGCAGAAAGTCACGGCTGGCATGGATTGGATCGTCTCGAAACAGTAGCGCAGCGCAGCCCTGTGCTAGCGAGCGGCCTCGTGCTGACAGCCAAAGACAGCCAAAGACAGCCAAACGGACTGGTGCAGCAGGAGCGTGATTCCAGAACACACGCAAACGCAGGGCCGACCCCGGGAACCTCATGCAGTCCATCGCTGCTGCGTTTGGTTGACGCCTACCACGCCTCGATACAGGAACCGTCTCGAGTCACCAGCACCGCCGAACGGGCAAGCAGCTAACTTATTGTGTTGGGGGCGAATCGAGAAACACTGCAGTGCTGTGGTAGAAATCTAGCCATCTTCATCCACATTTGATTTTGAACCTGCGTCTATCTTAAACCTGCAACGCTACTTACACGTAAGCGCCGTACTTGCTTGCTGCATTCACAGCTGCACGCCTGCAAAGCTTCTACGCGCCTCGCAGGCCCATCGATCTCGGAACGCGCCGTCTGTAACGGTCTCCGGGTGTTGCGGCGTCCGGGCACTCCTATTGGCGTCCACATCCTCTATCTGCTGCTTGGTGCTACGCACAGTGCTACGCGTCTTGTCTGCTCCGCGCGGAACATTTCTTCTTCGTCTCCAGCCGTTTGATGCAGGAATCGGATCGCAGCCTGCGTTTCTGCGCGAATTGCAGGGGCCTGGGCAGAGACCACCATACGCGTTGCGCTGAGACAGGCTCGATGGATCCACTTGGACCCCCACTGGACCCTGGCCGTCTATCTTTAGTTGCTCAGAGGGTGTGCCATCACCTCAATGGTCGAAGAAGCCAGCCGTCAAAATGGAAAAGGTCGTTAGACCTGTTCAGCGACTGCTCATGAATTACACATCTTCCCAAGTCTCAATGAGCACACTGCCTGGATTACTCACGCATGCCTGTAGCGGCAGCTTATTGCTGAGCTCACTTTATCCCGCCAACAACACTCCCCACCATCACAGCCGCCTCCCTCTCCCACCCCTCGCCCCTCCCCTTCTCCCCCGGCACCCTGCTCCCACGATCCACGCACTCCCTCACCGCATCCCTCACCCTCTCCTTGTTACTCCTCAACGTGCGTGCTGATACTCCGCCTTTGTACATAATCTCCTGCATCCGGGGCGTCATGCCTCCCGCTAGACTGCGCCAGAAGAAGCTCGGTAGGCTGCTGGTGTCGAGCGCGGTGAGTAGGGGGGTCAGGAAGTTCTCGTTGTTGTTGTTACTTCTACTGCTATTGCTGGTGCTCAGATTGGAATCGGGGGCGGAAGCGAACATGGGGTGAGAAGGCGGCTTTGTAGAGGAGAGCAGCGCCTGTAGCGCGACGATATTCTGGCACCGCGCCGAGATCTCGAGGAGCGTGCGCTCAAGGGAGGGAAGTTGTGTGAGGGCGCGGGCGAGCGCCGCGAGTGAGCTTTTCAGGCTGGTGGAAAGGTAGTCTTGCAGCGCGGCGAGCATAAGGGTTGGCTCGAATGTAGCCCGGGTTGTGCTGGGCGTGATGGGTGATAAAAGGTAGAGCGTCTGCAGGGCGGAGGTGGTGCGACTTTTTGTGTCTTCAGTCTGCGCGAAGGTGCTAGCAGTGCTCTGGCCGGAGGAGAGCAGTGACGACATGCTGAACTCTTTGACGACTTGCGAGGCGCGGGATGCGATGTTGCGCTCGCCGGGGGTGATGAGCTCGTTCTTTAGCGTGCTGATGGCATGGACTCTGTCTAGCCCTTCGCCCTCTTGCCCAGGTTTTGTGTTTGATAAGATCTGGCGCAGTGACAGTATGGTGTCTGCACTCCTGACCATCGCCCTGTGATCCTCCTTCTTTGCGCTTCCCACGCCACCGACTTCAGACATGCGCACCTCGAGCTGTCGTCCCAGCATGAGGCACCGAGCCACAGCTCTTCCCAGCCTTACAGTCTCCACAAGGCGCTCAGCAGTAAGGCGCACTTGCTCGGCTATTTCGTATCGCTCGATCACCTCTTTCTCCAGCGTCTTGTAGCTCTCTGTCAAGCTGGCAACTTGTCCCTCCACCTCAGCCAATATCCGCCCACTAGACTCGGCATGGTCGCGTGTGTACTCGAGGAGGGGCAGCGCCGACTTTGTGGTGAGCGTGTCGATATGTGTGTCTACTTCTTGTACGTCGAACAGGACTCTAGACAGCGGCGTAGACAGATCGAGTGGGGTGTCGGAGGGGTTGTTTGTCGCGAGCACGAGCGTGTTTGCGAAGGACGTGGCCGAGAAGTCAGGATCGAGGAAGGCCTCATAGTCGATGTAGGATGGCTCATCGTCCTTCGACATGGTAGGCGGTCAATTGCTGGGACTGTTCACCAGTACGTGGTGATGTTTGGTGGCTTGAACTTCCAATGCACAGGGTCCAGCTCTAGCGCGTTCACGCAGTGCATGACTCGCGTGAGCTTCGTCCCTACGTGCGATTACTTCACACATGCTTGAAGGGTTGTAAAGATTGTCCAACGCTGGATTGATTTTACATTATTCAGTTTGCTCGTGCCACTTTCAGGGCATACAAAATTATCAAATCCACATTCCATCTACCTGGTTCCGTAGTTGGGTCCACCAATACCAGCCTCACCAGGCTTATTCGCGCTTGGGTCGACACCGACGTTCGAGTTGCCACTGTCGCTGGCTATTGGCGCCTCGCCAGGTTTCTGCTGCTCCTTCGCGGCGGGTGCATTCGATACGCCGAGGCCCTTGGCTGAAAAGGAAAGTCAGCGTGAGCTCCAACGTTGTCAATGGTATAAGACTTCTAAAATATTTCTGCAGGCACCGTACCTTCAGCCTCCTGCTTGTTGAACTTGTCAGAAGCCGCATTCGACTGGCCGGGTGTCTTGGAGTGAGGCATTGTAATGTTTGGGAAGTTAAAGATAAACCAAGGCTGGGAGATTGGTAGTTGTAAGGAGGATGCGCGTGAATCTGTGTCGAGTTTTATGACAATTGCGCCTCTACTGTTTATAGTCGAATTGATGTTTTTATGTCTGTGATGTCACTGATCGATGATGCGATGATGCCTCGACATGCTCTCAGGGTCCACTTAGTCTGGCGAACATCGCGATGCACAAGCAGCCTCAAGGTCCAGATCAGTGTCGCGACGGGTTGGAACTGATTCAGGTCCCGCTACAAGACTTTACAGTCTTGATTTGACTCAGAAATGTGCGCAGTCCTCGAAGGGAAAGTCGACTCATATTTGCTATGAGTCCTCTACAGCTTGGCCTTTGGGAGCTTGAAAGGGTGTGCTTCGGTGTTAAAAACGTAGTCGTCCAAGCTGATCAAGCTGGGATCGCTAAACAGGAGGAAGAAATATTTGAGCGTTTCTGCCATCCAGAAACTCTGTAAGCGTAGTTAGTATGTAGACAGTTCATATCGAAGAGATGCCAACTCACCTCCATGGAATCCGACATAGGGGGTGTGTCGGCTGAAATGTCAAGTAGAGCGGCGTTGCCGATGTCAGTGTCGGTGACTCTCATAATCGAAGTCCACATGTCCCAGCCTGCTGCCTGCCATGACTGTTCACCGGTAATGCGGTATAGGACGAACACACTTTCAATTGCTTCAGGTCGGAGGATGTACCGGCGGTCTTCGATCGATGAAAACCCCGGAGGCAGTCTGAGGCCTGCGATGTTCCTCAGCGGATCTGCTTCCCTCTGAAGATCAGCTCTAGCCGTGACTTCGGCGTGCCATGCCTTATCGTCCCAGTGACATTCAGTTGTGTTTGCACACATGACGAGATGTGCAACCTCGGGCATGATGCCTGCAGGATTGCTCTTATACGCCCAAACACAAGTATCAGTGAGCTTCCGTCCAATATTCAGGTGCTCCTTGTTATTGAACAGCTTCCCCCCGAGGGCGAACATGCCACCGGTGTAACAGCCTAGATGTTGCAGCTCCGGATCCAAGAACACCGTCGAACCTTCCACACGAGCAGCGCCCGAGGCCAGGATATCAGCATCGTCTGGTGCCATAGGACGATAGAGTACGTGCTTGATCGCGGTCGCCATAGCCTTCTCGTACATCTTCTTATAGATAGGGTCCTGGCCACCTAGTAGAGCGTACATTTTCCCGAGATACTCGTACGTTGAGTCGGCCATTGATGACAGAGTGAATGTGTTATCTTCCGTGAAGTCCAGTTTCCTTCCGTTGACGACGATCGGCCACATTCCAGGCAGATGCGTGTTGTCCTGTTGCTTTTCAAGCTCTTTCGAAACTCTTGTGACGGCATCGTACCACTTCGGATCTCCAGTGAGTTGAGAGAGACGTGTGAATTCCATCGTCATTGACCCAATCTCTGCAAGTAGGATCTGCGGATCTGCGAGCTGCTGCTTACCCTCGCCGGCAGCACGAAAATCCCATCTCGTGACGGGCATATGGTTGGGCGTGTCGAACGCGTGATAGAGCATCTCGCCAACTTCTTTTGCCTTGTTGAGAAGCCTCTTCTCGGCGCTCAGCTCATAAGCTGCGAGCAGGCCGCCGAGGTGTCGAATGTTGGTCTCAAACACATTGACCTTGCTCAGCGAGGTGTAGCCGAAATCGATCTTTTCCACATCTTTGATGGCAGACTCAAATTCTTCCTTGAAGTCCATGATCCAGAGTGTGTCCAGGGCGTCAATGAGCGTAGCAGCCCAACCTCCGAAATGATCGTTGACCTCACCGCTGATGGGCCTCATCTCATCGTGCATCCAGGCCATCTGGCGGTACGATGTCCAACACTTCAAGAATTGCTTCCTGACCTCTTCCCTCCGTGTCTCGCGTATGTTCTTCGCTGTGGCATCTTCATCTAGAAAGCCGAACTGTATCTTAGGGAGCTTGGCTGGCGTTCCTGTGGGTAGCTGGACGTAGCTCTTCAGAGGATGATGTATGGCCTTTCGTGACCAATCAATCGACTTGTGGCTCGGTGGCTGCTGTTGCTGCCCGGGTCGTTGAGCTTCGGCGTCGTTCGCGGGGTGCTTCGGTTTTGCATTTGGATCGTCGGTTTCGTATGGAAAGCTCAGGTTGTACAGTGTGTACACGAAGAAGACGGCCAGCAGTGTGTACAGGCCATATCGCCGTATCAAGGCCATGTTAAGTGTGACGAAAGTGAGACCAAATGAGACGCACGCGCTGGCGAAGAGAGGCAACGTTCCTTTGAAGGGAGCATTTCGCCAAATAATATGAGGAAGGTGCAACCGTTGCGGTGTCCCTGCCAAGTCGGGAGACAGGCAACGGCGTTCTGTCGATCGACAAGGCGCCCCTTGATTCGCATCCGAATACGAGAGCTAATCATCTCACGGCCACAGCAATCAGCACCGTCTTTCAAC
Source organism: Didymella pinodella (assembly GCA_039634465.1). NCBI lineage: Eukaryota > Fungi > Ascomycota > Dothideomycetes > Pleosporales > Didymellaceae > Didymella > Didymella pinodella. Next base: position 2,616,967 of record CP113347.1, on the reverse strand, counting down.
ACCACGGGAGCTAACTAGGAACTCGCCACATTGTGCAATTCTGTAACATCTAGATCTGTTTTCTACAACGTCCTTTCAGTTATTCAAGAGGTGGAATCACTCGCTCTAACCACGTGCATAGGTCTCTGAGCTCAGCTCCACCCATGACATGACCCATACCCTCGTACTCCTTGATAGTCAACACCTCCTCCTTGACCCCGTACCTGGCTAGCGCCTCACAACAGAGGCGATGGTAGCGCTTCGGCACAAGCCTGTCGCCGGTACCTCTCGCGAGGAAAATCTCGACATCATCCTTAACATCTTTTGGTAGCCCGGCCTCTTCTCTCAGCTCCGGCACTCGATCCGGGATCGCCATGTAGCCGCTCAATCCAACCAGGCCGCCCAGCTTACCTGCATACTTCGTCGTCAGGCCTGTGAGGAGTGTCATTACATGGCCTTGTGAGAAGCCAGCCAGGACTATCCTCTTCTCAGGGACGCCCTGTGCGACCAGCTCATCTATCAGCCCTGTGATGTACTTTGCGCTCCTAAGCAGTCCGTCTTCGTCTTCGTCGTCTTCAAGTTCTGGTCGCGAAGGCGGATACGGCGATAGTCTGGTTGGCATGTACCATGCTGTAGCACCGAGGTCACGCTCCTCGATGGCATTAGGAAGGGTCCAGGAGACGTAAGGTAGCTTGCCAGCACGCTGAAACTGCTCAGCAACGGATGAAGGACCTTCTGCTGTATCCCCTAGGCCATGGATGAATATGATTGCTGCAGATCGAGCAGGAGAGGATGCTGTGGACGTCGCGGGAAGGACTATTGGAGGCTCCCGCGTTGACATGTTGGCCACGCACTCAATGTGCGTCGATGGAAGCTCGGGCTGTTTATGACTGCAGGTCTATCTGTATGTTGGGCGTGCCTGTAACAGAACCATGACACGCGTCTTGAATCTGCCCTGGGCATGTCGCCTACTTGAGAAGAAAAGGAATTCCAAATGCCATGTCTACCCCGCGCGGCGCCTTCCGCAACGCGTGAACGCGCTGCCACGTGCAGCGACACCTCCGTCTCGCCTCCGCAACCCCGAACTCAACACCAGACCACCAACCATGCCACACGTCGAAGTGCTGCCCAACTCGGCAGCATCCGTCGCGCCAGGATGGACATATGTCGTCGACACTGGCTACGACCCATCCAAAATTGCCATCAACCCCAAAAACAAAAAGCGCGCGGCCGCCGCCCCGAATGGCCAACGAGGCGAGAACGAGCTCTCCGCACGCCAGCAGACCGCCATCGCACGCCGCATCGCCGAGCTGGAGCGCGACAACGACCCAAAGCAGATGATCGCCATACCGGGCAAGCCCTCGGTCCCCAAGACCCAGAACGCCCGCCGCATAATACAGTACCAGCGGCAAATTAAGCACTGGCTCGACGACGAAGAAGCGCAGCTAGCACAGCAACTACAAGCGCCTCCGCTACGCAGGGAGACCACGGGAGTGCGGAATGTGGGGTTGAGAAGACAAAGCACTATGCCCGCGACTTCTGCTGAGGCCACGCCCGCCCCGACACTGCCAGTTTCGCGTATGGATATCGATGCTGCGTCGGACGATGCGCTGCTCGATGTGTCTGGCTCTGTGCCGCCTCCGCTGAATGCTGCGACACTTGAGGCCCTGCTAAGTGCGCCGCCGCTGCCGTATAGTCAGAGCTTTGCCGCACCGACGCCTGCGGGAGGGCCACCGCAGAGACAATTTTGCGACAATTGCGGTTACTGGGGAACGATTAAGTGTAGAAAGTGCGGCGCAAGGGTTTGTGGGTTGGAGTGTAAGGATGCACATGAGGCTACGAGGTGTTTGAAGTGGGCTTAGAAAGAGAAAGGGGTGATGAAGAGGAAGGCGAAGCAAAGAGTCTGCATTATACCCAATGATTATTCTGTTCGTTACCAAAGCGAATCCCAAGGCAGAGCGCTGAAAAGACTCCTGGGAAAGACGCTGCATCTGCAAGGGGTGGTGTGGAAAGTGCTACTCTGTCGCTCCTTCCTTCCTGAGCCAGCGAGTCGATCTTGCCTATCTTCGCCTCCCTGGAATAACACTCGTCTCAGCCGCCAAATTTACTTCCAACACCACCAAACAGTAGTACAAGTTTTGACACTCTGCAAGCCCACGCAGTTTACAAAGTTCATGTTTTATAGCGTGCTTCACCCAAAGCTTTCCGGCCCGCAAGATTGGTATCGATGGAACGCTGCCTGATAGCTGCGTCCGATCCGAAATACTCTGCAGTCTCTTTTACCAGCCTGCTGACACCAATCAACTCCCCCCTCGCGCTCGGGGTCGCCTCCTGCAACGATCGAGTCAAACGTTTCAACGTCTGAATCTGTACCTCGATGCTATGGAGCAACGTATGTATTACAAATCCAGGAGCCTCTGTGGGATCTTCGAGATCACTAACGTTCGTCAGCTATGACTTGTTCCGCTTTCCGTTCTGCGAGTCCGCCTTACCTATCCTCGTTGCCATCATTGTACGATCCATACTCGCCCTCGTCATCATCGACCGACGGTAGTGGAGGCAACTTCAGGTCCTTGGGTTTGGCAGTGGCGCATGCTTCATGCAAGTCAGACACCCGTTCGGTCAATCGGCCGAGGTTTCGCAACACAGCGTCCGCGACATTCCTCCTGCTCTTTTCGACCATCGCCAGCCCGTGCAGGTCTGCAACCTGGCCCCACACGTGCAGGTCGAAAGCAAAGCCATCGACACGGCCCGCGATTTTGTCGAATGTCAAGTCGCGCGGATCTGCCGGCATGATGTCCTTGTACGGTAGACATGTTGTTCCTATCTGCTGGAGCTTTGCCTGCAACGTCGAATATTGATACTGCAACTCTGGTTGTGCAGTGGGCGACTTCGGACTTGCGCTCGGGCTTCGCTTTGGCGTGCGAGCAGATGGTATCCTGGAGGAACTGGGAGTGTCCTGATGGATTTGTACCTTGATCTTCGGCTTGCTCTGCTGCTGCTGCGGCGGCTTCCAATCATCTTTGGTGCGCAGCTGACTTGGCAAGACCGGCTCCGTGTTGAGGTCGCAGTCGTGTATCGGTTTTGGTCCAGGGCGGACATTCTCTACTCTGAAGTTCCGTGGATATTCATCGGGCTTTTGCTCGGTCCTCTCGCTCGAGCGGGGTCGCCTGTTCGTTTCTACTATAGGGACGCAGAGATGATCAGATCGGGTGCGATGGTGCGTCGTAGAGCTCAGCTGAGAGCCTTCACGATATCGTTTCATTTGGCGCTCTCGGTCACGCTTGTCCCATTCTGCCTGCTCTTCGAGATGGTCAACATAACTGTTCGATCGAGAGCGCTGCTGTTTCGACTGAGGTCGCAATTCATTCACACTAAGGAAGTCGGTCGGACTGTTCGCCATTTCTCAGAGTTTAGAATAAGGCACCTGAAGGTGCTTGCAACAGCAGAAATGGTGGTTCGCGCTGACACCCTCGCTACATTTATGGGCATCTGAATGAGCTGAGCAACTCGGGCGCACAGAGTGGCTATGGACGCCCGACCACACCTTTCTCAACTTGCGTTATTGACGAATGAGCCCTGCAACCGCGTCGAAAGTACAGAAGTGGTCCGACCCGAACCATCCCATAAGCAGGATAACAAACTCGCTCTAGGCAGTCGAGCTTCTGACGATGTTGTGGGGGCCGTTGGGGGCTGTCTTAGGGCTGAGTATCACGAACTGTTGTTCAGCCACCGCCACAATCTGCTTACACCCAATCGCGGCACACCATCATACACGAGCCTCATGCGAGCTGAGGTTTTGACCTTGATTATCAGGGTCATGAGGCCGCCATCTATAATTGTAGGATCTGGCACTGGCGTTCAGGTTCCCTAGTGGGTTCATCTTCCCTCCTGCGCCATTCTCAGTCTATACTTCATCCCGCAACCCAGGCTTTGACATCGAATGTTGTGTCTGTGCGACCTGAAGTTCCATTCGATTTCTCATTCACCATGGCTGAAGTCATGGGGATCATCTCTGGTCTGGTCACGGCTGGTCAAACACTGGGGACATTTGCAGGCCAGATAAACAGATGGGGGCGTCTATCTGATCGGCTATTCGACCGAAGGGAAGGACTAGACGCTGCCGAGATCTCTCTGCAGTCCTGGCAGAAGAAATACGAAATTCAAGAGCGCCGACCCATCTTGTACATGCAAGTTTTGTTTGGTAAGATGGGTTGCGAACGGATACAATCGACCTTGAGAAGTGTCAACATCATCTCAAAGACAATGCAACGCGACATCGATCTGATCATTGGTCGCGCCCTAAGTGCTCGACCTGGACGAGCGCCTCTGGATGGACGTATAGACGAGTTCCTAGTTAAGGACTGCCTTCAAAGAATTCAGCGCAAAACACCATGGTCACGCAAATTTGTGCTGAGCGTACTCGGGAGAGCAGACGATCTCGAGATGCGCGTTGAACGACTGCATCGTAAGCTGACTATGCTGGAACGACTCTCCGACTACTATCTAGAGAAGGAACACCCTAACATCTTCTCAGAAATCATGCGCCTTCCTGGCAGGAGAATCATTCCCAAAGTCGGCAGTAGTAGATCAACCTCGATACAGGGAAAGCTTCTGGACGCGCTCTCCGCCCAAAAGGATGCTGAGATGCTGCACAAAGCCTCTAGCCAAGGCGACAAGATACACATCGGGCTTTCTGTACCACAGATACGTGACCGCGACTTCGCCTTCCTTTTAACGATAAAAGGGGTATCAAAGGAGGTGCTCGTACATCCCGTGAAAATCAAAGTCGTCAACAATTCTGCGCGTGTACAGAGCGACTTGGCCGCCGCATTACCTAATCTAATAAGGACGTACAACAAGATTGACAAGTGCTACATCCAACCAAACCCCCGCAACCCAGACGGCTTCGAGCTCAGCATACCACAACGCAACCTTCTCTCTGACCTCGAATGGAAAGATTCCCTTTCAGCCCTCTTCAAGAACCAGCACACACAGCTCAGTTCCCAGATCCTCTACCCACAAGACCAAAGCGCCATCGCAAGCGGCATTACACAGTCAGCATTCAGCCTCATCGGCAGCCAATGGCTCAATTCCCTCGACAGCAACAACGTCCGCTGGCGCCGAACCGCTGATGACCGCTGGGCTTCGATGCTGACCGCGCTACCGGGCAATCTCTCGACAACACGCTCGCTGGATACTTGTCTGGCGGTCAACAAGACCCGTCACGATGCCAGAGATCTTTCCAAGCATGTTCACATTTTCCGCATTGGCCTCGTGGTAGCTGAGTTGTGTCTCAAGTCTTCGATCTCGTACGTTGATTTTGATCCTATTACCGAGACTGTCAAGATTTTCATCAATGATGGAGAGGAGGTCGATGCTACTGAAATCGCAGCGGAGGTTGAAAGGAAGACTAATGTGTTTCTGGGAAACATGGTGTTCTTTTGTCTGAGCACACTGCAGGAGCTTGATCAACTGAGCGATCGAAGTATTGAGTGGTCGTATTTCACGGAGGTGGTTCAGGAGGCGGAGAAGTTGGATGAGGTGGTTGGGGTCGGAAGGGCTTGGCAGGATAGGAAAGGAGCAGGGAGTAGTGTCGGGACGAGTCCGAGGGGAAGTGGGTATGGGACACCGAGAAGTTCGCGATATTGAGTTGCATTCTAGTCCCGTGAGCATATGTTGAAGGTTCGAGACCCAAGTTCCGTCTATTAAGCTTTTTTAGACATCATGATGACATCAAACTACTAGATAAGGTAAACATTTAGCTTAGCAAGTGAGGATATTCAGAATTGATGCGATCTCAGCTATTTCACTTCTCCAATGATTAGCAGGTTCGTGGGCACAGAGCCAGATGCGAAGAATCTCTTTGTGCACGAGGACCTTATCTGTTCTTGTAGCAAGTTCTTGCAACATGTGCTCAAGAGATACTAGAGGGAGTCAAGAAAAAAAAGCGCGGTGATAAACCCCGTGCGTATCAGGCCTCTTTACCCATTGTCCTCATAGATAGTCACAGTCGCCAGAAAGGTTTGTACACTTTGGCCTCAGCTTGATGCAGGCAGCCAAGTGGCCAACCACACTCCTGGAGAGTCAGAGCAAGGAAGCCATCTGGAAAGCAGTCGTAGGAGTAGAATGATCTGGTGTACGCACATCCTTACCTTTCTCGCCTGTAACGTAGAGGACAAACTATAGGTGTCGTGGAATACGAGAACGTGACTCTCATGTTTTAATGTTACACACCAGAAATGATGTACATTTAAGGCAAGTGCTAGGGGAAGATGCCGCCCGCGAGCTGTGCAATGATTATGGATGTGAGCAAATGCCTTGGAGTGATAGGGGAAGACATAGACAGTCAACTAAAACATCACCAATATATGAGTGACACACCGTTTGGTCGATACTGCAAGTGGACACGTGGAATTAAGCTGACTGTCAGCTAGCAGGAGCAGGTATAGCTTCGGTAAGAAATGTTTGAAATTCGTAATGCCGTAGCAGCAATAGCTAGTAGTCGTACAAGGGCCACGCGTGCATCGCGATGGATCCCAAGGTATCAAAGGTCGCTCATATTAACTTTGTTCCTCCTGCGTCATCAACGCAGGCTTCTTACAGCTTCCTGTTGACCTCTCCCTCAACTTCGCCGGCCTTCTTGCTGGCCTCACCCTGGAGCTCTGCAGCCTTGCCCTTGGCCTTTCCAAGCGCCTCGTTGGCCTGGCCCTTAGCCTCGGATGTAGTGTTGGGTGTGGCCTCCTTGATGGCCTCGGCAGCCTGCTCTGTTGTGGTTGTTAACAGTACCCTTGATGGACTTGGTGTGTGGACTGCGGGTTGCAATGACTGATGTTTGTGGCATTGGGCAACTGTATCAGGCGAAGTCCATACATCACTAGGGACGCGACTACTTACCACCCTTCTCAATACCCTTGACAGCAGCGCCAGAGATTGTCCTGTCGACAGCCTTGGCAGCGTCCTTGATGGTCTCAACGGGGCTCTTGCGAGCAATGGGAGTGGTGGAAAACAGGCGAGCCTGGCGGGCGATCTGAGAGCGGAACATTGTGATGTGGAGTGTGATTGGTGGTTGTTTGATGGTGAGAGATGTGAAGTGAACGGAGTCGGTATCAATTGCAGTTGGAAGTGTAGATGATGGGGTTATGCAGCAGTGCGGCTGGAGTCTTTTAAGGGAGCTTTAGCTCACGCGTTTCGAGAGCTTGTGGCTGGCAGGACAACTACGTCACCATGATGCGCGACCGCATTGGCCGCATAACTCCTCCTCTTCTAACCCAATCGAGACAGCTTTGACGTTAAACTGGACCAAAACATTGGGTCTGGATCGCGACATCGAGCTTCACAAAATTCGCACATGCCAGATTGAAGTTCTTTAATGTTTGGGCGAGGCTGTGGAGACGGGCTGATCGCAGCTCCCTCATTCTCCTGGAGAGCTTGAGCACAGACTAGTCGATGAGCAGGAAGTGCGATCGTGTAGTACCCAGCAACGGTTTGCGGTACCTCTAGCGGCGAATAAGGTCGTAGAGCAGAGGACAGAGGAGAATGCAGTCATTACATTAGACGTCTAGTATCATGTCTATCCGCGTTACTGTCGTCGACAACCTACGTTATAACCCAGCCTACGAGATTAAGGCCAGCTGCCACCAGTCACAGCGCTTGTTAGCGTTCGAATCGCGGATCTCATTGATACCAGTGATGTTGAGATCCAACACGCTCGCGTTCTGGCCATACATATCGAACTTGCGGATACCAGGGGCCTCAGGCGCACCCTCCTCAGCGAAACTAGTGATGAACTCTTGGAGCGCAATCGCCACGGTACGGTTCGTGACGCCGGTGGGAAGGAGGGTTGTAGCACCGCCGGTAAAATAGGTATATGCGATGTCGAAGCCGTGGAAGGCGGGCGGTACAGCGAAGAGGTATGAGTATGTCTCGTTGTTGTATGCCTTGGAGAGGTAGTAGGTGTTGCAAGTGAAGATACCCTCGCTGATGATCAAAGTAGCACGCGCATACTGAGAGGTGTATGGGTACGAGCCGTCGAAGATCGGCGGGTATAGAATATCGAGGATGTAGTTGACAGAAGAGTTGGGCATGGACGGGTATGCTGTGTTCAGCTGCGTGCGAAGGGCAGCGTCCGACTGGATCGATGGAGCCGTGAAAAGAGGTCCCTCATTTGCGTTGTGACCGACCATCACATTGACATCCTTGTCGAAGCGACCCTGTGCGAGCAGCTGCCCAGGTTGCAGAGGTACGAAGTTGCCATCCACGGTGGGTCCGTACGCGAATTGACCCCAAGCGGTGTCGTAGGCGACTTGCTGGAAGTTGGCACGTCGAAGAGCATCGTAGGGCAAAGCGCGAAGTTCGGCAAGAGATGTGGTGTTGGTGAGGTTCAGGAACGTTCGGTAGGTGCCCTCAGTCTCAATGTTAGACTGCACTTGCTGCCATCCCGGGCTCTGTGGAATCGCTTGCTGAAACGGCGCCTTTCCCTTGAGACCACCGTACGCGGTGATCTGGTGCATGATGCTGCCTCCACCAGCTGATTCACCGAAGACCGTCACGCGATTCTTGTCACCACCGAACAAATGGATGTACTGCTGTACCCACTCGAGAGCGAAGCGCTGATCGTACAGGCCGACGTTGGCTGTTCCTCCCTCTGCTTGGAAAGAAGGACCGGCTTGCCATCCGAACGCCCCAAGACGGTAATTCAGAGACACATAAATAACATCACCGTTTGTGGAATTGCCAGAGGCGGCGATGAGACCAGCGGGGTTGTTGTTCTTGTTTCCACCTGTGTAACCACCACCGTCTAAGAACAGTCAGCTATGTATTGGACACGCAAGAAGGGTCAACCTACAGATCCAGACAAGAACGGGAGCACCGTAACCCTTTCCTGCCTTAGCCAGGACATCTTCAGGCACGAAGACGTCTAGGAAAAGACAATCCTCAGACTCGCGTGGATCCGCTGCTGGAACCGGGCTACTTGTGTTTGCGCCTGGCGGCACGTAGACGGTGCTGTTGTACTGTGTCCCAAGGATGATGCTGGTCAGGAACGGCGTGGCCAGAGCCGACCATGCTGGGCCAGCTTGAGGGCATATTCTGTTCAATGTGCCGGTGTTGATCGAGGACCTGTTCTCGGCAGGAGCCTGTGGAGGAGCGAATCTCAGGTTGCCGACCGGTGGTGCTGCATATCTGATATTCGAGAAGTTGTAGAAACCGCCGGTGGACTGTGTATGTGAGCGTTCTGTCCCACGTTACGGAGAGGTGTGATGACCTACATTGAAGTTCGAAGCCTGGTGAATCTCGTATCCAAGATCTATAGTCGGGAGGGATGTTGTGTTGTACTGCGCCAATGCAGCGCCGAACAAGGCTGCTGTACTGAGAAGCTTCACCATGTTGTCAATTGTTCTACAGAATCAAAGGTCCGAAAACTACAACCAGACGGCTCCAAACTCTTTATCCAGTACGGATCCTGACGTTAACGGCACGCAATACACACAGACAAGCAAGGTATCCCAACCACCAGGTTAAGGGCCCGCTCTTTCATATACGCGTACCGTCAGGCCCCGCCCAATTATTAGTCCTACCCTCAGCCCGATAGCTCAGGCGCCAACAGCCGCTCTCAGCTAGGTATCATCTCGCAAGATTTCTGCTAGTTTACACCGCAAGTGTGGACGTGCTTGGTATTTCCCCGCGTTCGGCGCTCGCCAACAGTACAGCACCCCCAAGCGTACGTCACGTTGCGGGAAGCCTCGGTGGTGCGGTGACCTTAGATTCGTCCGTTACGGACCGAGGCGGGCTTTATGGTCGGATCGTGGCTGTGGATAGTCTGCAGGATACACTAAAATCACGCATTGGTATTCAAGAGTATTGAATTGGCACAAAACGGTCTGGCACCGGTGAAAATACTTGAATCGGAGAAGCGGGCGCGCGCCTTCTGGTTGGCAGGGTTGATGTCTTGCACGCATCCTCCGCGCCGAGGTTCTAGAAGACGCGGGGAAACGAGGTGCCGTCGCGTGGTCTTCCAAGGTTGTCCTGTATGTGTAATGCATTCATCACCGTTCTCGATGCGGCAGCAGGGTCTTCTCTGTCGGCTGGTCTCGTTTTCGTTTTCATTATCAGGTCTTGCAGCTGCTATTCTATGGTACACAGCTTTGCGGATCGTCGCAGTGCATTGATACTGCCCATTTATCGCATGAGACAACCTGTCTTGAGTCTCAGTCCTGCTCATCTCTTTGACAGTTGGTGACATAGCTAGCTCGATGCTCGAGCACATCGTGCCGGGATCGATCTGCGAAAGACCCCTGCCTCTTTCCCACCGCGCGGCTCGGAAGCTTGTCACTCCTGTCAGTGCTGTCACTCGAGGTTTCTGTTTATTCCCAAGCGAGGGGCCGTGCCCCGCGGAGCGTCGAGATGCGCTCAAGTGGATATGTCGTAAAATGTCTTGAAAGCAATAGTCAATTGACTAACTAACGTGGAATGCCAGAGATCCTCTTTGTTAAAGAGGAAGCTATGTTAAGTGGCGCCGGGCAGGATCTGGGAAAGTAGCAGCGATGGCCCCTGCACCTACGCCTCAAACTTCTTGAACGCAACATGGTGCATCTTGCCCTTCTTGGTTCCATCGCGTAAATGGGAGGCAACCTTAGGGAAGTCCTCCTTCTTCCTGAACTCCATGTGACTGTCCACGCTCGGCCAACCAGTGAAAGCGCCGAAGTACTTCAAATCATCGCCCTCGCCATCGACTTTGTGCGCCTCTACGCCCCATCCTCCAGTCAAACCCGTGGCTTCAGACCCTTGGATCTTGCCAGCCTCGGCAACGAATGTCGAGAAGCTTTTGTCGTAGCTGGCCTCTTCAAGGGAAGAGTCGAAGTACAGACTGATGCATTCGGTCACAGGGGCGTCGAAGACCGATCCATTGGAGGGCACAGGCAGCGTGACGTGAAACAGGTGTGGTGAGCCGTCCAAGAGTTGTGCCAACTTGTCCAGGAAAGGTCCGTAGGGGTCTGAGGCTATAAAGGCTTTGTGTGCATCCAAAGATTCCCAGTCTATGATTGAATAAGCTACAAGATTGCGTGCCCTGAGATAGAGGGGCTTTACCAATGGCCAGTTGCGCGATCGATGGATTTTCGATCTGCTTGCCCCATGACAGACGTCTGGATCCTTTCTGGCTCGCGATCGTCTTCAAGGTAGCATCCCAGATGTTCTTGCTTTCACCAGATTCAACATCGTAGTCCTTCTTGATGGTCAGGTATACGATCTCTGTCACTGGGTAAGACATTTTGCTTTTTAGTCTGTTAAGCTCGTGAAGCTGTGCCTGTGCGGAATTGAATTCAAGCAGTTGACGAGGCTCGAGCAAGGCGCGGTAGAAGTCATGTTGAACGCAACAACCTCGAGCGAGTGGGTGCAACCGTAGCTACCCCTCCTTGCGGCTCTGCTGTACTAAGCAGGAAAGTGGGGCAAGTGAGCTAAAACACAAGTGTGCTACATGTGGTGTAAAAAGGTCCTCGGAGATGACACTGTGCGCCATCTGTTATTATCAAGCTCGGTCTTTCGCTCGCGCTTGGTATCGAGATTCCTGGTAACCAACTGCCTGCTGACGGGCAGATTAGGGGGGCATTAGTCACATATAATATCTGCGTTTGCCATCGCCAGCCCCGATCCTGTGTGTCCATCGGGTGTGCGCAATGACTTACGGTAATCCCATGATGTAGAGCTACGTCTTGTCTGAAGATCACATTGGTGTCTGCTTTCCGGCCCGACCACTACTTTCTTTCAAGCGCAACATGCGCGAACGTGTTGGGTCATTCACGCAGTGAAGTGGAATAGGTGAGCGGACATCTGATCATATTAGGCCTGATGTGGTCGTCTATCGTTTTCCGGCAAGGCTATCTCCTCTTCAGAATGGTGGCACACTGATGATTAGCTATCGAGCCATGGCTTACGCGCTTTGCAGGCACTCAATAAGCCCAGACCATCCTTCTTCCTTCCATGGCGCAAGCACAATTGCTCTCTGTGCATCACTCGCGTCACCAGTGGCAGCCATGGCACCAGCGAGACCGACAGCACCCAGCGTGCCATTCGGTGGCGCGTTTCTCCTCGCAGTTTCCTTGGCAAGTGTGCTGGCAAAATTATCGCCTCCAGCAGCATCAGCAAGCTCTGACCAACCTGTGTGCTTCCATGGCGCGAGCATAACGCTTCGCCGCGCTTCGTCGAGCTCCTGCTCTGAGCCACCGAGGCTGATGGAGATGGCCTCCACTATCTTCTCGATGCGTGCTAATTGCTCGTCACTGAGATCTTTGTTCGTACGTAGGCGATTGAGGTCGTCCTTAATGATCTCCATGGTCTCTACATCGTCGTCCAGAACGGTCATTGCGCCAATAAGTGTCAGGATGCCAACGTGTGATTCGTGCTTCTCTGATGCGGTGAAGAGTTGCTCGCGCGCAACCTGCCTCTCGTTCTCGCCTCCTTTCGCCCATAACACCTCGGCCAGAAGACAAATTATGTCGGGGTGCGATCCTGTGGCCTCAAGAGACGTCCGGAAATATGGCAAAGCAGCATCGAGAGCGCCACTGAAGTAATGTGCAAGCCCTGCCGTGAGACGAGCGGGTAGACGGATTTTGCCAAGTTGCTCCGCAGACAGTTGTGACTGGCTCGTGTCACCTTCGAGCTCCCCGAGAAGATCCAGCGCAGTCTCTGCCTCCTCCACAGCAGAATGATTAGCACCCAGTGCTAGCTGATTACGTGCAAGATCGTTCTTCGCTTGTACTATACGCGCAAGAGCAGACGTAGCCTCTGACTTCTCATACTCCTGCTCAGCAGCCTCAGATACTGTTTGTAACGCCGACACAGAAGCATCGTAATTACCGACTCGCTCCAGGAACAACGCTGCAAGATGGTTATGAGACAGGTCATATGGCGCTTGACGGTTCAGCTGTTGAAGAGCGAACAAAGGTTGGATCAAGTCGACGACGGCGCTCGACGATGAGGGCGATGAGACGATGTGATCGAACGCGGATACGGCGTACTGTCGCTTCGTCAAGAGCAGTGATGAATCAGACAGCTCAAACGCATGCGTGAAATGAGCGAAGGCATCGCTTTCCTTGCCGCTCAGCAGGGCAACCAAGCCCACTCCAACCCATGCCAGGGCATAATCTGGGTCTTGCGCCTGTGCGCGACCAAATGCTGTATCGGCTAGCTCCAAATCGTTTTGAAGCAGGTAAAGTGTACCAAGATTTGTCCAAACGTGAACGTTGCGATCATTAAGATGTAGTGAGCGGACGAAAGCGTGTTGAGCGACTTTAGGGCTGAGAGTAGTAGTGATCACGCCGAGAGAATTCCAGAACTCAGAATTTCCAGCTTCAAGCTCAATGGCACGCTTGAAACACTTCATTGCTGCCCTCAAGAAGGTTGTAAGCTTCTGCTCGTCGTCATCTCCTTCTTGTTCCAAGCAGACATGGGCACGGTACTCGGTCCAGCCAAGATTGTACCATGCTACTGCCTGTGCGTGAATGTCGTGTTCGCAGCTGGCGATTGCGCGCTTTTGCGCAAGGATGGAAGCTTTCATCACCTTCGACAAGATAGACGCGTCGTTAGAGGAGAAACTTGTAAGGTCGTTCTTGCCAATACCATCGAGATCCTTGTACACATCAAAGTCCACCCCGACATCTGACTTGCTCTGTAGTAAGCGCTCCACCTCAGTGGTAGGGAAAATGTCGAGTTTTTTCTGCACCCAGCTGAACAGACTACAGGAATCTCCAACAGCTTTCCAGAGGTTGAAAGCATCGGGCTTGAACTCCGCGACAGTATGCGCGACTTCAATAGCTCGAATGGCACTGCCAATTGCTTCCCCGTAGAAGCCAGTCTCGATACAATGCCAGCCCTTCTCCACTAGGGTCTGTATCAGGGCGATGGAGACACCAAACTCCTGAGATCGTTGAGCCAGAACCGCCTCGTAGCCTTGAAGGGCTTCGTCAAACTCGCTCAGCTCACGATTAACATTCGCAAGCATGTACTTCGTAAACCAGCTCTCGTCTTCTGACTTCTTGAAAGACACTCCATCGGTGGGATTCTCGGCATAGTTGAAAGCGCGTTGTGCGGAGTTGTAGCGTCCGGAATTGTGATAGCTCTCGCCGAGTCCGACGTACGAATAGTAGTCGTCCGGGCTGATACGTAAAGCTGACAGGAAGGAGATGATGCTCTGTTGATACTCTTGTTTATTCATTTGCACAACGCCAAGAGCAGAGAATGGCCAACTGACATCTTTCTTCTTGGATCCAGGAGTTGACTTTGCCTTGCCGGAGTCGACAACTCTTTGCGATATAGCTTCAACGATATCCCATTCACCTTGATTGGCAAACAAACGTGCTAATCGCTCAGCTGCAACGATCTCAGAAGGCGACAGCTCAAAGGCCTTCTGGAAGCATTGCCTGGCTCGTCTACGATCTTTGCTGTAGTCCTCGTAGAAGATACCGAGCAAAGTATAGGCGGGGGCATAGTTTGGATTCGCCTTGATAGTGGCGAAGAGCTGAGCGTAAGCTCCCTGTCTATCTTTCCGTGCAGCTTTAGAGGAGTCGAGTTCCCATACGCACACAGCTATGCGATACAAAGTCTGAGCCCTCAAATCCCGGCCTCTTGGCTTGGACGCATCCATCTGTGGGTGCTCCAGATAGCTTCTGAGCTTATCGAGCCCAGTCTTGTGATCGCCTGCAAGTGCTCGACACCACGCTGCTTCTGCGCCAATACGTCCATTGTCCGGATTCAGCTTCAGAGCCTGCTCCAGGAATTCTGCAGCCTCTGTATAATCTTCATCTTCCTCGAGGATCAAGCCCAGGCCGATCAATGCTGCTGTGAAATCCGGTTTGCGTTTCAAGATCTCCTGGAATATCTGTTTGGCCTCCATGTGATTTCTCGGTGCCTGATAGTACACGAGTGCTGTTGCAAGAGTACTACTCAATGCATCGCGCGTGCGCTGGAACGACAGGTCAGTCTTTTTCGCATCGGCTGTTGCGAGCTTCAGGCCTTTTCTGCTACATTCAACGGCGCTTTCGTATTCCTCCAGGGATAGATAGAAGTCTGCCAGGAGGACGTGAGCAAGTGGCGATTTCCTAGCTTCGAGGATTCCTTCTGTCATCAGGGCTAGACAGTCATCCTGTGACACAGGCAAATCTACACTGAGGGATACCCCACCTTCGCTGAGGTCTGGTGCATCACCCTTCTCTTGTGCCAGCGGGTACTTCGATATGCCGCTGCTGAGGTATCCTGTAATGACTTTTCCGAGACCCTCAGTTGGGAAGAGCTCGACATATTGCCGTAATGTGCCAATGTCGATATCCAGAAGGTCGTGCGCACTGTCCGCATGTGACGCCATGATTGCTGAACTTTCTTGACCCAACTCTTTCTGAATGCCGAACTCCAAACGATGCAAGAGAATATCAGAAAGTAAATCTGATATAACCGTTAAGGATTGACGGCAGGGCGGTTGTTTGATGCTACTGCGCGTGGAGAGGGCGAAGTGATGATGTTTGCGTTTCGCATAGGGCTGCACTAGTGCACCTGCGTCATTGCCCGCTCTTCGATATTCAACGCGCCCCACTTCACTTTCACCCACGACCAAATGGCATACACATAACACATGCTTAGCCGCCTCGACGGCTTTCACGTATCGTAAACACCGACAAACGCCGGAATGTCTACCAAGGCCGCCCTGAAGGCTGCCAAGGCAGCAATCGATTCGAAGAACTGGGAGGAAGCTATTGAGCAGGCCAATGCTGTACTTGAGAAGGACCCCAGCAATTACTTCGCAAAGCTATTCTTGGGTCGCGCCAATGACGGACTGAGCAAGTACGATGATGCTGCGAGGGCATACAACGATGCGACAAAGATCAAACCCGAGGACCCTCAAGCATGGCTTGGGTTACGAGGCATGTACGAAGGGCTCGGTGGGCGCAACGTCGAAGAGAATATCGAGGTTGGTCTGAGATTGGCGGAGATCTATGCAAATCTGTAGGCACAAAAGCTCACGCGTACGGTACATCGACTGACACGACCAGCGACGACGCTCACCGTAGCCAGTCAGCTGTCGACAAGCTGGTAGACCATGCTCGCAAACATGGTACAAAGACACAATATGCACGCGCCCTTGCCACACAGCTTCCCTCCTCACCCGTATACTCCTACCTTGAAGGTCGTCTACCTCAGCCTTCGGCGACATTAACGCGTATTGCCGAGATCCACGAGACACAAGAAAACGCCACGATCAAGAAGCTGATTGACGAGCGACGCTTGCGTCTCGGCGCAACCCTCGAAAACACAACAAGTACCGTGAAGAATGAGGTCTACAGTGCAAGCCCGCTTGAGGGGATATATGAGGAGATCATCAACTGGACGAATGATGACGAGCTGCGGAGGGAGTACGAAGAGAAACTTCTGGAGCGCGTATACGATACCATGCTTGTACTCCCTGCAGGCGCAAAGGAGGAGAAGAGGCAGAAAGTAATGAAGTTAGCACACGATATGGTTGTCATCAAGCACCCATATCACCTTGCCTGGCAAATTGAGCTGGAGTGGCGGTCCGGTTTGGATGTTGAAGCGTACTAGCACTATGCGCAGACCGAGTGTGGCTTCGCAAGTTTGAATGATGACTTGACTTGAGATTGCTTGGACGGCCAGACAATGATACAATATGAACTCCAAACTCCTTCTATGCAACATGTCTGCATGACGGTTCGTACACATCTGACTTACGCCTTCCCCATGCCGATGATCCTCCTCTTCTCCTCAACGCTGAACAAGCTCTCTCCTTGCTTCAATGCATGGATAAGCATAGGAAGACTGTTCGCCTTGAAGTCCTGAGCTGAGCGCACTTTGTCCAAGTCATCAGCTAGTTCCGTGGTGATCTTGCGGATGTAAATCGCGTCGAAATCCTCATCTACTTTACTCTGGGGCTTCGCAGCAACTGGTGCTGGGACGGGTACAGGGGAGCTGGAGGGGTCGCGCATAACAACATCTTCTGCTGCTACTGGTGCAGCTTTGGCCTTCTTCTTTTTCGCTATCTTAACGGGTGTTGGTGCGGGCTCTGGTGTTGAGTCTTCGGAGGACTCTGAACTAGATTGAATTTTTCTGCTTTTCTTCTTTGGTTCCACCGAGACTTCGCTGTCGCTTGAGGAGTCCGAGGATGATTCCGAGGACGACACTTCACATGATCAGCAAAGGCAGTAAAAGTCTGAAAGGGGTGTACGCACCCTCCGTCCTGCTCTTTCTCTTTTTTGACCTCCCGGTCTTGCCTGCTGGGCGTGTTGCCTTCTGTACTGCCATTTTGCTTGTTGTTATCAGCAGCTGGAGAAACTCTAAAATTTTGGAAGGAGTGAATTGATAAAGATCTTATCAGCACGTGCACGCTAGCGCTTCTGACAAGTTCTTGGTCCACAGCTTCTGGTAACGACCAATATACCCATCACAAGAATAAGGGGTAACGAGATTAGTGCATTGATCGTTCGACCGGATTCTATGATTATGCTTTATCAACGTCAATGTCAATGAATTGCTTGGCTACCCAACAATGCGCTCCCCACAGAATCAGGGGACGCAAGTTCACGAAAAGGCTCGTTGAAAACTAGCCGTCGAGAAAACATGGATCAGGTGGTCTGGTAACGATATGATGTCGAGTGGTGGATGCGACATCTACCCCGTTGCCGGACATGAACAGTATTTTTTTCAAATTCTACCATGGTCTCTACATTCCTTCTACTACATTCATAGAGTAAAGTCTGCTAGCCATCATCGGCATACTGCCGACTGATAATTTGAGGCGCATACTGTCGTTCTTCTCAAATTTGTGGTAAATGCGGCTCAAGTATACAAATACTCTGAAAATAGCAACGTGGTTGATCTGGATTTAATACCCTCATGATCTTGAGCAAGATACTCTCATGGCCTTCTCTAAGGCCTAAGCGATTCATATATGCCAAGGCGATTCTCCTCGTGTTTGATCAGACCGATTGGCGTTGCATATGCGCGCGCTTATACGACCATCACAAGTTGCACGGCGTACCGCTGTCAAAATCGCAGAAAGAGCTGAATGCTAGTACTATTGGTGGGTGGCTTGGCTGCACAGGGGCTACGTTGATATTCATTACTTCCACGATCTTCCAACCGGCCCCTTCGAGGGTGCCTTACGCAGCTTTTGCATCCGACACAGTGAAAGCAGAGCTGCCTGCCAACTTGGGTTCCAGTATGGGCGCTTGTTTGCTACCTTGTGGTGGACAGGCGATTGCCTCTGGCTGCGGTGTTGATGCCGGGCTTTTGCCTGGTAGGCTTTCCTTCTGTTTTGATTCGTCGGTCTTCGGTTTCTCGTGGTAACGCGATGAGGGCAGAGAGATCATATTGCCGAAAACCACTTGAGAGCGCTTGCATACAAGCTTTATCGTGAGATCGACGAGGAAGTCGTGGGGCAGATGTTCACTCTGGAACTGAAACCAGTCTGGAGTGACGTTGTCCGCGAACAGATCAACAACGAGCTTTCGAGCTTGGCTTTCCCTAGTTGTGCCCTCATAAAGACTGTTAAGGGCCGTAGCGCTAAATTTCTGGTTGAAGACAGAGCTCTTTTTATCTGATGTAAGCGTTCCCGGCACATGGTCGACAACGTAGCTATGTATCGCGTCGATGATGTGATTCTTAGCCCGCGAATCTTGAAGTTTCTCCGCCAGGATGTAGACATTGATAAGCGATTGCCATTCGTTGGGCAAACCTCCGGATGCAATGAAGCCGGTGTAATTGAGTACAGTGTACATCTGGAATGCTTCCGGTTTGTCTTCTGACAGTGACACCGTCTTTGTGGGAGTACCGCCGATCAGCTCCTCTTTTGCTGCGCGTTTGAGAAACTCTGAACGCGAGGTAAAAAGCTTTTCATGGACCCAAAACTCCTTTTGCTGACTATCTCTACCAACAAAGACACGAAAACACGTGCCACTGAGGCTGCTTCAGTCAATATTCTGCTCCTTAGGAAGCTTCACCTAACATACTCAAGACCCTCATCGAACCTAAGACGGCTGGCCTGGTCACTACTCGTTTGTGGAGGCGACATGAAAAGAGTGGGCGAGTGTGAAGTCGAAGTCGCCTGAGTATTGCGAGCGATGATCCCGTTCGGGAAGACCTTCGCAGGGACTGACATTGTGTAGATCTTGGTCCCGAGTGTTGCAGAGTCCTTTTCCTGCCAGAGCGGAGAGAACTTGTGTCGAATTTAACAATGTTTGTTCTCCACGCTATTACTTAAATTGAATTGGTCTCAGCTGCTCAATATACCTTTTGGTGTTGCGCGCGCGTAGATACACTGCAGACTTCTAATCTCTGTACACGTCGATCCGAATGACAGCCAATCTGGATCCCGGGTCTGCGCCATGAAAGTAGGCAACCGGACGGCACAGCATCGGAACGTCGACCTCCCAAGATAAGTGGACCAAGCATTGGCGAGGCTGCATCTGCGCTTTTTTCACGTCTGGGATCAAGAGGCTGAGTTACGAGGGTAAGCGATAGCGCATTAATATGTCCACAGAGATGGCATACCTGTCTCTACTTCCCGAGACTTTCTTCAGCCGCTTTACCACTCCTAGTTGGACTTGTAGTACCATACTTGACGGATCCATCCCATGGTATCGCGATCGTTTCGGGAGACGGCGCGAAGAGTCGCGCAGAAACGCTTGCAATAGACAGCAAGATGTTGGCGTAGATTGTTCCAATGACTCCCATTGTCAGCGGCAGCGACAAATCTCTGTGAGGATTCCTAGGTCATGTCAAGTCAAAACGAAGGGCATCTATCGTGAGTATATGTATGATCGAGCATAGCGTTACGCAAGGAGGCGGCACAGCTTACGTTTGGCGAGTCATGTCGCGGAACGATGCATGCATATCCTAATCCGATACTCGAAGATACACAGCCAACTTCTCGCTCAGATTTGCCTGATGTTTTGCAAACCGTTGTGTCACACGTTCTGCTGAAGTTCAAATTCGATATCGATCTGGAGTCAGCGCGTGAAGTTTGTAAATACGGGCAAAGGCTAGAATACTCATATACACGTTGCTGATGACATCCATCTTGCGATATACGATGATGCAGCAAACCAGATTCGATCCGAAAGCAACAACAGACAGAAAAAAGCAGACGCGGACGAACGTCAGCGGTAGCACCATCCTTTGCTGCTTATGAGTCGATCAGGGAGCCTCGCCACGGAACCCTAAAATTAACCTCTACACAAACTTCATTCTCGTGCAAGTCATATGGCACCTGCAGACTACAGTTGACAACGGCGACAGTCGAAAGTCGTCTGTCATCACGTCACGGGCTGGGGACGATAGTACGCAAGGACAGGCTCCGCTGCGCACCCAGAGAGTGTCTCTTCTGCTGGCGCCCATCTCAGGACACTTTGAAGAAAAGCAAAAGCGTATGTAGGAAATCTAGCATAGGTAAGCGCGTGTTGTGCTTGGCCAATCAAAAGCATCGTTGTATGATTGTCTGCTACTCGCCCGCCCAAGCCTCCGACCTCCTGTTTATCTCTGCTTTTGCGCGCCCCGCAGGGTTGCTGATCATTTTGGGAAGTAAAGGATGGAATCACTCTCATCAGCTTCGTCTGCAGTAGCGAGTCCGAGACTCGGAGTTCTCGCGTGCGCGTCGGAATGCCTGCCATCTTTAGGCGGCTCCTGAAGGCTACTTCGGCGGCGAACCCGACGCTGCATTCAACTTCGATGACTTCAAAACAATCACCTTGTTGACTTCGAGCATTCTGGTAATTTAGATTACTCCAAGCATTTTGTTCGTAGGATTCCGGATACGTTCTCCGTTGAGGAAGGTACATCGTATCGAGCAACCCCGCCAAACACCCCGCCATCAGAGCTTCAACAACTACTACCACCACTAACGAAGCATCGATGGCTCCCAACGTTCCCAGCTCTGGTATTTGGGTACCTGCGGTCACATTCTTCGACCCCAAAACTGGTCGATTGGATCTCCAGGCCCAGAAGAAGTACTTCACCTACCTCAAATCAACTGGTCTCGCGGGCATCGTGGTTCTCGGATCAAACGCCGAAGCTCTTCTGCTCACTCGTGATGAGCGTATCGCCATCACAGTATGTGCACGACAGGCCGTCGGTCCAGACTACCCTCTGATGGTCGGTGTCTCCGGATTTTCAGTCATCCAAGTCCAAGAATACATCGATGATGCGAAGAAGGCGGGCGCGGACTACGGGTTGCTGCTTCCATCAGCATACTACGGTCCCGCAACTACGAAAGATGTCGTCTACGCGTTCTACGACGAAGTCGCAAAGACATTGCCCCTACCCATCGTCATCTACAACTTCCCAGGTGTAACCAACGGTGTTGACCTTGATAGCGTCACCATATCTGCTCTTGCAAAGGCGAATCCTGGCAAAATCGTTGGTGTTAAGCTCACTTGCGGAAGCGTGGCCAAGATCACACGTCTCTCAGCTGAGCTTCCACTAGAGGACTTTGCGACTTTCGCCGGCCAAGCAGATTTCCTCATCGGCGGGCTGGCCAGTGGTGCATCTGGGTGCGTTACAGGCTTCGGCAATGTGTTCCCTAAGACTGTAGTCAAAATCTACGACCTGTACCAGGAGGGCAAACACAAAGAGGCGCTGGATTTGCACAGGAAGGCTGCACTCGCGGAGAGCCCGGTCAAAGCTGGTATTGCAAGCGTCAAGTATGCTGTCAGCCAGTACAGTGCTGTGGCGGCGGGCATCGAAGATGCCGAATCTAGGTTGGCACCGAGGAAGCCATATGTGCCCGTCGCCGATGCTGTAAAGGAGAGCATCAAGAAAACTATGGGCGCAGTAGCTGAGATTGAGAACAGTCTATAGAACTGAGAGCTAGCGGTCTCCAAAATAGCTCGGGTACTAGAGACCTGACCCATAGTCATCTGCGTCTGCCTGCCATACTTCTACCTGTCGTTCTGGTGTTGTGTCTTCCAGATACTGCTGATTCCCTCTCTGCAGATCTGCCCAGAACTCTGGACAAGAGTCCTTGACCATCCGACTGACAGTCCTCAGATCCGGCTGGCGCACACAGAGATTAACGAGTAGCCGATGCGTACGTGCGTACATAAGTTCTACGACAACGGTCGTAACAGTAAGTGGGTGTATCATCATAACCTTCAGAACATCGTCAAGGAACTCCCGATCGTTGATATCAACGCCAAGGGTATATAGTCTGGCCATTGCGAAGTTTACGTCAGCACGCAATCCCTCAAGTCGCGATACATGATCTCCAAGTGTCCGTCTGTACAACCAGGCGCAGTAGATGCTAAGTGTCATTTCATCGGCGGGAACATTGCAACCTCCTCTGCCGTGTAGGCTAGTGCAGATCAACAGCTTTTGGTGAACATGAAAAACCTGGTCAGTGTTGTATCCTAAATCTACGATATGATAATCGCAGCTGCTTCGTCAGTACATGGTGACCTCATAATGCCTGAAAACGACTTACTCGATGAAGACAGGTCTGCGCGTGTGTGCGTCCGGGTAGAGCTGAGCAAGTGACCACATCCCAGACATCCTATGGCACAACGACTCTGGTTCGATCACCCGGCGAGAATGCACAAACCCCACCTTCTTAACCTGGAAATACACAAAGAGATAGTATGCTTCCTGCTACGAACTATAAGCCTACCTCCAACACCAACCGCGCAAACAACTCATCACATTCTTTCAAGGCTATGCTCAAGGAATTCCCCTACCAGCCCTAATAGCCTTCGCGGCCTCACTCTGCGCCTCATCCCTCGCATACCGTCCATAAATCGGCAAATAATGCTCCCTCTCACTTAGCGTCTCTTTAACACTCTTCCTGCTCTCCACCGCACTCAGCCACTTCCTCCAGCGCTTCCACACCTCCTCAAAGTTCCCACCCTGGCCCTCCTCCGGTATCCCAGACCCACCCTTGAAGTGATCGAAGACCCAGAGACGGTTAGCCCAGGGAGCAATCACAATGTCAATCAAGCTGAACTCTTTTCCGAGGAAAAACGGGCCCTCGGGATCCATCTCGCTTGTGAATTCTTTGAGGTGGTTCAGGAACTCGGTTTGTTTGTCTTTCAGGCCCTCATCGCCCTGGTGCTGGAGGAAGCGGTGGTAGGCTGGGATGATTCTCGAGCCGACATCTGCTAATGTCAGCATTTTACACCTCCGGGAACGTCAGGTAGTCCTACAGTCTGTCCAGATCCTCGTGCGAGCGCAGAGGTAGGGATCGTCTGGCAGTAGCTTCGGCGTATGGTCGGGGTAAGCTTCCTCGAGGAATTCGCAGAGCACGGTGCTTTCGTAGAGCGGTTTGCCTTGGTATTGGAGGGTTGGAACCAGACCGCGCGGATTGAGATCGAGCAGAGATTGGGGCTTGTGGTAGGGGTTCACTTCGATGTACTGGTATGGGATGCGTTTTTCTTCGAGTGCGATCCAGACGCGCTGCACGAAGGGACAGAACCAGCCGGAGTACAATTTGAGATCGTTTTCTGCTGAGTGCGCCTTGGTTCAATTAGTCTGCAGTGTATCGAGCAGAGCATCCTTACACTCACCTGTACTATCTTGGCTGCGAGTCCTGTCGCTTCTGGGTGAAGGTTTGCATCGGGGTGGTCTTTGCCCATATTTGCTGGATCTGCTTTTCTGGTAAGATGAGTTGTACGGGTCGCTATCAAGTACGCTGAGCGCAGTCTACATATTTCAAGACGTCAAATCCGAGACTATAAACCACTGCGTCATGCTCGTCGCCATCTGGCTGACCAATGCTGCCATGACAGAAGCGGGGTAGTTTGATGCAGTTACACCCCACTTTCAACGCTGTCTCCTGCGTGAGTCTGAGAAAGATGGGAGGTAGCCAGTCGCTCTTCAATCGTATCTTGTGTGCGAACGAAGCCTCTTTTGGCTGCAATAGCTGTGTTGCTTTACCAGGTATGTTTTGCGCATATATGTACGTCTAAATTTCTACAAGACAGATACCTTGAATCTTCTTTTCATCCAGACTGACGTGCTAAGTCCGGCCCGGCAAACACACGTACGGGACAATTAAAGGAAATCGATGTAGGCTTTACTGCCTGTGGTCCCATCTCGCGGATCACGGTCTAACGACCATGTGATCACGCGCAGGTCCAACGCCAATCCACTTGACCGGGACACCGACGAACTTCTCGATGAACTCGGTGTACTCCCTTGCTTGTTTGGGCAAATCGTAGTAGCTCTTTGCGCCGGTGGTAGGCTTCTTCCACCCAGGCAGAGTTTCGTAGTGAACCTCTACCTCGGCCAACACATCGGGGTTTGATGGGAATCCTTCAAGCTTCTGTCCCTTGTGCGAGTACGAAGTAGCGATCTTTAACTCTTCGAAGTCGTCGAGAACGTCGAGCTTGGTGAGGTTGAGAGTGGTGTAGTCGTTGCAAGCGTGCGAGTGCTTCATGACAACAAGATCAAGCCATCCGCAACGGCGCTTGCGACCTGTTGTAACACCAACCTCATGACCAACCTTCTGGAGCTTCTCGCCCACCTCGTTGAGCTGTTCGGTGGGGAAAGGACCGCTGCAACATGTCAGCTTCTGATCGTTCGCGCAAAGCCTGGGGAACTCACGATCCAACACGAGTGGTGTAAGCCTTTACCACGCCGATGACCTCCTTAAGAGAACGCCAGCCCAGAGTGAGACCTGTGATGACACCACCAAGGCCAGTGTTCGAGGATGTAACGAAGGGGTATGTGCCGTAGTCGATGTCGAGCATGAGAGCATTGGCACCCTCTACAAGGATCTTGGCGTTCTTCTCTTTCGCTGACTGGAGGAGAGGAATCTGGTCGACAACATAGGGGGCAATCTTAGGGCGGAGTTCCTGAACGGTCGTCAATTACGACGCTTGATGTGATCAAGGTGATGACTTTATGCTGCAGCATGAGGGCACTCAGATTGAGTCTGGCGGACAGTGCTTACCTTGTACCTCGCAATCTCTTCTTCGACATCGTAATTCAGCAAATCGCCGAAGCGCTTCTGGTAACCGGCTGCAACACGGCGGAGCTTCTTCTCGAAGACCTCCTCGTCGAACAGATCGCACATGCGGAGACCACTCCTGGTCATCTTGGAGCTGTAAGCTGGCCCTGAATAACAATTAGCATCCGTTTTCAACGTTCAAATGCGTCCAGACTAACCAATGCCCTTCCTTGTGGTACCTGAAAGTAAACTGTCAGCACTTCTCCCTGGTTTTTCATGCAGGGTCCGCACCAATGTTTCCTCCACCGAGCTCAACCTCCTCAAGACCATCCACCAGCTGGTGAACATCGAAGACAACGTGCGCTCTGTCAGAGATGTAGATCCTATCCGTGGTGTCGAGGCCGTGCTTGTCGAGCGCCTCCAACTCCTTGAAGAAGCTGGGCACGTGGACGACGCAGCCGCTGCCAACGACGTTGATGCAGCTAGGGTTGACAAGACCAGAGGGGAGGATGTGGAAGTCGTATGTGACACCATTGGCGACGATGGTGTGTCCGGCGTTGTTACCACCCTGAGCGCGGCAGCACAATTGCGATTCGTTGGCGAGGATGTCAGCAAGCTTGCCTTTGCCTTCGTCGCCCCATTGGGCGCCGAGGACGACCGTTGTAGACATATTCGATGAGAGAGGATGTGACGAGAGTCAGACTCGTGCGGCGACCGTGGAGGTGCTCAAAGGTTTCGCCTGCCCGGTGTAAGTTTGGCAGGGCTAGTGATTAGATAAGAGCGCTTGAGTCACGCCTACTGTGTCTGCGTACCTGGTGAAGAGGCGCGAGGGAAAGACGGGAGTCAAACGTGCGGCGGCCGTGGAGATATAACGAACTTGGCCGCTGCAACTTTTCGTTTATTAGTTAGTCCAATCAGAAGATTTGCGCATAAGGGAAGCTGCGACGCAAACGTCGATGTTGTGAGATGGGGGTTGTTGTAGCTCAATCAAGAGCGTTTTATTTGCTCTATTTCATTACAGCTGTCTACTCCGATAGCGCGTGCGGCCATGTCTTGTCGCACAATTGATGTTTATCGTCTCTAGGATCTGAGAGTCAATACCCCACCACCCCGCGCGTCGCAAACCTCTCAGACGCGCTAGGCGACTCAACGAAGTTAGCTGCGATGACATCAGCGGTGCACGTGCTTGGGTCTTCACCTGGAACAGCTCTATATCATTTCGCTTCCTAGTTACATGAGTATCATTAACAGCTGCTCTACAGAGCGAAGGCAGCAAGACCGGTAATCAGAGCAGCAGAAAAACCAGCCCAAACCGCCCTGTCACCCAACAGCTGCATCGCAGCACCCTCGAACTGGAGCGGCGAAGTTCCGTTTCCACTGCTAGTCGACGTAGGCGACCTCGCAGGAGGGTAGGAGGTCGTAGCCGTGCCAGTCAAGTTCTGCACCTGGAAGTAGCTGCCAGCAAGCGGCTGGCCCAGACCAGTGTCCGCCACGAACTGGCTAACGTTGAATGGGAAACGGTTGTTGGTCAGGTTGCTGTACTGCGCAGGAAGAGAGAAGTTGGCGGGCTGCTGGAACACAACGATGTTGTAGTTGTGTGGGATATCGCCCACCGGAGGTGAGGGCTGCAGGTAGGGTACGGGTCCGTTTGGAATAACGAGAGGTGTCGAGTCGGAGACGCGAGGGCCGAGAGTCACGTTCGAAGCAACCCAATGCACGAGCTGGACTCGAGAGCCGTTTCGAGGCACGTCAAGATCCACGATGAGGACGACTCCGGGCGCGTTGATGCCCTCGGAAGTCGCGTACCAAGAGGTGACACTGATATTGGGAGGGCTTGCGGTTTCTGATTACAGTCAGGCATGTGATTCGTTGGCAATTGACCTGAGTGCATACCGGGACGAGGAATCAATTCTCCAGCAGGAGAAACAGTGTTGTTTCCAAAGCTCACAACCAGAGGTTGGCTAGCAGGTACAGGAAAGCCGGGTCCCGTCTGCGCAGTCGCGACACCCACAACAGCGGCAGCGGTCAAGATGGATTTGGCAAACATATTGATTCTTTGATTGAATCGTCAAACTTGATGAAACAGTTGAACAATGCCGGATTGCAGCTACTTAACAGGATGCGATGACAAAACTTGCGCTTGCGCAGGTCCATGAGCTTAAGTCCGGGGTCTCGAAATGTACAAGCATGGATGACGTCTTTCAAGCCACCGGATTATGAGATCGATTCACACAAACGCGGAACTGGCGTGCTTTCTGAGGCGCTTGTTGCAACCAGCAAGTCTTCCAAATCGTAAACAGCTGCGCTCGGCTAGCGTGCGTTCCTGGCGGGTGCTGCTGTGAGGGGCGGTGGTTGGCCGAATGCGCCTGAGTAAAGCTCGACCTCAGCTGACTTGCATCTCGACGTTCAGCAACAACACCCGTCCACTTCAAAGATATACAACTTTATTGATGGACTCAACGTCTACAGTGATCGAACCCCTGAGTATCATCGTCTCAGTTTCGATCCGAAGAGCAATAATTGCACCAACATCGAGCCCAGTGCATGCTCTAGAAAAAGACATCTACCTCGTATCCACGACGTTGATTTCGAATACCCGGCAGCCTTGCGGACTTAACGGACGATGTGCCCTGAAAAGATGGCAAATTTCACTGGCCTCATTTAGATTAAAACCCGCCGAGCGACCTCAAAAACGCCGATGAGCGTGACGGGACAACTCGAACCTGTTTCCACCAATATCGCAAGTCGCGACCACCACGAGATACTGCTGGACTAAACATACGCTTTCCTGCGCAAAGGAGGTCATGGCTGCGCCGACTCTTGTAGGAAGCCCTGAAGAATCCGAGTCGTCGAGTTGCAGTCCTGTGGCTTCGTAGAGTCGGTCACACTTGTGTGCACTCGGTGCCTGCACTGCGTTCGCGGCGGACTAGCTGTGCGTGCAGTAAGATATCGATGCTGGAGGTGTTTTTGGACGGAGATATTAGATGGGTGAGTGACGGAATGGTACGTCGGGGCTGCTAGTAGCCATCGTGACATCCGCGGCGTAGCCCTTGTGGAACCGATGTGATAGCAGTCGAAAGTTTCTGAGACCGATAAGACACACAAAAGAACAGCGCGATATCCAAACCGGGCATCGCATATAAGCCCTTGTATTGACCTACAGCACCTCACCCTATCCCGCCAACTCAACCCTCAGCCGCAGCAATCTCCTCGCCTCCTTCTCATCCAGAACCTCCAGACCAAGCTCCTCAAGCACCTCTCTCGCGCTCTGATTATCATTAAAAAGCCGCTTCTCGACCTCCCAAAGCCCCAGCTCGCGGCCCGCCTCGGCACTGTCGTCTGCGTCTCGGTTGGACGTTGCTTTTTGCGGCCCCGCGCCTGACATTTTGTCGCCTGCATCTGCATCTGCGGCCTCCGCGGCCCATGCATCCCACTCCTCCATGCCGTCCTCGTCGGCATGGGCGGCAGTATTCGCAGATGTCTTTCCCCCTCTAATCGGCAAGCTGACTAGCTTGGCGCCCTCGAAGCATCGTCTGAGGCCTGATTTGGCCACGCCTGCACCGACCTTCTCGTCGACGACGGCGCAGATGGCTTCGAGGTCGGCGTTCAGCTGGGCGGCACCGTGGGTGGAGAAGCTGACGTGCAGGATGGAGTCGAAGATTGCTGCGTTGATGGTGGCGAGGACGGCTCTGGTGATGCGGCGCAGTGGGGCGGGAGCTAGGACGCGAGACAGGAACACTAGGGTGGTGCCGAGATGGGAGAGCAGCGGGTCGAGTTCAGCGGTAGGGCTGAGATCTTTGCCACTTCCACCTGAGCTAGAGAGGGTCGCCCAGGGATTGCTGGCAGAAAAAGTAAGCAGGTGCTGTGACGGAAACATGCATGACGGCAGTTGGCGGGGGACGATGCTGCTTTGGGAGCTGTGCAGGGAGAGGCGTATGGGTCGACTTACATCTGACGATACGGCTTCAGCGCCACCCGGACGTTGGAGACGAGTGTCTCGGTGATGATTTGCTCGCTGCGATCGCGTAGGCGCGCGTACCACGAAGCCGTCTCGTCGAAAAGACCGCCTGCTTCTGAGGCGTCGGCCTCGCTTGTGCCGATGTTCTTGGAGGTGCGTTCGGCGACGGACGCAACGGTGCGGGTGCCAATGCTGCCACCGTGCTGAGCACGATCCTGCAGCTCTTCCCAAATGTCCAGAAAGAACTGAGCGCAGGGTGAGTACGGGACGCACAGGATCGGGGCAAGGGTGGGGGTGTACTGACCATGTCGTCACTCCAGTCGCGCATTGCCTTTTCGAGGTAGTCGGCGCTGCCATATGTCCGGCAAAGGCTCTCCAGCCCCTCAATGCCTAACAGCTTGTCTTGTTCCTCCTTACTCACACCGCCCATGGCGCGACCCAGGGTGGTGGTCATTCGGAGGTAGGCTTCTAGGCTGTCGCTCAGGCGCTCGTGAAATTGGTCGAATATGGCGATTTGAATGTCGATCAGAAAAGCCAACTTGTGCTTGAAGGATGTCAGGGGTCTGTATCGATCTGCATGGGATCAGCACTGCATTGTCGATTTGGGGATCATCGATTGTACCTGTGATCGTTTCGAGCAAATCGTTGACTCGGATTGCCCCCTTTGTCGGTTTTGTGGCTTTGGTGTCAACGCTTTCGTGGTCGAGATCTCTCCAATCGTCGGCTTCTACAATGTCGTGATAACGCTTGAGGGCAACTATCGAAAGGTCAGCATGGTGTTCGGGTGTGCTTCGGATGTGAGCGGCATACACTCTTTCTCGACTCGCAGCCACTGATCGAACCAGTTGCCTTGAACGAGGAATTCCCACGACAGGCCGTTCCAGCCGCTCAGGCCATAACCGCCATCATATGCCCACGTGTCCCTGATAGTGGAGTCGAAGCTCATTATCTCGTGGACAAGGTGGCTGAGGAGCTGGGGCTGATTGGCTACCTTTGGCAGCAGTGAGCTGATTTTCGTCCTCAGCACAGGCAAGAGCGCGGTGATGAATGCAGACATGGCATCAATGTAAACTGGGTTCAAGGCGAGATCTGTGCCGCGGAAGTGCTTGAACAGCACAGGCTGCATATAGTCACTCACGAAGCTACTATAGTCGTCGAGGAGGGTGGTGACGTGCGAGAGGAAGTACTCTGGCCTGTCAAGGCGGTTGGTGGGCTTGTCACCCTCGAAGTGGTAGCGGAAACGCATCTCTAGAGGCTGCACAAGCACCTCGAAGGGGAAGAGCACTGGCGGCAGCTTGACTTTGTCTACTGGCCCGCTCGCGTAGTTGTTGCCCTCGAGCTCGGGCATCTGCAGGTCGAGCAGCTTCACGACGGCCGTGGCCCAGTCGTCGCGCAGCTGTGGCGGGATGACGGCCTTTGGCGTAGGCCAGTGCACCTTCTTGAGGATGGCGTCGAGGTCGGCGGCGAAGGCATCGAGGATCTTGGAGCGCAGGGCCTGGGTGATTTGGCTGACGTGGTGGAGCAGTTGCGGGGCAGCGCCCTCGGCGTCGTGCTGGAGCTGGGTCAGACGGGTGTGCAGCGAGCGCAGTTGCTTGTAGGGCGCGAGAGCAGCCTCGTTGGACGTCTGCAGCTGGTCGTGGGCGTGTTTGCTGTGGCGGTGTCAGCGGCGGCGGGCTACGCCAGGCGGTGCAGGGCCGGGCAGGGTGGTCTGTCCTACCTGAGCACGTCGAGCTCGCGCAGCAGCTCTATGTAGCCGTGGGTCACGTCGAGGCGCTGCAGCGTCCCCAGCACGGCCTCGAAGCGCGGCACGGCGTCGTCGCTGGTCTCGGAGGCGGTGATGACGAGCAGGCGGCGGTCCAAGTCCTGCTGCTGGCGGCGGAAGGCGGCCGCCTTGTCCTGCAGCTGCTGGTGGTGCTCGTGCTGGCGGTGCTTTGCATCGTGGAGGTCGCGCTGGGCGGCGTCGAGCTGCTGCTTCAGCAGGCCGTGCTGCGCGGTGATGGTGGCCAGCAGCTCGTCGAGCGAGTCTAGATCGCCGGCCGTCTGCAGCTTGTCGTCGAGGAAGTCGAGCACGCGGGCCTCGTTGTCGCCCAAGTCGCTCATGTTGCCCGTGTCGCCCGTGTCGCCGTCTACTGTCTCTCCGAAACGATGTCGGCTGCTGATCATACGATGCACCGTACGAGGCTCCCGAGGTCTAGCTATCTCCAGGGGTGCAATGGCTACAACCCCAAGTGGCTTGCGATGGCTTCGGCGCCGGCTGCTAGCTCCCAGCAATGACAGGCCAGCGGCGGGCAGCGCACGTGTGGGCAGCGGACGCTTTGCCCTTCTGCCTGGGCGTTGCCAGTTGTGGCGTCTGCCCCACCCTGCGCACTGCGCACAGGGCCGATCTGAGATACCATCGATCGCTGGACCGCGGCGCTAGTGTGGTTTCTGTCGATTTTGCCTCTTGCGCTGGCCGCCGCTGGAAAACATCCTTAATGCACACCTACGACTGCCGTGTCGCCTGAGCGCCCCCAGTCTGCCACGATCCCGCTGCGGCCCCCGTGCCCGTATACATTCGCTGTGCTGCTCCTCCGTCTTCACTCCGCCGTGCTGCTGAGCCGCAAAAGTCACATCTCGGCTATCGGCGACTTGTGCTAGGATGCCCGCCGAGAACAGGAAACGCGGACGCCGCGAGGAGAAGAAGCGTAAACGCGAGGAGAAGAACGAGAAGAACGCCGACAAGCATGTGAAGCGCTCCAAGCGCGAGGACGACGTCGAGGAGGTCCTGCAGCAGTACGACGACGCCCAGCAGTACGAGCAGCACCACGCCGACGACCAGAACCCCTTCCAGGACGAGGCCATCGATGGCGTCACCCGTCCCGGCGCCATGCCCTTCTACGGCATGCTCGACGACGACGAGCAGGAGTACTTCAAGCGCGCCGACGAGATGCTCGAGCTGAACCAGTTCGAGACCCCCGAGGAGCGCTCCATGTTCCTCGCCAGCGTCTGGAAGGAGGCCGATGGGAAGGAGCTCAAGATCGCCAACAGCCAGTCCTGCTCGCGCCTGATGGAGCGCCTCATACTGCTGTCGACGCCGGACCAGCTGAAGCGCCTCTTCCAGAAGTTCAGCTCACAGTGCGTGCACCTGACCTTGACATCATCGACTAGTCGCTAACCTGCACAGCTTCCTCCACCTCGTCCAGCACCGCTTTGCCTCGCACTGCTGCGAAGCCCTCTTCATACAGGCCGCTCCTGTCGTTACACAAGAGCTCGCCAACCCCGACCTCGCCCTCGCCCCATCTTCTGACCCCGATGCCATCATCATCTCCATGGAGAACCTCTTCCTGCTCACTCTCGCCGAGCTGGACGAACACCTGGGATACCTCATGACAGACCGCTTTGCGTCACACGTCTTGCGTGTCCTGGTTGTCATTTTCTCGGGCTCGCCGCTGGAGAAGCAGAGCAAGTCGGCCATGCAGAGCAAACGGAAAGAGAAGGTGGGCGTTGCGGGTGCTGAGAAGACGGAACTCGCACTGGAGCACCGTGCCATACCCAAGTCGTTTGAAGAAGCTCTCGAGAAGGTAATCGACAAGAGCGTCTCGGGGCTAGACTCCAACTACCTCCGTACACTCTCCACACACCCTCTTGGTAATCCAACCCTGCAGATGCTCCTGAAGCTGGAGCTGAAGCACTTTGGAAAGTCCCGAGCCAAAGAAGAGAAGTCTATCATCCACAAGCTGCTGCCCGACGACCCCATCGCTGAAGGTACGGAGAGTGCGTCTTTCATCAACGGCCTGGTTTACGACCCCATCGGCTCCCGCCTGCTCGAGACCATCATCGAAAACGCTCCCGGAAAACTGTTCAAAACTATCTATACCGAGTTCTTCAAGGAGCGCATAGGAAGCTTGGCCCGGAATGAAATCGCCGGTTATGTTGCAGGGAAGATCCTTGAACGTCTGGGCAAGGAGGATCTAGGAGATGCCATGCGCCAGATTGTGGACCAGATTCCCAACCTTGTGGAACGGAACCGCACTGCCATCATAAAAACCCTAATCGAGCGCTGCGCTGTGCGCGACGTCGACACCCTCCCCATCACGAAACAGCTCGAGTTGGCCTACAGCGGTCCCAGCGGGTTCGAGATCTCACGTATCCTCAAGCTCAGCGACCCCCAGCCCGACGATGGCAAGATCAATGGCAAGATTCACGGCAAGCCCGATCACTCACCTGAGAAGGTTCACGGCTCTCTGTTAGCGCAGACTATGATGACCATTGATGGTCCTCTTGGAAACCTCATCTTCGACGGCCTCGCGCGATTGTCTCCAGAACTTGCACTGAACCTTGCTCGCGACACTACAGCATCACGCACACTGCAAGCTGCGTTGAACTGCAAACATGCCTCCGTCATCTTCCGCCGAAAAATGATTCAGCAATTCTACGGTCACGTTGGAGAGCTCGCACTCGATCCAGCAGCTTCCCGTGTCATTGACGCCATCTGGGAAGGCACGCACGGCCTTGCCTTCATTCGTGAACGCATTGCAGAGGAGCTCGCAGAGAACGAGAACGCGCTTCGAGAATCTTTTGTTGGCCGCGCAGTCTGGCGCAACTGGCGCATGGATCTTTACAAGCGCAAGCGCGCAGACTGGGTCAAGCAGTCAAGATACACAGCTGGGAACGACGGCTTCCAGTCCTTCCCAGAAAGCAACGGCCACACAGAGCACAAGTACCCTGGCAGACACCTGACAGCGCTTGAGCGCGCACGTCAAAAGCACGCGGCCGCCAAGAATGCTGCGCCCAAGAAGAATGAGTCAGTCTCGAAGAAGCCCGGTCGAAAAGAAAGGAGCGTGGCAACAGGCAGCAATAAGACTGAGCAGGCGGAAAAAGCAAGCGTCGTGGCGCAATAAGACGCGGGAATCGCGCATGTATGATGTTCAAGCAGTTTGTCCCAATCTCGTGCTGGCATGGCAAAAAGGCGTTCTTGGTTGCAGTTTACTTCCACATTTGGGTGTGGGTCAGGCCATCTGCTTTGATTCGATCTCTAGATACCTTTAGCGCATGAGAATTCTGCCGCCGACAGACCGAACCGGCGGATACCTAGTATGGAAGAATGGAAGATGTCACTTTTATAATAAGTCGGGTACGCTACTCTGGTATCGTGATTGCTATTCTGACCTCATTTCTGTTTGTGTAAACACTGCACACGATTATTGACGGTTAACATTTATCATACTCCGTATACAATGACTATATCACATGCCAACGGCAATGGCACCGCAGAGCCATCTCTCAACCGCTCGGAAGAGGTCAAAGACGTAAGTTTGCGGAACCGTTCCGAATCCACATACATTTCTTCCGAACAACCTTACTGGCATCTCAAGCCCTAGTCTGCCGATACTGACTTTCGACAATAGCTCCTTGATGCGGTTCAGGAGCTCATCATTCCGTTCATCGCTGCCGCAGACCGGGATGCAGACACGAAGCACACCGGTCATGGTCTCGCCATCAAGGGTGGTGCACCTCGCACCGTACTTGTCGAGCATCATCCCCCAAAGAAACTCGAGGCTCTGCTGCAAGACCAACTAAAGATTGGTGATGATGTAGAGAAAGGTAAGGACAGGCTTCTTGGGCTTGTTGACTCGGTCTTGAAGTACAGTGTGAACACATGGGACCAAGGATTCATGGTACTTTCTCCACACACCATCTCGCGATCAAGACCTGACACGTTCCAGGACAAGCTCTACGCTTCTACAAACGCCGTAGGCGTAGTGGCTGAGCTGCTTCTCGCAGTGCTAAACACAAACGTACATCAACTCATACATGTGACCTCCCTGCACCCGCTGATCCTCGCAGGTACACGTCTACCAGGTCTCGCCTGTGTTAACCCTGATCGAAAAGGCCACCACCAAATACCTCGCCACTCTCTTTGGCTATCCCGCACGGTACTCAGGAGGCATCTCCCAGCCTGGCGGCAGCGCATCAAACAGCTCCGCCATCGTAATCGCCCGCAACACCCTGTACCCAGAAACCAAAACCGACGGCAACGGCTCCCACAAATTCACCCTCTTCACCTCCGCCCACGGCCACTACTCCGTTGAAAAAGCAGCCAATCTCTTCGGCCTCGGCAGCAAAAACGTCATCACCGTCCCCGTCGACCCATCCGGCCGCATGCTCCCGTCCGAACTCTCCCGCCTCGTCACCGAAAGCAGAGAACGAGGCGAAACCCCCTTCTTCGTCAACGCAACCGCCGGCACCACCGTCCACGGCTCCTACGACCCCTTCCGCGCCCTCAGCCAAATCTGCAAGTCTGAAAACCTCTGGCTGCACATCGACGGCAGCTGGGGCGGCAGCGTAATCTTCAACACTGCACTTGCCTCTTCCCGGCTCGACGGCGCCGACCTCGCAGACTCAATAGCGATTAACCCGCACAAAATGCTCGGCGCGCCCATGACATGCTCCTTCCTCCTCGGCCGCGACATGCGAACATTCCACACCGCGCTCACGCTGCCCGCAGGATACCTCTTCCACAACGACGGCGCCGACGTAAACGATATCTACGACCTCGCGGACCTCACGCCGCAGTGCGGACGCAGGGGCGACGCGCTGAAAATGTTCCTCATGCTGCAGTACTACGGACCAGGCTACTTCTCCGACCTCGTCGCCCGCGGGTTCCAGAACGCGGAGTACCTGCTCAACGCGCTGAAAGCGCATGGCGATTTCCTCGTGAAAGCCTTTGCCGTCCTGCCTTTGCGGGGGGGGGAGGTGGTGTGGGGGGGGGATGCGGATGGAATGGGAGGGTGCGGATTGCGGCTTATTCCGAGGGGGTTTATGATTGATTTTGCGCCGGGAGAAAGGGGGAAGTTCTTCCGGGTGGTTGTTAATGGGGGGACGAGGAGGGGGACGCTGGATGGGCTTGTTAAGGCTTTGGGGGAGACTGCGAAGGAGTTGGGGTACTGAGATGGGTGGTGGGTTGAGTGTGACGCCCGGTGCGAGGTGCAGAGTGGCAGGAGCAATACAGAAGGGTGATGACCCAGCAACAACCACAATCATTAAGTTCGCTCCCCGAATTCTATCCAACTTCTCTCCCGATCTACCCCACACCCAGAGTTCCACCATGGACCAAATCAGCGGTGCTCAGGTCTTTGGATCACACACTGTTCAGATTCATAACCCGCGCGATGCACCAGCATCTACACCCCCGTCCTTATACCCCCACCAGTCCTAACAAACCATACCATCCTACAGTATTATACCTACACTATCTACTTTATTCTCTCACATACGACCATAGGACGTTGAAAACAAGGCTTCCCGTTCGCTCAGCCCTATTTAAGCAACGTACCGGCGGATTAGTAGTTAGGTGGGTGACCACTAGCGAATACCCGCTGTTGTATGTTTTTGCCGGGACGGAAAGAGCGTGATGAGCACAGGTCTCAAAGTTCATGCGATGTGAGGAATCAGTGCTGTAGTGCTGGCTGCGATGCTATATCTTGTACTTCGGAGATTTCATTCAGGACCGAAGTTTGGAGATGTAGAAGCTGGGAGTACAATGTATCTTAAAAATTCATTCGTGAAGAAGCCTAATTGGCTGAGGGTTTTTGCTTTTAGCAGCCATGCCATATGCGCCGTACTCAGTTCCGTCAGCGTAGCATGCTCTCTCTGTTCGGAATGAACAACTTTTTGACTCCTGGATATGGACGCTGCGGATCTAAGGCAAGAGGAGGTGGAGTGGACATCTGGGGGTATGTTAGAGATTGTGGTGCGGTGATGGAGTAGTATACTTACAACACACCATTGCCATGGCTCTGCGGAATGACTCGTGGGGACCTTTTTGAAGCAGCAGGTAGTGCTAGCCATGGGCATACTATTCCTTGGTGGTTCGTTGGGTAGATATGTCCAGTCAGATGGAGGTGTCACATTTACCGCCGGAAACCCTTCGAGGTCGAACCAAGCTCTCCACACCGCATCCTCGAGACCATCGTTATCTTCTCTGTCCTCCCCGTCAACCACAGGCTTCTCGACGTTCTTAAGCAGCATGCTCCTCCCTTGCGCAACAAACACCGCTCCCGTGTTCAACCTGTGCTCGCGCCTTCGCGTCTCAGCAGCAATCTCATCCCCAATCCCCGCATACCCTCTGTGCAAATATCGCAACATTCTTGCGCCCTGCTGTGTAAACAACTCCAGCCCGCACTCAAGCCGCACGCAGCACTCCTGACAGAACACCGAACAAGCAGCGTCGCCGAGTCCAATCGCCGTCTTCAGAAGCCCGCAGTCCAGACACCACGTCCAGCTCACATAGTACAGCCCCGCCTCGTCGCACCACCGAATAGAAACCACCTTAGTCCCCGGTCTGTACGTAGTCATGCCCACCGGCGCATTACCTCTGTGGTCTTGCTGCCGTCGCGGCGGGAGCGCAGGATGCGGATGCGGATAAGCGCGAAACCCGCAGTCTCTGCAGAAGCGATACCTTGCACCCGGCCGCAGAGTCCAGAGAGCGTGGTTGCGTGTGCTCTGATGCGTTGCGGAGGTTGCGGAGGGCGCGTCGATGGCGAATTCGTGGCTGGGGCGGAGACGCAGACACACGCAGCATGCGCCGAGGACGTCGCGGAGAGGACCGAGTTTTGGGCGGGGTGTGGAGCGGTGGCGGAGGATTTGCAGTAGGAGGGATTGTGAGGGCTGGATCAGGGTGTAGAAGTAGGGATGGGTGGAGCGCAGCAAGAGGATGGCGGGGTGCGCGACGGTGACGGTCTCGGTATCGTGGTCGCTGGATGCATCGTGATCGATTTTTGGGGAAGCTCTGTCGTACCAGGAAGGTCTTGCCTGGTATGGCTCGAGCGCGAAGCCGGTGAGGCAGCACTTTGGCACTTCTGATTTCAGAAAGGAGAGGATGTGGATGTGCAGCTCGCTAGGAAGACGTAGGATGGGTGGTAATCTTGGGCAGTCGCTCATGGATAAGTGGTGATGTGATGTTGTCGTGAGATGGTAGATGAGTGAGCATACGGACTACTCAGGTACATCCAGCCTCATGTAGATATGTATCTCGTAAGCAAGACGGGAGGCCTGACCGTATCGAATGACTCACATATCATGGCGTGTTGCAGTGCCTATCTGTTGACTCCCTGAAAGCAATAAGATGACTCTTCAAGCGCTCAAAAGGGACATAGGAACGACTGTTTGACCGGTATAAAGGAAATAACCTACTGAACAAGCGCCAAACCCAGGAAAGCGGCCTACACCCAGCTTGCCTAAAACGACGGTTGCTAGGAGTGACTTGCTCGAATACTGCGTCTTCTTTGACCAGGTAGTTGTCATTTTGTACAAAATCATCCAATCGCAACCCGTATGTCTCGGAAGCACGATCAGGGCAGCGCAGTATACAGGGACTCTGGCTGGTGCTGATGAGGTCAAAGTGTCGGGCGTGGGGAAGCCGTGCGTATGGACTGTTCGCGATTCGCCGTGGGATATCGGAAGAGCCGTTCTAAGGACCGGTGTGAGTTGGGGTTTGACTGACAGAGGATATGGTTCTTGAGCGAAGTGGAGTCACTCGTTATGGGATGGCTAAGGGGACGGACTGGGAAGGGACGGCGGCGTGGCGTCGTGTCCTTGTCAAGGTTCTATTGACCTCTCTGCCTGTTGTGGCCCATATGGAGACGTCGTCTTTAGTCGATAGATGGCCACCGTTGACGTATGCTCATTTCGTGAGTATTACTTGGGCAAGAGTGGTGGGTTCCTGTTCTGGCTGGCAGGCAGTGGGATATAATTAAGCACAGGCGGACCAGATCAAATAGCGCACGACAGACCACCAAGAGAGTGAGTCTGCGAAGAGAAAAATTTGTGATGAAGGGTCGATGTTGACGGTGCAGGATTGCTGATCGCCAGAGCAATGAAGCTGGTGTGAGACCGCCGACTCAAGGTATTCACTTCTTTGACGCAACCTCCTCCCATTGCACTCCAGCCCACTCCTCCACGTACCCAACCTGCCCCTCTTCGATCTCGCTTGGCTTGCAGTCCTTGCTGCAAACTCCCATGATGATTGTGCCCCACTCCATACCATCGATGCTCATCTCCTCAGCCTCAAGCTCAGTGATAGCATGTGGCGTGAGCTGGACCTCGAAGACTCTCTCAGCACCGCAATTCTGGCACCTGGGCATGCCAGCGCCACCCCTCCCTGTGGTTTGAACCTTGGCATTGCTCGAGGAGCCGTTTTCAGAATGATGTGCGAGCGCTTTGCCCACAGCATCCACATCGCTGTAAAGCAGCGGCTTGCCCTTGAACTCGTAGCGCAGAATCTGCTCCGGGTTCTGGCCAACGCGGTCTGCGAACTTCTGGAATGTCGCATCGTGCGCGGACTCGTAAATCTCTTTATCTTCTTTGCCCGCGCTGCTAGAGCCGCCTTCGTCGATATCCATCATTCGTACGTTCTGTGGTACTTGGGGTGCTTCAGCGTCGAGCGTCTCGTACTCCGCGTCAAGCGAGTATTTGGGGAACGGCGTGGGAAACGCTGACTCTGCAGGCCAGGGCTCGTGCGGTCGTGCGGGCTGTGGTGTGGTTGTTGCTGGAGTAGAGATTCGTGCTTTTTGTGCGAAGGTCTCGGAGAAAGCCGTGGACACCTCATCCTTCTTGTCTTCAGACGTTACTTCAATTGAAGGTGCAGCCGGTGCAGCAGCCGGTGCGCCGAATGGATTGGCACTGCTGGACGAAGCAAATGGATTCGCCGGTGCGCCACTATTCGAGTTTGACGAGAACGGATTCGAGAATGGGTTTGCAGGTGCCGCGGAACTTGTGCCACTCTTAACGCCAAACAGCGATTCGCCAATCTTCGGCTGTGGCTTCTCTTCCTCTTGCTTGGCCTCCTTCTTCTCCGGCTTTGCGTTCGCTCTCGAAGATGCACCCTTTGCAACGCGCACCCCTCGGATGCTTCTCACGCTGCCCTCCTTCCTCCTACACGCCTTGCGCCGGCAACTCCAGATGTATAGTCTTCGCTCGTGGCCGGGGAAGTGGTCGGGCAGGTCGCCGTTGAGTTCGAGCAGAAGGCTCAGGAGCCCATTACAGACTTGGCACTTTGCAAGCGCACCAGATGGTGCTGTCTTCTCGTCTATCCAGTTCTGAAAGCGTGTCAGTAGACTCTCGTTCCATGGGAACCTCAAACGTACTGGAGCGCCACCAATGTGAGAAATGGCGTCGCCTGTGGCATCTTTGGTGGCATAGCCGAGCAAGACGTTTGTTTCGGTATAGTCTTCACCCTCATCAGAGGACTCGCTTTCGTATGGAGGCATATTTGCGTGGTGACTGCTGTAGAGCGCAGCGCAAATGTTTACCGCGGGGGTTTGAGCATCCAAAATTTTGGCGGGGCTGACGCATTTGGCTTGTTTGGCCAGCCGGACTGATTTGCCTACTGACCGTGCTTTGCAACGACCTTCATTTGCATGCCCAGGCTTATTCTCATGACATATCTAGTACATGTTCCATACCGAGCTGATACAAATCATGAACTGTGAATTATCAGGAGCTGTTTAGTCCACGGCCGATACTTGTATCACAAATTCCATCGATGCAGAACTTCGTAAGCTCAACTAGGATTATATACATCAGGTCCTGGCACAGCATAATGTATTTGTGATTCATTTCATTACTCCGTAACATGGTCTGGCTCCTTGATGGGCATCGGCTCATACGTCCCACTCAGCCTCTCAACATACGGTCTCGCCTTCTGCATCCCCGTCGCAATCTTATGCAGAATGCCATCCTTCTCCTCATCTTCGTTGTGCTCATTCGCAGTCGTGTACGAGTCATGGCTTGCAGCCGAGTGCGTCGAGTCAATGGAAGCTCTGTTCTTGTGCTTCATCTTGTTCACGAGAGGAAAGGTGCATGACGAGCGCGGTGACGATGATGTAGGGGAGATAGGCGCTGGGTGTGCGTCCTCGTAGCATGTTGAGGGTGGGTGGGTCGACGAGTCAACGTCCAGGGAGAGACGTCTAGTTTGAGAACTTGTCGGGGACGTTCTTGCCAGTGGCTTTTTCGAACATGTTGCGGGCTCCATCTGTCTGTCACAGTGGTGTTAGGGTTTGATCGTTGTGCAGCCAATGTGTTTAGCAGAACTTACTATCTTCTCGTTGACGGCACGGTTCTTCTGTGCGTCCTGTCCCATAGAACCACCGAACTTCTTCTCGGCAGCGTCAAGGCCTTTGTCCTGTTAGCACTGGCACTGTGAACACTGAAGATAATACATGCCCTTGTCAGCGTAATCTTCCTTCTGACCGGCGGCAGCGTTGTTGTTGTCGTTGGCGTTCATTTCGAGATGTGATAGTACTGACGTGCTAGAAGTAAGGTCAAGCTTTGTGGTAAGAAGCTATTATAGTGCAGTGGTATGTAAGATTCCAGAACGTGGCTGGGTCGTCATAGCTATTATATATCTCAGGGACACGCCTATTTCAACCACACAGCATACATGGAAGCCGTTGTATCCGGGGACAGTCCAGAGGTATGGCATCACACGTTCAGGCCACTACGACAAGCTGTCGTATCATATGAGGTGGAGCTATCCACGTTCAGCCCTACCGTTGAGAAACAGGCGTCAGCGTCGTCACCGGCAACCAAAAACTTGGCTTTCGGGCACTTGTAACTTGGCTCTGGTGCAGCCAACGCCGGAGAAGGTCAAGAGAATACCAAGCTTTGGCTGCATCGTTGTGGCTGGTGGGTAGTTGAGTTGTGCGAGTGAGCATCTGCGTAGGTCAAAAGTTAGAAGCCAAGGAGCCTTGGTGGTTGCTTGCCATTATGCTCTCACATCGCTTGCATCCAGCAGCCGTGACGTGCAGGTGAAGTTCTAAGATTATGACGTCACGCTATGCTTATCGATCGATGATGGTTTCCGTATCAGGCATGGTGCGAGCGGGCCCGTGTTATGCGAGTTGAGCGATGTCGGTCAATTGAGCCATGCGCGTCAAAAACAGGGTCCGATGATCGTGCCTCTCTTGATTCCGTTATAGTTCACTGTGGATTTGGTTGTGGAGAAACGTAGTGGTTGTGGATCTGTCAATGTCAGGATTAACCATGGTCTTGACCTGCACTGTTATGGTTCGACAAGCGTTTCGATAAGGTGTCCACCGAAGAAGCAGCGACGAGCAGCTCTGGCGAGATTACAAAGGGAAGGAACCTCGAGACGATGGCGGTGTGCTGAGGCTTGCTTGAAACTTTCTGCATTGTCTCGTACTAACTATACAGGCAGCATGTGCCAAGACGTCTATTATATCGTTGGCAATCAATTTTGATATCGAGCCATCTACAGCCGTGAAATCATAATAACCCATACAATGACCTCATGGCCATGTATGTACACCGCCCATTACGCTGGAACAACAGGCTGGGGTATCTCGGATGGATATCGGACCTGGTCTGCGTTGAGCAAATCGCAGGCGTGGAAACAATGGTCGCTTGCTAGAAGACCAGGATGTACAGGCTCCCATCAACGGCGGTGCTGGAGTGCACAAATAGAAACAATCGCTAAACCGCGGGACAAGAACAAGTAAACAGCAAACATTTACAGGAGAATGTGACAAACGTATAAGGAGAAGCGCTCAAGCGAAGTGCTTGATGAGGAAGTGTAACAGCTGGCAAAAGTCGCGGTGCAACTCAACAAAGAAGTTCTCCTGGCCAACAATCTCGGCCAAACTCTTAGGTCGTGTAGCATCGCGGGAGACGCGAGGGAAGCCATCAGGGTCGATCCTCTTGGCGGACAGGAATGATGATACTGGGGTGATGTTGCGTGTCGTGGGCGAGCTTGCTGTAGATGAGATGTCTCGAGCTCTCTGGGGTGAGGTGAACATGGGTGGCATGGAAGACGCGGATGTTCCCAGTGGAGGTGTGTCGGCAATTGCAGAGGTAGGGCGGGATTCGCGCTCAACCTTTTCTGCCAAGGCAGTGATCCGATTTGCGATACCCTGGAAGACCTCGGTGACCTTGACCATAGCTTTGGTGGCCTTGCGGCAGTCGCGTCCAACCATTGCGATCAGCGCGTAGTGCTTGATAGATCCTCGGGCCCTGGAGTCCTGGATGCGGAAGATGTAGGCAATGGTATATCCGGCAACGGGATCTCCAAACATGATGGCTCCGGACGAGTTGCCGCGTGGTAAGACCTCAGTGGAAAGCGTGCGCATGCAGGTACGCTTCAGAGACGAGTAGGTCGTTGGCGATTGCGGCTGGTTAGTGGAGATGTAGGTCAGTGTGTGTGTGTGCATGTTCCTGGATGTGACCAACGGCGAGGGAGGGATAGAGTTGGGGTATGAGCTGGCATTGCTCTCGAAGGACTTGGACTGCTCGGTATCTGACATCTCAGACGAGTGGGTGCTGCTGGCATCGTCGCCGAGGTATGGTCCGCGAACAGGGAAGTTCTGTGAACTGCGCAGGACGGGGCTGCCGTTCCTTCCTCGCCCGTCCTTGGAAGGGCTTCCAGGTGCGCCATTGGGGAGCTTGTCGCAGAACTTCTTGGGCACTACCATTTGGCAGTTCTCGCACGAGTCCGAGTCCGAGTCGAAGGTGCTGCTGGGCCTCCGCCCGCCGAAGCTGCTGTCAGACGAGGAGAGACTGGGGAAGTAGGGGTTGTGTGAAGGCGATCGAGGACTCGTGGGCGGCGTCTCGAACGGCGACAGCTTGGGCGTGCGGCCCAGCTTCAGTGAGGACGAGGGCTGGTCATAGAGTCCGTAGCTGGCGTAGGCCGCGTGTGGCTCGTCTGTCGGCGGCGTCACGCAGGGGTTACAGGAGCCGCATGGCGCAGTCGAGGCCTGTGTGCAGATGATGGAGGTCGGACCGTGGACCTCGCAGAAGTGTGCTAGCGAGATGGTGAAATCCATGTTCTCCGGTGCTCTGATCTCTACGCCCTCATGGTGTGCGGGTATGCGAGAGGGTGGGTCAGGTTGCGGCTCAGCTGACAGAGGATGCAATGCAGAGCGTGTGATGCGCAGGCGGAGGTGGTGGTGCTGCTGTGAGTGGCAGAGGCTGCGAGGAAGCGCTCCACAGGTTTCAGCAGGACAGCGGAGTGGCGACGTCGCGTGGTGACAGACGCTGTGAGTATGTGGCGCCGGCTGGGGTAGATATGTCTTGGGTGTGGTTGCAAACGTTGCGCCGGGCTCAAAGGGATTAATAAAGCCGCCACCGGTTGGAA
This sequence comes from Didymella pinodella, assembly GCA_039634465.1. Lineage (NCBI taxonomy): Eukaryota > Fungi > Ascomycota > Dothideomycetes > Pleosporales > Didymellaceae > Didymella > Didymella pinodella. The sequence continues at coordinate 2,572,963 of CP113347.1, read as the reverse complement.
GCAGACTGCTGCAGCGCGGCAAGACTACGCCAGATGCGAGCGGTGCGGGCGACGAGAGCGTCTGAAGAGAGTAGCGCGTATGCACCGAGCGAGACGGCAGGCTTTAGCCCCCCGAATGAACGATAGCAACTAGTAATTACGGCGACGCGGAGGCGTCAACCACGCTCATCGTGAGAGTCCCGAGCGCCGCGGATGCGTACCCACCAGCGCTAGGCTGGGGTCGTTCTTGCGGTGAATGGCGTGGCCTCGATTGGCTGCACCCACTGCGCCCTCTGCGAAGGTTCTCGACGCTGCTCGACATGTGAGGAGCGCACCGCCGCACACGCGCTGTCACACACTGCCGTGTCTGCGTAGCCTCGACGCTGCACGTCGACCACACTGCATTCCGAATTGGCCCGTTGCGTAGATAACCTCTCGTCTCGTGTCACATCTGCGTCCGGGGAACGCACTGGGCCCAATCCGTGCTCCCAGCAGCCTGGCGCCTCGACGGCACTGCAACCTCGTCTGCGCAGAGCCCGCTAGCCAATGATGACGCACCGGGATCTGCTGCTGCATCGATCCGACCCAAGTCACCCAAGGCTGCATTCACAGGCCCAGCCGCCCAGCAGAATGCCCATCTGCTCTCTTTCCGATCTGGGGGCTCGCAACTGCCATCTTGGTCACACGATCTGCGTTGTGCGCTTGTGTGCTCGCAGCAGAGGAATTGGCAACGCCCACTGCTGCCCACTGCCCCTGGATGTGCAACGCTTTCGCGTCATTCCTGGAATATCTTTCTCCCAAACAGCTGCCGCGCAATTTGGACAAAGGCTGCCCCTGGCGGCTTCACACGCACCGGTGCGTAATGCGTTTTGGCTGAATGTACCGCTCGTCATGCCGCACTCAGATCCTTCCACTTGCATGTGCACGTCTTCGCGCTGTGCTCCGCTGCAAAGTGGGATGCAGTGGGCCTCAGTTGGCCTTTGACCTGGTTGCGTTTCTGTTTTGCGCAACGGCAATCCCCGATCTCGTCTCCATTGGCGTACAGGCTTTGCCCCGGTGCAGGAGGCGGCCAATTGCTGAATGAGGCCTAACCTTCCATACATGTGACAGTTTTCTAGAAGAAGTTGCTCGAGCTTCTACCACAATGTGGGTCCTCAGCCACGCAAATCCACGACCTTCGGTTTGTCTGCTCGGCGACTCTTTGGTTGCGGTGGGTAACAACTACTGCAGGGTCTGCGCTCTGCCAGCAACCTACCAGGAAGATGCTGTTTGCAATCGCATGGTCTCTGCTTCCCTTCATCAGAACAGCCGAGTACGGTGGCCGTCGGTGAGCAATTGGGAAGGTCGACTGCCAGCACTCACCGTGCTGCAACAACGTGACCTAACAAATATCGTGAAGCCCCAATTGGGATAGTCGTGCATGGAACATAGAAATCATATTTGCCCGTACCGCAGAGATCCAGAACAGAACAAGACCGTAACGAGCTCGTGTAGGAAGGTCAGGAACAACAACAGCCCACTAAGGCCACACAAGCTCCTACGTGTGGACCCATACTTGCGCAACGAACCCACCGACCATCTTTTATGGAGCGCCAACCTCTAGTTGCCGCTGAGCTTGATGAACATCCGCAAGTAGCGCGCTACGCAACCAAAAATGTACGTAACGCATAGCAATTTGTGGCATCGAAAGGATCGAACTAGAGAAAGCTGCGGCAACAAACCTCAACAGAGCAAATCTCACGATAGCTGATGAAGAGCCTAGATTTCAGGCTTGACCAAGCCTCAAAGTAGGTCCCAAAAAATGAGTTTATTGTTTCGGTTGCAATTTACGGTATACGAGCATCTACAGTCTCCTCTCTTCCACATCTTCGTCAATGTCTACGCACTCTGCAGCTGACACCCGCAGTATGTCATATCCCATTATCTCGTTGATGTACTTTTTCGAAACCTGAAGCTCGTCGTACCGCAATTTCTCTGCAGCAGTGAAGACCCTGCTCTCTGGCTTCATCATCTCTGCTATCCCTGGCTCCCAGATTTGGTCGAGCTGCGTGATGCCAATACTGGTACACGGAATGTCATCCAGTAGCGCAGGGGATATGACGCCGATGTCTTTCCAGTGAGCTCTCCAGCACTTGCTCGCGTGCGGCGACAAGTGCGTGATGTACGCGTGCAAATACCTCCTTCGATCAGTGTATGTCGGGCATGCAAGCAGCTTAGCAATCTGTCCGATGCCACCCAATATCAAAAAGAAAGCGATGTCTTCTGAGCAAGCTGGGTGATTTGACCATCCCCTCAGAAAGCTGCCTACCGTCCGTATGCGATTTTCAGGACGCAATGTGCGCCTCAAGACCTGCAAGATGAAGCAGTACATGTAGAAGTACTGCAGCCGCAGTGGCGCATCCATCTTCTTGATGGTCTTGAGGTCATGGTTTGCTATGCGACCTGTTGTACAGATGTCGTATCCAATGTGTGATCGCGGTCGAATTTGACCCAAGTCGCGGTCCAGCACAGCCCTTCGATGCTCTTCGAGGAAGTAGCCAACACCAAACACGAGCGGCATGATCTTCTCATAAATAGATGTCCATAAGCGACGCCGACGGGGATCGGCTTGCTCTTGTACATCGCCAAGCAGGAAGTTGGCAAGCTGTCTGCTCAGTCGAATGGACGCAATATGCCGGCGCCGCATTCCCAGGAGATACTGAAAGTCCGCTTCCAGTGGCCCTGTGGTCGGATACAAGCGCAGGTGGAGGTTTCCCATCCGATGCTTCACCCAGTATCGACCGAGTGAAGGTGCAGAGCCTGCCACGAGCACGTTCAAAAGGCGACATGTTCGCCGCAATGCCAGCAGATCAGAGATGCACAGCTGACTCAAGATCAAAACGTGAAGCTCATTAGGCAAGCGCAGCAGGGCCTCAAAGAACGGACTGCACTACCATCAGCATGATTTCCGGACTATGACCCACTCATGGCTTACCTCGACAGATTTGAAGACAGCTGTTCACTCCAAGCTTCAGTCCTAGACCCGCGCAACGAAGCAATCAACCTAACAGCCGCCTTTCGATAGCTCGGACGTTTCCTCTTGATGCCCTTCTCCACAAAAGCCGCCGCAGATCGATACCCACTTTTGTCTCGGTCTGGCAGGGCGAAGCCACCACTGCGCGATTTCTCCGCCGGCATTGCGATCTTCCTCATCTCGTCTGCAGCTGCCTCGGTGCGCGTCGCAGCAGTCAGCCGACTATGACCGGGCTCCAAGCCTCGCAACAGTACCCGAGATACGTGTGCGTTGGCGCAGCCGCTCAGCGCTTGTGTAAAATTGGCTTCCAATCCGGAATCATGGTCGCGGCAGCAGCATCTCCAGAGTCGCACGAGGGGTCAGGGTGAGATCGAAGGTGGAAGGTGGGTTGTCGGTCGTCGAACGATGTCGCGCAGGTCGCTGGGCAAGGCGAGGCCTGGCCGTGGGGGCCGAGCTGAGGCCACCGGCCACGAGGTGCACGTCTGAAACGCCCTTTGCCAAATAAAGCGAGCCAGTCAGATGTGCACGGTTTGTGGCGCAGGCCAACCTGCCGGGTAAGTTGCTGGAAGCAGATGGGCGAAACCCGGCATCAACAACATCAGGGCTCGGGCTCCTGTGGCGAGGCACAGCGGCTTTGACGACGAGTGATGCACCGCATCTATGCGCAACGTCTCGTGGCCATCAGCGGAGACTGCAAGGCTGCTGCGACCTTCCTGAAAGACAGTCCCGTCCCGGACGATCCTACACACCGCTGGCTGTCAAACGCGAGGCGTACCGACCAGGTACCCATGGGCAGCATCACTGCATCTTGGTATTTTCGAGATCTTGCTCCGCAAATGGAACATGTCTTAAAGTGGAGTGCACCAAAAGGCACGTGTTCCCTTGGCAACACCAGATGCTCGCTTGCACCATAGTGTATACCGCTACCCTGAAGTTCTGCAGTATCAGACACACAAGGTGCCTCAAGGTGCTTTGCTGCCGTGCATGTGTAGGGCAGCGCACGCCGTGATACACCAGACAAGACGTGACGCGTCAGCATAGCTTGTCGTGCAGCCGATCACCCAGCCCGTTCCCACGAAGACGATCTTGCCTGCAATACGCAGGCGTTGCACCACACGGCAGGCAGCCTTGCGCATCCTCATCTCAACTCTATCCTATCCTATCACACGCCTCGTGTAGAAGCCTGGTCCCAGCTTGCCGCCATATCGGCCGCCATGTTGCAGTCAGGCACTCAAGGCCACCACTTCGACCGCTCCTTCTGCGTGAATGGCATCAGATATCGTTCAGCCGCGGGGACTAGACGGATGTTTGGGCCCGATGTCGCTTCACAAGCAGTGGCACTGCGGGTGATGTGCATATGCTGTGTCGCGGAACTTCCACTTCCCCGGCCGAAGACGTGCGTATGCATGGGATTGGGCCTGAGATTGAGCACATGACGGGCGAGGTGCATGGCATGTGAGGTGACGAGGTGGGGGTACAGCTGGTACCGACAGCCTCAACAAGTCGTCTGGGTCCTGCAAGGTAGAGTTCAAGAAGGTAGTGACGTGAACCGCCCAGCTCCGAACCGCGATCGGAATCGCCCAGAAAAGGAGCATGCTCGCCGTCCGCGTGTACTTCACCGTTTCTCAGTATCCATGGTTGGCGGATGTTCCTGCGAAATCCTTGGCGCAAAGGTAGGTGCTGTGTCGTTGCTCTTGCTTCTCGCTCTTTCCTCCTCCACACCTGCCAGGATAAGTATCTTTTTCAGTCATGGCGTAACCTCCTCTCTCCACTTAAGTTCCATTTTCATTCTGTTCTGTTCAATATATGCCTATCCAGTCAGACCTAGTCGCTTCTGTAGGTCATCGATAGCACGCGAAATCTGGAATTGCAGAAGTCGTCAGTTCCTGTCCTTGTATTGGGTCCGATCATACACTTGCAGCGCACTGCAGCAGCACTAAAAGCAGTCGGTGCTAATATGTGTCGGGACACACCGCACGTACAGGACTTTGGCACGGGACTGGCCACGAGACCATTGCTTTGACAGACTGGGAAAGCCTTGAGTACTGGACAGGACACAAAGCGTACGTCTTCCAGTGTCAGCCTGAGTGGTCATTCTTATCCCGTTCTCCTTTCCAATGATCTTGTCGACCAAGTGCACCGTCGCAAAAGTTGTCCATTGACGATGCTTCTTCAACGGTACACTATCCCATTGGACCGGAGCATGCTTGAGCCTCATCCAAATCCTCGAGCTTTTGCGACCAATTGCCCGGAAATACATCAGAAGGCGTTCACAGACATTGCTGTGTTCGCACTAGCGCGACCCTCAGCTTGGACGTCTTTGCGATGCTGATAGGCTGGCCACCAATCTCGCTTGTCCCACCCAGATCGCCACTCACCAGCCCCATCACCAACGTTTGTCTCAGATCTGTGTTGTGGAGGTGACATTGAACGAGTCCCTCATCATTATGCGTGCACTTGTCTCGGCGACCATACTCGATCACGGCAAGCGTGCAGTTGCTATAGTAGAACGTTGGAGTGACCGCAGGATGGAACGTGTACCCTCAATGTTTGGGTGGTTGGAAGAAGGAGGATGTCTCCTTTCCATGCAGCTCTCCTATCCTCCCTTGATACCACCTAAAGGACGACGCTCCATGCGTGGATTGCTTCGATTCATCCTCATCGCAACGGTCGCAACTCTGAGGCGATACTCTGTACAATGACATTGGTAGTGCAAAGACACACAGACCGGAGTTGATTCTGAGTGCACATATCAACAGTCCTTCATTCTTACAATTATCTCACTCTCAGCTCTCTCGTCCGGTACTGCGTACATACCGCCTTCTTCGGGTCAACGCTCCACGGCGTTTCAACCACATTTGATTCATTCGCAATACAAATCAGTCGACACCTCCCGACATACTTTCGTCCAGCCGCACGGCGCCATCAGACTTCGCTCTAGGGCATTATCATGCTTCTCGTGGTCGCTCTCTGGGCCGTCGCTAGCTTTACTGTAGCTGCTAGTGGTCTTCCAGCCGCTCCAAACAACATCCCACGAGCATGTGTCAACAACCTCCAAAACCCGTCGTTCGAAACCGGCGACCTTGACCCGTGGCTACCGATCGTACAATCTGCATGGTCAACCGACCGCGGCATATACCCCAGATCGTCACCTGACGTTCGCGGCAAATACTACTACTATGCGCACGCCATCTCCACAGTCGAGTCTTCTCTCACCATGTCCCAGTCTGGTGTCATGCTCCCCGTGGGAAGCACTGTAGATTGCTACGCTTGGGTCAAAGGTTCAGGAAGCGAGAACATCACCACAGTTACCGTTTTCCTCGATGGTGTGACTTGTGGGGCTCTTGAGCTGAAGCCCGGAGACGAGAGTTGGCACAGAGTTGGATCTAAAGTCAAGGTTGTGGGCGGAGTGCCGGGCGCGGGGAGTACGATGGCAGTCGTGGCGATGAGCAAGAGTGCCGGCGAGGACGGATGGGATATTTATATCGACGATCTGGGCGTTATCGGCTGCTGAATTATGCTTCTCTAGGTTTAATGGTCAGTCTCGTTATTATATCATGTTGTTTCTACTTCTAGTTGTAAGAGTTGGGGAAAAAACAAGTGACGTTTCACATCGACTAGGCAAATAATGCTCGAAGAATCCGCGATTACTACAACCTCTATTTTAACACAAAATTTACATAAACAGCACATTTTCTGATCTCCAAAATCTTACAAACGCGCAACTTTACCACCGGCGACCAGATCAAGGCAGGACTGTGCCGACTAATCTGCGAGGCACATAGCAGCGCCCACTGCACTTAGCAATCTTCGTTGCCGCCTTCTTCTCCAATTTCCCCACTCGGAGTTTATGCGCAGAGCGAGAAAGCCTCGTCTCGTTGTAGTAGCCTGCTGGTCGCGTTCGTTTGCGGAGGGTACGAATGTGTTCTCTAGAGGCTTGTAGTTTGCGCTCGTACTCGATAGGCTTACGTGGTGAACTCGACATAGTGAATGTTATTTATTGATGATAGGAGGGTTTTGATTCTAGAAGTGTGTTTGTGTGCGGTAGGTCGCTCAAAGGCAGTACAAAGAAGAACTACAGCAAAGGCATTGTGAAATGTCGGAAAGTTTGCCTCATAGTTTAGCCTGTGTGTCGTTCTTGATCTTTAGATTTCTTTGTCTGCGCTGGGAGCTGTGAATGAGCACTGTGTTAGAATTGTCTGTGTGCTTTCGCACAATGGACCCAACGGATACGAATGTCCATACGAAAAAAGTGTGTTTCAATTGAACCACGAGTTCTGCCTGTAGCGTAAGGAACTGGTTGCACCGTAGCTCCAGAAAAGCTTCACTCCTAGGTATTTGTCTCGATGCCTGATCTATGGTATAGCTACTGCCCGTAGGGACCTTACTTACGAGCCTCTCCCTCACATTCCAAAGAGCAGACAGGGTAGACTCTTTCAGGTCGGCATTTTGAGTTTTCTTTATTTAGGACTTATGCTTCCATTTTGTCCCTTACACGTTTTCGCTTTAGTTCTTCTTCGATTTTTTTTCTCATTTTCAGTGAGCATTTTCTTGCTTTGAGCATGCATCTTCTTAGGCTGGGCATGCTTCATCTTAACTTGAATGGGCTTCTGCTCAACTAGAGTAACACTCTCCATGGGCTTCAAGGGAGAGTGTAGCCTCGCTGAAGAATTTTGGCGGAACAAATCTCAAACTGGGAAACAGTCTGCACTTCAGAATGGATGCATGACCGTAGTGTTCGAGAGAGAAGAGCCGCCAATAACTCGAAGGCTAATGAAACTACGGTAATTGCTCACCGTGACCTTCTCTGTCAGCGGACATGCTTTATGGTTATCGAAGAGCCTTCCACGTCTTGTCATTAGACTCCTTGTGCAAACTTGTAAGCAATAGCTTGTATGCTCTTCTCTACTTGTTGAACTCAAAGTGTGATCATGTACCCGTGGTTTGTCTCCCCTGTCAGTATGGTATATTATCGATGGAGAATATCACACAATTGTTGATTATCATATGACTATCACTCTTATATATATCTGATCCTCGGAGGCCCCTTCTCCTTCCTAACCTTCTTAATAGGCTTGACGATAACTTCCGTCTTGTGGGCGCGACGAGCAAGAGCTGTCTCGTTAAAGAAGCCAGGCGCAGTCCTCGCTGCATGTCGGGGCGACCTCCTGGCAGGTGCGCGCTTTGGAGTGCGGACCTTCTTGACCTTTACTGAAGGGACGGACTTGTCAATTCTGACTTTGAGTTTCCAGACGCGCCTGCCCTCATGATCAGAGCCTGTAGTCTCTGTCTTCTGATGCACCCGCCTCTCGTATTTGATGGAAATCAAGTCCTGGTGTAGAATAATTGTAAGCTTCGTGTTTTGCGGAAGTCAATTGGGGAGCAATGCCGCGATATATAACTGACAGCAATGGATAGAGAGACAAAGAACTCTCGGAAATGAACAGAGACTTTTAACATCGTGTTGAGAAAAGGAATCCCTATGTACAAAGAACAAAGCGCTTTGTGCATGATAAGGCCATTTGCAGCTCGCAGCTTGCAGAAGATGCATTTAGTCACAGTGTACGTATTTTCTTCCAAAGGAAATACACCATTTCTAGGACCGATATAGAATATACGAGACTATCGAACTTAAAATAATGGATTGACGCTACCGGATCCCTGATGCGTACCACGCAAGTCTGGAATGATAAACACCTACACAGAAAGTCCCTTCCAACAGCCAGGTATTCTCGACGGTAGTATTCGCCGGTAGAGATTCCCTCTTGTGGGCAGACTTTCTATCTACGAGCCCTATCCTTCCTACATCGCTGTTAGGGTTCACATTGCCGATGAACCCCGGTATCTCATATAGAGCAGAACAATTATCGGCCTCAGAGATAGTAGAACTGTCGAAGTTTCGCCCTCTTACTCTCTTCTAGTTCAGCACCCAGCCAGAATAACGTGTGGCCATCGATGATCGCGCTCAATCGTCCTCAAACCCGTAGGAAAAGCAGAGAGCTGAGCTGATGAAGGCCTATAACGCAAAAAGAGCTACAGGAATATCAGCTGGTATTATTACAGGTATCATCACAGTTCCGGTAAATAATCATGTGACGTCGAAGTCGAGCGACCTGAGGCTGCTTCCATCGGAGGCCGGGAACTCATTTTCGGTGTTTTATATAAGAGCAACTGCGTAGGTAGAGAAAATTCCTAATATTGTTTGGCTTAGCTGGGAAGACTGCAAGTACGAGGTTTGGATAAGCTGCATCAGAGTGCTAGTAACGATATTGAAATCATCCGGATCGTCGGCGTGAAGGGGTAGTGATGCGGCAACGGATTCCAACAGCCATTGAAGCCAATCATCTTCCTATATGTTCAGAGTATTGGTCGGTAAAGATATCTACCCCGTGACGCTGCGCACGTTCGACATGTCGACGCGGTATGGGCGTATCAGTACATACAAAATCGGACTACGTAGATGGGCCCCTTCAGGCTTTGCACTTCCTACGCTACTGTTCGAATTACATAAAACATAAATCTCTATCAATAGTTGCCCAGAAAACACAATTCATCGACCATAGAGTTCCGTGGTGTTGTGATAGATTGTAAGGTTGTAGTCTGGCACCACGACCGGCCAGGAGTTAGCGTTCAGGCGCCGCCACAGTAACACCTCGAAGACCCTCTTGTGGTCGATGCCAGTACATTCGTCTGTTTTGTTGTCTTGTAACTTGCAACAGCACTGGTCGGAAAACAGATTGATGCCATAATCTGCCTCAACGTGAGGATGGACATCGCTAATATTTCGACACAATTTTGCGCCGGTGCTTCCATGAGGATAAATTGGGCATAGCCCAAAGGACAGTCCTGGTGAAGATACCAACGTGTTACCGCTGCGTGGCCTGTTTTCTCAACGGCAGTACAGGATTCAACGCGACGCAATCTCACCGGTACTCAGAACCATATCCTTCCTCCCAAGGTCCGTTGACCGGTACATTGATCTTACTATAGCATTGTCAGCTCATGCTAAGACTGTAATTGCGGACGTCTTTGTCATGGGATTCCGAGTCGGGATGCTTTCGACAAGGTACAGAGACTGGTGGCCCACTGGGAATTATATAAAATAAGAAACCTTCGTTCTAATGGTGCACTAGTTGAGTCTCACAGTTTCAGCCCTGTGATGTTAAGATGAACTGAATTCTTGTGTATGGGGGCGCATAACGAGATTGTATCCCAGTCTGACACTAAAGTGGTGGGTAGGTGCACTGCCGCTGATGTTGCGGAGAAAGCAGCACTAGGAACCATATACACTTGTAATTACCATTCGGTTCATGGAGGTTTTACGAGTAGAGTCCTTGAAGAGGGTTTTGGGATTCCGGTATTGATGATCGGTCGTTGCTATTGCTTCGTGGAGCCCAGATCATCCCGAACAGCCCGCCTCAATCGGTTCTGAGGATGTAAAAGAAGCTATGATACATGACTATTGGTTTGCAAAACCTGTCATAGCCAAGCATCTGGGATAAAGTCCGCTCTACTGCTCCTTAAGCTTCCTCTTTACGCCCAGCTCGACGGGCAGCACTGTCGCATTGAATGCAGCCATTGTGAGTCCATACGGAGCTCGAATGCGTGGCTCCCAATTGTCTGCAAACCGCTCTTCGGTAAGCATGGGTCTCAGGTCGTCAATACGACCACCGAAGATTGTGAGCATTGTAGATGAGCTGGCGCAGCTTGTTAGCATATTAAAGATACGGAGTCGAGTACGCTTACTTCGCGCTTCCGAACATGTTATGGAAGAGACTCTCTGAGTATTGAGGGTTCTGTGCTCTGGCCTCGCTTCTTCTCTTCGCCAATTGCTTGCTGAGGTCCTCCTTGGTCAAAATCGGTCCGCCATGCTCTCCTTTGCCTGTGGCGATCTCGAGCAGCTGCTCTACCAAGTCCATATCTGGCTTCCCCTGATCAGGCACCTGGGCAGCATCCTGTCTGGTGAGGCTTGCGTCGTGCTCGATAGCATTGTGCTTGCTCAGCTCTGCAAGATCGAACCTGTCGCTCCAATAAGAACGGCCCAGGAAGTCTGCCGAAAACTTGGGCACGAAAAAGCAAAAAGAGGGCGCAAAGTTGAAGGTCTGTCGGACGGTGGTGTTCAGTTCACGAAATGTGATGTTCTTGCCGTCATGTGGAAGAATACCATGATTGGCCCTGGAGGAGGTCAGACTATTGATGGCGCTGAGGATAAGTAGAAGCACACATCGCATTGAGCATTGGGCATGCTGATCGGGAATCGCCTTCGCGTGGTGCAACATATTCTGGCCATCTTCCTGCATGGCCCGGAACACCTGCAGCGACAACTTTGCTGGGAGGATGGGCTGGAAGAATTAGGTTCGCTAAGAAGAGTCCAAAGTCCCATGTCATGACAGACAGGTCAATGAAGGGCTTGGTGAGCTTTTGTGCGAGGCCCATGGTAGTTGTCTAGGTGCAGGTGGTGGATGAGATATTGGTTGCATTAAGTGGATTTGGGCCGGGCTCATCGCTCTTTAAGCAGGCACAAGTGAGGTTTCCCAACCATGCAGTCGCAACCATCCTGCTCTGCGACGCTACCTTTTTTGGCACTCACTAGCGATCTTGATCGACGGAGCTTCAGCTCACGATGCGCTGTTCATGCACGTCGGAGATGATCGGCGGCTAGTTATTGGTTGATGGTCTCCTTTGCATACGCTCTCTCCACTTGATGCTCTCGATGATTTGCATCCTGCGCTGCTTATGGAGATGCTGTGCGACTCCCAATCAAATCGTTGAATAATGGTAGCCTTTCCATTGGCGGGGTCCAGCATATGCCCAAGAAAGAGTCAGTGTTGGCGCATTGTGACACCTTCGCATTTGCACACTCAATTTCTTAATTTCGATACTCGAAAACCCTTCACATAATCCACCCCTTTATCGGTTGCTGGCCGGACAGTTGACCCTTTGAGGACATCGTAGCATGCTTCCTTTCCAGGCTCTTAAGACCCAGTTGTTGTATCGGAAGGACAAGTGTTGGCACACTTTAAGCTTCAGGTGGACACCTGCCCCAATTCAAGGCAACACGATGCAGTTGTTGCTGGTCGAATAAGTCCCGACTCCACGCACGCCTCTCTGTTTCGCACTTCACTCAGCGCGCAATCCTCATCGACTAGCAACATCCCAACTGCTCCTGCACACGCAGAAGTCGTGTGACCTGGGCCAGGGTCTGATATCCCGCTGCACCGTACTGCCATAAAAGTGCGGCGACGTTCATGACATTCCTTTCGGCGGGAAGCTTGACACCTTCTTGTGTCCTTCTTTCGAAATTCTTGCAAACTTCAGCGTAGGAAGACTGGCCCATTTGCCGTCCCACTGCTTCAGCTTTTCGAGAACAGCTGCATCTTCGAGATCGGGCACCCAGAACCCGGCGGCATACTCATCCTGTTCAGTAGCCCTGGCTTGCTCCAGGAGAGTCTGACGGGTGTTTGGCGGTCTCCCTGTGCGACGCTCGGCTTTAAGCTTAGCCAATTCCTCGTCATCACGGCCCAAGTAATCCTCGATCATGGCCTGGAGTTCTTTGATATCAAGAGGTGAGGTGTGTTCTGCAGTGTATGACTGGAAAGACTTCACTCTGTTCACTGTACACCAACATCAGCATGACTCAAAACCTTAGAATGGGGAGTTTATACACACAGTAGTGTCTGTTCTCCTTCTCTCTGAGTTTGGAGAGGCGATTGAGCTTGTCATCTCGTGCGCTTGCACGCTGCAGGCGCTTTGTGTCTCGACTGCCCTCGTGCAGGTTCGGGTTCTTGCCCTTCTTCTTGGCAATCGCCTTGTGTACTTTGCTTAACCGATCGCTGACCATTTTGTGCCTGTTTTTGTGCTGATGTTGTTGTCCGTTCTTGCCTGAACTTTTTCTGAAAATCACCGGGCCCGGGGAGGAGAAGGCACTAGCGACGGGCGCTAGCTGCACTCTTCCGTAGCGCAGGCGCGCATAAGTGGATCCCTTTCACGACGCGATTAATGCTCCACAACGTCGAGAAGTCCGTCACACAGGCGGTAAGGCTGTCCTGCTTAATCGCAACCCCTCTTATTGATACAGGGCACTCTTCGTCACGTTGATTGGGAAGGTCTGTCACCGTAATGTGCTCATAGCATCGTTCTGAAAGCCTTTGTCTGGGCTTGACGCGTGAGGGGCAAATCAGCGAAGATGGGTATCTCAGGTACGTACTCCGACCAAGTACTCGCGACACCAGACTAACATACGTCAGGCTTGTTGCCACTCCTCAAGTCCATTCACAAGCCATGTAATCTCAAAAAGTTTGCTGGTCTAACAATAGGCGTCGATGCCTATGGCTGGCTACACCGCGGGACAGCTGCCTGCGCAATTGACCTAGCCTTGGAGAAGCCCACCACCAAGTATGTTCGCGCGATGTCAGCACGCGATGATTGGCTTACCTCGTATAGGTATATCGACTTTTGCATGAACCGCGTCCGTATGCTTATCCACTTCGGCATTGCCCCGTACCTTATCTTCGATGGAGACAACCTGCCAAGCAAAGCCGGAACGGAGAAAGACCGGAGAGAACGGAGGAAAGAGGCCAAACGACTAGGCTTGGAGCTGTTGAAGGTTGGGAAGACATCGCAGGCGCAATTGGAGCTACAGAAGGCCGTCGACGTCACACCGGATATGGCGCGGGCCTTCATAGAGGAGCTCAAGGCCAGCAACGTCCAATACGTGGTTGCGCCGTACGAAGCAGACTCGCAGATGGTGTACCTGGAACGCAAGGGCATCATCGATGGCATTCTGTCTGAAGACTCAGATCTGCTCGTCTTTGGTGCAAAGTGTCTAATCACCAAGCTCGACAAGTATGGCGACTGCGTCGAGGTCAATCGCGCCCATTTCACGGCATGTCGCGACATCAGCCTTGTTGGCTGGTCTGATGCCGACTTCAGACGCATGGCTATCCTCAGCGGATGCGACTACTTGCCCGGTATTGGTGGACTGGGGCTGAAGACTGCTCACCGCATGTTGCGCAAACACAAGACTGTTGATCGTCTGGTCAAGGCTGCTCTATTCGAAGGAAAGCTCAAGGTACCGGCAGGGTTCATGGCCGACTTTGAGCAGGCAGAGAGAACGTTCCTCTACCAATGGGTGTTCTGCCCAGACCAAAACCGGCTGGTCAATTTGACGCCCGTCCCGGACGATGTCAACATCGCTGACATGCCCTACCTGGGTGAAGAGATTGCAGCACACCTTGCGGCAGGAGTTGCAAAGGGCGACCTTTACCCGCGTACGAAGCTACCTATCACGGTCGCGGCAAAGGCGACGCCGAGAAGCAAAATGTTTGGAAGCTCGCGAAGAACCTCGACAAACGTACAGACACCGGATCTCAAGGGTACCAAGCCGATCAATTCGTTCTTCAAACCTAAGCGCACACCATTAGCCGAGCTCGATCCGAACATCTTTACACCGTCGCCGAGCCAGCAAGTCCTCCTCGAACAGCAAAGAGAAAACAATGGCTGGGCAGCCGTACCAGCACCTGGATCCCAATCAACACAACGACCTTTGTTTCCCGACACGGCACCGCAGCCAGTAAGACGGATACTGTCTGAGCCTGGACGACGAAGATCTGCTCCGCATCCACCACCTAAGAGGCAACGACTATGCTCCGATTCTGTATTTGACACCCCTACTGTAGGCGGCGAGGTTGTTGTAAAGAGTCAGTTCTTTGCATCGACTATGCCTGAGCCGAGTCCTTCGATTCGCCCGACTAAGAGCAGCAGACGGAAGACAGATAACGGCTTTGAGCTGTACTCAGACGACTCGCTAGGCGATGCTATGGCGGAAGCGGCAGACCTAGAAGAGTCGGCTTCCCAAGCAAAGAGGAAGCTGATGATATTCCGCGATGTCCAGAGTGACTCGCAGTCTACTGCTACCACAAGAACATCCACAGCGGAGTCGCAGGACTCTACTGGCATCCTCACACCCGCCACGTCGTTTGGGAGCCCAGAACCGGACAGCATCTTCAGCGCAGGGCTATCGTCACAGATGAAGGAGCTGCGATCGAAGTTTACCTACAAAGGACCAGAGTCAAGCATCACAAGCTCGACGAGCTCAAGATCAAGCAAAGTGCGCAAACGCGAGACCGAAGCACGAACACCTTCAACTTTGCCACTAGAGCTCTTCTCCACAACCACACAAGAACCCAAAGCCGACACCATCGTCCCCGGTACCCCACCCCCCGCGGACGAACAGCCCGATCTCGAGGACTCGGCGTGGGCATCGCTCGACGCGGAGATCGTCGTGCCCGCGTCCTCACCCCCATGCACACCAGCGAAGCGCAGACGCTCCCTTCCGAAAGGCAGCGAGGATCTTATCGTTCTCGACAGCGATGGTGAGAGAGTGTGTTCGCCTCGCAAGCCCATGTTTAATCTTAACCGCTTCGCTTTCGCTGGATAGGGTTTTGTGTTTTTGCTTACTCGATATGGTTTGATGGGTATGTCTTGATGAGTGGGAGGTGGGACTTGGAGTATGTTTGTGTTGGTGAGCATGGCATAGCATAGCGTGGCGGCGTGTTTGATAGCTTAATACCCAACGCTTTATGGTTTATCACGTACAAGTCAGCGAGTCAAGTCAGGAATACACGATCCGATCCGATCCGATCCGATCCATACGAATGTACATTTTCCACGTGCTATGCAAATCCATACATACATACAATCTGTGCTGTACAATCCCACAACCTCCTTCCCAAAACGAAAACACTCCTCCCGCTGGACTATACCCCTCGTAACTATCCAACCGTCGTACTCCTAACCCCCCGCTCCAACAATACCTTCCTCAACCCACTCGCAACCGTCCTGCGCCTCCGCGCAGTCACCCGCAACTCCTCGATATTGTCATCCACCATATCGCTCAGGCGGGCCAGGTCGCCGCCGGCGGACTCCGGCGCGTCGTAGAAGAGTCCGTAACCCTTGCCGGGCGAGTCGTCGGCGGGGTTGACGTCGGGTGTTAGCGCGCGGCGGTTTAGGTCTGTGAGGCTTATTTTGGTGCGGGGCGGCGTGGCGTAGGGGGTATCTGCGATGCTCTTTCTGAGGGTGCGGGCACGGCGCGGGGTTGTGGTGCTGTTTGCGGGGGAAGAGGATGTGTGGCTGTCGGAGAGGTTGGATTTGCGCAGTTTGGCCTCGAGGAGGGCGATGTCGTTGTTGCGGCGTTCGGCGAGGGCGGTCATTTTGATGATTGTCTTTTTGACGGCGTCCATGCTGGGGACTGCGGTTATGTTGCCGGCGCTGGCGGAGTGGGAGGCGAGGCGGGAGCGGAGCAGGATGGCGGCTTCTTCGGCTTGGGAAAGGAGCGTGAGCAGCTTGGCGTAGTCGGCGCGGAGAGCTTTTTGCGTGTCGGCAAGCTCCTTTGGGAGGGCAGCCTTGCGTGTTGATTCGAGCTTTTCGGGGTCCTTGCGGTTGATGATCTGGCGCCGGATGTCGTTGATGCGGGTCATGAGCTTGGCCTTTTCGAGGATGAGACGTCGAAGCTGGACAAGCTTGTCGTGCACGTTTTGGATGCGGCCTTGGTCGAGTTCCTGGGACAACTTGTCTTCGAGTTCCTGGAGGTCCTTGATTTCGCTGATCGCAAATTGCTCGTACCAGGCGCCATCTTTACCATCGGCTTCTACGTCTTCCAATGTCTGTCTGTCGACCTTGTGACCGGGCTGAGGTTGCCTGTGGTATGTTGTGAAAGATTTGATTGACCGTGCGTTCCAACCAAGAGCATCTACCATGCCGTTGATGTCTTTATAGATGGCCTCAATCTGCGCAGCATGACCCGTCTTCTCGGAGGTGCCTGTGTACTTTTGGTGGGCGACGAAGTCGTCGAGTGTTCGGCTAGGCTCGATCTCTTGCGCCAACTGTGCGCGGATGCGCTCGTCTTCTTGGTCTTCAAGATCAGACACTTGCGGTGTTCGCGGTTTCGACTGTTGGAACGAGGCGCTCAGTGAACTTCCAGGCGCCGAAGGCTCTCTACGAGTGGTTGGGCGATGGCTTGTTTGCGACGAAGGTCGAACAGGACTTGGTGATCGAAGGGTTGCTTGTGCTCGTGGAGGCTGAAAGCTCGGTGGCGCTGCAGGCTTGGCTTGTTGGCTTGTCTGGAACAGCGGCGTAGTCCTAGGGGCCGCCTGCCCAAAGAGCGGTTGTGAGCTTGTCGCCTGGGGTGCCGCTTTGGCGCCGAAGAGAGAAGATGGTTGTGCGCTCGCTGTCTTGGCAGGTGCAGGGGTAGGAGGAAAGAGCGAGCCCTGATTGCTCTTTCCGTGGTCGATTCTGTCAGGGGAGAAACGCGGTTTAGAGTCGCTTTCGGGTCGATCAATCTTGTAATTGCCAAGCGTTGTCGGCAAAGCCCTGCCTTCGTCCTCTTCCTCGTCCTCTTCATCCTCCTCTTCGTCAGAGTATTCTTCTTCCTCTTGCGAGCCCTCTTCCTCCTCATCGCCCTCCTCTCCCTCTTCTCCCTCCTCCGAACCAGAGAACTCTTCCTCCTCATCGTCCTCGAGAGGCACGGCTTCGGGCGAGGAGCTAGGGACTTCGACCTTCACTCCGGGACTACCGGCAAGCGGCTCGTCCGCAGACTTTGATGCCTTCTTTGGTAAGAAGTCCGGCGGGAGAGGGTCATCTGCAGGCTGTGACTTTGGCTTCGATGTGACAAAGTCAGGAGGCAGCGGTGCATCGTCGACGGGCTCAGTCTTCTTTGCTGTTTTTGTAAAATCCGGCGGCAGTGGAGCATCCTCTTGCGGCTCCTTCTTTGTGGGCGGTGGGACTTGCGGTGTCGTGGCTGGGAAGTATGATGTCTTCTTTGGCGGCGAGAGGGGTGTTGTCGATCCGTCACCCCCTGGTGGTTTCGGTTGCAGACCAGCATTGGGAACCATCGAAGCAAAGCCGCTTCCGAAGAAGCTGCCACCGGGAGCGGCAGGCTTGGGCAGGTCATCCTTCGCCGTACCATCACCCTGGAAAGTGGATCCGAGCTTGAAACCCCCAGACCCGATGCCGTTGAGACCTTGAGCTGGCTGGGGAGTAGGCGTGGATTCATCGCGCTTGCGTTGTTGGGCGTCGGCGCCGCTGTCTGTTGAGGCGAATGAAGAGTTAGTCGCGAACGAGGAGTTTGTAGTCTTCTGGCCAAAGATGGAGCTCGACTGCTGCGCCGGATTGCCAAACGAAGGCAATGTTGAACCGTTATTGGAGCCCACTGTGACGGTGGATCCGAAGCTTGGCTCTTCCTTGAGACCGGGAGTGGCATTCGAAGCACCACCGAAAGTAGACTTTTGCTGTCCAAGACCCGCAAAGCCCGACTGACTTCCGCTGGCACCTCCAAAGGCGCTCGACTTCTGCTGTCCAAGACCACCAAAGCCAGACTGCCCGGCGCCTGCTCCACCAAATGGAGAAGCCGAGTTGGCTCCAGAAGGCTGGCCAAACTTGGCGAAACCGGAGGAACCGCCCCCAGAAAAGGGGTTGGCTGGGGTCGATGAAGTCTGCGGCGATGGAGAACCCCAGGGCGATGCTTTCGCAATGCCTGATGCAGCGCCAAAGGCAGCCGCACCGGGTGCAGAAGGAGCGCCGAAAGCTGGCTTACCGGTCTGTCCGAAAGCTGGCTGGGTCGAGGCTGTCGCCGCGCCCAAGGAAGGTTTCGAGTTCTGGCCGAATGCAGGAGTCGTAGATCCAGCAGGCTGACCGAATGGACTCGACGATCCCATAGAAGATGGCGCGCCGAAAGTAGGCTTTGCTGGCAGTCCGAACGGTGTAGCGCTGGGCTGCGAAGGCTGACCAAAAGCAGGTGTAGAAGGAGCTCCGAATGCTGGCTTCCCAAAAGAAGCAGCTGGAGTGGTGGAACCGAAAGGAGAGGCGCCGAACTTGGGCGCAGAAGGTGTGGAAGGGGCTCCAAATGCGGGCGCCGAGGGCTTACCGAATAGACTGCTTGTACCTCCAGGCGTGGGGATCTTGGATGGTGTAGGTTGTGATGCACCGGCGGCTGCTCCTGTTGCTGAAGAATCGGGCGAAACAAGGCCGGGGTACCGTTTACCCTCAGCAATGGAGCGATTCCATACCACCCAGTATGCGGAGAGGATACCCTGGTGGGTGAGAAATACGTAGGCCGGCAGGGGATAAGGAGCCTCTGTAATCTCCTCGTTCGAAGCGATGGGTCGCAAAAGCTTCTCAGTCGCGGACAGATCCAAAGCTTCGCCGATCAAGAGACTGTCACCCTCCTCGCCGAAGACTCTACGTGGGACTTGAGCGCCTTGGCCTTCGTTGAGCTCGGTCATTGTGTACTCGTTCACGGGCGCACCGCGTGACAGCTCACTGCTCGCCGACGTGACGGTGACGATGGTGTCAGAGTGCGAGTTGGTGAGGATGAGCAGGTCGTCCAGGTCCGGCTCCCAACTGCGCAGTCGTGTGACGGACAGGCGAGGAGGAAAGGCGCGTGGCGGGGCGTCCCACGCAGGGAGGATGGGCTCTTCTGGGGTTGGGTGGAACGAGAAGGAAGTCCAGCCCTTGTTGCTCCTCACATAGTGGTAGCGGGCCTCCTCGGGCTCTCCTGTGTCGATGGCTGACTTCTTTGGGAAATGCACAATGAAGAACTCGTCGTTGGCCAGCCAGACCAGGCCGCAGTATGTGAAGCCCCCATTGAGAGCGGGCGGGCGCGGAATCACAGCCTTCTGGGTACCGTCGTTCAGGTACAGCACTCCTGTGCCGTCTTCCAGGCCGACGGCCAGGGCTTTGCCGCGCGTGCTCCACGAGGCGCAAACAACGCCTTCCTCCCTCAGGGTGCTTGTCTTGCCGCTGGCGACGTCGATCAGGCACAGCTTTCCGTTGTCGAGAACCGCGGCGAAGATGTGCTCCATGTCTGCAATGGGGTTGGGCAGCAATGCGCGGATCGCCTGCTTGTCGGTAGCAATCTCATTGCCAGGCTTCTGGTTCCCCTTCAGCAGCTCCTGTGGGTCGAAGACGGCCAGGCCTCCACCGCTCTCGGCCGAGATGACGAGGAAGTCGCCCTCGGAAGAGAAGACGACATGGCGCAGCTTGGGCACGGGCAGCGTTGCGTCGGGCGCAAAGTCTGGGATGACGTCCCACTCGCCGGCCTTGTGCTGGAAGGCGTGCCTGACCTTGTCGGTGGACGCGAGGACGAGGGCGTCGGGGCCGGCGGCGGCGAGCAGGCCCGGCTTGGAGGCGATGGAGAGGAGGGTCACGCTCGCGGGCGGCACGTCGTCGGTGGGCCACGGGGTGGGGAGCAGCTTCAGCTTCTTGGGGCCTTCGGCGCCCTGGCTGAGGGCCTTGAAGGAGAGTTCCTGGACGGAGTTAGTCGGAGGGGTTTGTGCGCAGAGACGCTGTCTACACACCTCGGCGAGGATGGAGGGCACGTCGGCGCCCACATTCGCAGCGGGCGCGGCGGCGCTCTGTGTCAGGCTCATGCTGGCGCGCGGGTTCTCGGGCCTGAACTCGCGGCTGGTCTGTCGGCGGAAGAGCTTCGGGGCGGGCTCATGCGAGCTGACGCGGTGCAGCACGGGCGACGACCTGGCCGAGACGGACTTGGAGGGCGAGGCGGGCGAGGCGGGCGAGGGGCTC
The DNA here is from genome assembly GCA_039634465.1 of Didymella pinodella. Taxonomy (NCBI): domain Eukaryota; kingdom Fungi; phylum Ascomycota; class Dothideomycetes; order Pleosporales; family Didymellaceae; genus Didymella; species Didymella pinodella. Next base: position 2,552,391 of record CP113347.1, on the reverse strand, counting down.
GGGCGCAGCAGGTCGAGGCTCTTCTTCAGGCTGGCGGGCGAGTCGTAGGAGAGCGAGGAGCGGAAGTGGAAGCGTGTGGGAGTGGCGCGGTTCGGTGTCGGGGTGTTGCGTGCCTCTGAGCCCTGGGACCGCGCGAGCCGTTCGCTCAACTCTCGCTCTTCGCGCGCTTTGGCTTCGGCGCGTTCCTTCTCGATCTGCGCGAGCGTCGCGGGTCCAGGCACGATGAATTTGCCGGTGGGAGCCAGGGTGGGAGCGCAGCAGCGCGAGCCTCGGACAAGGGCACCAACAGGCCAAAAAGGAAGACGGGGCTCAGTGCCGCGGTGGGCTGCTCGTAGTGATGCTTGCGGAATTCGCACTGGAGGCGGCGCGCGTGGATAGCTCCTGCGGCCGCCAAGTAAAAGTGGACCCGCAGCTGGCGTTGACGCGGAGCCAGTGTGCCTAGCTAGCTGGAGGAGCATCACGGCCCACGGCCCACGACCTCACCACCACGCCGCCACGACCATCAGCGCTGCCTCTTACGCCAAGCGTACTCCCAGAGCTGCACACCACCGCCAGCACTCGCCCAGCCCATCGTTCCCCGCCCGCCGCCCGACACCGCCACCATGGCCGGCTTCGACTTCTCCAACCACAACCGCAATGCCGCCCTCCACGCCCAGGGCGTGCCGCTGCCCAAGGCGACCAGCACAGGAACGACCATTGTGGGCGCGCTGTTCGACGGCGGCGTCGTGATTGCAGCAGACACACGCGCGACGAGTGGGCCGATAGTCGCAGACAAGGTGCGCCGATACCTCCACTCCAGCCATGTAGAAGCTGGTCTCCACCTACTACCACCGTCCATACTCCCACCATAGAGATGCACCTCAAGCCCTGGCGTGGTGATTGCTAAGCTTCATCGCTGACCCCCCACAGAACTGCGAGAAGCTGCACTACATCGCCCCCCACATCTGGTGCGCAGGCGCTGGCACCGCCGCCGACACCGAGTTCACCACGGCCATCATCTCGTCCAACCTCGAGCTGCACGCCCTCAGCACCGGCCGCAAGTCGCGCGTCGTCACAGCCATGACCATGCTCAAGCAGCATCTCTTCCGCTACCAGGGCCATATCGGCGCCTACCTCGTCATCGCCGGCGTCGACCCCACCGGCGCCCACCTCTTCACCGTCCACGCCCACGGCTCCACCGACAAGCTGCCCTACGTGACCATGGGCTCCGGCTCGCTGGCCGCCATGTCCGTCTTCGAGACGCAGTGGAAGCCCAGCATGACGCGTGACGACGCCGTCAAGCTGTGCGCCAACGCCATCGAGGCCGGCATCTGGAACGACCTGGGCTCCGGCAGCAACGTCGACGTCGCCGTCATCACCGCCGACAAGACGACGCTCATGCGCAACTACATCACCCCCAACACACGCCAGCCCAAGCAGCGCAACTACCGCTTCCAGAAGGGCACCACGGCTGTGCTCAACGAGAAGATCATCACAAAGGAGGAGATTAGCAAGTACGTCACAGTCTCGGAGCTGAAGGATGAGGATATTACCGCGACGGCCGAGACCATGGACGTCGACACATAGAGGGTAGAGGGTGATGAGCCGCCAGGCATGAAGATGGACTATGCAGACGAAGCAATACGACCACGACTATGATAGAGTTATGTCTCACTCTACACACACACACACAAGTCCGTGAGCTTCACATTACACCTAGACATGGAAATACTGTGAATGTTTAAATTATCATGACCATTGAGATGCTTGAATGTCGTAGGTTATCATGACCATGGAGATGCTTGAATGTTTAAATTATCATGACCGTTGAACTGCTCCAGCTTTTCGACGCCATCATCACATCATCCATGCTCATTCGACGATAGCAGTAACACCACCTCCACCTCTCCCCACCCTCTTCCCTCACTCACCTAGTAAAAAAAAGAAATCACCGACACCTCTTCTCCACAATCCCCGCCCCATGCTCCTCATACTCCTTCCTGCTAACCCACAACTGATGAAAGCTCCCCAGACTCGCCAAAATACTCCCCCCAATCCACGCCGCATACTTCCTCTCCACCACGCTCCCCGGCGCAATAAGCTTATTCCGCGTGCTCGGATACACGGCATTGATCTCGGCATTCAGCCGGTCGGTGAACTTGTGCAGCAGCGAACTACCGCCCGTGACCACAATATTAGCGAGCAGCAGCGGGCGCTGGTCCGCGTCGACGTGGGCGACTGCGGCCTGCACGAGGCGCGGGATGGTGTGTTCGTCCTTTGGGCGGGGGTGGGCGTCGGACGTGAGTGCGGCCGAGGCGTCGAAGAGGCCTTCGGCGACGCGGAAGCGCTCGCTGCTGAAGATGTTGTTCCAGCCGTCTGGCATTTCAAAGGGGCGGCCGGGGGTGCTCTTGGCGAGTTCTTCGTTGGTAGAAGAAGTGAGGCGGCCGGGCCCTGGCCAGATTTCTACGACCGACTCTTTGAAGGAGGTGAGGATGCGGGATTCTTCGTTGGCGCGGAACGAGGGGCTTGGGGGCACGGGGAAGGTTTTGTAGACTGCGTTTGCGGGGGCGCCGGCGTCGACGGGGGTCTTGGATTTGACAAGGTAGTGGGGTGTGAGGGGGATTTCGGGGACGGCTGTCTTGAAGGCGTGGCGGATTTGTTGGTCGACAAAGTTGCCTGCGAGGGGGGACTTTTGCACGCCCTTGCGCAGCACCATGCCGTCGAGCACGGGGGTCACGCTGGTGTGCGAGGCGCCGACGTCGATGATGATGCCGGATGCTTTGCCTGAGGCGAACGCGGCGAGCACGCCCGTCTTCTGCAGGAAGAAGGCCGGCACGCCCCAGTCCTCCATGGCAATCTCAATGTACTTCTCGCGCGCCTTTGCGCTGTTCCACCCGGGCTCGGTGACCAGCAGCGGGCTGTCCTCCATGGGCTTCTCGTTGTTCTCCACGCCCTCCATCTCCACGTCCATCGACTCGCCGTTCGCGGGGGGGTCGTTGAGGCCGTTCTTGGAGGCATCGCCGGCCTTTGCGCCCGTCAGCCGGCTTGTGATGGAGTATTCCCACAGCTTGGTCGCGGCGTCCCAGTCCTCGACGATGCCGTCCGCGCCCCAGTAGTTCTTGATGTCCAGGTTGCCGACGGGTGAGTGGATCGCGTTCTCGCCGAACAGGTACGAGTCGTTGTCGCTCTGGCCGTAGAACGAAGGGCACACGCTCTTGGGCACGTCTTCACCCGCGAAGCCCGCGCGGGTCGTCGAGTAGCCGGGGTCGAGCACAATCGCCGAGACCTCATCTGCAGGCTGCGCGTTAGCATGCGACACGACCAAGCTTGGCTGGCGCTCAATTACCTCCGGCGTACTCACCAGCCGCGGGCACGGTCGATGAGTTGGGAATGTTCATTGCGCAGAACTCTGCGGCTCTCTAGAGCTTCTCAAAAAGTAGAATGCAGCTCAATGGGCAGACTGACGCGTGGTCCGGGGGAATGCGACAACAAACAGGGGGTTCGGACGTGGGGTGCAGGGTGGTGGAGGAGGAAGCTTTGCGCGAACGCCATGTCAGGTCGCGAACAGCTCCACCTCGACCTCACCCCCGTCCGCTCCCCGCAACATCACCACCAAACGACGCCCCACATCCATGGACGGTCGTTCAAATTTCAGAGCATGAAGAGATAGTCTTGGAACACCAACATGGCGCTTGCGTATTTCCGCCAGCTCTACTCGCTCGACACACTCGACACGCGCTTCGTTGTTCCGGCCACCTCACCCCCTAAGGAAGCTCTCCAAGAGGCCAAGGCCGACCCTGTGAACCCATACCCAACGTCAAACGGAAAACACAAGGCCGGCGAACATGTCCAACCGCCGCGATGGAGGACCAACGAATTCTACTTTTACTACCTCTCCATATCAGCTAGCATCTTTTTCATGTTTAAGCTGGTAATTGATTGTTCCAAAGGTCCGTCGACTGCACTCTTCATGCACGCCTGCGCTGACACAAGTGAAGAGTCCCATCCAAATTATTCCAAATTCTCCCATCTGCTTTCCGACGGCTGGATACCAGGCCGAAAAGTGGTGAGTACCTTCTTCTCACACCCCGGCCTAGCTGACGAAGAAAGGACAATACCGACGCCCAGTACTCAGGCTTTCGACAGAATGTCCCATATCTCTTTATAGTAGTCACTCTCCATACACTTCTCCGCAAAGCGTACGATGCCTTCTGGAGAGCCGACACCTACACGCAGGTTCGTCCCTCAGCAGGGCTGACCCCTGCAGCTGCCGCCGATGCCCGTCTGAATCAGCGCATCTCCTTCGACGTGGGGTTTGCCGTCGTCTTCCTGGCAGCGCTGCACGGCTTCTCCATATTCAAGATTCTTGCCATCCTCTACCTCAACTACCAGATTGCCATCAAGTTGCCTCGAGCCTATGTCCCGGGCGCAACATGGGTCTTCAATCTCGCCGTCTTGTTTGCAAACGAGTTGCTGCACGGCTACCACTACTCTGCGCTGTTTGCCTTCTTCACCCCATCTACACTGTCCGAGAAGGGGATACCAACTAGAAATTTCGGCCACACCCTAGACAGCTACGGAGGTCTGATTCCGCGATGGGACGTCCTCTTCAACTTCACAGTACTCCGTCTCATCAGCTTCAACCTCGACTACTACTGGAGCCTAAACACCCGCGCAAGCAGCCCGCTAGAGGTACGTCCGCCAAGCCCTCCTCTTGATCAAGCTAATAACATCAAGAAGAAACAACTCGACCCCTCCAACCTCTCCGAACGCGACCGCGTCTCCATCCCCGCCAAACCCCACGACTTCTCCTTCCGCAACTACTTCGCCTACACAATGTACTCCCCGCTCTACCTCGCAGGCCCCATCCTCACCTTCAACGACTACATCTCGCAGTCGCGCTACCGCCCCCACAGCATCACCCCCTCGCGCACAACCAAATACGCAATCCGCTTCCTCATCGTCCTCCTCACCATGGAAATCATGATCCACTACATGTACATGGTCGCCATCTTCCATGCGGCACCCACCTGGACAACCTACACCCCCGCGCAGCTCAGCATGCTCGGCTTCTTCAACCTCAAGCACATCTGGCTCAAGCTCCTCATCCCCTGGCGCTTCTTCCGCCTGTGGGCACTCCTCGACGGCGTCGATCCCCCGGAGAACATGGTCCGCTGCATGAGCGACAACTACAGCGTCATGCAGTTCTGGCGCGGCTGGCACCGCAGCTTCAACAAGTGGAGCCTGCGATACTTGTACATCCCGCTCGGCGGCAGCGCGGGGCGCGGATTCCGCGCCAAGGTTAGGGCTGTAGCAAACTACCTCGCCGTCTTCAGCTTCATCGCCATCTGGCACGACATCCAGCTGCGGCTGCTCATGTGGGGCTGGCTCGTCACGCTCTTCGTGCTGCCTGAGATCATCGCGGGCTACGCGTTCCCCGCGCGCAAGTTCAAACACCACCCGGACCTGTACCGCATCCTATGTGGTGTCGGCGCCGTGGGCGAGATCCTGATGCTGATGGTTGCCAATCTGGTGGGGTTTGCGCTGGGGCTGGATGGGCTGGATGGGCTGATCAAGGGGATTGCGGGGTCGTGGAGTGGCTGGGCGTTTTTGGGGACGGCGTGTTTTGCGCTGTTCACCGGCGTGCAGTTTATGTTTGAGTGGAGGGAGGCGGAGAGGCGGAGGGGGGTTAGGATGAAGTGTTAGCTGAGCGTGTTGGAGGGGTGTAAGATAGATAGCAATGTAGTATTCTTCCGCACACACACAACTCGTCATACCTGCAAGGGAGGTTGTGCGCTGTGGAGTCTATCATTCGTTATGATTATATATGCGGGTATCATTCCTGCCTAACGCCTATGCAAATGCTCGCTGATCATCAAACCTACACCTCCCCCTACACTCACACGCTCCCCCGCTCACGGTATAATCGACGGATCACTTGGCCAATTCGCTGCAAACGCCGTCCACGGCGTGCCCCGCATCACCATATTGCCCTGTCCATCCTCCGTATACAACTGCGGCTCATACCCCTGGACGCTGGCCCACGTCCAAAACAGCCGCCGCCAGTAGCACGTCACCTGTCTCTGTCAGCAGTCATCCTGAGTTACCACGCAGAGGAATAGAAAAAACAAAACAAAAAGGAAAACTCACAGCAGCAGGCGTCAGATACCGCCTCGCAAACGTCTCATAGCTGTTCTTGGCGATCTGCTCCGCCTCCCCGTCGCGCGTCTTGTAGTACTCCATCGCAGCCTCCAGATTGCCAAAGTTCTCGCTCGCCTCGATGTAATTCACCTCCGGGCCCGCGAGCCGCATGAGATGGGTGTGGAACTCCTGCCACTCGAGCGGATGCGTGACGAGCGCGGAGCGGCACAGCTGCAGATACTTCAGCCTGCCCGAATAGCTAGTCCCCTCTGTCTGGACGGTGAATTTGTAGCCGCAGAACTGGCGGAGGTTCATGACGTCTTTTGTGTGGGGGTCCGAGGCGTTGTTGATGACGACGGGTTTGATGTCGCTCCATTCCTTGCCGGCGCTGACGGCGACGAGTTCCTTGCGGAGTTTGGCCATTTTGATTTTGCCGCGCCAGACGATGCGGGGGTCTTTTTGGGACCAGGGGAGGAGGTCTTCGGCGGCGGAGATCTCGCGCCGGATGCTGTTCCAGGAGGGCGCGTGCGTGTAGTTCCAGCTCCAGTAGGCGTAGTTGGGCATCATCCAGATGTCGTCGTATTCGCGGCCTTCCTTGCGGGTGTAGCCGAAGAAGACGCCTTTGCCTTTGGAGCGGCGCGGGAGGTCGTCGAGGGAGAGGCTGAATTCGATGTTGGGGATTGAGGGATCGGAGGTGGGTGAGGTGGAGATGGCGCGGTCGATTTGTGCGAGGGTGCCGAGGATGCGTTCGCGTTCGTTGCCATTGGTTACGTAGCATTCTTCCGGCTTGCCTGAGTCGACGACGAAGAGCTGTTTATGTTAGAACCGTCACAGGACGATGTACATGCCCATACCTCGCCTCCCCAGATCATGAGCCGGAGCATGCACCTGCCCTTTCGGATCTCAATGTCTTGAATATGCACTTTCCGCCCCTGTCGCCGGGCGACTGCCTGGTCGAGACTATGGTACAGACTCGGGAACGAACTGTCGCACTGGTCGTGGCTGAACGTGTGCACATTGGCATGTTTATCCGCGTCGAAGACAAAGTCCCGCGGCTCATGCGAGTACCAACCGAACCCGCCCTTCGCCGACTGTCTCCAGAGAGACCATAACTGGATGGCTATAACGAACGAACAAATGTAGAAGACAAGGTGCGTAGACGACACGCGCAGCCCTTTGTGGATCATGATGGCATAACGTGACGTTCAACGAGCGACGGGACTACGGGCAGAACGAACAAGAGACGCAAAGACGAGAGGAGCGACAGGAATCAAGAAGCGTCAAGCCATGGGACAAGACGCGTAGAAAACAGCAAAACCTACCCTAAAGATACGCCGTCGCCGGCTGACCCATCCATACGATAGTGAAATGAGAGCTAGCTATTCGTAGCTCACGAACGGCCGACGACCCCCAGCAACGTCTCGATTCGTTCGTATTCTCGGTCTGACCGCGCCGCGCACTATCGCTTTGAGCAGGCGGGGCTGTCAGCGCTGCCGCTTGCTGCGAGTGGATTGGTGAGGCCCGCATGGTGTGTACGCTGCCCCTGGCCGCGAGGCCTGGAGATCTGCCACCGTCGATAGGAGTCTGATGCAACGGCCGCAGCGCGGTCTGACCATGCTCGTTCCTGCATGCCAAGAGTAGTCAGTTGTCGACTAAGTTGACTGAGGCTAGCTGTGAACTCCTTCGAGCGCGGACCTGGGCCGCGACTGTGCGAGAGACCGTGTTGCGCGAGCTATTTCGAGGCTTGATGCCGGGGTAAAGACGAGCGGAGGGAAATGCAGAGATTCAGCCATGTTAGGGGCATGTTCAAGCAATGCCATGCCTGCGAGGCACATGGCTGACAGCAACCATGGGCTTGGGCGGGAAAACAAGCGTGACAAGCAATACCAGGGGCTTGGTGGACCCTGAAGGTCATTTCCATCCTGAGCGACAAGCGTTTGCCGAAAAGTGGTGCAGCATGTCAGCAACACGAACATCGCAATCAACAGTTTGGGATCCGCGGTGCGCCGAGGGAACTGTGATGTTGATCAAAAGCGGTTCGAAAAGTATAATGTCTACCAGGAAGTAAGTGAGATGGCATGAGAAACGGTGTTTGCTTCAAGCTTCAAGCTTCAGGGAAATGTCTGGTCCTGACGACCACGGGCCCATGTGCAGATCATAGTTCCTGCCATGTGACCTGCCTCTTTTGTGAATCTGATTTGGAAATGTTCAATGGCAGTTGTTGGGATGGCATGTCATTATGGAAGTAGTGAGTCGGCGCGGGAGGACGTCTCGCTACCGTCTTCTCCAGTTTGACCCAGTCCGAAGAATATGTTGGAGAAGTCCATGTGCTGCCGCAAATCTGCCTCTGACTCCTCAGCAGACGGCGAAGAGTCCTACTCTCCATCATCGTACCTCATCGCCTCTCGACTAACCAGCGCACCCTTCACCGTATCCGCGACCTTCAACTCCCAAAGCTTCTTCCCATTCAACAAAAACAGCTCCCCCTTACGCCCAAACGAAAAATTAGCAAGGCCGCCAGGAACAAGCACTTTGCCCAGCAGCACGCCCCCGGGGCTCCACACACTCAGACCGTCGCCACACGCGGCGTACACGTTGCCGGCTGTGTCGCACTTCAACCCGTCAGGCACGCCGACGTCGGCCATGGCGAAGACGCGGCGGTTCATGAGGAACTTGGATTGTGCGCGGTCGCCGACGTCGTACGCGTAGCTGTTGATAGTTAGTCGATTGTGGGAAGGCAGAAGGTGAGGGGGGGGGACTTGCATTGTGCTTGCGCGCTGGAAATCCACATGGCCATTGCCGTGGATGAACTCCGTGTCGCTGATGTAACACGTGCCTTCTTTCGGACTGAAGCATATCCCACTCGGCCTCCCGAATCCATCAGCGACAACGCGCACATCACCCGTGTGGGGCTCGAATCTGTAGACCTGGTTTGGCAGCTCGGGCGGGGGCCGCATGCCTTGATCGTGGCCGTAGGCGGGGTCGGTGAAGTAGATACTGCCGTCGCTGTGCACGGCGATGTCTTTGGGCGAGTTGAAGCGTCGGCCGTAGTAGTTGTTGACCAGTGTGCGGGTGCGGAACGGGTAGTCTGCTTCCATCTGGACGAGGCCCGTGATGTTTTCCATGTCGCCCTGGGCGCAGAATAGGACACCGTCAAGCACACCGTCGTGATAGGCTGCGCCGCCGGCGGGATTGCGGACTTGGTTTGGGACTTGGGAGCGGGTCCATTGGCCGTAGACGTTGCGCGTCATTTTACTGATGGTGGCCACCTTGTCCTGGCCGGATGGGAGGCTGTACTGGTTGCTGGTCACATAGAGGACATCGTTGGCTGGTGTGTAGACACCGCCCTGGTAGGCGAAGGGGAAGTCTTCCTCGAACCCGACCTTGAGGTCGGCGCCCGTGCCGAGTATGTGTTGGAAACGCTCGTTGTAGATGAGGAAAATGGGCGCGTCCAGCGAGAACTGTCCTCGCGATGCAGTCAACAGCCGTTGCTGCAGAGCTATCACGAGACGCCTCACGCCGCTCACTGACATGGTGGGCCAGTTGGTAGTCACAGGGGGCGCAGCGACAGGCGGCATGTTGGTGTATGTGGACGGCGCGGGCGGCGTGAACGAGTCCTCACCGGGCTTCCTCTTGTGTGCTGACCCACTGGTTCTTGCGCGCGGCGGCATGCCTCTGTCGTCGAGCACGTCGTTCAGCTCGTGGTTGTGCTCGTGGCATACGCCCGTCACCTTCCACCCGCCGCCGGGCTGGGGCTGCATCTTTGCTCGCCATGGACAGCCCGTCATGCGCGTCGCATACACTTTGTGGCCGACGCCCTTGCTCTTATACTCCTTGGACCGGGCACATTGCAGCATCACGCGCGTGATCCGCTTCTGGCCCGTCTTCATGGGCGTGTACGATTTGGTGCGCGAGATGGCGATGCCGAAGCCGCAGTCGCGGCCCAGATGGGCGCGGATCTGCTTGAGGCCCTCATGGTAGTCGTCGGCGCTCACATACTCGGGCAGTGCGCGCGATGTGTACAACGGACCGTCGTGGATCTGCGCAGGTTCAGGCGACGATGGTGGATCGTTGAAGTCGAGCACATGTTCTGCGGGCCGAGGCGCGATTAGGGCCATGGGGGTGTGTCTATGTGGATCTTCTTGGGTGTCTCTCGGCATGAGACGGCGTCAGCGAGGACATGTCGACGGCCGGTTTAACCTCGGCGCGCTTTGGTCACACCCACTTGCACGCTGCACAGGGTAAGCAGTCCCGTGCAGTCGTAGAAGCATGAGAAGAAAGAGCATGTATGGGTTCTATTTAAAGAACAGTAAGACGCGAGTCTCACAATCTCAGTAGACAAGAGGCAGAAGAGGCAGAAGAGGCAGTAGTCCACAGCCATTTCGTGGGGAGTTCTCCAACCACGACCAGCATCACCACACTCTACCCCCCTGACCCGTCCAGAGCATTCAAAGATGGACTTCTACGTGTCTTCTATCTTCAGACTTATCTCGAACGTCGGACCCCGCGTCCTCCGTCTCCTGCGGGCTGCCTAGAAACTCATTGGCCTGACGCGTTCTGCGATTTATTCAATCGTCATACATACTCCTAGAGCAACCCGAACTCCACAACAATGGATGACAGGTCCATAAACAAGCACTGCAGCGACGTCACACTGCTTATGTCGCAGTTAAAGTTGCCCGCTGTCTGCACCTGATTTGACGTAATTCCGCTCATCATGTCTGCTCCCCGACTACTTGTACGCTCTGCTGCTCGCGCTTCAACTCAGTATACACCAAAGGTCGCTGCTCGATTCACCTTGTCCTCTCCCCGTCTTCAAACCACACGCCAGTTCTCAGTCTCCACACAATTCAGAATGCCAGACCAGCTTAAAGCTTCCGAGGTCAACTCCAAGACCGACCCTTCCGTCGCAAAACAGTACGACAACGAAACCGACAAGGTCACACAAATCAAGGACTTCTTCTCCCTCGCCGATGACAAGAAGATTGGTATCCTGAACACTTACCGCAACGGCGTTGGTACTTAACCCCCATCACCCTACCGCGCCAGCACTAACACCCCCAGGCCCAGTCGGACGCTCCATGGCAACCGCACGCCGCGACGGCCCCGACTTCCTCTTCCTCGCCAACGCACACAGCAAGAAATTCTCCGACCTCGAATCCAACAAGGAAGTCCAAATCACCTTCCAGGACAGTAAGACACAGGACTGGATCTCCGTCTCCGGCACCGCAACAACGACCTCCAACTCGGATCCGCGCATCAAGGAGGTCTGGAGCCGTGGCGCGGCGGCCTGGTTTGGCGATCTGGGCGATGGCAAGCATGACGGTGGCCCGGACGATCCGCGTATGACGCTTATTGAGGTTAAGAGCAAGTATGTCTCGTACTACAAGACGCAGGTTGGGCTGCTCGGGTATGCGAAGGAGGTTGCTGGTGCGGCTATTACGGGCGGAGTTGCGAATACGGGTGTGTTGAGGGAGTTGAGCGAGCAGGATCTGGAGAAGGCGAGGAGTATGAAGTAAGCCGTTTACACTTGACGCAATGACCGCGGTCTGAGACGCATAGACCTTCGAAGCTGTAACCCCACCTTTTATAAATCGAGTTAATGGCAGAAACCTCGACAGCATACCTCACTTCTCCTTCTCCTTTTCTCCCGTGATAAACTTCCTCACCCGCCTCACAGTCCCCAAATACCCCATCCCATCCAGCACATCCTCCTTCTCAACCCACACCCCCACCTCCCCACCCCCAACCTTCCGCTCCCCAACCTCCTCCTCATACTGCCCCAGATACGCATCCTCGACGTATGCCCACCCTGGCGTCTCCGCACACCCGACCGCGAAAACAGTCCGCTCTGGCTTCAAGTCTGCCATCAACGGCTCCAGCGCCGGGGGGACTAGGATCTGGATCACGCCGCGCTCGGGGTCGATGCCGCGCACCAGCGCAGCGCACACGACGCGCGTTGTGCGTGGGTCCAGCGGTGCTATGTAGCCCAGTTTTTTGTCTGGGGGAAAGAAAGGGATTTTGCTTTTCGGCGTGCGGGGAAGTGCGGTGTAGGGGGTTGGGATCTGCGGGGATGAGGATTGCAGGATGTGGAGGATGGAGCCGGATATGTAGTGGATTAGGGAGGAGTGTGGGAGGGGCTCGGTGAGGGGGAGGAAGCCGATGAAGTCTTGCGCGCGCGTGGGGGTGCTGAGGTAGGAGAATTCCCAGGGTGGGTGGGTGCTGAGTGGTGCGGAGGTCCAGGATGGGTGGGTTGCGGTGGGGGGTGTGGAGAGGTGGAAGTAGGATTGCATGTGCATGGCGCGCAGTTCTGTTTCTGGTCGTAGGGGAGACGGGCTGGGTGCTTGTGCTGTGATTTCATGCAGGGTGCTGCGGCGCTTCTTGCAGGTTGTTTGTAGGGCGTGGAGTCTCTCGGCGATGGAAGTGTCGATGACGCGAGTATCGCCCAGATGGATGATGTTCTGAGGTTTGAAACGTGCAAGCAGCTGCTCCAATAGTGAGAAGTGTGTTGTATACAGGAAGGCCGAGGTGTTGATGAGAAGTGGTAAGGACGAATCCCGGGAGTAGAGGTTCTTGTATGCCAGATACAAGTCTTCGATGCATTCGCGATAGTAGTACTCGTAGTTCGCAAGGTCTGTAGGGATGACATGTGACCGAACCATCTCGTTCTGGTCGGCTGCTGGCTGGAGCGGCGCAGCGGTGGGATCGGTGAAGTTGGGACCTAGGTTCAATTGTCTTACCACGACAAGGGATATCTGACCCGGCGGCGAATACTCTGGCTTGCTACAGTCCAAGTCTATGAAACAGACAGCGGACACGCCGGGTTTCAATTTGCCCATGCCTGTAAGGTATCGATTGATCAACCGTCTGCACAAGGTGGATTTGCCGGACTCTGGTGAGCCAGTAACAAGTGTGGATGAAGCCTCGGTAGAACAATCTTCGATCGCGCGCAGCCAATCTTCTGGGCTTGACTGAGGCTGAAGAGGGCGCTCGAGAGGGTCCTCATCACAGCTGGTGATCTGCGAGAAGCGTCAGCGTCATGTAAGCTGGCACTGAACGACAGTGTCACGCGACCGTTGTGTCGCAGAAGAACGCGAGGGGTAACATACTACACCAAAGGTTCGCCGCCGCTCACCTTGTGAACCTGTGTTCCAGATGTCTTCGTATAAGGGGCTCAGCTTTGCAAACGGTATTGGTTCCTTGCATGACGTGAATTGCACAAAGTTCTTTGCGTCCAAGCCTCGAATCTTGAAAATTGGATGTGTCGCTGGCACGTAGGCGCGATACGTCTGACCTTTCTGGCCATCTTGCGTTACGGCACCGATATTTGCGCCGTTGATGTTGATCGCGCCTCTAGATACCTTGAAGTCGAAGTGTCCAATGAGGGCTATGGTCGTGTTCTTATCCAAGTTGATGCTGAGCTCAGCCTCGTTCTCGGCGAAGATATCTCTGGGGTTACTCTGCCAATTGCAAAGCTTGAGATTGCGCCGCTTGACCACAGGCTCGGGCTGCGCCTCAGAATCTTCATATTCCGACACAAGATCCTCAGCAGGCGGACTCGATGGTGCAGCAAGCGGCTCAAGGGTCGTTTCTTGAACAGGAACAATATTCTTAGCGGCCTCGGCCCTCAGCCTGGCCGCAGCAATAGCACTGAGTGGCTTTTCGGGTCCTGCAGCAGGCTCTGCATACCTCGTCAGGATGAATGGGACGAGGTCGGACTTCCATAACTCTTACTTTGCGTTGAAGCAGTCACAGTCGCAGCCGTATCTTCCAGCTTTCTTCTCTTCACTGGCATGGTTGAGGAATGTGCTACTGCAGGATTGCGGTGTCCAAAATTGTGAAATAGTGTAGGTTTTGGTCTTCATTAGAAAATTGGTACACTTCAAGACTGCAAACAGGCGACGAGGATGTCAGTCATTTGGTGTTTTCGATACCAGAGCTCATCACCGTAATACTTGAAGGTGACCCTGATGTACAGACTGCAGTCTGTCGTTGTTGTGTAGGTCTAGTTGCATATCGAACTTGGTCTGCCTTTTCGTTAGCGCGTCCCAAAACACAATAGCTCGATGCGGGTCCAAAGCTCCACCGCCTCGGCAGAAAAAGTTCACGGGTGAGCTGCCGGGATTCTAAGTCGCGACTTGAGTATTTTCGACCACAACAAAATGTCAGCAAAGAAGACACCAGTACTGCTACCGGGCTTGAAGTCCAAGAAGTCAAAGGCTCCCCCACCGAAATCGTCGCTGAGCCAAGAGTTGGTTGGTAGCGACGACGACGACTCGTCCACCGAGAGCGCACCAAAAGCGAAGAAGGCAGAGAAGCCGAAAGCTACCATTGGCGTACATAAGCCAAACAGCGCAGCGAAGTCGAGTATAAAAGAGAAGTCCACGTCGAAATCAGCCTCGCAGATTAAGCCCGCGCCCAAGAAGCCTGCGCCGAAGACAATCTCCAAGCCTGAGCAGTTCGCAGAGCTGTCAAGCTCAGAGATCTCAGACGATAGCGATGCGTCCGCAAGGGATGTTTCGACAAAGCTGCCTAGTGAAGTGGAGATGAAGGATGCGTCCAGCGACAGTGACAGTGACAGCGGTAGCGAGTCGGACAGCTCGAGTGAAGAGGAAGACACTGCGAAGCCGGCGCAAAAGCCTACACAAGCTACACCGTCGAAACCGGTAGAGGTCGAGCTCCGCGCAGTGAAACCGTACCAGCCACCAAAGGGCTACAACCTTGTATCCGAGAGGGATCGCACCGGGTCAAAGGCCGCAAAGATCTTCGACAACCTGCAAGGAAAGCAAGTCTGGCACATTACTGCACCTGCAGGAGTATCACTGAAGGACTTACAAACCATTGCCATGGACAAGGCTATGAAAGGAGACTCTATCTTAAGCCAGAAGGGCACAGACTACGGTTTCTCGACAACCGAGAAGAGCGAGGATGGCCCTAAAGAAGTCCTGGTACCTGGGAAGAACGGCTATGGCATAGGTATATTTGTCATGCAAACTCTGAGAGTCCCTTCTGACTCCACACAGTTCCCACCATGATCCAGCAGACACTCCACCTGAAGGAGCTCGTACGACTCCCAAAGCTGACCTCAAAGCAAGCAGACCCCAGCACAGGCTCGGAAGCTGCTGCCTCCATCACACGCTCCACCATCCGCGCGCGACGACCACAAGTCAAGGGCCTGAAAATGCGCTACACACCGCTCGGTTTTACTGGTGCTGAATCTGGAGGGGTTTTGGGAGACACTGACAGCGAGGAAGACGACATCTCCCAGGAGCGTGCTGGGCTGGCCGTGCCCAATGGTCTGAACTTGCCTACGAAGCCTGTAAAGAGGAGGCACAGCGAGGCTAACGGCGATGAGGCGCCCACGAAGAAGGCCAAGAAGCACAAGACTCCAGAAGAGCTAAAGAAGAGGGAGGAAAAGAAGGCCAAGAAAGAGAAGAAAGCAAAGGCATGAAGCTTGCGATTAGGATGAAAAGGGCAAGGCGTTATTCGACATCATTTTACATCCAGCGTTCTGTTGGCTGTACGAACATTCAATGTCATTGAACATGTTCTTGACGGGGCATTCAGAGTATCGGGGTCATGGCATGTGCAAAATAGCGATACCAGCAATGGTGATTTAAGTGGCACAGAATATGGCATTTGGGAGGATTCAGCACGAATTCGATTCGTCTGCATGGGGACAACGGTGGCTGGTATGTAATTTCACCACCAGAATAGAGTTTGATGGATCGAAAGGGCGCGTCTTGACGGCATTGGGCTTGGAATCATCATGAGCCCCTGTTGGCGGCCCGTCTGGACGCAGGGCAGTGGGGAAGTGTCTTACGCTAAGGCGCTGTGACAGCATTGTTTCTGCACACTTAGATCGGACTAATGAAAGAGATACCACCAGATCAATGCAATGCTATACACGAGTGAGTAGCCGTTGCTAGAAAGTGCAACGGGATTGATCGATCAACAGCAAGGTCGCTCCGGTAGCTGTTCCGACTGGCTCTGCTCTTCTCCGAACAACGTTGGACATGACGGGCGGGTCCTGCGCACTGACCTCATAAACACGCGAATGATGTTCGCGTACCAGTCGCGCAAAGGGGAGAGGTGATGCTGCGCTTTAATGTCTCTTTGCTTCACCAACCTCTTCATGGACCCGCTATGCCGATGAGCACGTTGCGAGGCCCCATATACCCACGCGACAACCCCACACCTCGTGCGCGCATCTGCCAGCATGGCTGCCTCGAACGCTCCTGCCTCTACCGCTGAAACGCCCCAAACAAACAACGGCGAGCCCACGCCAACCGCAGCCACTTTGGCTGAAGCCACACACAACCCCATGGAGCGCAGCATATCGGACTTCGAGGATGTACAGGCCTTCGATGTCGCCGACGCCGACCTTCCGCCGCTCCCTGAGCTTGAGGACGACAGCTTCCTGCGCCATGACTTCCACGACGACCATGTACCGAGCGACGGCAGCGAGTTCTTGGATCGCAAGATGAAGCGTCAGCTCATGGACGTCGAGTCAAGCTTCATCCCCGATCTGTCGGCGCACCCTGCTGCTTCGCAAACGCGCATCGGAGCCGACGACACCTACCTGTTCGGAGGGTCGCCAGGGACGGTGCGCCCTGCAACACAAGATGCAGAAGACGCTCACATTGTGCCAATCCCAGATTCGAGCGAAGAAGATACACAGAACACGGACTCATCAGTCTTGTCAAACGAACCGCAGACACCAGCAGGCGCCTACAAGACACCAGCAGCACGGCGCCGCAGTGTCGATAGCAGCACAGATGACTCGCTAGACCACGGAGACTCAATATCTGAGGTTGTGCCATCTTCTCCCTCCGCAGACGCCGCGCAACGGAGATCAAAGGGGCATGGAGATCAGGAGTCTCAGGATGCTGGGGAAACAGAGCAGAAGGAGCTAGACCGCTCTCTGCGACCAGTATCAAGTGCATCGACGGTCAAGGCGCCAGATTTTAGTAGATTCGAGGAAGCCGCATCAGTCAACAGTGCATCAGACGCCAGCATCGACAGTGGAGCGATGATGCCTCCACCGCAGATTATCACGACGTCCCCGCGATCTCGAAAACGACCGGCTTTCTTGCAGAACCGCCAATCGAGCCAACGATCCTCCGTCTCCTCCTTCACGAACCACTCCGACGTATCTGGCGACGCGGCGAGTACGGCCAGCTTGGGCGCCGACTATGCTCTACAGACAGGCGGCGCAGTCCCTCGCGCGGTCTTGCCTCACAGGAGTAGCATGGGTCTATCGAGGCTGCCTAGCTTAGGCAGTATCGCCTCGTCTGTGTCGGGCTATAGCGACACCAACCCCTGGGACAAGCACCGAAGTGTCAGCGCGAATTCGCTATCTGGCCTGTTGCACCCCGAAGGTGGCCTGGGGAGGGTAGATGAAGAGCTGGACAAGACCACGACGCCACCTGAGACTCCGCGAACAGGCGCTGCAGGAGGTCCAACGAACTTGACTGATACCGTGGTCGCTAGGCACGTTCAAGATATCCAAGTCCCTGACACTGTTGCGCGAGAGTTTAGAGCGAAGCACTCACGATCTCCGAGCCGGCATTCGGCGACACCGTTTACAAGGAGTAAGCATAACCTGACACTCAAGGAGCAGAACAGCAAGATCGATAAGCTCAGCAAAGAGAACTTTGATCTCAAGTTGAAGATCCACTTTCTCGATCAAGCACTACAGAATCGGTCAGATGAGGGTGTTAAGGAGATGATCTCTAAGAACGTTCAACTCCAGACAGATCTCGCGACCGAGAAGAAGGAGTCTCAAACCCTACGCAAGAAGGTTCGAGATTTAGAACGAAGACTTAAGTCGCAGGAAGAGGGACAATCCGCAGCAAAAGACAGCGGTAGTGGATCGGAAGATGAGAAGAGCGGACATGAGTCGACACAGGCTGAACTGGAGGAAGAAATCCATTTCTTGCGCGAACGTCTCGAGTCTGCAGAGACGATCACAGAGCAGTGGCAGCAAGAGGCTCTTCAGAAAGAGGCGGACAACCGACGCATGGCAGACTACATCAAGACTATGCGAGAAAAGAGCTCATCTGGAGAATCCGGTCACGATGAAGCCGTCAACATTTGGAGAGAAGATCTGCAAGAAGAGCGTCTTCGTCGCGATGAGGCGGAAGCTCGCTGTGAGCAAGCGGAAGCAGACCGAGACAGACTTCGTGAAGAGCTACAGCGCACAAGGGAACAGAATCGCCAGATCCTACAGCATGCCAACAACCACAGTAGCAGCCGGACGCATGCCAGCTCGCGTCTCATTAACCAGTCCTATGCATCAGACGCAGGCTCAGAGCAACAGCGTCCCTCATCAGGTGGTTCAAGCACACTAGTCGATCAACTCCAGACCAACAACGAGCGGCTGCAGCGCGATTTGCATGCTCAAACCTCCATGCTTACATCACGGATGCGTGAGAACACACGATTGCGTGAAGAGAACGAGGGTCTTAGGCTCACACTTCGTCGCGGAGATGTCGGGTCGATCGCCGGGGATAGTATCTTGGAACGATCCATTTCTCGTAACCACATGAGGTCCGTCTCGCGCGCTAGTGGCGGCACACGGATTACTCAGATGAGCGATACTGATCGTGAGGATCTTGAAAGCAAGTTGGCAGCTGCCCGAGACGAGCTGTCCCAGCTTAAGCTTCAAAACAAGGAGCTCGACGATCAGCTTGTTGGACACCTTGATATGCTTGAAACCGCGGAAAAGAAGGTGCAAGAGTGCGAGACAGAACTGGAGGCGCAGTCTGAGGACATTCAGTCACTAGTTGCAGAGCGCGACGAAGCTTTGATATTGCTGCAAGATAAAGAGCAGGAATGTGAAGAGCTCAGAGGAGAAGCACTCGAAACGATCCAGCGGCTCGAGGCCGAAGCTGAGCAGATGCAGCAAGACCGCGATCGGTTAGCGACGGACTTGGAGCATTCTATCGAAGACTTTAACGCTTTGCAACAGGAGATGAAGAATGTGAGCGAAAGCCTGGTTCAGCTCGAGGACCAACAGAACGCAAGCCTACGCAAGATTGAAGCCCTTGAATCAGAGCTACGAGATGCGAACGAGGAATTGGACAGGCAGGATAAGATGCTCAATGACGAGAGGTCGAAGAATGAGAAGCTCGACATTCAGCTTGAGTCGTGCCAAGGAGAGGTTGACTTTCTTCGAGAAGAGCAGGAGGGTGACAAGATCAAGATTGGCGAGTTGGAGTCTGAGCTTGAGAACGCGCACATCAACATACAGCACGAGAAGGAGCGGCTCCGAGACCTTGAAGATCGCTTCGGGGAAGAGCGCCAGCAACGAGATGCTCTCGAAAGTCACGGCAAGCAAGAAGTCGAGAAGGTCATGGCTGATCTCAACTCCCAACTGGCTAAGCTCAAAGAAGAAAGCAGAAGGCTTCGCAAGGACCTGTCCAGCAAAGAAGTGGAAGCCAACAACTGGCGACGACAACACGACGAGTTCGAGACAAGCCTACGCGATGTGCTAGGCAACAACAATGGTTCCAAGCCCAGCTTACTCAAGGTAAGCATCGCAGTCACACTGCCGCTGTCAATCAACCCGTACTTACCAATGTCAGGACATCACGAAGTTGCAACGAGATCTCGATGCTACCATCGAAGAACTCAATTTCACGAGAAACGATCTTCACGAAAAAGAACAGCTATTGCGCAATCGCGACACCCTACTCGAGAGTACAGGTCTGCAAGTGCGACAGAGCACCGAAGCGCTCGAGCGCGAACGTCAATTGCGTCGACAAGAGGCGGCAACCTTCGAAAACGCCAAGCGCGGTCACCAGTCTGTCACCAGGACCATTCGGATCCACGAGGAAAGAGTTTCCGAATTGGAGACACTGCGAAGTCAGGATCAAGGGAAGCTGCTTCGTCTCGAAAGGCAGTACAAGGAGCAGCTTCTTGAGCGTAACAATCTGCTCTACGCGCTCTGGAACCGCTTGTCGACGCTGTGCGGAGCAGAATGGTGCCGGAACAACGCGCTCGTCAACGGCGAACTGACGTCCATGGAGCTGATCTCACGTAATATCAAGGGTTTCAACCACAATATGGTCCTAGCCGTCAAGACCGTCGAAGGCATCATCGGCGGATTCAAGCAGAGAATTCGAGCAACCGAGAAGGACCTCGTTCGTGATTACCAGACCCTCGAGCACACTCTTGATGGCCGCATGAAGCGTCTCGAGCAGCTGGAGAAGATCGTCCTGGCGCATAAACAGTCCCAATCCATCGGGAGGCCAAGCACTGTGCGCGGTGGCGTAGTTGAGTTGAAGTCCGGAGAAGTCTCTAAGCTGCGCAACGAGAACAAGAACCTAAGAACAGAGATTTCAACACTACGCGCCATCACATCCGCAGCCCAGGCTGGC
The DNA here is from genome assembly GCA_039634465.1 of Didymella pinodella. Classification (NCBI taxonomy): domain Eukaryota; kingdom Fungi; phylum Ascomycota; class Dothideomycetes; order Pleosporales; family Didymellaceae; genus Didymella; species Didymella pinodella. The sequence continues at coordinate 2,531,887 of CP113347.1, read as the reverse complement.
GACAGCTTGGTCGTTAGCAAGAACCCCGCAGGCTCGCCCACTTCCTCTAAGCGCGCAAGTATGGCGCATACCCTGCTGCGGGCGCACTCGACCTCGGTTGTGCAACAGCTTCAACAAGAGCAGCAGCAGCGAAGCGTGAGCGAGGCTCGCACACCAGGACATCCGTATCCTGAGGCTGGACCACTACAGCCTAGTGAGCAGAAGTGGATCCATCGTCTCAAGGAACTCGAGCGCCGACTTAAGGCGGAGCGCGAAGCCAGACTACTTGATCGCAGCGGCGCACGCAAGAGGCTTGAGCAGAAGGTAGAAGAGAACGCAGATCTCCGGGCGATGCTCGAGAGGGAGCGTGAGCGGATGGCAGCCGAAGAGCCCAATGTGCAGAGGAGCTTGAGTGTCGACACAGCGCGGAGTCGGGATCGCAGTGCGAGGAATAGCGTCCTGAGCCGGCAGACTACCATGGACAGACAGCAGGAGGAGGATATGTATTAGTAGTACGGTTTTCTCGGTGCATTTGTTTGGTCAGCGTTTCGTGCTTGTTTTACGATATCATGTATTAGCATACGGCTTCGTCCTCCAGCCTTAGGTGTCAAGGGCATAGAATAGCTGGGTCGAGAAGGCGTTATTGTAGCATTAATGATGGATGTCTGTTGATGAGCCAGCGGCGCCTGGCTACGACTTCTTCACAACTTTTACCGGGCCGTGGCTTCCTCTGCGTACGTGATTCCTCAAATTTACGTTTGATGATGTTCACAACACGTCAATGTTTGGAAGGCAGCGCTCACCGCTCGTCAGCAAGGCGTCGTTCTACTACTGGAGGCTCATACTACGGTACAGACTGACACTGGACTCGAGAGATACGAGAATACCTTCACCTGACCGCCCGGGAGGGCCCTCAGCACTCTTTATAAGCGTGTTCCCGGGCCTGCAATCTATCCGTCACTTCTTCACCAACTCCCGCAACGCAACCCTGCTTCGTCCGAAACTCACCCGTACCTGACTTTCAGTCCAACTGAGCCTCTTCTACCACAAGCTACCTCTTCGGACCGCGCAGTGCGGCATAGTATCCAGCTTCGCGGTGTTCTTGCTGTCGGCAATATATTCTCACATCACAAGGACTACATTGGCTAAAACAACAACCCTGTTAGCCGACTCTCTTTGGTCATCATTCTACAGGCTCGTTTCGACGTCTGAGAGCTGTACACAAGACAAACCACTTGCCGACACAGACGGTTTAGCTTCATGCCAAAATACTCCCCAATCTCGTACCCAAATCCAGAACTCCAACGACGGAGGAGTCCTTCTTTTCTCCAACGTCTAGGAAGTCTCGATCTGTTCAACAACCTAATCTTCAATCGTGAGAGGGTCTATCAAGGTCTCAAACGATTATCACCGGCTCGATACGAAGACGAGGCCAGTCAGAACCAGACCATCGGAAACGAGATTCGCATCGTCCAGTCCATCGAAGACGAAGAAGGGACACCGAATAAGGGAGTCTCGATAACACCACATCTGAAGACTAGCAGCATGGCAGTGACTAGATCGAGGGGAACTCAACTGAAGAAGGCATCAGCTAAGGCGAAAGCGAAAGGAGGATCCAGCGTTGCGACCACGAAGAAGCGCAGCCCATCTTCAAAGACCAGAAACGAACGAGCATCTAAGATCCAGAAGACCATGCCTAAAGCGAACAGCAGCAAGAGAGTCAATGGAGGTGCAAGCATCATGGACGCATATGTGATCTCCGACAGCGAAGACGAAGACATCGAAAGACAAGTCGCAACAGACAGCTTAACACCACCTCGCCAGCCGCTGAAGATCGACTCTCCGGGCAGTGAGGATGACTCGAAACCAACGGCGATGCCCACACCAAGACCGACTCCAACACACAGTAACAACCCAGAAAACGAGCTCATACGCATGAAAGCAGCCCACGCAAAAGAAATCGAACATCTCCGGCAGCAGCTCCACGCTTCAGAAGCAAAACTCAAAGAGACAAAGGAAGCCGCCGAACAGCGCGCCCTCGACCTCCAACGCTGTCAAAGCATCACGAGCTCCAAGCAGACCGCCGATCAATCAGAAGAGCTCGAAATCGAAAGACGCCGCACAAGCGATCTAACATGGGAATGCAACCACCTACGCAAAGAAATGGAGGCAGCCCGCAGCTGTCTAAAAGGCGAACTCGACCTAATTCAGCAACGTGACGAATACGAGCGGCTGCTCAAAGACGAGCAAGACACAAACGCCGAGCTGACGCGTGGGCTGGAAGGAAAAGATCGAGAGGCGACGCGCAGGGATGAGAGCGTAGCGACGGAGATCCAGGAGTTGGGAAAGCAGATTAAAGACCTCCAGCGGGAAGTCGGTGATCTTCGAAGCGAGAACGCTGCGCTCAGAAGCTCTGCGAATGAGCCCGCAGCAGAGGTCAGAGCATCGCCCACGCCGTCCGTGTCATCCTCTCAGCTGACGTCGGCGTCTGATACGGGTGTCAAGCTCGCCAACGTGCGTAAGACGTACATCACGGTTAAGAAGAAGTACGATAGCCTTCACTCTGTGGCGTTGAATATTTCCACTGCTGCGCGATCGTTGGATTACGGCAGCTTTGGTGAATTTGGCGCGTATTTGAGGCAGCTGAAGACGGTGTTGGGTGAGAATGGGCCGGAGGAGCAGGGAGCTGCGAAGATTGTATGACGATATGGGAAACGATGTACTTGCGACTTGGCGTTGATTTGCTTCCGTGGGGTATATATCTATATCGCAAATGATGTATGGGGTATTGCATGTACAGCCATTTGGTCCCTCTCTCATCTCCACTGTTAAATATCCTGGATGCCTCCAGTGTGGTCATCGCTCCGTATATGTGGCAACTCCTGATAAAGTTTGTATGCACATCTTCGTACCCATTCAACTGGGATCACGGTGTCCAAAAGGTCGTGACTACCTCCAGGATGGGGAGTGGTCTGTACCTGAAGTGACAAGCGCAGCTGTTGAAGCGTAAATCTCATAGACCTCGACTACAGCACTCCTTCCCAGAACGCGCCATATTTCAGACGCATAGCGGTCGTAGACCTGTCACTAGTTTGCGTTAGACTAAAGCCCTCCCCATTCACGTTCCGGCGTCCCGTCTTCCATACCTCGCGACCCTATCCATTCTCCTCCTCATTTCGGCCCTTGCACTCGACCGCCGCTGTGGCCCTCCAGTGTGAGCGTACGAGTTGTCGGCGCGGTCAGTCCTCGTTGGCACATGCCTACTGGACGGGACATCGGGCAAGGACACGTCTTGGCCGCCGGCGTGGGCATCGCTGTTCACACGCTGCGCAGCAAGGAATGGACTTGGTGGGAGTTCAGCGAGGCGCTGGACGCCTTGCATCAGAGCCGGATCGAGCGGTATGTCGTATGTCTCGCTCGCGTATGTAGAGTACGCAGGTTGCTGGTGGTGTTGCTGGGCTTCGGGCTGCAGAGGGTGGTCTGGTAAGTCCGCACTCCCGCTTGAGTGCTGCGAGAAGTGCAGTATTGGTGGCAGCTGGTCGCTGGATGGCGGAGAGTACTGCTGTTGCTGACCATTGGACTGTTGTGAGGAGCGCGTCTGGTTTAGGCGCATTCCTGAGAGGCCTTTGTTCATCTCACTACACTCGGGACAGTTGCGGATTACTTGCGATACAGTCTCTTTGATGCGGACCCAGTGGTATGACTCTGCGATTGCGGCGGTGGTCTTATTGATCCCGCCATGTGACTTGTGGTGCACGTCGCGCGCAATCTCGTACTGCCGCTGAGTGTCCGATATGACCTCTTTGCCCTTGAGCCAGAGTTTCTCGGCTTCCTCATCCGTGGCTGGTGTTAGTTTGTAGTGCGTGGCTGCGCTGCGAAGACGACTCTTCTCAGCACGGTCGGCGCCATTGGGATACTTTCCATTCTTCAGGTAGAAGCGGATCTTGTCAAAACGCTCTTCGGAGACGAGATCGTCTTCTTGACCAAGATCGCGGCCGTAGATGATCGCATCAATGAGCTCGCCTGGGTGAGACTTCAGATCCCCGCATCCCTTCACGCGACCAATACGCTTGAAACCTAGAGCATCCCATATCCGACAAGAAGCTAAGTTAGTTTCATACACCAGGTTAAAGACTGAGTACGTATACCCTAGCTTCGGCGCCCAGTCTAGATACGTCTCACCCATCAGTCGTCCAACGCCTCGATTCCTCGACGCGTCAGTGACCAAGAACCCACCGTTGCAGACATGACTTGAGCGGCCCGGATAGTTCGGCTTGATATAAAAGCTCCCAAGACACTCACGCTCCCAATCACAGCCGCGCCGCGCCATCTCGTGCAGCTCTCGTCCGTCCTGGATTTCGCCCAGCAGCATGATAGCTCCGAAGACGCCGAACCAATACGGCCCGAAGTTCTCGAGCGGCAGCGGATCGACCATGGGGTACGTGTCGCCCTTTTCTATCTCACGGCCAAGCAGACCGCAGAGGTACGCCAGCAGTATGAGGGGGACCTGGTTTGGCGCAGAGAAAGGGATTATGGTCGCAGTGGTAACACGGTCGCGTAGTATCACTTGTATGGGCGCGATGCCGACTGGAAGCGGACCGCCAGGCGTAAGGTAGGGAACATCACCAGACGTGCGGACTATTGCTGGGGCGGACGGGCCTTCGAGCATCGCAGGCATGGCTGCGAGGTAGGGTGGATGCTTGCAGCCGCTGTGAATGGTTAGTCGTCATGTTGTGATAGGAATCAGACGGATGACAGTGGGAATGTGCGAGCCGACAGCCATGGTTGGCGCACGTGTTATGTGCGTTCGTTGGTTCAGAATATGGCAGCTACATCCCAGCATGCGGTGCAAGAGCGATGGAGGACTTACGATTTGCGTGCCTGAGCGGCTCTAGTGGTCCTTCGCAGGATGAGAGGTACGCTTGGGAGGCAAAGTGCTGCGTTGTGAGCACGGCAGTCAAAGCTCCTAGCTGCGGCGGAGAAGTCCCGAGTGCTCCATTGGCTGCATTGGCGAGCGTGAGACTGGGGTCAGCCATGGCTCTCCTCTCATCCCGACATCTGAACAGCGCATATGCACACACACGGTAGATGATTGTCAGGTTCGTATTGTTACGCTAAGCTTATGGGTATTTCGAACATCAAGAATCCTCCCGGACAGCGCTCAGCCTCAGGAAGGCCGCCAGTCTACCATCCAAAATGTAACCGCCGAGAAGGAGAAAAGCGCTGCAATTATACAAAGAAAAGTTTGAAACTGAAAGCTTCAGACGGGGCTGCCCCACAGAGCTGTCTGGTTCTGGTATAGATCGCACTCGTGAGGGTGCTGAAGACAGTACTTGGGCATCAGAGGAGCAGCCTGAACACCGTTGGCAACAAGGTACTCGCGGAAGTTCAAGATGCGCTGTGTCAGCTCTGTGGTGCGCTTGTTACCGTTTTCATCGCGGTTGCCTGACCACACAAGCTCAGCAAGTGCTGCGGCGCGGGGCCACATTTTTTGGCTGATGATCACATCGTCGACCTGCTCGGACCAGAGCGGAGCAATGGCACCTTGAACAAGAGACTTCTGTGCGTCGGTGAGGTTATAGGTGAAATCGAAGTTGTAAATACGCTGCCATGTCTTGTAGGGCGCGCACCAGGATCCTCCGCCAGCACCCCAGTTAAAGTTTGGAGATCCGTCGGTTGCGTTGGGGTTGATCAAGACGTTGTAGCGAGGATCATTGCTCACCCAACCACCGTAGCCGCAGTCAAGGTAAATGAAGTCGGAAGAAGAGACAATGACTTTGTAGCCGAGAGCAGTCAAGTTAGAGATGTGCACCAGGCCGTTGTTCCACGCCTGCAGGACGATGTCTGTTGGGACTACGCCGCTAGCAGCGACGGCCGCTGAGAGCTTGACATCTTCCCACATGACGAGTGTCTTGTTAGCCTGCTTGCGGAAGTTGGGAATAGCGTTGTCGATCCAGTACTGGTACAAATCGTTCATGGTCTTGCCGGAGTTGAAGAAGTCGACAGCACGAGAGCTGAAGTTGTTGCAATTGAGGAACAGCTCGTCGCCACCAATGTGGAACCAGTTGTCAGGGAAAATTTCAGCCATCTCCTTGAACACCTTGCCGGTAACCTCATAGGTCTTGTTGTTCAAGATATCAAGCTGGCCGGGGTTCGGCTGAACTGCAGTGTGCAAAGGCCAATCGTCATTGGACCACCAGCTGTCCTGGCAAGTGAGTATGTCTTGGTCGATCTGGCCCCATCCAGAGCTGGCGTGTCCGGGCATGTCGATCTCCGGAAGGATACGAACACCGCGAGCTGCAGCATAGCTGATGATCTCCTTGAGATCCTCGTGAGAGAAGGCCTCGTTGGCCGAGTAAGCATCGTTGGTCATTTCAGGGTAGGCAGAGACCTCAATAGGCCACGACTGAGAGTCAACGATGTGCCAATGGAGGATATTTAGCTTTGCCAACGCCATGCCATCAACTTGCTCCGTGATCTTCTTCTTAGAGATGAAGTTACGGCCGCTGTCGATCATAATACCACGTACTGGGTAGAGAGGGGCATCCTGGATGGATACGGGCTGCTCGATGATCAAGTTGCCCGTACCATCATTGATGACGATCTGCTGCAGGGTGGTGAAAGCATGCAGTGCGCCGTAGACGGTTTCCGCGGAGATGTCGATAGATGAAGATCCTTCGGCGACGTCTAGGGTGTAAGATTCGTCGACGCCGTGCTGCAGAGCGGCATGTGTATTGGCAATTTCGACATTGACTGTGGAGAGACGTCCCGTACAGTTTCCAGTAGGCGGTGCGCCGTACTGCCTCTTTCTCCGAGACTTCGTGGAAGCAGCCTGTGTTGGAAAAGGTTCAAGCTGGCGCATTGGAGCTTCAATCGCCTGGGGGATCCATTTGAGCTCGGTGATGGTCTTGGTGGCACGGTCGAAGGCCTGTTGTAGAACATCGTGCTCCTGGCCTGACAATATTAAAGAAGATACGGAGAAGCATCCAGCATCGCCCCAAGTGATGTTTGAAGGCTTCGGAAGTGGGTTTGCGGCGATAGCTTCGGCATTCCTGGCGAACAGGATGGAGGCTGTAGCCACAGAGGCTAAGAGAAAGTCACGCATGGTAGTGAGTGGTTGTGCTAGTATTGGTGTTCGTGTACCTGTCCTGATATGGCAGAAGATCGAAGTATTAAGTAGCTCGAGGGTCGAGGGTAGAGACAACGAAACAAGGAAACAAACGCGGTGGTGCGAGGTATTATCAGTGGACCAAGGAGACTATTTCAATCCGGGGGGAAACTTAATGCCCAGCTGGGTAGTGAACGACAGGGGCCTCTCAAGCCGCGGCGCGGTCGGGTTCACCTCACTAGCGGTGGTAGCTTTGATGAGATAGGTCAGCGAGCTAAGCCTTGCTGCATCTCAGCGGAGGAGGCTCTCTCTGCTGTAACCACGCCAGTGCATGCTTACCAGTCGACGCACACCGAGGCGTCGAAATGTTACTTTCCCCGCGCCGACACGAAAATAACAACCACACCTGCTGCAGCTTGTCTTTCTCGTGAGTCCGCCACCGCAACCCTGATATTGCCGACCATCTGCCTGGACATTGAACCGCATTGGCTTGGCTTGGCTGGGCAGGTCGGTTCGTGCAAGCTCGTCTCCACCAGCCGGCCGCCGATCAGTCGATGCGCTAAGACAAACGGCTGTCACCCCAGGATATGCATGTTTCGTGGAAGGTTACACGCGCGTTGTAACAGGCCGTCGAGGTTTGTTTTGGTGTGTATATGCGTGCGGCCTGGCAGCATCATCACCTGGCATGCCTTCAGCTGATGCTATAAACTGGGCGTCCGACACATGAAGAATGTGCAAGCTGGGAAGAATGAAGCAGCAAAGGGGTGAAGACGCGTTTAGCCGACAATGGAGCCGGAGATTTCTTGGAAGGCACTGCTGCGCGTCACCCAAGCGAATCCCCCAGGGAAAGAAGCTGGACCAAGGAGGAAGGCGCCACTCGCTTGCCCGGAGATCTAACGCGGGCTGCAGACTACGAAGCATTTGCCGAGAGCCCTGCCAGCAGTGACATGTCTCATCAAACTTCACATGCCGTTGTCACGATTCGACGAGCACACTTCGGGGGCTGACTGCAATTTCGTCCAAGACATCACAAGGCCTAACCTGCTCATCCACGCATCTGACAATGAGCCACCATTGTCAGCTGCTGCATTGTGCGGACGCTCAACTGAGATGTCTGAGCCACCCTTGTCATCTTTCGAGTACCGTCGGGAATGGTCAACACAGAGCAAATAACGTCAGTGAAACGCGTCATCGGGAGGCCGTGAGAACCCCGCTCGATCGTTTTATGTTCACCTTGGCGTGAACGAGTAGAGCATGCAACCGGACCGCGGAATATAGCGGATATGGGTACAGGATAGGTGAGGAGGATGAAGTGCGATCCGGGCACCGAGATACCACATCGAGATCTGGAGATCGAGTCGGACAAGATGCAGGAACCCGAATTCACAGCTGTAAATGCGAGACCGTGCGCCGCTTATATTATGCTTAGGTGATGACAACTCCCTCAGCCGGAGGCGTAGCATGCTCGGTACCGTCTGTTGTGTTATCAGGACGTTTGCCATGCTTGATGGTCCACCAGTCCGGCGCAGGCACACTCAGCAATTTACATACATCGCGACGCCGCATCCTGAAGTCATCATACAGGTGCTTCCAGATCTTCCTCTCCGCGCAGCTGCCCACATGACTTCCGCCGCAATCGGGCTGTGTCTCCTCCAGGCCCTCTGTGGGCCACATGATCCACGGCTTTGGCAGCGGCCAATCGCTGAAATGGACCAGCTTTGCCTCGCTGTAGACTTTCTCTGCGTCCCATTCCTCGAAGCTGTTCCCCAGGTAGGCGCTGTGATCGTGCTTCCTGAACTCGCCCGTCAAGAGCGCATACGGTCGATGCGGAAGCACCAGAGCGCTGTCCTCGAACCGCTCGTTCACCAGCTCCATATCGAACCTATGCACAGCGACAAGCTCGCTGTTGCCTCCACCCCCAACTGTCTTTTTGAACCGTTCGAACTCGTCCAGGTCAGGCTTGATGACCATCAGCATCGACGTGAGCGGCCAGGGCCTGCTGTCCGCCCAGTAAGCGCGAGGCATCGCAATGGGCGTGTCCGGGAGGAGGAATAGCTCGTCGAGGGGCTTGAGGAGCGTGACATCCGAGTCCATCGCGATGACACGGTCGTAGTACGCGAGCGAGAACGCCATGAACTTGGTGACCGACTTATCCCATGTCCCTGTCCAGTCATCTGCGGCTGTCAGCACCTTGTCCATTCCCGCAAACCTTACTTCAGGTGTAACTTGTCAGGCCGTGCTGCGTACCTTTGGTGCGACCCCCGACGCTCATAAGCCGCACAGGGTGCAGCTTGACCTTGTACGTGTCGCGCGCAAGGACGAGCAGCTGGCTGTCGCGGTCCTTGGAGCTCGTCACCTCCGTGTCCCAGTGCTCGGGGAAGAAGAGGACGCGATCTGCCTTGCTCCCAAGTCGAGCGAGCGCGTCAAAGACCAGGAGCGCATGGCAGAGCGTCGCGCTATCGGTCGCATAGAGACTGTATGCAAAGTTACTCCAATTGGTCACGTCCTTGGTAGACGCTCGATTCGACGAAGGGTACAGGACCCAGCAGACGAAGAGGACGCCGAGCAGGTAGTAGGCGTAGCGGCGAGGAAAGCGAAAGGTCGGCGACCCCGTATCCCTCGCATATCGAGGTAGCTCATCAGATCTCCTTCGGCGCATGTTGAAGGCGTGCGGCGAGCATCTTGTCAGATTCAATGCTCGAACAAAGGTGCGTGGTTTGCTACGGAAGTTGTCGGCGAATGACGTTGATGGTCCGAACGGACCCTGACCCAGAATGTCTCAGCGCCGCAAAGGTGACATATACAAGTGTCGTACAAGAAGACCGTGTCTGGCTTGGAAAATTCCAAGGATCATTCTGTGATATTCTCTACACATGCATGGCCTTGACATAGTGTATCAGACATTTGCATTCTGCTTTGCAATACTTATGAACTTAAATTGAGCCTCTGCGCTCATATTTGTAGTTCTACGATCCATTCGCACTTTGGAGGAGTGAGCGGTATGTCCTCGTCGTCGTTGAAACGACCCATTTGACCCACTCTCCTGTAGATCTCTTCGAGTAGTCTGCCTGTCTCCCCCTCGTACTCTTCTGGGCTCCCTTCCTTGTAACGGTCCTTGGGATCAATTGGCCCGGATGTCTGAACTGGCTGTGACTGTCCTTGCGCCGCTGCTGAAGCTTGCGGTTGCGTCTGAGTACCGAAAGGCGACTGGGCCGCTCCGGATGCCGGAGTCGGCTGTACTGCTTGACCAAATGGATTTTGCGGCTGTGCGCTTGGAGCAGCTGTCTGCTGCGCACCGATGCTGGGTGCCCCAAAGGTAGGCGCGCTCGGTTTGCCAAACGCTGGGGCAGATGCTGGTGTCGCTGCTGCGCCACCAAATGGATTGCTCGGAGCTGCGTCTGGTTGAGATTGTGGTTGACCGAAAGGATTTGGCTGCTGGGCTGTCGAGGCCGCCTGTCCGAAAGGAGAAGCTGCATTCTGCGTGGGCTGTTGACCGAAAGGTGGCTGATTGGCCTGCGACTGCTGACCGAAGGGGGACTGGTTTGAAGCAGGCTGTGCTGCTTGCCCGAATGGACTTTGCCCAAAGGCAGGCTTGCCAAAGGCATTAGGCTGCTGCGGCTGTCCCAGAGCGTTCGTCTGGCCAAACGCGGATCCCTGAGCTGGTGTAGAGGCCTGGCCGAAAGCAGGAGCTCCACCAGGAGCTGATGCTTGCCCAAAAGCTGGCTTGTTGGCCGCAGCAGCCTGTCCGAATGGCGATTGTGATTGTGCACCGAGACCACTGGGCTGCCCAAAGGCGCTCCCAGCAGCAGGCGCAGCTGTCTGACCAAATCCTGAAGCACCAAAAGCAGGCTTGCCGAAAGCGTTTCCGGCACTTAGTGCTGAAGGCTGGCCAAAAGGCGATGGTTTCTGGCCTAATGTAGAAGAGGCGCCAAACGCTGATGTTGACTGTCCGGGATTTGATGGTTGCCCAAAGGCTGATGAGGTCTGAGCAGGATTTGCAGCCTGACCAAAGGCCGGTTGACCAAAACCTGGTCTTGATGGCTGACCGAAGGCTGACCCCTGACTCGCTGTTCCAGATGAGAAGGGATTACTGGATGCTTGTTGGCCAAAAGGACTTGAACTTGGAGCTGCTTGTCCAGCAGCCCCCTTCAGCATATCCAGCCGGTTTGGATGGACATTGGCGCCTTCCTCGATGTACCGAACAGCACCTTCAACGTCGTCTGTGATGGCTTTGACTTGCTGTTGCATCTTTGCATGGAGCTCGGCCTCTTCTTGTTGCTGCAATTCATTAAGCTCAATCTTGCTGTCATTTGTGACGTCCTTACTGCAATGTTTTCCTGCCCTGCAGCTCTTGCTGCGTAGTATCGCACACGGAGCTCTTCTGGGCTGATCTCCACCGGGCCTTCAATGAGTTGCCGTGGAGCATCACGACCAGGACCATAACATGACAGCGGGTAAATTGGTCGCTGTCCGGACAGATCTGCCTTAATGTCCGCAATGTCTAGATGGTATGGTAGCGACTTGCTATCACGATTTGCTGTGTGTGTCAACTCTGCTCAGAAAATAACCACAGCTCGCACAGGAAGCATCCGCAAGGCGTGATTCTTTCATCATGTCGAGACTCACCTCCAAATGCTCCGCTTGAGTTCTGGTTGGGACGGTAGCTGTCGCCGCTGAAACCACCGAACCGGTTGTTATTATTGTTCGACCGCCCGCTGAAGCCTCCACCACCTCGGTTACCATCCCGCTGACTACCAGGGTGTTCGAATTTGCAGCCGTCTGTATTGCGTTAGGCACGTGACCTTCAATAAATACTGCGGCGTTTACCCCCGAATCGGCAGTTGCCCTGAGCATAGAACTTGCAAACTGTCATGACAAAGCTATATTTGGGTTCGGGCGCCTTAGGCTGTTGAGATGGATACCCAAGTGAACTGAGTGGTTGTTAGTACGTGGCGGAGCAGCGCTCGAGATGATGAAAGCAAAGTCCAGGGCAGCACTTCGGGTGAATGAACGGTTCAAAAGACGCGCCGCGCTAGCAACCCCAAAGCACCCAACCGCGTGAAGCATGGGACAGGCGCGCGTTGTGTACAAAAGTACAAAATCCACATTTTGTACATTACCTCTGCCTGTTGGAGCTTTGGTTGGAGTTTAGCGACGGTGCCTGATTTGCCTGCGCCCAAATCGAGTGCTGCATCTGAACGAAGTGAAAACGCGCTTTTATTGGACAGGTTGACCTTCAACACTCGAAGTGAAATGTGGCTGCGAGACCTGTTTCCCTACCTATGCGTACAAGTGGCTGGTGCCTTGTCTTTGACGTGTTTCGTGTAGGTTGTCGCAGCGCAGAAGTGCAGGCTGTTGTTGGGTGGTCGTCATTGCAGCCTTGTGTTCGGACCCTTGTCTAGCGTCATCGCGCCTGCCAAATGTTTACGAGGTTGTCGATGCTGCAACAAAGCACAACACCGCGCCCCTCAATACGCCGACCGACGAGGCTGATAGCCATACCGCAGTCCGCACCTGCCTGCCCATGATCGTGTGAGGTACCGTGAGCCTCTACCCCTGGGCACGATGAACGGCGCAACTCCCGCGCGCAAAGGGCCTGGCGGGTTTCCTGCAACACCACAGCAGCCATGGAATCGATCGCCCGGCGCACGCAGCCCCAATTCCTCTACACCCTCGAGACCTAATGTACGGTCGCCGATACAGGATGTGCCTCGCGCTGCACCGCCGCCCTCAGGACCTGTCATCCCGTCTGACATCCTTGATCCCGCGCAACAGCGCTTCTATCTCTTCGCCGTCTACATCGCCCTGTGGGCCTACCGATCCTACGACTTCTACACACTTGCCGTCGAAGATGATGAGTCGCTGTGGTTGTGTCTCAAATGGTGCTTCTTTGACATGGTTTTCATGTTCGGCGTGCCGTTGCTGGAGATTCCCTGGCTGGAATGGAGCAATGGTGCCGCTTTTCTGCTCTTCGTGGCACACGCAGCGCTCGATGTCATGCTGATGTTCCGCATCGGTATACCAGTGCAGGCTTGGGCTGTCAGCTTGGTCGGTTTCCTGTGGGACAGCGAGCTTGCCATTAGCGAACGCAGCGTCAAGCCAGGTTCCATCCTGCACAACGCCTCGCTCATTCTCGGAAAGCAGATTGTCAACATTCTGCCGGAAGGATCTGCGATTTTGAATCCCAACAAGGAGTCATTTTGCTTGAATTCGACGGTTACCTACCTCGAGATCCCAATTATGATCAACCAGACTGAGCCGATCGAGATGGAGCTATTGCGTATCGACTTCGACACCAATGCGAACGAGACGATCATGATAAAGAAGAACGAGCTGGGCAAGATGCTGAAGAAGGCACGGAAGTCTACACGATCTGCGCACCCAGACGACCCATTGACAATCCGTTACACTGTGAAGAAGCCTGGTGTCTACCTGCTCAAGAAGGTCACAGATCACTCAAAACTCCAAGTCCGGCCGCGCGCAGCTAGTTTGATTGTCGCCTCGTGCCCGCAGGCCCGAGTCCAACCCACTGGTGATAAGCGCTGCCGCAATGATCTTTCCAACGTTAAGCTCGAAGCCGAGGGTACTCCGCCGCTTAACATTAAGTACCAGCTGTCAGTGAACGGCAAGCCGCGAGGTGTCTCCGAGTTCCACAGTCTCCAGCCCGAGGACGCTATCTCGCCTTTGACACGACACACATCACAGGCATTGGTCAAGCACGGACGTGAAGATGTTACGTGGGCGCGATCGCAGAAGGTCTCCGTACCTCTCAACGAGACACTTTCCACCAGTGGCCGATGGGAGTACGAGATTGTAGAGGTACGAGACGGTTTAGGCAACATTGTCAACTTCGGAGAGGTTGATGAGGACGAGCGCCCGAAAGCCAAGTTCGCTGGTCTTCGCCAGTCCTTTGAGGTCCAAGAACGACCAAAGACTTACCTTAGGGGTTGCGATCCTTCCAGACCATTGAGAGTAGCCAAGGGCGAGGTAGCACGGCTACCAGTCCACTATAGTTCCACAGGCAAACAAGCTATCGAGGGACAGCACATCATCGAGTATCTCTTCACCCCTGAGACTGAGATCGTCACAGATGGATACCAAAGCCCCAACGCCGCATTGAAAAGGCAGACCATGCGCACAGTTCGGGAACAGCCGCTGATCTCTGAGGCTGGCTTATACACAATCAAGTCCGTGTCGACCGATACTTGCGAAGGAGAGGTACTTGAGCCAGCCTCCTGTTTGCTCCAAAACCCACCGGAACCAGGAATTTCTCTGACCAGTGAAGACATTGTGGACAGATGTGCCGGCAACCCTATTGGTCTGCGGGTTGGCATCGACCTCATCGGAAGCCCGCCATTTGTAATCAAATATACTGAGCACAACAGCAACAGCCGTCGTAAGATCACAAAGGAGCTAAGCATCCCCACGCTCAGAAGCACAGCTGAGTTTACTCCTCAGGATGCAGGTCATTACAAATACACTTTCGAGAGCATCAGGGACTCTGTCTACAAAGACACACCTTTGAGGAACCTTGAGCTGCAGCAGAACGTCAGACCGTCTGCCAAGGCTTCTTTTGTTGACAAGAAGCCCAGACATGTCTGCATCGACGACTCGGTCGAATTTGATGTCAAGCTGTCTGGCGAAGCACCTTGGAAGCTGGAGTATGAAGTCGTGCACAACGGCAAACGCATCAAGCGCACTGTCGAGACAGCTGAGGAGTACTACACGATCAAGACCGACAAGCTTCGCAGTGGTGGCGAATATACTGTGACTCTGGCAAGCATTAGCGACAAGATGGGTTGCAAGGAGTACCTAAAAGAGGAGGCCAAGGTCAACGTACGTCACGAACGACCCAAAGCATACTTCGGGCATATTGAAGGCAAGCAAGCCATCATGGCGCTTGAGGGCAGAACTATTGGCTTGCCCCTCCGCTTCACGGGAAACGCACCCTGGAGACTGGAATACGAGGTCTTGGAGACCAAGGAGGTCAAAAGAGAGACGTTCAGTAACGCAAACGCGTTCCTGGACGTCAAGACAGACGGCACTTACCATCTCCTTTCAGTCAAGGATGCAGTGTGCCCTGGGCTGATCGAAGAGAAGGCTGACCAGTTCTTGGTTCAATGGGTCGCTCGACCAAAGCTCACAGTTCCCGAATCTGATACTATCGCTCTCGATGGCAGCAAATATGTGAAGGAGCCAGTTTGCGAAGGCGATGAGGACGCGTTGGAGGTGTCCATTCATGGTGAGTTCAGCCTCATGATAGTGATGATTTCATGCCACTGACTGTTGTACAGGAAACGCTCCATTCGATGTCTCGTACCAGACCCAGCAACACGACCCGAAGGGCAAACTTATCTCCGTCAAGAACAAGGACCTACATGTCGCAGGGGGTCAGGCTTCAATCCGGTCGGAGACCACCCAAGCCGGCACTTACGAATACACCTTCAAGAAGTTGGCCGACTCCAGATATGACCACTCCAGCAAACATTTCTCTCCAGTCACGATCAAGCAGATCATTCACCCTCGCCCTAGTGCACGCTTCGACAAGCCAGGAAAGACTTACGCCTACTGCTCTAGGGAGTCAGAAGGTGAAGAAGTCATTCCAATTTCTTTTGAGGGAGTCGCACCCTTTTACCTCGAGGTGGAGATCAAACATCACGGAACACCCAAGCCAGAGATCAGCATTCATAAGAACATTCCGAGCAGCAAGTACGACCTGAAGATCGAGCACCGCAAGCTCCATCTCGGGCACTCGTCTATTTCTATTCGCAAAGTTCGTGATTCGCGAGGCTGCACTCTCAAGCCTGCACCTGGCGGACCTCGTGTGCAGATAAGTGTACACGATGCACCAACAGCTACCCCTCTCGAAGATCGCACAAACTACTGTGTCGGCGAGCGTCTCTCCTTCGCGCTTGGCGGCCAGGTTCCGTTCACAGTCTACTACACATTCGAAGGTCAGGAACGCAAGGCGTCCAACGCCGGGACTAACTTCCGCCGCCTCGCCGAGCTTCCCGGTACTTTCACCATAACTGGTCTTCGTGATTCAGCATCCGAGTGTCTCGCCTCTCTTGATCTCACCAAGAAGATCCATCCTATTCCTTCCGTTCGTCTCTCTGGCGGTCGTGTAGACGAGATCGATATTCATGAAGGCGGCGGCACCGACCTCGACTTCCAGTTCTGGGGCACTCCTCCATTCGAGTTCACGTACACGCGCAGCACTAATGCTGCACGCGGCAAGAAGAGCAAGGTGCTGGAGATCCGCACAGAAGTTAGCCATGAGATGACCATGCGTATCCCTGTTCAGGAAGAGGGTACGTACGAAGTTGTCAGTATCAAGGACGCGTGGTGCAGCTTCGCCCGCAATGATATTGAGGGGCTGGAGAAGGGCAAGGGAGGCGCGCAGAAGCTATTGCAGTTCTAGCGCGTTTGAGGATTGTCAAGACAGATGATGAGATATGGACTTGTGCTTGCATTGCTGGGCGTTGGGCGTAGTGTCAAAGGATGATGAGGCTTGAAATTGGATCTGAACTCCATGTACTATAGCGACTTGTAGCGAGCAATGACCATTGTACAAAAGCTTGTACATGTTCCCAGTCTTTCCGCTTTCCTGTCGGCACGTGTCCGTACGCGTAATGTGAGCCCGGATGTACAACGGACTGGCTCTTTGTATGACATTAAAACGTTGCGAGATGCTGCCATAGGGCAGGCTCCACACATAGAAGGCTAGTTCCACACCTCCCAGATCGAAGGTATGTTCAAGCTAGGTCTGGACTCATACTGCTAAGTGCATGCTTTGACTGCCTTGTGCATATTCTCACCAGCGATCAGGTCAGCTGGATAAATTTTGCGACACAACAGTGAATGCGCTAGGGCAACAATCTTGGTACTGGAAGTCTTACTGGCCGAAAATTGGTCACTGATGCACCCCATGGTGTCTATGAGAGGCTTCCACTGTCCTCGGGAGACCTATCGATCATACTGGAGAGGACTCTTGCTGTGTTGCGAAGAGCATAGCCTGTGACGCTTTGTTCGTCGATGGTTGAGTTGGGCCTAGTCTCTAGAATCCTAGGCCTGTGAAGCCCAAGACAGTTGAGATTGCGGGCTATCAATGTTTTTTCCTGACTGACTCATGATCACCATTGTACAGCACTTCTCCTTGTCTAGCAGACATAGATGTTCAACAGTGCTTCTTGTCCGGTACATACATCGATCGTCTACGCATTACCGACACCAATCAACTCAAGACCATGTTCGAGTCTTCAAGACCGAAAGGCATCGTCGAAGGGTTGATGAAGCGTCCTGATAGTGGGTCGACAATAGGGTGGGCATTCTGTGGCACAGTCATCCCGAAGAAGCTATCGGCAGATTGCCACCGCATCGCCAGCGGAGGATGTTGAGTCTCGTGCTGTTGAGCCGTGTCGTCGTATGGCCACATAGGATCTGACACAACTTGAGGTGCGACTGGGTGCTCGAGAAGTGATTGGAGATATTCCACAGTCAACTGCGTAGATTGCCAGAGTCCGCTCTCGGACATGGTATGCGGGCTCGCGCTCTCACGGGGGCTCTCTTCCTTTTGCGAGTCTCGGTGTGGATCATTGAATTTCAGTGCTTCGATGTCGAAGCCTTTCCGTTGTAGTTGCTCTATCGTATCGCACACGTCGCTGTTATGTGGCATCTTTCGCTGCAGGTCCCTGAGGGCACTGAGCAAAGAGATCTGTTGCTCCTCTAGAGAGGCGATGTAGCTGCAAGCCTGACATCAACATATGGTAAACATGATCGGCAGTAGCTCTGCATACCTCTTCCTCAGATCCTTAATGCCTGTAACCTCATAATTGATCTTGCATGTTGCATGATCCTGCTCGCACCTCGCGCATGGTATTCGACCGTTGCACTTGACTTTCCTGAGGCGACAACGGTTGCACGCCTTCCTGACTCGGCTGCATATCTCTTTTGGGAGCCCTTCGTCACCCATAGTGTCTATTGACGGATCCGACTTTCGTCTGCGGGAGTTTGCGTCTTTGGAAGGCGACATCAACGGTGTTATTATGTGCAGGTGTCAACAGATGAAGCTTCCTGTGGCGCGGCAGTCTCGGGGCGCTGCTCTTTCTTTAGATCTTCCCGCTGCCACGCGTTCAGCTCTTATCACAGGGGACCTAGCCAGCGTCATAGCACAGAAATAGCTTATTCCCTGCCAATGTACGGACATAGTGAGGTAGATATTGATGATGAACATGTGGGACGGGAACTTGTCACCGGTCACGAATGTTCATTGATTCTTTGTGAGTACATCATCTCCGAACACCGACATCCGTCACTCACCCTCAAACGCCGTCACCAGCCTCGTTCCAGACTTGCACAAATGTTGGAGCAGCCCAGCCACAGACCCGAAATCGGCCCAGCCACAGACAAACTGGACGGAACTCGGCACGTCGCGCTCACTCGTCCATGCGCAAGGCTCCCTCGACACCCAAAGGCAGCGCTAAATCGTGCCTGTTCAGGAATGGTGAAGCCAGGAGGTCAACAATCCGGGCTAAGAAACTCGTACGTGCTGCATAGCCACAAATGGCGCAGACGCCGGCGCGGTGTGATTGGCAGTCGTGGAGGATAAATCGCTCAAGCCACATATTGAAACGAACATCCAACCCTGGCTCAAGCTTGCGACAAAGCAAGACTGACGATCGATCACGGCAGAAGCTTATCAGGGACAAGCTTTTTGGGCATGCTTGTCCGCCGGCTTTGTGATCCGTCGTGGGTCCTCTGAGGTGGTGCGTCCTACAGGGGAAGCAATTTCGCGCGCTGTTTGAGTGATTGTCGGCCGGCAAGCACGCCTCAGGGGTCTGTATTTGACAACCATTCGAGACGCACGTTGAGTGCAAGCGAGGTGCCCTATTACCTCACGGGTCTTCACTCAATTTAGACACGAGCCTCCGCGGCCCCCGCATCGTTGGTCGATGCTCTGGACCCTGGGTCTCGCTTGGTGCTATCATGCACTTGTGGCACCACCTCAGAACACAAGCCTCGCCTCAAGCCTCGCCTCAAGCCTCATGCTCAAGCCTTGCCAAGAGTGTACTGTAGTTAGGTGAACGTAGTTTGTCTCGCCGATGACGCTGTATGCCACTCAGTCGTGATCATATACATTCTGCCATGTGCTGCTCGGTATGCAACCCAAATGCAGAAAAAATGAATATTTGCACTACACTAGATCTACTCAGGGGTCCACTGTGTATCGCCGAGTAATAGTCAAACGGTGACCGCGGGCGGGACTATGAAGTCCGGGGAATCAACCTCGTAAACTACCGTAGTGTGTTGTCTGCCTCGTGTTTCGTCAAATGCAAGACCTCGAGACCCACTCCAGACTTGAACATCGAAGCTCACCCCCTAGTCGGTCGAATTTCGTGCCTCACGCGAGTAATCTGCTCCTCTTGAAGTTTGCATCATCCATGACGAGTTGTGCATAGGTCAGAGCCATTGTCAAAGGGGAGATTGTCACCAAATCTTTGGGAAACGGCAAGTTGATATGTCGTAAGAATCCCAACATAATGTTGATCCCGAGCTAGTGGTTACCGCAGTACTTCATCCGATGCATCAGATTCGTGTTGAAACGTTTGGCTCCGATCCACGAATGGACATGGTTCGCCCCAAATGTTCTCGTCTTGGAAATCGCCCGGGCCAGAGGTTCGAGGTTCAAGCCACTCTGCTACTGCGGGTTGACAGTGCCCCGAGGCGGAACCAGGAGATCGTCGCACTCGATCAATGGTAAGACTGTATGTGTAGACCCGGAGACCATGACCGATACATACAGTCTATTGGCTGGGCATGATAGTGAGGACAGCTCATATACCTTCACCCCGCCGTTGTGTATCTTCACTCTTTCATCCACACCTTACGATTTGACTCCTTTCTCTCAAAAGTTTCTCCTTAAATTTCCTTGTTCATCCCTGTAATCTCCTTTGTGCACCATGGAGACGACATTGGGTGATGGCAAACATCATGGTGGTGTTTCGCCTGGCTTCGCCAACATTCCAAACGTGATCCTGTCACCAATGATCAGACACTCTGGCCTGGTCTTCGCGATTGTGAGCGGCCAACGACTTGATCACACATCAAGCCAGCACCTGCTGACTCGCCACAGCTCTTCACGCTCTTCTTCTTCTGCCGACAATACGTCTTCGAAGCCGCTCTAGATAAAGGGCTCATCTACAAACGAACATGGCCCACACTCAACGCACGTCAAAAGCGCGGCTTTGTTAACCATCACCTCTCCTTCGTGGCCAAGATCTTCGTTCTTCTCTTCGCCATCTATCCCTTTTTTGCTGTGGCGACTGGCCACGCCAACTTCCAAACGCCCATGTTTGGCCACGACGTCCACGATTTCTCCAAAGGGGACGACGACTTCACGATGGGCGATGCATTGTTCCTTGCTATTATGATCGTGAGCGTGATGTATGCACACGAGCTCGCATACCGCGAGGGCATCAGCCCCGTTGCCGTTGCACACCATGGTGGTGTGTTGATTATGGGCCAATTGACGCTGTACTGGAGCGCTTCGAACAGGCATCAACCTGATGCGGCGTTGGAGGCTGTGCTGGCCTTGTTCTGGGGTAACTTCCGTCTTGAGGGATTCTGAGACTGTATGCTGACCAGACTCAGGCTTCTATGACCTCGTCGTTGAAGTGCCTCCACATATTACCATGATCATCTACCGCGACCCAGATGTCACACAGAAGACACTATTGCGCTCTTTCTCCGTGGCCTTCTGGTGCTCGCTTATTGGTACTGTGGCGGAGACGGCGACCATCTTCGGTCTGTATGGAGCGTTGTGGAACAAATGGACGATCACTATGAAAGTCTTGATACCTGTCCTCCACTGCATCTTCACGGCGGCGCAACTGTGGGGCGAGTACTGCACATGGAGCTTGTGGCAGCAAGAGAAGAAGAAAGTAAGGAGAACACAGATGGATGGAGACGGAACATCAGGCAGTGATAAGGTCAAGGAAAAGGAGAACAGCGGGCCTGAAGGCAAGAGGGCCAGCTCGATTAAAATTGCATCGTTGGGATAGGCGTTGCGAGAGAAAGACAATCGTGGTTAGTAGCATACCGCGTAAGAACAGCACCTAAAAATAATACCAAAATAATTCAATCCACTGCTCCTGCAGATGATACCTATCACCATGTTGTAGTGTGAGAGGCAGAGGTGCAGGCGAGGTGCGGTATCGCAGCTGTCCCTTGCCGCGGCAACTGTCAGCCGAAGCGCGATGCGCTCATCGTTCGTAAATGCCGTCACTGACGACATTCCTGCCAGTACGCATTGTCGCCTCCAAGTACACCTCACCAGAGCATTGTCGCATGGACTTGTTGGACCTATAATCTACTCGAAGAAGAGAAAAGTCACACCTTTGCGATCATGGCCGGCCCCGCCTTCATAGATCTGCCGACCGAGATTCTCGAAGCCGTCTTCTTATACCTCGACGCCCACTCTCTCGTCGCCATCTCGCAAGCCAACAGACCGATCAAGCAGCTTACAGCAGACTCCCCGCTGATATGGCGCGAACTATGCCGCTCGAGCTTTACCACGTGGGACTCACGCCACAACATTGCCGCCAAATTCGCGGGCCCGCTGTCAGACGTCGATTGGCGCGCTCTCTTCACGCGGAAGAAGCGCATTGAGCACGAGACACGGCGGTTGTTGGACCACGTCGTGGCCACACAACACGAGCGCATACGATGCATCAACGACATTGCTGAATTTGGGTTCGACGCAAAAGAAGCGTTGCTGCGAGAGTATGCATGCCCGGATGATGCTGAGGACGTACTCGCGCGGCGATACTACGCGAACGCTACACTGGAGCGCATACATCGAGAGGTAGCTATCAATGTATGGAAAGATCTGCACGAGGGAAAGCCCGTGCCTATCGACAAGGCGCTGGGCGCCTACGACATGTTCGCTCGCAGCGGCGAGGATGTCGACTTCGACCTGATGGCAGAGGATTTGGATCGCCTTGTAGCTGGCTTGCGCAATGAGTATCCAGAGTTCAGAGATCTCAGTACCAGAGCGAAGGCATCAGCGCTCGCTACCTATCTTCGCGACCAAGGCTTCAAGGGTACACCAGACGCCGCGTATCGCGCATTGCGGAACTCTTTCTTTGGACTTGTCCTACGATCGCCCACACACCAGTCGCTCCCTCTGATATCGGTTGCTTTGTTCTGTGCTCTTGCCCAGAGGGTCGGTCTCGATGCACGGCCGTGCGGTTTCTTGTTCCATGTCTACTGCCTCGTCTACGCGCCAAAGCAGCAAACTCTGGATGGCGAGTACATTCCTAGTAACACTGGCCCGCTCGCCTCCATGTATCTCGACCCTTTTCGTTCTTCTGATGAGGTGCGCCAAGGTGACCTTTTGCGCGTGCTGCGCAATGCAGGCGTACCTACCGCTGACCACCACACCTTCCTCTCGGACACGACAACGCGCGAGATGGTGTTGCGCACAGCACGGAACATCATGAACTCTGTCCAAACGATCCGGCAAACGCAAGTCGGTTTACACGGTATAAGCGCAGCCTGGTTAGATGCATACCCTGACATGGACAACGCCTTTTACAGTACCATCTGGGCAATGCTGATGCTTGGTCCCGGCGACGAACCAAGTTCAGTCCAGCAAGTCAGCTCACGGCGACGCCAGTACCTTCCGTATCTACTCGAGCACTTCCAGACGCACTTCTCATGGGACGTAGCGCTGCTTGAACAGTACATCATACCAATGTTTTACACACAGCCTGAAGGCCAGCGATTGCTGCACTTCGTGCAGAGTACGCATCATATCGACACGATAAAGCGACCCCAGATAAAACGCACTGCAAGAGCGCGAGATGTCGAGCACAAAATTGGCACTCTCTTTAGGCACAAAAGGTACGCTTATGAGGGCGTGGTCACCGGCTGGGACACAAGTTGTGATGCAGGTGAGGAGTGGATACAGAACATGGGTGTTGATCGATTGCCTGGCGGGAGAGAGCAGGCCTTTTATCATGTGCTGTAAGTGTTCGTCTCCTTGCTGGTGTGAAACACTTTAAGGCTAACATTATGCAGCGTACATGACAAGTCCGTGCGCTACGTTGCCGCGGAGAATATCGAGCCTGTTGGCAGAGATACATTACCTTCTGCTGCCATCATGAAGCTCGCCGGTCGTCATTTCAAGCGTTGGGATGCAGCCAGCCATACTTTCGTGAGTAACCTGAAAGATGAATACCCCGACGATTGAGCGGACGTCGATCGTGCGTTGTCATCCAGGCTTTAGTAATGAAGATCTCGATATATCAAGTCACTCACCCGGCGTTCCTCAGTACGAACGCGCGTAATTGAGTATTCTAAGGCGCAATCCTTTGGCATGATCGGTGTAGTCGCTGTTTGTTCGGCTATTCCGAACTCATCGCCACCACTTATCTAACCGCTGTCCCAATAGGTGCTCTGGGCTAACGAATAAGATGTAAATAGCAGCGCCATCGATGCGGCGATTTGGGGGCGGGGACGCATGTCAGCATTGGCGTGTATCAGCCTTGTCCTACGACACCACCATATGTCAACCAGCAATCGCGACGGAGCAGCTGTTCGCTGCGGTCTCAGCATTCATCAAGTTTCCCTATCTCGTTGTTTTGGTGTGATATGAAGCCATGGCCTTTCACGGAATTGGCAAGTTGTTACGAAGTGCTTGGCAGGATCTTAAGCACGATCTCAGAACGACACGATGGCTGCGAGGATGGGCTTGGACCGCTGGAGTGATCTGGTTTCTGGGTCTCATCATCACCCTCATCTTCGTCAGCATGCTTTCAATGTTTACCTCTGATCTCAACGCCTGTCAACCAGATGGCGAGTTTCGATTGTACCCAGAAAAGTATAGTATGTGGTCATCCTCAGGCTTCTTCCAGATCACCCTGGGAGGAGGCACTCTGACATTTCCACAAGCGAAGGTGATCGATGTCGTATGGGACATTGTAAGTTGGCGCCCACGTCAGATCGGGCTTCTGTACTGATAGCTGGTAGGGTGTTGGTCGCGGAGGCCAGTTTTTGTTGGCACTCGTGTCATGGCGCGAGTTCGCTAGATACCTGACCATATGTATGGAACACGAGCCTATTACATACCAGCTGTTCCGTACAATATTCATTGAGAACGACGCATCGATTCTCTCGACTTTTAGGACTATCAGAAGCTTCATATGGCAACGCAGACTCAGATCGAAGGTTGCTATGGCCTTCATGACTGCGACTATGTTATTCATTCTCGCGTTTCCAACACTGGTGAGCGCTATGAGTGGCTACGATTCCAACGTCGCGTCTCGTATCAAGGACCAGGAAGATAACCTCATTCCATTCAACAAATATTCACGAGTGCTCTACGTGGTTCACGACGGAAGTAGGATCAACCTAACCGATAATTACTGGGTCACGGATGGGACAAACCAAGGTATGCTCTGCTCAAGGAGTTTTCAGGTGGGAGCGGGAGATGACTTGCATGAACAGATGATCCTGTGCTCCTTGACAATGCCACACACTGTAGCCACTACGGTTACTGGAGCTCTACTACCGGGTGCAGACTTGTCAGATCTATCTCAGATTGTGATTTCGACCCACACCGCACCTTCGTCGCATACTAACAATCTGCAGACGTCACAGCGTATGGACTTGACGGTTTGTACAACGACACGACGAATTTTCTTAATCGGACAGGCTATTCCAGCATGCGTAATGTAACGCTTGGCGGAACTGCTCTCAATATCTCTGCGTACGTGAGCGAGGATAAGAAACTTGGTGGCCAGAATTCCTCAGGAATATTGCCTCAGACCTGGGTTAAGGACAACAAGACATACGGCTTTGCATACTTCAATGACGAGGATAGAAGATCTTGCCAAAACATTGGGGTCAGCAATTTGTTTCCTCAAGGGCATTCTGGCCGTCTGCTGACATCTGGTTCCAGAACTATCAGTGGGGGTTCTCCTTTCTCCAGCTGTTCATCTGCATCATATTGTTGTTTGCCTGGACTATAGGAATTTACATCATGTGGATCTACACGCACTACACTTTAGCATTGCGCAAGCGTCTTCCGGAACATATCGCTGGAGAACACCGCGCGGTACTCGAAGTGGCAGCCGCTATGCAAACCGAGCTTCAACTCCACCACGTCGACCCATGCCTTCTTCTGGAAAAGCAATTAAGAGATAGAATCAACAAAGGAATCCGGGGCGGTGCTGTTTCATATGCGTATGCGGACTCTACCCCAAAATTTCACAGCATCCGGCGCAGCCTCAAGGTGTGGTTCTCAGCTGAAAAGTGGTGGTTCCTCGCGATGTTCACCGTGACTGTCTTCTGCTCGACAGGGTGGATGATTGTGTCGTTCCAGAGAGTCTATTCAGCATTGTGGTTCTGGTCCTGGCTTTTCAGCGTTTGGTTTGGACAATTCTGGGCTTTTTGCATTGGAAAGACTGCAGGCAGTCGGCTGCTGATTATTCTGTTCTGGGCGTGTGTAGGTGCGATTATTGTGGTTAGCTTAGCAGGAACTGCGGAGGCTCAGCGACGGGGGTGAGGAAGCTATCTAGCATTGTGGTTCTGGTCCTGGCTTTTCAGCATTAGGTTAGGTCAGTTCTAGGCTTCCTGCCTTGGAAAGACTACAGGCAGTCGGCTCCTTATTATTGCATTTTGAGCGTGTATAGATGCAACCGTTGCAACTTCAGCCACATACTCTCCGCATATATAGAGTTCGATATTAGGACTTCTTCGAAGCTATAGTACTGGTCACCAGCATTGTTCATCATAGTAGGCTACGGAGCTTTAGTGTGGGTCTGTCCGGTGGACATAAGCTACTGTCAGGCCTATCTGACAAGACTGTTCCGGCAAGTGCGCACTACTAGAGTGAGTCGTAATATCTCTTTG
This sequence comes from Didymella pinodella, assembly GCA_039634465.1. Taxonomy (NCBI): domain Eukaryota; kingdom Fungi; phylum Ascomycota; class Dothideomycetes; order Pleosporales; family Didymellaceae; genus Didymella; species Didymella pinodella. The sequence goes on along the minus strand of CP113347.1, from coordinate 2,505,885 downwards.
GCTTGTCTTACCCAGCGCTGGGCCTGACAGCTACCTCTCCCTATCCTGCGAAGAAACTAGCGAGTAGTCTATAGTCTTTACTTAGATACTATAGCCGTATCATGACCCCCTTAACTCGAGATCTAATTCAAGGATTCTAATAGTTACTTACAAACATTAATTGAAGATAAAAGCACACCTTTGCTTACTCTTGTGTTGTTGTAAATTTAGTCAAGCGATTGATCTGCGCAATAGAAGGCAAAGACAGGCTGGAGTGCTCAGGCTAGTGCCCTATAGGTTGATGTATTAGTACCTAAGGTGTATGTAGCTAGGCTTCTCGCGTTGCAAGATTGCTGCATCAAAGGCCCCGATCATTGTACAAATGTGGACCCGGCCAATTTGGCCGCAGCACAACTTTCGCCGGTAACTCAGCCTGATAATGGGGATAGTAGTCTTGGACATTCTACAATTATGCTATATATACCAAGCTCAGAACTCATTCCATCTTGACGTACATATTATACTTCATTCGCATCTCTCTAGCCTGGTATCTTATTCGCGTTCTACATGCTTGCTGCTCGAGTAGACGAAATGTCCACAATAACTCTCATTACCGGCGCAAACCAGGGTATCGGTTTCGCCACCGCATCGAAGCTCGCCAAAACCCACCGTCACCATGTAATCGTCGGCTCGCGGAACGCTGAGGCCGGCGCCAAAGCTGCCGCTCAAATCATCGCAGACGGGGGCTCTGCCTCCAGCGTCCAGCTCGATCTTGGATCCGATGCCTCCATCGCAGCGGCCGTGGAGGCAATCAAAACAGCCCACAGTCACATCGACGTCCTGATCAACAACGCCGGTATCCTGATTGACGGGAAGAACCCTGAGCAAGCGACCCGCGATCTATTCACCGAGACATTCAATACCAACGTCATCGGCACCGTCGTTCTGACTGAGGCTTTCATTCCTCTCCTCCGCAAGTCAGCAAACCCAAGACTTGTTTTCGTGTCTTCCCGCATGGGCTCTTTGCAACAGGCTACCGTAAAGGATACACTTTTCTACGCGACTGACTATAAAGCGTATGATGCTAGCAAAGCGGCGCTGAATATGTTGGCCTTGAATTACGTGCGTATCTTGGAAGATGTGAACGCAAAGGTCAACGTTGCGTGTCCGCAGCTCGTCAAGACGAACTTGACTGGCTGGACAGATTACGGGATTACGCCTGAGCAGGGAGCGGAGAGGATCGTGGAGCTGGCGACACTGAAGAAGGAGGACAAGGTCACTGCGACATTTAGTGATCGCGATGGAGAAATCGCTTGGTAACCGGCTCGGTACGCCAACAAAAGCTGGCTCTTTCTTGGAGAAGGATACCTTTCTTGGGTATCTTTTCAGTCAAAACCTTGCCTGTTAGACTAGAGCGACTGCGACATTGAGTAATGAACCCAGACGGTCCATTCTTGCGTTCCATGCAGCAAGCTTTTGCTTGCTTTCCGGCTCATCGATGTGTTGCTTCGCCGTAATCAAACAGCCAAATGTCGTGATTGCTGGACTGTCAGACCAGACCTCTTTCATCCAGGCCTCTCTAGTTCGTGCTTCCCATTGTGTCTGCGGTGCAGGAAGGGGCAGAGTATCTGGAGCATTCGTAGTATGACAGTCTTCCTTTGGCGCAAGGACAATGGTACGAGTGATGAGGAACCAGACAATGGAGCTTCTTCGTCGCGATTCAGCATAGATCCAGTCCTCCCATGTCAGGCTAGGGTGCGTTTGCTCGGAATGACAGAAGCAAAAATTGTTGTTCTCCAGGAAGCGAGTGCAAAGGATGTTTTGTATCGCTACCATATCATTTATCCAATCTAGACCATGCGATATCCCGTCCACAAGCCGCATCGCAAGATACACAATACCAGCTTGAACGTGCGTGAGGATCTCCTGGTCGCTGAGCGTATTGAGACGTTCTACTGCGCGTCGTTGCTCAGCGAGTATGCACCGCCAGACAAAGTCGCGGATGTCCGGTGCTCTCGAATACATGTCCACAAGCTGCACGCATACAGCAAGAGGTTCGGACAGAGCTGGAAGATGCCATTGAGGATGGATGAAGGGTGGAAATGTTTCCCGACGACGCATCTGGTCTGGTATCGCGTACAGAGCTTCCAGGATGATATCCGCGCTGTGTTGTGCGTACGCATCAGAGCGACCGATCCTTGTCAGAAAGCCTGGCTTTTCAGTATCATCGCAGGTGTGCATGGACCAGGTAGACATTGGAAAGTCCAGTGTGACGTCCGATGGTGACGGCAGCACATTGATGTTGCTGAGCTGAGCAATCGCACCAATGTTTGAGTTGAAGGCTGCGATCTCCATTCTATCGTCATAACCGAGAAGGGAAGGCTCTTGCATGAACCCAACACCCAGAGGTTGTGTTCCCAGAATTTCTGAGATGCGAGATTCAACAAGCGTAGTTGATGGATTTGAAGACCTCTGCTGGCTATTTGTGGCGACCTTTTCATCATAGATACAATCCAGACCTTTTGCAGTGCATCGCGCACAGCAAGGTTGGAAGCTACATTTTACCTTGGCGGTTTTGCAGGCTTGACACGATCCACGTCTGACTTTGGGACGAAGTTGTGCGCGACGACAGTACGACACGTGACGGTTAAATGAAGGCGCTATTTCTTGGACATCAGCGCCATCATACATGGAACTAAACGTTTAAATTGCCGTACCTGCTGTGAAAGGTTTGTTACACGTAGGGCAAAACCGCACGTTATTCGCAGGCATACGTTCAGACATGCTCGAGTAACAGGATTGTTGGAGGATTGTGAAAACGATTGCCAGTTGCTTAGGATCAAAGACATTGGTGAGCAACGCGCAAATCCCCTAGGTATCTCCAAATTGGGCGAAGGGACGGCCAATCTGGCCAGCAGCGCTAGGAAATCATGTGTGAGTGGTGCCGAAGAAGGCCCGTACACGAGCACCGGACATTGACCCTGCATGCATCTGCCGTTCCTCGCTCTCATATAGGTCCAACATTCACAACGCCAGACTTGAGGCGGACCTTTAATCCGTTGCCGCATGGGAAGCACAAGCCCCGCAGCGCCTGCGCGCACGGCAACGGCCTGCTTTGAGCATTGCGTTAGAGTCCTTACTACAGACGGTCTTTCCGTGGACAGCTCAGCACGGGAGGCGGAGGTCGAGAGCGATGCGGCTGGCATGATGCGAGTCGTGCTGCGCAAATCCATGGCCGGGGTCAAAGTTGACAAACTGCACGCCATTCAATGCAGTACGGTACTTGCATCCCGGCTACGGCGCGCTTGTCTGCAGATTATATACTCAGACGACTGCTTTTGAGCGCGCATCGCGTCAGTACATCAACTCTCAACAGATCCACATAGCTGCAGAGATGGGCCCATCGTCTGCTTCAGCGGCTGCATTGACGCTCTGCGCCATCATCATCGGCGCTGCTGCACAACCGCGAGTACTGAACGACACTGTAGCCAATGCAACATACGACTATGTTGGTACGTATAAAACATCTTCTCTAATCACATGGAACCGCGATTGCCCCGCTCGCGTACCACCAGCCTGATCCAGGGATGACTACTGACAGCAAGCAGTCATTGGAGGGGGCACTGCAGGACTTGCGATTGCCTCTCGTCTAGCAGCGTACGCTTCTGTTGGTGTGATCGAAGCTGGCGGTTTTTACGAGCAAGACAACGGCAATCAATCTGTTGTGCCATACTATGGCCTAGTCATGCCCGTGCTGGGAATCACAGAAGATTACCCCAAGAACTCATTAGTCGACTGGGACCTTCTCTCTACACTGCAGGCTTCAGCTGGCGGTCGACGCATTCATTATGCGCAAGGAAAGACCCTTGGAGGCAGCTCAGCGCTGAATACCATGGCATACCATCGGGGAACCAAGGGGTCGTACCAGCGGTGGGCTGACCTGGTCGCCGATCAAAGCTACACATTTGATCGACTACTTCCTTACTTCAAACGCACGGCTACCTTGACACCACCCAACCTTGAGAAACGGAAGGCGCCCAACGCGACCGTATTGTACGATGCCGGCGCTTTCGACAACAGAATAGGTGGTCCTTTACAGGTGTCTTGGGCAAACTGGGTTGATCCAACTCAGAGCTGGCTCGCTCGTGCTCTGCAAGCCATTGGTCAGCAACTCAGCCGAAGCGGGCTCAGCAGTGGTATTGTCGATGGAGGAGCATGGGTACCGACAACCATCGATCCGAGACATGCTACAAGGAGCACGTCGAAAAGCAGCTATCTAGAGGCTGCGATGCATAACCCAAAGTCACGTCTTACAATCCACTTGCATTCGCAAGCTTCGAGAATATTGTTTGACACAAACAAGAAGACTACAGGCGTACAAGTCGTAAGTGGTGGCAAGAGCTTTCTGGTGACAGCGGGAAAAGAGGTTATCCTGTCTGCCGGCGTGTTCCATTCCCCTCAGCTTCTACAGCTATCTGGCATCGGACCAGCCGCTATGCTGCGCTCGCAATCCATCGCTGTAGTCTCAGACCTCGAAGCTGTAGGTCAAAACCTGCAGGACCAGATCTTCTTCAACGTGCTGCGCGGGATCACTGTACCCAATACCGGCACGTATATTGCAACGCCCGAGCAACAGGCGCTCGCTATCCAGCAATATGTGACGAACGCATCGGGACCGTACAGCTCCGCTGGTGGATATCTGTCGTTTGAAAAGCTGCCCGCAGCCAGTCGCAAGGCTTTTTCAGCTCGTACTTCAAGCCTGCTGGCATCGTACCCATCTGACTGGCCAGAAATCGAGTACATTGCTTCTGGATTTCCAGGCGGCTTCCTTAACTTGACTACAGTGGGGGCTATCAGTGGGACATTGTTGACGCCGGCATCAAGGGGCAATGTCAGCATCAGCAGTGCATCCGTGAGGGACCCACCAGTCATCAATCTCAATTGGCTCAGCGACCCTGCTGACGGAGAAGTACTGGTTGCAGCTTTCAAACGTGTGAGACAAGCTTGGAACAGCAGTACCATCGCGAGTATCGTCACTGGATCTGAGATCACTCCTGGCGACGCTGTCACAACTGATGCACAGATCCTCGAGTTCATTCGATCAGCAGCGCAGCCTATCTGGCACGCAAGTTCGACCTGCGCCATGGGCAAGGCCGGGGACAAGAACGCAGTTGTTGATACAAAGGCAAGAGTGTTTGGTGTAAAAGGGCTACGTGTTGTGGATGCCTCAGCGATTCCATTTAGTCTTCCGGGGCATCCCCAGAGCACTGTGTATGCGTTTGCGGAGAAGATTGCCCAAGACATTTTAAGAACTAGATAGCTACACGCTGGCTATAGTCAGTGTGAATATGAATTCGTATTAGTCCCAATCGATGAACACCCATAAACAGGTATTTACGTATACGTAGTCATCAAAAGTCGAGTACCTGTTGGGTTCCAGCCAAGCTATCGCCACTAGTCGTCACATCGTTCAGTCGTAACCAAGAGGCTCTTGTTCGACGCTGCCGGACGTACGCTGTGCTCGTGGCTCAGACGCTGTAAGGACCTTTCGACATCAAGCCGATCCATCCCTATGACCGTGTCGCTACCAGTATAGTATCCTGAATCATCTTGCGCCTGCACTATAACCTGCCTGCTGTTCGGATCTCGAACGACCACGAGTGCCCCTTGTCGACCTTTATTTCGCTTTGCCGTAACTTGCGTCCGGAAAAATGTGTACAGAATGGGCAAGCATGCACAGATTATACCGAGCCACATCTCAAGGAGTCTGTCATGATCAGCGATGTCGACCAACCGGCATCAGTTACATACAGCCAGATGAAGTTTGCCACCATGCCCCATGTCCCGTCTGAAGGGACTATCTTCATGCCACGAACCACTTGCTCGACTCGGATCAGACTGACCACACATACACTGAGCCTTGTCAGTATATGGTCAATGCACCGAGGTGTTCTTAACTTACAATGAGCCAGTCATCAGTAGTAACGCCGCGCCAATCTTCCGGCGCAGCGGAAGTTGCAACTTGTGTAGAATGAAGATAGGCATTATAAGAAGCGCCAAGTCGGTGCCCGCGTTGATGCAAGCGGTCGCAAGGAAGTATTGGTTAAGGTCGATGCACTGGCCAGTCATGATAGAGAAGTCCCAGTACTTCTCGATCGGCTGACAAACCCATGCGAACCCGAGGGCGTTCAACGTGCTGTTGATGACCGAAACGCACATGACTACATAAACGGCGATACGAAAGCTGACCTTAAAAGGCGACACCCACAAGTAGAACAAGCCAAGTGAGATTTTCGTGAGCATGGTCGCATTATTGAAGAGGATGGGTCCAGCAATATCACCGATCTCGAAACATTTAGCACGATCCCGCTGGGCGCTGTCAACTTCGACTGACCTTCATGAGAGCATAGAACTTGGGCGCTGGGCAGTCCCAGATATGGATGCCCAAGCAGTTCGTGGATTCTGACCGATGTCAATCAACGAACAGGTGGGGCTTTCTTCGACACTTACGGTATCCGACGTAGATCGAGAAGCCAAGAGCAAATACCTGTCGAACTTCAGTATATTCGTTCTGTTCTGTACGTCAACAAAGTTTACCGTTGCCAGTACGATCGTATCTGCATCGTTGTCAGATTGTCCACCATCTTGATCGGGGGTCGCTCACAGTCATCCCATCCAAAGGTCCGTAATATGACTCGTTTTGTGTACAGCCGAACAAGGCAGATAGGTATGGCGATTACAGCGCCAAGCACCGAGATGATGACCACACGGTGTGCAATGGACTCCGGGTTGTCGAAATTCGCGGTCACGCCTGCGGGAGCAGGCATGGCCCCAACTATGGTCCCATCAGAACTCATGTTCGGGCGATGTGCGGTCGATAATCAGAAGATTGACCAGCAGTGCGAGACGTGCGAGACGTGCGAGGTCATACATGAGTCCTGCAAAGTCCATCTTGATCGGTAGGATCAGCCTTTCCAATCCTTTGTTCTGCAACCACTCGGGCCTGGAGTCTGATGGATCTCGAGGCGGCGGGACAGGCACTAGCTCCGGAGCATAGTCGAACGGGATGAGAGGTCCCCGAGCCGCGCGGACGTGTGACCAATCGTTCACTGTCCGGCGAAATGATCGGGCCGTTTTTCTTCTAGTGAATCACCGAATCCACGGCATGAACGCCCCATCGATGCAGGATCCAATGTGTAGTGCCGATCACCTGCAAGTCTGCGACGACAAATGCGCCCATGTCTATATGGGGCTCTCGTTTCGCTTAAACACGATGGCCACATCTTGCTGCCTCTCGCTTCCTTGAATTTGATCCCCAGGCACGAAGGAGTGTGGATATGAGAGCCTGTCTCTATTTCTAGTCCACCTCATTTTGTTGCATACGCAACGATCCACGCGAGGATACGATCACCTAGTTTCGTGGGCAACACGTGTGTTGGGCACAATCTCGTCACTAGCTCTCACTTTCACATACACGGGGGTACGGGGACGCGGGAGTGGCCCGAGCAGGCTACCCGACCCTGCCTTTACTGTGGCGTTCTGCGCCTTGTCGAGACGATGAAGTCTTGTCGACCACCCCTTACTTTCCACGCCAACGTGATGCAACGAACAGACTTCGTGTCCTAGGCTGGGCTCCAGCACGTTGACGACTTCGGTTGCGAAGAGAAATGTAGTACAGATAGAATGCCCCCCGTCACCGTTGCTGTTTTTTCATGTCTCGGTTGTGAGCTTTTGTAGCGATGGTGTCTGCGAGTGAATGATCCTGATTACGGAATGCCTGATCATAGTGAAAGCTCGGCCGGCCCAGTACTATTAACACGGGCCATTATCGTCTTCTTCATTGCGCACATTGTCCATCTGGTTGGTCGGGTTGAACGTATGCGACATGGCTGACAAGACTTCAGGCTGCTTAGTCTTCGTACTGTCGTACAAGTCCATGTAGACATCGGGATCTGCACGTAGCGTCGGGACACTAGCAAGAGCGACGAGAACCTCTGGGGAGCCCCAAGAACTACACGGGACTCGAGACCAAGACCACTAACACCGGCTTCCAGGCATTGACTTGCTCGCATGCGGGCATCGATGGTCTGCAAGAAATACGTTGTCGGTAGGTCAGAAGAAGCGTCAAGTATACGCCGTCAACCCCCCCCCCCCCATGCAAGCCACAAAAGCGTGCTCTTATTGGTGACTATGAGTGGCTGGCTCAGCAGGAGCCTCACAACTACCCGTCACAACAACGGAAGCGAGTAGGTAGCCCTTTCCTTTGAGCCGATCTCAACACCAGTTACTCCGTTAGGCCCGAGACTCGCGTTGTGGTGGGTATGCGAAAGTCATCATTATCTTATATAACCTCTTAAGCTGCGTGCTGTCATCGTTCGCAGGAGTGGTCATGGGTGCGTTTCCTATCTCTCCTGAGAAGTCGTAGGAATTTTTCGAATCTGGGTTCGCATCAAAGCTGAAGCACGCTTTTTACAGGCTGGTGGCAATTTGACGTAGTGTGCACTTGCTGGTGTGTCACTTCTCGCGTTACGGCTTTTGATGAAATCTGATTTGTTTTATTGTTCTATTCCATCAAGCATTACCAAATCACCAGCGCTTTAACACCATCGCTCACTAATAGGGACGCTGAAAAACGAAGTCGCTCAAAGGAAAGCTCAGCACCAGCGCTTGCAAACAGTCAGCAGCTAATCGAATATCTTCAAGTACTCATCGAACCAGAACAACATGCGCTCTCGATATTTTTTTGAATGGGCACGAGGATAACTCATGCTCAAAGGCGTGGGATGGCCTTGCCAATTCCCTCCAATGTATTTTCCTCAGTGCCGCCCACTGAGGCGCCGGCTTGGGCTGCACCGTCGGTGAGTTCGCCATCAACATTGTCACACTGTGCCATGGCAGCACTCGTGGCAGAGCCAGTACCAGCAGCATTGGAAAGGTCTTGGAAGCCGTCGCAAATCTTGTTCGCCTGCCTGCGGCGGGGAGGTGGTGGTGGTGGTGGAGATCCAGGTCCCGTGGCAGTGGCAGCTGAGCCGCCCTTGATGGAAGTTACAAGACCGGCAGTATTTTCCTCAGCGTCCTTGACAGAGTAGCCGATACCATAGTCAGTGTCGGATAAGAGGCTGTTGGCAGCGGCTCCTTCGCCCGCAAGCTGAGGTGTCGGCAGAGCCGAAACAGCCGTGAGCAGGAGCAGAGTAATGATGATCTTTCTAGCGGAAGGCATTGTGAATTTGAAGGTTCGATTGGAAGATGGACACAATATAATAAGGGCGAAGAGCCAAAAGAGAAAAGCTGCAGGCTGAGCTGAGTGCTTGCTTGTTGTTACTGTAGATGTAGTTGCTTGCTTGTTAATGTTGAATGGAATCAACTGACCTGGTGTTCTTATAAACGTTCAATTCGAAGCTGCTTCAGCGTTTCGGCAATCTGATGATGCTGTTCTGCATCCAGACCAAGGTCCACAACTGAAACAAAGTTTGACAACGGCGATGAGCCATCCACTGAGGTGTGTTAGTGATCAATACATGCGAGGTCTACATCATCACCCAGCGTACAATGGTGATCTGCAATGCAATGGTGGGGTAGCGCGAGCATCTTCGGACGACGTTTAGGACGACGGTTGCGTGCACCCTACAATGTTGAGGGATTCCGGCTGCGGTTGCCGTAGAACCAACGTAGACGGCTCTCAGCCGCTGATGAAGCTGTCAGCAAGTGATCTTCGGAATATCTCCCGCAGACAGGGAGTCGCACCGTGCAGGTGGTACACTTGGCTGCTTTGAGCTCGACCCTGAGACTATGACCGCCTAATCAGGAGCTAAGCTTCTCAAGCTCCGACCTAAGCTTCGGTGGCATAAGCTTGTCATCTGGAACCGTCGAACTCCTGCAGCATGGCGTCAAATGTGGACAAAAGGGTCAGTGCCTACTGAGATTCTATCCGCGGATCCTTAATATTCAACAAATGGAAACCGGAGACGGTCCAGTAGCTTCCCGTGTCGGCACTTTTCTCTGCTGAGTTGCGTCACATCACCATTGCTCATCCGGGTGTCAGCCGGGAATGAAGCTCAAGTTGCTCGTCATGGCAAGCTATGTGCGTCAATGGCGCGGTGTGTAACCCAAGGGCTTTGCGACGACGGGGTCTGACAATCGAAGGTTGACGAATCGTTTGGAGAGATCATGAGGCGTTGTGTGTAGAGACCAAGATCCTCAATAGTTCGCCCATTGCGTCAAAGAGAATTGTACAGGTATACATTACGTGAGGGACGTCACCCTTCGGCGTCGTTGCAGTCCTCCGGACCGTGGAATTGCTTGCGGCAATCATAGTCCAAAATGACCCTTCATTCTCGCGCGAGACTAGAACTCGGCTTCACACATGCGTACGTTGATCAGCTTGGTCTACTGTAAGGCAATGTGCGTGTTCGATAGGGCAGGTTATAAACCATTGGGTACGGAGCTGCCGAGCCAGCAATATCCGCTGAGATGGTATGCTTGGTTGAGGCTACCAGTAATTGAATACCACTTGACTCACTTCGTAGGCGAATTGACTCGTGTCCTTCGGTTTGGATAGGTGTGAGGCAAAGCTGTAAAGGAAGAACGGCGGATGGAGCGACCTGCCAGTGTATGGAGCTTCAAAGGACTTGTCATGCCGTTTGGGAATTGTGATGTTTCGAAGCAACAATAGAGAATTCGGCCGAGCCCCCAACGTTTCCTACGCTAGGATGGGTGTGTCGCTTCAACTAGTGACTGGATGACGGAGTGCATTTAACTGAAATACGCCAAGCTAAGATTACTTCGTTTGGATGTCACCTTATCGCGAAGGTGACCGTACCATAGGCATGTTCTATTTTCGATACCACATCCTCGTGATCTTTGTTCTTCTCATCTTCTTCTGCAGCTGGAAAACCCCGTAAAGTAGTGCTTCTGCAGTCGGTGGGCAGCCCGGCACATAGATATCGACCGGCACAATTCGGTCAACACCACGCACTACCGAATAGCTGTAGTGATAGTAGCCGCCGCTGTTTGCGCAGCTTCCCATACTAATTACCCACTTTGGATCTGGCATTTGATCGTAGCACATGCGTAAAGCTGGCGCCATTTTGTTGGTGAGGGTACCGGCAACGATCATGACGTCGGCCTGCCGCGGTGAAGCGCGGAAAATTATACCAAGGCGGTCCTGGTCGTAGCGAGGCATCGAAACATGCATCATCTCTACGCTGCAGCATGCGAGCCCGAATCTCAAGGGCCAAAGAGACGATTGACGTGCCCAGTTGACGATATTGTCGAGTGAGGTCCTGCGTTACGAGAGAAGTAGTCAGCATCTAGACTGTCGAAGCAACGAGTTGATAGTCGTACAGGGCGTATTCGACGACACTTGTGGGCTGCCTTTCCTTGGTCAAAGACGTGTTAAACGTTCGCTCAGTCGCAATTGACCGTGTAGTCGTCTTGGGCTGCCCTGGCCATGATGTTGCAGCGGCATACGACGGGCGAACATTTGGGTGCAGGGGAATGAAGGGTGTGTATCGAAGGCGAGCTGTCAGGGCCGCCGACTCTATCAAAACGGTTAGCGAAACTGCAGTTGCAATGTTAGCTAGAGCCGACCTTTACGAATGCTTGAGCAGAGCATGGTGCGGGTACGTAGCATCGTCTATCACTACATGAAGGACGGTTTAAGTGTTAGGATGAGAGTATAATTCATATGCAGTAAATAGACAAACCATTTCGATCGTCAGCGGCCAATGAGGTCCCTGTATTTGTACATGGGTTTTCCCCGAGTGGGACGTCTATGGGTGGGTTTACTCCTTGAGGGTCCGCGAGGGTCCGCGAGGTGGGGTTTCCCCGGCCAACCTTATTGTACTATGTAAGCGAAACTCATGCTAACATCATTGATGGCTTCTCGTCGATAAATGTTCATGAGGAATGCTTACAGATCATAACCGTCAATCGAGTTCATTCAACCACCGTCTGATCTGGCTCATGTTGTGGACCCCAAATTGAGGGACCAATCTCGATGTATCCAAGTTCAGGATCTTACATGCCAGCAGCCAGACTTCTTCGGCATGAACCATGAACCCGACCTCTTTCGGCGATTCTCGAGCAGCTTGAGACAGATCCCAGGCTTCTTTCCAGCGAGTAAGCGCACGCTCGAAGTGGGCCGACAGATGATCTTCCAGCAGCTGCGTCTTCGCTGTGAATATCATGGCATGCAGCGCTAGTATCATAGATCAGCTAGCAATTTATGCTGTAGATCAGCTATTCTTACCTTCTACTGCGAGGAACAATGGGAACGCAGTGAGTTCGCGGAGGTCTCGGCTCGTGCACTCAATTGCCATAAGCGATCTGACCACACCGACCAGACTAAGCTGCGGGGCCGAGTCCTTGCCGAACAAACTCTCTTGACACGTCTCCGTGTTCTCGGCGCTGAAAGCTGACTCGTTTGAAGGTAAAGGAGCCCTCATCTCTGAAACTGTCATACGCGGCGGCACAGCATACAGGGTGGAGATGTGGCAGTCGAGCAAATAGGTGTAATACGCAACTCTGTCTCCTAGCTTAGCGGATAGCAGGAACTAAGGCCGCGATATACCTACCTATTGCAAGACTCACGAAAGATGTAGTCTGACCAATTGAAGGGCGCGGACGCTGAGACGTCGCTGGATTCATCGCTTGCGTATCTGAGCAATCGCGTCACAGACACCAAATTGGAGAACCGCTGTTCTCGAAAACGTCGTCGGTACTCAGCATTTGGGAAAGCCAAACTGATCGATACTAGCAGTGTAGCAGCCTGAACAAGTGACAGTACACCTTTAGAATGTGTACTAATGTTCTTTGCCTCCGGATCCTGCAGCTTTCTAAACAATATATTTTCGAAAATGCATCGCTCAGCCAGCTCGACAGTGTCGAGAGCCATAAAGTAGGTATCTCGAGGGTAAGACCACAAAGCCCCCGCGATGAAGATAGACAACAGGAGCGGGAGCTCGGCACTTGCAATTTCGAAGGACGCCCTATGGACTATGGGTGCGTGTCTGTAAGCATGATGGAAGAAGTTCTCTATGCACAAACCCAGATTTTCGGGGGTCAGAAGGTCGGCTAAAATTTCGTGCGGTGACGAGAGCGGCGATAAGGGCATAGCGCTTCCTTCGATGAGAGCGATGAGTTCCGATGTACGTTGGTGAAGAAGGTCGTCATGAGCACGAGGATTCGTCATGACTTGTGGAAGGAAATCCAATAGACTCGAGGAGTTCTGCGGTACATCAAGCTGGAACAGCTCTGCCGCGAATAACTCGGAGAACACTGGAGAACCGTCAAGAAGCTTGTCACCAGGATACGTCTCGTCTTGTGACTGCGCGCTTCCAGATCTATTCCTGAGTGTATCCAGGGCCTTCACAAAGTCTTTCGGAGTACCGGTTTCAGCAGCGGTGTAACTGAGTAAGAAAGGAAATTTACTAGCAGTGTTCGCCTCTTCAGTCGTATTACTGCTGACATGCATCCTGCGATCGTCGTTTCCAGTCATGTTAGGCCTCGATGGCCGAGGTACGGCTGCTAGACGCTCGTACGTGCACGAAGCTGTAGCTTTCGAGCACGAAGTACACGGAGCGCCTCCATCATAGAGAAGCTTGGTTCGCGCACACCTCTTGCAAGCCTTTCGAGGTTGCCCACGGCCCTGCGATTCGGCCAGCGGCCGACCACGACGTTCAGGGCATCTTTCTGAATGACGACGCGCGATGTCTCTGCAGGTGTTTCAGCATGTTCTGAAGTTTCTTGAGGAAGGTCAACGAACTTTCGCACGTATGTCTTCGAGCAAAATTGGCAGGTGGAATGCCGATCTGGTTGATCTGAAAACTACGTCAGGCAAAGGCGGAAGACTGTCTGCCATTGGAAGACTCACGGACGATGGCGTGTCGGGCGAGATGACTTGCTGTAGTGTATGCTTTGTCGCAGAGGGAACACTGATAAGTCATGGTTGGATGCAATGATGACGATCGAGATTCAACGAAGTAAAGGGTTCGCGCTAACCAAGGCAACTCTAGCGTGGCACAGGGGAACCCTGAAAGCTTCGACGGTGACATATCCTCTTGTGTCATTGCAGTCAATCGCGAATTCGTTGTAATAGCCAACAAAAGAGCTATCAGTATTTGATAGACGGTAGAAGTACACTAACTACTTCTTACTTTTCTGACCTCGGGAATCATGACTGACTCGTAGTGTGACACGAGAGACAACGTTTGGTTGCTCTATTATATCTTTACATATTATGTACGTACTGACCGACAAGACTGTGTATTGAGGTTTATGAACGCATATGTGTCGTCGACATTTAGTACACAATCGCTCTTCCCCACGACAGCACTTTTGCAGCACTGGAATCCTCCCATGCAACCTTTCCCTTCTCATCCGTGACAGCTCCCTTATCTGTGGCCGCAATTTCATACCTATGTAGCCCCCAGGAACTTCCTTGATGCTTGTTGTCTCAGTCTTACTTACCTAGGTACGTCTCTCGGGTCTCTTGCGAGCCATATGACTTGCTCTCGCTGTGCCAGAGCCTGGTGTAGACACGCTTCCAGGACCTTCTATCCTCTGTATGACGGTACTGGTCTATTGAAAAGCGTAATAAACAAAGCGGATATTTAGTCACTGACAGCATTTGCGAAGACAGAATATGTCGCCTAATCGATCGTGGCGCAAGCATGCGTGTGTTGCTGGCAGATGTAGTTGCCTATATCAGATATCGGAGCTTGCTTTGGGGTTTTGTAACTAAAGCGTATTGTTTCTGGTGCCTTGAGGTAGTACAACTTTGGTGTTTCCAGCTTCTGTGTCCAGTCTATTGAAGTCTGCAGAGTTAGAATACACATTCGCTTGCTTCAGCTTCAGCTTCATGAAAATGTGGAACAGGGCTGTTACCAAGACGAAGACACCCTGAATGATGGTAGGCTCATCAAAGACGACAGTGTTGCCAACAGCGAGGTCAAAGAGCCCCAAGACGCAGATCTCCTCAAGAAAAACACCGACCATGAGTTGCTCCAACGCATGGGCGTAAAATGCACCCTTAGTTTGGATCCGAATGTCGTGTATATACAATATGTAGTAGTAGTAGATGGATCCAATCTGTCCGATGCCCACGATTACGAGGCCGAATATGAGGGGCGCGACGACAGCGTAAAAGACAGCGACCACCCCCAGGTTGGTTCACTTTGATTACTCGGATCCCCAAGAGTACTCAGTGGTAGTAATCGAATTTCGAGTCTACGGATTCACTAAGCCGTTGACTGCTGACCTTCCAATGCAATGTCTGTCCGCCTAGACGTACTCTAGCTCATCAATCAACACCTGGGTATCTTTCTGGGAGCAGGACTAACTTTCGGCAACTGGGTTACTAAGACTCAACTCAGGTTTCGTCTTACTGAACACGATGACCTCTTGACTGAAACCTCAAGGGTGTGAACGAGAGTCTGCGTGAGGGTTCATGGTACCGTGTGAGTGGAATGCCGAACAACATGGCCTGCCAGTGGCGGTAATTGCAAGGTAACACGCGAGCATGCCTGTCACACAAGATGACATGGCCCATTCGTACATGAGAGCAATTCCATTGCCAGGCTGCACTTACAAGCCCAGTGCCTCGCTAATACCCTGCGTCAAGTTCGCCAGGATCTTGCTACCACCCGCAACTGCAACCAAGGCATCCTTGTAGCTATCCGCCAAGATGCGTGCGCCTTCAGGAATCGGCTCCGGACTGTTCGCATACAACTCCGTAACCATCACACCCAGAGTAGCCAATGTGATAGGCGCAGCACTCGGCCGCCACCCCAGGTTATACGGCAACTGCTCCTTTTCAAACAGCTGCTTAACGTACTCGACCTTTGCATTCCCAGATACAGGATCAGCCATTGCCTGTAGGTAGATTGCATTCTCTCCATACGAGAAAATGGTTTCCCGGATGCCGTACGTGAAGTCGGGATTCTTGGTGAGCGAGTCGTTGTAGCGCGCGAACTTGGCATGGCTGGCGGTCGGCACGTCGGTGACTTGTTTTCCGTTGAAGAAACTGATGTACTGCTGCCAGTTGGGGGCGTAGAAGGGCTGGTCGTTGCCCAGTGCGGCGTCCTGGCGCGACATTGAAGCATCGTGCTCGATGGGGAAGTTGTGCATGTTTAGGTCATCCAAGTCGAAGGAGCCACCGAGCGGGTTGGGAGAGGCGAGGAGTCCGGCGCCGCCAATTGCGGCGGTAAAGTCAGCACCCATGTTGAGGCCTTCTGCTAGCCCTTTCAGAAGGATGGGGATGGTGTTGCCTTTGCCGTTGTGGGGAAGGAAGTTGTGGTTGGCGAGGGCGTTCAACCCAGGGCAAGGGGAACGTACTGGTTCTGCGGTTAGGAGACGTTCTGAACAATGAGAAGATTCTGAGCTCTACGCACCATCACCAGAGCCAGCAGGATGGAAGTTTGTGAATCGGGGGTCATTTGCAGGTGCTGGGCCAAGCGACTTGAGCAATGCTGAGATGTCGAGTGGCAGTCCAAGAAGTGAGCCACCTCGAGGATGCGCAGCAACACTGACGACCAGAACTCCTGCTGCAATCGCTATACGCATGCTGAGTATGAAGTGTAAGTTTAAGTGAGAGTGCAAGAAAGTGTAGTCGCGAGAAACGAGGCAGGGCACGGGCATGGAACCCTTTTGACCCAATAACGGCCATGACAATTCAATGACGAGAGCATCGCCTCCTGGTCTGCTAAGGTTGCAACTGTGCCTCGGAGGTTTGTGGTGGTTTGCTTTTAGTAAATTTAGTAGGGCAGCTATGATAGGAACAGGAATGATGGGCATTGATCGACGCGCCTGGTGTGTGGTTAGCTCCGGCAAGGCTCAGATCCGGCCGAAAATGGATAAGTGCTGGTGATCACTTACCGGAGATAGTGAAGCTCACACTACTCCTTTTGGAGTAACTCGACCTCTGCCTAGTTTTAGCAACACTCTTCACACTGTCAGTATGCTTGATGTGAAAGAGCACGGTGTGAGTCGACGGATTCAAGAGCATGACTCTCGCCGCGATACCAGAGATGCCGAGCCTGAGGATGTATTTAGGTGTCGGCGATCAAAGTTTTGGCGCACCTAGCATAGAGCTGTTGAGTACGACCTGAACGTGTCTGAATAGGCTATAAGAATGGTGAAGTAGATAGTGGCTCCTGCCTGAGGAAAAGAACACTCTACGAATGCGAGTCTGATATAAGATGCTATGCCGCAGCAAGAGCAAGTCTACAGCTAATGGTGGCGGTATACAACTGCTCTCAAACGCCGTATCCGTACCAACAACATCCTTCCCTCTCCATTCAACCTCAAGTCGGCCGCCTGAAAGGATGCGCCTCAGTATTCAGCACCCACTCATCCAGACTGACCTCACTCTCATCTGCAAACAACAGATAAAAGTACTTCAACGTCTCCGCGAGCCAGAAACTCTCCATGGAATCATTCAACTCGGGTACTTGTTTTGTAACATCATCAATAGCAGAATTGCCAAACTCCGCTGTTGTCGCGCGGTTCACGGCCTCGAACATGCGCCACCCTGCTTCGCGCCAGTGCGCGTCTCCTGTGATGCGGTACATGTACCACACAGACTCGATTGCTTCCGGGCTAAATGTTTGTTAGTACTACTATTGATATGATGGGCCCTTCAAGGAAAGCTAAAACATACCGGAGGATATAGTTCCTGGCCCCAATCCTCACGACGCCCTCAGGTAATCTCTCCTCTTCGATGCGATTCTTTACATATTCGTTGTGACTCAGCACCGGCATGGGCGAGTATACGTACGGAAACGCCGGCGCGATGCGAGACGGCAGTGGCGAGCCGCCTACTTCGGGAATGTTGAGATTGGGTTGGACCTTTGTGGGCGGGCCTTCGCCCTCCTCTGGCTCGCCGCCCATGACGGACTCGTGGTCCTGATGAGGTGTGTGAGGAACTGCGAGAGGGCGCACGGCAGCCGGCGGCGACGGATTTGGCGCTTTAGCGGGGATACCAGGGATGTCTTCGGTATTGACGTGTGTTGCGTCGTCGAGGAGGTCGATGATCTGACGCTTGTCGAGTGTGTCGGCGAAGACATAGGAAGGTGTTGGTGTGGGCTGGGCTGCGACGACTTGTGGGTTCAGGGCAGGCTCGGGAGCTGCAGTGAAGTCGGCCATTGCACTTTCATACCATGAGGAGGCGGACACGATGTTGAGCTGGTATTGCTGGAGTTGCTCTTGATAGTTTTGGATCCGCCAGTCTGAGCGTGGGTCGATCAGTTCGTGGTAGATTGTCTCGTTCCAGGGACACTCTGCTTGGCTCTCGCAGGGAACAGCATCGTACCCTTCTGGCATGATGCCGGTTGCTGTCATATCATAAGCGTAAATGCAGCCTTCTGTGAGTTTCTTCGCAATTTCCAGGTCTTCTGGTCGATCGAAGATCTTCGCGCCCATACCAAACATGCCACCAGCAAAGCATGTAAGATGGGCATTCTCAGGCTCAAGATCGCCATCTAATGGCTCTCCTTTGAGAGATTGAACATTGAACTTTCCTGAATGCAAGATGTCGTTCTCCTTGGGAACCATTGGGCGGAAGATGAGGTGCTTCTTGACAACATCCATAGACCACTCGAACATGGTCCGGTACTTTTCGACCTGGCCACCCAAAAGCAGCCACTGCTTTGGCAGGTACTCGTATGTCGAGTCGGACATACCGCCCAGTGTGTACTCTTCGCGACCGTAGTTCGAGCTAGAGGCGAAGCCTTGCGGTCTGCACGTGGGACCCGGGCGAGCTGAAGAGACTGCATCGAGCTTGACGCTGTCCATGTTTTCCTTCTGCAGAGCAAGCAGATCGGCCTCGAGACCAGTAGCTTTCTTCGGCGGCGTCCTCTTCGCCACGTTAAGCTGTCGTCGTTCCAGTACCGGTAAAGCTGACATCTTTGCAGGGTTCCCTAATGCGGCGAGCATTGGGTCGTCTAAGCCTGTTTTGGGCGGCACCCAGGTCGGGTTCACACCATTTGGAGTCAGAACAATCGGGTCGGGAAGGTCAAGGGGTATCATCTTCTTATCGCCAGAATCAGTAGGAGTAGGCGCAGGGATTAAATTAGGGTTTCCTGGGGTCAGGATGTCTTCTGGAGGGATGTTCAGAGGTATGGGAGCTGGCGGAGGCACATCGATTGTCGTGAAGTTGCACCCTGATGCATCCAGATATGTCGGCCACATGCCTGGAAGTCTCGTATTCGCCTGAAAATCCTCCAGAAGGTCAGTGATGCGTGCGATCCCGTCATAGTATTTGTTGTTGCCTGTGAGCTGCGCAAGCCGCGTGAACTCCATGGAAAGCGAGCCGATCTCAGCCAGCACGACACGAGTGCTCGCACGGTGAGTATTCGACGCAAATTGCGACCGCCAGTAGTAATACGTCTCTGGCATGCGGTTCGGCGTGTCAAACGCGCTATACAAGACTTCAGCTAGCTCAACCGCCTTGTCAAGCAAGATCTTGTACTGCTTGCCACTGATATCATATGCTGCCAGCAGCCCACCCAGGTATCGAATCGTTGTCTCGAACAGTGGTATATCGGCGCGTGAGGTCGTCGTGAAATCGAGCGTGGCAACGGCTTTGACTGCATCTGCGAACTCCTCTTTCAGCCCCATGATCCACAGCGTGTCCAAGGCGTCCACCAGAGTCGCGCGCCAGCCCGCGAACGGATCTTTGAACTCGCCAGATACGGGTTTGAGCTCGTCGTGCTCCCAGGCAAGCTCTCTGTATCCCTTCCATGACTTCTTGAAGACGTTTCTGATCGTGTCCAACTGCGCAGTACGCGCCGCCTTCGCCTCTGGCGTTTCCGGCTTGAAGTCGAACTGTATTCTTTTGATCGGTTTTGGCTTACCAGACGGAAGAAGAATCATCGACTCAGAAGCAACAGGGAAGTTCTCGGGCAGCTTTGACCAATATACCGGCTCGATGCTCGACTCCGGTAGTACGGCGTTCGCAGGATTGCCGGGTCGACCGGGCTTCGGAGTAGGGACAGTAGGCAGGTGTTGTTGGGGCAGCATCGGTGTGACCGCGGCTCTTGAGGCGGGCGCCGCAGACGACTCCTTGCCTGCAGGAGGGTTGACAGGCGCAGCGGGCGGCGGCGGTGTCTGAAGAGGAGTTTGCCTCGTGGCTGCGGGTACATCGACCTCGAACTTTCGTGTCTCTTGCGCGATGACATTGGGCTTGTGAATGTATTGTATTGTATCCTCAGCTGCGTCTTCCAAGCTCCCCGCCGCATTCGACGCCACTTCTCGCCATGTTGCTCCTGACGTCCCGAATTTGTAGATTGCCAGTACTGTAATGACTGCAAACACCAGGAAAACTCGATATCTTCTCATGCGAAGCATGATCACTCATAGATGAGCGCTGGACGCCGTGTCGGCGCAACAAGCGCGTGGGTGGATATACGGTGACGACCGCGATCGGCGCAGGTGCTTCGATGTTGGCGGAAACGATGTTTCTCTCGTGAATCGCGGTGAGTGTGGTCTCGTGTTGTGGATGGCGTGGTTTAAGGGAGAGTTTAGGGTTCAGATGGCTCGAAGGCTGGACGCTGCCATCAGGAACAGCGCGCAATTGTCAAAGGAAGGGACGAAGAAGACAGCGTAACAAGAAGACTGGACTGTGGGAGAACAGATTGAGAGGCACACAGGAGAGCGTGCCTGACTGGAATTCACGGGCTTGGCTTGCCGACACGATCCACTAAAGATCGCTGTGGGCGTTGCAGGTGGCGGCACGCAGGGTGAAATGTTTCGACCAGGCCTGCATATATTCCGAGCAAGGCCAAAACTTGTCCTGCCTTCGAAAATCTATCGACCTCTGTTGCGTTCGACGCGACTCTCAAGAATGTCTTCAGCTCTTATCACGCCAGGAATGTGAACGTGTCAAGTCCATGGGCGAACGCGAACCGCGGCTTGAGTCTAGTACCGCCTTGCCCCCGCACCCATGTTTAGCAACTGGGGCTAGGAGATTAAGCTTAAACTACTTGACAAGGATAGGGGTCGGAGGATACGGGAACTCGAAGAAGGTGCTTTACTTGAATGTGAATCACTGCAGGTGGTTGTATACTCGCAGCATGAGTCTGGAGATGCGTGTCGCAATCAAAGTGTTGCACGATTTTTGAGCCATTTACAGGCTATATAAGTGATTCGAGCCTTATGTGTTCGCTGCAGGCTCCCGTACAGCTACGAGACACTGAGGTCGCGTGTGCCCTTCACCGTATTCCGTACTCCGTATTCAGGCAGACTTCAGTCCTTCTTCTCCTCTGGTGGTGGCAGCATGACCACGTACTCGCGCTCGCTACCCGCAAATCTAAGGATGTCCTTGTCCCTCAACTCGAAGTAACGGCTCGCCTCAACATCTTTGCCATTGAGCTCTGTACCGTTGCTGCTTTCCAGGTCGATGACATAAGGCTTGACCCTGCCTTTTGTGCTCTTCACACCAAATTCGTCCTCGACCACCTTCTGTGTATATCTGAATTGAATGACCGCGTGCTGCCCGCTCGAGCTTGGATGTTCCAATACGTAATCCACGACCTCGTGCGAGCGTCCCAGAAGCCAGCAGCTCTTCTGCCATAGCTCAATTGTGTCGATCACATCGTCACCTTTGAAAACAAATATACGCCATGGCTGCGACGTAGGCGGTTTGCGCGCCTCCGGAGGCTCATGGTATTTGAGCGAGATTTTGGTGCCCTCAACGCGATTGGCGTGCTTCGCAAGCGCACCAGTCGTCTTGAAGTTGGGCTTCTCTTTGTTGACAGGTGCGCCACCATACTTTGTGGGTGCCTGGTTGGAATTGTCCACGCCGCGGAAGGAGACGTCTTGGTCAGGCAGAGGCTTCTTATTGCGCTGGTGGGGTGACCGTGATCGTGATTTTGAGCGGCTGCGACGGCGGCGTTTGGGGGGTGGTGATCTAGACGCCGAAGCAGAGCGCGTGTGATGCTTTCGTTCTCGAATGACGAGTGGGGAGGGCGAGCGTTTGTCGTCCCTCGACCTGTCTCTGCGCCTTCGGTCTCGTGAACGGGAGCGGTCGCGTCGACTACGTCTTTCCCGTGATCGATCTCGTCGTCGATCCCTCTCTCCAGCTCTGTCCTTCGAATGGTCGCGTCGCTTTTCCCTCGAACGGTCCCTCCTATCTACAGATCGGTCCTTCCTCTTGCTATCCTTTGATCTATCGCGCCGTCTATCCCTCGAACGATCTCGGCGCCTCTCCTTCGACCCACCTCGTTGTCGGTCCCGGGACTCTTCCTGGGGCTTCTTGTACGGCCCTGGCGATCCATCTCGTCCGTGTCTGCTGGACCTCGATGCGGGAGGGCCTTCTCTTGGCTTTCGCTCCTTTGGCGGATCTCTAGGCCGCGTCTCCCCAGATCTGCTCCTTGAGCGGCGTCGCGAGGCAACAGCAGGCTCCTTGCTTGCGCGCTCTGGTTCCCTGCTAGGAGCCCTCTCTGCTACTACGCTTGGCGGTGTTGGAACATCTCCTCTGGCAAGCTGCTGGGTGAGCAGTCGCCTCTGACTGAAGGGCGACAAGTCTCTTGTCATGTTGCGCCGCGTATTCGGTGTGACCTGATTGCGGCGTAGCTTGGCGTTCTATTGTTTCGGTTCGCTAATGTGATCAGGCAGGCAGTGTCGAATACAATCACCTGCAGACATTTGAAGATGCAAATGGCATTGATCGCTCGGTGTGACGCTGCGCTGTCCGGTTACACTGATCGTGTAACAGCAAGCTTCTATATCAGGCTGCAGGGCGAGTCAAGGGTTGGCCGCAAAGTTTTGTGGCAGCCGTTCGCGGTTTCCAATGACGATCGGTGGGTCCAAGCTCCAATGGCTCCTTCCTGCAGACGCATCACAGGGCAGGCGCTTGCCTTTCCTCCCCGCGCCAACTCGACCAACGCCGTTGCGGCGTTCAGGGAGTGCCAGATGGAGAGGTTGCCTTGACGCGACCTTGCTGTCTTTTCCGTGCGTCTCACCCACTCAGGCCTCGGCCCCCAGTCAGATGTACACGCCATGCTCTGGGCGGACACTGTGCACCGAAACATGACAGCGGACATTTGCGCAATAGCAAAACCGCCGCAAAAAGTTTCTAGATCCTCTTTATGGAATGTCACCCCGGACCCATCTGTATCTCCTTTGCTGTCGTCTTCTCTCAGTCCCGTCCATCTTCTAATGCCCAATCAACCATCAACATAATGTCTTAACATCACCTGTCATGTGTCGCTAGAAGCGCCTAGTCATCATGAGCTCGAAGAGAGTGTTTTCCTGGCAGAAGCGTCATTCCCAGGCGGAGCCATACTACAAGACTGGAGGTCTCGTACCAATCGACACCCTAGGCAACGAGTCCAGCACCGACCATGAAGTCAAGGTACGGTCGACTGCCTTATGACGAGTTGTGAGCTGGCAATGCGCAATGCATGTCGACGTGGTTGCGCGGAGCGAATGAGTGGTGATTCAAGGCGCATGCGTGTGGCGCGCAGCTGCATGCATGCTTCGACGTTGTGGTCGTGTATTTGCTGACCAGCTGCAAGGACACCCAAGAGCCACGCAGGCGACCCTCCCACCTCTCCATAATTTCTCCCGATCTCGAGCAATTTGCATCGACCCCCTTGTCGCCGCCTTACAATGCCCATCGTGTTAGTTCAGCGTCCAATCTAGTAGCCATGTTCAATGACATGCTGCGCTCACCGGCTTCGAGTGTGGGTTGGCCAAGATCAACTTCCGTACATAAGGCTCTCCCTACGCGACCGCGCTCAACGTCCGACCCCTCGACTCCAGACTTGCCCGTAGAGTTGCCTGGATCTCTTTTGCAGCACAACCAGGGTTACCCGTCCCCTGATACTCCGTATTCTTCTCCCGGTCGTCCTGTCTCTTGGAATATTCGACGAGGAACGCATCCGCCTGATAGATGTCCTGAACATGAGGGTGATGTTCTCGACCTGCTGCACCTGTTTCCCGAGCCACTGAATCATTCGAAGAGTTCCCCAAGTCTGCATGAAGGTTACCAAGGCGGTGCGATGATGTCTTCACATACTAGCTCCGCTGCCAAAACGAGCTCCGGCAAGTCGAGCCCCTCGAGGTATCACCAGAGAGGAGCGCTCAACAGCATCGAATGGGTGTCAGCAGTAGATTCAAGGCCGATCCACGATAGCAACGTTGGCGTGGCCCCTCAGACCGCAGTGCAAGACTACAGCCTCAGGGAGTCGAAAAAGCCGCTCATCGGTTCCAACAGGACACCGCGGCCATCCCCTACGTTAATCGAGCCAATAATCTCTAACGACTCTTTTGAAGGACGCGCAAGCCGCCGAGATGATGTAAGTACTACTTGTTTTCGCGTCGTGCTCAATCACTCGCCGAATTTGCACTGCGCATAACGAAACCGTTTCAGATGGTGTGCACCCACTCGTTCAGCCTTACTGGGACGTTGCATGCCTGACATAGATGGACGACTGGGTTGTGATCAACGGGAGTGATCGTTTCAGCGTTCTTGTTGCTGTTGATGCTGTCTCGACCCATGTGCATGGAGCGCAGTTACCGTTTCGAGCATCAGACTGCAGGAGGAAGTAAGGCGGAGCTCCTGTCTTAGTCAATTAGACAGTCTCGAACGCCTTTTCGCACTCACTTCTAGATGGTCAACGACTGACCGTGGTTAGCTCGGCGCCTCCCTTACGCCTGCGCCAACAACCTCACTCCACAAACCTGCGAAAAATGCCCCTGCTACAATTGCGTCCCAAGACCAAACAATAGCGACATTACGATCAAAATTCAGCAGTCTGAGGTCGAGGCACGAAGCTCACGCGTCAGCGCACGCTAATGAGGTTGCGTCACTACGAAACCACGTCAGACTATTGGAAGAGCAATTGGCACAGCATCAGGGTCTGCATCACGGTGAGTGCGATTGTACCCCCTTTACTCCCCTTCCCTCCAGTTTCCTCATCTCTTAATCATTCCACCCGCCAATTAATGGCCTTCGGGGTTCGTGTTCGCCACTATCCACACAATTTTGGGTTCGTCTGCAGCTCTAGCCAGGGGCACATGTCGCTATTGAAGTTTATCGGGCCCGAAACCACGGCTGGCAGTTCAACGGTCGCGTATAGTTTTGATCTAATTATGCCACATGCGTAAAGAGCTCAGCTGACGCAAAGCTAGCCTCGAACGACCTCCCGTTTCTCTTGGATAGGTTCGAGTCCTGTTCCACACCCAGCCGCGAGAGCTGGCAACACACAGCAGGCATATCTGCCGGCTCGACGTTGTCGTTTCGCAGTGATCCGGAAAAGCAAAAACAGTCATCTCAGGCATTGCAGGACAGGTCAGAGATGGAGAGCTTAAAACGCAAGTTGAGCACCACGCGGCGGCCGTCGACCGCGGACCGTAACCTGCTACCCGAGCTCAATCAGTACAAGCAGAACAATGCTGCATTACAAACACAGATCAGTTCTCTGATGGCCAAATTAAATGAGTCCAAGAAGAGCGAGAAGGCGTTAAGGGCTACCCTGCAGGATGTCGAACAAAGGTGCACGGAAACTGAGAGCAAAGCAAGCGAGGCTCAACAACTTGCATCGAGCGCTGAAGCACTTCAAAATACCATTGACCATCTTGAAAATCGCCTCGAAATCGCAAATACCGAGAAACTAGATGCGCAGGAAGAGCTGTTCAACATGCGAGCGTTGAAATCGCCCTTCGACGCATCGTTCCCGGACTTCCAGGCGCAGGACCAAAATGCGCACGAAAGTGTGGATACAGTCTTCTCCGCTGATCTAAGACCTGATCTTCGTCGCGAGCCCGCCAACCCGGATTTCGTTGCACATATCGAGCAGCTTGAATATGACATCAGGCAAAAAGATGCTTGCATCGCGGACCTTGAAGGAGACAACAGCTTACTACGGCAAATGCTTGAACGGGTCCACCACCAGTGCGATGAGATCAACCTGCAGCTGGACATCCAGAACGAGCTCCTCGGGAAGAGGCAAGAGACGGATGTACAGATCGAACAGCTGAGAACTGCAGTGCTGGAGCGTGAAGCTGTCATTGGGGAGAAGGAGACGTCGGTACGAGCTGTAGAAAGGCAACTTGAGCACCACAAGCTATTGTTGCGAGCTGAAATCCGCAAACACGCCACTACTTCACGTTACCTCGTCGACGAAGCCGACCCGCTCCCTGAATTAACTACCCTAGCAACGAAGAAAGACATTGACAGATGGATTCAGAAGCTCAACCAGCGCTTGCGGAAGGCCAAGCCAATGACTCCGGTCAAAGCCCCTATGACGGAAACCGAAGCGTTGTTCGAAGACCTTCGGAACGAGATTGATTTCTACGTGCGCGAAATCATCTACTACAAGCTGGACATCCGGGGCTACAAGAGCGACATTAAGAAGCTCAACAGAATCACAGCGCAGCTCGGCAGTTACGGGAACAGGGCTAGTGACCTTGAATCTGACACTTCGTCTTTACGGCCGGCACCGACTCCAAGCAGAGCCCGCTTTCTTGCAACGACGCCCGACATGAAGAGCTCGAGACACCCATCACCAGCTTTGACAAGCAACGTCATGGCAAACATGGGATCGAGTCGTGCACTGACACCACCTCTTTCTGCTGCTGCGGACAGCACAAACAACTCGCCGATACGAAAGTCAGAGTATCGGGTGGATGCGTACGAAGAGGCGGCATCGCAGGTCCCCATCTTACCTCGAACACCAACGAAGGTTACTATCGTCAGTGCACCACACACTACCCCCGCACTTCAAGACACACAGCATAATGTAGACCTGCCCCTTGAGACACAGGAGCAGTTGCTGGCTTTGCGCCCTGACGACCACTCCGAGATGCTTGCGCTCGCTAAGGGTAACCCCAGGCCATTGCTGCATCCCTACGCGGATCCGGCTGTAATGACGGTAGACGATGTACCGGAGACTGAGCGAGAAGACCCGGGCGTATCAAACATGCGTCCCGTTATACCAAAATCGAAATTCTCTCGAGATTTGCGTTCAAGGTCACCGTCACGCAACCCTTCTCAAAAAGCTCACTCGCGTGTTGGGTCGGCCTCGAGTAATCTCAGCTTCAGTCTGCAACCCCAGATGTCGACATCACGGTCAGAGCGCGAGCTCAGTGCTTCATCCAACACTGGCATCCCCTTCGTCATGGCAATGGGCTCCCCACATAACCCTGCCATCGCCGTTGCAGCGAAGAACAAGCCTGTCACCCGTTCTCAAAGAAACTCATCGATGACCTTGAGAACTGGCATCCACGGCACAATGGCCTCTTCAACACCCCTGTCGTCGCCAATCAGCATTGACGGTATTGAATCTGTACCTACAGCGGCATCTCCGGCGCCGACAGGACACAAGCGCAAGCTCAGCCTCTCGTTCAGGAAGCAGGAGAACGAGTCACCGATCACGCCAACGCACACGAGGAGTCTGAGTGGCGGGAGCATACGCACGGCGATACGATGGACGAAGACGAATAGCAAAGGAAAGGAGAATGAGCTGCAAGTGAGGCAAGATAGTGTGCAGCCGCTCGGGAACCCCGCTTGAAGTGACAGAGGGTTGGAGACAATGAGTGGGACAAGGGCAACTGGTTCTGCTCTTTTCGTGAAGGTGGACAGGCATGAGTGGCAGCGTTCATTGCGCATGCCTCTTGTTCCTGGTTAGCTGGTCCTGGCCACATGTTCATGTTGGTGCCTATAAGTCTTCCAATCATCTTCTCTTACACTAATATAACTACTTCTATTTTATCACTGTGTTCCTTGTGCTGCCAAGGTAAGCGCTCTTCTTAATCCGAGGCTCGTCATTTACAGTGGTGCCGTGGTTCGCTCGCCACCCTCATCAGATCTGAGTCGTGGCCCCCGGCGGTCAATCATACTTGTCACACTCCATCCTGGCTATCTGGACCGTCGCACCGCTCCGCGCGCCGCAGTAAACTGGGACCGCAAGCCCGAACACCATCCAGACACAACGCACGAGAGCCATCCATTGGTATTCTGCACTCCGAGAAACGCAATACACACAATTTTTTTTCACACACCCCTCTCACACACCCTTAACCTCAATCCCCCTCACCAACTCCCCACCCAACCGCCTAATCTCATTCACAATCGCCTCCTGGTTGACCCGTATCTCCACCCCTTTCCCCCCCGCCTTCTCTTCCTCCGACACCTTGACCTTAACCGGCGTGCTGTTCCACCCGGGCTTCACCTTCCACGACCGCTGGCCCGTCGTGAGTGGGTTCCAGAGTCCGACGATGCGGTCTAGGGACGACGGGTCCCAGAACCAGAGGATGGTGTCGGTGTATATTTCGAGGAGGTCTTGGGCGAAGAGTAAGGGGAGGGGGGGTGGTGAGGGGGTGATGTGGGGGGCGTGCTGGAGAGCGAGGTTTTTGTAGGTTGGGGTGGGTTTGCTGGGCTTTAAGGTGTGGGTTGGGGTGAGGGAGATGTGGATGTCGTATTCGGTGGTGCTGGGGGTGAAGAGGGTTTGTGGGTTTAGTGGAGTGTTGGGGTCTTGGGCGGCGTTGATGCGGCGCAATAGGGTGTCTTCGTCGGCGCGGACAGCAGAGGCAGCGGCTTTGGCGAGGGCAGTCAGGCGGCTCGCGACGACTTTTTCGGGCTTCGCTTTGTCGGTCCAGGTTGTGCCTTCTTCGTCGAAGTTTGTCGCGCAGAAGAGCACGACGCGGTTCATGGCTGGGTCGATGCGGCGCCATGCCTCGAAGCGCATCGTCAGGCGCTCCAGGTCCGATGCTTGCATACCTTTTTGCTTCTGTGCGTCGTCGAGGTCCGCTGGGTTTGCGGAGAATTGGGCGCTGAAGTCGACGATTAGTGGCGTGAAGCGCCAGTCCCAGCGTCCGATCCAGGCGAGCGTGCGCAGGAAGCCTGTTGTGGCGGTGGAGGGTACGGCGAAGGGGTGCGGTTGCAGGAAGGTCCGTATGACCAGCAGTTCGATCAGCTCGGAGGAGAAGTGCGGGGCGAGGAGGTGCGCGTTGAACCATCGCTTTGTCAGGCGTATTGAGGGCGAGAGCGCGGGGAACCGCGTGCAGAGGGTTTGCAAAACCTGGCTGTGCAGCGGGGCGTGGATGAAGTCGCGTTTGTACAGAGCCAGCGAGGCAGCTGCGGATTCGCGGGAGGGCGCATCGAGCGTCTTATCTTTGAGTTGGCGTTCGAAGAGAGTTACCTCGCGGTCGTGGTAGATTCGGATCCGGAACGTGAAGCCTGATGCACTTGTGAGGTCCAGAAAGGCCTGGTTGGAAGCCGGCTGCGATGGGTTCTCCAGGCCGACACGTGATGTGTATTCGGACTCTGTCTCTGTCAGGAGATCCGCAATGCGCAGCAGGAAGGCGATCTTGGTCCGCTGAATGGCGCAAAGGTCGTCGGGCCAGCGGCCGGAGCCTTCGAATTGCAGAACGACAGAAGCGGGAGCGTGACCGGGAGCCGGTGGTTCTACAGACGCATAACGAAGTTGGACATCTGCGGCTCGTATCGAGCGGAGCTGAAGAGGCAGGTCTTCGAGAGCGCGGATATCCTTCTCCATCGTGGCAAAGGCATTCATGATGGGCAAATACGGGGCCACGCCCGATGCGCCCTGTATGCGCCCAGCACTGATAAGGTGAGCGAAGACATCGCCGGAGAAAGTCAGCTGATCGATTGCCTGCACGATCTTGTGCTGCTTGAGGATGTAGCGGACGATCTGCTCAATGACGGAGACATCCTTGATGGACCAGACAACACTTTCGGTAATGCTGCCATCCTTGAAACGCCTGAGCTCGGACTTCTCGCCCCAGAATTTGCGGAAGACGGCTGCTTCTTGCTTGTTCTCTGCTGCTGGCCCGTGGTCCACTGTGCGGTTGGCGTTTGCTGGATCGGTTGCAAAGTTGACGAGAATGCATTTGCGCTGCTTCTCATGAGGCCGCTTTGAGGCAATTGACCAGTGCTCCTCGGCCGGCATGGTGAACGAGATCGATGTGACGCGGTCAGTAAGCGCTCGAGTCAGAGTATCATACAGCTTGCCACAAGCACCGTTGAGCTGCTGGTCATACTCCTCGCTTGCGGGATCGAGGCCAAGGGCTGAAAGAGGCAGCTCCAGCGTAGCATCGTACTTGAGCTTCAAGACCTCTGTCTTCAGAATGAAGGTTGAGTCGAATTGGTCGAAGACAGTGTCACTCAGCATGTCCACGGTTGCCTTTGCCTCTTGACGCAGACACGCGTACGACCACTGCGTCATCTTGAACAGAATGTTCTGCCCTCGAGGCCCATCGAAGAAGACTGGTGTAGTGTCGCCCTTCGGGATAGTAACGTTGTGCGCCTGCAAGACTACTGCCTTCTTGGTCAGATCGTGACGCGCGAGGAACTGCAAGGTAGCCTTGAACAGCTGATAGCTGCTGTAGCCAGGCGACAGGGGTTGTGCACCAGTCGTCTGGTTGGGCTGCAGCAGGAGAGCGACGAGAGCGGCCCATTCAAAGTTGCCGAAGCCTCCCTTTCGCAGCTGGCTACCGAATCCACGCTGTCTGAGCCAGATGCGACCAAGTATACAGGCATCCTTGAAGGCATCGGCTTTGGTGGCAGTTGCGTACAACAACTTCAGGTAAGCAGTGATGTTCGCTTCGGACTGCACCGCACTGTTGTAGAACGGTGTCGGTGTGAGTGTTATGCCAGCAGCTTCCTCCTCGTCACCACCCTTTGGTCGCACAGCGTTCGAGTTGGGAAGCAACTTGTTCGGCGCGAATGTGTTTTCTGGCAAAGCTGGGATGATGTTGATCCTGGCCTTGGAGCTCGAGAAGTCATCCGCATCTCCGTTGCTGTTGGATCGCACCACCAGGATGGGCTGCAGCTGATTGCCGTGCCAGTTCTCGAAAGCCAGCTCGAACTTGTGTTTCTTCTCGGCTTTGATGCCAGCAGCCAGACAGGCGAGGTAGTATGCACGCTTGTAGAAATATCGATGGTTGAGGTAGTCCTTGTCTTGGAACAGGGCCTTGGGCATTGTGACCATGAGGTCAATTGTAATACCCTCCTCGGATTTGGTGGCCGTCTTGAGCGGGTAGCTGCCGGTTGCATTGATGCTCGACGGGCGTGCGAAGGCGAGCTTGTACTTTGCGTCCTTTGGCGGGCGCGGGCTGGGGAACGGAACGGCGATTCCGGCAGATTTGAGAGCCTTCTCAGCTTCGGGGATCTATGTGACTCAGCTGCTGGACGCTTAGGGAGGGTTCAGTGGGCTGGTATACGTACGGGCAGAGCGTCCCGGCTGGGGATTGACTCGATGATGGTCTTCAGTGTGCGCAGAGCATTCTCGGCCGGCGCCTCTTTCTTTCCATACTTCAGCTTGACTTGCTCCAGCAGCTCGTCGACCTGCAGCTTGAACATGTTCGACTTGAACGACTCGGACGTGTAGGCGCCGTCCTGCAGCGTTGCAGCCGGCCTCTTCGGTGCCTTCTGCGCAGGCGTAGCCGATGTCGCGGGCGCAGTCATCTTCTTCTTCTGCACGACGCTCTCCTCTGCGTCCTCGTCGTCGCTCACGTCTTCGGCGTCGGCTGGTCCCTCCATCGAAACATCGCTGTCCTCGCCGTTCGCCTCCTCTTCCGCCTCGGACCCAGCGCTGTCGCTCTCCCCAAAGTCTGCGAAGCTGCCCTCGCTATCGTCCTCGGACTGCTCGAGCTTTCTGCGTTTCGTGGCGGGCGGCGGCATTGTCGTGTTGGTGCGGTGGCTGCGGGCTCGTGTCGCCGAACTCTGCGCTGAGCGGCGCGAACTTCGAACTTTTTGGTGGACCCACTCGAGACGACAGGGATGGTGCTCCTTGCGTATCTTATCAGCTACCCCGGATTTAGCGTCAAGTGACGTTTTGAGCTGTCGCGCATGCACCCCTCACCATTGCGCTCGTGATTGACCTCATAAGAACCGTGGACCAGCTCATGTCATCCCTATTCCTATCTCTGCTGCTCTGTGTCCTGGTCTAGCAGCTGCACACAGTCAACGCCTCGTGAAGTACCCCAACACCTCGAATCTGCCCTTTGAGCTGTCTCCTACCGCTCTCCTACGCCGACCACTGGGTCACCTTCTAGCTCCCAAGCTCCAGAGCTTCCCACCTAGATTCTTCACCATGGCCTGGCGCTCCTCCGGCTCCTCCAACGCATCTCTAATCGGGAACCTCGAGAAAAATGGTCTAATCGAAACCCAACGCGTCAAAGACGCCATGCTGCAGGTACTCCCCACGACGACACCTCGCGTATCACGTCTACCCACCCCCCCTCGCCCAGCGCTAACATGCCCAGGTCTGCTCGACTCACGCATCCATTGCCAACAGCACTCCACTCCTGACACACATCTAGGTCGACCGCGCACACTTCGCCCCGCGCAACCCCTACGACGACCGCCCACAGCCCATAGGCCACTACGCCACCATCAGCGCACCGCACATGCACGCCAACGCCTGCGAGTCGCTGCTCGACCATCTCCACCCGGGCGCGCGCGTCCTGGACATCGGCTCGGGTAGCGGGTACCTCACCGCCGTGCTCGCTCATCTCGTCGGTCCTACCGGGCGCGTAGTCGGCATTGACCACATCCAGCCGCTCGTCGACATGGCGAATGCGAATTTTGCGAAGAGCGAGGACGCGGCGAGGATGCTGGAGACGGGGCAAGTGCAGTTTGTGCTGGGCGATGGGCGGAAAGGGTGGAAGGAGGGCGCACCGTATGATGCTATTCATGTTGGGGCTGCGGCGGCTGAGCATCATAAGGAGCTTACGGAGCAGTTGAAGGCCCCGGGTAGGTTGTTTGTGCCTGTGTCTGATGGACAGAGTCAGCATATTTGGGTTATTAATAAGAGAGAAGATGGGACGGTGGATCAGAATCGGTTGTATGGCGTGCAGTATGTGCCGCTGACGGATGCACCGGGGAAAGAGTAGAAATGGTAATGATGGTAATAGTAGGAATGGAGTAAGAAGAAGAAGTTGTGGTAAAAGCGCAGTGCATGGCGTTTAGCGAGAGATACCTTCAACAGCACATATCATCAATCAACTTGAATGTCTATATTTCGTCTGGGCTTCTGCATTGAGACACCTCACCTGTGAAAGGAAGCATCGAAGCTGAACTGCCTGTATTCGTTGATTCTGTATCTTGACTGTGTGCACAATCGAACCCGCGTTGCTCTTGGACGCATCTCCGTCATGCCGCTCTCCTCGATTCCTCCATCTCTGTACTCTCCGAGGCTGGTTGGCCAGCTGCGTTTGGATTTCTCCCGCATATTCTTAGATGTGCTCAGGCTGCATTGTAGGACGCTCAGGCAGGTATCGCGAGAGTCCCTCGACCGTCCACGTCTCCACTTCGGCATCCGGTCGTCTGCACAATGCCAAAGCAAGGTCACGACGGAAGCCGGCAGGCGAATGGTTCCAGACTTCAAAGAACCTGTCATTGTGTGTGGTAAGGTAGTTTATGCAGATTCCCACAAGGAGCTTCTTCAAGGGTGAAGACCAAGGCCCGCTGACATAGACTCTCTTGAGAGCTTCAGAGCTTGAACAGCAGCCATCCTCAATAACAACCTCGATGAGGGACTGCATCAGAGCGTAAGAGAAGGCGCCATCGTTGAGTCTCACGCCCAACTCGTAAGCATGGGTGATAGCGAGTGTCGGAGACATGGTTTCGAAAGCCGACGTCGGTGCCACCAAGATCCGACCAGTGTACAGCCACCCGGCGTACATCTCGAAGCTTTGCTCGTTGATATTGGCAATGCGATGAGGCGTGCGCAATGACTCTCCGTTAGCTTGTCGACAGAGCGGACAGACTGCTGTTTGTGGTGCCGCCCGCTGCTTCCAGTCCTCAATACAGGTGTAATGAAAGTTGCCGCCACACGAAGCGTTGCATTGTGTGGGTACCTCGACAAGTAGCGAAAGATCCTGGTGACATATTGAGCACTTGCCTTCGATAGGACGCCCGTGAGGCCGGAGTAAATTTCGAAAATAAGCAGAAGTCTTGCAAAGAAGGTCTTCGTGAATGGTATACAGTTGCTTATTGGGGCCGACCTCGACTGTGGTGGTCTTCTGACCGAGACTACCACAATGTGAGTGCTACTGCTGTGTAATGTGGAAGGCGACCTACCGGAATCCGTACTTCTTGCGAGCCGTGACACGCGGCGCGGGCGGCATCTTAGGCATGACTATGGACTCACCCGTGTCGAGTGCGCAACGACTTCGATGCCTGTACAGAGTTCAGTGCTGATCGTTAGCGGTTGCTTGGAGGTTACTTGCCAGTAAGTAAAGGTAGAGAAGAAGAAGCGATCATGTCGAAAGAGGTCATATGAATAAGGTATTTTACCCTAGACCGTCTTTCACTTGCCACTAAGCGAGTCGAACAGGCACGATGAAGTGAGAGAAGATTTGAGCGGCGTCCCGACAAAGTTGTTCGTCTGAACTTTGCCTTCTGAAAGAATCGAAAGCTTTTCCACTTGTCCGTGCACACAAGGAACTGGATGGAGGCGTATTCATGATCAAAGCCGACAGTATTGTTGACGTAAGCAGACGACTGTGGGACAAAATCAGTGAGCGACACAGGGTAAAAAGGATGTACTCACCTCTCCGCTATTGTCGTGTTTATGCCTGCACCACCAAGGTATTCATGGGAATCGACGACAGCGCTTCCGATGCATGCGCCATGGATGACCGCGAAGTTCGCTGCCTGAACGCGTCCTGAATATCTTCGAGAGACTGGCCACGTGTCTCTCGCATGCATGTGGCAAGCACAATCAGCGTCAAGAGCGCGATACCACCGAAGAGGAAGTACGCGCCATATGCCAATCTCGCGAGGAAAATAGGAGTTGCAAAGGCGACGAGCCAATTTGCCATCTACCATCAAGTCAGACACTCACAGGGGTAAATGTCAGAACGTATCGACTGCATCACTTACAAAGCTGCCGCCCGTTGCCACCGAGTTAGTCGTCGCTCTTGTTTTTGCAGGCTGAATCTCAGACGCGTAGATCTTGCCTACAACAGCCCATGTGCTCACATAACCTATTGCGAAGACGAATACCGACACCACGACGACCCAGCGTGCAGCGCCATAGGAATGGACGGCATTAGCTGCGTAAAGAGATCCTACAAGGAACATGGTCCCTGAGAGAATGATGCCACCGGTGATGGCTGACGCGCGGCGGCCCCATGTGTCTGCGAGAAGGGAAGCAGGAATGCTGAAGAAGAGCATCAAGATCGCAGAAACACCGGATGCAAGAAACGAAGCTGTCTGCGACGGCAACCCAGCTTGAGCGAAAATTGTCGGTGCGTACTGTTAGGCAGCGTCAGTCAGAACGCTGACATGTGCTTCAGACAACTTACGTAGAGAACGCCATCTATTCCACTCAGTTGTATGAATGACAAGATGAACACTGCCAGCAACGTCTGCGACCGGTACTGCTGCGCAAAGATTATGTGTAAGCCTTCTAACACACCGGTTTCGGTGCCGGGTCTTGCGTTTTCAATTGGCCGTAACACATCTTTCTCTGCCTCTGCCCGTTCAAAATCCAGATGTTCTAGCTCTTTCATCGCTCGTTCCCTATGCCCATGCAATATGAGCCATCTTGGGCTTTCGCCTAGTGTCAATGTGCCGACTGCCCAAACAGTAGAGAGTATGGCCTGTAGCATGAATGGGAGACGCCACGACATGGTGCCTTCGATGTGTATGCTGCCGTAGCACGCAAAATAGCCAGTACAAACACCAACAGCAGCACCAAATTGCGGGAGCGAGACAAACTTGCCGCGGCTTCGACTTGGTGCAATCTCGCATATGTAGACGCCGATGTTAGTGAGTGCAAAGCCTTGACCAGTTCCCATCAAAGCGCGCCCAAGAAGGAAGAGCCACGACTGAGACGCGGCACACTCGAGAACGCAGCCAACGGCGCAAAGGACTGCGCCTACGATCATGATGCGTAAACGCCCGAACCGGTCGGCAAGGTTTCCAGCAATCACTGCGGGGATGGCGCCGCAAAGCATAATCAAGGAAACAGTGAAGCCACGCATGGTAGGTGACATGTGGCCGAATGTGTCGATATACGATGGCATCTCAGTGACGGCACCAATAGACCCGGTGTCAAAGCTGTCACTGTGTCAGAAAATGTGCGACTCGGGATCTGGGAAGCATGTAATGATTTGAAGTCTCGCAAGCGTACCCGTTGAGCACACCTCCAAGTGCCACGAGCATAGACGCACGTGCATAACCAGGTACTCTCTTGCAAAGCGTTGACATGGTGGGAAATTCCAGATCTGTCGCAATCAGTACAGTACGCGATTGTGTGAAGAATTGCCGTTGGAGTCAGTGAGCCAGAGTAATGACAGAAAGCATAAATATTCACAGATCTACCCGATGTAGAAGTGGCGAGGTGCGATATCGTCGATCCTTAATATCACGTAAGACAGGGCAGCTTGCCCAACCTATGGAAGCGATACTTGAATGGCAAGCACCGCAGAACAGACGAAGCAATGCCGTAGAGTCGCGAGGTGCAGATATAAAGAGATAGTAAGAGTGGTGGAAGCGAATGATCGTCGAAAAACCGACCCAGGTCGCATGTAAGTAGCGGAGGTGATGGGCAGGAGCGATCGAGCACTAGTACGAATGAGGAAATCTTCACGCGTGTGGACATACGAGGCAGACGCAGGGTCAAAAGCGTAGGTGCCAACAAGATCCTATCAACATACACCCTAAGCGCTCTCGATCAGTGGGTACACTCATGGAAGCGAGATACTCGCGGGAGATACTGTTACAGCCCACTGGCAGAAGGACAAAGAGACGAGCTACGCATGATGAACGTCACGGACATGCATCACAGAAGGAAGTCACTTCAAGGATTGTGGCACTTCCGATCCCACAAACAACGCAGTTCGTCTGCGTTTCCACAGACATTTGCATTGCATGCCATAAGTGCTTTCTCGCGTCATCCTCACCTGACCTTCGGTCTGGTACCAAAGCGGCTCAGACGCGATGAGCGACGTATGGAGGGAAGCGTGCACGCGCTCGACAGCTATCCAGAAAGCCTTGTCTTCCCATTGAAGGTACTAAGGCATCGGCGACTGCGAACGGATTTGATCTTTCGCGAGGCTATACTGAGCAGCAGGAATGGGTCTGGTCGCTGAGCTCCACCTTAGGCCGCGAATTGTGTGATTTTGCATTAAGGGGAAAGAGTGGGAAAAGAAACAAGGAAGCCATCGATAGGATATCATTAGTTTGGGGAACGTCTAGGCAGCGGACGAGGCGAACAGCACTTTTCTGGGGTTACCCATAGTCAGGCTCTTTAATCCACTGCCGCTGCTCTCCAAGTCCTCGAGCAGCCTGTCCATGCCGCCGATGTCAAGCTCTCCAAGGGTGAGCAGAGCTTGATCTGCTCGTCTGCTGTCTTCCTCCTCTGCTGGTGTTGGCGCAAAGAGGTCGCGCTCGACCGGCTGATTTGTGCTCGCGGAGATGACTAAGCGGTGTTCAGCTGCGATCAGAAGGTCTCTGCCGATAGCCATGCGGGATGCGGCCGTGGTGGTGTCGAACTGTGTTATCGATGTGATTGCATCTCCAAGCAGGGGTATGTCGTGGATCTGAGTAAGTCCAGGGCCAGGCAGAGACTGACCGCGACTGGCAGATGTGTTGCGTGTCCAGAATTTGGTGAGATCGGCTATTCTGTACACCTCAGAGCCGTACCAGATGACTACCGAGTCTTCCGATGTTGTGCCCGACTTCGAGGTGGTCGTAGCGACGGATACACCACCGCGTGTTGGCACAGCAATGCCAGACGAGCTGCCATGAAAGAGGTGATCTTCCTTTCTGCGACGAGTGTTGGGTGTCATCGGCGCGAGCGAGTTTCGGCCACCTCGCTTGGGGCTGGAGGGACCGTTGCTGCTTGCCTCTTTCTCGGTCGAGCCGACGAAACCGCGCAAAGAAAACGCTGTGGGGTCAGTAGGAGGGCTGGGTCCAGACTGGTCACAGTCCCATACACCCCACTCGCCATCTGCTAGTAGAGCTAAAACGTGTCGGCCATCGGATGCCCACGCTGCATCGATAATTGCTTTCCGTGAGGCAAGAATGGGTGGTGTGAGTGAGTTACTCTTGGTGCCCTCGAACGTGGAGTTGAACATAGTGACAAAGGCGCCAGGCTCGATTTGGCCGCTCGCACTGCGCTTACGACTTGCAGGGGCGAATGGATCGTAGATACGCGCGGTACCGGTAAGGTCAGTGATGAGCAGCTGAGAGTGGCGGCGCTTCGGGTATTGAGCGGTGTTGAATGCAATGCTGGAGGCGGGCTTGCGTAGTGTAACAGACTTGTAGGGCACGATAGGGTGTGCGCCATTGACTGAATTCTCGGTGAGCTCGAAGCGCCAGATCTTGAATAACCCTCCGAGTTCTGCTGAATGCGTAGCGATGAGGATGTCGAAGCCAGCTGCAGCAGCTGGTCGTGAGTGTGAGCGAGTCTGCTGCTTTCTACGGGGCCGCGCGGGAGTCCTGCCAGCAGTGCTCTCTACATCCACGTCCATCTCATCGTCGGACTCGTTCTTTGCGCTTGGCTCTCCCTTCGATGTCCAGGTCATGGTGACGCCCCGTGCAATACTATGGTGTCCATGAAACTTGACAACTTCTTCACCGAACTGCGACTTCGCATCCAGTGGCCATTCCTTCGCAGAATGTGGTGGGGGTGTAAGCGGCAGCGTGACGACGCGTATGGTGGCATCGGCACAGGTTGCCGTGAAGACGAGCTTCTTGCTGAAGATGGCCGGTATTGTGTCCGCAGACCGCAATGTGGAAGCAGTGGGAACGCCAGGCACGGCGATGTGTAGCACCTCGGTGTTGAAGGAGAGCTGGATTTGCTGCACAATGGATGGGTAGGGTTGATCTGGATCAAGCTCCTCCTCCTCATCCTCAAACTCGGCTTGGGGCATGGACTGGGCCGGGACAGATGTGGCTGGCTCGTTGTCGTCTGAGTCGATGATCATGATAGCATCGTTGCTAGCGCCATTGACCTTCTGTGGCTTCTGTGTTTTTGTTTGGGCTGGTGCAGCCTTCTTCAGCGGTCGCCCGCCTCTCCAGACCACACTGACACCAGTATCGTGCGCATAGAGTAGAATGGTCGAGCCGTTGGGGGCTTTGACAGGGTAGATTGTGGCCTCGTGGACGCGCTGTGGGAGCTCATATCTGTGGATAGAGTCAATGTGTGAGTCGCGAAAGTTGAGAGAGGCTGTGATTACCTCAGCTGTGTGAGCTTGCCCTTGGTGGTTGCGATGGGCTGCATGGTTACAGCTTGAGCTTTGAGCTCGGGTGTTGATCGATAACTTGCACGTCAAGCAGTAACTATACGACACACTACACGTGACTGAAGCTGGAATACGGCCGCAGGCCAGAAGTATCGTCGATGTGTCTATTGGCGACAGCGTGCGATCCTATTGTGGTGTTGACGGTCGAGGTGAAGAATCTCGGAGGTCCGCAGATTGAAAGGAAAGCGCGACCTCGCGCGTCACTCGCGGATTGCGCGCCGCCCGCAAACAAACAACCACCGAACCCCACCACTACCCGACACGCACTCGCCAGCGCCCTCATGCCGCGAAATAAGCCTCCGCATGGCCTCCCTTCGCTCAATCGGGGTCCATAAGCCCGCCGCATTGCAGTACCTGGTCACAGAAGGCATCCTACGCGAAGACTGCACCGAGCGTGACTATGTCTGGGACGCTTACGCCGACGAGAGTCCAGAGGGGCCTACCGATGAGGTAGTCACCACCGAAAATCATGTTGTCTGGTCGCGTGGCGGTATAGTCCGTAAGGCCTTCAACTTCGAGATCGAGAAAGAGAAGGTCATTCAGGCGCTGCTCACCTGGTTTCCCCTAGAGCAGCCCGCCGGTGGCAGCACGCATAGTTTTGGGCGGACGAAAGAACACGGACAGGCGACTGCTCTTGTTGTACAGGGTACACGGCCGCCTGCGGACCTGGACGCGGCAGCTGAGGATGCTGGAGCTATCTCAGAAACGAGGGCGCGGGCCCTGGTCGTCTTCCTCAAGTCCCAGGCTCATGTATTCTTCCTCTCCGGGACTACACATATCGTGAACCTTCCCTTCGAAGTCGACAGGGCGTTCCCAGCGGCGCGCGGAGTGGTTGTACAGAGGAAAATTGCACCCATCATCCATACGCCCTCTAGTCCGCAGGTGCCCATGGCGCCTCCAAACTCGTTCATGACCAATAATCAGTCTTTTCTTTCCCAAAGTCTCTCGCAGAGTCTATCCCAGAGCGTCTCGCAGAATCACCGGCGGAACAACTCGTCTATTGCTACAGCACGTCCTGACAAATCTCAAAGTCATGGATCATCTCTCTTCCTCGACGATCTCATCAAGTCTGCTGCAGCACCAAACACAGAAGGTCTTCCAAGGTTGTTTTCATTTACAGACCCTCTCTCAGAGCTCGGCTTGGTCGTCAACGTACTCGCTGGTGGGGAACGCGGCAGTATGCTTCTGAAGACAGGCGAAGATAATCGAAGACTTGAAGCAATCGACAAGGCCGAAGAGATCATATACGTTTCTCCGCAGAACGAAGTCGTTTTCGACCGCAGTGGTAGTGACAAGCCGCTGCTGCTAGTCGTCACGGCAAACTACGAGACGAATGTATTTACCATCTGGTGGGCAGCCTACCGCGAACCCAAATCTATCTCA
Organism: Didymella pinodella; assembly: GCA_039634465.1. NCBI lineage: Eukaryota > Fungi > Ascomycota > Dothideomycetes > Pleosporales > Didymellaceae > Didymella > Didymella pinodella. The sequence continues at coordinate 2,465,295 of CP113347.1, read as the reverse complement.
GCATCTCGCAAGCAACACGCACCTGTGCCACTATCAAAAACTCGTCGAAGAAGCTCGCATGGTGCTACCTCTACAGGAACAGGTGCCACTACCCCGGCGCTCCGAGGTGCGGACCGACTGAGAGAAAGTGCCAGCACACGCAGCAAGCCACCCGTGCCATCCTTCAAGGACGTCTCACAGACAAAGGGGAGATTGACGGATCAGGCGGTAGACGACGCTCTGGCCTCGCAACTCAACCCTGCTTTCAACATCGATCGACTACCGAAAGAGTCTAGGCGCGTCAGCTCATTGCTCTCGCGAGCAGAGTTGTCCACGAGCTTCGACAAGTCAGCATTTCAGGACCTAGCAACACATCGCACAAGCATTGGCGGTAGCTTTGGTGCTAGTCAACGAAGCCGGCGCTCGCTCGGCCACGATCGCTCCAGCTTTGGGGGATTTTCGCAGTCTCGTAATCGAGCGTCAACGCCGGGCAGCATTGCGTCCAGGAGGAGCTTCCTGGACATAGATGATACGATCGATGATACCATGGAAGAGAGTCAATACGATCTCATGGAGGATTACGATGAGATGGACAATCTTTTTTCTCCCCCTGAAGAAGGTGCTGAGGTTCAACCAACCGACGGGCTGCGCAAAGAATTGGTGATGGAGGCAGTCGGCGAAATACCAGCTACGCAATATTTGAAGCCCGGCCTTTTCGCACTGAATAATCCGACAACGACTGTACAGGTGAGCCATTGATGTTCTCAAGACATTTCTCCAAGCATCTGCTGACCAGGAACAGCCACGTGAGCGTCCAAAAGTCGTCACACTCAATGCACCCTTCAATTCCGCCTCTTTGGATAAGCGGATGCTCTATCTGTATATTTCACATCCTTCCATTTCTGCGCCACTACAGTGCGAGATTTCGGTATCTAGGAAGCGAGTGAGAGTGTCAGCGTCGACACAACGTCTGCAACCGAGCAGTGATGTTAACCGATACGCGTGCTGCCCACGTCTCACAAAGTTTGGGCCAGTTGCTGAAGCCACAGAGCTGGTCAAAGTGAGAGCTGGCCATGTTGAAAGGATTGTGGTACTCAAGGGTTCTGCCGGTGCGAGTCCTAGTCTGTCCCTGATGGCGGGCTGGGGCAGTCAGCTTCCTGCAGACCTCGATATGGGACCCCTGAAGCTTTTCGATCCATACTCTATCCTGGACGACGGCCAGCGAGCTTCAGCGGGTTTTAAGCGGACGATCAACCCTAGACGACCTCTTCAGCAGCTCATGTCGCCAGGGCGAGTTGGTCAGGTCGAAGTAGTTGACGCGGATGGGCGGAGACACCGTTTGGAGCTCGATCTGGTACCTACAGATGGTTTCGTCCGGGAGCTCTTCCGTGTCTTAACAACGATTCTGCCTGAATATGCGGGAGACTACCTCTTGCAAACTTGGTGGAAGGTCCGCAGAACACTGCCGGTGGACATTGCTCAGAGCACGAACGGAGACTGGCTGGCCTTCGTGTCTACCTTGTTCACCCTCGTGGTACCTCTATTGGACGATAAGCCAAAGAAGCCGAACAACCGGACGAAAACTCACCAGCGTCGCAGCTCTGGGCGTCCACTTAGCCAGGCAAAGCCAGGCGAAATCATTGATGACGAAGACTCCGCGTGGCACCTGATGTGCGATCGCCAGAGCTCCCGCCTCCAATCGAAATGCTGGACGTCATCTACATGGGAATGGGCTCTACAACATGACCCAGCAGCCACCCCAATGGCCCCGCCCTCTAGGCGTACATCTGGTCGTCAGACAATTCCTATCGCCCGTCAGTTGACAACGAAGCAGAGTTTGATACCCGATAGTCTCGAAATTGCGCGGCAATTCTTACAAACACCTCTTGGTCAAGCTGTTAGCACTCACTGGATGTCTGCGCCCAAAGATCCCGCGAGAAAGGACTCTAGCAAGAAGGACATTCGCCCGTCCACTCTTTCAGAGATATTAGTCTCCCTCCATCTATACAGCGAGGAGCGTAAGCTTCACATCCTCGCACACGACTCCAGTGATGCACCGACCGGTAAGTTGATGCCTGTGCTTGCTCAACTTGGCTATTGGCTACGATGGGAGGGCTGGGGTTGGAAACGAGGGGGCTATTATGATCTTGCGGGCGCATCGAGCGACCGCTGGACATACGAAGAGACGCCTTTGATTTCGAAAGTGCGGCTGCATGCGCGCCCATCAGATGCACCGCCGCCTTCAGTGTTGGACTGGCTCAGTACCGTTGTCGGCCCCCAACGATATGCGCCATTTCCTACACTGGCCATGCTCATCATGAAGTCCAAAGCCTCTCCCCATTCATCAATCAACATCGACGAGATCATCGCGGACGTGACGCCAAGGACCATGGCGCTGCACGCATTTTTCCGAGATATTGACCCAGCCTACGGTTCGAGTAAGATCGTGGAGCTCATCAAAACGTGCGGTATCAGCACAGACATGATCGCTACGCTTCCTGAAGCTGCAAAGGCGCCATTGATGGAAGCGATCACGAGATGTCAGGCAAGTCCACCAACCACATGGTCAAGTTCCCTGCTCGAGCTCGTTCAGCGCGAGGATCTTGACATGACAGCCTCCCCACGTGGCGACTTTGTTCACGATGTCCAACTCAATCCTCTCTACACAACCGCTGTAGTCCGAGATGTGCACACGATCTGTCAGAGCGCCGAGAAGTCTGAGGCTGTTCAGTCTACGGCAGAAGTCGATCGTCACTACATCACCAGGCTCATCTTCCGTGAAGACCGGCGATTCATGGAAGCCCACACCCTCTTAGAGCCCTTGAGGCAGACCGTCGCGGAATGTCGTACGGACAACATCGTCGACGAAGCCACGATGCTAGATCATCAGAAGATACTGATGCAGTGGGTCATGATTCGCACTTTTTCTTTACCACTCGGAAGCTCTATGATCAAATTCAGCAGCAAAAAGCCACTGCTCACCGAGAAGTATCCACTATACGGTTTCTCGACCTCGTGCCTGATGAAGCCAATGGGTAATGTCGTTACTGCTGAGCGGCAGAACTATTCAGAAGAAAAGTACTTTTGGGCGTTTTTCAATGCGGGTGTTGCTGCTGGTCTGAGTATCTCACGAGATGCTCAAGGCATCGACACTTCTTGGATTATGTACAACAAGCCTGTCGAACTGACCAACAAACACGCTGGTCTTCTGCTGGGTCTGGGTCTGAACGGCCATCTACGGACGATCGCCAAATGGCTGTCCTTCAAGTACCTGACACCGAAGCACACCATGACCTCAGTCGGCTTGTTGCTTGGCCTCTCTGCCTCTTTTATGGGAACTATGGACACACTAGTCACGCGTCTCTTGTCTGTGCACGTAACCAGGATGCTCCCAGTGGGGGCGGCAGAGCTCAACCTCTCTCCATACACGCAAGCGACTGGTCTGATGGGTATCGGTCTTCTTTACTATGATACACAGCATCGACGAATGAGTGAGGTCATGCTTTCTGAGATTGAGCATGTCGAGGTGCCGGATCCGTCCGAGCCCCCAGACTCCCTTCGAGACGAAGCTTACCGGCTGGCAGCAGGATTTGCACTTGGTTTTATCAACTTGGGCAAAGGCAGAGACCTAGGTGGACTGCGAGATATGAATATTGTCCAGCGGTTACTGACTATTGCGGTGGCACCAAAATCGGTCAACGTTGTTCATATTTTGGATCAAGCAACTGCGGGTGCAGTGATCGCCATCGCCTTGATCTATATGAAGACCCATGACCACATGGTAGCCAGCAAGATTGACGTTCCAGACACTCTGCCGCAGTTCGATTACGTTCGACCAGACATCTTCCTTCTTCGCACACTGGCAAAACACATCATCATGTGGGACAATATAGAAGTAACGGACGCCTGGATGGTCAAAAATCTTCCCGAGGAGTACCAGGAGGATTTCGACCTGAAGCGCATCAACAAGCTGCGAAGCGAACATATGCCTTTCTACAACATCGTTGCAGGTCTCCTGTGGAGTATCTCGCTGAAGCACGCAGGCACAGGCGATATAGAAGTTCGCGACTTCCTGATCAGGTACCTGGACCAATTCATGCGCATTGCCAAACTCACATCGATCCGCTACGACTCTCGGCTTGCACGCAACACCGTCCGCAACTGCCAGGACCTTGTCGCGCTCTCTGCTGCCACTGTCATGGCCGGCACGGGCGATCTTGAGATCTTCCGCCGGTTGCGTGCGCTCCACGGCCGCATCAGTCCTGACATTCCATACGGCAGCCATCTGGCAGCACACATGGCCTTTGGTGCGCTCTTCATCGCTGGCGGCACACAGACCTTCAGCAGAAGCAACAAAGCTATCGCCAGTCTCATCTGTGCTTTCTACCCGCTCTTCCCATCTGATGTGCAAGACAGCCGCGCCCATCTCCAAGCCTTCCGCCATTTCTGGGTCCTCGCCGCCGAACCGCGCTGCCTCGTGGTGCGCGACGTGGACACCGGGCGCGCAATCAGCATGCCCATCACCGTCGCCTTCCGCAACGACACGCGCCCGTCGAAGACTCTAGTCGCGCCCTGTCTCCTCCCCGAGACCAACGAAATCGCCAGCATCACCACCACAGATGCAAACTACTGGCCCACGACCCTTGACTTTGCGCACAACGGCACCCATCTGAGGGTTTTTATATGCAGCCAATCTCTCAACGTCCGCCGCAGGAGCGCGAGGGATACGTACTCGACGAGCTTCTCCGCGACGCTTGTTGCTCTCAACGAAGCGCAGTCGAGCCGCATGAGCCACCTGCTGTTCCACTGGGTGTTCAGTCTGCCCTCGGTCGCGAGATTTGTAGGCACGAGCGACGCCAGTCTCGTGCTGCCGGTCGATCCACACAGCAAGACGCTGCTGGATGTCCGAGACACTGTTGTAGAGTCGAGACTGGCGCTCGGCAGGCTCGGGCAGAGCTGGAACGTCGACGAGTTGAGGGAGCTGAGGGGCGTGTTTGAGTGGGCCGAGTTGCAGAGCCGGAAGGACGGGAAGCTGAGGTGGTTGGGCAGGAGTGTTGTGGAGGGTTTGAGGGCGGCTGTTCTGGAGCGGGGGCGGGCCGTTGGGGGTGGTTAGAAATGGCTGATAGTGCTATGATTTGATTGTAACGAGAAGCGTCCTTTAAGAGACTTTTTACTCGCTCGAGCGCGGGGGCCGGGCAGTTCGGCGTCGCTCTGTGTTGAGATGATATGAATCCAAGGCTAATCGAGGGAGTCGCGTTTCTGTTTCGATTGCGATTAGATAACGAGATGGTAATGTTGTTGTACATGGTAGGAAGAAGAAGATGTTTGTGCACGGAGTCCTGCGTCTTACAGATCTGCATTACTTATAGTAGATAAGAGTAGTGCTTGAGGTCCGTGTTCTGCAGCGATGTGGATGTGGATGTGGATGTGTGAGGGGTAGGTGGTTATGAGTACCAGCGGTAATGGCTTATGCCTGGCTTGTCTTGGTGGCAGGGTAGGGTGGTGTGGTGTTGGTGAGATGGAAGGGGTGGGGCGGGGTGCTGTCTGTTATGAGAGGGCGGGGGTGAGGTGGTAGCTGTGAGACTTGCTCGTGAAGGGGAAAGGGAGACTCTGGGGGTGTTGTAGATGGAAGCGTGAGTGGAATCCCGCGGTCGAGATTGTAATCCAATCTGGGGAAGTGCGGCGATTGTGGGATGTAAATACAAGCGCCGGTCGGTAAAGTGTTGGTAAGAAAAGAAGCGCTATGATGCCGAAAAAAAAGCCAGTCTACCAACCCCCCTCGTAAAAGAATCACACGCTCCTCCGCGGACTGTATTGTATCACACGCTCCTCTCCGGGCTCTCCCCCTCGGCCACAACAGCAACCCCCAACCCCCTCTCCGGACTCTGCAGCACCAACTGCTCATGCCTCCTCGCGCGCACAAAATCACTCACGCTCTTAATCAGAATAAACCACCCCACAATCATCAGCCCATACGCCAACCAATCACTCCCCGTCACGCTCGCGCCAGGAGTCGCAGTCTGCGTCGCATCGGGGCTCTGCGCAACTTTATCCGGGTCGAAAGAGTGGGCGTTCGGATCCGCAGGGACGCCCGCGTTGAAATCCTGGCCGGAGTCGCTGCTGGGGTTCAAGGTAGCAGAGCGAAACCCGAAGCCGAACTGCACCAGGGTGATGCCGAGGCCAGCGCGGGAGCCGTTTTTGGCGGCGTGGGTGGTGTGGAGCAGGTAGGTGAGCAGGAAGCCGACGAGCTGGAAGGAGGTGCTTATCATGGCGTTCCAGAGGAAGCTGAAGAGAGAGCCGACGGGGAGGCCTTCGACGAAGACTTCGTCGCCGAAGGAGCCGGGGGCGAGGATGGTGGTTTCCCAGTAGGGTGGGGTTGCGTCGGCGGCGGCTTGTTCGTAGGTCTGTGGGTGGGTTAGTATATAGTGTGTGGTGGGTTACGGGGTGTGGCGTACCGGGGGCTTCTCCTCGAGGTCCTCCCCTCGTGTGGGCTTCGCGCTCAGGTTCGCCCAGACGCCGCCGTTGCCGCCGCCGTAGACGCGCCCGCTGGCCGGGGTCTGGGTGTTGAAGGTCGGCAGCTCGGTGACGCGGCGCTGGATGCCGGGCGGCGGGGGCGCAGGGTCGTCGTGCTGGGGATTCCCGCGCATGAGGCGCTGGCGGTCATCGCGGCCGTCTTCGTCCTCGTCGTCGTCCGAGTCGGAGTCGAATGTGTCGGCGAGGGTGCGGTCCTGTGGGGGGTTGTCGTTGCGGGCAAGGGGCTCGTCGGCGTGTGTGAGGGGGTCGTCGGAGAGCAGGCGGCGTGATGTCGGCGACGAGGCGCGGCTGTGGAAGGATGGGGGCGGCGAGGCAGGCGGCCACTGCTGCTGTGGTGCGACGGGCGAGTCTGCGCCTGCGTCTGCGTCGTCGTCGTTCGCGACCTGGTCCGCTGTCAGTGTGCGGTTCACTCGGAGCGCATCTCTCTAACGCACCCGTTGGTAGCCCTGGCTCGGCATGGCGGGCGCGCGCTGTGTCGATATGGCGTCGTAGGGGGGAGCTTGCGGTGGGAGACGGAGGAGCAGAAGCGGAGCGTGTCACGGCGTGTTGGTAAAGTCAACGTCAGGCGGCGATAGTCAGCGAGTCCAAGGTGACAAGCCGGCCAGGCGCCTGCTCAGACAGCCGCAGTCCCGGCGGTGCTGCGCCACCCACGGATGCGGTTAGACCGGTTTCTACCCCAGCCGCCCATCCCGCGATGCTAGCGTCATCGACCCATGCCTGACATTTTGGCCTTCTAACAATATGTGAAGCTCACCACCACTTCACCACACCACGTCCCAAACATGGCCTCCACAGTCCGCACCCCACTTCCCCCCCTCTACTCAATCACTAACCCCTCCCCCCCCCCAGATAGCAAAGCAATACACGCGCCTCCTGCGCCTCTGGCCCACCGACGCCCTGCGTCCCAACCTGCCCTTCACCCGCGCCATCGAAGCCCGCGCTTTGCCCTACGGCGTTCGCCCCGTGAACTCCCCACCCGAGTCATCTCGCACGCCCGCCAACACCTCGCCCGTGCCCTCTGCCGCCGAAGTGCCTGCGACAACAGCGACGACGCACGCCAACACCCCGCCGGCGCAGGAAAGCGCGCAGATCACGGCGCTGTTTTCGCTGCTGGAGAATCGGTATGCGAAGAGGTATCCGCTGGGGGAGGGTGTGCTGAAGCCCAGGAGTGCGCCGGCGCATTATGAGAATCTGATGAAGGAGATTGAGAGGGCGCCGCGGAAGACGTGGTGGGAGGCCAAGGTGGATGAGTGGAAGATGATGATCCGGTGGAAGTAGGAGGTGGATTGGATTGTATGATATTGTGAGAAGAGTAATTGTATGAGGATATAACGATAGACGGAGGTATCAAACAAATGAATCTGCACGACAAGAATGCACACAAACACCACCACCTCACCACCCACCCCTCACCCTCCTCACCCTCTCCCTCCCACCAACCCGCCCCGCAGTAATCCTCCTAACCCACCTCCGAATCGCCCACCCCCTTGCCAACGCCTGAAACGCCAAAACATCCCCCTCCAACCTCCTCCTCCTCTCCTCCACCACCGCCCTCCACCGCCTCTGCACCACCGTCGCTGCATCCACCACCCTCTGCCGCGCCAGCGCCACCACCTTGCTCTCGTGCGCCAGCACCAGCGCCCGGATCCGGCCCGCGACCTGTCTGCGCATCACGTGTGTGCGGAACTGCGCTTGGATCGTGCTAGCGGCGCGGTGTCTAGCGCTCATCGGCAAGAGTCTGCTGGCGAGGAAGGCAAGGGTGAGGAGGGTGAAGTCTTTGCTGGGGAGGGAGCGCGCCGACGCGTGCTGTGGCGTGAACAGGCTGGTGAACGAGTGCGAGCAGCCTGCTGCTGTGAGTTTGGCTGCGAGGCTGGTGCGGGTGGCGAGCGACGAGGGCAGGTATGTGTCTACGATGCACTCGAGGACTTTGGGGTCGGCGAAGGATGTGGTTAGGTTGGCGACGCGGAGGCCGTGGAGGCGCGCGATTGCGCGGGCCCAGCCTAGAAGCAGCGTCGTGTGCGTGTCCGAGCTAGAGTTTGTTGGAACTGCAAGCTCGCTCTCGCTCTCGCTGTCCGAGTCCAAGTCGTCTTCCTCAAACTTGTTGTGCCGTGTGTACCACTGCGTCCTAAACCGCTCCGTCTCCTTGGCAATGTGCGGCCAGTCGACAAGACTTCCAAGACCGTACTTGCCGACAAGCGACCAGAGGAGGCTGAGTGTCTTCTCGCGGTGGCCGTCGACAATCTCCGACGCAGAGACGGCGCCTGCAGCTTGGCTGCGGAAGCCGCCGACGCCTTCCAGCGCCGAAAGGGCCACTTGTACATTATAAGCCTTCTGTGCCCGGCCGATGGCTGGGTATTTGAGGTGCTGCGACAGCACCCAGCTATCGCTCAGCGTCATGTCCGAAGTCAAGAGCTCGCCGCTCGGCATCGAGATGGTCACCGTTTCGTCGTGCTGCGTGCTGGATGGGTAGAGAAGCAGTTCCACAAGACGCGTGAGAACAACGCCATCGCGCAGATCGATAGCCATGTTCTCGATATGGTACGTATACTCCTGCAGCGGGTACTGCACGTGCTCGACCTTGTACTGGAGGTGGCCGAGCGGTCGTGTGATGTCGCCGTGCGATGGCAGAAGCATAGTCGAGAGCTGGTGAAGCACATCGACAGACGTCTTGTATGCCGATGCAGACTGGAACAAGCAGCCAGAGAGAACATCTGCTCCCTTTGCCTGGTCCAGCAGCAGGATAAGCATTAGACTTCGCAGGGCGGTGCGTCTCCACGACCAGCCCTGCGATCCAAAATCATCCTCGCCACGTGTGATGCTAGCGATGCTGCCCACTCCGGGCTTGACCCGGACTGCATCTTCGTTCTTGATGAGGAACGCATCCAAGAAGTGCTCCATCGCACGTCGCTCAGCACGGAACATCCGCGATCCATCGTCAGAACATGTCGACCCGGTCGAGAGTCTAGACGGAGTGGTGATTTGGCGACCCACAATGGCTTCTACTGCTGCGCGGAGCGCACTGAGGTCGTACGTCTTGGTCCAAAGCGTCAAGAACTTCTTCCTCATCCCAACATCATCTTTGAGTCGCAAAGTCTGGGCTAGCAGATCCTTGGGTATGCTCAAGGCTCCAAATTGCAGAGAAGCCTGCAGCCGCTTATGTAAAAGAGGCATAGAAGGCTCGTGATACAAGGCGAGCATCTTCCTCCTGAGTTCTTCCGGGGTCTGTTCATCGTTTGGAGTGGCATCCGCCGAGTCGAACATGGAATTAAGCAGCTGCGTGATGGCGATCTCCTGATACGTGAGCCAGTTGTCTTCGTACATCTCTGGCCGCGCAATGTCCTCCTCAAGGACTGGGTACTTCTCGCGCGACTTCCGCTCTGGCTTCCCGACAACAGAGATCATCTGTATACCTGCAGGCGCACGCTCGGGCTTCTGGCGCCGCAGAGCAGCCGGCGGTGTCTTATCCGTGTGGAAAGGTGAAGATGAGGCAGGAAGAATAGGGCGTGTCTTCTTGATCCTAGGCTTCGCGTTCTTGATGGCTGCATTGTGCTCCTTCAGAGCCGCCTTGTGCGCTGCGAGACTGCTGGCTGCTGAAGCTGTGCCGTCGGCTCGCGATTTGATCGACTTGGTGCTGGTTGGCATGTGCTCACGGCTGACTTGTTCGCGCAACCTCTTTTGCGCTGAGCCTCCCGGTCTCGTTCGTACGTCTGACCTGACTTGAGAACGGACCTCAGACCTCACTGATGATGTCACATCGGAGCTCTTTGATTTGACTCGGGCCTTGAGCGGCTCGACGACAGCGGTGCTCTTTGTCAGGGCTTTGGGGAAGTTGATCTCGATGTGTGTACCGGTGCTCTTCTTCTCGATAATGGCCATGCCCGGGGGCACATTCTCCTTGCCGTCTCCAGAGCCCGCGACATCGCTAGAGAAAGAGACGCTCTGCAGTGAACGCGAAGACGTACTCAACGGCCCTCGCTTGGGTGGCGCAGCTAGAGACTTGCGCAAACCCTTCCTCTCCTTCTTCAGTGCTGAGACCAGGCTTGTATTGTCCTCGTCTGAGACCGTGACAAGATCCAGTCCAATGTCCGGCGATGTCTCTCGAGCCTTACGCGGCTCATGCACGGACTGTCCCGGGTGGATGGTGAGGTACGTGGTGTCGTCCGAGGGCACGTAGATGGTCCTGCGTCGCGGATCCTTATTGGTTCCCTTCTTGAGCTCTTTCTTCTCTAGCATGTCTTCCTGTAGCCTCATCGTCGCGTTTACGTTTGGCGACTCCGCATCCATCAAGACTTGCGAGACGCGCTTGCGATGCGACTTGAGGACTGGCGCCTCTGGCTCCGACGGCGCTGTCCTCCTGATCTTCTGTGCCGGCTGCCCAAGCAATGTGCTCTTCTTCATGCGCGCGCCCTCAGGCATGGCTGTTGCGCGACTCCTCCTCCGTGTGTCAACCTCGGCATGGCGCTGTTGCTGCTCCTCCTCGTGCGCAACATCTTCGAAGATGTCCAGGCTGGGATTGAACGTCGCTGGGCGCGCGGCGCGAGTGGGTCGGCGCGGCTTGACAGTGCGCGGCTTTGCTTGAATCTCGGTCGTGAACTCGATGTTTGCAGTCGTGCCGTCCTCGTCGTAGCTTGGCGCGTAAACGGACGAAGGGTGCCCGTAGCCGTAATGACGACTGCTTGAATACGATGCGCTCGAAGGGGCAGGGCACGGCGTGCCCGCTGCATATCTGTACATTGTGGGCTCTGGCGTATTCTGGACAGTTAGACGCGCCTGCGCAAAGTCGGTAGAGTCGTCGAAGCCTGGTCGAGTGTGGACGGGATGGAAGCCCTGTCTGTTAGTGGCGGGCGCTAAGGCGCTCTGTCTGTTTACGTATCCGGGGCGCCAGTTTCCCCAGCAACAACTCTCCTGACATGTCGCGTAGTACGCCATTGCTATGATGTAAGATCTCCAGATCTACAATCGAACAGGCCTCAAGCAAACAATCGCAGTCGTAGACCTTATTGAAGAAGATGTGTGGTATCGTGTTGAAGCACTGACTCGCAGGATGAGGCAAAACAAGGAAGTCTGAAATTACGGAAAGCCTGGACCAGCATCGAGGAATGCAGCGCTGTAGCCGCGCGCGATGCCTTCAAGAATTCGCTGTTGCCCTGACATTCGCGCAAAGGGACATGTCTCCCTCTGCCCTCCAGAGATTCCCTCAAACCTGCCTCTTGGGTAGATACACGCTCATCTCGAACCCGTTCATATACGGCAGAGTTGTGTTCTGGAAGCCGCTGTCCGGTGCGCGCAAGAACGATAGCAGGTCCTTATAACCTTCAGCGCCCGAAATTGTATTGTCCGTAAGGACGACAGCGCCGTGCCTTAGCTTTGGCAAGACGGTCTTCAGCGTTGGCAGCGCGAGTGCTGACCAGACTACCGACCGTCAGCGACACACCAACATTGGCACATGGCACTCACTGTCAAGCAAGAGCAGATCAACCTCAGGCACATCCTGCTTCAACGTCTCGAGCAAATCGCCAACCCTAATATCGATGTGCTGTTCGACACCACACTCTCTCCAGTATCCTTGCGCAATCGCGGCTTTTTGGCGCTCTTTCTCCGTCGCAATAACTGTGCCGGGCTTGCCAGTCGCAACTTTGGTCTGGACGCTGGCAAGAGCAAGATAAATCGTGCTGACGCCGAAGCTGGTACCTGCTTCGACAATGTTGGTCGCGCCCATAGCGTTGATCAGCTGGTACACGAAGTGGCACTTGTCCTCGTCTAGGGCGATGAACTTGTCAAGCATGAGCTTGTCAAATTCGTTCTTTGCGTCACCTTGACCTGCTAATTTGTCTTCGATGTCGCCGAGGATCTTCGAGGAGAAGACTTTCTTGTCGCTGGAGAGGGCAGCTTCTTGCTCTAGAGAAGCGGCGTGGAGACGGGAGAGCAGATCCAGCACATGCTGTGGTGCTCTGACTGGTGAGGGGACGGCAGGCATGGCTGCAGGCTGTGTTCGGAGCCGTTCAGATGGTTAGAACTTATGATTGAGATGTCGTAGCTTGCACGGGTGCGTCACGAGCTTTAAACTCGCATCTGCATGTTCTCCATCAGCGGAAACGTTCGCTTGCAACGGCCAACACGCAGTCTCGATAGAGCTAACAGGTCGTATAACTTCTGAGTTTTAGTGGAAGGAGCGGATCTGACTTCGTGCTTCACGAATCACTAAAGGCGAAGTAGCGGAAAGTGGGGTCATGCTGGTGATGTAATTGCCTAACACGGAAACACGCCTGCTCCCCACCTGGTCGTGAATCACACAGCATAATGCAGAGTTGCACCAATCTGACATTCACTTTCAACAGAAAGTCCGAGGAGCCAGGTCTATCAGAAAGAAACCATGATGACAGAGCTCGAAGCTATCCCATGTCCGCATGTTGTGCGTCAGGAAGCAACGCGGTCAATTGTGTCGGTGAATCAAGTACTGCGGTCAAGCGTTCTTTCTGAATACATGGGAGAGATACAAGTCTCACTTTGAGTATGACGGGGGGCAAGGGTAAAGCCCGCCACGAGTCAAGATGGCGACTACCCACACATGCATAGGAAGAAGCCCATCGGTCACAGAGCCAAGACGACGTCACTCACGAGCAAAAAGACAGGCATCCAAACGCTGAGACATTTTGCGTTGAGAAAACGTTCTCGATAGATCATCCCTCGCTTGCACACACCTGGGATGCGATCTCTCAGCCCTTCAACCCCACTGATGCTCGGCACGCGCCCAAGTGCCGATCACACGTCGATCCAACGCACAAAGTCCGACATTGATCACCAACGACAACATCGAGAAGCCCAGTTTCGCAACCCGAAACAGCAAACTGCGGGGGTGGATCCCAGTCCCACCGTCCGCCCCAGAGCCATATTGCTCATGCTATGCAATCCCCACGATCTCTCAGTGGCACTTGTCAATCGATAAACGATGAGAGTAGATTGCATGCGCCTTGAGCAAAGTTTCGGTTCGTGGGATCGTTCCAGCTGAGGCGCTGAAACCTCAGGCAGTGTTCCACAGCCCAAGGGACCGGAGTCGAAGCCGAAACTCAATTGCAACGTAGACGCAGGAACCGTTGCTCAACGGCTTTCTCAGGCCTTCATGTGCTGTGCTTGAACCTCGTATCTGGGGATCTGCAAGCACATGTGGAGTCGGCGATGCTGGCTTGGACTCATGGCACGTCAATGCTCCTTACGAGCAAAGTTTCGATAGCTACGGTACCTTAGTTCCGAGATTTGAAGTTTACGGGCTCTTAGTAGAACAAGAGCTACGATGCAGTTGCTCGGAGTGTTTCCCGCCTCGCCCAACACCCCGTCCCTCTGCACCAAGGCTAGGAGGTTGCCTGAACACGGCTTGGGCATTGGCCTGAAGACAACAATTTCAAACCACTTGATGTGTCAAACATCCGACGATGAGTCTTTCCCCGGGACCATCAATAGTAGCAAGTACCGCTATCTGCCGTGCCTCATCTCCACAACTCGGCGTTTGCTGGGATCAAAGATGGAAGATACCGTGTGTAGTACCATCGATACCATTTCTTGGCCTGAGCACTGTCTCCACTGAATCGCGGCCAAGGTTCCGACATGCGTGGTATTTGTCGAACTCAGCTGTTGCGAATACGAAAGAAGGAGGGGCTAGATCTAAGGAGGGAATCGTGCCTTGGCTGTATCCCAAAACAACTCCGATTTTGGCGTGCTTAAGCTCGCGTCTGCGGCTTGCTGGCGTTGGCCTGCTGCCCGGCCCTCCACTGCAGTAGTGCAGATCCCTGCCGCGTTCGGATGGTGAGCAGTCCGAGCCAATGGGGGGATTAACCCCAAGCCTGCAGCAGAGGCCTCCGACGCGCAGAAGCCCTCCGACTTGCAGACGCCCTGCGCTAACGTAGAGATAGACTGACGCAGGGCGGATAAGCAGAATTGGGATTGGAGATGTCTCCGCTAGAGTCTCTTCTGCAAGCCGCTCAATGTGCATTACGCGGCTCGTAGCTGGAACAGCTCACCGGTCAAAAGAAGATGATTGTAGTGAAGTTACCGAGAATAAATTTGTAGTTTGGTAGTGTATAGTAAGCTAAAGTATAGCGGTACTGAAGTTGCAGTAGCTATTGTGTCTGCGTACGCAAGGGCGTGCAAAATGGGGAAAGAAAGTTTTAGCTTGCCAAGTGAAGTATGTTCCAGTGCACAAGTAGCCTTTTAAAATATAGGAAAGTCTGTCTATAAGTGGTATCATGTAGAAAGGAAGAACGAGTCGGAGAAACGTGGTGCATGGCGGGGAAAACTAGGGAAACTGATAAGGTTACCGAGCGTGACATGCACATTTCGAAGGTCGATGGGCCATTCTCTAGATGTTGAGGTAGCTCTCATGGTTTGCAGCCGCACCTGGCTTCTGAGCGCAAGCAATCGTGAGAACCATCTTTGTCTGGTACTTCTCGCATTCGTCCCGGATATCCTTCCGGTTCCAAAACCACTCTTCGCCTTGAGACAGGCGGACGAACTTTCCGTAGAGATCCTGGTAGAAGTGGCGCCCAAGGTATGCCATCATGCGGCTAGCATCCACGACATCTTGTGGCGATGGTGTGGAAACGCCGTTGCTGCTTGGCGCAGCTCGCGCAACAGCCTTGGGAGATCCGAGGTATGCAGGAAGTGCGACTCGGGCACGCCGAATATTCTCAAGACCAACGATCTCCATGGTGTCGAGGACGCTCTCGGATGGTACCATGCTGATGTTGTGGGCTTCGAGCCTGCAAGTGATGTGCTCGTCGACCCAATTCTGAAGCTGTGGTCCCTCGCCGTTCATGTGAGCATCAACGGAAAGGATTTCGATGGAACCTCCGGGCTTGAGTACACGCATGCAATCGAAGAAAGAGCGTGCCCATTCATCGTTGCGGAGAGAGGTGGAGACAAAGCGTGAGACGACGACGTCGAAGTAATTGTCAGGAAATGGCATGGCCGATGAGATAGAAGGCGAGAACAAGGAGTGATGGTTCAGTGGTGCAGGGTGTGACGTCGGGAGATTGGAGGTGTTGGCTGAGGACAGAGTGTATACGGTTGCAGCAGGATAGCGTGTAGCCAATACCCAACCATCTGCAAGATTGCCATGAAGGTGAAGCACTCTCCTTTGCTCTGCTGGCCGGCTGTTGGCAAGCAAGTCGTGTGCGGGAGACTGGAGCTGCTTGTTCTGTGTCAGGCGCTGGTATGCTGTCAAGGCCCAGAGACGCTTCTCGAAAACGACCTCTTGGAGACTCTCATCATCATCGTCGAGGCCTTCCCACTCTTCACTTAAGCGCGCAGAGACGATGCGAGCCCCGGCGCTCTCCATCTTACCAAGAGCGCGGGCGAAGGGTCCTTGCGCGGCCTTGGAGGGGCCGTCACTCATGCGGCTGCCGGTGCGCGACTCGACAGGCTCCATCTGAATGTTGCTCGCATATGTCGAGTCGACGGTCTGTCGAGGTGGAGGTGGTCGTCTGTTATCGACGAAGGTCGGAGGTGTTACAGGGGAAGGTGTCTTGGAGATGGGCGAGTGGTCATCGCCGTAAATGCTGTCCTCTGAAAGAAGATCATCGTGCCGGCGTGATGGCTGGGAGAAGATGCTTTGGTTGGAGAATCCTGTACGAGCCGACGACGTCGTTGTTGTGCTGTAGGAGTTGTGTGAGAGTGTAGAGTACGTCGACTTTACACGATCAGCATCGTGTAAGGGCCGCCCTGTGTCGATCCTTCCTGTGACGGGAGTTAGCTGAAGCACAGCGTTTTGAATCGCGATCGTTGTGATCGCCAACGGCACCGACCAATCTCCCAAGAACTTGGAAAAAAGGATCGTTGTTGCGCAATGAGCGATGCAATCGCGTGGTTCGCAGATCACAAGATAAGACCGAGCAGGGGCTTCATGCACGTACCTCGTGAACCCAGACCGGGTGATGGCAACTGTGGAAGAGCACCTGTGGGTGGAGGAGGAAGTGACTGCACTGGTGGCGGTACATGGAAGCGTTGTTGGTGTTGGTATTGAAGGTCAGGGTTAGAGCGGTGTGATGGTCGCCTCTCTTGAACCTGAGGGACAAGCTCGCTGGCCGCAGGAGTGACAACAGGAGACGGAGTTTCTTGCGGCGAAGGAACAGCAGCAGAAGCAGGCGGCACTGGTGATGGATCTGAGATGTTGGTTTTCAAGGCAGGCACCTTGGGTATCTCTTGGACACCTTTGCCTTTTCCAAACCAGCCAAAGCCGCCTTTCTTGCTCCCAGAAGCGCTGGACTCGACCCTTACACTTCGATTGCTCCCCGATGATTGCGAAGTGGCAGTGGAAGAGCGTCTGGTGACCTCTTCCTCCTTGGCCTTCCTTTGCTTGCGAGCTCCTACTGTCTCGGCATGCTGAGGAGGGACGTCGAAAGTTGGAAACATTCTGGTGATGAGTGGATGCGATCGACCAGTGAATGGAGTATTGGGCCTAGCTGGCGCGGGATGCGATCTTGACTATGAACATATACGGAGACAGAGAGCACGAGGATTGCACATGTGTTGCACACATGGATGGAATCACACGGATCATATCACAACGCTGCACACGGCGCCGGAACTGACTCTGTGCTCGCGTACTCGCGTACAGCTGTGCGCCCCATATGGCTAGCATTGGAACGGTTGGCGTCTCGCTCCGTGGCTTCGAGGAGAAATCTCGAAGGGTCGTCAGGATTGATGCCTGGTGGGCTTGTCCAGGATGCACGTTCCTGACACGCATTGGCTAGCAGGGACTCTGACTCTCGATGGCGGAGATGGCGTCGCACGGCAGCCAGTCAAGCTGGCGGAGAATGAGTTCCGCTCCCGCGAAAGCGAACCAGTGGAGTCGCACAGACCACCTTAATTCGCAAGAGCCTTGACGCAAGAAGGATCTTCGGCCACATCACTACTTTCACCCACTTTTCCTACCGTCTGCAACTCAACAACACCAACGGCTCCGACTGCATGGTAGCTTTGAGCTTGGATATGGGTCCCTGGCCCGCGGTGATGCCACCTTCCAGAATCACATCGGCCAATACGTGCAGGGAAACGCTTTTAGCTGCCCCGTTCCACGGCTGTCCAATAACGCAGCGTGGGTGGCCTCATCAGGTACTGCCCGCTTCGTGCCTGAGAGGCGCGTCTCTTGGACCGCTTTGCCTAGACGCTTTCCCCTGTCATTATCAGTCCGATTCACCCATCATCTCCGAACGCTCGGCAGTGATGCTGGTATTATCACCCATCATGCTGTCTCAGATACGTTTTGCTTGCAAAGATCGAGATGAGATCAATCGTTGAAGCAAACACGGGATGATGCCAGCACAATACACAGCTGATATGGCCATGTAACAATTCGATCGTCATACCGACACGACCCCAGGGGAACCCAGCACCGCGGGCGCACACGATCTCCCAAAGGGGTGGACCTGCGGGATCCCAATGTTCATGGCGCCATCTCGGTACAGATAAGCCGACAAGCGTGCGGCATTGTTAACAGGATGAGGTAAAGGGCCTGGTACGCCGTGTGCTAGTGAAACCTTCGACCCTGTGGCTTCATGTAGGACAAGCCACTAACTAGACGACGGCTTGCAGGGCCGTGGGTACGTGCGCTACCATAGTATGCGTTGGAGCAAGCAGAGTATCAACCCTCCGAAAGGAGGACATCCGACATTACTCGTAGGCTACTACGACTAGTCGGGTGAGGTGTCAAACTGACCTTTTAAGTACACTGGTCGTCGACCTTCGGGAGTTGTGCACATCCTCCGGCTTGAAGTATCTTATACTTTGCCCTCGCTAACTGCGACTTCACATCAGCAATCATGGGGTTCGCGGCTTACAAAGCCCGTTTGAATGACATTGTATCTGGCTCTGTTGTGGGGCGGTACTTCCACCTTGAGGGATCAGGTCATGTAAGTCCACAAAGCGACCGAGTGTCACGAGCAAAGCTGACGACTGTAGCCCAATGAGATCAAGGGCGCGAGGTTCACCACTGAGCTGCGAGCCGGTTTGACAACCTTTTTCACTATGGCGTATATCATTGCTGTCAACGTGAGTAGATGTCTCGGATCTTGAGTTTGACAGCGGCTGATTGCCCATGTTTAGGCTTCTGTACTCACTGACTCGGGTGCCACATGCGTCTGCAACGATGCAAACGATCCTACATGTCTCAAGGACACAGCCTACAACCTCTGCCTGGTTGAGGTCAACCGAGATCTCGTCACCGCCACCGCTGCCATTGCTGCATTTGGTTCCTTCCTCATGGGCATCAGCTCCAACCTTCCAGTTGCTGTTGCACCTGCCATGGGTCTCAATGCCTACCTTGCTTATCAGATTGTCGGCTTCCACGGAACTGGACCGATCAACTACCGCGTTGCTATGATGGCTGTGTTTGTCGAGGGCTTCATCTTCATTGCCCTGTCTCTGCTCGGCATTCGTCAATGGCTTGCTCGCATCATTCCCGCTTCCATTAAGGTCGCTTGTGGTGCCGGTATTGGCCTCTTCCTCACATTGATCGGCCTGTCCTACTCTGCCGGTATTGGTGCTATCACCGGCTCAAAGGCCACCCCTCTTGAGCTTGGCGGCTGCCCTCCGCAATACCTTGATGAAGACACTGGTGCTTGTCTTTCCCACAAGGCAACCTCGCCCACGATGTGGCTTGGATTCATGGTCGGTGGAGTGCTGACCGCGCTTCTCATGACTTACAAGGTTCGCGGTGCTATGATCGTCGGTATCGCACTCGTCTCCATCTTCTCCTGGCCCCGCGACACTTCCGTCACCTTCTTCCCCAGGACTGAAATTGGTGATTCTCGCTTCGAATTCTTCAAGAATGTTGTCGCATTCCACCCCATCAAGAGAACCCTGGCTGTCCAGGACTGGACTCTTTCCACGATCGACGGCAATGTTGCTGGCCAGTTCATCCTCGCTGTCTTCACTATGTTGTACGTCGACATCCTGGATGCTACTGGCACCCTGTACTCTATGGCTCGCTTCTCTGGTGTCGTTGACCCCGATACTGGCGACTTCCCCAAGAGCACCATTGCCTACAGTGCTGACGCTTTTGCCATCTCTATCGGATCTCTCTTCGGCTCCTCCCCCGTCACAGCTTTTGTCGAGTCCGGCTCCGGTATTCAGGAGGGCGGTCGTACTGGCCTGACGTCCATGACTACCGGTGTTTGCTTCTTCATCTCGCTCTTCTTTGCGCCCATCTTCGCGTCCATCCCACCCTGGGCAACTGGTGGCGCCTTGATCCTCGTCGGTTGCATGATGATGCGCGGAATGACCGCGATCAACTGGAACTATCCTGGCGACTCAATCCCGGCCTTTGTCACGCTCATGTTCATGCCCTTCTCCTACTCGATCGCGTACGGCCTGGTCGCTGGTATCATGTGCTATGCCATCATCAACACCTTCACTTGGGCTCTCGGCGCTGTCTCGCGCGGACGCATCCTGCCTCCTGACTACGACGACAAGGAGTACTGGAGCTGTAAGTTTATCTCCCCTTGCACATCGTCGTCCACAAAGCTAATGTCTTCAGTCCGCGCCGACTCAGCTCGCAACCAGCCTTGGTTCATTCGCGCCATGAAGGGCGACAAGCGGTTCTGGAGGCCCGAGTCAAACGACTCGTTCGAGCTCCAGTCTGCGGAGATTCGTACCAAAGAATAGGTCGTCTCCGCTCGTGTTGTTATCAGCGTATCGTAGTATTTTAGTAACGAGCCACATGCACCAAAACATAGCCTTTACACCCCCTCTTCCGCTCAATGAGTCGATTTGCTGCATTGTCAGTTGGGCACATCCACCTTGAATCATGAAGAAGCACTTGAAGTCATTGATGTGCATATGGGTGTGGTATCTGTGCGCACCCCCGAAGCCACTCGTCTTGGGACTTTCCGAAAATCGCGCAGCGGTAGTGGTGTGGAAACCCTGGCGGCCCTCGTAGCGACTTCGGCACGCGCTGACTCGCAAAGTTTATCTGACAGCGGTGATAGGTGGAAGGCCCCGAATCCCTCCTACCGGATGGGGGATCTGCAGAACGGCTCGGTCAAATTCAAGCGAAAACGAAGAACACGACCATGTCTTGCTTCCCTGACTTCACGTGTCTCGCCATCGATGTGCGTTCCTTCCTGACCTGCAGCAAAAACGTGCAGATTGACCCGAACGCTGGGCGCGGCGTGGATCCATGTCGAAGGCAATATCAACACCATCCGCCCAAGCATCGAATACCTGATCCTGTGCGACGGAGTTCCCGTCCATGTCAAGATACGGCATCAGCGGAGATGAAACGGCTTAGCTCATAGCACATCATGATGTCGCAAGACGAGGCGGGGTGTAGAAAAGCATTCATCCCGCCGGATCCAACGGTCTGTCTGAAATTACAAAATTGCCAGATACGGCTCTATTCCCCACGAGTCTCGCTTACTGCAACATCGATACCATCCCTAGAATACGTTCACCGATCATGCGTCTAGCCCTTGTATCAATTTTGTCTGTTGCGGCGGCAGAGAAGCTTCTGTACCGCAACACATTCAGCAACAGCTCCGCGATCGCATCCTGGATCGCCGAAGGCCCCGTCACCGCGAATGTAACCAACAACACGCTGACCCTCGGCGGCGCGGGGAAAATCGACGACTACTTCGTGTACTGGCTTCCTGAAATCTTCCCGGACCAGATCAGAATATCATGGGATTTCCAACCCGTACAAGAGCCCGGACTCGCCATGTTTTTCTTCGGCGCGACCTCAGTCTCCGGCGGGAGCATATTCGATCCCAGCCTCAAGCCGCGCAACGGGAGCTATCCGCAGTACCACTCCAGCGACATCCGGCTGCTGCACGCGAGCTACTTCCGGCGCAGGTGGCCCGAGGAGAGGCAGTTCCACGTTGCGAATCTAAGGAAGAGTCCTGGGTTTAACCTTGTGGCGCAGGGCGCGGATCCGATTCCCGATGTGGAGGATACGCAGGGGAAGTATTATAATGTGACGGTTGTGAAGGATAAGAGGGAGGCGAGGTTTTATATTAACGGGCTGGAGATTTTCAGCTTTGATGATACGAAGACGGATACGGGGCCTGTTGTTAGGGAAGGTAGGATTGCGTTCCGTGGTATGCAGCCGCTGGTTGCTAAGTATCGTAATTTGGAGGTGTGGTCGTTGTAGCTGCCGTGAAGGTCGTCGATTTTTGGAAAGTAGCCTTGGATGGTCGAATACCTCGTGCACGAATACTATGATTGAGCACACTTACTGTCAGTCGCTTGAGATGAGGTGGAGGTCTTGTGCTGTTGCTGTGAGCTTCCAATTTGTTGGTGTCAACCTCCGGCTCCGGCCACCGCAGCAAGGAGAAAAAGGTATTACGACTCACTCTAATAGTGAGACCTAGCTAGAACAGTACTGTATTGTCAGTCAGGCATGGAGTTGGTACGTTGTGGGAGTTGATGTCTGAATCCATGATTCGTAATTGGACGATACCGCTAATATCACGAACCGTTTCGACTACATGGCTGGCTCTAAACTCTAACGACCTCTACTTTACTGCTCTTCTCTTTTTCCAAAAAGTCCTGCTGTTCGATCCTGCTCTTCTCAACATCAACAAAGAAGTACAGCCACGCGCAGCTAACCAGACTCAACGCAAAAAGGAAGTAGAACGGGCTGCTATTATTCCCCGTATCGTCAATAATAGCACTGCTAACCAACGGCCCAATAAAGGCACTCGTCTTCCCCACAATCGAAAACAAGCTGAAGAACAGAAACTCCTTGCCGCGCGGCGTCACTTCGCTGATCATCGTCTGCGAGTAGCTGTACCACGGGCAGACCAGCAGGCCGTAGAAGGTCTGGTACACCCAGACCTCCCATGTCTTGTGGAAACCGAAGGCTTGCGTCCAGATTCCGATCATGCCCCAGCCGTCCAGGAGGACGATGCAGACGGCGATTACCATGAACATGGTTTTTGTGGACAGCCCGTAGCGCTTCTGGATCTGCCAGAAGGCGGCGATGCCGACGGCCTGCGCGGCGATGCCGACGATGAGGAGGTAGGTGAGCTGCAAGCTGTTGTATGCGACGATTTCGTTCTGCAGGGTTCCGATGACGGTCACGGTGGTGTTGAGGCTGTCGCCGAGCAGGAAGTAGCCAACGAGGTATGCTAGGCTCTGTCTGAGCTGCCAGATCTGCGTCATGGCGTAGCCGAGCTGCTTGACGCCCGCGATGATGATGTTGGTGCGTCCGGGATCCTGGCCGGGGCGCCGCTTTTCGAGTACGAACCAGGGGATTGCGCATAGGATCCAGACGCCGGTTGCGAACGCGATTAGTACAGAGAGACCCCAGTTGTTGTTTGCGTCACTGTCGTTGACGTGCAGCGCGAACATGATGCCTACTATGACGGCTAGGATGAGGATCTCGAAGACGGACTGCACGTAAAAGGCCGTGTTGGATAGCTCGTTTCTCTTCATCATGTCGGCGAAGTCGTATTCTGCACAGGTGATGCGCCCATCAGCAAACTCATCGGCCTTGATTCGCAGGTCTTTTGTGTTGCGAGCTAGTCCGGGGAACGCGGCTGTCCAGAATGTAATGGTGGTTTGATACGCGATGAGGCCTACGATGTAGAGTCCTACACCAATGTGCCAGTCTTCTTGGGTGTGGACGCCGAGCCAGCCGAATCCGATGCCAAAGGCAATAATGGAAAGTACGATCAGGATGTTTGGTCGCCAGGAGCCGAAATCAGCAAAGGAACCCAGGATGAGGAAGACGACAATCTGGATGGCGAAACTGATGCCATTGCTGAGAAGAACGATGCTGTTGATGGTCCTGTCTCTGCCGAAGAAATGGAGCATCTCGGAGTCGCCTGCGGCCTGATACATGAGGTTTTGGAAAGCCGTGGGCCCAAAGTTGAACAGCGTGAGCCCATTGTCGCCGACGTAGTATGAGTAGTATGCCCAGATCTCTTTCCTGGTCGTCTCGTACTGGGGGTCGAACTGATCAGGCGCAACTGGCGTCTCAGCGTCAATTGTTGGGATGTCGATGGCGCCCTTCACGGGGTCTTCAGCTGGCGCGGTGAGAGGCGCAAGCCCGGGGTCGTTCGAAGCCATGATGTACTGCGGGAACACCAACGTGCGAGAAAATCGACACGAGAGTGAGGTTTGCGAGGAACTCCAAGTTTAAAACGAAGAAACTTCTTCTGCCCACGCCAGCAGTCGGTTATTCCCTGCTAGTGAATCTGTCATGGTTCCCGCTGGCTTGATAGGATGGTGCGGTTATCGCGCAGGATTGTAACGCATCTGGATCTGAATCCATGAGATGATGTGCGAGCTCAGGGCAGATAGGCCTATCAACGAGGAGGTTTGCACGGAGCCATGGAGAAGAGGAGCCGCTAACAAGCTCGCGCCAACGCGATCAAGCTTCCGCGGCGGCAAAAGCGGGGCTCCCAACTGCCGCATTCACATAGACGCACTCATTCCACGGTCGTCTTCGTGCAACCGGATCTCAATCATCTCACTCTGGCTTGCTGCGTCTTGAGATATGCAACTTCTGAGACGACATGAATTGTGCTGAGCTCCCAATCGAGGGTGATATCTCCAGTCGCTCTCCTCGTGAAGTTGTCGCCTCATGCCATGTCCTGATATTCATGGTCCATTGAACGTTCAACCTCTAAACCATTGCACAACTCGTACACATCAACACCCACAACTACCCTGCCGCTCAACCTTCTCCAACCCCCTCATCCTCCTCTTACTCCCCCTTTCCTTCACACCAGCACATAAACCCCAACCGCCACCACCCCACATACCAACTTGCACTCTGCACACCACAACACCCATCAAAATCAACCTCCTCCACAAACACCCCCTGAATCGCCCTCGCAGCTGGATGTGAGTACGCCGTCTTGGTGGAGTGCGGAGTGGGGGTTGGCGTGCTTTTCGATGTGGTCGTGATGGTAGTTGGTTTTGGAGACGAAATGGAGTGGCTTGAGCGGTGTCGATGGGTGACTGAATTGATCGCCCAAAGGCGAGGCGTGTGCGAGGAGATGTTGTTGCTGCTCATGCGCCGCCGGGATGTGCGTGTTGTACTACGTGTTGGTAGCCATGGTGTTGTCTAGGGACGTCCGGTGAGCGGGAGGCTAACCATGCAGATGAGAATCACCGCTGCCCTTTCTTATATATCAGTGTGCAATTTGCGGTGCTCAGCCGCATGCTGACGCCTTATGTCTTGTGCTGACGGGCTGTTGTTCTTCTTTCCGTACGCGGCATGGTGAGAGGCTTTGCAGATATCCCGAGATCGATGGGCGGAGTGCTTGAGCGAGCTTGCTGATCGAACATTTTCTCTATTCTTAGCTGGCTGCGTGAGTCGTGTATGGTGTTAGATAGATATACGTGTATTGATGTGTTTAAGATGCTGGTGTTGTCATTGTAATGCGAAATCAACCACAGTATCTTATGGGAAGGAGCAGCCCTGAGCTCTTTCCCTTCAAACAACAGCCTTCTAAGCAACACACGTCAATCCAATGCAACCTCTCTTTCTGATTGTTTCCGTCTAATGCACCATGCACTCATAATTCGTAACTCATATCATGGCATATCCATCTACTTCCTCTTGCCCTTCTTTCCGCCAGTCGGCACAGTCTTCAATGCAGCATGCTTGGGAAACTTCTTGAGGTGATCGTGCATTTTGGTCTTGGAAGGGAAGTCGGCATCACACCCGGCGCACTTGATTCCGCTTGCACTGGCAGATTGGTCTGCCTCTGCTTGTTTGGCGGCCCTTTTTGCGCGCTTCTTTGCAGCTGCACCCAGCTTTGGCCCTTGCGTTTCGTCGTTTGGTGCCTCGGTGTCTGGAGTCTCCGTACCGGGCTGAGGCGTCGATGCGCTGGTGGATGCCATGCCGGCGAGGCGGGCTTCGATGTCGGAACGGGAAGCGTATTCGTCGTCTTCGTCGTCTTCATCGTCATCGGCTGGCATCGGGGGAGGTGCGTCGTCAGCGAGAGGTACAGGCTTGGGCTCTGCTTCTTGATCTGCGTCGGATGCTGTGTCTTCCAAGTCGAGATCTTCCGCCTTTGTCGTGATATGCTCCACATGGTCATCCACCAGTGTGTATGTCTGCGCCTCCACTGCATCGGCGTAGTCCTCGGCAGGGGTCACGACACCACTGCTGGCCCCAAAGTCGTCGAGGTCCAGATGTGCATTGTCCTTTTGCATCTTCCTCTTCAGGTCCTTGAGCGCTTTCTGGTGCTTCTTGCTCTTCTCGTGTGCCTCGTACTGGCGCTCGCTCTTGAACGTCTTGTTGCAGGCGACACATTCGTAGTGCTCCTCCTCGATCTCGTCCTCCGACTCCTCCAGCTCACTTGCGGGCCTCTCTGTGGCCCAGCTCGGCAGCTCCTGTGCGTCGCGCTCCAGCTTTGCGTTGAGCTCTGCGCGTGCCCTCGCTGCTTGGGCCTTCCTCTGCTCACGCTGGGCTTTGGCTTTGTCCTCGGCGGACCGCGTGTCGGGTGTGTATCGGGGATCTCGCTTGCGGACGAAGGCTACCAGTGTCCGGACTGCGTCGTTAAACTCGCGCCGCCCGTCGTCGCGGTGCTTTTTGTTCTCCTTCTCGGCCAGTCGTCTTGTGTAGCGGTCTGGGGCGTCTGCGAGGCGGTACACGTCCAGCCAGGCGAAGCTCTTCGCGGTCGCAAAGCCGTCCCAGGCGGCGTAGAAGTCGCGCACCACGCCCTCATAGTCGTCGTCCTGGTGGCCGAAGGAGGGGTAGTTGGGTATGTCGACGCCCTCGTAGTCGGCGGCGTACTCTTCCTCCTTGGCGAGCTGCTCGAACGTCTCCCGCACGAAGCCGAAGAAGCCGCTCGGTGCGTCCGTGTACTGGACGTTGCTGCGGAAGCGTCCCATCATGCGCGTGATGTCCTCGGGCGTCGTGACCTTCATGTTCCCCTGGTACTGGTCCTCGCCCTGGCCCTCGCCGGTGCCGCCGCGCAGAATGTCGGCCTCGTGTGCATCGTACCAGGCGCGCTCCTGCTCGTCGGACAGCACCTGGTAGGCGTGCTGCACGTCGGCGAAGAGGGCGGTGGTGCGCTCGACGTCGCCATAGTTGCGATCGGGGTGCAGCTCGAGCGCCTTTCTGCGGTACGCCTTCTTGAGTCTGTCCAGATCAGCAGTGTTTTGCATGTGAGACACGGCACAACGCACTCGTCTTGCGTCGCGGCTCTCTCCACGCCCAGCAGCTCGTAGTAGCTCGTCTTGATGGCGCCGCTCTCCTGCTGCTCAGCAGCGCCGCCCGTCGACTGCGATGCGCCCATGCCGCGGACAAGTCAGGCTTCAGTCGCTCAGCGCTCGCTCGAGTTGCTGCGCCGGAGTGGCTTGAGCCCGAAGCAGTCTAAGATATTCGAAGCGCGTCGCCGATGTCATCGGAACCAGCTCGGAACCACTCTGCGCGCGGGCGGTGATTGGGCGGCACGCGAAAAACCTGAGCCAGCTGTGACGAGGCGACAGCGCGTCAAAGAGCCACATGCCCGGGAGCAGTCTAGCCACAGCACCGAAATGGACTGCGCAATTTTCACCGTTGACGCAAGTCGCGCCTTGCTTTTTCTTCATAAAGCGCACATCCCCCGCGGCGGCATGATCCTGCAGAGCAAGTCTGGAGACTGGAGATTCACTGGAGATTCACTGGAGCCCCGGCAGTCGATCCACCCCGTCCACACACATGACCACCGGATAAGATCGCAGCCACAGGATCCCAACAAAAGGCGCAGAAGACGTTGGCCCCCATCACGTCCTCACGACTTCAAGACCCCGCGACCTCAAGACGCTGAATGCACCTGCATCGCCGTTTGATCACCACAGGGTGCTGCCTTGAGCCCTAGAAATCACTTGCAGCGGCTGAGATCCGGACAAAGCTTGACAGCGGCCAGCGAGCCACCCAGGACTGCCCCCGCGCCCACGTGGTTGTGTCCCAGCCCTTGAGTCGCCAGCCCTATCCGCCACCCACGGTTCAAGCACCGCACCAACGCAGTTGCAACCGAACATGAAGTTCGGCCACGTTTTCAAGCAGTGCCTGCGGAACGAAGGATTCCCGCCCGAGTGGGTCGACTCGGCCATCTCCTACAGCCAGCTCAAGAAGGTCATCAACCGCCTGACCGACGAGCTGCAGCAAGTTGGCCTGGATCCGCAGACCCTGTCGAAGCTGCTGAAGCATGTCGAGGATTACAATGCCTCGGCCGGCCAGGAAGGCGACATGGATCGCCCCTTCGAGTACATCCTGAATGGCGACGCGGCCGGAACCACGTCACCCAAGGCGAAAAAGCCGTTCCACCCAAAACTGCTGTTCTATGTGAACGAGAACAACGGCCATGTCGACAGCGCCAGTCTCGACGACGAGACAAAGCGCAAGCTGCAAATGCTGGCCGTAGAAACCGGTATGACAGACCTGCGTGTGTTTGAAGACGCAGATTCCCAAAAAGCCCAAGACCTGGCCACAGGCGCAGTCCATGGCTCACGACCCGGCTACCGCACCGTCGAAGTCCCTCTAACATCCGACACCGAGTTCTTCACCCAACTCACCAGCTCCATCGCCGGGCTCGAGAAGCTGCAAGAGCGCGAGGAAAAGCGCATGCACAACTCCATCGAACAACTCGGCGGCCAAATCGCCAAACTCACCGACGCAAACAAGCGCTCCAACAGGAAAACCATCACCGCATGGCGCCAAGTCTTCCAAATGTACATCGAGGAAGGCATCTTCTTCGGCACCACCGAAGCAGACCACAAATCCCACGACGCTGACAAAGCAACCCAGCGCCTCGCCGAATTCAGCAACAAGATCGCGCGCGCCGGCCTCGTCGAGCAATTCAAGAAGAAAGAAAACATGGCCGCCCTAAACATGTTCATGCACATCAACCGCGAGATCCTACAGGGTCTGCGCTTCGGCGAGATCAACCACGCCGCGATGCTCAAAATCCTCAAGAAATTCGACAAGCGCACCGCGCTGGGCGTCAAGCGCTCGTTCCCCAGACAGGTCGCGTACCCGCAGTTCAGCGAGCACCTGGCCAAGGCCGTGTGCGCAGAGGTCAACACAAGAATCCTCAGCAGCGTGCCCCAGCTCGACGACTACAGCTGCCCCATGTGCTGCGAGATCGAGTGGCGGCCTGTGAAACTGTCCTGCGGACATGTGTTTTGCATACGCTGCTTGATCGTCATGCAGAACAATAAACAGCACAATTGCCCCTTCTGCAGAGCAAAGTCCGTTTTCGAAGCCAATTCAGGTTCGTTGCACACCCACCCAGCACAGCATCTCAATCTGGATAAGACTAACACCACTCAGATAACCTCGACAATGAACTCGCAGCCTTCCTGAAGAAATGGTTCCCCGACGAAGTCAAGGCCAAGCAGCGCTACAACGAGCACATGGCTGGCATCGACCAGTACGGCGAGGTGTATGCTGAATCAAAGTGCGTCGTCATGTGATCTCCCCCCTCTCATACGGGGACGATGAATTCTTGCATGGAGAGTGCTAAGCCTGCGTAGGTTTTTCCGCGGAGGATCGCTGTGGTAAGTGCTGTTGTTTTAGCGACGCCAAGACTTTGAGCTGACGCGGTGCAGGCATATGGTGTAAATGGCAGAGTGGCTGTTTGGCATGGCATAGCGTGGTTGTGTTTGGTTTTTTTGGCGTTTGAGATACCCCCACGTACTGAGTATGAGCAGGGCTGCGAGAGCCCGTTTCGTTGGCATGGAGAACGAGTTCTTGTCTGATCGACTTGTTTTTTTGTCGGTGTGAGGATGTGATGTTTAATCTGTGCAGTCTGTAGAGCTTCACGAACGTGAGATGGCGTGCATCGAAGAACACAAGGGGCCTGGAGTCGCTCTGAGATGGCCACACAGTGTTCAACTGTCAGGCATCGTACACCATCGTGTAGTTCCCCATACGAGAAACTTGAGAAGATCACTTTCTGCCAGGCGTCAGTCACGTGTGACGCGTATGCATGCCCAGGTGGAGGTGCCGAAATGCTGATCTACACGTATGAGCGAGGTTTCTTAGTATACTCGGATCGTGCTCGTGTTTGTGGAGGTTTCTTGCAGGCGAGGACGTCATACTGTACCGGTACATCACTCCTGTATGCGCTCGTACGGCGCGCTAAGAGATCCTGACGAGTGATCGCGCTGCTGTCGTAGTAGAACAAGTACGACGCCTACTCATCGGTTCTGACATACGTCCCTCTGTGTACGACCCTGAAGTATGTCACTGCAAGTTGCTGCCGGGAGAGGACAACATCGCTTGTACCTGCGCGAACTGCATGGAGATTCCTTGCCCCACCGCATCCTGTTGGGATAGTGTGCGGCGATCCGGCCCCTCCCAACACATGCGAGCGTTGCTTGTGCAGTCAAGCATTCGCTGGCTGATGGGCAACTTTGCACCGTCATGATATGTGGAATGATTGGTGGCCGTGGGTGTCGATGGTGAAACATTGGCTTCTGCCTCGGCTCCACGCGCAAAAAGTTGTGGATGCGCAAGCAGATCACCGCATCCTCTAATTTGGCACGCCCGCGGATACGGAAAGAGCGAGCGGTAATCAGTCCTGCTTTCGAGATGCCTGCCATGTCTCCAACCAAAAGAGTCGACGCTGAAATTCGACAGCTGCAAAGGGGAAGGAGGGCACTGGAGATGTCGGCTAAACAGCAACGATTCGTCCTGTGGTTCGCTATGCAGCGATTGCCATGGCCCAAACCACCGCTGACGACTGCACCGAATTGGAAGCTGATCGGTGTCTTGACTCCTGCGCCATAGCTGTGCGAGTAGCGGCTTCGGGCGATGGACTGCGAGCCGCATAGAGGGTCCAGTGGGCCAGTGTGCTCGAGCTCGCTTTCCCAGTCTCACCAGCACTGTGAGCATCTCCACGTTCGTATACAACCGTCTCAAGTCGCACGGCGGGAGGGGCGCCTTTATCTCCAGGACACGAGGCTTGGTTGCAGCATCTGGCGGAGCTGGCGTGAGCTTACTTTGAAGCCTTCCCCTTCAGCAATGGGTGCCGTCCAAGCGCCCGCGGCTCTGCGCTTTTTGGGAATAGTCAGGGGCGCATCGGTTGTTTCACCGACAGGGGACTCCACCATCTTGGGCGACTAGCCAATCACAGCGCCACGAGGACGAACGCGACCGCGCCACCAGCTCCATATCCACCACCTCGCCTGCACCGGGCACGACACGGGATTAGTCCAACCCTAGTCGAGCATGGCTAGGAATAGGATGTTTGGTATATGACCCGACAGGCCGCCCCTGCCTGTCCGCGGTAAACCTTTGATTCTTCGTTGTCTTTGACGTCGGGGTTTCTGTTCAGGACTTGACTTTTCCCTCTTACAGACCGAGGACTCGATCCAACGTCGTTACGCTCTTTTGGACACGCATCGCTCTCTTTAATCGCATTTCAGCATTTGATTCCTTTCTCCTGGCCATTCTTCTCAAAAAGTGCATAGCATAGCATTGTATTCACCATGGCAAACTTCAGCAAGCCCCAGAACATGACCACCATGTTGTTCGCCTTTTTTGCCTTCCTCCAGTTCACAGCTGCTCTTGGGCACGGAGCGCACCACCACCAACACCACGCTCGTCATTCCGACTCTAACGATGCCATTCTGAAGAGGCAGATTGACGAGATCGCTGACAGCCTGGTTGCTCGTCAGTCGAGTGGCTACACCGCCATCACCGGTGTCTGCAGCACAAGCACCGGCAGCGATGGCACCTGCAACAGCAACGGTCGTGTCTCTGCTCCCCGTCTCGAGATCCGTCAGTTGGCGCAGAATGCCGACCAGTGGAACCTGTACCTGCTCGGTATGGAGAGGTTCCAGGCCAAGGATAAGAACGACAGGCTTTCGTACTACCAGGTCGTTGGTGTTCACGGCCGTCCTTTCGTGACCTGGAACAACTTCCCCACTCCTCTGATCAACCAGGCCGGTTTCTGCCCTCACTCGCAGACTTTGTTCGGTTCTTGGCACAGGCCCTACCTGGCCATCTTCGAGCAAGCCCTGTACCAGAGCATCCAGGAGGTCGTTAACTCGTTCCCTCAGAGCCAGCGCAGCCGCTGGCAACAGGCTGCCTCGACCCTGCGCATGCCTTACTGGGATTGGGCGCAGGACGGCGGCAGCGCTACCGTTCCTACCCAGATTCGCGACCAGACCGTCACTGTCACGAAGCCTTCTGGCCGCACCACCATCCCCAACCCTCTGTACTCGTACAGCTGGGGCAGCTCTCTCCCCTCTGAGATGGGTGGTGGACCATGGAACAGCTGGCCCAGCACTCTCCGTCGTCCTGTTGGCAATCCTACTCGCAGCAACAACAACGAGATGAACGCCCGCTTCAACGCCATGCGCACATCTCTCCGTGATCGTGTCTTTGCTTTGTTCTCCAGCAAGCAGCCATGGGGCGCTGCCTCCACTTCCCAGATTGGTGTCCGCACTGACCTGAGTGGCAGCGGTGTTGACAGCTTCGAGTCTGTCCACGACGCCATTCACAACACCGCTGGCGGTGAGTCCGGTGGCCACATGTACTACCTCGACATCTCTTCCTTCGACCCCATCTTCTGGCTTCACCACACCAACATCGATCGTCTGCTTGCCATGTACCAGCTGATCGTCCCCGACACGTACGTTGCAAACGGTAACGTCAACCACGGTATGGCTCAGTGGAACCAGGGTGAGCCCAAGAACAGCTACACTCCTCTCAAGCCGTTCACCAAGAATAACCGCGGTGACTACTTCACATCTCAGGATGTCAGGGAGACCCGTGTCCTTGGCTACCACTACCCCGAGACCAGCGAGCGCACCTACTCCCAGGTTGCTCGCGCTGTTTCGCAGATCTACGGTGCTGGACAGCGCACTCTGAGCAGACGTGCAGACAACGAGACTTCTTCGGAGACCGGCCAATACCAGGGCCGTCCTCTGAAGGAGGGCGACTACCACCACGTTCTCAACATCATTGCTGACAAGTACGCCATGGAGGGCTCTTACACCGTCCACTGCTTCATCGGCAAGCCCAGTTCGAACTCCACATCGAACTCAACCGCGCCCTACCCGATCTCCAACTCCACTGGCCCCTACTCCAACGGCACCGCTCCTTACACCAACGGCACCAGCGCCGAGGCCGACTACGACCCATCGACCGACTACACTCAGGACCCCAACTACGTCGGCGCCTACGGTGTGCTCGGCGGCCAGATGGTCATGAACTCGACCTACCCCGTCATGACCTCCGGCTCGCTCCCTCTAACAACCTGCCTCCAAGGCAAAGAAGCCGCCGGCGAACTCAAATCCCTGCACCCCTCCGACGTCGAGCCCTACCTCGCCTCAAACCTATACTACAAAGTCGTCGGCCTCAAAGGCGAGCTCAACCCAGACTCCATCCCCAACTTCCACGTCTCGGCCAAATGCACCAAAGTCATCCCCGCCGCTTCCCCCGACGAGCTCCCTGACCTCTCCGCCCCGTACCAGCAACTCCCCAAGGCGACCGAGGGCAAGCCCGCCGGCAAACCGTTTGTCTACAAACCCACTCCCATTGACATCGCGCTCCCAGAGGGCGACGATTACAGTGAGTCCGCGGGTGAGGCGCCGGGGACCAGCTACCCCAGCATGCCGTGGGATGAGCAGGGCTACTGCGCCACGAAGCAGACGATTGAGTATGTGGACCAGGATGGCAATTTCTTGTACGCTGAGATGTGAGGTGGGGTTTAAATAAGGGGGTGGGAGGTGGAAAGGATTTGACATGTGTATATCTTTTTTTTTTCTCTTTGCATAATACCTTCAATGTACATGGACGCGGGGAGGTTGTTTCCTTGCTTCGCCGACCGTTGACTATTTGTCGCCTGCCTGCGCCTGCTGTGCCGATACACCCACCCACATGCGAGGCGTGCGAGGTTTCGAGCCGGCTCCCGCTGTGGAGCTGGTCTCGCTCGCATGTGCGTATTGCGCGATGACGCGCGGGTCGGCTGGCTTGGCATGCGGAGGTGAGGGATCCTTGTCCCCCGTAGTCTCGTGTCACAGCGAGAACGTGACTTTGACTGCTCGTCTCAGCGAGATGGACTGACGTGTCGAGCGCTCGGCATGCAACGCGTTACAACGCCACGGTTCTAGCAAGCAAGCAAGCAAGGTATTTTGATTTTTTTCGGGGGCAAGGACGAGCACGGTGGAGAAGTTGGCATTGGTATCGTGGTCCATCTATCCTAGTCTTGTATGGTATGTGAAGTGAAGTGGTACAAAGCAGAAGTTAAAAAGGAAAGGAAAAGGGGGGTAATGTAAAGGGGAAGAGGAAGAGGGGTATATAATCCTATCGAAATACACACGGAGAAGGAGCAAAGAAGAGAACCCCCGACCGCTACCGAGCACTCTATTGAAACGCGCCCCTGATTTTCGCATACAATTCCGTATCCAAGAAATTGTAATTCGGATCTGAGAAGCAGAACGGAGCGCGGAGAAGCGTCTCTGCCGTGGGCCGTTCAGTCGGGTCGATAGTGAAGCAATCGTACATGAAGCTCAATCCCTCGATGCTGATGTTCTTGCTGACATCGTCTGGGATCGGGGGCGCCTGGTTGAGAGAGCCCAGTTTGTAGATTGCGCCGATGGCTTCCTCGCGGGACCAGGGGCGCTTGCCGGCGAACATTTCGAGGACGACGCAGCCGAGGGACCAGATGTCGACTTTTGCGCTGTAGCCCTGGCCCTGTGAGCGGATGACTTCGGGGGCCATCCAGAAGACGGAGCCTTGCATGGAGTTTGTGACGTCGTTGCCGTAGATGTTGTCGCTTTTTTTGGAGATGCCGAAGTCGGAGATTTTGCAGGTGCCGTCGAGGTCGAGCAGGATGTTGTCGGCTTTGAGATCGCGATGCAGGATGCCCTCACGGTGGAGGTAGGAGAGACCAAGTAGTGTTTGCCGGGTCAGCGAACTGACAACAGATTCTTCGAATTTACCGTGCTTGCGGATACAAGAGCCGACTGAGCCACCGGAGATATACTCGAGGAAGATGGAGATGCTGTATTCTTTACGCTCGCATCCGAGGTATTGAACAATGTTGGGGTGGTCGAGGTGCTGCATCGTGTCGATTTCCTGGTCGAGACTCTTCACTAGCTCCTTGATCTTGTCCTTGTCTGATCCAGCTGCTTTCGCGTTGACTTCGACTTGCTTGACTGCGATAAGCTCACCGGTGGTGATGTTCATACCTAGGTAGACACGACCGAATGTACCCTTGCCGATGAGCTGACCCTTCATCCATTTGAATGTTGGCTGTCGTTGCATCTGGGGAAGGGTATCCTGGGGGATGGTCTCCAGCTGAATGAGTCGAGACCCTCGAGATGGCTTGACCTGCTCGATTCTTGCGTGGAACATCTTAGTTGACTTCCTTCTCACAATGTCACCCCCATTGCGGAGGGTGGCGACCCGTGAGGGACCCGTGGGCACGGGCTGACCTGGCATCGGTCCTCTGTTCGGATTGTATTGGGACTTGACAACCTCACGAATAGACTTTGTGCGCCCAAGCCCGACACCAGACTTCCGCATGTTACGTTGTGCAATAGACTGAAGTCCAGTCTGGCCTCGACTCAATGTTGGATTGGCAGGCGCAGACGTATCGAGGGAGGACATTGGTGTCAATGTTGCCGTGCTGGCATTCGACACATTCGAAGACTCGGTGGGTGGGTCTGACGAGTCCGCCTCGTCTTCCTCGAGCATCGGTTGATCCAGATTGACGTTCGGGAAGAGCTCGTCGAGGTGGTCCACGAGAGCTTCAGCAGGGGGACGGTTGGCCCATACATTGCTGGCAAACGAGTCGCGGCGATTGAACTCAGGCTCGTCACGAGGCGAGTCGGTGTACGCTGCAGAGGTGGCCGATTCGGGAATCTTCTCGCTATTGAGCGACTGGCGATCTTCCGTCGCAGCTTGTTCCTGCTGTTCTGCCACTTGCGCCAGTGAGTTCTTCGATCGTGATGTCTTGAGCTTCAGGTTGGGGCGCTGTGCGCGATGGCCGCTAGTATTCCTGGCAATGGACACAGTCCTTGCTGGCGCTGGAGGACTGCGCCCAGCGAGAGGCGCTGCAAACAGACCATCATCAGAGTCATCATCGTCAGAATCAACCGAGTCAAGGTTCGGTGCAGTGTTATGGAAAGACACACGCGCTTCCTCAAAGTCGTGTGTTGGTCCGTAAATCGACACCCTCGATGACTCTCTTGTGAGCGCGTTGTTGGGCGCGCGAGCAGATGTAGGGCTGAACTCTGCTGAGCGTGGCCGCTGTTCTTTGTCCTCTGTAGGACGGGGTGGTGTAGGCATCGTAAGGTCAAGACTCGGCTTATCAAAGGCCACTTCGTCTTGTAATGCTTCCACATAGTCAGGAATTATGAACGGAATGTTGCCCTTGCTCATTGTAATGTCGCCCGGGGTGCGAGGAGACCCACCTGGACTGTGCCTACCAGATCCGGCGACGCCTCCAAACCCGCTGTCCTTCAGGACTTGCTGAGAAGGACGGACACTTTCGGGTGAAGAATCAGACGTTTCTCCCTTGGGCGGGGGCTTGGGAAGCGCTTTATTGGCTGCTCCGACAGAGCCACCAGCGATACCTGCTCCAATGATGGCAGCTGCGATATTCGAAAGACCACTTGGACCTTGGGGAATCGCCTTGCGTTTGGCGGACTCGGAATCACCTGATTTCCGTTTGGACGATACGTCGTCACCCTCTGGCCATGATGGTGGACGAGTCTTGCTCCTTGATAGCGAGTTAGCCTTTAGAAGTGTGGTTGTGTCGGCTGGCACGGGCGGTGGCGCTCGCTTGGGCACGATCTCCTTGTTGGCCTTGAGAGGTTCGAAAGGTCGCTTGATCTCCTCGTAAGGAGAGTTGCGCGGCTCGTCGAAGTCAATGACACCAGCGCTGCGGAATCCAAGACTGTCACCAGCGCTGCGGAATCCAAGACTGTCACCAGACGCTGACATGGGATCAGGGCTGTTGCCCTTGAGTCGAGCCATGCGGCCTTTGAGGTATTCTTCCTGCTTGCGCTTAGTCTCCTTGCGGTGCTCCTCAGCAGCCAGCTCGAGCATCCTGCGACGCTCTTGCTCGGATGCATCATCACCAGCTGCCCATGAAGGCTCCGTCGGTCTTCCACCCACGTTCAGACGACTCGAGCTGGCCTCCGCGCTGGGATCTTCCTTCTCGGTCAATTTTCGCAACGCTGCAGCCTGTGCAGGTACGAGGGTCGATTCCCCTGATTTGAGACCACCAGGAGATCCAGCCTGAGAATTGACATCCAGGCCATTCGATTGCGAAACTGAGACACCGAGACCCGTCGAAGCTGCGCTTGTGCCTTCTTGAGGAATCCTTACAAAGATCTTCAATTCGCCGAACTTGTTACCGAATTGTGAACGAGCCTTCATGAGGCTGTTGTCGGTCAGAGCATCGTCATGTTCGTACTGTCCCGGCGAGGTCATGAACAACTCGACTCCAGGCATCTGACTAAGGCCAGAGCTCAGCTCTTCGCAACACAGGCGGCGTATAGCTGCAGGGCTGTCTGCATTGGTGATGTCGATCAGACGATAATTCCAGCCGTCCGGTGTGACAAATGCAAATCTCCGCTCATCTCGCATCGAATTCCGCGTACGACCAGACAGCCGGCTGTCAGCGTCCGTCTGTGCGGATCTTCGTGAAGGAGGACGCTCGTTCAGCGAAGTCTCGCTGGAGTTCATGCCTGATTTGCCAAAGAACGATCCACTCGGGTGGTGTCTATGGCTTGCCGGACTTGTGGGAGAGTCCAGGCTTGTGTCATCTGGAGATGGATGGCTGTCCAGTTTCTTCCTATCTCTGCCCATGATTTTGCCGAAGAAGCCCTTGTGGTGGTCTTTGGCGCTCAACGGCTCTGCATTGTCGTAACGTGTGAACCCGGTCCCTGGGCGATTGGCCTCGAGTGCGTTTCTCTTGTTCTCATTGCGGCTTTCTGACCGATTCTCCGTGAAGGAGCGTCCTGTGGGCGGGCCTGAGCCAGTGTTGGCGAATGTGGACAGGTTCGACTCTGAGCTATTGCCGCGAGCATGTGAATAGTAACGCTGTCCATTGGCTGCGATTCCTGCACTGAGCTGGCCTCCATTGGTAGCAAGCCGCGCAGAGGAGAGCGCCGGACTGTGCTGTGGGCTTGCTTGTCGATGCGATCCAAATGCAGGAGGCCCGAAGTCTCCAGAAACGTTTGGGCTGTGGCGTTTTGAATTTGATTCGAGTTCGCGGAGGACTTCTTTCGAAAATGCACTGCGGCCTTCTGAGTAATCTGGCGGTGGTCCAATGGTTGGTGCTGTGAAGTTCCTTTGCTGTGTCGAGATTCGGCGCGGAGGCCCTGAAGCCGACGGGGAATGCAGGAGCATGTGTCTGCCGGGGCTCTCTTCGCCATTGCCAGCTGTAGTGGGTGTCGACCCAAAGCCCGGGATGTTCGGCGGCATGAAAGGCGAGTGCTCGAGGCCACCATCAGTTCCCGCACTTCCAGTCATGCCTGTATCGGTGCGCTGGGGTACTCGCACAGGTCCAGAACTTCCGGTCTCGACGATTTGACGCACGAGTCGACGCAGCTTGCGTCCCTCGTCCCTTTCCCTGTTCTGGTCCCAGCCTGTGCCGCTTGCTGTGGTCTGCTTAGCGAGCTGGGGGAAGATGACCTGGTGCATCATGGCGACGTTGCCCTTGGAACCGTGTCCCCGGCCAATATCGAGAAACCTCGAGCCTTCCAAGCCCAAGGTCCTGAACGTCTCCTGCCAGTCTTTTGAAAAGCCATGGTCTGCCAGCCAACGTTGCACGGTCTCGGCGGGCCATTGCGGTTCGGTAATGGGCGGCGACACGGGGCCGTCTGGACGGTGGTAGGTGTTGGTGTGATTCTGCATGGTGGCCGAGGATTGGTCGTAGCCGGGGTGGCCGCGGTGGTTCTGGGCGGAAGGGAAGTTGACGGGGGCGCTGGAGCCATACTGCACGCTCTGGACGCTGTCGTGGAGGTTGAGGAAGCTTTGGCCTGACATGTCAGCATTCGGAGGGAAGCCATCCTCGCGGTAGAAGGTCGGCTCCGAGTATTGTCTGTTAGAGTGCGACTGCAGGGCGGGTATGCCCACGCCGGGCCCAAACGACTCGCCGTCTGGGATGTATGTGGCCGACGTGAGCGGCGCCTCGACCTGCTGCTGCAGCGGAGGGGGCCCGGGGGGAGGGGGCAGGTGCTGCTGCTGGTAGCCCTGGTAGAGGCTTGGGTTGTAGCCCGGCTGCGGGTATGCTTGTTGTTGTTGTTGCTGCTGGGGGCGCTGCTGAGGAGGAGCGCCCCAGCCCCCGACGCCGTAGCCGCCATTGTGGGGGGGAGGGGGCATATTCAGGCCCGTCGAGGGCCGCGGCGGCGGTGGTGGCAGGCCCATGTGCTGCGCGGGCGCCGACGCGGGCTGGCGGGGGGGAGGGGGGAGCTGGTACATGGCGAGCAGCTGGCGGGGAGCTGGCAGAGCACCGCGAGCGCTACGGCGGTGGTGGGAGCGACGGCTGCGAAGGGGACGACGACGGGGAGCGCGGGCGCGGCGCTCTGGTCGTAGGCTGCGGACGGGGGGAGAGGGGAGAGGTCGAGGAGCTCCCTATGGCAGCATGCCGGCCGTGCAGCAGTGCAGCAGTGCAGTGCAGGAGCCCGGGAGTCTGCGGGCTGCGGGCTGCGGGCTGCGTCGCCGCTCGAGGGCCTTTGGGCGGTCGCGGAGGCCCAGCAAACAGATCTTGCCTGGCTCTTGCGAGGCTCCGTGCTCCCTGTCAGATTGAGGACGGGTTGCGGAGTGGGTACGCGCGGCGACGGACCAACGCTTCTAGCGGGCAGCAGCTGCAGCGCGCCGTCTGGGGTCGATGGGCGCGGCGGGCGGGCGCATCAACCGTCGCCGTCTCCTGTCTACCGGTGGTATTCGCAGCAGTGAGGGGGTCGCCGGCGCAGACGTTGCCCAGCAATCGTGGGCCCGCTGGAGAGCTAGGTCGCTGGGCGCAACCGCTGGAGGGTGCGCGCTCGACGTCTGGCGGGCGCTTACAGCCCAGCCGTCGCAGACAAAGCAGCGGCCGCCGTTACGCGTATACGAGGCTGCGCGAGGGGCGCTGGCGATGCAAGCAACGAGCGCGCAAACAGGAGCTGCACGCGCAACAGGCACGATGGTGTTGGAGCCTGCGCCCTCCGCTGCAGCACCGCTCGATCCCGTCAGAGCTGCGCCTGCAAGCTGAGCGGCGCGGCCTGCTGCACTCCAGTGCCGACCCGCACACGACAGACGCCGCTGAGACAAGCTAGCCGGGGCTGACCATGCCTGTCAACGGCTGGCCGTGGACTCGCATCTGGGCCTGGGCGTCTTGCGGGCGCTGCAAGAGATCAGAGCAGGGTTGGCAGTACCAAGTAGTAGTGACAGTGCTGCCATGTTCGTGGCAACAGCCATGAGTGCGCTCACCAGCAGACACACCACCAGGGCCATGGAGCACAAGACCATGAAATGAGGCCCCCTTAACACACATCGGCCGTGTCGCGGCTGCACTCCCCTGCACTGCCTGCAGCCACTCTCGACCAACATCAAGATCGCATACCGTCTTCTGCGTCTCACCACTCGATTCTGTAATGCGCTGTGAGGTCTCGTTCTTATCGCGGCAGACCACCAGGACGAGACCATCTGTCGACCCATCTCCAGCAAGAGCCGCATGGGAGGCGCAACGCTATCTCTGCGCCATTGGCACGCCCCCTCGCTCACGCCATGAGCTGACGAGCGTTCCTGACTAAACCATGTCGCGCTGCATGTAGTCGTCTTCAAAAACTCTGTTGAGGAGACTGCTTTCAGTGGCCCTTCCGGCAGCAACCGGCCATGACATTGATGTCATAGTCTCGTAGCTGGACGCTTAAAGTATTGCATCACCCACTCGACAACACCAGAACAACACTATCATCTAGCCTTGAAGCTGACACAGATCATCTCACTTGGCACAATGGCAGGAGATCTCAGATCACAGGATATCAAGAATCCAATTGATGTTGCCGAGGTGGGTACTCCCTCGCGTGAAGCTTTCGAGGCTAGCAAGCTCACCATTTCTCTGTAGTACCTCTTTCGACGACTCAAGCAAGTCGGTGTCGAGTCGGTCCATGGTGTCCCTGGCGACTACAATCTCGTCGCCCTCGACTACATCCCCAAGAACGACCTCAAGTGGGTTGGCAATTGCAACGAGCTAAACGCAGGTTATGCCGCTGACGGCTACGCCCGCGTAAAGGGTGTCTCTGCACTCGTCACTACCTTTGGTGTCGGCGAGCTGTCCGCTGTCAACGCCATTGCAGGAGCATACTCGGAATACGTCCCCATCGTTCACATTGTTGGCTACCCCTCGACACTATCTCAGCGTGATGGCGCTCTTCTGCACCACACGCTCGGCAACGGCGACTTTACCGTCTTCTCCAGAATGTCCAAGGAGATCTCTTGTGCCGTCTCCATGCTGAACCACGTCCACGAGGCCGCCACCCTCATCGACAATGCCATTCGGGAATGCATTCTGCAATCAAGACCAGTCTACATCTCTCTCCCCACAGACATGGTCCAGAAGAAGGTCGATGGCGACAGGCTCAACACACCGCTCGACCTGAACTACCCACCAAACGAGCAGGAGCGCGAAGACTACGTCGTAGACGTCATCCTCAAGTATCTCCACGCCGCAAAGAACCCCGTCATCCTAGTCGACGCATGCGCCATCCGCCACCGCGCCCTCAAGGAAACCCACGACCTAGTCAAGAAATCCGGCCTCCCCACCTTCGTCGCGCCCATGGGCAAAGGCGCCGTCGACGAAACGCTCCCCAACTTCGGCGGCGTCTACGCCGGCGACGGCAGCAACAAAGGCGTACGCGAGCGCGTCGAGTCCTCAGACCTCGTCCTCAGCATCGGCGCAATCAAATCCGACTTCAACACCGCCGGCTTCACAATCCGCCAATCCCAGCTCACCACCATCGACTTCCACAGCTACGGCGTCAAAGTCCGCTACTCGGAGTACCCCGGCCTGCGCATGAACGGCGTCCTGGCAAAAGTAACCTCCAACCTACACACACTCAACATCGAACCCGGTCCCGACCCCAACAACAACATCCCACCCGCGGAGCTCAAATCCCCCGACCCAACAATCACACACGCCTGGTTCTGGCCGCGGCTGGGCCAATTCCTACAGGCCAGCGACGTAGTCATCACCGAGACGGGCACATCCAACTTCGGCATCTGGGAAACCCGTTTCCCAACCGGCGTAAACGCCATAAGCCAAGTCCTCTGGGGCAGCATCGGCTACGCGACCGGCGCATGCCAGGGCGCCGCGCTCGCCGCGCACGAAACAGGGATAAAGCGCACGATCCTGTTCACGGGCGACGGCAGTCTGCAGCTGACAGCGCAGGAAATCAGCACCATGATTCGGAACAAGCTTAACCCTATCATCTTTGTGATTTGCAATAAAGGGTATACGATTGAGCGGCTGATTCACGGGTGGGAGGATAAGTATAATGATGTGCAGGAGTGGAAGTACAAGGATTTGCCGGGTGTGTTTGGCGCGCCTGAGGGGAGTGTTTTGACGTATAGGGTTGAGAGTAAGAAGGAAGTCGAGGACTTGTTCAGCAACGAGGAGTTTAAGAGTGGAGAGACGCAGAAGATGAGGTTCGTCGAGCTGGTCATGCCGTGGGATGATGCTCCGGCTGCGCTGAAGGGTGTTGCCGAGGCCGCCGCAAAGAAGAATGCTCAGGCAGACTAAGTAGACAAGCGGTGGCGTAACGATGTTATGACTTGCAGGACTCTTCTCTCACTTTTCTCTAAAAGCCTAAACTCACTTTCTCGATAAATGTATAACCTAAGATGCTATCACGTCTGTGGAACAAACATCACAAGTAAGAGTAGCCGTGGCTTCGTTTCATACATGCATTCATCGTCTGACTACTATCTATGTTACGTGATGCATATCCTCATGATCCATAATGGCCCAAAAATGCCTGCCACACGCTTACGCAGTCCAGAGCTGCTGGTGGGCATGATGTGAGATGAGGGATGCGCAGATCCTAGCTGCGCATCCGACGTATGCCTACAACGCCAGTTGAAAGTGACAAACAGACCCCTACTGGATGACTCCCCAGTAACGCTCGGCGTCAAAGGAACCGGCCCAGTCCGTCTTCCAGAGAGAGTCGAAAGAGTTGTGGATGAAGACATCCGAAGAGAACTCGCTGCGAATCGACCCAAGAGCTTTAGCTTGGTTCTCGGGTGAGGGAACAGCCTTGCCGTTGGCGTCACCCTGGTGAGGCCAGCCAGTCTCCGTGATGACTACGCGGTTGGTCTTGCAAGCCGATTTGACCAGCTCAATTTGGCCCTTTACAAAGGTACCCGCATCCTCAGCCGCAGTGTTCTGGTCGAAGAAGGGGTGGCAGTTGACCATGACGACATCCGATGCCTGGCAAATGGAAGGGTTGTCGACGGTCACGGGCACAGTCTCAACGGCTCCGACTGGACCATTGTAGCCAACGCTTCGAAGCTGATCACGAGCACGGCGAATGGCATCGACGACCTCAGAAGCAGTCATGTCATGATCGTTGACGCGCTCATTCTCGACGGAGAAAAGCTTCAGGATATCCCAGCTGCCATTGGCGTCCTCGTCAATGGTCTTCTTCCAGGTAGTGATGACCGTGTTCAGATCCTCACCGTTGCCCTTATTGCTGAGATAGGCACCACCCATGATCGTCTGACCATTCTTCTTCGCATTCTGCACGGCAAGGGGAATGATATTGCAACCCATACCGTAGATGCGGACGCTCTTGTAGGAGCTCATCCTGCTGAACTCATCGGCAACCTCATCCGCAGTCTTGCAGCGTGTGTTCTGGTCACTGCCAGTGAAAGGATCGTAAGTCACACCAATAGGAAGACCGGTACCGGCGTCTGTGCTGACTTCGGGAGATGGAGAGGAAGCGGGTGCGGCGGCCGACGAAGGCGCAGGGGCAGATGGAGGTGAAGTCGTCTCCGATGCCGGTGCGGGGGTAGGAGAGGGAGGGGGTGGTGGAGGGGCAGTGTATGCGGAAGTGACTGCAGCAGTTGTTGTGGGCATGTTCTGAACTTGGGCGGATGAAGCCACAGGCGAAGTCAAAGACACAGTTGTGGGTGAGACTGGAGAAACGGACGGGGTGGCTGAAGGCGCAAAGACTAGGTCTGCAGAAGATGACACTGCTGGATCGCCCGTAGGAGTCACCTCGGATGTCTTCGGGACCTCGACAGACGTGGGCGCAGCTGTGCGTTCCACAGTCGAGGTCGAGTA
Organism: Didymella pinodella; assembly: GCA_039634465.1. Lineage (NCBI taxonomy): Eukaryota > Fungi > Ascomycota > Dothideomycetes > Pleosporales > Didymellaceae > Didymella > Didymella pinodella. The sequence continues at coordinate 2,421,553 of CP113347.1, read as the reverse complement.
TGGCACGCCATCCTGGTCAACATAGACAACAGCATCGGCTACAGTCTCTGTAACATAGACGACCTCGGTGACATAGTCACGCTTATATTCTGACAGCCGTCAGCTTTACTTCTCCACACTCGAGCATGCAAAACGTACTCAGAGGGTGACCGCTGGCAGTGCTCAAGATCGCGGCGACTGCGCCTGCGATAACGATGGACTTCATGGTGTAGATGAAGCGAATATTATGGAATGCTCCAGGTAACTGTGCTATGCAAAGATGGCGCTCGAGGTGTCTGCAGTTGTGTTTGGGCGTGCAAAAGCGCAAAGCTGCAGCTTAAGCAAAGGAAAATGAATGACTGACTGCCCGCAGCTGAAGTGAAAGGAAGGTGAGTCGGACTGAGCCGAGTTGAGAAGCTTCGGTGTAGAAAGAAGGAGGTCGTAAAGAGTGTGGTGTGAGTGGAGGTGCAAGCAAGGGAGGAGATACTGTTATGGACTGTTTGTACCTGCGTCGACCTTGCGTTCTTGGCGTCGCCGCCAGGGCAACCGCGACGTCAGTAGGTGAGAGTGACGCTGCTCACATGGGCCAATAACTCTTAAAGCTTCCAAATAAGTCTTCGAGTCACAGAGTTGCCTAGTCCCTCCCAGGTTCACTTTGTTGTTGCACTGCGAAGTTCCTCAATGCACTCAACTGTGGTCTGCTATGGGGAGCCGCCAGGACGACCACTAGTATCAGCAGATGAAGGCATCGTGTGTCGAGGGAGCGTCCGAGGCGGGGTCGCGGACGTCTTAAATGAGTTTGCGTCAGGCGAAACACCAAATTGGCCTGAAATGAGGACGCAAGATCTGAAACGTGGAGTCGCGCCATACCTTGCATTCGGAGAATGACATGATAAGAACTGCAACACAAGACAGCATTAAGGCCCCATGAACACATGCTTTGCTAGGGCGTTGGATTGTACGTAGAAAACACGCTACATGTGACTGCGAGGCGCGCAATGCGGTCGAGGGACGCAGCTACGCATGTCGCACAGCTCAATGCGAACGTACCCGACGAACGTCACTCGCGTAATCGCAGAGCATGTGCTCACACCAATACTAGCTCTTACATCCGTCGGTGAGGGCGGCCGCACGTGTCGAACGGAGCACCAGCACCGCTGGCAAGGGATGAACGTCGGTCCTCGATCCGAGTAGATGATGGTCAAAAGAAAGAGGGGAAAATTCTACAAGCAAAGAAGATCGGAACTGATCAATGATGGAAGGGGAATGGAGACTGCGCTCCTACTGAGATCAGAAGTGCCTACGAATTCGTTACGTCCTGAAAGTCTACCGTCCGGCTGATCGGTCTCCCTCAACGGAACGGTGTGATGGTCCATGTCTTCCTTGCTGATTGTGTCGCTCAGGTAGGTAAGTAAGCATGCCTGTTTGCGCTGAACAGCGCACCGTTTGAACTCGTGGAAGTCCATGCCGTGATACTGGACGCGATGTGTGAAGCTGCGTAGCTTCAACGACGGCTTGTCGATCGAAACGGAGGAGAAACAGAAGCGAAAGTCTAGCGACCCATCGTACAGAGGCAGCGCCCAACAAGCTGCCAAATGCTATTCGTGAGACACGGATTGAAGTTCATGATGCAATGGGTTCCTTTCTGATGGAAACATCGAGGTGAGTGAAAAGGACATGAAATGCAAACAGTGGCGGTAAGGTCGCGCATGGACTCAGCACGCACCAAGTGCCCGTCCAGAGTGCCGTGGCTATTGTCCGAAGCAAAACTTCAAAAATGCGTAGCTCAGCGAGAAAACATTGCAAAAACATACGAGGCAGTGCTTTGGAGAGTACAAGTCTGACTTTACGCTATGAGATGAAGTCCAAAAGTGCAAAAAGTATGGGTTGAACCCATGAGGTTTGGTCCAAAGATTTGATAAGTGCAGTGTTGTGCGGGACTCGCGGTCACTTCTGGTAAAAGGCAAGAAATGAGTTCGTACAAATCCTCGCACTGCACAAACAGTACCATGGAATTATAAAATTATATAGTGGACGGGATTGGGTCCTCCTGCGATCACAGGCACTTGCCCTGATCATGCTTTGCTGAGGTGATTTGGCGTGGGGCGCTGGGTCGTGCTTGGTTGGATGCTTGTGCTGCTGCCTGCGAGTCCTGGGCTTTGGCCGTGATCGTGCGGGTGGTGCGCGCACAGGTCGAGTCGAGCGTTGCACCTTCTTCGCCAGGTACCGAAATCACCGCCGTCTCCGGTCTTTCATTTATTGTCAGTTGGCCATCTCGTAGGGCGTGTAATGTTCGTCCGTAGGTGCAATAAGCAGGATGAAGTTTGCCCCGCACTCGAGTTATGAATCTCTCTGGCGGGGCACGTGTTGTGTGCCTCGCTTCGTCTCAACTATTGCACCATCCATGGAAAGCCGCCTTTCAATGGCCCGCAATATAAGCATGATGAGAAACAGCTCTGAATACGTATAAACCAGGCTGCCAGATAGCGGAAGATGCTTGAATAGGTAAAGCTGCAGACCGACTTCCAATGGTCTGCCTCATTGTAACGTCGGGGCCAAGGAGGTTTGCACGCACGTTGACTGTGCAAATAAATTCCACGAGACCCGTACGGTGAGACAAGTTCGCAAAGAAGTACTAACGCATACGGTGAGGCCACATGTGGTGTCTTCAATGAAGAGGTCGAAGCAGCCAAGTGTGTTGATAATGTTATTTCATTTGAATTGCCACTACGCAGAAATGCCAGAGCCATAAGCGACAAGCGAACAGCGTCGCATAATCGCCCACCTCAGTCCACATGCTAGCATGGAGCTTTTACAATCCTTCAAGTAACATAGTCCTGTTACTACTATTGCTGGTCCATATCACCAGGGCCAGGGGCACGTCCCATCTGTCTTGCCTTGAGCATCTCGTCGCACAACAACAGGTTGGATGCGATACCAGTAGCTGATGCTATGCAGTTGCGAAGGACACGGAAAGAATCGTAAACGCCTTCCTGTGTGGGGTCCATGGCCTCGCCAGTAGCCAGGTTCAGGCCGACAATGTTGCCTTCCGCATGTTCGTCTTGCAGCGCAGCCAGGGAATCCTGGATGTCGTGGCCAGAATTGGCAGCCAGTGTCTTGGGAATGACAAGAAGCGCATCAGCAAAAGCAAGAACACCCCACTTCGCCTTGCCCTTGACTGATTTCCTGAACTCTTCGCTGTTGAGACGGGCGGCACAGGCAACCTGGAATGCACCGCCACCGGGTACAACGCTCTTGTCAACGATCATGTTGTAGACGCTCCTCAGACCATCGCGGACAGCGTCCTTGATCTGGCTGATGGTGTGCGAGTTGGGCCCCTTGATGAGAAGGGTGACTGACTTCGGCTCCTTGACGTCCTCAATGAAGGTGTACTTCTCCTCGCCCAGTGTATGCTCATAAACGTTACCGGCCCAACCGAGGACATCCGGTGTCAGGTCGTCAACGCTGTTCTGAGATGTTCCGCCGCAGACAAGCTGGAGGCGCTCCATGTTCCTGCGCTTCGCTCTCCTGAGCGCGAAGATACCATTCTTGACGAGGACGTCCAAGCTGAGAGGGTCGATACCCTTCTGGTTGACAATGACAAAGCCCTTCTTGGGGTCGTCACCACAAACCTCCTTCTTTAGTTCAACGATTTTCCTGAGCTTGTCGTCGACGAATCTTCGCTCACTCTCCACAAGCTTCTCCCTCTGCTCTGCGCTCGAGTAATAGAAGCCAGAGTTGATCTCAGACTTCTCGTATTCCAGACTGACGTTCAATGTCAGGATGTATGCGTTCTCGACCTTCTTGGGCATATCAGGATGCCTCGCACCGTGATCCAGAGCAAGACCCCTGATCAGCTGTGTGTCGGCGGCAGTGCGGTGTTGCATAGTCATGATCTCTACCATGTGCAGATCAGGCTTCGCTGGTGCCTGGTAAATAGCAAGAACGGCGTCAACAATATCGGGGGTCAGCTGCTCGGCGAGAGAGCTGTCGAGCTTCGTAGACAACGATGTGCGTGCGACGGAGAGCAGGAGTTCGCGATCGACTTCCTTCTCGAGCTTGAACTCATCGAGGAACTGCCGCATGGTAAGCTTGTGATGTCAGATGGTCTTGGGGTACTCCACTGACCTTCAGCGACTCTGTTTTCGCGAGGTCGTAACCATCTGTGATCACACGGGGGTGAAGACCTTCGGAGATGTAGCGGTCCGCCTGCTTCAGAAGCTCTCCAATCAGCAGCACTGCTGATGTTGTTCCGTCACCTGTGATATCGTCCTGTGCTGTGGCTGCGCGTGCGATCATGACGGCGGTAGGGTTCTGGATTTGCTGCGACAATGTTAGGCAAGCAGACAGAGGGCTTGGAGAGCATGTACGTACCATCTCCTTCAATAGAACGCTTCCATCCTTTGTGAGTTTGATCTATAACAGTCAGAGCAATGCGCAAGCTAGGTGGAGTTTTACGTACTCCTCCAGCGCCATCCACAAGCCTACATGTAGTCAGCAACGTATTACGGTAAGTGTAACATATGAACTTACATCTTCAGAGTACCGCGGGGTCCAAGGTTGGAGGCAAGGACCTGTTTATTGATTAACACAAAATGAGTGAATGCCTCCAGTGCTCCTCTATACCTTCTGCAGTCCCTCACCAGCTGAGATGTTCACCTGGAGAGCTTCCCCGCGCCTCTGTGCGATTGTTAGTTATCTGCTGTGTTTGCAAACACTGAGGGGCATACCCTCGACTCGGCCTTTGGGTTTAACAACTGTGCAGCCGACATATTGCAAGACGTCTATCAGGGTATCGAACAATACAAGAAAGAAAGCAGGGTGACAGCGTGGGGTATTGCTGCTTCGCGTGCCTGGCCGAGCGCGTCCCCTCACAAAAATGAGGGAAGCGGCGACCGGGTCTTCTCCGGCAAGCGCGATGCACGGGCCCGCTCACAGAATCTTTTCCACCACAATTCAGAAGAGCTCAGTTCACGACCATACGCTGGATTCCGTCTCGCGTCACCACATCGCGCCAAAATTCAAGCTTTGCGACAATCACGATGTCGGTCGACTATCTTCTCCACGAGAGCCCTATCGGCTATGCGGTATGTCCGACATTCTAGAGCTTTTGATTCGAATAATGTTGCTAATGCACCGCGCAGGTCTTCAAAGTAATTCTGCAGCCTGACACCATTGGCAACCGCCTTGCCGAAGTCCAGAAGGCTGTCCAAGACCTCGACAAGTTCGGAAAGACCGTCGAGCTTGTTGGCCTGGCACCGTTCCAGGGAACCCAGGATGCGCTCCAGGAAATCAACGATATTTCTGAGGGTATCCTCTCCGACTTTTTGCGCGCGACGCTTGAGACCAACCTTCCCAAGGCTGGCAAGAAGAAGGCCATCACCCTTGGTCTGAGCGAGAGCAACTTGGCCGGAAGCATCAAGGCCGCATTCCCCAACCTTGCCTGCGAAACCGCCCAGACCTCCGAAGTCGTCTCTGACCTCCTCCGTGGTCTCCGTCAGCACTCTGGCAAGCTTATCAAGAAGCTTCAGCCTGGTGACATCGACCGCTCCATTCTCGGTCTCGGTCACGCATACTCCCGCGCTAAGGTGAAGTTCAGCGTGAACAAGCAGGACAACCACATCATCCAGGCTATCGCGACGCTTGACCAGGTTGACAAGGACGTGAGTGAGGTCTCGTAAAGTCGCGAAGCATCCGTATTGACTCCACTGTAGTTGAACCAATTCTGCATGCGTCTTCGTGAGAACTACGGATGGCACTTCCCAGAGCTGTCCAAGATCGTCCAGAGCAACGACCAGTACGCTAAAGTTGTTCTCGAGATCGGCGACAAGTCTCGCCTCACCGACGACGATACCCACGACCTTGCCGCTATTGTCGACGACGATGAGGCTGTTGCGACCGCCATTATCAAGGCTGCGCGCACATCCATGGGTCGCGACCTCTCCGCTGCCGATATGGAGATTGTCATGGCTTTCGCTAAGCGCACCGCATCGCTCGCTGCCTACCGCAGGCAACTCTCCAACTACCTTGGAAGCAGGATGAACCAAGTTGCGCCCAACCTGGCTGCTCTGATTGGTGACACCGTTGGCGCACGTCTCATCTCCAAGGCCGGATCTCTGACCAACTTGTCAAAGTACCCTGCTTCCACTGTTCAGATTCTCGGCGCTGAGAAGGCTCTGTTCCGAGCGTAAGTGTAGCTCTTGCTTGCTGTACCAAACCCATGCTAATTCAATTTAGTCTCAAGACCAAGGGCAACACCCCTAAGTACGGTTTGATCTATCACTCGTCGTTCATCGGCAAGACTGGAGCCAAGTCTAAGGGCAGAATCTCGCGTTTCTTGGCCAACAAGTGCTCGATTGCCTCCAGGATTGACAACTTCTCCGAGACACCCACCTCCAAGTTCGGTGAGGCGCTCAAGCGCCAAGTTGAGGAGAGGATCGAATTCTACTCTTCTGGCGCGCCGCCTTCTAAGAACGCTGCCGTTATGCAGGCTGCTATGAACGCCGTCATGACTGATATTGGCATCCCTGACCCCACCGCTACCGCGACCGAGGACGTTGAGATGGCCGATGGCGTCACCGCTGGTGCAACCGAGCAGGCTCGCCGTGAGAAGAAGGAGAAGAAGGAGAAGAAGAAGGACAAGAAATCCAAGGGCGACGACGAGGTCTCCGAGAAGAAGTCTAAGAAGGAGAAGAAGAGGAAAGCGGATGACGACGACGGTGAGAGCAAGAAGAAGAAGAAGAGCAAGGCATGATCACTCACTTCCCCGATATGAAAAGTTGATGTATCATTGTTTCTGTATTCTTGCATATACTCCCTCCGGCGTTGTAGGGCCGGGAAGGCGTTCAGCGGCGTTATTGAGCATAGGGTCTGCTGTAGGACCACTTTGCGACGATATCTAGTTTCAATCTATGAGGTAAATGTTCACGTTCTTCGACGGGCTGGGATCGCCAGTGCTCTCACGGCAACCTATTCAGTAGCGCATGTTTCACATTAACTTAGAGCGGCGGCAGTACAGCCGCGATCACCTCTACTCAACTCGGAAGCTCACCTCGCAGGAAGCCACAAGACGATAGAAAAGTGATGATTCCGATGGTTCAATGCATTGTTGGCCGTTGCGCCACAAGTCTGAAACGAGATCGGATGGAACAGCCACGTTCGCTTCGGGTAAGGCGCGAGGATCAAGTGGATCCCTGCAGACCGAACAGTTGGGTCAACCACCACCGCGTGAGAACATGTCAGTCCGAGACACACGCTTCGTCGCGCATCTTCACTGATCACTCGGCTTATGCAAGAAGCTGGAATGCGTCCATTCAACAAGGTGTACTGCTAGTCGCGAATCACAGGGGCGACATGGCGAATGATCGGAAAACGCCTCTACATACGCGGAACTGCAGATCGCGCTGGTTGCTCGATCAGGAAGACACCCTCAGGTTCCCTTACAGCGTGATTCTGAGGACCAGACAGAGGTCAACGGCATCATCGGCTGCAAGTGATGTCTATAAGTTAGCAGTTCACGCTGCACGCAACACCAAAGAAGCGCGCATGTACCAAGCGAACCTGGAACTCGATATGCCGATAACTGCACCACAGAGGTCCGGCGGCAGCCCACTTCCAAGGGTCTCATTCACAGAATTGAACAGCGGCTGCCCAGTCCGGGGGACAGACGCTGGCGTAAAGTGATTTTCCTCGTCGTAACCTTGCGCTTTGGCCCATGTGCCAAATCGCTCTTCATACCTGATGCCCCCATTCAACGACTGAACACATCGACGTCTCTTTCCTCTCCTTTTCTCCTTCTCAACCTGTGCGATTCCTGCCTGCTGCAATTACCTTTTCATCGACATCGCACTTGCTGTGATCGTCTTCATCGAATCGTAATTAGGGGTTGAAACATCGCGTTCCTCTCCGTGCAACAGGTTTCTTTTCAGCTTCCCTCCGCCTCGGTATTCGGCTACACATCGACTTTGGTGTTCTCGACGACTGTTGCGATAGACGCCGTCCACAACTCTTGGTGTTGAGTTCCCGCCGCTCTGCCAGCGATCTGCCACACAACTGCTGGCGCTACCTGCGCCCCTCATTTGCGTCCAACGTACCTGGTGTTGTATACAGAAGAAAAGCATCGAGTTGTGAACTACCTGCAGACAACCTGCCGAATTTGAGATACCTGCAGATTTTCGGTGTTCCACAATCATGGAAAACGATGCGTCTTCGCCAGGGAGTTTGAGTTCGCCCCCGCACTCGCCTGAAGGCACTCCCACGTCCACAGCTCGCGTCTCCAGTACTGGTGTTGGTGTTGGCCCTGCGAACACTAGTACACCAACCCCTGCATCTGCGACATCACCAGCACCACGAGGCCTTACAGCATCCGGGCAACCGCGCAAAAAGCCAGGGCCGAAGCCAAAACCGAGAGATCCTAATGTTGCGGAACCAGAGAAGAAAACAAGAAAACCTCGTAAACCTGTAGAGCCAAAAGACCCAAATGCCGCCCCTGTCCGCAAGAGGAGAACAAAAGCTTCTATGGAAGCGCAGGGTGTGCAGCCTGTCCAGGTTGTTGATGAGAAGCCCGTAATTCAGAACTCGCCCACACCGCAACCCAGGCCCAGTGAGCCAGCGCCTCCTCCGGTACCGCAGCAGCCAGAGCAGTCTCCTGCACCTTCACAAGCGCCACGAGTTCAGGGTACACCGATCTCAAGTACCCAAGAACCTACCCTTCATAATAACCCAAATCTTGCCCACATCAATGTCCCTCCTACAACACCGCGGCCTTCTAGTTCTGGGCAAAGATACGATCCTATTCGAGGTGGCATTATGGAGGACAAACCACAAATCCCAGCGAGTGCGCCGCCGCCTATCTCGCCTCCTCTCAACCGCGCAAGCGCATCACCATCCATCACCAGTCTAATCGACCCGCCCTCGGCTAGCAACTCATTCTTCTCGCAGCCTGCAAAATTGCAACAGCAGGCATCCGTTACGTCTGCCCCACAGTCACCAGCCAGTTTTCACACGCGACCCGCGTCTGTCCTTCCTTCCCAGGAGTTTGCAGCCCCACAACCACAACCACACACTCAACCACAGCAGCTGACACCGCAACCTTTGCTTTACAGTGCAACGGCTACCGGACCTGTACCAATGGAGATTGACTCAGATGCATCAAAGCCTGTCGCGGCGACAGCGCAAAAGGTCACTTCCGCAACCAACGGCACGTCAGTAAATTCGAACGCACCAACGCCTCCCGCAAAATCTGCACGTCAAAAGGAAGCACCCCCACCACTGCTGAGCGGCAGTGGCCTGCTTTCTGGGACAGCTTTCGGGCCAGTGACAAGTGCTGCGAAGGGCGCTGATGGTCCGGTCGCACCGAACATATTTCTTCACTTCGATCTCAAAGGGCGCCAGAACACCACAATCAACGTCGCGCTCGAGATCGAAAAGAAGTATGGATTTGCTGCCCTCCACCCGCGCATTGCTGCCCGCCAGGAACGCAAGCGCCAGATGCAAGCTGCTGGTGCTGCTCTTGAACGCGCTGCCGGGCTGCCCGTTACAGACGACATGTCAGTCGATCTTAGCGAGAACGAGAGTAACGTCGAGATGGGTGGCATGGACGACAACGCATCAGCTACTGAGAATGGCGGAAAGAAGCGTCGTAAGAGGAAACAAGAAGACTACGATAAAGAAGATGACTTTATCGACGACACTGAGCTTGCCTGGGAGCAGCAGGCTCTCATGGCCAAGGATGGCTTCTTCGTATACAGTGGCCCTCTAGTAACAGAGGAGAAGCCAGCTGTGGAGAGGTATGTCGCTGCATACTCATGTCTGCATAGCTTTGAGCTAACTGTACACAGGGCCGATGGCACCGTTCGACGCGGTCGAGGCCGTGGTCGCGGCGGTACAACAAGAGGTGAAACTTCTGGTCGAGGCCGTGGACGTGGTGGCGGTCCAGGTTCACGCGGTGGTCAGACCGTGCGCAAGCCTCGCGTCACTAAGGCTGACCGTGCTGCCATGGAGCAAGAGAAGATCGCACGTGAGAAGTTGGGAGAAGCAATCGCAAAGCAACCCGCTGCAACGAGTGCTGGACCAAACAACTCAGCATAGAAAGATGAGCGGTGGGAACGCGGTTCCTTTCGTCCTTGGTAATTGTACTAGCAAGGCCGGTGTACATTGTAGTAGCGGCACTTCTCACTCTCGGTATTCGTTCACTCTAGGCGTTATATTCCGCCATTGAGCACTTCCACGTGTGTTGGTTCGTCTCTGTGTCAATGTCGTTTGACTCAGGTGTTATCTTTACAAGGTAGACAAAGTTCATCATTCAGACTCCAATCAGAAGTCTTCTCCACCTTCTTTGTGCTCTTTCTTTCTCCACTGATACGTGTTATCCATGGTGCCCGATGCCTTTGTTACATGGCAATGAGAAGGTTGGCCGTACCTGTGGGCAGCCAGTCCACACCGCATTTACGTTTGCGATAGACCTGATGTGCTTTCTTGCCAGCTCAGTTTTCTTCAGTTTGGTAAACCAAGCCCATTCGCCGGGTACTCCACCGCTCTTGCCTTCAGCTTCACTTCGTGCGACCGCCCGTTTGCTCTGATTTCTCAACACCCACGCCTAGACCATCAACAAGATTTTACTGCACTCGCCTTTTCTCTCCTCAACCTGATTCCACGAAGCACAATGGCAGCTCTTATCGCATCCACGCACCCTCTGCCGGCAGATCTTACCATCACTGAGCGGTCACGAAGGTTCTATGATGGCACGTATCAGTGGGACTCGGACGGCTTCGCTGACGAGCATGGAGGCAAGAAGAGCACAATGACAAGAAGATCCTTGCTGATTTATCTTCAGTGTACCGCAACTATGACTGCATGGATCCGCTTGCCCGCGCTCCTACGCCTCTGCCTCCCATATTCCTCTTCGACGATGGAGATGAGTACGGCCGAACGAAACTTTCAGACACAGAGGCGGTGTACTCTCAAGACAGAGGTAGCGCCATTGGTTCAACAGAGAGCCCAACAACTGAGCCAGACGCACCTTCTCTAGAAATAGACACTGACCACAGCACTATGCTCACCACAGGTGTTCCACGCACCCCGGGAAGCATTCGCCGCTTCGCCATCAATCTGCTTACCAAGCCCAAACGAAAGAAGGAAGTACCTCAAGATGGAAATAATGTGGAGACCAAGATCCCTGAGGATACCATGGATATACCTGAAGGTACAGAGCCTGGATCCGAGCCGGGCGAGATAGTTGAAGTCCTCCACAGAAGCTACGATCGTTGCGAGGGACCGAGACCAGCGAAACGAGAGAGCAGCTACGTTAAGCTGCCAGAAACACCGCCAGAGAGCCCAACTAAGACGCTGTCTGTCATTCAGGGCATCAGTCCAGCATCATCTACCTCCACGCTGTCGCCGGTGCCGTCAATCTTGTCAGAACAAGGCAAGGACGAGGGCATTAAAGTAAGGTTCTTTCAATTTGCGAGGCTCATGAAACTAACATGAATAGGTCAAGAGCGCGTCTACTGCAAGAAGCATCCCAGGCCTGCTTACCACGCCGACAAAGGTTAAGAGCACTACGACTCGCGGCGTTGCACAAAAGGTCAACAAGTCGTCTAAGAGGGTGTCTGCAAGCAAGTCTAGCCCGACGAAGTGGAAGGAGAACAGTGTCGAAGAGTTCACGCTGCGCGAGCTTCACTCGGGCGCGTTTATGCGCAAAGGCGGCCTTAGGAGGTCTGTTCGGCAGGCGAAACCGAAATGAAACAGAAGGGAACGAAAAGAGCAGACATGCATTGGAGGCGTTTGATACCCGGATTGTGTGAATTGATGGAAAAATGATCTATGGCGCGCCCTGATTTACACGCTCTGCCAGGTCAAAGCGAACTGCTGCGCGTGATCACCCCCAGCGTAGACGGGGACCTGTGTACTTCCACTCGCTGCCTTGTCTGCGCTCCAGACTGCATTGCCGCCAGCAGCCAAGCTGCCGTCCACGGCAGTGAATCCAGTACCGGAGCTCACGCTCGCATCGCACGTCAGCGCACCGCCAACAATCCCGCACTTGCCCTTGGAGCTGGTCAGTGTAAAGCCATCTCCGGCATCAGTCGCAGAGAAAGTCGCGCAGGTGCCGCTCGTGTACCAAGTGCCCTTGCTGATGATACATCCCTTCTTACTGCCATTGACTTCCACATTGATATACCCCTTCCCACTGAACGGCGTTCCAGGCGCAGATGTGCTCGTCGGCGCAGGGCCGCCCACAGTCGTGCTCGTTGCGGTGGGCTGGCTCGCAGACTTGGGGAGGTACTTGATGCCTGTCTGCGGGCAGGTAGACTTCGTGCCATCCGGATTCGCGGGCACAAAGTCACCCGTCTGCAGACTACCACGCACGTCGTAGTGGTACCAGATCTCGTTCAGCTGCCCGGACTTGCAGCCCAGTGTGACTTCGACGCCGGGACGCTGCGCGGCCAGCGCATCCTGGATCGCGGCGAATGTGTATGTTTGCGTGCTGCTGGGCACAATGCCTGCGGCGGCGAGCCAGTCGTAGGAAGGGAGTGTTTTGAAGAGGGCGACGGCGCGGTTGAAGTAGTCGACTACTTCTTCGGTCGGCTTGTGCTCGGTGTAGCATTCTGGCTCGAGCGTGCTGATGCAGGTCCCGTGTTTGGACCACTCGTGGTACCAGAAGGATTCGTCGTGGCCCTGGTAGTCTTTCCAGTAGGTTTGCATGAAGGAGAGTGTGTCGTCTGCGCCGAAAGATTTCAGGATCGCGGAGATGTTGCTGTAGGAGCGCGAGGAGTCGCAGTTTGCGTCATAGGTGCCGTCACAACGGTCAGGCCTGCTTCTTGTGAGCTACTGTTCTCGTTGTGATTGATGTGCGGTTGCAAGGAGGGACTCACCATAGCCCATGAAGAGTCCAGCTGTCCACCGGCCCCGTAACGGGATGCGTGTCCCAGAACTGCGTCTGCAGCAGCTGTCCTCCTGGCGCGTTGAAGCAGCACAGGTTCTCGACCACCGTCGTGTTGTGGCAGCTCAACTGCGGGTTCGAACACGACTGGAACGGGTTCACAGCGCCCTGCGCAAGAACCATCTGCGCGCCGCCGAGCGCAAGCTGGCCGAGAGTCCGGAGGGAAGGCATGGCTGTCGATAGTGCCTCGGACACTGCGGGCGTAGCCACACTTTGTACTGCTGCAGCCAGCGAGTCCAGCAACTCCGCCGAGTCCAGCATGACGGGCATGGCGATTGCAATACTGTGGATCTTGCAGTAGCCTCGGCGAGCAGCACAAGCGTCCTCAAGCTTCTGCGGGGCGAGCCTCTCCCGTAGCGGCAGCTGTTCCTTCACGCCTTCACGTTCGCGGCTCTGATTCGTGCGTCGACGCCGGTGTTGTGGCGGGCTTTGAGTCGATTTGGAAGGTGGTAGCTAGTTCGACGGGTATAGCAGGTAGTACAGTGTCGGAGATGATCGAGGGGAGGCAGTTGAGGAGCACGTAGGAGTACGCCGTGAACGATAGGATGGCGAGTCGAGGCGTTGATGTATCGAAGGACCAAGGCGTCAGCCACTCAGGGCGCAGTCCTCGGCGTCACAAGGCGGCTGGTCACACGGCGCGCTGTTTCGAGCCTCATGGTGATCTGCGGCGGTGCGGCCAGTCAGGTGAAGCCGCCGCGTGCATGTGGTGCGGTGCCTGGATTGCCCTGCGCTGGCCGTTCCGGGGCTGGTGTTATCAATGATGACGCGCTAGCGGAGAGATTGTGGGGACGGACCGGACGGTGGTGCGGATGATGAGGCGCACGCCGGCGGCATTATCAACATGTGTCACACACTCCTAGATTCACAAATTGCCTTCGTCGCCGCGGATCCTTCACGAGTTGCTCCTCATTTGGCAATGAGCTCAGGATTTGGTTCGAATCACCCTTAGCAAAGCTTGACCTATTCGCGCAATGTCCAGTATTGTAGGATATGGAGTCAAATCTCTGGAAGAGCTGCATTAACATTCAAGGGCCAGTACATCCCGCAGGACTGTTGACTCAGCTAAAGCCGGAATGCTAAGACCGATACATCTGAACGTTGACAAGGCTGCATCTTGACTTGTAGTTTGTAGGCAACCACCGTTCACATCTGCACGGTAGATATAACAACATTGCTCCCACAGCGATCATGTCAGATAGTAGCTACCCCACTACGCGATACCCGAGACGGTTCTCTGAGATCGGAACTTAACACGACACAAGGACGAGCACCGCACACAAAGCGTGGCTGACATTCGGTTTGGTCATGTTTGCAGATAAGACACCAATATCCGGAGTCACATTCCGTCAGATATATTCGTTTCTTGCGAGTGCACTGAAGGCTTCGTACACCAAAGGGACACTATCTCGATCCCAAAAATGATTTTCAAATATCTGGAGGACCAAAGCTTAAGCGTCGCGAAGACGAGCTCAAGAGCCAAGATAATATCTGGTTTCAGTCTTTTGAAAGGCCCTGGGCAATGCCTCCACAATATCGGAGGACCCCAAGATTGATAGATCCGGAGTTCGTGGCCTTCAATGTGGTAGGGGCCTGGATCAATGTGTGTCAAGAGGAGCATGGCAGTCATTGTGCGTATTGTACAGTCGACAATGCGTTCCAAATCCGTTTTCGTAGCTTTAAGCTACGTGTGAGGCATACGGCTAGGAAATGCGTAGCTTAATGGATAGCAGAGCACATCAGTCGCTAGTCCTAACATGACATAAGTCTGTTATCGATGTTGGCTGACACGCAATCTCAGAAACGGTGCGATCGCTGGTATTGTGGCGGGTGCTGTCCGCGGCCTGCCGGCACCATTTGCTCTGCTCTGGCTAAAACGAAGGCGGAGTGGGAGAGACCAATGCCACGTGGGACCCAGCCGTCAGGCAATATGACTGGCTTTGGCGAACATAGTGAGCTATGAATAGTCCGCTCTGAGTTGATGGGATCTGGTGTGTTATAGGAACTGCCAGCATAACACAGGCATGCGCACTTCGACAGCCGGCGGTCTCGTTCATCAGCTGCATGAAGGACTGGTTGAAGGTCGTTAATACCCGCCCCACATGTAGCACATTCTGGCGAAAGGTCGGTCTTATGAAGAGCTCTACGTTGGCGAATCTTGACCCAGATGGCTTCGAAATATACGTGCAGTGGCTGTACTCCAGTCAGATCCCGGACTATGCGTCTGAAACGGTCGATGAGAGCGTCGTCCGTTTGCTGAAGGCACACATTGTGGGCAACGCCATTGCAGATTCCGACTTCCTTCGCGCCGTGCGTACCAAGATCGCAGAAATCGCAATCGCGGCTCGAAGACAGGCCGGCATGTCCTACGCCGCTATCGAATTCCTCTATCAGACCACCCACGAACGCTGTGCTATCCTGCGATCTATGGTGGATTTCTATACCGTGACAGGTGCTCAAGAGTCACTTAAGGATCACGGAAACGTATCGCGCCTGTTCTTGATTGATATGGCAGAATCGTACATGCAGAGGAGCAGGCCGCGTCATGGTGATGCCGATATCTGGGGCATGCTGGCCGATGAGGGACACATTAAGATCAAGGCGGATGCAGATGAGTCGTGAAATATAAGACGGTGTGAAAGTGGTCAACGCTGTGAAGAGAGGTATGGAGACTGTTCTGCAGCTCGCAACGAGAGCCAAATGAAGAATGTTGGGTGACGCAGAGCTCGTGAAGGAGAAAGGAGCCCACAACCTCTCCACGTGTCAGAAGAGCTTTCACGCTTGCTATTCGCAAGTCAACATTGAAGTAGGGTCCTGTCGCGAAATGCTCAAGTCTGGGGAACGTTGCATGAAGCACGAAACGGTGGTGGCCTAAAGTATGGCCGAGCGCGCTCGCGACCAAGTCTGAATGCAGTTAGAATCTCTCTAGTGTATACAAAAGCGTCGAATAATGTATCATTAGTATCGACGGATCTCACTCCACAACTGCACGACCAACGAATGGAAGTTGGAGAAGGCTGACAGCACCGACCCGGCTGACGGGAGATATGTTTGCGGGATGTGCGATAGCGCTTGTTGGGCTCAAGATGGCGCCGACGTTTGAACATGTATCGCGACATACGGGCTCCGAAGTACCCGGACGTAGTGCAATATGTAAATGAAGCTCCAGCCCCTTCAGGCTTTCTTTCGGTACCTCTCAACTCCATTCAATTTCCAAGAGGCCGTCATTCAGCATGGCTGAGCCAGCTCCTAGACCCAGTTTGTTTACACCATCAACAACGCCGTCACCGACACCCGCCCAGAAAGCAACACACATCCAATACCAAGATGTGACCCTTCGCAATTGGTACAAAAAGATCAATTGGCTCAACACCACCCTCGTCGTCCTGATTCCGCTCTTCGGTCTCTACCTCGCCCGTCACACCCCACTTACTCGGCCGACCCTCCTCTGGAGCATCGCCTACTACTTCCTCACCGCATTCGGCATAACGGGAGGCTACCACCGCCTATGGTCGCATCGATGCTACTCCGCATCCCTACCTCTCCGCTTATTCCTCGCATTCGTTGGCGCAGGCGCAATCCAGGGCAGCATACGCTGGTGGAGTGCAAACCACCGCGCGCACCATCGATGGACAGACACGATGAAGGATCCGTATAGTGTGATGCGCGGGCTGCTCTTCAGTCACATTGGCTGGATGGTGCTGAACAACGATCCCAAAGTCAAGGGGCGCACTGACGTGTCTGACCTCGACAACGACTGGGTCGTGGTATGGCAGCACCAGCACTACGGGAAATGCCTGCTGTTCAGTGCATGGGCATTTCCTATGCTCGTTGCTGGTCTGGGGTGGGGAGACTGGATTGGCGGGCTGGTGTATGCAGGGATCATCCGCGCGTGTTTCGTGCAGCAGGCTACGTTCTGCGTGAACAGTCTTGCGCATTGGATTGGCGAGCAGCCATTTGACGATCGCAGGAGCCCGAGGGATCACGTGCTCACTGCGCTTGTTACAATGGGCGAGGGATATCATAATTTCCACCATGAGTTTCCGAGCGATTACCGCAACGCGATTGCTTGGTATCAGTACGACCCAACCAAGTGGCTCATCTTCGCGTTCAGTAAGATTGGACTTCCGGGACTGGGCATGCTGGCGTACGATCTCAAGACGTTTAGGGAGAATGAGATTGAGAAAGGCAGGTTGCAGCAGCAACAAAAGGCGCTGGACCGAAAGCGCGCGAGGCTCGACTGGGGGGTTCCGCTGGCTCAACTACCGGTTGTGTGCTGGGATGACTTCAAGGCCAGATGTGCAGATGGTGCAAAACTCATCGCTGTTGCTGGAGTCATCCACGATGTTCAGAACTTCATTGTTGATCATCCTGGCGGCAAGGCGCTGATTGTTAGTGCCATTGGCAAGGACGCCACAGCGCTGTTCAATGGCGGCGTGTATGAGCATAGCAACGCAGCGCACAACTTGCTCTCAACGATGCGGGTGGGCATCCTGAGAGGAGGGCAGGAAGTCGAAGTATGGAAGACGGAGTGGGCCAGGCTGGAGAAGGACACCAAAGGTGCTGCAGTGGTGAGAGCTGGCGAGCAAATTACTAGAGTCGGTGATCCAATTGCTGCTGCCGTTGCTGCGTAGATCATAGCTGAATCAACATCCTTCTCAGGACCACGTTCTCACTGCTATTGAAACAGTGCTGCGGCTCTCTTCAAGGCAGCTACCTGCCGCGCTCCTCAACAGTGCCTACGTCGCCGCAGTACGCAGTATTGTCTAGCCCACCGCTACGAGCACATCACGACCGTCTCGCTTCTGCATGCATCTGAAGTGCCAGAATGCGACACACATCATTGGACTTGTACCACTTAGTGTATGTGCTCTACGCTACCTAGTCTTTTGAGGTGTGTCCACGGTGAAGGGATTCAATCTTGGTCTTGCACAGGGAGATAGACGCTACCATTACCACCTCCTTGCCACTGCTCTTGATCATGCTCGAGTTGGGCCGAGAGACGATCTCCGCAGAGAAGGGTCAAGTGCTGATGTTTCCTGCTGGAATGGCGTACTGGCAAGACTTGACTTTCCGCAACGTCCAAGAAGGCTTGCAAATACTTGCTCAGCGAGAATACTGTTGCCATGAAATGATAGCGCTCGTCAGCACTTGGCCCGTGTGAGCAGATCTCACCGCTTGAAATTAGCAAGATCGATGGTGATGAGGAAGCGGGACCATTATCTTCGGAGCTATGGAGCTGCCGTTCTGTGACGCACTTGGGGTGGGTATGGTAGAGGCGAAACCAGGTTGAGCTCGCGCAGTGGCTTCATGTCAGAGTTTTTACGTGACGCACGCTCTCCAACAAAGTGGAGCTCCGCAGAGCCTCCAAAGTGCTTTAATTGCCAGGTTCACATGATCTGCTCGATCTTTTGTCTTTGTATATAGCACCGTGGCACAGAGAACCAATATATGAAACATTACTGATTCATCATATCAATCATTTGAACACTGGTTTATCAACTCTACAACAGAGCATAATCAGTAACCAACCACCAGACAGCGCAATATCGCAATGAGAGAGCGGTTGTTCGACTTTACAAGTGTTCTGGTCCACCAGAACGCCTCGCGGCAAACATTCCTGTCGACCGGCGCATACCTGTTCCAGACATCATCAGGGGTACTCATCCCGCTCGAAGCCTTCCACTCGTTCAGCAAGAAGAACGATACACTATCGCAATACCTTTCTCGGCCAACTCTCAATTTGACGATGATTGACGAGCTGATCAACAAGGACAAGGTTATTAGCGAGAAGAAGAAGAACTTAATTGTCAAATTGAAGATTAAAGTGAACGTCAAGCCCGTAGATGCAGAAGCATATTGGACGAAGAAAAAGTCCATCTCATACTACGGTCCTTACTGCACCACCTATGCAGCCATGTCAGCAAGATACGCAGCCGCAAAGGCTCAGAGAACGGTGAACGAGCGAGCGCGCGTGAAGAATATGTCCGCAGCTGAAAAAGAGGAAAGGAGATTGAGGATGAATGCCAACAGAACGAGGACCCTCAGACTGAGGAAAGCAAAGAAGGACGTGCAGAGATTCAAACTCGTGCGATCATGAGGATTGAAGAGACGAGACAAAAGGACAATAGCACTCGAACCGAGAACTTCTGAGGAAGCAGAGCAGAGAAGATAATCAAGGCGGTTGCACAAGCTTGCGGTATGGAAATACCGCAGCTGAGTGCTGCCCTGCAGTAGATGAAGTGAGACAGGTATTGATCGAGCAGCGAGTACTACTGCTCAACTATATTCGCCAGCAGGTAGCAATCAATACACATCTTCAAGGGACCTTTGTTTCTTCCAGCAATACCGTGCACCGCGCAGTAAGCTGGCGGCTACTTCAACCACCGTTGAGTCAATCCAGCAGGTGGAATGAGTGAACTTATATTCAAAGCGGCCGCTTCTCTAGACAACTACTTTCACAAGACGGTCACTGTTAGTACTCTTGCATAGTGCAAGCGACATACAGTAAGCATTGAATCAAAGGAATATAAATGAAGATGACCAACGCCACGCAATCATAACCGGAGAACTGTTGTGTCATATGTTGGTCTGCTAGTGACCGTTGCAGTGTGTTGACACCTTGTCCTTATCCAAGCCCATCACCCCTCTCTGCTACTCCTCCTGATTGTCTGAGCTCGCGCCCTTGCGCTCGTGCTTCTTGTTCTTGATCATCTTCTGGATTTCAGTCTTGCTCTTGCTACTAAACTGGCTGAAGAAGTATCCTCCAAGTGCCTCTATATTTTCGAAATTGATGGCGTCAGATGTTGGATGTTTACCCGAACTTTGAAGCGCACCGCCGTCAGCAGTGTAGTTCCGAACCCGGAGGCGGAGGCCGCCAGTAACGGAGCCCAAAATGACATATTCTTGCATGAAGCCAACTATTGCGACGTTGTTTCCCATTTTAAGGCGATGGGTCTTCTTGATAGTGGCGGGGATATCAAATATCTCAGACCACGTTAGATCACGACGACGAGGAAGCTCTGGATACACAGGCGTGGCGGTCTTGAAATCGGTGAACATACCAGTATGCGTCTTCGAAGTGTCTTCATTTATCTCGAAGAGGGCGTCCTCATCGTCCAAGTCCATAACAACTCTGTCGGTCTGCGGCGTGGCGGGCTCAGCAGGCTGCGCCTGGGACTGCTTCCTCGACCTCGGAGACTACGTGGGTTTTAAGAAGGTGCGGTGGACTCCAGGCTTCCTGGCTGGTGCTAAAGACGACGATACCGTATAGGATGGATTAAATGAGTACGTGTCGGTCGACGTGTTGGTGGAAAATACAGGCGTCGGTGGAGCTTGGGCGTATCCCGAGGCTCTGAACGGTGACGCGGGTGTATCAGCTGGCGATGAAGGTAATGATGAAGGCTTTGATCGAGCTTAAGCACCGATCGGTGTTGAAGAGGACGTAGCCTTGTTCATCGGCAATGGTGATGCGGGTGATGGCGATGCTGGCGGCGGCGGCGGCGCCGAGGATGGCGGCGAGGGTGATGGCGGCGAATGAGCAAGGAAAAGAATATCAGCAAGAAGAAGAGGAAGAACGACATATGCGGCTGAGACGATTGTAGCCAACAGATGTTTTATGGGTGTTCGAACAATGCGGACACAGGCACTGAATACCTCCCTCTTTTCAAGCTCTGTGGCGCTCGTGTGCAGATGTACGCCTCTGCGTGGAAGACTATCAGCACCAGGCGCGATATGGATGCGTGCGTATAGCTGGTGAACTCTTGGATGGCAATGGGGAGCTCGTACTCCGTGCGTTTCGAGCCGTAGGCCCAAATCATCTTGTGTGGAACGTCTCGCTCTTTCAAATGAGCGCTGTAGAGACGATGTGCGGCATGGCCGCTGAGAATGACGATAACTGCCCTGGACCGTGCGAAGCAATGCATCGTGAACGTGTCCCAGTATATGCGCAGGAGTTCCGGCATGGCTGTCAAGGCTCTCTCGCTCGCTGCGAGGATCTTTTTTCTGTCGACTCGGCGAGAGAAGACGTCAATGTGTAGCATGCCGACCGTACGTTCTTGGATATTGTGATATCCAAGTTTCGCGTACAGTCGCGACATTAATGGGTTGGACAAGTCGTTGACTGTTGCGTATTTAAGATGTACACTGCTCTGCTTCTTGGCTGTTGGGTAGGATGATACCACAAGCAGTGGATCTGCAAGCGATCCGAATGGCTTGACAAGGTAGTCTTGTCGAGCACCAAGGCCGATTGGCACTTCGATTCCGCTGTTGGGCAGTCGTTGCTCACTGTCCATGGCTTCGTTCCAGAGGCCATCATCTCATCGTTGGTTGAGGCCCACCACTGTGGGTCAGTCTCGAAGGTTGGGAATGTTGGCGGATCGGTGCGATGGACATAAGCTCTGACTGTATTGACGAAGCTAGCCATACAATCGCTGTCTTGGCCAGCGCCGGTGCCAGCTTTCCGACGAGGTCTTCGATCTACTTATTAGACAGTTTTGCGCTGAAGAGCACAGCGTCTTTGATGTTAAGCGTGAAGCACGGCTCTGATGCTGCCTTGTAGTCCTCTTCCAGGGTATACAGTTTGCCTGGGTTGTCTTGTATAACAGGCAGATCCAGTGGTATGTCTGCCGTTGTGGGTGCCGCTGCTGAAGATGCAGAGATGACTGGTGCCCGTGTAGTGACTGGTGCTCGTCGTCTAGCCTTTGGTGGTTTGGATGTAGGCGGATGCTCGTCCTCTTCGTCGTCTTCCTCATCCTCATCTTCTTCGTCGTCGTCCAGGTTGCCGTTGTCCGAACCTTCGATCGTGATGTTAACCCACGATTGATATCCAGGTCTTCTCGCAGTTGCTGCTGCTCGATGGAAAGGACGTGTCCTTGATGTAGTAACGATTGGTACATCATCGGAGGAGGCAGGCATTACAGCAGGGCGTACCGTGGAAGTAGATGATCCCTTGGTGCGCTCATGTGTGGGTGTGGGCTCACTGTTGTTGAGCCTCCTCTTGGCAGGAGCGATGATGCTTGGGCTGCCCTCGTCGCCTGAAGTGAGCTCGATGATACGAGGGTATCTCGTGCGACCTCTGATGTTCTGTTTGAAGCGGACAGCAGTGATCTTGTGTTTGTCGTGTTGGCGGACTCAGCAGTTCTTTCGGTGCGGGAGCGGATGGTGAGATAGGAAGGAGTCGCGGGTGTGAGTGCAATTGATGTCAGCTTGGTGGGCACGAAGCCGTTATGTAGAGCTTAATGAGAGAAATAGAGGCCTGTGTTGGTGAGCAGGCGAACAGAAGAGGAGTGAAAGAGTGGTGGGAACGAACTGAGGGGTTTTGGTAGGTGAGTGGGGCGCGGTCTTACCCGGAAGGAGGCACACCTATAGCAATGCCATGCTGGTCGACATATGGTCTTGCGTAGAGCAGTAGGGCAGTCATGTGTGATGTAGTGTTGAAGGCCAGTTCTCTACAGAATGTAGATTGTGATGTACGATAGTCTGCATTGCCAACTATAGCCAGCTGCATGCTAGCTGTTTACAAGCACCATCTACCTTCGACAGCCTGACTAGCATCTGTCGTTGCCGCTGCGCTCGTCCGCCGTTTTCTCCCGCCTTCACCACGTCTAGGCACGAGCGTCCAGTTCCGGGTAGCGGCTGCCCAGGCGTTGTCGCTGGATGTGGCTCTTCCAGTGGCGGGCGGTCATCTTGTCATTCTCTCTCTAACCGTGATTGATGCCCTCGACATTCCCTTGGGATCCTCTTCAGATTCCCTCAACTGCTCTTAAGAGGCTCGTGAGATGCCCTTAGAGCACCCTCGCATCAGCCCTCGCTGTCTTCTTCTTTCAGCAACCCTGCACCCGGTTCTGTTATTGCCCACGTTGGCCTTGTCAATTAACATAGCCTCTTCTTGTTTCTAACCTGTGGCCTTTCAGCTACTTGACCGCCATTCCTGGTGGCGATTCTTTCTGCGTATGTGGTGCGCGCGTTATTGTTGTTGTTATAAGAAGGGCATCTCTCGATGCAGTCACAGTAGTGGAACGCTCACATGTCGTCTCAAATGCAGACTGGCAGCGTGTCGAACCATACATCGGGTGGTGGGACAGCCCCAAGACTATCAATTAATGATATCTGGGCTCAGGCGGACGTGATATCATACACCAGCAAATCTAGGTGCCGTGTCGTCGGTGAGCTAGACATCTCGCGTAGATGAGTGCTTCAAGTCGCTGAAAAATAGCTTGCGATGGCTTTTCGGGCACGAGACCGTAATGCTTGCGGTAACTCTGTCGATATTACATGCGATAATGTTTTGTGGAGTTTGTGGGGTGGAGGTGGTTAGGTTGAGCCGAAACATGAGGTCAATAGGCCAACTTCGCCACGGCCGCAATCCGATCACTTGCACTGCGTCCCGTACATCGAAGTGAATTAACGATTGATCTTATAAAAACAAACGCCAGACGTTGATTTCTCTTCGAATGTTCTTTGTTTTCGCACTCTGGACGCTGTTGGGGCAAAAGTTTGTGGCGGCCACCTCCCAGCCTACAACTCCTCCTCCAGACGTCCTACGATGACAGGGATCAAAAAGAATCGGTTATGATGGACGCTTTGAGCGTCGCAGACAGGATTCGAACCTGCGAGGCCGAAGCCATTAGATGACATGAATGTGGTGATTCAAGTCTAACCCATTAACCACTCTGGCACTGCGACCAATGATCGATCAGAAAGTTTTTGGGTATAATCGATATATACCAACAGAAAAAACAGCTTGCTAGTTGCGAGGGATGCTGCGACAACGCAAACCTTGTCTTGAAGATTTAAAATCGGTGTGGGGTAGACGATCATCCTTTCGGCAGCGCTACGAGCCGTCATCTATTCATTGGGTGCCGTAAACCTCATCCTGCAGCTTCTTATCCCCGGTACATCATTTGGCCTAGCCCCGCTCATGACACTGTACAAGCAGAAGTTCTATGCGGTCTGGTCCACGTGGGCTTTGATTTACTATAGACTTGCTTTACCGCTCAGTGACCATTTCCCTCCATCATTTTTGACGACCTTTCCCTCCTCTTTCAGCTTCTCCAGAATCTGAACGATCCCTCTCTCTGCCGGCTCCCACAGGCTCTGCGGATAATCCTTGTAGATGACCTTAACAATTTCCATACTCGTCCACCCACTCTCCTTCTCCTTACCGAGGACATCCAAGACTTGTTGCTCACGCTGCTTCCGATGCTTGATGTATTCACTGATCTTCGCCGGCCCATCATCAATGACCGGTCCATGGCCGGGGTACGCTCGGCCCGAGAACTGCTTCCCCATGCCCTCTAGACTCCTCAGGTAGGTTGCATAGTCTTCGAAGACGGCAGTACCCTGACCTAGCACATTATCTGCAGTGAACATAGCGTCTTCTTCCACAAGTACGAAAGCTATGTGGTCCGTTGTATGGCCGGGACAGTGGAACGCTCTTAGCGTGGCGCCCTCTGTTGAAAATATCTGGCCGTCGGCGATGTCTTGCCAGTCTTCATTGCCATCGGAGTGATTCTTGAAGACCTGCGTGTTTGGACTGTGAGACAGGAGATCCGGAATACCTTGCACGTGGTCTGCGTGCCAGTGCGAGAGTAGTGCCTTCTCGATTGTGATGTTGTGCTCGCCCAACGTAGATTTGACCGATTGGATCCATGCTTCCTTGCCTTGGCCAGAGTCGATCACCAATCGCTTGGAGCCTGTTCCGACGATATATGTGTTTGTGCCTTGTAGTGTGAACTGCTCCTCTGTTAGACTCACCTCCATACTCGGGCACGGGTCTCACCTTCGACGGATTTCCGCCGAGGACCCTGATCACACGATCGCTGAGCTTCTCGACAGCAGGCAGTGGCACTAACGGTTCAGACATATTCGAGTACAGTCTTCGGTTCGAAGATCTCACGATTGAGAGTAAGCGCGGGGACATGTTCATCTCATGCTGTGCTGGATCCTCGCAATCGCTACCTCGGTCCGCGTGGCCTATCTTAGCGTGCTTTTGCCAAAAATGACGGAAGTGTAACCCAGGTGTGCAGACTAACACATTTCGAGACAACACTCAAATCGCTTCTCGAGATCAAGATGGATTCCGATGATGATATGCCGTATGCTCCTCTCATGTAAGATCGTAGATATCTGCTAAGCAGCGAAGACAGCTCTCGGGCGACGCTCTGTCCGCGCTGAAAGAATTTTACGGCGAGCGCGATGCAAGGCAAAAGCAGTTTGAAGCACTCAAGAGCCAGGCCGAAGATGATTTCGATGGGAAATTATCCATGGACGCCTTCACTGAAGATTGGAATGTGAGCCAGTTTTGGTACAGCGATGAGACTGCGACCGTACTGGCGAGACAGCTGCTTGACGGCGCGACGGACGAGACAAAAATTGCGGTTGTGAGCGCGCCAAGTGCATTCATTCAATTGAAGAACCTGCTGGTGAGTCGCGAATTGGTACATGACTCAACCATCATGCTAAGGCAACACAGGCTTCTGGAGAGTACAAGTGCAGACCGCAGATTAAGCTACTAGAGATTGACGAAAGGTTCAATGTCTTCAAGGAGTTTGTACATTACGACTTCGAGAAAGCTCTTCAATTGCCTCTTGAGCTGAAGGGCTCGTTTGACCGTATTATTGTCGACCCGCCGTTTTTGAGTGATGATTGCCAAACAAAAGGTATGGTACTCACTCGTTGTTGACGCGTTTGGGCTAATCTCTCGAAGCTACGTTGACAGTGCGCTGGCTGGCCAAGGGCTGGACACCGGATATGGTACGCATCATTGCTTGCACAGGAGAACGAATGGAGAGCATCATCACTGGAAAATTATACGGCAAGGCGGGCGTCAAGACCACAGACTACGACATCAAGCACGCCAAGGGATTGAGCAACGAGTTCAGGACATACGCAAACTTCGAGTGCGACGCATGGAAGTGGGCAGGACCAGCATGAACCCTTTGAAAGCAGGGAAGATCAGATACCGAAATCATCTGCATTACTTCGTAGAAGATGAATCGAGCATTTGACAATTCCCAATTCAAACAAGCAAAAACAATCGGAAGCTACCCCGCGCCATGCCCCACCTGCCTCGAAGCTCGGGAGCTCGGGTCAAAACAGCATCCACAGCTCCGTCTCTCTATCACGTTACGCCCACCATAGGATTGAGCACCACAGTGAGCACCACAATGGCCGCCTGCATATTCTGTAAGATTATCAAGGGTACCGTCTGCCCAATCATCTCACTCGAAGACGTACACTGACCAGCGGCAGGAGAGATCCCATCACTGAAGATCTTCGAGTCGGAGAAGACACTCGCCTTCCTCGACATTGGGCCTTTGAGCAAGGGCCACTCCGTACGTTTCCCCAACAAGTCATACCTCTTCAGGCTCTCGTCGCTCTACGACATGTATTGACAATTGCTTCTGCAGCTCATCATCCCCAAACACCACGGCGCCAAGCTCCACGATATCCCCGACGACCAGCTGTCCGAAGTGCTGTCCGTGACGAAGAAGATTGCCATCGCGCAAGGCGTCGAAGACTACAACATCCTGCAGAACAACGGGCGCATTGCACACCAGGAGGTCGACCATGTGCACTTCCACTTGATCCCGAAGCCGAATAAGCAGGAGGGTCTGGGTATTGAGTGGCCGACGCAGAAGGCGGATCAGGGCGAGCTGAAGAAGCTGCTGGAAGATATCAAGAGCAAGATGTAAAGAAATCTATATGATCATGATATTTTTGTTGCTGGAGCCAAGTACTAGTTCATTCTTCAGGGCTAGTTGCAGGCTTTCTGTTCGAGACATTAGCGGTCTGAATTTGGTGAGGCCCTGCAGCATTACGATGCCGTGTGATGCTCTCCTCCTCGGAACTTTGGCTATCAAGATGCGCGTAGGACTACGGTATGAGCACCGGTGGTCCAACTGCAATCCATGGAGCGAAAGTCCTTTAGAGGAGTTGGATGCAGCGTCTCAACGTTACATAGTCTCGACATGCCCGCAACTCTAGACTCATGCTGCCTCATATCGTGTCTCTACTCGCCCTTGAACACAGCCTTCCTCTTCTCCCTAAATGCTGCAAGCGCCTCGTCTCTGTCCTTCGTCTTGACGACTAATTCGTATGCTGCATTCTCCGCCTTCTCGCCCAATGCACATCCGTCGACTGCCGCCAGCGCAGCCTTGATAGCGATAGGCCCACCCTCACATATCGTGATAGCGAGCTGCACAGCCTCGTTCAGTACCTGCTTCCTCGCCGCGCCCTCCTCCTTCTGCTCCTCAGGTGTGATCTCAACCAGCCTGTCGCACAGACCAAGGAAGTAGGCTTCTGGCGCACCCACTCGGCGCCCTGTGAGGATCATGTCGCGGGCGCGCGCAAGACCGATCAAGGCGGGAAGACGGTAGGTGCCGCCTGCGCCAGGAATGATGGCCAGACGTGTCTCGGGGAGCGCAACGGTCGTGGTGCTAGCGAAGACGCGCATATGTGTTGTAAGGGCGAGCTCGAGGCCGCCGCCGAACGCGGGCGCAGCGAGGGCGGAGATTGTGGGTATCGGGAGGGCTTGGATCGAGGAGAGGGTGGAGCGGAGGGAGGCGAGGAAGTTGCCAGTGCTGTGGGTCTTTAGCTACGCCTCTCATGTAGTGCGAGAACGCGGCTCACTCTTCTTGTGTGAAAGTTGCCCGCTCTTTCAGATCTGCGCCTGCGCAGAAACTGGTGTCGACCTCGCTTGCAAGGATGAGAGCTCTTGTTGTCCCTGATTGTCCCTCATCGTGTATGCTGGTGATCTGCTGGTTCAATTCGGAGAGTAATTGCTTGGAAATGGCATTGCGAGCGGCAGGTCGGTTCAAAGAAAGGATTCGAATGTTTCCAGAGTGTGGTGCTGGGTAGTTGAAGACGTTGATTACAGGTGACGGCGCACTCGAGTACGCGCAGCGCTGAAGTGGGCGTGCAAACAGCCTCGCGGTGGGTCTTAATAAGTAAGGCATTTTGTTTGTGTAATTCGACTAGCAATTGAGTCGTTAAGGACAGGAAAGGGAAGCTCTGTTTAAATCAGACGAATTGTCTGGGGTAGCTCGAAGGCTAGCAGCGGGCCACTGAGCCGAGGTGCTGCTTCCCTCCACCGCGGACGCGTTCTCTCATCCCAACTTCTTATTCTGGTAACACTTAGCTGTTCCGGTCACGACGAGTCAACACGTTCTCCGATGCATCAAATTTGGCTTCGTACTCAATCGTCTCAAACTGAACGCGTCAATAAACAAACCTGTCAGCATCAGACTGACTTTGGACCAACTGCATCTGAGCTTCGCCAGTTGATCGAATCTTATCTGAGTCTTCTGAGGTTAAGGCCCAGACCTGACGCAAAAGGAGGACTAGAGAAGGCCAATGCGACGCTTCTATGCCTTCATGAATGAGCTACGGGGGATTTCTCCTGATATATGACACTGCTTGTGTGCTGCCCCAGTGCCGGACACATCAAGTTAGCTGGAACGGCCCCCGTTACGCAAAGACTGCCTTGCGGTTCGTAGAGTAGTGAAGTACATCAGAACAAGAGCTCCTTTGAAATCGAACTCCTTACTTCTGATGATACAAGTATATGCCCCTACTCTTTCGTTGGGATACCGTCCTTGACATTTCTTACAACCACCAAGTCGAGGACGTTTTACACAACCTCCTACGCGTTTTGTCAAATCACGGCCCACTTTTCGAGTCGTATAATGACCAATAGGACTTTCTTAGAGCATTTCTCGAAGTTTCTTTTAAAGCCGTTCAATGATTCTCGTTGCTGGATTCAGCTCTTTCGGCTTCTTTCTTCATCGTAGCCTCGCATTCTGCGGAAGTTCGGAAATGCCCAGAGCATTCATTCCAGCTGTGGCCCGGCTCATCGAGCACCCCTCGTTGATACTTACTGATATCTCCTTTAAATCAATTTCAATCTCACATAAGCTATTTGAGCTGCTTACCGCCCGAGAAGCATGGCGTTTCGACGATTTTGTCAACAGAGATTGGGCCATCTCTCCAACTCAGAGCATGGTAGTCAAATGTACACGCCTTGAAAAGAAGAAGAAGTACGCAATGATCGTGCATGGGTTTGGTAGAACATATATCGACAGTCCTGACAAAGTCTATGTCGAGACGCCATGACTAGCCCCGGCCTATACCTCGTGTAGGTTGTTTCAAAGACGCTCACATGTCGGTTTGATCTTCGACGTTGTGAAGTGGAAGAGGGTTCCGCGTACGTTAGTCCACCTGCACCTTCCATGGCCAAGCTGTCGGGCAATTGTTGGGCTCCATCCACAGAACAGCAGTCTGATATCGACTGTTTGGTATACTTCTTACAATCTTAGGTCATGCTCAGTTTGCTCCTTGGTTCGTATTTCCTGCAATCGTCCGCGTGAAGGTACTCCTGTGGAGAGCCTTACTCATGCAGCGTGCGGGTTTTCACGCACGAATTGTATAAATGCCGTCTAACATAGGCTCAGATCGATAATGTTGGCGACCCTGCGACAGTCAATCGACTTATTAGGCCTAGCCACGAATCGATGATCACAGCACAAATTAGCCTGGCGCATATCGCCTTCACCCTGGAGCGCGTCCATGTTAAACATAGCTCGCGAGGCTTGGATGACAACATTGGAATTGCAGGAAGTATACGCTGCTGGGCAAAGACCATCAACGCCATGATAAATCTGCGTTCTCGGACACTTCGTGACGATCTGGATCTCGATGAAAGTAAGGTATGTACCAGCCAGGGCACAGATGGTGGCGACTCCCGAGGACCAGAACAAGCTGGCTGCAGAGTCACTTTCACACATAGACCTATAAGCGTACAGAAAGCGTGCCGAAAGTAACAACTCTCATAAAAAAGTTTAAAAGGCTCAGTATGAAGTCTGATGATAGCCAAACTGTCGAGAGACACATTGATGTAACATCAGACAGCGGGCACCTATATCAACAGAAGAAGGTCAAGTCTAGTTCAGTGACAGAAGAAGTTTAAATTCCCTAAGCTGCAGCGGAACAACACAAACAATTTTGCGTATCAGATATCACTAGTGATATGAAAGGCCAAAGAACGCATGCGAGTCGTCCAAGAGACGCCCATGTTACGGAAGAAACAGGTGCTCTGATGGATATTTCCGATGTAAACGTTGGTTGATCCCTACTCTGCCGTTCAGCTGTTTATTTTTGGACAGAGCGAGCAGGGCTGTCAGCCGTACTTTTCGCAATCACGGATGGAAAGAACTAACACTGGTCTCTCATATAGCTGGATTGACCGTAGTTCTTGCGCTTACACACACATATCTACCGTGGTCTTGGCTAAGTCGACCTACGCTGTGCAAATCAACTTCTTCTCAGTAGCCAGAACATCAAGTTGAGATCAGCGGATAGCTGCAGGCGACATTTGATCAGAGTGGCATGGGATATAGCTGTGTATGCTTGCCAATCATTGGCATACTACTTAGCTTGGATTCAGGCACAATAGTCTTGTTCATTGACACCCATCTGTGCGTATAGCAAGCCCGTTGACACTGCTATGAATAGGTGTTAAAAAGAGTCCGAAGAGCACACGATCGCCTTATCCAGACTCCTAGTTTGATATCTGAACCTGCATTGCATCATTTTACATAGTTGCAAAGAACCCCCCGCGGTGGGGTCTTGGTTTGATCGTGGCAGATAGGCAATTTTTCGAATTCGCAACGAATTGCACACATTCGCAACCTGAGCCATAGTCTTACCTCGACTGGCTTTTGAATCTCCGCACGATTCATGTGCTCGCTGAGGAATGTATAGACGAAATTATTAACGGGCTAATCATTCGTGAGCTGCCTCACCTTGACGAGAAGCTGTATTAGCTTAGACTTCGCGGACCATCCAGAAAGCCTTCAACTTCTGGGTGAATTTGCTCTCAGGGTAGATTTTAGCCTGTGGTCTGGCAGAATAAACAAGCTCGGTCCTAGAGTTTCTCCATCACATCCTGTGGTCCCGACCTTCAGTATCGCCATTTTTCATGTCGTCGAGCTGCACTTGATGCTTATAGAATATGGAACGCGAGCCTTGTATCAGAGCCCTGCATAAAACTCGCACACTCAACCTGTAACGCGTATACCAGGTGCATTCTCTCGTGCGTCCCCTGAACCAGCTGTCCAGCAAGGACTCGCCAGTGGCGACAATGGCGTCTATTACCGAGTCCAGACGACGTTGTCCAGTATCGTAGCGCGGCACCATTTAAGTCGGCATGGTCGAGGCGCGATGGTCTATTCTGGAGGCGCGATGATCGGCTATGGGCTCTGGAGCCGGAGTCTCCGACACGCTTGGGACTCTTGCCACCGCAACGGTTGGCGGAGTGAATCGATTATTGAACCGGTGACTGAGGGCGCGCGAGTCCTTCTAGAAGGATGGATGTAGATCTCTCTCGATGTCCCGAATGCCTGGGACAGAGTATATGGTGTTGCGGCTAGAGATGAGAGACTCATGGATATTGGGTCCGATGAGGTACATAGTGGTGGGTCTGGCTGCCGAAGTATTTAGTGAATCTGAGCTCATGTCTTGTAATTCTCAAAGACCCACCAAAAGATCGGAAGGGCCAAGGTGAAGCGTTGTCACTGACCTTCATTGTGACTGTGTCCGATGTCTGACCTTGGTGGGAATGCCGACCGAGTTGGATCCATATGGTGCACCGTGTCCACGACTACCTTAGTCCTTCATCTTGGATTTTCGACGATTGTCTGATCAGTGAGTGGATATCTTTTACATAGCGTAGCCACAGGTCAGATCTGAGGGTGGAGCACCCG
Organism: Didymella pinodella; assembly: GCA_039634465.1. Classification (NCBI taxonomy): domain Eukaryota; kingdom Fungi; phylum Ascomycota; class Dothideomycetes; order Pleosporales; family Didymellaceae; genus Didymella; species Didymella pinodella. The sequence goes on along the minus strand of CP113347.1, from coordinate 2,389,873 downwards.
CTGTCGCCCAGGCCTATGCAAATGTCCATTGTGCGTGGATCATGCTGATTAGTTGCTGGAGTCGTGGCAATGAACTCCACCCAGAGGCTGGGGACTGCGCCATAGGCATCTTGCTTCGATTCTTCGATTCCGTGGGGCTGAGGCTATTTAGAAAACTGCAAGACTCCATCTTGAGCTTGTCTGGATGTGCGTTTAACTGCAATTGCATGCTGGCAATTTCTCGGTGCACTCTTCGGAACGGTACCCAGTCGCCGATAGTCGGCAGCGGGTTGATGTGGCTTGCAAAACCTCGCCACAGTTGCCGTAGCCTACAGGAAATGACGATGAATAGCGCTAGATCATTTCAACCATCGGATCAAGAGAAGTCTCTATGGAGAATATTTAGGAGGTCACTGCGCTGAATGAAGCGTTTCTGATGATGTGACCCTTCGGAGGGTTCGGCATTGATCAGCTTGAGGCGGTGATCATTGCCCGCTGTTTCGGTTGAAGGTTTCAAGAACGTTTACTACAGAGCAGGACGGATAGTCAAGGTGAGGTTGCCATTAGTGGTCCAACCCTGGGGACTTGCCCAGCGAAGCTATGGTCGTTTCAAACGTCCGGTCCAGCTGCGGGCCTGATGTGCTGTTCAATGTGATCGTTGCCGTGTACCACAGGGTTAGAGCCAACTTCGAAAGCGGTTACCGGTGATCATTGAGCCAATGAGACGACGGTACTTGGCATTTTGCGTGAAGGAGATGCTGTTTCTTTTTTTGGTGCTTACCAGGTCGCTGCGCAATCTCCACAGCTCCTGTAATAAACCAGTCAGAAGCAAGGTGCAGTTGACCCTTGGTAGCTTACGCACATGTTGCAAAAACAGACATGGGAGTAGCCAGTGTTCAGAAGCAGATAGAATTTCACCTGATTTCCCTTTGCCGGGCCGCCTGCATTTGTGCTGGACATAATGTAGTGTGTGCTGGCCAGGCAACCGCTAGAGCCGAGTGCGTGCAAAGTGACAATCGAAGAGTACCCGAGATTTGCTCCTATGCTGGAACTCTGCGCCGGTGCAATTCGCAGAGCGCTAGAATTGCAATTGATATTACGCCAATGACGTCGACGCGGGCACTGATCAAACCAGCTTTTCTGCAAAGGTTTGGGTGCTCGCAGGACCAAGGTGTTGAGTTAGTCGACAGTGACGTTACGACCAGTACTTGCTTAGCAGATCCAGGGCGATCGCAGATGCATTAATGCGATCTCGAGTGCTCGCTGAAGTGGGATAGGCAGGTAAGGTCACTAAGGTGTGAGGTAGTTTAGAAGTATGACGCACACTGGTTGGCTATGTTTCTTCCTTCGCTCTTTGGTAGCCTGCGCATGAGTAGCAGATGTGACGACTCGAGTCACTGGCATTGTTTGTTGATTTGCAATCCATTTGCAATCCCAACGTTCAAACGTCAAGCCGTCTTGGCAATGGAGGTTGTAGGCGGGCGGTCTTCGGTGAAATGAGTGCATGGTAGCTCCCTACTAGGCAGACTCGACAATGACGGGCTGGATCACAATCTGAAGAATGTCGCGACAGTTGGAGCGCTTTGACTCAGAACGTGATGGCCCTCGAGGTGGTTAGGAGCAGGGCTGCTTTCAGTTGCTTGACGCTATTCTTAGCTTCACGCTAGTCACTGTGGAGATGAACCTGAACCCGTGAATTCCTGACTGGGGCCGGCATCCGGCATGATTCCCAGCGCGACAGGCGACTTGCCCAAGCGCACCCGCCCGCACACACCGACACTACGTTCGGCATGCCTGCGATCGACTGCTTATCACTCTCCAACGCCAAAGCCCTGGAAGCAGAAGCTTGTAACCTTGTAAACCCCCTTGGTGCTTCACGTGCAGCCGCCTCTGATGTCGTCTCACTGTGCAGCTAATCCGCGCAGTGGCTGCACTGGGGTACCAAGCCAACAACGTTGTATTCGGAGACTAAATCCTTCACGATGGAGGAGAGGCGAGGCTTTGTGACACTTCATTCCTGATTCGCCCGGTATGTGCGCACTGACAGGGGCGTGAACATGCAAACGAGTTGTCCCAAGCGAAATGCTCACTGACTGAAGCTTCTCTTCCAGAAGACCTACCCTGGTAAGCCGCAAAAGCGACCAGCACTAGTGTAGAGTCTGGCACCACTCACCCGCCCCAAGGCTCACTGGAGCGCCCACCGCACTTGTGAACGGGTTATGCACCTTCTGAACCGGGAGGCAGCAGCCTTGGAGCGGTAACAAACTCAGAAGCCAACGCAACAAGCGTTAGCCAACGTGAGCCAACTTACCCACTGGGAAGATCGCAACTAGCTTTGATGCTATTTATCGAATGCTTGCAATTTGGGTGAGATGATGCTGACCTCTTAGACATACAAAAGCTGTAGCTTCTGTCTGCGCCCCAGATCAACAGCGGATAGCGTTTTCCGTCTGATTAGCCGTCTCCGTCAGCTTCTATCTTCGTGGCAGTAAGGCTCAATCTTACGGACCCATATTGTACCGGGGACTGCGAGACATTCAACACCGCCACTACCCGCCACTTGCTGCGACAGGTCTAAGAGCTTCAGCCTTATTTTGCGGAGAGGCCCCTGAAACGCTCACAGACTAGAGCTTTGCATCCCGGACTAGTTGCTGGGAATCCACTTCCCTGTAGCTGGGTCTGTGCTAGAGACTCGACCGTTCTCACTTCACTAGGATTTCCGTCTGGACGCACTGGCCTCCTCTCACACGACTTCCATCCCACATATACTTCAGTTGGTGACCACCTCACGACCGCCCTCCTCATCCAGCTTGTCACCACACACCTTCAACGACCACCAACCCCAACGCCGCTTACATGATCATGTCATACTACTCACCGGAAGTGGACATGGTTCTACTCGCACCAGAAGAGAATATGGGCGCGATGTCGCCCTTCAGCTCATGTCAATCACCTCCAAGCATCATGTACTCTTCACCACCTCTTCACCATATGACACATCCGGTCCCTACAACTCTCCCCAGCAACGGACCCATCTTTACACAACCGCACTACAGGCCTGTCATGAACTCTCCGTACCCACCGCATAGTCCGTGGTCGTCTCACCCGATGCAAATGCCGCCAATATCGTCGTACTCCTACCCTCCCTTCACAAGCATGACGGCTGGCCCTGTGATGGCGCCAGACACTCAGCTCCTTCCTCAGAACTTTGCTGGACCACGGCAATCGAGATCGCACTCAGCATCGAGCTCTGCGATGGGTCTTCCATCAAGCGCACCACCTTCAGAGAGAACACCGCCGCGCTCCCTGTCTCCGAGCTCTCCAGACCTTCGAGCTTATGGCTTTCCCAACAAGAACGGCACATGGTCGTGCGCTTACCCAGGATGTACATCAAGAGCGGTATTCACTCGGGGTTGCGACCTTCGCAAGCACCACAAAAGACATAGTAAGAACTTCTTTTGCAGGCACGCGGAGTGCCCCCAAGCAACAGGCGGAGGCTTCTCGAGCAAGAAAGACCTAGCACGACACGAGGCGAAGCACAACCCCGGCGTCTTGTGCGACTGGGCCGGATGCGACAGGGTCTTCAGTCGGGTCGACAATATGGTACGATTCGCCCATTTACTGCATTTGGTCGAACAGCACGCTAATTGTGTTACACAGAGAGACCACGTCAAGAGAATTCATCACAAAGCTTCTCGAAAGTCATCGACAGCATCGTAGCGATGCGTAAGCACAAAGCTTTTGCATTGCCGATCGCACTTCCTTTCATGTTTTCACTTCACGACTGAGATGGGCCCCAACACCGAATCCGCCATCGATGCTTTTTGACCAGGCTGCGATTTTCGTTACTGCAATGCCCATCACGCCCTCGTAGCCGGTCTACCGCCCTTTTACGATTCAAGATACCCTCGCTTTCCAACATTCAACATTCGCTCAATTGTATACCCGCAGTCGCCGGCAGGCTGCACATTTTGCATTGCATACTGGGGCGTTCACATCACTTTTGTGGATATGTTATACACCCACACGTTGGTAGACTCTGTTGGGATAAGAGGTGGATAGATGCATACGGCGGCGCTGCTGCCTAGAATAGCTAGCCCGAAGCCATGTCATTCCGCTTTCTGCTTATTTGCTTCCGATATCAACTCTGATTCTTTTCCCCTGACAGTTTTCACAGATCAACATCATGCCATTCGCGAGCACAGGACTTGGACCGCTCTCCACCGTGACGATGCTACTCCCCCGGCGTTCGCGAGGCCCAAATTCATGCCGAAACTGACTATGCCGAACGATCTTTTCTGCATACGGTCCTTGGTGTAAGACCCGCAAAGAACTAGCTGGGGGCCTGACTCTTCGAACAAGGCTGACTTGACATGGGCTCCACCCGACACCTGAGTGGTCGAGACCCTACAGTTGCTATGCTCCAAATGGAGGGATGCCCCTGGCGAATCACAGCCACGAGTGTGTATTTCCGTGGTGCCTGCATGTCGCTGCGTGCTGCTCCGTCAAGCTCACCGGTTTGGGTGGTCAAAGCAGAATGCTCTGCGAACCAAGGGGACCGCCGGCCCGCCCGCCATCATACGAGAACACACAGACGCGCGCACAAGCGCTTGCCGCTTGGAGTAGGTCTTTGTATCGAGCATCGTGGAGTCTCTTCCCGTCTGGTGGATACAAATTGCACTACAGATAGTGGGCAGTGCATCGCGACTGCGGTGGTGGTGGCTATGGGAGGTCGAGTGTTTTGAGTCAAGACAACACAACAACAACGCAGTCAGATCTACTTTGCACCGCATCGGAAAGAATATTACGTTGGACGAGACCCGTTGGGCCTCTTTTGCGCATGCAAGGTGGACGCCCAAACGGGTCCATCCCGCGCTTCTGTGCCACGCTGTGCAGAATGTCCATATCCAATCCTCTTCTTTGTAGTTTCGAAACTAGTGTTTGTTCTGCACACGAGGTGGCTGGGGCACAGCGTCGGTACCGTGTTCTCAAGACGCACAACTACATCATAGACGGTCAGCAATCTCTTATGACCGTCAAGAGGAAGTTGTAAAGCGGCATGGCTAGAGAGACAATTTTAGATTTAAGCTCGACGGTGTATGTGCCGGGCGGGAATCCTGCCATCGCTGTGACTGCGCCGTTGACGCGACCTTCGGCGGCCGACTTTCACTGGCAAAGCTGCAAAGTGGTCAGGGGTGGTGGAACCCATGGTAATGGTTACGCTACGCCATGGATACCGGATTAGGAACCATGCTGCGAGACTCACCACATACAAAGACTTTTCCCGAACACACACATGCAATTGTCATTTCACGAATTGTTCCAACCGCCCAACGTTACAGCTGTCAGATATTGAAATTGAGGGCCTGCATCATGCGCGTCCTCAATTGACAGTTGCTCCTATCTCATGGGACCTGGGCTTGCTTGTGACTGATTAACTCGGCAATCTAAGCGTTAGCGTGCTGGAATAGCGTGTCTAGCGAGACGATCTTTGGGTCTGCAGGAGGGTCGAACGCCATCACCCATTTCTCCCCACTTTGCGTTGTCCCTTCCTCTGCTCCAAGCGCTTTCATCGTGGCCCTCATGGTAGGTGCAATTACTAGGGTCCTACACCACTTTGAGCGATGATCCTTGTGTTATTCGCGGCCGCGAGATGCAGGGTGCAGCTTACCACGAGCTTTGGCCGGGTGTCTAGCAGTTTTGGGGAGGGAATGCGATTTACTGGGCCCTCCGTGTGAATGTCCTCCCTCGCGGTATCAAATGACGCGCATCTGCAACACCAAAAAATTTTACCACGCGCTGTGTCAGGGTTTTAATCTCTCCCAGCGTTGCAACACAGCCAATGAGGCACCGGTCGCATGGTATTGATAACCGACCACCGACCGTGTTCTTACAATGCCGCTCGGAGCCAGACGGTGCCCATACTGCGACGCCATGCACCCGGGACCCAATTAATACCGAGCCCACATTTCTTCGTTCTTTCGTTACCTGACAATTGTCCTATCACGCAATACTCGCGAGCCGACGATACCAAGAGCCAATTCTCCACGAGTCACAGGTAGACCCGGTGGCTCTGACTCCTGCATCGAGCTGGTGCATCGAATCCTTTGAACTTTCGTAGCTTCTACGCTCCGGAACCATTAGAGGCAATCGAACCACAACTGACTCAAAATCAGTGCAGTGCAATATTGAAGCTCCACCGACTGCTATTTAGCAGCCTTAGCCACAGCACGAATGTGACAGGCGGCACGAGACGGCACAAAGCGAGAGCCGACGGACCAGTTCTTTGTTGCGATGGAAACTAACGCGGATTTAATCTTCCCTCGCGCAGTCTGCTGTTTCCGACCTGCTTCCGAGATCTTCAGTCCCCATCACTCGAGGCGAGGCGCACAGAACCTGAGTTTCCAGGGTTGTTCCGTGACTGACAAAGCTTTTCTCTGTTATAGCACGATTGCATCTTTCTTACCGTTTCTCAACAAACTTCATATGCAAGGTACGCGCTTGCATGTGGCACAGTTGCCGACATACAAGGCTGTGCTCTGGCGCTTGACGCGCTCCTCAGCCTTTCTGAAGCGAGACTGGTTTAGAGTTGTATCCGCCTATACAACGGAATCGGACCGATCATGTAAAACCACATTCCCGCGCCCTTGGTTTCTTAGACGTCGTCTTGCTCAGACACAGTGCGAAAAGCTGCGTTCACTATCTTGGACTATTGATATACAGAAATGTGAGGATGTAGAATCTAGCCATGGAATCCATTCTTGTCACATATACCGACTGGTTCCAAGAATCTTATCCATCGTGTTGTGCGACGCCCGTAGCCTATTCGAGCATCGCCTGCTTCTACGTTCGCCAGAGGCCGCGTAAGTGAGGCTCGAAAGGACATCGCGAGAAATTTGCGAACGTAGAGCCGCGTATACGCACACGTAGGTGTAACCTTCAGCCATTTGGTGTTCTCTTTCTGCTTTTGTTTCCCCTCGGACGTGTCCAGCGACTGTTTTGTTCCATTTCCACGCTTGCGGGCAGCGCACAGCGCGCACTTGCAGTCGATATGCATCGCGAAGCGCTCATCTCCTCGCTGTCAATTTTCGCACTTCTCAACCCAAGTCTGGCCAGTTCGGGTGACGCCGAGATCTGCAATGCAAACCACATCTTCAATGCGATCCACTCCTCGATGCGCCAGTGGGGAGGCAGCCTGAACCACAATGGTATGTCTTTCTTCCTAGCAACTGTGCCTGAAGGCACGCAGTTGTACCACGGCACTTCGAATCCAGAATCCATCAAGGGCATGGAGTGGCTTGCTTTTGAGCCAGAACATGCGCTCATCTTTGCACGCCCAAGGGGAGGTCACGGACCAGGCGGACCACCTCCTGGCGAGAAGGAACCCTCCTTTGGCAGTGATCGAGATGAGAGGGTGTCTGATCTGGATGACTTGGCGTACGACGAGGAGGACTGGAAGCACCACGACCCGCCCCCAGGGCACGAGCGAGGACCCGGCCGTGAACATGGGCGACCTCCGCCACCTCACCATGATGAGAAGTACAACAGACCAGATCTCCGCCCACCTCTTGATGATGAAGATCGTGAACATCGTCGACCACCACCGCCGCATAAAGGAAAGCCCTGTAACGACGCTGATCCTTGCCCCCCACCCCACCATGGGTATGGTCCTCCGCCGCCAGATCATAAGCACCGCGAACACGGCCCTCCCCCACCACTACCATCTGGCCATATCTACAAACCCTACCCTCCGCCTCATCGGGGACGTCCATACGAAGGGCCCAGGCGACCTTCGAAACCTGATTGGCACGGTCCACCGCGAGACAACCACGATCATCAAAGTCCTCACCCACCACAGCTCCACGATCATCGCGGAGACTTGCCCAAGTTCCATGGGCCCCAAACCGAACACAATGATGACCAGGGCTCGTCTGCAGTGGAGCACCCTGCGGATGAAGATCACCCTGAACCCATCGAACTGCGTTCAGCAGGCGCACGCCCCTCCTCGAAACGTCAAGTCCAGCAGCCCCTCCTTAGCTCTCCGTCTTCAAATGATGAAGCAGTCGGCTACCTGCACACCTACCGGCCCTTACACGATCTCCACTTGCTCTACATCGACGGCCTCTCCGCCGGAAAAACATCCAACGGCACGCTCGACTCGCAAGATCTCCTGCTGCTAAACCTCACCTCTGGCGACCAACATGGCCCTTCTGGTCCCCATGGTCCCATGGGTGACGAAATGGTGCGCGCCCAGGGCCTATGCAATCTCACCGCGACCCTGTGGCAGCACCGCATCAACGGCGTCATCAGACTCGAAGGCGGCTTCGAGATCATCCTGTGCGACTTCGAAGCGCACCTTGAGCGCGTCGACGTGCTTGCCGTAGGAAGCGAGGATAAGCAAAGAGGACCTATGGGCCACTGGGAGTACACCAAGGCTGTTGCGAGTCGATACCATGGGATTGGTGGCGGGCGGGTGCGGGTCGACTTCGAGGGGCTCGTGAGTGTGTTTGCGGCAGATGTGAGGGGCCTGTGGGAGGGCGAGGTGAAGAGCGATGTAAGGATGCCACGGCTCACGAATGTTGCAGCTGCGGATCTGGCGCGCGTCAGGGACGATCTGACAACTGTGGTCCTGGCGAAGGATTGGAGCACGCAGGGACGCGACTGGCAAGCTGTGGCTGATATGGCGGTTGCGCGATACTCGGCGCCGCTACGGCATGTCGCGACCTCGCCCGCATTTCGCAGGGATAAGGAGGAGCTGGCGCGGTATTTGAAGGGTCTTTTAAAGCCATTTGTGGACGCTGAAGATCGAAATGTCACGAAAGAGACGGAGCGGTGCGTGGCGCAGATTGTTCCTACCCTCCCCTCCCTGAACGTCCCGCCAGGCTCGGTGCCTCCCCTCGCTCATCGCGCCGTCCACACAGTCGGGAAAAGAATCTGCGACACACTGCTCACGTCCCTGAGCATCGCAACAAGTTCAACGCCGCACTCCCGCTTCTCCACCGTGTACGCCGAGCATGCGGTTGAACTCGTTGCCGAGCTGGTGGAGTGGCTTGGCTGGACGACCTGGAAAGAGTGTGGCACGTGTGGTGACGAAGAGGTGTGCTTCATTCCAATTTGGCCCACGGGTACATTTGAGGATCATGCGAACCCGAAATGTAGAGGTGCGAAGGAAGTCGAGGGGCGCACGGGATACTGGGGGATGCGTAGAGGGCCGCCTCCAGGCAAGCCATCGGCTGATCAGTCATCTGGTGATGGTAGGAAGGGAAAGACATGGTGGAAGCTGTGACTGGAAGAGGTCTGGCAAGCGTTGAAGATGTTGCTGACTGAGATAGTCGTGTGACGATGACGGCAGGGATTTGTTTGTCTATAAAGTTTTCCTTTGTTGTAATACCCTCGTTAGACATAGCATAATGTGCGCGAGCAAATCTTTCCTACAACAACGCTCATCGACTGCTCTTCCGCGGCATAAAGCCTGTGTGTTTCTGATGTAGCACTATCATAGCTATGAATATCTCCAGATAGGCACGTTTGCCGGCCCTTACGTGCCCTCTATGCACGTACATTTGACACCTACTGTCCTTCTCGTACTGGCCAGTGTCAAGGTGATGAGGGACCTGACGGCCTCCAGCTGATATCACTGACCAGTCCAGGAGATAACACGCAGCGTAGGATAGCCAGCTCTCAATAAGTTCCTTGTATTGTCCTGCGGAGGTCGTTGAGAGGTCATCGAGGCACTGTACCGAGCACATCGAGCTCTACGTCTCGTCAATGATATCGGCGAGTAGTGGCTGGGTACCTCTCTTGCTGGACGCATGGTGTGAGGAAGTCCTCAGGCATAGCCAGGCAAGTCGTCCAGATCAGGCTGGAAGACGATGCTCCAGAAGAGGTAGAAGATACCGATGAGTATCATGATGACAAAAAGCTGGCCTATTCGTTCCGGCAGATACTGCTCGGTATTGTCGCCCTCAGTGGTGGCCTCAGAGGACTCATCTGGATCGACGTAGGCTCGAAAGGCTCCGTAGTCTGGAGGCGGGCCCACTAGGAGAGGCAAAGCGGAGGATTGTGTGGCATCTTCGTAGGATGGCGGTGGCTCTATGGGAGGAGATTCGACATCTACATGGTCATGATGATGGCCATGATGAGGGGGGTGGTGGCCTTGTATGGCCTGACGATGGTTAGCTGCGTCTACAGGCGTTCACGGTCGCGGGAGCATTCTACCGAGGCGTCATGGTCCATGGCGAGCGCGCGGAGCCATCAAGCCCATCAAGAAGTTCTGTTAAGTCATAAAGGAGGCTCTGCGCGCGGCTACTGATGTTCGAGTCCGGGTCGCTCCTTCTGCATCCATGCGCAGGTGAATGACGAAATGTCGGCGCTTTTGTTTCACATTCGCCGATCGTGCTGCTTCGTGTTCGTGTCCTAGAAGCTCAACGCGCGGTAGCAGGCAACCAGCAACTATACACAAACCTTGCTGCGACATGTCCCGTGCAGACAGCGCGCTGAACGGACATTTGACCTCTTGCCAAACTCAGCATGGCCGCTGATTCTTCTGCTAACCTGCAGTTGTTCTCTCCACCAGGCTCGGGGCGCTCCTCGCCAGCACCACGAGCAACGCGCAGCGCCGCAGAAGATGGTACACAACAGAGACTGCCTGTGGTCTCGCAAGACAGGCTGACTTAGTTGCCAGCTCTGTACAAGAAGGATAAATCCTTCCGGCGATATGCACTCGGCGTCGAACGAACGCTCGCCCTCTGGGACACGGCGCAGCAGGAATGGGCAGACTACATCTCTTTCCTGGGGCGCCTGCTGAAGGTCAATTGCTCCTCGATACTCTATAATGACAGTGCACTTATTCGAGAATGTGTGTAGGCCTTGCAAGCGCACCCTTCCGAGACACCTGTCATCCCCCATAGCGAAACAGTCGCACTGCGATTAGCGCAGTGCTTGAATCCAGCATTACCCTCAGGTGTCCACCAGAAAGTCCTTGAGGTCTATGCCTACATCTTCTCGACAATTGGAGTATGCACATGTTCAGCACCAAGGCCGGCAGATGCTGACCAACGGCCCAGGAAGATGCTCTTGCCCGTGACCTCACTCTCTACCTGCCAGGCCTCGCCACGACTCTATCCTTCGCCTCCCTGTCAGTGCGCCCGCTCTTCCTCTCTGTCTTCGAAGACAACATCCTGAAACTCGATGGCGCTTCGCTGCGGCCGGCTCTCAAAGCTATCATACTTTCTCTACTACCAGGCCTCGAAGATGAGACGAGTGAAGACTTCGAACGAATGGTGTCAGCACTCGACAAACTGAGAAGAGCTGTGCAAGACCAGACAAACGACATGGCAGACTCGAAGAGCAACAACGGCCATGCCTCCCATTTCTGGCAGTGCTTCTTCCTTGCCAGCATAACTAACGCCTCAAGGAGACAAGGCGCACTTGCTTTCCTAATACGTCGACTTCCTAAATTCGGTCTCCCAGCATCCAACAGCGGAGCACAGAGTACGAGTCTACCTCTAGAAGCTGAGGCAGCTGTACACCCAGAACCAGGCCTTTTGGTTCGATGCTTTGAATCAGGGTTATCAGACCCACAGCTTCTGATTCAGAGGGGCTTTTTGGACCTGATCGTCAGTCACCTGCCCCTCGATTCTCCCGTTTTACAGCAACGCATAAGCAAGACGGACCTCGAGCGCCTCGTAGCTGCTGCCGCCGGTGTAGTGTCTCGCAGGGATATGAGTCTGAATCGAAGACTGTGGGCATGGTTTCTTGGGCCGGACCCTTCCAGTGCTGAAGGTGCGGAAGGTACCGAGTCGCCCACTCGGGAGCGTCACAACACATCAGTGGACCCTTCTACAGTACACGCTGCCTATTTTTCCCGCTACGGTCTCGCTGCATTGACGACCAGCGTACTGAAGATGATCAAACGAGATGTCATACAGCCGGCCGAGCGCGCGAGACCTTTTCGAGTCTGCTTGTCTCTTATGGACCGTTGGGAGGTTGGTGGCTTGATTGTTCCTGAGCTATTCTTGCCTGCGCTTCAGAGTGTGCAGACTTACAACGAGCACGCAACCAAGGAGCAAGTTGATGAAGTCATGAGAAGCGCCAGCGCGTTCTTTGATGGTGTTGACAGTGGGCTGATCTGGGGCAAGCTTACTCAGCTGGTCACCTCATCTCTGGACGGGTCCAGATCGAAGCAAGAGGCCTTGCAGCAGATGAGGCTGGCCAAATTTGTCCTTGCGCGTTTCAATCTCAAGGAGGAAGATATGTTGCTACATCATATGCCCTTGATGATTGTCGCTTCCCTGTGCTCATTGGGTCAGATATCGCAGGATCACAACTCGAAAGCCATCGATGACAAGGTCATTGATCTAGCGCTCGAGATTACTGATTCCCTTGTTCAAATTGTACCTGACCAGGCGTTGAAGGCTGGACCAGCTTCCAATACACAGCGATCTACTACTGAGCTCGGTGCATCAAGAACCAAAGTGCTGGAGCAGATAGCAACCTTCTACGATGACGCTCAAGCTGGGTTGGAGTCAGCGGACCGTCTTTTCGAGCCTGGAGCTGTAGGCCGTGCCGCTTTACGACAGGCCTCGCTTATGACATTAACTGCACTTCGAACAGATGGGTGGTCGCAATCGCCAGAGCTACCGGCTAAGACTCTTGCTAATCTTGCTGTCAAGACACAAGATCTGGATGCTATTGACGATTTCGACTTCGCTTCTGTTCTCCAGAACTCACTCTCAAGATCAGAACCTCTCACCAGCCTGCCATTCTCGCACTTAAGTGCCGCTGCTGGTTTACTTGTTGCACTTCAAGTTGCGCGTCCATCGCAGCCTTACATCCCTGCATCGGAACTGTCTGAGCTTCTTTACCTGTTGGTCGCTTCCCTGTGGCACTACCTGTCGCCGACGATGCCAAAGTACCACGTCGAAGCTACGTTGTGTATGCTGCAATTGCACTCCATCTCGCCATCGGACCGCTTGGTCGAGGCAGCAATTTCTTCTATCATTGCAATACAGCTCCAGCAGCACTCTAGCGCAGCACCGATTTCAGACTGTGGTCGGCGCTTCGCTGTTCTCTGGACGCACACAATGCACGAACTCAGCCTGCAATCGGAAAAGCGAAGCAGTGTGACACGGCGTCCCAGTGGAATGTCTTTGCCAGCGCCATCTTTATCGCCGGCGACTTACCACTCGGTGCTTACTCGACCATTGCTGCTCCTTATGGACACCCTCAACGAGGAGGGCACAGAGAATGCCACCTTTATGAAGAGCTGGCTTCTCGACCTTCCAACTCTCAGCAAAGTCTTTGAAATACTCGCTGTGCACTTGCAGTCCCTTCAATGTCTTGAAGCCTTGGAGAGCCTGGACCCCCATGACAACTTCAAAGAAGATCGTGTGACAAGATCAGACGATGATACCAGAGACTGTCTGTATTACCTGGGACATGTTTTCCACATTCTAAAGCGTCCCTCGCAATACACTTGGACAACACTAGCGAAGACTGCTGCTACTTGGGACAAAACATTGCCCAACCAAATACTTCTCCAGGAGTGGCTGATCAGGAAGTGTCTCGGCGCCCTTTCCATCCAAGCTGGTGTAGCTAATACAGTCCTCGAGCCCCATATCCATGATCTGCATCGGGTAGCCATCTCTATCATCTCGCAAATCTACCAGAGCCCATTTGCTCCAACTCTGAGGGATCTAGAGGTGGAGGTACCGCTTATGATCAGACTTAGAACCGCTGTACCTTCTCTACAGAGCCTTCTGCTCGGTGCAATCCTCTCCGCGCTTCGGATACGTCTCATACAGCCTCCAGAGGAGAAGCCACAAGAGTTGAGACCGCCGCAAAATGTCACTCAGAGATCGCGGCTGTCACTAGCCTTGAACAGAGACTCTATGGACCACACACCACCGCCTATTGCTCCTCCATCTCAGCTTGTCGCGTGTCTCAAGTTTGGTTTTTCATCGCCAGCAAGTCGACTCGTACTCGACGATTGGGTACAGTTCCTTATCGAGGTTCTACCTATGTTTTCCGCTACTATCTTCGAGAACTTACTGCCTTTGGTCGAATGTCTTTGCAAGGAGATCAACGATAATTTTAGTCTGTTGAAGCTAACATTCGCACAACGCGAGGCACTGATTGGCACATCTCCGGAGACTACACTCATTTCTCTCATCAACGGCCTCGAGCAAATATTGGCGAAAGCTCACGATCGTCTGATGGTACAGGAGACCCATGCATCCGCCAACAAATCGCCAGAGGCCCCTCAAGGATTCTTCAGCAACGTAGTATCCGGCGTCTTTGCACCAGAGACCAATCAGACGAGAACGCCGACAGCGAATAGCAGGCTCACGGTGCTACTGTGTTTTCAAGATACTGTGCGTATCTGTTTCGCTATCTGGTCGTGGGGTGGGTTTACACAAGACCGTCAGGACCCTACCTCCGTGTCATCCTTCAGCTACACCTCTTTACGAATGCGTAACCGAGCACGGCGCCTTCTGGAACACCTCTTCGCTGCCGAAGCGCTGGAATGTCTCGAAACCTTAGTGGTGTCCTGGGCCCAGACGCCACATGGAGATGCTCACGAGACTGCTGTCATGGGTCTGCTCAACGTACTGAATGGTTCAAGGCCGAAGCTGACGGTTCCTGCGATTTTCAACGCTGTGTACAGCCGCACAGACCCAAACGCTCTGGACATCAATCGCAAGTCTACTCTGACCTCTGACCTGTCAGACACAGACCTCGTCACATTCCTAGTCGAGTACACTAGGTCGCTCGAGGATGACGCGATGGACGAAATCTGGCAAGACTGTACACTGTTCCTGCGCGACGTGCTAGCGAACCCTCTACCTCATCGACAAATACTGCCAAGTCTGCTTGAATTCACCGCTGTCATCGGTCAAAAGGTCGACAATACGACGTTTGGTGAGCAGCGAAAGATGAGGCGCGAATTAGCGGTAAGTCGTGCCATGAAACATTGCTGGTCATTCACCTGATTTTCATCCAGGACATCTTCTCACGAATTTTGACCGCAACCTTCACGACCCGTCCCATGGGCTACGCACAAGACGTAGACAACTCCACATCGAATGCAAAGATGCCACCGGCGACAAACAGTGCTTATGCGCATCAGAGAGCCACTGACATCGTGGCCATACTTACATCTGTTGTGCCGAACCTGCCCGTCATCCTTGCAGACACGGACCGAGTCACGAAGGTCGTGTCTGACATCTCCACGTCAGTCATCGGCCCTACATTCCGAGCGAAATCCTTCCCGGACAACGTATCTACCACCACGCTAGATCTTCTCCTGCAATCAATGAAGGTGGCACAGGGAAGTAAGCTGCTCAAGAAAGACATATACGATGCCTTCAACGATTCCAAGTTCTTCAACACACCTGTCAGTCTCCTGCGAGATGCATGGCTACCAGTCCTGTCGCAATGGACACAGTCCGACAAGGACCGTGTACCAGAACTCTTGTCACGATTGACAGCACCAACAACAGCCGGCATCATGTTTGGCGTAGGCGCTGCATCGGCACGACAAGAAGCCGATCGCAAGACCCAGACGACCCTCCGCCGCATCTCACTCCTCATCTTGGCCAGTCCGGAGGATGCATTCACAACAAACGTATCGCAGGTCCTGGAGAAGGTCGTAGAGCTCCTCACCGCGACCCCCGCATCGTCACCATCATCCGCAACCCGTGCTGACGTCTTCATACTGCTCCGGTCCGTGACCCTCAAGACTTCGCCTATTCATCTCGCCTCTGTCTGGCCCATCATTAATGGCGAGCTTGCCCATGCCCTAGCGTCCCTTCTTCCCGATGCGCCCAATAAGGAGCACTACAACAACGCCGGCATCATCCAGGCGTGCAAGCTCTTGGACCAGCTTGTCGTGCTGGATCCAGACGACTTCCAGCTCATCGAGTGGCTTTTCATCACCGACACCATCGATGCGGTGTACAAGCCTGCGCAAGCCCCTGCAATTCAAAGCTTGACAGACGAGATCAGCGAGGTCTTGAGCCGGGCAGGTGCGTCGCTTGGTGCGCCGGTCGTGCCGAGTGAAGATGCAGCAGGGGAGCCAAAGAGGAGGCTGTTCTTAGATCCTCTTATCAAAGCACTAGAGGTAGAAGAAGGCGCAGCGGTTCTGGACATGGCAAGGGGTGAGCTGATGGACAGAGTTGCTAGACCATTCTTGGGCGGGCTGGCAATGGGCGCGTTTGAGGCGAGGTATGGTGGCGGTGAACCGGATTGGAAAGGCGTGTGGGACAGCATTGTGAGAGATACTGCAGCTTGAGATCACCTAGTAGAAAGAAAGGTGTCGCAGGGTATTTGCCTACATTGATCTACTAGCTTGCAGAGCAGTTAGATTGGCCTTTTTTGCCCTGCAACAAAAGGCATTTCCAGGATAGAGCTTTTTTGCGCCTGCGTCGCTGTGCTTGTACGTCCTTCCTCTGCCCACTTGCGTCAGACACTGTGAACGGCCACCTCAACGTCATTCCGCCTGTCGACGAAACACCAATACCACGACAATCACGACCCCACAATATACGATTATCAGGCTGGAATTCGTCTCGGCATGCCCAGACGTAGCCATGCTGCATGCTGCCCGTCATCGTCACGCGCCGTTCCTTGACCAACGATAGTGTAAACCTCTCATAATGAAAGGTTCCAAAGATCACCTCGAGATGATCATTCCACAACATCCGCAACGACATATGACGCCCTTATACATCAGACATTGAGACTGATCGATCGTGGTCGCTCAGCGAGTTCGACGCTCTCGCCAAAACCCCACTCTATTACCACGGTACTGCAAAACATCGTGCAGCCACTTAGCAGCGCAATTGGAGCAAACCGATGTCCACATAAGCATCAGATCAATTTATTGTGCCCATAAAGCGTAAAAGACCTATTGCGGCCTCACAGAACCTGCTACACAGCTTCGTTGTGGGCATCGTGATTCTTGAGGCAGATAATAACCCCCAGGCGCAGTTTTAGTACCCATTCCTAGCCCCACGTCTCCAAAGTCTTGCCGGGCGTCGAACTCCGATGGATTATACTAAAGTACCCAGGTATCCAACGGGGCCTAGGGCCCAGCTTTAACTTTCGGCTCGCCCGCTATGGTGTTAGTCTACCACGGCTCGTCACGCCTGGGCATCTGTCAAGCTGCTTGCTATAGTACGGTGCGCGGTCTCGAGCAACCGAAGAACTGGTCTAGATTGTCAAATCTTCTTCATACTTGTCATCCCGACTGTGAACTATAGGCGAAGCATTCGACAGCCCAAAAGCCTGCAACTGCAAATCTTAGCCTGACTGATGCTGATCGCAGCTAGTTCAGCTTCTAGAGTAGCTTTAGAGCTCTGCAGTCTTATATCAAGCCATGAAATAGATACGTCCGCTTTGGTAGAGGCCTACAAAATGGCTGGAAGTCACGACAAAACCTCTTCAAGCTGAACATCAATCTTTCAGACTGCCCACTGCATGTGCTGGCTCTTGTTGGCTCTCACAGCTCACCTTAAGTTATGACCTCCGAAGACGAAACACGCAGCGCAAAATCAGTTCAATATCACAAGGTCGCCTACGCGCCGATCGTTACTAACCAAAACCGCCCAAACAGCCCTCCGTCTCGTCCGAACCCTCCAATTTGCCCGAATGACCATGAGATACGCAAGTATGATACAATTCATCCGATTATAGGCGGAGAGTTCGGCGACAAGGGCAGAGAAACTTATGTCTCCTGTCTGCAGCGCGGCTTTGGTGTGGATATGGCCCGTCGCGTTGTTGCATGGGAGCTCGAAAACCCACAGGTTGGGGACCAGTTAGCCCCGACAGACAGATATCTGGCACGCAACGTGCTATCATGGGATAACAAACTTCCAAGACCAGATCCTACTCCTGCGGTGGCTCATCTACGGCCGTACCCGCCTTCATCCTCAGCTGAGCCTCGATCAAAGTACCGGCACCCAAGTTTGACATATCCGTACGGAACCGGAAAGATGAGCTCACACCCACCGCTACGGAAAATGAAGAAGCTCAACTTACGCTCTTGGACGGCTTCACCACCCCTGCGTCCCAGCTGCCAAGTTCTGGACCATTATTTCACAAAACCCGAGAATGTAGACGTCCGCAGACATCCCCCCGTGTCGTACTTGACTGAGATCTTTCGAGATGAGAGATATGCGCAAGAAGCTAAAGAAAAGCTTGAGGAAAGACGGAAAGAGCAACAAAAGGAAAAGACAAAACAAGAGAAGGCGACAAAAGTCATCAGGAGCATGGAGGATGTGCCAGACTATATCAAGGATCTAGCGAGAAAGTGGCGAGAGAAGTACCCAGGGCCTAAGAAGTTGTTCAGAAAAGACTTCAACTTTGGTCCGAGAGCGCAAATTGACGAGGATGACGACTATCGAAGGCCCCTCAGTCCACGTTCTTCTCCCAGTTCAGCCCCGAAAGTCTCTCCTGAATTTCATAGCAAGTCACTGAAGCGGCAACGTCATGACTCTTCCAACATCCACATAGCCAGAGAGTCGCCACACGATCGATTACACGTGGCCAGTTCCTCTACGCCGTTACCGCGTTCTGTGACTACTGGGCAAACGTTGAGGTCCTTATTCGAGTCTGCTGGAGCGCCGGAAGCCCAGTCGGATCAGCCTGGCCGTTACAACCCAATCACTGAGCCAAGTACTGAGATCCAAGGCAGCGATACAGGTTCCATGACATCAGACTATAATCTCAACAACTTTATAGATAGCTTGGAGTTTATACCGTCAAGTCAAGAAGAGAAGTGGATCACCAATAGATCACGAGTGATCGATCGAGACAGCTGTTCCGGTGAAAAGATTAAACATCATCTTGACATGGTGTTCAACCAACAAGAGAAACTGAAAGATACCGCCGACGCAGGTCAAGCAGCAGTGGGCGAGGCAATCAGAACGAAGACGTGTAGGAATCAACCCGTGGCACATACGCTGCTAGATGATCCCACTGATCTCTTCGAACCACTGTCAGGGATTTATCCAACGGAGCCGCAAAATACAGGATGGTCAATGCCTTTCAATGACCTCACGCGTACATTGCCGCATACTTCGACTATGGAGCATCGCGAGAGGAGAAATTCGTACGTAAGCAGGTGCCAAAGCACAGAGGTGTTCCTGCGCGACATCCACAAAAGCTACAGACTTCGGCAGCTGATGCGGGAGGCTAAACAAGACCATCGCACACGAGATGATACTCCGGATCCGAGATCTCGGAAAGTGGAGGAGGAGTGGTTAGGTGACGATTCTTTACAAGGCCAGTGGCCACAGTGTAGGTGACTTGTCAACGCAACCGAGCAGATGTATCAACGTCTAAGGTCTAATGTCTAATACATATATCATATTCTTGTGCAATTCTTGTGCATAAGGTTGATAGCTGGAGTCACGCTCATGTATGAACGCCGTTGCTGTTGTGATAGCCGCGATGTGAATATAAAAGCAGTACATATGACCACAACTACATCAGGGTAGACCAGCAGGAGTCGCAAAGAGCTTACTATGCTCTATATCTGATATCAATACCCAGCAGTCCGGGCCGTATACACACCTGCGCACATCAGACGAATACGTGGAAGCCGCTGCTTAAGCGCTCACGCATCCCTCGAGATAGCGAAGATTCAACACAACAGGTACATACACACGCATCTCTTCGCATCCTCCTCGCTCACCCCCGACACCAAGTAAGCGAAGTCTAGGGTACGTACGTACGTACCCGCAGTTACATTCCTCAGATGTAACATCGCGTCTCCACAGCGCCGCGTTCCCGCATCGCGGCACCCGCTGCGCCCCGTCTGACCTGCTTCCTTTTGTGTATCAGCAAACGACTCAGCGTGGTGAGCAGCAGGGTCCGCAGCCTTGTCATGCGCTAGTATAGTCTCGGAGCGAAGTAGCGAAGGACCCATTTCCTCGGGCGCTCATTGGCCCAACCGTACCACCGGAACCGAGCGTTCTGGAAGCTCTGACGAAGTCGTGATGAAGACAGGGGTGAGCGAAAGAAGCATTTGAGTGCTAACGGCTAGGGCATGGGTTGGCGAGTAGCGTAGTCATGTATCCACGACCGATGGATAGATGGACCATATGATACGTGGAGATGAAGGCGACGTTTTGCTGCATGCGAGGGGTGGGCGAGAGCGGAGACTCGACCGATGCAAGGACTGGAGCGGGCAATTGCAGTGTCATAGGAGGCAGCGCTTCCGCATCCGTCCATCGCTTTGCAGGCGGCCTTGAAGCCGCGGGTGCATATCCAACCGCGTGTGCTGAGGGTCAGAAGCCCAATGTTGCTGTAGAGCTTAGCAGGCAAGACTGTCTCGCTTCACACGTCGGTCTTCGCTTCACCTAGCCGATGCAAGCCATTTTGTCCATGCTTCACGGGAATTGTGTTTGCGGTGATGACGTGTGCAGGCCTCGTACTCGCTCCTGGGACATAATGAGAGGTCGGTACTCGATACCTGTGCTGTAGAATTGGCGGCTAGTATGTTGCACTGTCATCGCCTCAGAGCGCCTTACGGGGCTTGATTATCTCGGTCGCTTATCATGTAAAGTACGATCTGCATGGTGTTGCTGGTGTAGCAAGAAAGTCAGAAAAGTTGTGGATCTTCAGCTATGAAATCTGAGTCTATGTCGACGGAGGCATGTTCGAGATCCGCTAGACTTTCTAGAACATTACAGTGCTCCTGCAAAGCCACGATGCCGCTAGCGGGATCGATGGACCAAGTTACGACTTTGAGAAAAATGGCTTGGGCTCAGGAACGCCTGCATCATAGAGGATGCTGTAAAGGGAAGTAACGCCGTACGCCAGTGCTACCGGAATCTACGCTGGTCCTGAAAATGTGCTCATGGTATCGTGATGGTATAGCGCTTTGCTACAGTGTCTTTTGTGTGGAGGCAATCGTCGATGGGTGTTGCGCTGTGGGAGACTGTTACGGGGCGTTGCATACGCGAGTCTGACAACCGCCAGGGCCGGCTTGTACAGATAGATGAATACAAGATTATGCTCACATCCTTGCAAGTTCGTTGAGTGCACAAACAAGTGCACGCCGCACTTCGAGCTCATCGATCATGGTATGTGGACGGTAGTGACGTGCAACGATCGTGACTATTGACCGATACACCGTGTACCTTTTGTGAAGTCAACAAATGTCAGCGTACAGATTGATCTGTGGTGGACTTACATCAACATCCTGATCTTGACACCGCCAGTCCGCACGGGACACTCGCCGAAGCCTTCGAAAAATGCTTCACTGCCGCTTGTAATACCTCCATTGAGCAGCCAGTCGCCCCAGATAACGTTCGAGAAGCCGACAAGACCAGTCACTTGCTTTGTTTGTTCGTCGACGAGTACGTTATCCTGACTGCATACATCAACGGCAACTAGCCTTGGCTCTGTGACTTCATCCAAGATGTGTGCGTGCTTAGTGACATAGTAGCGGATACTATCGTACGGTATTGTGACAAGCATATCTTCACCATCTCTTAAGGCGCCTTCCAAGAGAGCAAGGAAGGCCTCCCGCCAGGACTTGCAGCCTCTATGCTCAAACACCCGGTGTGTCATACCGAACTGTGTTGCTGAAAGTGACGATAAACTGCGAACGTACGAGCCCATGGTGCGTTCGATTGAGTTACGCTCGGCAATTGTCAGGTGTGGTGCTAGCTCTGAAAGTCTGCACCCTGGAAGGTGGCTCATCATGAGGAAGGGTAGGCCAAAAAGCCCTCCGTGGTTGTCGTACCTGATGATGTGAGGCACTGGGAGCTGAGTATGTTCATGGAGCGTTTCCAATGTCTTGACTTGGGTATCAAGTGTATGTCTTTCATGGCGCAAAAGTCTTGTGTTGCCTGCTGGTGGACACTTGAGTACGAGCGGACCATCGTCTGCAAGTTGAATCAAATAGACCTGGTGGACGTGACTCCGTAACCGTTTGGCTTGCCGAATTGTGATCTTGGGAGAACGGAATATAGTATGAACGAGCTTTTGTATACTCAAGAAGTCTGGCGATGTAGTGTGTGTCCGTGACGATGTCGATGAGGGTGAAGATGTAGATGATACGTTAGAAGATGGTCGTGGTGGACGACTAACGTATGCTCCACGGCTCATGGTGAATGCAGGGTATGTGACAATATCCAGCGGGGGCAGAAGCATTATGAAGGCTTGGGCTGTAGTGGCGGACACGGTAGGACGGATCCTTTAGCGAGATCCTGGCTCGAAGGAAAGCTCGCTGACCGCCCGTGAGGGTCAGTCTACTAGCCTAAAAGCCTTTGTTACTCCGTAGAATGTTTCCAAAGTCGATAGTGTTGTCGTCTGACATTTGAAATATGTCCGATGAGCTTCAAGGTACCTAGTTGTTTGCGGTATCGATATCAGGTAGGCCGAACAAGACCGACTGAGATATAGTCAAGGAGATCGCTTTCGTGATGGCGCATGTTTACCAGGCACCACTGCCAACGCATTACGCTATGATTATGATCCAGAATAATTTGAGTGAGCTACAAGCCATATTCGCATAGTAGGGTATCCGGTAAGCCACAGTCGGCTAATTATGGGCCGAACAGGACTTCTTACGTGTGCAGTCAGATTCGAGACGAAGATCGAAATTGCAACAAACAGTCGTTCCCAGAGCAAGGAAACCAAGAATGAACATGCAAGAGGCGTCAAAGGCATTGGACCCGTGTACTAAGCGCTTCGTCAAAGGTCTCTATTTTGGGTTAGACTGTCCGAGACGTGAGTCGGCTATTTCGCGCTCTGATAGGTCGCGTTGAATAAGGGAAAGCCAACTCGATCTTGAAACATGACGTTTGCGATGAAAGCACAAGGGGAGGGCGTTAAGAAACGGTGAGTGAGCGCGTGGGCTTGATCTAACGAGCAGGGGTTGGCGCATGGCACACATGCAGATGTGACCGGGATAAGCGGAATCAAGATGCGCATTCAGTGTTTTGGTGGGTATGGACATGTTTGCCAGCCTGGCCAAGCCTGATTGTGTCCACGCAACGTCCTCCGAGTTGGCACGCCTGGCTGCGAACGTAGTGGAGCCGAAGTGTCCATGTAAGCCTCGCTTCGGTTCCGGCACAGCGGGTCGTGTACCTAAGTGGACGCTAGGCAGTGCAAAGCTCCCTATCCTGTCGTTCTAGAGAATGTGATGAACTGGATGCATTTTGCTCGATGAGAAGCACAACCTTCAGCTTCGAATTGGGAGTACTCGTACCCGCCAAGTTGGCGGGTCCGAAGCTGAGAGGGCAGCAACTCTTATCGTTCCGATCTGAGTTTACCTCAGGTGCTCTCTGTGGTCGCAGGAAGTACCTCCGGATCAATAGGCTGCTTCTTAGGTCCCTGACGAAGTTCCTCGATATTGTAGCGCTTGAGCTTATCAAAGTCAGGCCCGACGACACTCATACCAATAACGTTCTGGATATCGTCAGCAGCTGTCGAGACCAAGCTAGACCTCTAGTGGCACCAGCCTGTAATATCAGGCGGCATCTTGTACCTTGTATATCTCCACAAAGATGAGCAAGTCATAGCTGTGCAGGTCAACCTTGTGACCTGGTCCCACCGCAGCCGCGACAGTCTTGATCACATCATCCCTCTTGAAGTCTTTGTTGTTTCGAATAGTTGGTCGGATCGCGAACTGTAGTTTCACGATACATTAGTGAGCCGGTCTCTGTCAAGACCTGTCTGACATCAGCGTATGAAGGAGTCGATCTTACCTTCCTTCCCACATTCTCAGGTCCATGGAAACACGGGGCAAGTACCTGCTCTGCGACAGTTTCCAGGCCTTTTTGGTTGGCTCTCTCGATGCCCGTGATTGGAGTCAGTCGTTTGACGAAACGGCAGTTCTTGTGTTGAACGCCATCTGCCGTATCTTGACATATCTTGTGTACGAAAGAAACAGGATCTACTGGTGCCCGTGTCTTGAAGAAGACCACTTCGTTGATTAGTCTCACGCGTACGCTGCACGGTGAACAGGGGCCGCGCTTACAGCACTGGGTATCCAGCTTCACCGACTGAAAGAGAGGCTGCACACTTGGTTTACGAATGTCGGCAAGCTCTTTTCTTATCTCGGCTTCAATGTCACCGCCGGCGTCAGAGTCCACTTCCTCGGCCGTCCCGTTCGCGGTTTGTTCACCATAAAGCTTGGTGGCGTACTTGACTTTGTCAGCTGTGTATCACTACACAGAAGCGGCAACGTTTATGCATAATGTACTCACTCCCTGAAACAGATCGCGCAGGTCCGCCACCGTGGGCGCTTCTTTCTTCATAGCGCAAGTTGCCCAGATCCCTACATCACCCGGGTTGATCTGGCGAGCTTCTGCATTTCCTCGTCTCGGCATCTCCCATTTCTTTTTTCCCTGTGTAATCCGTTAACATCATGCAGCACGGTAAAGTTGCATACGTGTAAGAAGCATGTACACGCAGGACCAGGGCTTTAGTGCAGTTTTCATAGGTCTCGAAACGATCCTACCTTTGATCGCTTAGAGTCGCCATTACTGTGCGCATCCAACTCAGCCTTCCTTTTGACCGGAGCAGAACCAGCCATTTTTTGTTGTTTGTGCAAGGGTGATTGCGTGGTTATGTGGACGCATATTGAGATGATGATTCGGCAGGCGCACTTGGGAAAGAATGGAGGAACCTAGCGCGGCGCTAACGAAGTACACATCACGACTTCAACTTCTATATCTCTCCAACGTGCATGCGCCTTCCCGTCTCCATACGACCTTTCCTGGATTTGAATTTTAAAGTTGCTTCTTTCATGCATTCAGAGCGTGTCGTCTAACTGACGACGGCATGGTTAAACGGTACAGTCCATTGACTCGCCTGATACGACAGCTCGTGACACTGTGGTTGTCCGCTTGTGCATCTCGTTTACGACCACGATCCTGCTAGACTGTGGTCGTGGCTGTCAAGATTATGCCCAGT
Source organism: Didymella pinodella (assembly GCA_039634465.1). Classification (NCBI taxonomy): domain Eukaryota; kingdom Fungi; phylum Ascomycota; class Dothideomycetes; order Pleosporales; family Didymellaceae; genus Didymella; species Didymella pinodella. Next base: position 2,364,958 of record CP113347.1, on the reverse strand, counting down.
CCTTTCACAGCCGGTAAAGGTCATCTGATGTAGCAAATCCACATCACGCTGTACTTCATTGCGCAGCTTGACAACTCCACTAAGGAAATCCCTTCTACCACGTAATCGATCTGAGCTACAAGATCATGCCTATGCATCAAGCGCCTGATCAAGCAGGTTCGGTTGGCTTCGGGGATTAGGCGTTACACGACATGTGTGAAGATAGCGATTAGCGACTGCAGACTAACATAGCGTGCGATAGGCTGTAAGCCGGTCTGGGTGAAGATATAGTTACAGTATCCGCCTGTACTCGGATTTACCTCAATGGCATGAAGTGAACCTGATGCTGAGCAGGCCGATAATTAGCTGTGCACGCTAAACGGCATTTCTTGAAGGGTCTCACGCAATCACAGCAATAAGAGAATGGCTTGGTCTTGAATCATTCCATTGCATGACCAGCAGTTAAGCTGTCATAACCACGTATTTGTTCAAACCCATCACTCCTTCCTCTCCCAACGGTGCACTTATGCGGCGATGGTGACCTCAACTTCGACACCGGCCTCGATGTTGATGATGATCTGCTTGACAACCTCGGTAGGGGCGTGGAGGTCGATGAGGCCTATTCTTTATTAGTACGCGGCGACACAATGCGGTGCTCTCAGGTTGACTTACGCTTGTGGATGCGCATCTCGTAGGTGTCCCAGGTCTTGGAACCCTCACCGTTAGGGGTCTTACGGGTGGTGACCTTAAGGACCTTGGTGGGGAGACGGACGGGGCCCTTAACGCGGAGCTCCTTGTTCTTGGCACGGTCGATGAGCTCCTGGCAGACCTTCTCGAGCGACTTGACGTTGCGGGAGGTGAGGGTGATGCGGATCTTGTGGATCTTGGGGCCCTCGCCGAAGTCCTTCTCTGGCTTGTCTGCGAATTATTAGCAGAAGCATTGCACTCGCGCATGGGTCACCGTACTGTAAGACATGGTGATTGGCTTTGGAGTGTGGTGTTGAATGAATCAAAAGGCAGTCACGACCTGGATCGAGCGGAGGATCACGGTAATGTGATGACTGGCGTGGTTTTGCGTTTAGCGACGGCGTACGTGCAGTTCAAAGTTCGAGATGAAATTTGGAAGTGCGCAGTGCTTTCCTCGCTTAGCGGGGCCCTCCTTCTACGCTGATCATTGGCCAGTACCAAAGGCGGTAGAGTCGCGCCTGCCTCTGCGGCGACGCTAATCGTTCAGAGCTAGAACCATCGCGCGCCCGCAACCTAAGCATGAGCCATTGTGACTACCCACCACCGCGGTGTGGGGCTTTGACGTCGTCATATATCGAGAAATTGAAAGCACATGAACGTCAAAGCTGTCTCTCTCAACCTCACAGCTGCGCATAGAATGACGATGTCTCTGCCCCAATTTGCGCCTTTTCCAGACACCAAAGTTCGACAGAGCATCCAGCCAGACGAATGGCAGCTGTACCTGGATTCTTGGGCGACACTCACAGATCTCTATTTGCGCCTGGATGATGAACAGTTCGCAGCAGCACGCAAGGATGTTGATTCGCTGGGCTTGTTCGTCATCTCCTTCTTCCACGAGCTAGCTGGTGACGACAACCTAGCGCCACGGGTCGTCTCTTTGCGCAAGAAGTCGTTCCTGCTACTCCATAGAATATGGTCTGGGAAAGACGTGGAGGCTGCTTTTCTCAACTGGCCTGTTTTAGCAGACATATGCCATGCTTTTACCAAGAGCGAGCAGTTTCGGAGTTTACTACAGGCTTTGTGGAAGCAGAATGGCGGGGCAATTGAGAAGTCACTCCAGACAGCAAAGACCTCCTTGATACGCAACCTGGATCCGAAACGACCAGAAGAAGCAGAGAGCACACTGGATCGAATAGCGCCGTTATTGAAAGCATCTCCAGATGCAAGCATATACATGCTTACTGGCTCGGACTTCCTCGATGCACTCTCTAGCGCCTACTCCAAAGTTCCGATATCGATGCAAAAGAAGTTAGTCACAACTGCCTATCTAGGTCTCACGGCGACACTAGAGAGATCGAAACCGAACTACTCATTGCTATCCGACCACCTCTACTCGCTCAAATCTAGTGAAGAGCAAGAGCAAAAGAGGGAGCCAGGAAAGAAGACATTTGTCGCAGATCTAGTCACAAACACACCTTTGCTCGAGAAGATTAGAGATAAGACTACCGCGCCTGAAGCAGCGAGAGTACGAAACACGGCAACTTCATTTAACGCCTTCCGGCAAGCGGGCCTCGTGCGACCCAAGCGCTTAGTCCGCCGAAAGGTTGACAAGGGTAAGAGCAAGGCAGAAGAGGATGAACACGGCCTCGGAGCTTTCACGGGAGAAGTCCATATCCATCGTATGAGTATTGTCACGCAAGTACAAGACCTGTTTCCGGATCTTGGCGCTGGTTTCGTGGTGAAGCTGCTTGACGCGTATAATGACAACGTCGAAGAAGTCACGGCACATCTACTTGACGGTTCGCTACCGCCGTACCTCGCTGGAGCCGACCGAAACGAGCAATTGTAAGTGTACTCGTTTATTTTCTTTGAAGCCACGCTGACCGTAGCATCAGACCCACAAGCTCAGTAGAGCTGCCATCTCACTTGCCTCCGAAGTCGAGTCAGCATTTGCCCGAACGACGAAACATCTTCAATGACGATGAGTTCGATAAGCTCGCTGTTGATACATCCCGTCTCCACGTTGGCCGGAGAAATCAAGATCTGACAGCGGATAAAGTCCTTTCAGATCGCAGTAAAGCACCTGCAAAATCCCATATCCTGGCCGCATTAGCATCATTTGATTCTGACGATGACGAACGGGATGATACGTACGACTTCGAAGATGTGGGTGCATCAGTAGATACAGCTGCACCAGATGGAGATTCCAACACGGATCTTTCAGACAAGAACGAGGAAGCCTTGTTTCGCGCATGGATGATAAGCTCTGATGGCTTTGCTCGCGATTCTGAAACGAGACGTAGCAGGGCTCGTGCGGTGTTGAAGAGCGAAACCGGCATGACTGACGAGGCAATAGAAGGCTGGAGCGTCATGGTGGCCCGAGATCCAAAGCGATTACGACGTCTCGAAGCCAAGTATTCCACATTCCAGGGGCAACAAAGAGAGCTGCAATCTACAGCATGGAAGAACAGTCCTGCCGCATCTGGCGACGAAGGCAGTAGAGACGGAGGAAGAGGAGGGTTCGGCGGCAGAGGCCGAGGTAGAGGCCGAGGACGGGGTGGTCGTGGAGGTGGTCGAGGTGGCGGCAATGTTGCAGGGCCCTCTGACGACAAGAGCACACAGATCTCGAGGCAACGCAAGGAGGCTAATAAGGGCTCCAGTGCGAACCATAATCGCAAAGCTCAGCGAGATAAGAAAATGGCGCGAGGTGGATTCGCTGCATGAGGTCAGGCCATCAGAGTGCTCTAAATGATGCAAAGACTTTACACGAGCGCTCTGCGACACACCACACCAATCCCTTCTATCACTTTCTGTGGAAACTGACCTTGCGATGGTTTCTCAGCCAGTACAGGGTACCTGACCAACCACCATCCAAGGCGGCAACAATTCCGCACATAAGTTGCAGCACGCTTCCCCCATTTCCCCAGGTTATGGCCTGCTGCGCAACGTTATCCCTGTCCAACCCGGACTAAGGTATTTGCTCAACGATCTACTCCAACTACTGCAGTCGCCTATTTGGGTCATTACACTCGCAGGACATACCTGAGCTCTCCCAAGATACCTCGCGATGGCAAATCGCTCACGATCAGCAAACAGATCGCACTACAGCGTAAGCCTCGATTCCCATCGGTCTTCCCGTCGCTTGTAGAATCCTGCAAAGTCAGTGTCCTAGTCGACAAGTCGTTGATGTGCCACATGGTAGCTCCATATTTCTCACGCTAAAGTGTTCGATGCGTTCATTTCCAAGACACATCCAGGTACGGTCCCAATCATGTCCTCAAGCTAGTCTCCGAACACAAAGTTCGAACCTCAAGTACAAGCGGGCACGCATCTAAAGATTTAGATGAGCGCAGCGGGCTCTACGTTGGTAACAGGAAAGGCTATTTGAGTACTGAAGCCGTGGTATATGAGCCATTGTATCCTCGCTGGAGACGCATACAGCAGTAGGCTCGAGACAGCTCAAACGTTCAAAACTACTTTCTCGTCGCTCGTATCGTCCACAATGGACAGTGAAATCATTGTATCAGCCTTCGCGGCGTCACTTCCCCTCCCAGTCTCGTCTCGTCCCAATGTTCTTCCCAATCTACCAAAGGGAATCATCTTCAACAATCCTTTGGACTAGCACCAAACCCAGACAACACCTGGTGACAATCCGTATGCCACAAACGCCGGCTTAATTCCACCTACACCAAGGATCAACCCAACGAGATCGAATTCGCATACGCTGAGGTTGACAAGCTGAAATACATTCGGAGTCTCGGTGATAGTGATGACTACTTCAAGTTTGGCTTCACACCTGAAAGCTTTGTCTGTAACGCTGGAAACGGACTCGGCGGGCAGGGCTACCTTGCACAGGCGACTAATTTTCCCGTGCTGGTCAACACGGGTCTAAGTATGGCTATCGGATACCTGAACGCCTGTAAGTCCCGCGTCCTTCAAAGACATGTATATGTGAAGACTAAAGATGCATACAGGCGGCCTCTACTCCTTCCACATCCACAATTGCGCAACTGAAATCGTTCTCCTCGTCGCCAGCAAACCACTCCATACAGGCTTCGTCCTCGAAGACGGCTTCGACCAACCCGTACTGACCACCATCGGCCTGTACCAAGGCACTATCCGCCCGCGAGGCTCAATCCATTATAAGTTCAACAATAATTGTGAGCCTGCTGTATTTGTGGCAGCTCTGTCAAGCGAACATACTGGTGTCAGTCGTACGAGTCAAAACTTGTTCATAGAAGATCCAGAGCTGACCAAGGCTGGGTTAAGATACCCCAATTCTTTGGATAATATCAAAGTCACGGAGTTCTATGGGAGTATCCCGGCGGCGTTTGCGCAGGGCGCGAAGGCTTGTTACCAGAGATGTGGGTTGACGTGGAATGGTACAACACATTCGTAAAAGGAACAAGAGCCACAAGGGAAGAAGATCAGCCTGAACGGCAGGAATAGGGGCTTGAGCCAAGACGATCTTTGCAACGTCAGTTCGTAAATAGTCGTTGTCGCTGGCATGCTTTGGTGTGCCCATATAGCATCAGAGAGATTCTGCTCCCAAACAGCCTCCATATTCTTCTCATAGATGGTATTTGTCGCATGCACATCTTATATCTTCTCAGAGAACATAGAAGATTTGAGCAAGCAGATTCGCTGAGCGTCATTCCCAAGTGTTATCAAGTAGGGCCATACAGGCACATACTTTCCGTATACAGGGTACAGATACAATTCAACATATTCACATGGTCATCTAGGAGCTTGACAATGCCCTCTTTTGCTTCATTCCAGTTGCCAGACAGTGCGCTATGGAAAACGAAAGAACAGTCGACGAGGCATTCAGCATAGACAAAGGACAGTGTTATGGCTTTGTCGGCCCTGACGTCGAATCGGATTGAGTCCCGGAAGCTATTTTTTTTCTACCTTTGATATGTTGTCGTTCAAATCAGTAACAAAGACCCTTCGCGTCATCTGTGACTGGTGGACCTCTTTCCGGGCAGCATCCGCGTCGAAAGTCCACTTGAAGGCCTCACATCATACCCTAGTGCACAAGCTGAGCATGTTTTTCTATCGTTCTTGGTTGAGCGCTTGTCACACACATATGTCCCAACTTAGATGCACGGCAGTCGTGAAAGCGTATAGGCCTCTTATTTGCTCGGTAAGTGCCACCTCAACCTTGAAACTCCTAAGGATCGGCTTTTGTAGAACCTGTTACACGAGGAGAGCTCTTACCCTTTTTCTTGACTCTGCCCCAGATGACCTCAATCTTTTTTCCGTCCGAGAAAATAGCGGCAGGCGGTGCCTGCCCCGGATCACACTCCCAACACTCTCCACCAGTTGCGCTCTGCATCTCAGTCTGGAAGGTACAGTCTGTGCCTCGGTGACAGAGGCGCTTGACCCAGAAGTGGTGACTGCAGGTGACGTGCTTGAGGGTGAAATTGGTGCACATTCCCAAATCTCTGGTCCCACTTGATTTCACGGATATTCCTTCCAACGATATGTTATTAACCTCTCCCCACTCCAGCAGGTGCTCTCCGACAAAGACTGGTAGGCGCTCCTCCCTACAGCTACGTGTACGGTGGGGGGGGGGGGGGGGGTCTAATAACCCTAGAGGGCGCCGAAAAGAGATCTCAGATGACTTTCATGCAATGTTGTCGACTACTATGGATAGAGGAAGTAGTGTGTTTGATTGTGCGAAGGTATGGCATGACATGGTCGCCAAGGTATGTATCGGTTGCGTTGTGGACGGGGGAGCTTCTCTCTGCTCAGCGCGTATGTGCTTCAATTTTGGATCTTGAAGAGGCCTTGGACTTTACTCTGCCGTCTTCGGTTTTGAGGTTCGTTCTGGCGTGCGGTTCTCGGTGAGGAAGTTCGTAACGAGTTTGGGCACAGAAGGGAGCAGCCAACGCCTATCGAATATTGTGATGCCGAGACGGTGGTTACTAATGGCTGCCTCTGCCGCCTCGTAATTGTATGTGGTGCCAGAGATGTTTTCGAAGATCCTCCTCTTACGTCACAGGTCACTCCTTGGAGGGAAAGCACCACCAGGGTGTCTTGTTGACTTGACACCTGCAGCGCTGGTCCTCTTGTACTCTTCAACCTCAAATTCGAAAAACGTCCCACTTTCGACTAAGCCTGCATCAAGCCGCACAATGCGGCCGCAGAGCAGGTTTTGACCCTGGGCTGGAGCGCGATCGCCGATTCACTTCGCACAGGGCTGAGAACCGTTAGCTCTTCGACACCTTGCAGAAAACGCAAAACACACGACCTTCGCCCCATCACACACCTTCAAGATGCACCTCGACACTTTCGGAGAGTCACTCTCCTCGTTCGTGCTGAAGTGTGGGCGCTTCCACACCTCGTTACTGTCAGGTTTACATGGGCCGACAGTGCCTCTTGTCAGCGAGTCGATTCCGATCTCGCTTTGCAAAACCTGACGAATTGTCTTGTGGCTTTCGACAGACCCCACTCAACGACATGAGGTGGAGGTGCAGCACCACTTGATAAAAGTTCGTGAGCGGTCACCTCCTTCATCCGGACCAGCTGAACATGGAAAGCGCGCTGAACAATACACAAGAACCTTTCTTATTGGCTGATGTAGCTTGGCTCATCATCAAGGTACACCAGCTGCCCAGCACGTCGAGGTTTCGTGCGAGCTACTGCCTTAGTGGCGACTATCACCAGGGGAAGATGGACCCTGAGTGACAGGGATTGCTGGTGACGATGCATGAGCGTGCCGGAGCCGACCCGGTCTGAGCTCAGAAGGCCCGATCTGCATACCACTCTTGTGGACCCTTCTGCGAAAGAAGTATCAAAGTTGAAGAGCATCTCCTCCAGGCTTCGGTGCCCGACCGCTACAGCTCTTCCTGGCACTCTGATATCCACGAGGGCCCCACCATGGTTCTTGCACCCCATCGCGTATCGACGATCCAACAGTTCATCCTCCTCTGATCCAAGGCCTCACATTCGATCTCTTGATCCTTGAGGTCTTGGCACTAGTCGTTGCAAATCGCCGCTAAGACTGCGCGACTTGAGCCTTCAACACTGCTCGGTCAAAACATCCGAACCACGAATTTGGATACCTGCATAAATTGTGGGTTGTAGCCTACCGATGGCAACGCTCTATCGTGACCGAATCGAGGAAGCCCGGGATCGAACTGTAGTTACTCGGAAAGGTCTGACTACAATGATTGAACCGAGTACGAGTTCGCGAAAAAATCCCAACATGACCGCTGTTATCCATGTCTTCCGTAATACCGACCTTGCGAGCCTCCTGAACATCGCAGATACGATCAAGTTCACGTATACGATGAGTACTTCGCGGTGCCTGTCGATCATGACTTCGAATTCGGACTCATGCTCTGCGATCACCGCTATATCATTGTAACCGCCGCAACGGATTGTAGGACCTTCGTGGCAGGGAAGACTCCTGCTCACCGACTCATGCTAAATAGGTCTGGGTCCGAACAATACGAGATTGCAGGATGAAGTAGCCATCATATCTGGATCATATCTGGAGTTGAGTATCTAGTCGTCCTATGTGAGGAATGTAGTTTCTGCAGCTTCATCGGCTGCGCTTACATACTACGTTGTGTTGATGGGAAGATTGTGGAATCATGCAAAGAAAGGCATCAGCTACAACAGCAGTCTGAGATACAATGAGAGTACACCGTATTTGTACATGTTTGTCAGTAGACAATTTCGCCGTAGTCCCGCTCTCTTTATATGCGTCTTTGTGCGTGCCGCGCCATGCAGGCTGCGGTTCGCGCTGCTCTTGCTGCGGAGCTAAGTGCGGGTGCTGTTGCTTGTGTTCCTGCATTTCGCGCCAGGTGGCTGTGGTGTGGCGCATGCTAAGCGTAGTAACGCGGCTCGTTGAAGACGTGGTACCTGTGTCCCCTCACCCCCTCGCCCTTAAATAGATCCGGGAAGCGCAGCCCAGGAGCGACCTGGTCCTCGGGAATGACATCGTTGCCATTCTCCGGCTGGTCGACGACGAATTTGCCCACCTGCAACGCATCAGTATCATACTGGATTGATTGTAGAACGGTGGTTGAGAACTTACCTGCAACTCCGTGTCCGTGATTGTGTGCCTGCTGACCCTTGCGTACCCTGTGCGCTTCAGGCCCTTGTACAGGATGTACTCGCACCACCTGTCCCAATCGCTGGGATCAATGTCCTTCATGCCGCTCTTCTCGCCCACGTACGTGTTGTAATTCCCCTCACCAGGCTTGATCACAAGATAAGATAGCAGAATCGCGGGCCGGGGCGTGGCCTTCATGAGCGCAGCGAGGTACTCGCTCTGCAGACGGCGATCCTCAGGGTCCTCCTCCTGACCGGAGTGAAACACGAAGATGTCGACGAGAGTACCGTAAGCGTCGATCGTGGCTTCGATGGCGGGCGCCAGTTCGCCCACGGGGCTGGGCAGGAGGTGGTGCGTCGAGTTCACGATTGGAAACTTGGAGAGCAGCGCCGAGCCCCAGGTGTGTTTGTTCGGTCCGGGGCCGAAATCGACGTACATGCCTAGATCCTCAGCGAGGAATTGCGTGGTGTCCCGGTTGCCCATGATGATACGCTGTAGGTCGGACTCGATGAGGCCGATTACATCGACTTCGAGCTCCTTGATGAGATCGCGCATGCGGTACTCCGACGACCACATGTCGTTGTCGAGGGAGAAGTGAATGGTCCAGACACCGGCTGTGATAGACTTGGTCTCGGGGTGGTAGGGTGTGTAATCGTAGGTTGGGAAGCGGAGGTAGGCGGTTGCGACGGCGAGGAGCTCGAGGAAGCCGAGGACGTACAGATAGTATGACCGCTGCGTGCTGGCGGCGGCAGTAAATGTGGGCTTACCCTTGTAGCTCTTCATAGCCGGAGGCTGAGCGGAGACGCTGAAGACACCTGCACCAATGAGAAGCATCATTGATGTCATGACCCAATCAGTGTGCTCACGAACAAGAGGACCGCCGGGCACGAAAGCATAAGCGACGACCCAGACGTGGAACAGAACCATAAAGTTATAGACCAGGAAGCCCAGGCCGAAGGTTTTGGCCGGAGAGTGGCGAGCTGCCTGAGAGATCAGAGCAGGAGCGACTGCCATAGTGTAGATGGCAGTGATAAGGGCACCATAGTAACCCGTCCAGTGCTTGGACGTGGTCAAGACTGCTGCACCAATGGATCCCACACCGTAGAAAGCCCACGAGCGCGAAAGATTTGGTGCAAAAAGACCGATAAGAAGACCAAGGCCCATGGCAAGCAGAGTGACTGCACCGTGGGGAACGGCAAGCGGGCCTCGCACTGGGTAACCCTCCCATACCCATGAAATCATGGTGCTGGAATCGGACAGCAGAGAGTGCATTGCGAAGAAGAGACCAGCAATACCGAAAGCGGACAGTGTGGAAGAGCCCTTGGTGGGACCAGGGGCTGGAACGTCAGCACCGGAGCTGGCTGTTGATCTTGTCGATCTCAGAATGGCAATGACAGCAACAACAAGACCAGTCTTGTTCCAGCCGCCATTCGCCTCGTGCATGATGGGCCAGATAGGGTTGTTTGTGTAAAAGGCAAATTTGGCAATGCTAGAGGCAATGAGACCGAGTGAGAAGGCGGAAATGCGTGCCTCTAGACGGTGCGGCTGGGACCTTTCTCCGTAGAATGTCGCGGCCCAAGACAAGCAAGCCATCCATACTCCAAATCCAGCAGAGAAGAGACGGTTCTCAGGCGACTTGGCGAGGAAAGAGAGGAGACCAGAGAGCGACAACAAGTGACAGATGCGAACGTGGCGGACGAACAGGAAGCGGATCGATCGCACGCAGAGCAGGAAGGGAGAAATGGTGCACATGACCATGACTTCGTAGCCGGAGATACCCATGTGCCAGAGTGGGAAGTCTGGAAAGTCAGATTAAAGCTTTTAGTCGGACAGTGACACTTACACCAGACGCACACTCCAAGAGCAGTCAGCATAGACCAGAAGACGAACTATCAGGGTCAGCATTGCTGCACGAACGTGCTGATGTACTCGCACTTACTCCAACGTACACATCGGCAGCAGCGTCGAAAAAGCCAACCCATGAGAAAGCTCCAGAGAACACAGCCTCAATGTCTTTTTCTTTCCTACATAATTGTCAGACTATTCTTGTGCTCTTAATTGGGGATGACATACTCTTTCTCGAGGACAGCGTCAGAGACGGCTTTGTTACCCGCACTAAAAGACACAGCAGATCAGAATATGGTCGTTGAAAATTTGTATTCGTGGCGGGCGTCTATCTAGAGTGGGAGCCGTGGAACGTACCCGCGAGATACACCTCGAACATCCTTCAAAACAATCTCAAAGTTGGCGAACTCGATCATTGTGACTGCATCGAATGCTACATCGAGCAGGACGAGCGACCACTCGAAGAAGGCGTAGATTGTGTACGCTGGGAGTGTAAGTGGAGATCTGTTACAAGCGTGCTGAACGACATACCTCCAGGGATACGGTGGACCTTGTGCTGAATGAAGAAGTATACCAGCGGAACGAGTGTCGCGAAGAAAGACCCAGCGAAGAGCTTCCTGTATTTGATGGCTGTAGGGTTGCGAGGGCTCAGGGCAAAGCAGCCAAGAGTCCATGGCAAAGTGGCCACCAAGTATGAGATCATGAAGATGTCGTGCCAGTCGTGATCATCGGTCGAGGTAACGTATGTCCATCCTCCGCAGGTCAGTGTTCGGAATATGCCGACACCAGCGACGAACTTGGGGAGGGTCGCGTTGGGACGGCGGGTTAAGATGTACCAGAGGCCAACGAGAGCGAATCGAGGACCTAGTTGCGGTCAGAGAGATGCCTGTGCTGACCATCCGAGGGCGTACCAGATGTGAGGGCGATGAAGAGCATGAAGACGGACCGCTCCGGATAGCGGTCGCCAATAGTAGCAGAAACAGAGGGAAACCACTCTTCTGGGTAGCCCTGGCGTTGAGGTCAGTAGGAGCGCCGCAGCACGGCTGATGTTGTGTACTGACTGCAATCTCATTCTGGACAATCTTGTGGTAGTGGAGCGATCTGGCTAAGTTCAGTCGCGGTCGAGCTATGACGGGAGGAGGGGATTTACAGTCCAACAACGAGGGCACCGATGAAGGCCGCTTTGATACATTAGTACAATATGTCCACACAGCGAGACGTCATGCGCACCATAGGCCATGGCCGTATGCGTGTAGGACACCCATTTTCCGTTAAACTGACTGCTGTGAGCGTGCGGAGAGCTGCGGAGGTGAGAGAGCCTACAGATGCGACCGTATCGCCGTCTCTGAACTTGGGTGCCATCGCAGATCAATTGGGAGCGCCGTGCAAGTGTCTCCCAGGCGAGAAAAAAAGAGGGAAAAGAAAGAGTGTGAGGCTCAGCGGACTCGCGACTCGACGACTCTCCTGAGGTTCGCGTTGCATGTGAGGCCAGGGTCTTAAATGCGGGCCAAGCCGGCATTGTGATTGGCGGGCGGGACCTGCGCCTTTGGATTTCTTGCGGAGCTCCAACTTTTTATCGACGGCGACTTTTCGAAAAACTACCAAACCGCAGACATGGCTGGACCCAGTGACAAGGCGCGCTTCTACCTGGAGCAGGGTGCGACAGAGCTGAATGAGCTTGAGCGCAAGAAAATCTTCACAAGAGTGAGCTGCGCACTTCTCTGTGCTGCGTTCATACCGCTCACAAAATCTAGGACGAGATCAGATCGATAGCCAAGAAGCGCTCAGACTTTGAGCACATCATAAACGCCCGCGGCTCCCACCCTGCCGACTACCTGCGATACATCGAGTTCGAGAAGAACATCGACGCCCTCCGCCAGAAACGAGTGAAGCGGCTCGGCGTTCGACACAAGGGCGCTGGTCAGCGCAGCATCTACTTCCTCTACAACCGCGCAACCAAGAAGTTCTCCGGCGACCTGACGCTATGGCTGCACTACATCGACTTTGCGCGCAGAGATAAGGCGTACAGGCGCTTGGGCGACATCTTCACATCAGTCGTCCGTCTGCATCCCACGAAACCTGAACTCTGGACGCTCGCCGCCAACTACTTCATGGACACTCAGGCCGACATCACCAACGCGCGAAGTTACATGCAGCGAGGCTTGAGATTCTGCAAGAACTCAGAGGACATTTGGCTGGACTACGCCAAGCTGGAAACCATCTATGTCGGCAAGATTGCAGGGAGAAGGAAGATTCTGGGTCTGGACGTGGATCGCACCAAGAAGCAGCAAGACGCCGACGACGAAGATACCGACATGATCGCGCTGCCCGATGTAACAGCCGAGGACATCAACCCCAGCCTGAAGCAAGACGATGGAGTGGACGAGGTGGCTCTACAGAACCTGGCTTCAGCACCAGTCTTGACCGGAGCAATTCCCCAGGCCATCTTCGATGCAGCCATGAAGCAGTTCCAGAACAGGCCAAAGGCTGTAGAGAAGTTCTTCGACATGTTCGCTGAGTTTGACCAACTGGCATGCATACCCCACATCCTGCAGCATGTGCTGCATTACCTGCAGCAGACACACCCCAAGGCAGTGGAGAATGCCATCTGCAGCTTCCGTCTGCAGATGTTCGGCCAGCACCCTGGCAGTCCCGACTTTCCCGGTGTGCTTGGAGATGCCTTTGATGTTATCAGTGCCGCTATCGATAGTTACCCAAGTGAAGCAACCCGATTGGCAGAAGTTGCTGTTCGTCAGCTCCTGACCGTTCAGCGCTCGACAGCAGAGATCGACCCGGCTTTGCAGAAAGCCATCAGGTCGACGCTCCGCAAGTACATGAAAGCGCTAGGCGGCAGTGATGGTGACAAGATCGCAAGCTTGACCAGGTCACTGGTGCAGGAAGGGAGAAAGGACGATGCAAGAACGTTGCTTCCGCCAAGTATCAAAACATGGTCTACGAACGAAGAGCTGTCAGAGCTCAGAGCCGCCCTAGAGACATGAGAGGGGAAAGTCAGAAGACTCGGCACACTAAGCGCAACCCTGCATACTGCCACTTGGTTAAGTGATCGGACCGCGCGCCGCGGCCTCACCGCTGCGATACACAAGGAAGATCGTGGGTCACGGCGGCAGTAATTGTACAGAGCTTGACCACGTCACCTGTGCGAAGTCATAGACCTACGATCGACGAGCCGAAAAGATACTTCACCGTTTGTGGAATATACATCCCTTGGACCACTTCTTGGGCCACTTCAATCGTCTCCACGGCCTCTTCTCGAACTCTTCTTAGCGCTCTGTTGCTTCTTAATTTTCAGTCGGCGTTCGTTGTCGGCTTTTTGCCTGCGGTAAGGTCAGCAGTTGAGCTGTGTGTCAGTCTCAGCTTGAGCCCCAACTTGCTACCCACAGATTCTCGACACGCCGCTGCTGCTCCGCGGATGTTTCATTTGGGACTGCGTTGCGCCCAGCCTCGACAATCGCATCATACAGTCGCTTGAAGCACGCGTGCGCGTTGTCGTTCTGCTTGCGACTATCGTCGGCCTGGACGATAATGTCGTTCGATTTAGCCGCCACGTAGCGCGAGCGACTCAGCTCAGCATGAAGAGCTGTGGGGACATGGTCCAGGAGTGCACCGAGGGGTACTCTCAAAGTAGCTTTAGAATTTACTCTTGTGTACATGTTCAGTATAGCGCGCCGTTGTCTGCTCGGGACGTGATCGGTCTCACTTGTTCACATTCTGCCCGCCCGGGCCGGACGACCTGCTGAAGCTCAATTCGCCAATCGTCTTGAGAGGGATCACCTCTGCATCCAGCGCAGCGAGCCACGCCCTGGCTTTCTGCAGCTCTTCTTCATCGACGCTGCTGCCGTTGCCACTGCGCGCTGACGCCCAGCGCGGTCGCACAGCTTGCCAGGTTCTCGCTGCAGGCGCAATTGCGAGCGCTGGACGGCAGCGGAAAAGGTACATGTTGGTGGTCATGGTGATTTCACGTTTGCGCCGAAGCTCCATGCGCCAGCCACTAGCGCATCTCGTGATCTCCGTAGTTCTGGAAGCACTGGAGCGACGAAAAGCCCTGAGCAGGAAGACGTGCGCCATACCCATCCCCACCTGTGCTTCCCCAACAGCTGCTGCAGCACGCCTTCCTCTGTTCGCACCCTCGCTCTTGCCACTCCATATGACTGCCCTGCGCCCGTCGTCTGTCCCTCTGACCTCGCCGCTCGCTGCTCTGCCCTAGTAGCTTTGTAACCTTATCTCGCACGTCTAGCTACCTGCAGCCCCACCCTTGCACAGCTTCATTCAGCAAGCATTTCGACGCCAGCTGCAGATTCTTCTGGAGTCGCACCGCCGCCAGCGCTGTCAGCCTCTGCGCGACCGTGCCTGTGCATGCTCTTGAGTTGATATCCCCATACACATCCCTTATCTGTGCTGCCGCAGGACGCGCTTGCTCCGCCTACATGACATACAGTCCACCACAGCAAGCAGAGCATATCCGTCACCAACAGCTGACCCCAGAGTCGCCGCGCCCCCAGCAGATCCCCTCGCCTGCGAACATCCCCATCCTGAGTCTTGACAAGCAGATGGACCCCGTCTTTGACGAGTCTGCCTACAACACCCAGCATGCCACACCAGCGCCACAGTACCCGTCTGCCGCGTCGCACACACTGAGCGCTCCCTCGACCACCGTGCCGCCATTCGCCAATCAATCGCATGTAGCAGGCTCTCAAGATGTAGGAGCGCAGTCCGCTGGGAACTATGCGCCTACGGGCGGGCCTTCAGCAGCATACGGCGGCGCAACGGGTACGCAGACGCAAGATACCTCTTCAATCCAGAACTATTCTGCGCACCACACCGGCGCATCATCTTCCCATGATGCACAAGCTGCACCTTCTCAGAACAATTCTGCGTACCCATTTGCCCATAACAATGCGTACTCCGCCCAGTCGGCTCCCGCCCAGTCTGCCCAGGGCGGTCACTATCAGACTGAGGCCACTGCTGGCGGCAATATTGACGTACAAGCCTTGTTGGATTCTTTGACGCCTTCTGCAAACAATGCGCAGTCTGGCCACTATGTTTCTCAGTTCTCATCCCAGTCTGCCCAGCCGCAAGGCAGCGCCACCGCTTCATTGCCTCAGCCGGCGTCCAACCTGCCTCCTCGACCGCCCGCGCAGGAGAAGCCTGCCACACACCCCAACTATGACCCCAGCGATGATATTAGGTCGTATCATCCCGGCAGCGCCATGCCATCTAACCCCCAGCAGCGCGGAAACGGGCAGCAGCAGGCTCCCACCGCGGGAGCCCAGCTCTCGTCATCAGCAGCTCGACCAGCTCACAGCTCGCCTGTAGCAAGTGCTAGTGGAGCACAGGCTCAGCGGAGCGCATCGCCGGGCGGCGACGATGAGGACATTCGATGGGGGCCAGAGGTGAACAGGCTCTATGAGGCGTTCCTGGACCAGGAGAGGAAGTTTGTGACAGAAGGGCAATGGGACCAATTCCCAATGGGCTCACGTTTGTTCATTGGTGAGTGCACTGCATCGTTGCCATTGACAATTGCTTACCCTTGCCAGGCAACCTTCCTACTGAGAAAGTGACAAAGCGCGACATCTTCCATCGATTTTACCGCCACGGCAAGCTCGCACAGATCTCCATCAAACAAGCGTACGGCTTCGTTCAGTTCTTGGACTCCGAATCATGTCGAAGGGCGCTGGACACAGAGCAGGGACAGGCAGTGCGTGGTAGAAAGATGCGTGAGTATCATCGTTGCCGTCTCACGGACGCATTTTGACAGACTTAGACCTTGAGATCTCCAAGCCACAGCGGAACACGAAGAAGGCACCAGAACCGCCGGTCAACAATGGCGTCCGCAGACGATCGAGGTCGCCTGACTACAGCAGAGGTGCTGCTGGACCTTCCCGAGACGGTCGGTATGGTGGGCCTCAGACCTCTATGTCGCCCAGAGATCGTGACAGGCGGTTCCGCGACAGGGATGATTATCGCCCTTTGCGCTCGCCGTCCCCTCGACCGCCACCTCGCGGCATGCGGTCCAGAGACAGGAGTCGAGACAGGTATGAGGGCCGGTATCGAAGCAGGTCACGAACTCCACCTCGTCGATACAGGAGTCCGTCGCCACGGCGCGATATGGACGATGACCTGGATCTACCTCGCAGACCGCCCCACGAAGTACCTGACATCCAGGTCCTTGTTCTTAGCCAAGGACTCCCTCGGTGAGCACATCCTTCTATCCTTCACGGCATGTGGCTAATCGCTCCAGTGACTTCATCCGCTATGTTGAAGATACATTTCGCACGCAGAATCTGCGTGTCAATGTCCTTATCATGAGCCCTCGCCTTTCTGAAGCAGCAGTCGTTCGCAGGCAGATCATCGAAGGTGTCATTGCCATTGTCAGGCTCGACGCAGGTGCACTCGCCAAAGGAAAGGTCAATGTGCAGGTCTTTGATCGACGACTTGGTGCTGGCAATGTTCAATTCAATGGTGGGTATCGTGTACAAGTTACTGCTTCCGTTACTGATCTTTCCAGAATATGCCGATCTAGACCTTGTGACAGCAGCCATGCTTGTCAACAGTTCCAAGCAGACTGCTCAAGCTGCCCAACCACCTGCACCAGCCTACGGTTACAACCCACCCATGCAGCAGTATTCCCAGCCTGCACTGAACCCTTTCCAGCCTGCCCCGGCCGCCCAACCCAACAACATCTCCAACATCATCTCGTCGCTCGATCCGGCCACACTCTCGCAATTGCTTGGTGCCATGTCACAGCAGAACAGCATGCCTCAAAATCCACAGCCTATCGCTGGGCTCAACCTCGACCTAGCCCGTCTGCTAGCCCAAGTGTCGAGTCCTAGCCACACTCCTGGCCTCAGCTCGCCAGCTCAACCTCAAATTCCTCAACTCGGGCAGCCCCAGTATAATGCCCTCGCCGCTATGCTCGGAGGTCAAGCGCAGTCAGTCGCTCCTCCCGTCCAGCCGCCAGCCCAACAGTCCGGAGGTGGTCCCGATATGAATGAAATTATGGCGCAGTTGGCCAAGTACCAACGTTGAACGCTCATTGCTTGCAAATTGGTTGACTCTATGCAGGGTGGAAGGCGCGATGCTCCTACCATTTGCTGATCTTCCTGGTGCACTCTTCCTGCTCGTCAAGATACCGAAAGTCTCACTGGCTCCGGACCTCGAGGCTAGTCTCATCAAGAATGACGGCGAGCCGCATCCGTCTAGGATAGTTTGACGAGCGGCGGTCGGTGTTTTTTGCAGGTCAGCTCCGTACGCAGTCATACGCGCACACGTGTCGCCAAAATAGACGATTTGTCCGTCTCGATCAACGTCTTGATCTTTATGGCTCGATCGAAGTCATTCGTCTGGCGCCGTCGCTAGTCTGTCTGGGATTCGAGCGAGAGCGGGCCTGGCACTTCGTTATTCATTGTTTCTGCTATTTCGCGTCGCTGTGTAGCATGGCATCACTTGCTTGATTTTGCAAGGCGTTGTCGGCATTGACAGCCTGGTTCTGGGTGTATGCATCGTGATGGCGTTCAGTTTTCACTCTTCCTTGTTTGTTGTTGAGCGATCATTCAGCGGTTCGTTGAAAGCATGTATGGCTATGTTTTATAGAAGATCGTAAGTCCCGTGTAGGCGAATTAGAGTCGATACATTAAAGGGTGTCTCCACCAAAGTAGTTCTGGAACATATCAGTTTCTTCGTAGATCGCCAAGAAGGAGCAGACGCGTGGGCTCGACTGAGCCTAGCACATGCGCGCGGTGTGATGACACCGCGGAGTCGCAGGCCGCGGCCAGATCGTTGCAGGGATTCGGTCCTTCTCAGAAATCGCGAATGCAGACGTCACTCATTACAGCGGCCGCATCGCCTATAGTCACTCGTTCCAACGTCTGTTCCTTCCTGTACTTGCTCTTCTTCTTAGACCATAATGAAACCACGGCCGATGTTTTCTACACTCAGACTTCACACAAAACCCGGCGGTGCGCTTGCACCGAGCGGCGTATTCGCGCTGGCGCAAGTGCAGTGCCGCAGGAGCATTCGTATTCATAACGCTGCATTGAGTACGGGCACGCAATGGCAGAACCAGCTATGGAATTCGAGAGCACAAGCAACCCGCTCCGCATCCACATCGACGTCCTCGGCCACAAAACCTCGCCACAGCGTCCCTCAATCATCACCCAAATCCAAACCCACAAAACCCAACACCGCGAAGACTACCGCCCCGTCGAAGATACACACAGCATCTGCATCCTCGGCCGCCGTAAAACGTACTGCCCCCGTGCCAGGCGCAACAACTGACGCGCTCGCGAGCGAAGGCGACAAACTCAACCCTCCATCTTTCACCTACGCGCCTGTGCTCTCGGTCCCAGACCGCAAGGAAGGCCAAAACTACGCGTCCTACCTCTTCAGTTGTGGAAAGGCGTATGTATCTTTTTACAAAACGGGGATTGGCCACACACGGCAGACGCTCAAGTTCGCGAAAGCGATCCGCGCCCGGCTCGCAGGCCAAGGAAAGGGAATAAGCATAGACATTGCAGGCGCAGGCGTCCTGAGCAGAAGCGAGTGGCAGGTTCTAAGGCGCAGTAGAAGGGACCTGCTGCGCCTGCCCGTCATGGGCTTCCTAGTACTGGCGCTGGGCGAGTGGCTCCCGCTGGTGGTGATATACCTGACGCCCGTGATCCCAGAGCAGTGCCGCATCCCCGCCCAAGTCGAGCGTGTTTTGAAGAAGAAAGAGGCCACACGAAGAGATAGACTGGAACGTATCGCAACACACGCCCTGCGCCTGCAGACCCTCGACCGCACTCCACGCACCGACGCGGACGGCATCCGTCTCGCCGCCGCCGCAGAGGGGCTGTTGGATCCCCGCAGCAAGGCAGGCAAGGAGGGCGGCATGGCCATGGCGCAGGCCATCGTCCCGCCTGAAGCGTCCTCCGATCTGTCCCTTTTCCACCTCCTCTTGCTATCCGCGCGCTTGGATTGCCACCCTCGCGTACTGGACAAGCTATGGGTCCGCCCGCCAAAGTGGCTCCTGCAACGCAATGTTGGGAACAAGCTCAAATACCTGACAAAGGACGATGAGCTAATCAGACGCGATGGCGGGAGTCAGAGGCTTGGTCGGCTGGAATTGCAGAGGGCGTGTGTCGAGCGCGGGATCGATGTGTTGGGCAAGAGCGAGGCCGAGCAGAGGAAGATGCTGGCGCAATGGTATGATATGTAAGAGTATCGCGGATTTACTGGTGCAGATCAACTGCACGAGCTTGTGTGATGGTTCTGGTGCATGCAGCATGTACGATTGAGTGAGGAGACTAAGAGCTGGCGTTGGCTAGGTACAACGCAGCCAGGACGCAAAACACGCTTGCATAGTATTTGTATAATACGTATAGAAGATAAAGCTTATCATGTCATCAGACGAGACCCTCAAGCGCTGCTCTCGACCCTCATGTGCTAGATGCTCTTGTACGTAAGTGATCATGCTAACTATGATATGCCGCAGGGCCGTCTCGCTGCCCAGTACTTTCTCTACTTCCTCCACAACAGTGATAACTCCTGCAGACTCACTCACGCCGCCGTATTATTCCTAGCATCATCCCCCTGCTCCACACCACCCCCATCCCGCCCTCCGCGCCCAACCCCAACCTTCCGACGACTCTCCACCAACGCCTTGATCAAAGCAACACACACCTCCCACCCCTCGCGCAACTTGGACTCGCTGGAGCTTAGGTCGGGAACGTGCATGAAGATTACAGACGGCTTGGCACCGTTCTCAGTGCCGGGGAAACCGTTGCTGTGTTCCGAACCTGAGGTATCCGTGCTGTTTGAGTGGGAGACAGTTGAGCTAGAGGTTAGGGTCTGCTTGTGGCACCAGGCTAGCGAGTTGTAGTAGATGAAGCCGCAGAGGAAGTTGCTGGCGTCGGGGTTGGTGCGGACGTCGGGCAGTTGCTCGATGGTGGGGGAGCCGTCGGGGGTGGTGTAGCCTGGAATCGTCAGTCGTTGTCGCTTTTTCCCTGCTTGCGGGTTGGCAAAGTGGTAGGCCCTTTGCAGAACGCTCTGGCCGGCTTCAAACTAGGTGTGCACCTGAGAGCTCAGATGTGTGTGTTGGGATTCGAGCACCGACCTAATGAGATACGCCATCGGGACAGCACGTCTTCCGTATCGAAGCCAGTGTGAAGCACCAAGGGGAACTCCGCATCTGGAAAGAGCTTCTGTGCTTCGGAGTCTGGAAACAGTTCGCCGTCGACATCGTTGATTTTCCCGTAGCCGCGCGAGTGCGCGCCTTGTTCTATAGCGAAGAAGCGTCTGCTTGCTGCGAGGCCGATGTGGAGGACTATGTCTGGGGTTGGTGTTGTGGTGAGAAGTGTTGGGACGATGTCGACGACGTTCTTGTAGGCGACGCGGATTGGCTCATGGTGCACGCGGATGTGGATTGGGGTCGGGTTGCCAGGCGAAGCAGGTATCAGGGCGGGTAGGGTGGAAGCAATCTCCCAAGAAGAGTTCTTGGGGAATCTGTCAAGGAAAGGCTGGATATAGTCAGTGAACTGATCGTCTGATGCCTTGAGATTGTGCGTGTTGAACGCAGCTTGGACGATACGATGGACTCTTCTCTTCTGATTGACTTCTGATTGATGCGTCCCAGTTAAGTCGGCCGCATACTCATTATCTTGTAATCTTGTTATGCCCGTAACAGGGAAAGAATTATCTTGCCAGCCAGCGTCATGGTGTTACTGCTGAAAGCGCAGGCCTCGGTTGCGGGGATCCTCTGGCGTCATCGAGCAAAAGCCCAGGAACCAACAGAACGGAGCAAAGTCAACTCATGGAAAGAGGCACCAAGTGAGACGTGTTGAAGCAGAATTTCGCATCTTTCAATAACAGCATTACACTCACACCAAAGCCAGTGACCAGCACGTGAACAGGCTTCTCGCCCTCCAAAGCAGGAGGCTGCCGTGCAGCATATGACGCGTTGGCCATTGCAGAAATAATCGCAGAAGACTTTGAGTCACTGGAATATGTGGATGGAGATGTCTTGCAGATAAAAAGGATCCAAAGTTGCAGAATCCTTCGAACCTGGAGTTTACTTCATCCAGGCTAGCACCACTGGAGCAATGACGAAGGGCTCGGTTCGGCCGAACACTGCGAATGTTCGGTCTAATCGCCTTGTCAAGCGGTATGCAGCCTGCAGAATGAAGTCGACATCTTGAAAAGTGCAGAGCAATTCATGGTCGCATAGTCGCACGACGCGTCCAGATCGTCTGGTACCGCGGTCATCGAAGCAGTCAAGATTCGGTACCTCGTCGCTAGCGCGAATCAGACGGTCGCTGAATCCAATTCCGAGTTGCGGCCAAATCCTTAGCAAACCCCACAATCACCCCACATGAACCTCGTCCCAAAAGGGCCTGTTCGAAGTTGCCTCAGGTGTTCAGCATCGGAAGCCACACTCCAGATGCAGCCTCATCGGATGGGCACCATCGGCTGCCGCACTACCAGCTGCTCGCCCCGTATAATTGTCCTTGAGCCATCGAGCTTTGGCCTAGTGAAAGCGTTTCGAGGCGAAATGCAGGGTGCCGAGCTATTACGCCCTGGTTGATTGGCCGGGTGCGGAGTTGTTGCTTGCATGCGTCATCGCACTGGGAAGCCATCGGATGGAGATCAACGTGAGTTGCTGCAGAGCCGCACCCGTGTTGACAGCCGTGCTTTAGACCCGTAAAGCTTACATCAATTCTCCAGATCGGCACTGGGGTTACAAAACCCCAACTTCAGCCATCAGGCACTGAAGTGAACACCGACCCTCGCAATACACCACACGATGGCTTCGACGGACTCGGCCAAGAAGGACTACAGCTTGGCTATTGTTGGCGGCGGTATTTCAGGCCTCACGCTCGCGATCACCCTTCTCCGATATGATGTGCCCATTACCGTCTACGAAGCGGCGCCTCACTTCGGCGAGATAGGTGCTGGCGTGTACCTTGGTCCGAACGCAGGGAGGGCAATGAAGCTCATGGATCCCAAGATCCACAAAGCCTTCTTGAAGACCAAGACAGAGAATCAATGGAAGGAGAAGCAAGACTCGTGGTTTACGATTCGTGTTGGTGATGAGCGCAAAGCGAATAAAGACGGCTACGTGAAGGAGGGCAAGAAAGTCGGCGATGCGCTTTTCGACGTGCTAATGCAGGCTGGAGGCGACCGAGGCGGCGTATATAGAGCTGCCTTCTTGGATGAGCTGGTCAATGATGTTCCAGACAGTGTGGCGCGCTTTGGAAAGAGGCTGGTGGATCTGAGCAACGCGACAGACAACTCTGGAGATATGGTGCTGCACTTTGCCGACGGAACCACAGCTCAGCATTCTGCAGTCATTGGGTGCGACGGGATCAAGTCGAAGACAAGACCATGGCTGCTTGGCAAGGATGATCCTGCGTCAAACGCAGTGTATTCTGGGAAGTACGCATACCGAGGTCTGATACCTATGGACAAGGCGATTGAAATGCTAGGCGAGGAAACTGCAGCAAACAGTTCCATATTCATGGGCTATCATGGTCACATTCTTACGTTTCCGGTGCAAAAGGGCAAGACAATGAATGGTGAGCGAAAAATGCTACGTGTGCCGACCAGCACTAACACGAATAGTCGTTGCTTTTAACTCCAGTAAAACATGGGACAACGAGAAATGGGTAGTCACAACAACCAAGGAAGAGATGGAAGCAGACTTCGAGGGTTGGGGTCCACAGGTGCAGAAGATCGTTGGTGCCATGGAGAAACCTGACATCTGGGCACTCTTCATGCACCCTCCCTGCCACACTTTTCACAAGGGGCGATTGTGTCTACTGGGCGACGCCGCGCATGCCACGACCCCACACCAGGGTGCCGGTGCCGGCATGTGTATCGAAGACTCATACATCCTTGCGAATCTGATCAAGGATGCAAACAACGTCGATGATCTAGAGCGCGCTTTCAAGGCATTCGACCACACCCGGCGCGAGAGGACGCAGAAGAATGTCACAACGAGTATGGAAGCAGGGCAGTTGTACGACATGGAGCTCTTTGGTGACGATCTTGAGAAGATCGAGCACAGCTTCTTGACCAGGATGCAGTGGATCTGGGAGTTCGATATCGAGAAGCAACTGGAAGAGGCGCAGAAGATTATGCGCGGTGAGGTTGCGATAGCATAGCTGATATGAGTCAATCTGCGAGATGCAAAGAATGAGCGTAGCTGCTCCATTTGTTGACATAGAGTTCTTGCTGCTTGACGTTGTAATGGGCTGTGGACTAAGGTGCGCATCTCCGACGCCTGGAAACTGTGAGTTATGTCGTGACTGTGATACACATCATTTCGTGAGCCAACTATAACGATTGTTCCCCAGAGTGCTAGAAAATGGGTCTACGCATCCTCGAATGGCTTAGATTGAATGTTGAGGCACCCAGAACATTCCTTGGCCTTTTTTTATGGCCGCCCGTCGGCTTTGAATGAGCTATTGTCGCTTGTGACGTTTGAAAGGGTATCATCGCAGCCCACTTTCCCAATCAGCCAAGCATGGAACTAGTTTTAGGGCCATTCGCTCGGTTCTTACTGCCAGCTGACAAGTCCACCGATCGATCGAAAGGTTGTGAACATACCCGGGCCCAGATGATTCAAAGTATTGTTTGAGTATATAAATATTCATTTTTGATACTCATCTCATCTAAGATATACCATCTGCCTCAACAGGCAAGTCTTCGATGGTCTAGTGGTCATGATTTCCGCTTGTCATCAGCAGATTACGAGCGCGGGAGACCGGGGTTCGATTCCCCGTCGGAGAGTCATTGTTTTTGCGCTGGAAAGCGTCGCGATCCCGTCGTGTGGTGGGGGTGGATTTTGCCGGCGGGGCGGAATCGCGTGCCAACCACTTACTAAATCACCTTTTTGCTCACAAGACTCTTAACTATAGTGCCTTGGGACACCTTCCTGCATGTCCTGGGTCTTTGTTGCGTCATCTTCAGTTTTCGTTCTCCGATGCGACCAGGATAAGAGTCGTCCAGACTTTGTTTTTTTGATCTTAATCAGATGGTTTCCGGCGGAACGCGTCCGAGAACTATTCGAACCTGCTTTCCTTTTGCTCTTGATGCACAGATCCTGTAATTACCTTTATCCCCAGGAGCGGGGGCGTTCTGAGCTCGTAAAGAGTTGGGCGTCCATCGAAAGCATCTCTGTAGCCTACGTCTCGACATGAGCTCATCAAAATTGTCAAAATTCAAGCAGCGAAATGAAATACTGCGGGAAGTAATCCAGCCAGGTTTCATAGGATTTGCTCAATCTGTCGCTGCGACATGAATTTTCTGGCGTTGTAGCTTCCAACTTCTCACACCGTTAGAACTGAACCATCCACGACGTTGTCGTGACATGTAACACATCAACCAGATCAACGTGGAGTTCGAATCAAAAGGTGTCCGACAAACGCACCAGTGTCCATCTTTCATGTCGCTACACCAAAAAGATACGCCTAACAATCTATAAAGATCACCAGGGTCTCTAGAGACATGCGCAACAATTCTTGCCGATCAACAAGTGCTTTAAAGACTAGCAATCGGTTGCGATCTGGTCTGGTCTTCCTAGTAACAGGAGAGTCTCGCTTGAAGACGGTAGGATAAATGACCATGCAGCATTATGCTTGATCTTGTCCGACTGATTATCGCGCTGATGAGGCCCACAGAAACCGTACGCCGTCTCGTGAATCGTGTCTTCGAGGGGGTGTTGACAAAGAGCCTAGAGCAACGAATGCTTTTCTCGACATGCATCTCCTGTTCTCTACTATCTGTTGCTCAATGTCTGCTTCTAACCTTTCATCTCTGACCTGTTCCACTTTTGAATATGCACACTACCTAGTGCGTTTGACCCTCAAACCCCTCAATGTGTCCTACGCTTTTGGAATTGACAAGTAGGTGTCGAGCAAGAAGACCATAGTGCAGTGGGTCTTCAGCGGCTTGCTAGCATGTTATGTAATTCATTATCGTGCAATCGCTCCTTCACAATGATATTGGTATCATGTATCTGCAACTTTGAGCAATACTTTGAGGATTGTTGACTAACCAACCCCGTTTGTATCCTGTGGGATCTCAGAATTACCTGGAACATACATCGCGTGCTTTCCATCGGCCGCGGCCGGTGCCTTCGCTTCCCAACGCCACGCGCTTGTCACCGAGCGCATGTGTCCCAGGTGAAATATTTGTGAGACCGCGTGTGCCTGAATGCTCACTGCACAGGAAAACGTGGCCTTGCCGCATCTGCCACGGCTCCCTCGTGACTCGCAGGTTGCCGACAGTTCGACGGGGGCCGGAGATGCAAGCGCGGTATCTGATCCTGATAAGGAGTTCGGCAGCATCCGCCTCCACGAGTGGTAGGATGTTGACGAGGGCAAGACGACCCAGAGGATAAGTACGATGCAATCGCAAGCAAGATAGCTCTTGCAAACGATTCCACTCACAAAATTTGTCATGTCGTCGATACAAATCACTCCTGTCGTACACCTAGCCGGCTCGCTTCGTAACCTCGGTGCAGTCGCTACTAACCTCGATGTCAACAACCTTTCTGAGGCCGACTGGAAAACCATCCACGATGGCCTCTACACATATTCGGTTCTTGTCTTGAAGAATCAGGCTCATGCCACACCAAAAGCCCAATTCGAGCTCACGCAACGGTTCGACCCTACAAGCTCTGGCTATGGTCACGGCAAGACGCTAGATGCAAAGCGCAGTATCCTCCACCCAGATCTCAAGACAATCCCACACCAGCCTCAGGTTCAGGTGATTGGGAATGGCTTCGTGAGGGACTTTGAAGGTCTCAAGGACATCACGCTGAAGCACCCCCACCACAAGACTTTCCATAAGACCGCCGTTCCGGAAGCTGAGGACCTGGACTTTACGCGCTTCTACCGTTGGCACATCGATGCTGCGCTCTACGACCTCCAACCACCGCGAGTGACCTCGCTCATGGCTGTTTCAGTACCTAAAGGGCGCACGCAGACACTGCGCTACGATGATGGTACCGGAGATGAGCTTCAGGTCCCGCTGGGTACAACTGCGTTTGCCTCTGGGTACACAATGTACGACATCCTGTCAGAGAGTGACAAAGAGTTCGCGCGCACAACGAAGGTCGAATATGCTGCCCACCCCTATATCTGGATGTCTCCGGCAAAGTCAAGATCGACCGGGCTAGGTTTGGAGTCAGATGGCCTGGAGCTTGCAGCAAGTGAATTGCCTCCCGTTGACGAGTCGAAAATCTTGAAGCTGCCCATGCTGTGGAAGAACCCGGTAACCGGAAAGTTCGCACTTCAAATTCATCCTTCTGCAGTGCGCAAGCTGCATCTCAAAGACGGTTCGGTGATCGATGATCTGAAGGAGGTGCGCAACATCGTGTATCGACTGCAGCGACCAGGTGTTGCACCAGAGCTGGTGTACTGCCACGACTGGGAGGAGGGCGACATGGTACTTTTCAACAACCAGGGCACAATCCACAGTGTCGTGGGTGCATTTGCGCCCGACGAGGTCCGGATCTTCAGACAGTGCAATCTGGCAAGCAGTACACCTCCGGAAGGTCCGAGTGCTTCGCAGGAGGCGTGGACGCAGCCTCTTCGCACGTACGAGCCTACAAAGAGCCCTCAGGCCGCCGACCAGGCTTGGATGAAACCAATGCGCGCATATTAGCACATCCTACTATAGTCAATAAGATACCCAGTTTGTTCTCTACGCGCCCGTGCCCGCTGTGATTATCGTGGTCCGTGCTCTAGGTCGGTCTGGAAACGAGACTTCAGTGAGGCTGCCGTGGTGGGACTGCGAATCTGCGGAGGGCCTCCACCACACCAACCCTTCAAGCCGTCTTCCGTAGATAAATCATGATGTAGTGGGGCATTTGGAGGGCCTCACTACACTGAGGGTCTCGCATGCTGGCGGTCTGCGCAATCTTAACTCAGCCGCCGGTTGCACGCCGCCACGTTGCAGCCAAAAATCAGGAGGCTGGTATGCATCACCACGGGAGCCAGCTCTGCAGGAACAAGATGGAAATGGGCCAAGAAGAATTCTCCGAGTGTGGGTGATTGGCCAGGCCCCTGTCTCGACGCGGGCCAGAATGACGTTCTGTTAGTCGCGGTTGCCCGTTGCTACGCGCTAAGGTAAACAGAGGTGGCTGGCAGGTGCGACTTGCCAGCCACCGCCAACCTCACTGATTTTCGCACAGCAAAGTACTCGGTATCTGCAAGCGCGAGCAAGACACACTCTAAGCTACCCACTTTCCTCAGCCTCTCGAACATTCCTCACTGAAGGGATTCTGACATTCGTTACGAATAGGGCAGAATCACATTCCACGACTGCAAGACCTCCCCACACGTGAACACCGAGCCGACCCACGTTCCACACTCGACTACGCCCACGAACATTTTTGGGACCGTATCGACATCGATCGCTCGCGCAGACTCGCCGTCTGAGTGCACTTCGCCGCCCGTCTTCCCCGGCCCTTCTGGGGCGCAGGGTCAATTGGCGAGACATCGCTCAGGCGCATTCTTGAATAGAGATGGCGAACCTCAGATTTGCGGTTAGCATGCAACGTGGGTACTCTATGCATTCGAACAAGGAATGGAAGCTAACATCACCACAGGGTTGGTTCCGTTTCTTGGATTCCATCATGTACTCATGATCCTGATAGCCATTGCTATCATCCTACTATGTAAGTCTGACGGTGACAGCTGCACGAACAGACACTTACAGCGCGCAGCGTTATTACTGGCAGGATGCTCCTCCACATCACCACTCATCCCTGGCATCTTCCTTATCTCTCTGTGGTACGAGAAGTACACACCCACATACTCGACCGAGCAGGTCGACCCTGGCGTCACACAAGCCATCGCGAACATTGTTGGTAACGCCCAGCTCGGCGTGCGCGTCGGGTACTTCGGCATCTGCATCAACCGCGATGGCGGCGGCTACATCTGCTCCAACAACGCGACGGCGCTTGTCGACAACCTGTCAGTGGACCAGGACCCTCTCAACCTTGTCTGGGTCGCGGCAACCTTCAAGGACGCAGTCGTCTTCCCTTACCTCCTCATCGTCGCCATCATCCTTGCCTTTTTCACCTTCGTTCTGCTCGCGACGTTCCCCGGATGGCACGAGGAGCGCGACGAGCGTAGCGGCTCTGATGTAGAGGTCAAGCCTTTCCCCTCGAGACCGGTCTCGCAAGTTGCTCTTGCGCTGATCTTCATCTCGTCCATCTTCGTCCTTGTCTCCGTACTATGGCAACATACTGCCTCTGTCGCAGCTGCAACCATAGCGCAAGACTTAGGGAATGGCAGCGTTAAGTCCGGCGTTGGAACATCGGCCATGGTGTTAGGATGGTTCGGCTTCGTACTACTCATAATAGTGACCATCGGGTTACTTGTCATGATCATTAGTATTGTTGTCCTTGACCGTCTCACCGACGACTAGAGGTCACGTTGACGGAGAAGATTGGACGGAGGAGTAATATTTTTAGACGACTGTTGTTTGCATTGTATTTTGCCGAGCGTACTTGGCTTTCGACTACATACCCTTTTTGGCGACGCGACGCGGCTTGCTGCTGTCCAGAACGACCTACTTGCATTTCTGGCGTTGGGCGGACTTTTGCATCGAGCTTGAGCTCGTAAGACCAAATGGTGGACGACTGATGGGAAGAACGATTGATGGACTGTATTTATGTAGCAAACGACAACAAGAATGAAAATGTCGTACGAAACAATCAACCTCGCTTTAGATTCTAGAACTCTTCCATTCATGCATGTGAAGCAGCCATGGTGAAGTCATTGATGCATCTCCGGAAAATCCTCGCGTCCAAAACGCGGGGAAGTCCCTACACGACGGAGCCGCATGCACGCTGATCCTTTGCACCGCAAACAGACAAGCAACCCATAAAGCTCCTACGATGACAACTGACAGGTCTTTCGAGGCTCGACGCACACAGCAAAGAGGATGTTCAGGCCATACTGAGAAATCGGAATCCGATGACCGGCTGGTCGCATGCAGGTGAGGCGGGGCGCCTTGCCTAGGGGAGGTTAGCTCATTATGTGCCCCTCGAAAAAAGTTGAAAACACTTAGCGCATCGACAGTTGTGGCACGAGGTTTTATCCATCCAGTACTCTGTCGGAAGCTTAAATCTTCTCACCCTCTCTCGCCATCTCTCCTCACACTTCTTCCGCTCTGTTTATTCCCTCCCCCATCGATTGTTTCAAGATGTCTAACTACGCACTTCCCAAGTCCCACCAGGACGTAGGTTTCCCCGCTTTGGATGGACAATGAATGGTTACTGACTCATGACAGCTCATGGAGAAGTCCCTGGTGGACACTGACCAGGAGGTTGCTCAGATTATGGTAGGCAGAGTGTCAAGCTGGCGTACATGCAGCTACTTACGTTATGTAGGAACGTGAGATCCAGCGCCAGCGCGAGTCCATCCTCCTCATTGCCTCCGAGAATGTCACATCCCGCGCTGTCTTCGACGCACTTGGTTCGCCCATGTCCAACAAGTACTCTGAGGGCTACCCCGGAGCCCGCTACTACGGCGGTAACGAGCACATTGACGCCATTGAGCTTCTCTGCCAAAAGCGCGCCCTCGAGGCTTTCGGTCTCAACAACGAGAAGTGGGGTGTCAACGTCCAGTGCTTGTCTGGATCGCCTGCAAACCTCCAGGTTTACCAGGCCATCATGAGACCCCACGACCGCCTCATGGGTCTCGATCTGCCCCACGGTGGTCACTTGTCCCACGGTTACCAGACTCCCCAGAGGAAGATCTCTGCTGTTTCCACATACTTCGAGACCTTCCCTTACCGTGTCAACCTCGACACTGGTCTCATCGACTACGACCAGCTTGAGCAGAACGCCCTCATGTACCGCCCCAAGGTCCTCGTCGCCGGTACCTCCGCCTACTGCCGCGAGATCGATTACGCCCGCATGCGTGAGATCGCTGACAAGGTCGGCTGCTACCTCATGATGGACATGGCTCACATTTCTGGCCTCGTTGCCGCTGGCGTCAACAAGTCGCCCTTCCCTTACTGCGACATCGTCACCACCACCACCCACAAGTCCCTCCGTGGTCCCCGTGGTGCCATGATCTTCTTCCGCAAGGGCGTTCGCAAGACCGATGCTAAGACCGGCAAGGAGACTCTCTACGATCTCGAGGGTCCCATCAACTTCTCCGTCTTCCCCGGCCATCAGGGTGGACCCCACAACCACACCATCACTGCGCTCGCAGTTGCTCTCAAGCAGGCTCAGACTGAGGACTTCAAGTTGTACCAGCAGCAGGTCATCAAGAACGCCAAGCAGCTTGAGAACACCTTCAAGGAGCTCGGCTTCAAGCTCGTCACTGACGGTACCGACAACCACATGGTCCTGATCGACCTCAAGCAGTGGAACTTGGACGGTGCCCGTGTCGAGGCTGTCCTCGAGCAGGTTAACATTGCCTGCAACAAGAACACCACTCCCGGTGACAAGTCTGCTCTCACCCCCATGGGTATCCGTATCGGTGCCCCTGCCATGACTTCGCGTGGTCTCGGCGAGAAGGAGTTTGAGAAGATCGCCCACTACATCGATCAGGTCATCAAGCTGTGCAAGAAGATCCAGTCTGAGCTCCCCAAGGAGGCGAACAAGCTCAAGGACTTCAAGACCAAGGTCACCTCCGGCGAGGTCGAGGAGATCAACAGCCTCAAGAAGGAGATTGCCGCCTGGGCCGTCACTTTCCCTCTCCCCATCTAAGCGCGTCGCTTCTTGACTAGCTTGGATTGTGTTATAGTACTGGCATGGCGTACGGCGGCGTTTTCAACAAAATGATGTGCATCGGTTAGGACAGACCGAATATTCAACATCTCACGCTATCTGAGTTTACGATGGACGGTGTGATACTCCCCTTTTATGTAGAAAGAAGAGCCTACATGGCACGATCGATTCAACCAACGATCAACGAATGAAGAATGAACGAATTGACCACTCTTGCTTTCACCCACCTGTGATACCTTGTCCAGGTCGTTACTCCTCTGACGACTACGGAAGGTAAGCTTCACGTTCGCGTGGCTAACTTCCTTCCATGCTCCACGTGCTGCTGCTCCACGCGCTGCTCGGCTCCTGATCACTAGCGCGGCGCTAGCGCACGCACGGATCTTCACCACCACGGCCACACCGGACCAAAAAGATCTACAACTCAACTATGTGAAGAGTAATCGACACCACTTCAAGCAAAAAGATGGTAAGCCCGACGTGGGGCTCGAACCCACAACCTTGAGATTAAGAGTCTCACGCGCTACCGATTGTGCCAGCCGGGCTTGCTGTACTTTAATGGGAGAGAAGAGATTTTTACAATATCTAACGTCTTGGGATTTTGGTATCTCGCATCGAGGATCGAGTCGAATCTGTTGTCGAAGTCGCTGGAAGTCCTTTGCTAGCAAGATTATAGAGGTCCGAGTTTGCGCATCAAGATTTTCACGAGTGGGGTACACGGCATACCTCGGTCAGAACATCAACTAAAGCTGGGTCGCAAACCTCATAGACTTCCGCTACGCCCGAGGTGGCTACGGTCACCTTATCACTGGATAGCAGCCATCCGCAGCCATCATTAGTCGATCTATTCATTTCTTGCTCAGCAGTTGTGACTTCTCAGCATACCAGTTGGCTCTCCAGCCTTGGGCCGTTCAACAAGTGTCTGTATTGATCACCATAGTGTATTCCAGCCGCCAAACCCCTTCTGTATTCTAAGAAGTCTACGAAATAGCACCGAATACATTCATGCTCTCCAGCGACAGACAGCAGCACTACACTTCCTGTTTCAACTGCTCAATCGACACGTACGGGGCGCCTCCCTCCGTCCTTCTCGAACCAAGACCTTAACATGTCAACATCCGAGTCTTTCAAGATCCCACCGTCCATATCATTTCTGCCATGGGCCCATACCGCGTAAGCTGCAAGGCTGGCCTGCTTTCCCTTCAGCGACTCGTCAGGATCAATACCCTCATCTTGTAGGATCTGCTCGCGCTGGCTCGGATCTGAAACGAAGCGCTGTAGCATGGCCAGATTGGAGTCGTCGAGTATGCTGTCGCTGGTGGAGTGGTCGTGGTATTTGATGATGTTCTCCGCGAGGGTTTTGGAGCGGATCATGTCCGGGACCGAAGGGCCCGTGTAAGGTTTGGGCGACATGGTGGGATAGGTAATGTTGGTGCTGAGGTGACTAATATCTAGGCAGTGTGAAGGGTACGTGTGTTTGTTAATGTTTGAACGCCGCTTCCGTTTGACACTTATTGGAAGTTGCTGCCTGAGGTGGCGGTAAATGATGGCGGCCTGGCTGTCTGGGGGAAATGCCAACGAATCACATCTCATAAACGACACAGTGGTAAGTATCAGGACTTCTTTAGTTGCCCTCGAAGACTATTCATCGACAGTCCAGCCGCTTGCACGCTACAAATATACTAACTTGGTGATGCTGGGCGCTTCTCACCGATGCCTTGGACACCGCAAGAATCGATCATTGTCTGCCTTCTGCGTCCGATTGTAAGCATTTCAACGCTCTCAAAGCTGGTAGGTCACACTGCATTTCTAATTGTACATGCACCTTCTAGAGCGGCTGAGCCCGCTTTCTATGAGGACACGAAGGAAGACCGCGCTTTATGCTCCCCGTGAATGGGATGGCCACAGAGCCAGTGATGTCTATCAAGCACTTCCAAGTTCCGAGCCCTGACCCGCCGCACGAAGAATGTGGTTGAAGAACACCACCCCGCGTTACTGAAGCCTTCTTTCATGCATGGGCGGCATTGAAGAGAGGCAGGAGTAGTGAGGCTCGAGGCAGGTGATCCTCAGCTAGTGTGTGGACCCTGCGTCCCACCTGTGAACAGCAGTTCGCCTCCACTTTGTCGATGCGCAGTGTCGTCTCATCGACCTGACTTGACCAAGAGACTGTACCGTGAACTGGTTGTGCATTCTCCAACCAGCCCCTGACGATCAGTGCGGCCGTTGGGTCAAGATCACACGGCTCGCGTTCGTAGCTCCTGCCCCGCAGCGACGTCATCTCCAGGGTAATTCAAGCTCCCTACCTTACATCGCGAGCTGCACTGCAATCATACCAGCTTGACGTTGACCTCCGACCATCTGCAGCCACCACACAAATCACACTCCACAATGACTTCAAATGCACCCACCTTGATCAATCTGCCGCCTCCGCCAGCGGATCCAGCTACCCCTAGCGAGATTCCGTAAGTAGCAACCATGTTGCACAACTTTGGATGTTAACGTTGTCAGGGGCACACCGAATTCAGCTACCACGACCATGTCTGAGCTGTCCACGGTCGCCATCAAAGACGGACATCGCGGTCATTTCCCTCACCACCAGCAGCCTGCTGACGCTGAGCGAGCGGATCGTATCTCTCGCCTGGCGGGCCTTGAGCGCATCGGCGTTAGCGGCCGCAACCCCCAAGGCCTCGGCCCAGGAAGCGCTGCCAACCCACCGCCTGGCTATTTTGACTCCAACAACCAGCCGCAGATCTTCCGCGAGAGGAGCACTGTTGGTAGCGCATCTGCCACCGGTAGCGTAGGTGGTCGCACGACCTGGGCAAGTGGCAGCGATGCAGGCGTCAATGAGCCTGACCGAATGAGTGAGGACCAGACTGAGGAGACATCCAGCGTGGGCGGATTCAGTGACGAGGCCTCTCTCGTCGGTTTCGGTGAAGGAGCCAGGACGCCAGCAAGGCAGCTCAGCCAGCTCGGCAGCCCTGCCGTTGGTAAGGCGAGCGCGGTGCCTGGATACCTTAGGGAGCAGGCTCCTGCTAGTCCTTTAACAGGCGGCAGCGTTGCCAGCTCAGGAACCGTGCAGACAACTTCAAGCGCCGAGCAACAGCGACAACAAGCCCGCGTCGTTGACGGCATGACACTAGACGAGGACTACTCTGCAAACCGCACATCAGGTCCCGGTCAGTCGTCAACGGCGCAAGATGTCATTCGCGAGCGCATGCGCCAGCAAGAGACAGGACAGGACACTATGGACTTTGAGCAGTCGAGAGAGCATTAAGAGTCTTTTGTTTTTCTATCACCACACAAGATCGTTGTGAGCGTTTACAGAAAGTAGCTGTGCATCGATTGAAGGAGGGAGCGATCTGCGACGACAGGGCAGAGAAAACCACTCAGACTGAACGCTGATACGATGAATAAACGATAACGAATGTTACATTCTGCACATCCCGTTGTACTGTGTGAAGTGAGCTAGGAACAGACATCGATGTTGCTCGAAGACCCACCCATAATCGGCTTAGCGCCCGTACAAGCGAGCACGTGAACACAGCGAACGCACCTCCCAGGCTAATTCTCACAGAGTTGCACCTGTTACGACAAATCCATTCCGGACATTCGCACGCAAATCAGTCGCCATGGCCAGTACGTTGGGACGCTTCACGGAAGGTGGAAAGCTCTGCTAACAGCAGCGCAGAGTCAAAGAACTCGTCTCAGCACAACCAGTCGAAGAAGAACCACAGGAACGGGTACGCACACTCCACGCTTCGAGCGCACACGATCCGACGCCGCCTGCACCTGCTGCATACGCACACCGCCGCATACTATGGATAAGGATGGCGCGCTGACGTGATGGACTGCAGTATCAAGAAGCCCAAGACTCACCGTTACCCTTCCCTCAAGGGCACCGACCCCAAGTTCCGCCGTAACCACAGGCATGCTCTGCACGGCACCATGCGCGCCCTGGTGCGTTCTACCACAGACCCCATATCGAGACGGACATGGCCAGCTAACCCCCACGCAGAAGGAGGTTAAGGAGGGCAAGCGCGATGCTGCTTAAGCGACGAACGACAACGAACGAGCGAAATACAGGGCGGTCATCGATATCATGAGACATCTGGTCGGCGTCAATGGCATTCGGACTTTCTCTGGCGGCGACGAGCCTCAGACGGGTGGACATAGGTTCCACACCATAGGCACTGCGATGCGGCAATGAAAAAGTCGAAATCCATGGTCGGTCCCGATCAATTGCGCGTGATGCGTGCAAGCATTCGTTTTGTTTGTTCCAGTAAGTGAATGGGGAGGAGGTTACACCTCGAGACGACAGGCATTAGTGTGTACAGCAACAGAGCTTTCCCATGCTCGACCTGCTGAAGGAATATCTTATCGTGCCAAGATCAACGACCCCAACATTACCAAACACACCGTTCTTTACTCTGTAGAGCGAGTGTGCATGAAGTTGGGGTTACAAATCTCTACTAACGATGCAGTCTTGTAGCCTCCAGTCCGTGTCCGACGGCGAGGTAGCATGCAAAAAGTATGGTTCCGTACTTAGCATTTC
The DNA here is from genome assembly GCA_039634465.1 of Didymella pinodella. Taxonomy (NCBI): domain Eukaryota; kingdom Fungi; phylum Ascomycota; class Dothideomycetes; order Pleosporales; family Didymellaceae; genus Didymella; species Didymella pinodella. The sequence continues at coordinate 2,329,078 of CP113347.1, read as the reverse complement.
GAGTTTCTACCAAATGCACATAGATCAATAAAACAGTACAATCGACGTCAGGTGCGAGTTTGTTTTCCCATTGTTTAGGTGACGTCGTGCAGATAGCCGCCCCTCAGCGCATGTGGAGGAACACCAACCAGCGGGGTATTGCCTAGACTCAACACCACGCTCACTCACGCTCACTCACGCTCACTTCTCTCCGCAGATGATACAAGGAGCTCCACGCTACGTCAAGATTCTCGACAAGTGACCCTACGCTCTTGTATTGTCCACCGCGGAGAGTTGCAAGGAAAGACTGCCGAAGCCACCCGGTACCTCGTCTGCACCGCCTTGCTTTAGCTTGCTTAACAAGCACGTCTGCCCTGTTCGACACCTTCCAAGCCCTTCCCATTCTTGACCTCGCTCTAACTCGACTTCCCACGAACGACGACGCGCAACCTCCTGCCAAACCGCTCTCAACGCCTCCGAATCTTACCATCTCAAGCTTCACATTCAGAACACCATGGCGACCGAGGCCCACTGCGCATTCTGCTTTGAAACTCTCGCCGCCTCCCTCGAAAAGCGCCCCGCGCTCTCCCTCCGCCAGACCGAAGCGCTATGGAAGAAGTACCACGCCACATCACTCACCGACACCGACGCCAACCCGCCCGCCAAACCCGCCGCCGTATCACGCCTGCTCTCGCCTTCAAGCGGCAGCTCGTCCAGCGCAGCATCCACGCCTAGTGTCTCCACCCCCAGTGGCACAAGCTCAGTCAGCAGCGCAGGAACCAGCGCGACCTCGCTCAGCACAGCGCTGGCGGACGAGGGCGAGCACCCGTTATTTGTAACGTGGAACACGATCTCGGCGCGCGGGGAGAAGAGACTACGGGGCTGTATTGGCACATTCGAGCCGCTGGATCTGGAGGACGGACTGGGCAGTTACGCGTTGACGTCGTACGTCTCCCCCCATGCGCATTCCCACCCTTCACGCTAACACCACACCAGTGCCTTCGACGACACCCGCTTCTCCCCCATCTCCCTTTCCGAACTGCCCTCCCTCCAAGCCGCCGTCACCCTGCTCACCAACTTCGAGCCCACGCCCAACGCCGGCCCCCTGGCGTGGGACATCGGGATCCACGGGCTGCGTATATCGTGGACGCACCATGGCCGCCGCTACGGCGCGACGTATCTGCCGGACGTGGCGCGCGAGCAGGGGTGGACTAAGGAGGAGACGCTGGTCAGTTTGATGCGCAAGGCGGGGTGGAGTGGACGGAAGGACGACTGGCAGAAGGTTGGACTGAAGGTGGTGCGGTATCAGGGGAAGAAGGTGGATCTGGGGTATGCGGAGTGGAAGGCATGGAGGGAGTGGGTGGAGGAGTCGGGCGAGAAGTAGACCACGTTGTTGGGTGGGGGTGATGATTTATGATATCCACGATACATCGAGCAGTGGCATGGAGTACTTAGATTATAGACGCAGGCTCAACTCGGTTGAGCGCCTTGTTCGGATGGATTGTAGGGAGGCTTATTCATCTAACTAGCATCAGTGATGTCGACGATATACCCTGCGCCCACCGCAACAGCGTACAGACAAAGCCAGGGAGTCCTGCTGTAGGTGTGGTTGTTTAGCATGTCACGGACGCTACAGCTACAGCTAGAGTGATGTCAGATTTTAGAACAAGAGCCTATACTCTTGCATCTGTTCAAAGTGGTATGCCACTATGCTGGCAGTAATCCAGGCGAAGTCTATCTGCCCCAACTCCAATCTCGCATGCACCCAAACTCCCAAAGCTATGCACAAGACATTCCTCAAGCTCACGCTCGCATCAAGCAAAGCTCTTCCTAGGCCGCATATCCACCAGCTCCAACGGCGCATTCTGCAGCTCAACCACATGCCCCGGCTTAACCGCCTCAGTATAAATATTATCAACGTCATGCGGATGGAAAATGCCGGGCTTGCTACACCCCAGAATCGCCTGTTTGCCCGGCGGATCCGTCAGTCTGAAGCACCCCCAGCTGGGCACTTTGCTCGGCGCGCAGACAATCGCGACGCTCTCCGCCATCATGACCTGGTAGCCGACATGCGTGTGCAGATCGCGACTGCTCATGAAGCACGTTTGTGTGGGGTGCGTGTGTATCCAGCCGACGACGAGCAGGTTCTCCTTGTCGCAGTAGTCGAAGAGCTCTTCTTCGTTGAGCGTCTCGCATGTGTCGGACGTGCTTGTTTGCTCGGGGATGAGGAGTCGTGTTATGAAGAGGGCGTTGGATTTGAGGATGCCACAGAGCATCCCGCAGGTCTCGAGGTTGAGCCGTGTGTTGGATGATGCAGCGGAGAGGAACTGCGAGCGTAGTTGGGAGGGGAGGAAGACGGGCCGGAGGGGGTCGCCGTTTTCGAGGAAGGCGCTTGGCTGGAAGGTGAAGGAGTCAAGTTCAGCGGAGGGTGTGGGAGGTCGTGAGGCGCTGTGCTTTGCTGGTACGGGCGGTGCATCGGAAATATATTTCCCAGGCACTGGCGGTGCGTAGGGAAGGTCGTAGGGACGAGGTTGTGTTGGGGCAGACGGCTTCGGTGGGAGAGGTGGTGGGATGGAGGGCGTGTCTGAGGCTCTGTAGATTTGCTCTTTCGGCGGACGAGCTGGCAGAGGTGGCGATTGCGCGCTTGATGCCCATCGGTCTTGTGCGGACGCGTGCGGTACGGAGGGGTAGTTGTACGCTGATGTGGAAGACTGCGAGGGCGGGCGCTGTACACGTCAGTGAAGTCCACTCTCTCGTTAGCGAACGCATGCCCACCTGTGAGTACGACGTCCGCTGGCCGTCTCGCTGTAGCCGCGCGACCTCTTGGATTTGACTCGACAGATCATCGCCAGGCCGACCTTGCCGCGCATACTCGTCGTCCCAAGTCTCCCATGCACCGCCCGTCCTTCTCTCTTGCTCCTCTTCCGTCACACCGGCTTGCCGTACGCTCCTGCGCTGTGTATCTCGCCGCCGCACTTCTCTCTGCGCAAGCCTTGCCGCCAGAGAATGATTATCCAAATTCCCCGCGTCCAGCGCCGGCCTCTCGTACGATGTCCTGCTTGAAGCTCGGTCTTGTATCGACGGCCCATCCAGCTCCTGCGACAGGCTCTTTGCATGCCTGCCCTCCAACGCCTTCAAGGCTTCCTGCTGCCGTCTTCTTCTCTCCTCGTACTCCTCATGTCTCTTATTTATCCTCGGCGCAAGCTCCTCGAGCCTCTGCAGGTCGGCTTGCACAGCTCTGGTCGCAGCATTGAGCGCTTTGCGGTTCTCTGGCTTCTTCCTGTCTGGGTGGTTGATCAGATGGTCCAGTATAAGACCCGCGTGGCGTTGGAGCAGCAGGAAGGTTTGCGCCTCGTTGCCTTCTAGTTCGTATACTTGCGCCTGGATGCGTCAGCTCATGGCACCTGCACCGACTGCGGTTGGAACACACCTCCTTCTGCATCGTGTTCGCCGTGCGCAGCCAGTTTGCCAGCGGTATGTGCGCATTGTATGTGTAGTTGCTGGCCTGCGCAGACAGCTCGGCCGTGTTGGGCGCAATGCGGGAGGCCATGGTGGGATGTGCGAGTGTGCAAGGTGGGAGTGGCACAGAGTAGATGGTGGTGCTGAAATTGACGAGCGCCGGTGGCTACCGGCGTGTGCGAGGATTACGCGTCTGCATCTGTCGGGTATCGGTGTGTTTGTTGGTGCCTAACATAGCAGACGCTCGCCGGTGCACTGTGATGGGCGCTGTCGGTCCATGGTGGGGCTGACGTATCTTGCACGCCAGACCGAGTCCACAGCTCAGGGCCGAAGATATGACTTGCACTTGTTCGTTCGTGCGAAATTATATTAACCGTGATCTGATCCCTAACGATTTCGGAGGTAGTCGGCAGCTACGCAGGCGTGTCTTGCGACCTAACAAATATCCTGTTGGTTACGAAGACGCTGCTGTAGGAGAGCTAATAAGCATGCCGAGTAGCTGCTCAGATGCGGAACATCACAAATGCAGGCTGCGTAGGGCTCATCGATAACAATGACTTCATAGCCGACCGCATAGGGGTAACAACACAGACACGCATCGCGGGTATCTCATCGCTCTCCCGAGTCCTCAGACAGCTTATCCCACTCGCTGTCCGTACTCAGATCCCCCGTGCTCTCTGCCAGCCCACCCTTCCTCTGCTTCAGCGCATCATCCACCAGCGGCGCCATCCTCGTCGACGCACCGGTCGTGCTTGCTGCAGCCGGCCCACCACCGACACTACCAGTAGCTGCCTGAGGTGTCTGCTCCCTGTCAGGCCTGTCGACAAACACGGTGCTCTGCGTCTCCTGTCTGCGCTTCTTCTCCGCCAGCCCGTCGGTCTGCTCCTGCACATCCTCCTTGGCGTCTACTTCTGTCTCATCCCCCGTGTCGATGTCTGCTTGGTCTCCGTCGCCAGCTGCGTCCTTTTGGCTTCCGCGCCGCTCAGCCCGGATGCGCTTCGCCTCCTCTTCTGCGTTCTGCGCTATCCGTATCTCCTTCGCGAACCAGTTGATGCCATACCAGAGGCCGCCAGTCAGGAAGGACAGGATCACAAAGTGGATGCTGTATGTGCCGATGAAGAGGGCGAGGAAGAGGAGCTGGAGCGCGGCGAAGGAGGCGTTTGTCGCGATGAGGAGGGTCGGCGTGGGGCCGGGGGTAAAGATGGACTCCCAGAGGTCTTCGAAGAACTTGCCGGCCATAGTGTTGGTGCGTGAGGTTGGGTGCGAGGTGCGAGCGACGAGTGACGTGTCGGCAGAACTTGGTTGGAGCTTGTGCGAGGGTTTGACCTGAAGTAGCCCGCTGCTGCCTGATACTCAGGAGTGAACAGGTGTTGCTTGCGACGCGTTTGCGAAAGGTAAGAGTGAAGGCTGGGCTGCGTAGGTGGCGTCAGAGCCGTAGCGCGCCAGTATATACTGAACGAGCGGCGTGAAGGAGGGAGCTGCAAGCCTCGCGGTAGCGGGGCTCGCGGTCATTGCGGCGGAGGCCGAGGCGCGTCTGATTGGTCCTCAGGGTGATACGCATATTAATCATGAGAACGTGACTGACACGCAAGGGTGCATGCCCGTACCTTGATTATGTATCGATATGAAAGTCATGCGATAGAAGGAAAGGTCGGAAGAATGCAGCGCTCTGCCGCCCTTCCTCTGGGTCCCAGATACACTCAGTATCAGCTTAGAGCTGGTGTGGTCAGTACCGTAAAGGCACCTAGGAAAGACTGAGTGTATTGCCAGCACCTACATAACCCCGCAATTGGTCGCCGGCTTCGACGAGTGACGATAAACGTACTTCGACCTGCTGCTATGCTTCCTGCGCCTCCTTCCATCGTACCCATAGTCAAAGCCGTCCACAAACCCGTCTTCCACCACCATGCCGTTGCCGAAAGAGTTGTACCCGTTGCAAACCGCTGGTTGCGAACCATACGGTCCCGTCAGCCGATGATCGTACCCGTAACTGTTCATCGGCACCATCGCTCGTCTCGACGTCACAGGCATGCTCGACACCAGCGGCATGCTCGTCGTCATCGCTGTTCCAAGCCCCATACCCGCACCCCAACTGTTCGTCGCCAGCGGTACGTTGCCCCAAGAGCCAGGGATAGTGTGAGTGCCTCCGAGATGGCTGCGGATCAGCTGATTGCAACCCCACGGCCCTTGCACCATCTCGATGGTCTCGCGGTCTGCGAAGCCCGCGTTGCACTGCGGGCAGGTGTACGGGGGTGCGACCAGAGTTTGGTAAGTCTGCCGGTTGGGACAGTTCAGGAGGTCGGAGAGGAAGCCGCAGGGTTGTGACATGGAGAGCCAGGAGTGTCCGCATGTGGGGGAGTCGTAGAGGGTGCAGCCGCACATTCTGAAGAGATGTGTGTTGAACTGGACCGTATTGATTCGACACGAGGATGAAAGGTAGGCGAGGAGATACCAGTCGCAGAGGTAGGCGGGTACTGATCAAGGTGGATGGGAGGGTGTCGGTACAAGTCTTGACATTTGCTGAACATATATAGTACATCTTGAGGCTGCTGTGAAGTTACAAAGGCCTTGTTTGCGCGCGTGTTGCTGACTGCAAGCCCTAGTCGTTCGTCTTTGAGCATTAAACGGTCGGTCGATATTCACCGCGTGAGATCACTGATCGGACTTCTTCGGATCGTCGAGTGGTACCACGACTTCAGCCTCCTCGTACTCAGTATCTTCGGCATCTGCCTTCTTGATTTGTTGCATGAGCTCGTACAGCTGACCGATTTGTTGGTCTATTCATCATCAGTACAGTGCAATGCTGGGGTGAGGAGATTGCATACCGCTCATCTTGTCAATCTTAGCTTTGTCCATCTTCTCTCCTTTCCAACTGTCGCCTTCTATTGCTTGAGCGTACATCTGCCATTCAGAAAGGAAGCCAATCTGCATTGCCATCAGTTCCATGCTGAATCACGTGTAGAATTTCGAACTTACAATCTGAACAGGGTTGTCGATATCTCTATGCGCCCTAAATTCAGCCTTGACGTACATATCACCGAGCAGCCGTTGTTCTACAGGCAATTTCTTTCGATGTGTCCTGAGAATCGTCCTATAAAGCGGAATCGGTGGCAGTAGCGCAGCAGGAGCTGGGCGAAAGGGTCCTTTAGATGCTCCAGCATCCGTGGCCGTGGCCAGTAACCGCGAGTAAATTCTCATCTTGATCAATTAGTATTTGGAGAGATGTCGAAGATGAAGACCAAATCAGAGTGATGAATGCACGATCATCGAGAGGCTCGATGATCTCAGCCTCGGCTAGCGTGGTCAGGGTCCAGAGCGCATCGGCCAATCTTTTCCAGCACCACTCCGGAATCCCGCAATCGACACTATGCTGCCGACGCCTTCGACTTCGCACGTCGACTTTGACCGCGTCTATGAGCCAGCTGAGGACTCGTATCTGTTGCTCGATACGTTGGCATCACCAAGCGAATCTGCGTTCCTGTCAGAGCGCTTCCCTTGGTCGACGGCCCCACCATTGGTGCTCGAGGTGGGCGTTGGCTCAGGTGTCGTGCTAGCTTTTGTCGCTGCCAATGCGCGCAGCATATTTGGTCGCCATGATGTGCTAACCTTGGGCACTGACATCAACAGCTTCGCTTGCCGAGCCGCTTCACAGACCGTCTCGACAGCCATCAAGGAGAAGGAACGCTTGCATGATCGATCCATACTGTTGGATGTCGTGAACGGCGACCTGGCATCCTCAATTCGGGCGCATTCGATCGACGTCTTCATTTTCAACCCACCGTACGTACCTGCCGAACTACCTGATTTCTCGCGGCATACGGACTACAACGCGGTGCCTGAGGGCAAGACCAAGACTAGTTTCGAGCAAGACTCCTACTTGCTGGAGCTGTCGTATGCTGGCGGAGAAGATGGAATGGTGGTGACCAACAGGATGCTCGGGCAGATACCACACATACTGAGCAAAGGACGCGGAGTGGGCTACGTGCTGTTGTGTGCACAGAACAAGCCAGATGTTGTCAAACAGCAAATAAGAGACTGGGGATTTGGGTGGCAAGCAGAGACGGTTGGCACAAGTGGAAAGAAGGCTGGTTGGGAGAGACTACATATCGTGAGGATATGGAAGAATGCCGAATAGACGTTAGAGGTCCATGTCTACCCACTGGATCTCGGACAACTCTTGGCTGGCGTGCCCGCGCATGCCAGGGCTGTCCAGCAGCTCGAGTGTCGTCGGTCGATCCCTGCTCGATTGTTCCAAACATTTACTCATCCAGTAGTTCAGCTTGTCGCTATATCGATTATACCTCGGTCGCCCCGGTTTCGTACTGCGGTGCTGAAGCTGTCTGTCGCTATCGATATTGATAAAGACGACGCGCCTTGGCAGTGTAGCCATACGATACCAACCCAGATTAGGGTATTGGGTGGCAAGGCCTCGCTCACGTTGCGCCATGAACTCCCGCGCCGAAAGTTTACGGGTTTTGGGGGTGTTTTCGATAGGCAAATCCCTTGTTGCAAGGAATTATACGCAAGTGCCCATGGACCAGACCTCGGCCACCCTCGTATAGATCTTGGGAGTCTCGAGAGGCTACCAGTCGAACATCCGAAGATGAGTCTCCTTCTTGGGCGTGTCCCCATGCACAGGTTCAGTGAGCTGGAAGTCGATGAGCTTGAAGAAGGGGTAGCCGCTGCCGTCATACGTGACCAGGATGTTCGCAGGTCTTATGTTCAGATGCAACAGCGTCGGTTTTCCGCGACTTGTCGGGATCTCGCCATGAATGAACGTCAATGCCTGCGTCATCTGAACGAAGAACCGCCAGATGATATTCTCTGGGATGCATTCTCCCAGATAACGATGATCCATTCTCCCGAGTAACGATGATCCATCCACGTGGGCATGTCGCCTTCGTCTTACCACTCGAAAATTGCTGCGTAGTAATCGGGGTCTACCGAACTTGGTGCAAGGGGATGAACGACGCGTTTGTGGCGGTCCAGCATTTCGAGGATTTGCAGCTCCCAAGCACACCCATCGCTCCCTCTTCTCCCAAGAAGTTTTCTGGCGACGCATCGAAGCAGTTTGGATGGGTCTCTGGCGAAAAGCTTGTGGACAGTCCTGCACCCAATCGCTGTAGGAATCCGTTCTTCAGGGTCGTGCTAATGAACTGTGCTTCCTGTGTTGACTTGACTTGTATCGCCCATATCAGCGAGTGTCGTTTTGCGTTGCGTGTTGCCCGAGTCGGCGTGGTCGTCTTGCGCTTTCTGATTGAAGTGAGAGGGGCCCTGAAGCGGGTATTGATAGCGCAACGGTCTGTCTGTTGGGCGTCCTCTGCGGGTTGAGCTCGTAAATGATGGGATTATACAGCCGTTAAGTAAACGATGGAATGTCAGAAACAAGGTTTTGATTGGATGCGGTGGGTAGAGAGAAGCCCGTGGTTGTGATGTACAGCAGTTGTTGGAGGTGAACACTGAGGATTGACAGCGGCGACGAGTTGCAAGAGTCTACACGTGGACACCGTGCCAGGACTGATCAGTCGCGAAGTAGTTACAAGACACCACAAAAAATCTTAACTGGGGAATCCTGTGCAGATACGAAATGTTTGTACAACACATGCACTTTCGCCGATGTTTCCGTAGCTTTGGGTGAGCACAATTTGGGATAAGGTGATCTCCCCACTGGTGGCCCCCACGTCCTCACCACTAACATGGCGTCGGAAACTGCTGTTGCTCTCACCACCACTCGTACTGTGCTGTTATCATACCTTACATGCTCTTCAGCCGCACTGCGGCCCTGCCTCACTCTACATAAAAGCGCATGTTGTGACGCACAACAACATTCTCTTCCATAGTTACAAGTCAACTTCTCAAGTCAATTCCTCGATCCATACCGATTGTGCACCTATCAAACAATTGGAGCTCCTCGCCATCAGAGCATACCAACACGCCGATCCGCACTTCAAGAATGTCCCATACCCCACCAACAGGCCACTGCCGCGCGCAACACCACGCCCTAAAATACTACTCAACTGGTGCTTCGACACTGGTGATCCCCGGGACGGTACTCTCAGAGGCCCAAGAGTACGACTGGGCAGCTTGCTACGAGGTAGAGCGGTGGCATACGCCTGAACCAGAGTCAGTGCATGAGCAAGGCAGGTCCTTCACCATGATCACGATCTTGAGGACGGTACTGACAACACAGCAGAGAAAGGAAAATCGAGACCGGTTGTGGTGTATACGGGAAGTGATAAGATAGAGGGTGCGAAGCTGTGGGCGTTGAAGGGTGAGAAAGATGGGATTTGTACGGGATGTGGGGGGAAGAGGGTTGCAAAGCAGTCCTGATAGAATGAGAGCACTATTAGATGAGGAAGTCGAAAGGTGTCAAATGCTCAAATGAGGTCGTGATAGCGTGAATCTGATGCATCCTATGATGCTGTCAACGCAACGATTACTGATCCCATACGTGAGAGCTAGGTCACATCTAGCACATTCTGTTGCACGCAAAGTTTAGTCTGCAATCACGAGTAGACATCGCAGTCTGACCTATAACAAGTGTTCTTCCTCATTGATTCATTCGTTAAGTCGTTACTCTCTCATTTCCGCCTGCAACGTCCTCGCGTGGTAGGTTGAGTCCACCATCCACGAAGATTTACTGCTGGTGAGTGTGCGAGGCGTGTCCGCCCTGAACACCTAAGTCGTGAGCAAGCTTGCTGCCAGCCTTGAAGGTACCGTCAGGGTTGCGACCGTTGTCGTCAGCCTGACCTTGAACGTGCTCATGAGAAGCATGACCGCCCTTCACGCCGAGGTCGTGAGCGAGCTGGCTTCCGGCCTTGAAGGTGCCATCGGGGTTACGCTGGAGAATGTCAGTGCCTGGACGAGATCAAGGACGATATGTCATGACTTACGCCGCTGTCGTTGCGGTCGGCACCAGTATGGCCTGCAGCATGGCCACCTTGAGCACCCAACTCCTTTGCAAGCTCCGAGCCCTTGGTGAAGGTGCCGTCTGGGTTGCGGTCTGGATGACCGGAGTTGTCAGACCCTTGCTGTGAACCGTGAGATGCGTGACCACCCTTTGCTGCGATCTCCTTCAGCTCATCCTTGGGAAGGTTGGCGAAGTTGGCTGGGTTGCTGGAAGCCATATTGAAGTGTGTTGTGGAAGGTTGGAGAGTGATTGAACTTGGGTGTTGCCTGCGGAGAGAGAATTAAAGTGAACTGATGCCAAAAACCCAAGTAAGAGAACTTCGATTATTATACCTCATGTTTACACACCTCCACAAACTCTGACGTGATGCTGCCTGGCAATGGCAAGCACCTTGTAGGCAAACAAGGGTCTAGAAACACCACACACACATAGCTCCGCTGTCTTGGCCTCTGATTCGACACTCCAGAGGCTTTCAGAGGGGCACCCTTGACGTGAGTCCGTCGCAGCCTGTTCACATCCCTGCTGTCGGTTGTTCGCTGAGAGGCAGGAGGCGTGACATCATTCTTGGCAAAGACGCGAGAGACACGCGAAACGTGGTCGCGAAACCCTGTGGCCGTAAGGCTGAGCTAGCCCTTTACGACGATGCGGAGCCCACTCCGATGGAGAACGTCACGGTCGCGTGTTGCTCCTCGCTGCTGTGCAACTCAGCTCCGGGCAACATTTCTCGCCAGTCGATTCAAAGTCAGGCGTATATGATACACAGGATATCCAATTAAGCTGCTACGCTCTCACGTCCATAACCTGCAATTGAGCCTCAAAACACACGGCTGTCGAAATGAGCCTCAAGCGCAAGGCTGCCGAGGCCGCAACTGACGCGACGAAGAAGCCGAAGCCCAATGGCAGCATCACAGCCTTCTTTGGCGCGCCAAAACCATCACCAAACGCGAAAGCATCCTCAGCTATAGCCGCAAAGTTCGACAGAGACGCGTGGGTCTCAAAACTTACAGAAGAGCAAAAGGAGCTGCTACAATTGGAGCTCGACACCCTGCACGAGAGCTGGCTTCCACATCTCAAAGATGTGCTTGTCAATCCACAATTTCTGGAGCTCAAGAGGTTCTTGAAGAAAGAGCTCAGTAGTGGCAAGACTGTCTTTCCTCCCATGAAGGACGTATACTCCTGGTACGTTTTCTACTTCGAACCACGCTGAGTTGTGTGATTAACAACGTTGTTTAGGTCACGACACACTCCACTCAACACCGTCAAAGTCGTCATCACAGGGCAAGATCCCTACCATGGTCCCAATCAAGCTCACGGCCTTTCCTTCTCCGTCCGTCCACCTACACCCGCACCTCCGTCTCTCCAGAATATATACAAGGCGCTCAAGAAGGACTACCCTGACTATCAGCCACCGCCGAAGAAGGGTGGCCTGTTGACACCATGGGCTGATCGAGGAGTCTTGCTGCTGAACACATGCTTGACTGTGCGTAGAGGCGAGGCAAACTCACATCAGGGCAAGGGATGGGAATTGCTCACGCAGAAGGTCATTGACACTGTCGTGAAGGTGCGCAGCAATGGTGTCGTCTTTATGGCGTGGGGTTCGCCGGCTCAGAAGAGGACCGTGGGAATTCCAGTGGACAAGCATTTGATCCTGAAAAGTGTGCACCCTAGCCCGCTGAGCGCAATGAGGGGATTCGTGAGTTTGCACGTCCAAAATGTTCTGTGGATTCGCTAACAACTTTCAGTTCGACTGTCATCATTTCACCAAAGCAAACGAGTGGCTGGTTCAGCGCTATGGCAAGGACGGTGGCGTTGACTGGGACCTCAACGTGGACCCCAAGGATGTTGTCGAGCCCAGCAAAACGGACCAGCCGACCGATCCAAAAGACAATGCAGAATCGAAGGACACTGCAAACACAAAGGAGAATCAAGCACCGACTCTGGACATAAAGCCAGCGCAGGGAGGGGCTTCTGTCGAGAATGTCAATGACAAAGCTGCTGACCCTGAGGCGGACATTGATTCAGATGAGGAAGCAGCTTTGAGAGAAGCGGGACTCTGAAGAACGAATATTAGCCGCTGTGTAGTACCAAGCTACCTGTCAGCCTTTTCCAGAAGGAACTACTTGACTTTGAGAGATTCCATCTGCTTTGCAAAGAGCAGCTCTTTCTCGCCCTTGATCGCATTTCCAAGGGCTTGACGTGCTGCAGCTCCCCTCCGCTGAACAAGAGGGTACACGATTGGCCGCAAGAGGATCTTTCGCTCCGTGCTCAAAGTCAGGTGGCGCAGCAGTTGCGTCTCCCCGGCATCAGATCTTGACGTGTACTCATTGGCGGTTGTGTCGTGTCGCAGGCAAGGTTTGAGCATCGCTCCTTTCTTTCTAAACTCTATTCTATAGGCATATAATTATCAGGCTTCACACCTTCTTCATACCTCCCCTCCAGCCTCTCAATGCTAGCCAACACGGCCGAAGTTCTTACAGAGAAGAGTGCACTGCTCAAGTATGTTGCCGATGTGTCTCGAAGCTCTCCTGCTCATCTCAACAGCTACTTGCTGAGCCTGATAGTCAATATCGTCGTCCGTCACGTGAACAACCACGGCGAACGACCAGGCAGTGCACGATCGTGAGCGGTGCACGAGGATCTTATAAACACTCTTTCTTACTACATCGAGGACGCGTTGGAGACCATCCAGTCACCAAACGTCAGCGATAACCGCACTATCGACAAAGATGTGCCGACGAGAAAGCCAGAGGAGATGTTTGCAAGATCAAGAGGGATGACGACTGCGAGACGGACAGTGAAGGTTGATAGTCCGGCAGCGCAACGCCCAACAGTCATCAGCTGAGGGCGAGTCTGAGAAATCTACATCTAGCAAAGGGAAGCCTGCAGGGGATAGCACTATCGACATCAAAGCCGAAGAAGATACCGGAGTGATGACTCTGCCAGATGAGGATCTTGCAGGTGACGTCTTCGCGACTTGAATGTAGCTGCTCTGCACCAGCAATTTACCCATCTTTGAGTATCCATAGACAGACATCAAAGGTACAAGCCCGGACAAAATCGATCAGACTGAGAAGAATTCCAAGACTGCAGCCTCTAGGGTTGTCATCAACGAGACCGCGATGTTTAGTCATGTTTACGTCCTCGCTGAGGAACTCAGAGATCTTGACGTTAAATACTCCTGTATCATTGCTGTCACGTAATCATTGCCTGTCAAGTTGGAAAGGAACCACAGCAAGAAAAAACATTCACGGAAATCATGATTATAAACTGCTGATTACACATTTGTGCCGGGGAAGCACATGTTCCCAATCTCACAGAGCTCTTCATCATGCAAACAATCTGTCCCTCTCCAGGCACGAGCACTGAAGCAAACGAGTAGGTACTTCGTGTCTCACAATATTTACGCTGACACGCGGAAGCTTCTACAAGACACTCGTAACCATCAAGATATACGATGAGGATTTCCAGGCCGTGACAAACTTCGCAGTATCTGCCGCGCTGATCACTTCACGCTCGGATTTTTGCAAGGCCGCACTGAAACAATGCTGGCAACAAGACGGCATCCAGACAATCCACATCTGGAACCGAGACCCCATGATCTTCGCTATGTACCTGGGAACTTTGCATGGGCAGACACTCGATCTGCAGCTTCCAGAAACGGGAAGTGCGACTGATCACGCAGGCACAAACTACATCATGCTCTTCAAACTCTACGTGCTCGCTGAATTCCTCCAGGATCGAACCACCACTGAGGCTCTGATGAAGTATCTATGGGACGCGCTGTTTACCGGGGATTACACCAAACGTAGTATACGAAGCGCACCGTGTGTCGAAGCACTGCACATCCTTTACAGCGGCACAATGAAAGGCTGCGCAGCGCGTCGGCTCATTGTCGACACATTTGCTCACGCAGATTTAGCTCATATAATCGATCATGATGAGATTTGGCCAGAAGAGTTTGCCAGAGAGCTTGTACTGAAGTTGTATGGGCAAGTTGACTGGAAGGGCGGGAAATGGTCAAATACTGATGGTCTACTGTGGCGATTGAGGAAAGAGGATTACTTTGAGGCAGCTGTAGACCAACAAGACTTTTGAAGAGAACCTTCTACGAGCTACAAGTCCTAAAGGGTGGATGGGAACTTCAAGTCGAAGTGCCGCTTCAACACCGCTGCGGCGGGTCTAATTTTCCCCTTCCATGACGAAAAAAACAAGGTCCGGGCCGAGTAGACTACGGTCATCTATCTTTGATCTACCTTTGTGAAGGGGACAAGAGCATGCGGATCCCGCAGATTTCCCTGAGAGATTCGGCGGAGTCGTTGATGGTATTATTGCATAGAGCTAAGCCATGGCCCTCTTCATGAGAGTTTTGACACGTATCGTGACATTGGCGTGAGGCGGACCGGGTACAGAAGCGAGCTTGCGGTGAGAGCCGAGAAGGTCAAGGAATCTGTGTGTAACTTGCTGGTATAAGAACATCTGTTATTTGAGCGTGATCCACATCCACTTCTTGTTTCAAGCAGGAACTGGCGATTGATCAGAGCCATACACAGGAGGAGGACTATGTCTGTACCGTGATAGCTTACCTCGGAGCCTACTCTGCTACACAGTCGAAGCTTCCCAGGAAGCTCTCTTTGGTAACGTATACCCCGACCTCGTCTCCCTGCTGTGGTCGCCGCACTAAAATTCTCAGGTCTCGCATGTCGAATAGCCTGTGAAACACATTTGCCGCATGATACGTTTCTCGATCCCACACGTCTAGACACAACCGTCTGAACCGGGGCAAATGGTTCCGGACGTACGCACTGAGCTCTGCATATGCACCCTCGACCTCGGCAGCGTTGCAGTCTTCTCCATATGGCTGCACAAGCAGACTGAAGGTTTCGACATTGCCACGTCCTTCTGCGCTCAGTTGCTGAAGCCATTGCAAAGTAGCATACGCTTGATATCTACCTCTCGGGCAAGGCCCGGTGGTTAAAAAGAATTCGCGGTCACGGTACACGTAGGGCAGCGCTTCGTCATGAACTTGCCTGCAGGTTTGCAAAAGAGCGGTTGTTGGCCGGTTTGCAAGTTCGTCGTTCAAAGCGGGACGGAGGATGTTGAATTGACCGTAGGCAGCGTCTAATATCCAGAGTCCTTCGCGGGGTGTTTTGAAATAGACTTTCGGGCCATGACATTGGTATCTCGTGTAGATATGTAATCCATGATGGCTTCCGTCGTTGTAGCCATCTTCCTGGGGGTCTTCAGCGGGGTCACTGGCATCTTCAGTGACATCCTTGTTGGTGATCTCGTACGGACAAGTGCAAAAGTCAATCTGAGTCGGTCCAGCGAACGTATTGTTGCTTGGGTTTTCCAGGTGCGCCCATTCTAGAGTGTAGTTGATGGTTGTGACGTCTTCTTCAAGCTTCGGCAGAAGCAAGTAGGCATAGACCTTCTGTCGTATTGAGATTGGGAGGTTCAGGAACCCAACATTCGAGGCTTTAGATGTCATACAGAGGATCTAGCAAGTGGAGATAAACTGTACGGCAGGTCGACTTCTTGAAGCCTTAATATTATTCTTGGTTTATGCGGCGCCGAGTGGATCAGCCACCTCCCCGGCACACACCCAGAATAGCACAGCGCGCAGACCGCTTCAGATGTAAGGACGAGGAGGAGCGTACATGTTCATATAGTTGACCCAATGAGGCAATATGTTCGCCTGACTGCCAAATATAGCAGGTCGTTATGAAAGCTGGAATGTGAGACTAGCTCATGCTTCGTGCTGACGATGATGCTTGGCTAGCCTCAACGCAAGGCTGCCAACGAGCGCTGAAGAAGGAACACGCAATCCCACTGTCGCATCGACGAGAGAGCGCAGCCGAAATGCAGCATCGGATTGCCATTTTTCCTGACGTATGCGCCATTTGAATCCACATATACAACAGATCACAGGGGGACAAAGGTATGTACCGTCCATTTTATTTACCTTCGCTCCACCAGGTCAGAAACCACGAAGAGAAGGGGGTAAGCAGACGCAATATGCTCTGACCTCCGTTTTCCCCTCCATCATCCTCATTTGAACGAAGAGCAGAGTGAATACGAAGGTGTTCAGTTTATGTAAAGAAGAAAAAGGTTCCAAGAGGCGCGCGCAGGATAGACCCTATCGAAATTTGCGATGACTAACCTAAGCTAACACTATTTGGGAGGCACTAGGGTTAGCCAATCAGGGATTTGAAGATGGCGAGTGTGATGAGGCGGGGCTGAAATGGTGGGGTTGGGAATTGTTTGTGAGCGTTCCAAGGCTGAGGCCTGTGACTCTTGCGTCAAAGGGTAAGCAGGGCTGTGTGATTTGTCGCAAGGTATGCAGTGAACCAAGGTTCTGTAGGATTCAAGTTGTGAGAGCTAATATCCCGTTCTTTGAAGTTCTCGTTTCCTACAAATATCCCTCCGCTACCAAAACCTAACACGAACACACCACTTCGCGTACAGCAACTTAACATTGCCACACGACACGACGAGGGCCAAAAAAACGACCACCGGTACACACACGACCTTTCAATATACTTGGATCCATACACGAGTGCGAGTCACCTTACACTACCTTCCACACACATCACAAATCGACGCCATGTCTTCAGCACGCGGTCGCGGTGGCAAGTTCAACAAGGCGAAGCGCGGAGGCGGCAAGCACTTCTCGAGAGATTTGCAGCCACTGAATGCTGATGGCGAGGTCATGGGCATGTGGGGCGTACGTACTAGACGATATCTCTGTGAAGGGCAATAGAACTAAAAGTCATACAGGAGCAGCCTGAGAAGGTCGACGAGGAGTCGAGCGAAGAGGATTCTTCCGAGGAGGAATCTAGCGAGGACGAGGACGGCAAGCCCAAGCAGCAAGAAGAGCTCACCCGTGAGCAGCGCCGCGAACAAGCCAAGGCCCGCAAGCAAGCAGCGATAGCGAAGAAGAACCAGAAGGTTCCCGAGGCCGGCGACCTGCCTTCGTCAGATGAGGAGAGCAGCGATGACGGCATGCCCGCCAACCCCAACCACACCGCGAAGGCTCGCACCCAGGCCGCGAAAGCCCCTGTCGACCCTGACGCCGCACCCGCCGCTGCAAAGGGCAAGGGCAAGCAGGATACCTCCCAGCTATCTCGACGTGAGCGCGAGGCTCTCGAGAAGCAACAGGCAAAGGAGCGCTACGATAAGCTGCACGCGGAGGGCAAAACCGAACAGGCACGCGCTGATCTTGAGCGTCTCAAGCTAGTCAGGGAGCGCCGTGACGCCGAGTCTGCGCGCAAGAAGGCAGAGGCAGAGGAGCGTGCAGAGCTGGAGAAGGAGAAGGCTGAGCTCATGGCGCGCGAGGCCCGCAGGAGAGAGCAGGCTATGGGCAAGGCCAACCGCCTTGCCAAGGGCAGTAAGAAGAAATAAACCCCTGTTGAGGTTGTCTTGACTTCAAGAGCGTATGTTTGGAGTTCTACCTCTCCGCACATGCGTGGACTGGTGATTGCATTATGCATAGCCTGCGGGTGGGTTGGTTTGCTACTCCGGCGGCTGCTAGTGGTGCGTGAAGAACAGGGACGTAAAGGATTCCCTCATGACTTGCGCAATTACAATCTTAGAATCATTGGACCAGGCAACATCGAAAGAATTCAAGCACTTGCAGTTCAATGTTCTCCAGAGCTCGTATTGCACAGCTCAAACCGCCCTCTCGGGGTTCCTGAAGCCTGCGTGATGCACACTGTATCACAAGACCAGGCATATTGGTGGCTGATAAAATAGAAACCGTAAGATCTAGAAAGTTCGAAGGTCGTAACTCCTTCGTATATCGACTTTAGGAGCCACGAGCGCCCTCAGCCTTGCAGCCCCACCGCTGTGGCGCCGCCCCAGATCTTCAACTTCAGAATATCGTCATCATCCACTCAAGCACATAAACATCGCCATGCCTCAGTCGATGCTCACCACCACGCGTCAGCTGCCGTGCTCGATATCCTTGCATAATATCAAAGACCATGGCTGAAATAATCCCTGCCGAGGAACAGTCCAACTACGAGACTTTCCGCGATTGCATGAGTGAGCCCATCATGAAGGCACTTGCACTGCCGGAGCAGAAGGAGAAGAACAAAAAGAAGAGGATAGCCAAAAAGCGTGCCAAATATAAGCCTGTGGGCATGTTTGCACCTGCGAAGCCTCAGGTTGAGATTCCCAGCACCGACAACACGCCTTCAGCGACGGACGCAGAAGACTTGGGCGAATTCATCGAGGTATGTTCACAGCCTGCATTCGATGCAAGGCTCCGATCTGTAAAGATTCAAGAGGTGTCCGGTGACTGTTTACGTGTTCTTCGAACACGAGCAGACTGTTCAATGCAATGGACCTGCGGTCATAATTGATTTGTTTTATAACGCAATAGCACATCTCGTTGACTGTACAAAGTACTTGAGCAGTCTGATCTTCCCACCCCTTCCTTCAGAGCTGCGTACGCTCTCATACCCTCAATTCCGCGACTCGACTACCCTCCAAGACGCCTACACAACGCCCCTCTCGTCCTCAACATACGAGCATCTGCTCTCCACCGTCCCACCTGATGCAATCGACAGTCTCGAATCCTATGCTCTCCTGCCAGCCAACAGCGACACGCACGATGCGAACCTCCTTCTGACCCCGGTCTTCACAGCATACTGCACCGCCGTCACACTTCCACCGCCAATATGGACGACGACCCGCACCACCGAATGCGAGCTGTGCGCACGAGACTGGGTGCCGTTAACATACCACCACCTGATACCGAAGAGCACGCATGGCCGGGTCCGCAAGAGAGGGTGGCATGATGAGGATGTGTTGAACAGCGTCGCGTGGCTCTGTAGGGCGTGTCATAGCTTTGTGCATAGGATGGCGAGCAATGAGGAACTGGCACGGTATTATTATACAGTGGAATTGATCAGGGAGGGAGGTGTCGACGCAGATGAGGAGAAGGCTCAAGAAGTGGAGGGGTGGATCAAGTGGGTTGGGGGTGTGCGGTGGAAGAGCAGATGATGGAGAGACAGCTTCGATAGAACAAGAAAACAGAGTCGTTGTCCGGTTGCGACTTGGAACCTCAGTTCCGCACTCTCAAGTCACAGGTAGGTACGGGGGGCTCACATGCTGCACTTGTTTGTGAGCTTGGGACATCGCGATGATCTTCAGCGATGGCCTCGCTCTTTGCCCAGTCCTTGACTGATGGCGATAGCACGACATCTCGAGCTGTACGCAATGCCTTCGACGATAATCACGCAATGCGTTTCCTGACTTTGAAGGATTTTGTGCTTCGATGGCTTTACGACCCCCTCCCTGGCATGGCTACTGCATGTTCCTATTCATGTTCCTTGCTTAGCTCACTGGCCGTTGTGCGGAGAGCAGCTTCACACCAGAGGTATGTGTTGCAATGAAACATGAGCAGCCATAGAAACAGTAGAAGCAGCTGATGCCATTCCTTGTGATTGTGAAGCTGTTACGTTAAGCTCGGAGGCTCTCAATCAACTTATTCGTATTGAATGCTCAAGATATACGGCGTGTCTCACAGCATTTGCAGAGGAAGGGAACCATTCAGAGTGTGGAGTAATCAGTCGATTGATCATGTAGTCTCCAAACATCCGCACGTGAGATCTCGCACCACTACCCTAGAGGCATTGAACGAGTTGTGACCGCTACTAGTGAGAAAATAACAATCCAGAAATGTCCCAAATCTCCGTCCCTACTACCCATCTCTTCGAAAAATTTTGTCACCTGTGAGTAGACAATGGAGGTAGTAAAATGTTCCAGCCGATACCTTAAATGTACCACATGACATCCTTGAGACCACGCGAGTTCTGCAGTGGCATGAGAGGAGCGACCTCAACGTTACGGTTGGAGGAGCCGGTGTTGGAAGTGCGCTCGGCGTGAGACTCCTTCTTACCCGACGAGACAGGGCTCTCGTTGAGGTGGGCACGGGCGCGATCGGCGGCCAAGTGGGCGTAGTAGACGGCGGGATGCATGGATACCGGGGTGGTGGAGCGGACGTATTGGTATGAGTGCTCGAAGATAAATTGCTGAAGCTCGGGAAACTGCCACTCACCCTCGTTGAGGATGCAGTGGTAGTGGATAGGGCGGGCCGTACCCTTGATAGCAACGTGCGAACACAGGTAGAAGTCGGCTTCGAAAGGATGCGTGCAGCCGGCTTCGACAAGAGTTCCAGGGAGAGGGTTGCCGTTACGGTCACCCTTGCCAGCGTCAGGAAAGAAGCGGATGTGATGGCGCTTTCCAGCGATCACAACGGTGAACTTGGGGACGGTGCCGCCAAGCTGGGCGAAGTAGTCCCTCATGTCGCGAACCTCCTCCTTGAGAACGGCATCGTATTGACCCTGAAGGTAGTCAGTATAAGTCCTAGGAAGAGAGATGAAGAGAATCACTTACTTCGCTGACGCCATCACGAATGAAAAGTACACGCTGAGGAGCTCGGCCCTGACCAAGACGTTGCATCCAATTCTTGGCCATGGGGCCAAAGTGATCCTTGATGTTCGAAGTGGTGATCATCTCAACACGATTACCATTGGTCTGAACATCTGCCCAGTACTTGACGTAGAAGGGGTCGGCGGAGACAGTAATGGCAGCGAATGAGGCAGCTTGATCGGACCCAGCACCAGGAGCAGGGTGGGAGACGTCCGCACCAACAACCATAGTAGGAGTAGAAGCGGCCTTGGGGTTGAGCTTGGGAATGAGAGCGCTCTTCGCAACGCAGGTCGCCCCACCCAACTTAGCGTTGATTTTCATGCAGACATTGGAGATGTACTGAGGAGAGGCCGACATGACGTGCTTGGCCTGGAGAACCTGGGACGGGACGCCGAAGCGGATGTCGCATGACTTCTTAATGCGGCGGTAAACATCGACGTTACGGTCGTTGACAATGAAGAGAAGGAGGTTAGGCATGGTATTATAGCGATTCCCAGTCTGATTCCAGGCCTTGGCGACTTGCAGGACGTTAGCGGAGTTTTATAGATGAGGTTGAGTATCCAACTTACCAAGTTCACCGCCGTCAGCAAGGTTTCCAGGACCCATCCAAGGTTTCTTGCCGTGCTGAGGATGGGAAGCGAAGACACCGCCGTGGCTCTCGTAGACCTGAATGAACTTCTGCACGAAAGCCTCACACTGTGCCTGGGGAGGCGCTCGAGGATGCTGGATGACACAGACACCCCAGGCCTTGATCGGACGATCCTTGTTATTCATTGCGAACTTGCGGCCGCTACACAACATCAGTAAGTTAAGAGCGCTGAATAGAGAACCGGGGAAACATACTCGAGGCGCCATCTACCAGCCGTCATATCCTGGGGCTTGATGGTGGCCTCCTTGGAACCGGCACCGAATTGGACATTTGGGGGAGGCAGAATGAGAGCCTTAACTTTTGAAGGGCTGCTGAATATTAGCGCTAGTCATTGGGAAAGCGAGGAGATCGAGTTTGAAGCTTAGGGGAAGTCATAGGAAGCGTGGAGGCACTTACTTCTGGCTGATCTGCAAGCCGTAGTGCTTGAGGTATGGGTCGGTTTCCCAGTTCAGCAGGCGAACACCTTGCTGTACGGCAGCCCAACGCTCCCTCGGAAGCGTCACAGCAAACTTGATCATGTTGGAGGTTTGCGTATCACTCAACTTGGTGGTGTAACGCTGGTTAGCGTCGATGCGCAGAACGTCCATAGGCAAGAAGACGTTTGTGCCGCGGATCTTCTTCGTCATCTTGACGACTGGGATACCGGCGATGAGGTTCATGTTGTACTTCTTCTTAAAGTACTGAGCGACCGAGATCTTGTTGCGCTGGGCGTCGGGGATACCGGGCCGACGGTCATCAGGGTCGGGAAACTTGCACTGATTGGCGTCCTCCTTCCAGATCTCGTCGATAGTATACTGAACAGGAGGAGAGACGTGTGTGGCAGTGACACCGACCTTACGGAAAGAGCCGAAGTCTTTGCGGAGGAACGAGTTCCGCCAGTCCCTCTGGGCGTCCTTGAAGCGCGCAACGAGCTGAGGTGGCCCGCAATTGAAGACTTGGCTGACAGCCTGCGAAAATTAGCAATACTGACGGATGACAAGACAAAAATGTCAGAACCTACGCGAGTGAGCTCCTGAGAACGCCAGAAGGTGCCGTTGGCGACATCGACATTAACTGAGAGACACTTCTGATACTTATCGTCTAGCACAGGACGCAGGGAAGCGAAAACGCCCTTGAAGGCCTCAACACCTCCACCAAGGTCGAAGCGCTGCTCTCCGCGCTGGAAAAACGACTTCTTGATCTGAGTGTAGTTCTGAGAGGGTACCTCGCGCATAAGGTGATCGAAGAAATTGATCGTATCGATGCACTCGGGTGACCACATGACCCGGCCTTGGAGGAACTCGTTGAGACCATTGAAGTCGATCTGACGGGTGAACCTAAGGTTGACGATGTGCTTATTCGTGCGACCGCCTTCCTTGGTGGGTCTGCCCTCTTCGGCGTCGAGGTCGACGTTGATTCGGGTGTCGTCACGCTGCAGGCGCTTGCCAGACCTGAGACACGTTAGAACGGAGTAAGTGCAAAACTGCAGGAGATGTTTACCAAGCAATCTTGTGTCCATCCCAGACCCAGTACTCATTCTCACCAAGCACAGCCTTGACTGCGGCCGAGTGCCAGATCTTCTTGAGAAGTTTGCCCTTCGTGTAGTCCTTGCCGTCGCCGGCGTAGGAGACATCATACTGGAAGACACCTCGATCAGGCTGCTTGAGTACGTTGAAAGTGTTGAGAGTGATTGCACACTCCTTTCCGTAGGGGTTGAAAGTCTTTGGGCGCTGTGGTAGGGCGGTAGGAAGGGTTTGCTGTTTCTCGCGTGAGTCAAAGACCATGTTCGCATGACGAGGACGATAGGAGTAGATGTCTTGGAACATTTGTGCGTGGTTTTTGGTAGACATGATGAAGGAGAGAGGTAGTCAAAGGTACAGGAAGATGTGCAATGACAGTGTGAGAATTGGGTAAGAATCGAGGGCCGTTGAGTCCGGCAAGAATGGATGGATGTTTGAGTGTGACGAACAAAGCAGAACTGGGGGAAGGGAGGGTATTTATGATATGCATCCATGATATGCATCCATGACATGCAAAGTCGAAGCTCAAGCATTCGGCGTTTGTATAGTCAGAATGCATGACACAGTTGCGTGCATGCATGTATGGCGGGACCACTTGTACTTACTCCGCGTGCTGCAGCCCAACCTCCCATGCCGAGGAACTCGGACAGATTCTTCAGATCATTGGGCCTGGTGTATTTCATGACGCCGTCGCCATGGCCGTGAGGATCCTTGTTGCCATCGAACTTGCTGATGGAGCGCTGGGTGGGATCACGCGAGGACGAGGAGTTGTCAGAAGAGCGAGCAGCCTGCTGCTGCTGCTGCTGCTGCTTTTGGTGGAGTTTGCGATTCCTCGCTGGACCGGCCATTGCGAGCTCTGCAACATGTTAGCGACGTGCAAGATTGGATGTGGTGTCACAAGGCGCGTGACTGACGCCGTTCGACTGCCTCTCGTGACGATGAAGCACACGAACTATGATTGGCTGAGAGGGTAAGTGCTAACGTACCTTGATGCGAGATATTAGACTTGACGGAGAAGGTAGCGCTGGTTGCGTTTGCGGGCGGATCGCAGATCGGCCTGGGTGTGGTCAGTGAGGATGCTCGAAACGTGGAGCTGACAACCTATGGGCTCAATGACAAGAAGAATGATCGAAACAGCAAGTGAGGTGAGACTATGTGAGCAAGATAGGCGTACCAAAAGGTGCGTCGATGTGCGGAGCGGTGTTGTGGTAAGAAGGTGGTTGAGGGGAAGTGATGTGATGAGCAAGTGCAGATAAAGGGCAGCTGTGGGGTATGTTCGATGGCGTCAAAACAAGTAGGGTGAGTGCGCATGGGCGCCACGGTGACGCTGAGATTCACCTCGAGAAGCGCGGTTACCAAACAGGAGCCAGTCCTCGGAGTGAACTTCGCGAGCAGCCAATGGGTGCATGCGGCAATATTGTGAGTTGAAAGAGAGTGGTCGACACATACCTTGATGTCTTGAAAGTGGAGTTCTGTCCTGCAGAAGCGATGCTGTCTGAACTGTCTGAACTGCCTGCAGTGGAGCTTGACGAATCTGCTTGTGTTGTCGTAGTGGGAGGTGTTGGTGTTGTATTAGTGAGGGGGAGGGCTGGTAGAGGTCACGGATGAAGTCCAAGTCGAGTACTTGACTGTGGAGTTGAGTGTTGACGTGAGGTTGCGAGAGTCACTTGAAAGCCTCGTATGTACTGCTTATATCCCCCTACTCCCAACTCTGGTACGCGCTAGATGATTAGCGGCGTGGGCCTCAAGGCGTGGTGCTGGTGAGAGACGCCGTCTTGGAGGTCGAGTTGACCCTGCTGAGAGAATAAAGCGCGGTAAGACGGTGAGGGTGGGCGATGGGCTGGAAGTTCAGATGGGAGAGGTGAGACTCCGTGAGAGCCAGGCCCCGCATGAAGAACCCCATAGCGAACACCAAAGCGCGAAAGTATCCAGTACTCAAGACCGTTAGCCACGGTCGCGGGTTTAAAAATGAACCCAGGCGTTGGGTTCCGATGATATACGGTCTCGGGCTCTTGGTATCTATCATGATGATTGCTGAGCCACTATCATGAGCGAGACAAAGCCTATTGGTCCTCATCAAGCTCAGAGTGACGGACCAGACATCGAATGTCCCACATCAGGTCCTGGAGACGTTCCAGCTTTTGCCCATAGGGATCTATATCCTAGGATCTGCAGGGCCATATTGTGGAACTCCTTCTAGGGGCGGGTGAGTCCATTGCGTGCTTGTACAAGCTGTCCGAGGTACGCACCGTGCCGTATCAAACCGCTGTGGAAGGCCGCTCACATTGACAATCATCCAACACTAGAAGCTCTTTTCCTCAAGCCGATCCAAGATTAAAGCTTAGAACATGTAAAAATCCCTGGATGTCTGCATACACGCAGCTGTCTTTGCGTTGATGGTCTCCTCCTTTCCTCAGCTGACTCTCTCAGCTCAACAAGCAGTCCCAGCGCGCCCATTACACAGCTTTCCACCATCAAGCGGATATCCCTTACGGTCTCCCAGGCCCGTCTCGCAAAACATACATCCATACGTGTGGGTAGCCAGCCATAAATCCAAGCGTGGGAAGGTTACAGGACAAGTACGGAAGAAGGTTCAAGGTTGAGACGACATCTCGCTTGCAGTACGCGCCATTAACCAATGAACATCAACAGACATCTGCTGCGTCACAGTGCGCTACAGAGCTAGCATTTTTGTTTGATTAGGACACAGGTATATCAATGAGGCTTGGATCCTAGCATTAACTTTGGTAGCTGTAGGTTCAGAGGATAAGAACGTTGCTACCGTGTCCGTGCGCGCAATGCGCGGATTGTCGCAATGCGCCGAACTGCCCCAACAAGCACCTGCAGAAATAAGGCTGTAGAGCCACCAACGATAGATAGTATCGTGAGATTTTGTAGAGTAGTACTAAATGGTTGCTTGCAAAACTTTCTATCTCTACAGTTTTTTGCGTGGAGCTATTTTGCGGCCACGGCTGTTGTATACAGGTGGAGGAGTTGGGGATGGCTCACGAGCAACAACTTGACTACGCACACCTCTACTACTACGTTTCTTGACTGTTTTTGGCTGCAATTGACTTGGAGCCTTGCGCTTAGCCTGATTAGGCAATTGGATACTTTTTCTGGCCTCAAGATCGCGTTTTTGAGCTTCTTTGGCTGCCTTGCGTTCAGCTACTTCTTGAGCCTTCACAGCTTTCAGCCAATCTCGCTCCTCCTTTTCTCTTGCCCGCTGCTCACGCTTCTCTTGAGCAAGCTTCTCCTTGTATAGCTTGTTAGCGTGCCTAAGCTCAGCCATCTCTGCTTTTCTAAGCTCTTCTGCCTCTGCTTCTTGTTGTTTTGCCCTCTCAAACTGGCGGGCTTTCTCTACTCGGTGAGGAGAGTAGAACTCAGCCCCACCGTGATAGTCCTTGCGAGGCTGGAACTGAAGGGCTTTGCTCTTATTCTTGTGCTTCTTCTGAGTCTTAAGAACCTCTTTGAGGCCCTGATTCTCGTAGTGGAGAAGCTGATTTTGAATTGAGATGTGGTGGAGTGAGCGGCTGATCTTCCTCAGCTCCTTACTGGTCTCATCCCTCACTACTTTCCGCAGCAGAGTCTCAATTTTGAGCCAGTCCTTGCCAGAATACACCGAAGAAGAGCTTGTGCTGCTGTCAGAGGCCTCAGGGGTGTCCTTGGCAAAGCGTTGGAGGATGACGTTGGGCTGAAGGGGTGAGATACCTGTTACTTCGAAGGACCTGAGTATCAACCCCTGAGTGAATGTGCTCGTCCAGGCCTTCCAGAACAGGTGGAAGAAGTCGCTCTTCTTAATAACTGACAGCCCTTGGCCATTGTGGAGGTGTGTTGTGAGCTCTTTTGAGTACGCTGTTGACAGAGGCTTGAACATGACCACATCAAGCGGCTGCAGCGTGTGAGTTGAATGAGGAGGAAAGATAGCCAGGAGTATCTTGTTCTGATCGCAGTAGTTGATGAAGTCCATCGTCACGTGTGATCCGTGGCCGTCCAGTATCAAGAGCCTCCACTTCCTCCTTGCCTTGGTCTTAGTGAAGCGATCAAAGACCTGTTCAAGCCAGGCAAGGCCTGTATTGTTGTTAGTCCACCCTGTGGGTGTTGAAGAAACAAACGCAGAGTGTACCCCTGAGTCTATCTCTTCAACCCAGCTCGATTGGATAGTGCTGTTGGCAGACTCGTACAGGATACCCGGTGGCAGTGCTGATCCATCACCACATACACAAGCCAGCAACGTGATCCACGCGCGGTCGCCATCTTGGAGTGATGCCTTGACCTCTCCCTTCTCCCACATCCGCCGGCTGAACACGTGTTTGGTTCTAGTAGTGACTCTAATCCTGAAGCCCTTCTCATCCATATTGTATGTATGGCGTGGCTCAATCTTATATTCAGCAATCTTATGCTGCAGTAGATTGAAGTATAACTTATACTTGACGTATGAGTCAGCGTTGTGGCGATTAGAGTCCATGCCAGTTGAGTATCGAGAGATGAGATGGATCCCGTGCCTGTTGATGAATGAAGTAACCCAGCTCTCGCTCACTGGCTCCTGGGTGACTGCTGACGCGAAATTGGCAATCATCTCTCGTGTAGGGGGTATATGACGACCAGTAAGCTCTTCTATATATCTCACAAGTTCCTCCTCTTGTTGTGGGGTAAGCTTTTGTTGTGCAATTGCTTGCTCTTCGCGCGATTGCGTTTCGCGTCGGTATCTTCGTGACAACGTTGATCGCACAACACCATACTTTTCTGCAATTTTGGACCACGGGATTTGATCTTTATCTTTGAAAGTATCACACCCTGCAAGGGCTGCCTCTAATTCCATCGCGTTGCGTTGTGGTAGAGATGAGATGATAGGTGTACTTTGGTGGTTCGGCGCATTGCGACAATCCGCGCATTGCGCGCACGGACACGGTACAGCTTCGAACCAAGAATATCGGTGGACGGAGACCCGCGCACCCAAGAAACCAACAACAGCGCGGAGGCCCTCGCAATTGTCCACGCTCTTGAACTGACATTAAACATATCACCGCTTACAGGTCTGCTTGAATAACAAAGTCATGCCTCTACAGAGCACTCGGAGTTCGCGACGCTGATGACGCCCCGTTAGTCCTCCGGATTGCAGGTTCACCTCAGCAAGTTGGCTCGCTCTGCGAGACTCTGAGAAGGAGAGTGCACATTTCACGCAGCATAGGCACGAGCATATGCGGTATTGATTCGTTTCAATGACAGAAGGCTATATCAACCTCCCAGAGTCAGCCCCAAATGCAGAAGTGCATTAGCACCAATTCCACCCAATTTCAACACCCGTCTCCAAAATGAGTAGAGTGTACCAACGCCCGAAATGCAATGTCAAGTTCTCGTTCGCAGCCCCTGTCGGACGCAAAGTCAATTTAGCGTCGAAGTTGCCCAGTCAAAGGTGGCAGGGCGTATTCTTATTCTTTCAGACTCGAAAACCAGGCCTGTACTCAGGCTCAAGGAGGAATCGTTGCAACGCTACGCTATTCTACTGCGGCCAAGCACCGTGAGGAGGCTGGGCACCTGGATTCCCATATTTCTCCTGGATGCTCTGCAGCTGCTGTGCTGTTGTCGCGGTGGTACCCCATCGCTGAGGCAGTGGCGCCTGGGCGTGTCCGGGGAGTGCGGGAATAGGAATTGTGGAGATGTTGCGCAAGATATTGACCAGCCCCTCGGGCTTGAAACGCGTCTCGCGGTAGGTATGCGCAGGTGGTATGATACCGAGGAGGAAGTTGATCTCGCGAGGTAGAGGTGCTGGGCCTTGAGGGAGGCCAACTGGCGTGCTACCGCTAGCAGCCATGTTGCGACGGGCGGCGTCAAGGCGGCGGCCTGCAGCCCCCTTAAGGGGTGACTCTCCACGAGCAAGCTTGCGGGGTTGCGCGCTGTCATCGGCATCCTCGAGAGGGCGCTTGGGTGAGTTCGTAACCATGGGCAATTGTGCGAGATGTGGAGAATTGATGTTCGGTGCAGGCGAGACAATACGTTGCTCCTGCACCTGAGCCTGGGAAGGCGCATTGGGCATAGCTTCTTCGATGGAGGGCATGATGCTCGGCATGATAGGCATCACAGGCTTCATCTGTGTCCGGGGGGAGATGATCGGGCGCACGGTCGTAGGATCGAACGTTGGGCTTGCGAATCGTCGTGAGAAGCGTTGCAGCTGAGGGTCCTCGGGGAAAAGTGTGGCCATACGTTGCTCCATCTTTGTGATTTGAGCTAGCTCACCAAAATGCGCCTCATACTCGTGAAAGAATAGGAACAGAGGCTTAGTTCTAGAGACGTTCTCCGGCTTCGCCGTCAGCTTGCCGACGATGGTCTCAAAGACGGCTCGTGCATCTGCGAGGGTTAGCATAGATGTCACCCTAGAGCCAGGTTTACATACTGGTAGAGTCATTCAGCTTGATGAGGTGCTTGATGTACTCCAACGCGAACTGCTCGTCCTCAGGAAATAGCTTCATGCCACGCTCAAAGATCTTGCCCGCAGCGGGGTCCTGATAACAGTGATGCTCAATCTGTGCACTGGCAACATATGCTTCGCTGAGTAACTTGCCTTTCCTACGGGCCTCTGTGAAGATACCACGGAAGCCTGGGACCTCGGAGTTATTTCCACCTTTGCCCTGCACACGCCTAATTGCTTGCATCAAGGCGATCCAAGCGAATGTCAAGGTCTTCTTCAGTGTGAGAGTCTGCGCATTGTATCCTGCTGAGATGGCATGCACTTGGGTATTGAATGCAGCTTCCTTCTCTTGAGCACGCCTTGCTGCTTCAGTATCATCGTCGTCGTCTGCATCCTCAGCGTTGCCCTGCGCAATAGCACGGGCTGCGTCGTCAGCAGCCTTCTGGGCATCGAATGCTTCCCGAGCACGAGCGACGGAGTGCTCTTCACGTTTCTTCGTCTTTGCGGTAAGATCGTAGAGTGTATCTAGCAGGTCCATGTAAGGCTTCTTGACGGCGTTGCCCTTGGTGACAAGACCTGCCTGGCCTTCCTCAAAGTCGGTGCTGAGCTCGACCTGATTTGCTTTTCTGAAAGCTAGTAAGCAGCTCTCGGGATTGGCTTTGATGCCGTCATCCAAGAATTTGTCGCCATCTGCCTGCATGCCGTTCTCGTAGCTCCATTCTGCTGCCTCATACCATAGCTCAGGCCAGAAACGTAGCGATCTTAGCGCGCTCTTGTAGATGTGGAGCACGCGCTTGTTGTAAAGTGCACGGTCATCGATTGCGCACTCGAGAGGATCGCTCTTCTCCCACTGGATCCATTGCTTCCAGAGCTTGACTTGGTTCATATAGTCGTCATAGCCATCAAAGCCCGGTGCAGGCGGCAGCCTCGGTAGGGTCGTCTTATTGATGCCTCTTGTGATGTTGTTGTCCAAAACGTTGATGGCACTTCGTGCGGTCATGTAGGACGGAGACTTCTCTTGAAGATTCTTACGTCCCTGTATGCTCATCAGTTACTGTGTTCCATTGTGTGCTCGACAGGCAGCGTACCGTAACCTTGTTGAGACCCATCTCAAAACGGTCGTAGTCTCGCCAGATCTCCAGAGTTGCTCCAGTCGGAATCGAAACTGCACGCTGGTACAGCTTGCGTAATGTATCCATCTTCTGCATGTCCTGCCAATTTGTGCCGCCAAGTATGCCGGGAGCGCTCTTTTGCAATTCGATGTAGTCGATCCAGAGCTTGCCAGCGTCTGTGTCAATGCCCACCTGATCCAACACGAATTCGTAGGCCATGACGATTGTCTCTCGACTCTTGCCCGAGGCGTCGTTTGTAAGGTTGAACCGCCGGCGAACGAAGTCGATGTATGACTGGAACACAGGGACGTAAGCTCCGTTCTGGACCGCTTTGCCGAACAGTTGCTCCACTCGTGAAAGCTCATCAAGCTCTGTCTCGAAGTTGATGTACTCAACCCAAATCTCGCCCTACACTTGTCAGCTGTGTGTACGCAAACCACTGTAATCAATGCGTACCGCTGTTGGAAATTGCTCCAAGAAACGGTTGAAGATGTCGCGCGCCTCATCATACTTGTGTCGCTTACGTTGCTCGCTGATCAAACTCAACCATGCTTCGATGTCACCACGTGGGTCTTCCTGAATGCGGTCGTTGAGAATGCCAATTGTGTCTTGAGGCAGACGAGCCTTCGGCAACGGAGCAGACAAAGGCGCAGGAGTGACAGAAGCAGTTGCCTGCCGAGTAGGCTCGACGGTCAGGAAATCTGCTGGCTTAGTAGCGTCTGGAACAGGAGTTGTGCCGTTGACTGGAACAGAAGCAATAGAGGGAGCAGGCTCATTGACAGCGACAGAAGCAGAGACGGATGAAGCACCCTGATCTTGTGCACTATGTAACTGTACATCTGGTGTGGGAAGTGTATTGTTTGGAGTGTTTGTAACTGAACGCTGCGGTGTTTCTGCAGCCTCAGAGGCGCGCAGTAGTGCAGGGGCTGCCATCTTAGGCGCCGCAACAGGCTCCTCTTCCTCATCCTCGCTCTCGTCGACAAACCCACCAATGGTGCGCGGCTGCTTTGCCGATGTGGGCGCAGAAGACAGCTCTGTGGAAACGGTTTTTACGCCGTTCTCACCCTGGTTGTCAGTCAAGGGAGGTGAATTCGCTGCAGATGCTGGCATCGATGCTGATCGCTCAGACTGCGCAGGCTCTTGGACGGTGTCCACATTGGCGGGATCGTATTCTTCTTCGTCGTCATCGGCGGATGCGTGGTCGTCAGCTGCAGGCCAGGCGGCAGAAGGATCGTACTCCTGTTCCTGCGCCCTGAGGAAGGCAAGCTCAGCGTCGTCGGCCATAACAGGGCTAGGAAGGAGTTCTAGGAAAGCTGTTTTATATTATTAGAGGTGATCGCCGGGGGCGACAGGAGCTGTCTCGCAGACAATGAGCTCTTTGTCGCGTGGGTATCGTCAGGGAGAAGCGGCGGAGTCGCGCGCGCACGAACAAGGTGCGATTACGTCGCCGCGGCAATACGGAATCTATAGGATCGTCGGAGCTGCGTGCGAGATGCGCGAGGGTGGTGTTGCTGTCGCGCAATGCTCCGAGGGCGATGTGGAGGAGATGAGGAGCAAAGGTTGCTGCAAGGTGCACGTTCGGTGTTCGGCAACAGCAGCCTTAGGTCTTGGCCATGTGGCTGGTGCTGGCGATGTCACTGTCAGGCACAGGACAACATTGTGCTTGCACTCAACACTCTCGACGTTGACTTTACTGGTAGCGGATTACCCTTGGTCGCTTTACGTATTCTGGTATTTCAAAATCCGGCAAAATCAGCTTCTGCATCCCAATAATCGGCGCATTTCCAAGTCAGCCATCTGGCGCGTACGAGACCTCGACACGCGCAGGCAGGATGAATTCCCAAATACAGCTTCCACGGCCAAATGGTGGACCTTCGAACTTCGGTGCGACACCATCAACACGGCGGAACGAGGTCCGCATGCCACGCTTCTTCAAGCGCCTGTTCAAGTTTCCACAGATGGACTTCGAAATGGCCATATGGGAGATCATGAGCTTGATAATAGCACCGAAGAAGGTGTTCAGGCAAATATACTATCATGTATGGCAATTCACTTGATCCGAGCGCCTTCCTGAAGCTGATGTATGTAGAAACAAACCACAAAAACCTACCATCGACCAGATCCGTCCTTTACGTACCTACTCTCGTTCTTCCTCACACTGACCTCTCTCGCATGGGGGTTCGCATACGCAGATGGCTTCACGCAAACGCTACACATTACACTGGTCTTTATCTTCGTACACTTTCTACTACTGTCGTTGATCACAGCGACATTATTCTATTTCCTGGTCGGTCGGTTGCTGGGTCCCGGAAACTCCATGCTTCCTGGTCGGAGAAGAGGGCTGTACAACTTGGAAGGTGGCGAGGGTAAAGAAGAGCTGGAGTTTGGATACTGCTGGGATGTGTCAATACGCGCATTTGTACCGGTTTGGGCGTTCCTATACATGGTACAGTTCCTGTGCATGCCACTTGTGGGAACGAACCATTGGTGAGTGTCTGGAGACCCGCCTAGCATTGCTAGTCACTGATCAAATACACGTAGGGTCTCACTGCTTCTTGGGAATACCCTTTACGTCTTTGCGCTTACCTACTACTTCATCATCACCTTCCTCGGCTACAACGCGCTACCATTTTTGCATCACACAGAGCTTTTGCTTGTGCCTGTCGCAGTAACTACGATCTTATGGTTTGCGTCACTGTTCGGTTTCAACATGGCAAAGCACTTTGCGCCAGTCTTGTGGGCAGGTGCTAGGCTGCGAAAGACAGTAGGCTAAGCACGTATCTCAGGAGAAGGCTGTGAAGAGCATTCGCCATATGAATTTAAAAAAAAAAAAAAAAAAAAAAAGGAATCGGCTAGCCTCTTAGCGATTTATCGCATCTCGCACGGCGTTTGTGCACAGCGACTTTGGCAATATTTGTTCACCTGCAAGCACGTACTTGCCGAGGTTGAGATTGATCTACTGAGCGCTCCGTGAGTATTGATTCGGCGACTGACGTCACAGCATCCAAATTATAGTCGACACAAACGTGCTCTTCAGAAGGTAACGCCGTGTCTTCCAGCATCCTTCCCTTCAGCAATATCTTTTCGTTACTTTGAACTCGAGCCACTTTCAAACAACAGGCTCACAGACGATCTTCATCATGGTACTAACAGCCCATCACCTCGGGATCTCCCAAAGCGAGCGCATCCTCTTCCTCTGCGAAGAACTAGCAATCGACTATAAGATCATCCACCATACGCGCGACCCAATCGCAGCTCCAGAATCCCTCAAGAGCGTTCCTGGGAATTCCACTGGCAAAGCACCCTTCATCGAGGATCCAGAAGCCGGTGTCACACTGTCTGAAAGCGCCGCAATCTGCGACTACATCCTTGCCAAGAGCGCCTCAGGGGAGTACGGAAGCCAGACCCGCGAAAAGAGGCTTGCGAAGTCGTATGGTGAGCCTGGTTACGTCGACTTCATTTACTGGTATCACTTCTCGAACGGCACGTTGCAGGCGCTCATGAATCGCTTCACGTTCTTCGAGATTGGGCAGATTCCCGAGGACAATATGGCACAGAAGTTCTCCATACATGGTCTGCATGAGACGCTCAGGGTCGTGGATGAGCGGTTGAAGAATAACAAGTGGCTCGCTGGAGAGGACTTTACTGTTGCAGACATCATGAGTGTGTACTCGCTTACGTCGAAACGGTATTTCGGTCCGCTTGTGAGCTTCGAGAAGTATCCGAATATCGTGCGATACTTGAAGGATATCGGAGACCGACCGGCGTATAAGAGAGCCATGGAAAAGGGAGATCCAGAGATGAGGTTGCTGTTGGGCGCGGAACCACCGGGGAGGACACTGATTCAGGCTGGTGGTGTCAAGTCGGACTTTTGGAGGAAGAAAAGCAACATATAGCTGAAACAACCTACGTGCGAATACTACACAAGCGAAGCATTGGGATCGCTTCATTCTCGGGCTATCTAGGCCGCGGTAGGCACCTGCTGCGTGCTTTCCACACTCTGATTGCTCTCTTGCACCTTTCGTAATCGCTCCTCCTCCTCTTTCTTCATCCTCTCTTGGATCCTCACCCGCTCAGGCACGATTCTCTGCCTCTCGGCAGAGATTTTCCACCCATCAAGCCTTTCTTTGCCCAACGCGGCCAGGGTCTTCTTCTCAACTGCACTGTAGTTCCCATCCTCGCGATCAAACACGAAGGGCTCCTTGACCGAAACAGGCGGATTTGTAATGACCCTCACCTTCCTCAGCATGTTGTTCGACGCACTATGCATCATCAGTGGATGCAGCAAAAAGACATCGCCCACCACACCAGTAACCTCGACGAAAGCCTCATCGGGCATCGACTTGGCCAGCTCGATATACCACTCTAAGCCCTTCTCTTGCGTGAACTGAGGATTCTCATTCCTAGGTGTCATCCTCGGGCTTACGCCCTCAGGATTCCCATACAAGTGTTTTGCCACGTGCGGGATCGCTGCAGGACAGATCATCGTGCCACCACCTCCCGGTACAATGTCTGTCCACAGCGGGATGACAAGCAGCGCCTGCTCCGGCGAATCGAGATAATGCACGAAGAAGTCGCCATCGACATGCCAGTTATCAAGCTCTTGCGGCTTCACCAACTTGTTGTGCTTCTCAGGTGTCCCGAGGTTAACGATGAAACTGTCCTTCCAGTACCCTACTTCTGAGTCCACATCGACTCTCTCGCTGCCGCCGACAAGGCCGCAGATTCCACCCCAGGCACGCGGTGCGAAGGATGAGACCTGAAATTCTTTCCAGTGAGGCATGTTGGTGCGCTCAGTGTGCCTGTTGGAGATGAGTAGCCGCGGGAAGAGCGATGTCAAGATGGAATACACACCATGTTGTCATGTCATTCGGATCCATGCCCAAACGAGTCCATAATGTGGACTGCAGGTCGTCTGCCTGCGCTTTCGTGAAGCAGTTGATCAGCTTCAACCATCCATTTTGAACAAAGAAGTCAATTTGCTCCTGCGTGAGCTGATACTGCTTTTCCGCGTCTGCCATTTTGGATTCTCAATTCCACAAAATCACACTTAGAAGATATCTTGAAGCACAAAGCTGAAGAGAGGCGATTGTCTATAAGTATGAGTGTATTCAAGCCTTTTGTCGTCGCACTACCTTCAGCTTGCATCGATAGGCCGTCCAACTACGGCTGTTCGTCCCTTTTAGCCGGTGGACGGAGCTGCACACCTCCACGTGGAGGACGCCGCATGCTGCGGGTTGTCCAATTGCGGCATTCTGTGGGGAATACCATGACGACGTCGCTGCGTCGGCGGGGCTCGAAGTCGCTGGTTTTAAGGTTCAAGGGCGCTGTTGTGGTGGTGGAAGGGCGCTGCTCAAGTACACGGCGAGAACGCCGTAGGGTTTGTCAGCGTGAACCGGGTATTTGGGTGAGGTACATATTGGGTCGGAGGTAAAATCGTAGATACACGTTGCAGTACTTTGCGTCGTTACTATATACATTCAGACTAGTGTCTGAGTAGTCGTTATATCGTGAATGGGTTCATATATACAAGTTTCGCACCCAGTCATTCATCAATCCCATTAGCGACAGGCTTAGTATCCGGGCCACCAAACGTAGTTGTTGGTCTCCTCGGGCGTGTCGAAGACGAGCTCGGAGCTGGAGTTGACAGGACGGTCAGGGAAGACATTCGTGCTGATCTCCCAGGTCCTGAGGTTTGAGACTTGGACACTGGAGTTGTCACCAACATAGATACCGTAGTTGACACTGTCGAGGCGGGCGGGATAGATGCGAGTTGTCAACCAGAAGCGGTCCTGACTACTGTTAGATGATGCACACTTTGTGAGCAATGGTCAGACTTACGTTGATGTAGACTTCGACGAGCGAACCGTCGATAAAGATGTCCATGTGCAACGATTCAGTGGTGCCGTTGGAGAAGGTGTAAGGGTAGAAGTAGCCGAGCATAGTGTAGTTGGCGTACTCATTGATTGTCGAAGAGTGGGAGCGGTCGGCGTTGATGGTGTAGTTTGAGGGGTCATAGTAGATGTGAGTGTACTCCTCGCCGTTCGAGCTGGCAGCAATAGTCACGCCGGCAGGTCCGGTGCAGTTGCTCAGAGTGACAGCAAGCTCCATGTGAGCGCTGCCTTCTCCGATTTGCATACTCTCGGTCCAGTTAGATATAGTATCGATGGTGCGCTCTTCGCCACGAAGAGCTTCAACCACGTCAGGCAGAGGGCGAGCACCAAGAGTGTAACCGGTGAAGGTGCCGTTGGCATGCTCAGTAACGCGAGTGTTACCCTTTGTTGTCAAGCCGCCATCAGCATTCACAAGATCACGCGTCTTAATGACGTACATCTCACGAGGGAGAGCCATGGCACCCTGGTAACCGTTCTGGAGGATGCCAAAGCCGTTGTTCTCCTCAGTGGCCCAGCCCAATTGGACACGACGGTTGTTCTTGGTGTCGTTGAAGCTGGTGACGGCGTAGAGGAGACCAGAGTCGATGACACCACCAGAGACAGGAGTGAATTCGGCAGATCCATTCTCGCGCCTGGTGACCTGGCCCTCATTCCACAGACCCCACTGAGCACGAGGGTGCCAGGTAAGGTTGCCGCCCTCAGTACCCATGAGAACGTAGTAGTGAATATCGTTGTCCTCGTCGGGCAGAGAGAAGAAGTTGGAGACCTCAAAGTTGAAACCATAGGTACCGGTCTCGACCAGTGAACCAAGTGTCTGGTTAGGCTTGGGCTCCCAGAGAGCACCAAGGAAAGTCCAATCAGTCAAGTTGGACTGAGGAGCAGAGTAGAAAGGAATTCGGCCGCCGCCGTTCGCGCCTTTGATACCAGAACCGAGGACCATATACCAGTGAGGCTCTTCCTGTCCGAGGATAGCATCCATCTCGGGCCAGGGCTCGACGAAAGGATCGCGCCAGCCAGTAACGTTCCAGCCTTCGGGGTGTTCCGAGATGATAGGGTTGCCCTCGTACTGCTCCCAAGTCTCACCGCTGTCGTGGGATATAACAATGGCCTGCTTCTCCGTACCGTTGATATACGGAATAGCCCAGTTGGTAGGAAGGTACTGAACCGCTGTGTAGAACGCGATAAGAGTGCCATCCTGACCACCTGTAAGGTTGTATGGCTGTGCGGTACCTGAGAAAATACCCAGGCCATAGTAGGAGCTGTTCCTGGACGTAGGGTCGGGTCCTGTGCCGACAGACTGTGCCTGAGCGTTCTCCCAGCCTCCAGCGTCAGTCCATGTCACCATATCCTTGGATGTGGCGTGACTAAGCGCGTTAGTGTAAGCTTATTTGGTATCTCGATGTTCACATACCCCCATGATATATTGCCCCAGTTGACGTGATTGGGGTGGAACTGGTATTGGATGTGATATGTTTCCGTAGTCGGATCGTACATCATACCACATGGGTCCTAGAGACTCTCAGGATCTTGTTGGCTCTGGATTGATGGATAGACTTACGTTCATCCAGCCAGCAGGCGAGATGAAGTGGTAGGTAGGCCGCCACCTGTTGAACAGGGTGTTGTTGCCCATGTCTGATATCATGTCCGCGGTGAGGATATCGGGACCAAGGTTTGGTGCCGTGGTGTTGTAATCAGAGCTTGAGTTCTGCGCAAGGGCAGACCCGAGCACGTAGCTCAATACAGCAATTGACCAATGCATTGTCTTTAAGGTTGGAATGAAGACGGGCTTAAAGCTGACGATCTACAAGATGGGTGCTCGAAGAGCTTTATGTAGTCGTTCTTGTGTCCGAAGCAGGATCTTCCTGATGAGAGCAGACACGCATCATGCCCCAAGAAAGAGCTTGGACGCCGACCACCTGGGCTTGGGCTTTGCTCATTGTAGACGCGTAGCTGGGGCCGGGGATGCAGTAGCTTGTCATAGACCGTATAGATCCCCACGAACCCCTCATGCACCCCACAACGGATACAAGCGTTGGCGTACATCATTGTTCTGGAACGCGTATAGGAAGGCTCATGTTCAGCCTCTCGAGCCTGCGATCGCGGGCTGCTCATGGATGGCGCGGTCTTAGCAGGCTTTCTAGGAACGGAGATCTCTCCGTGAAGGTTCAAGTGTGCCACCCCATGGGCAAAGGACGCAACGGCGTCAACGAAGATTTTTCAACAAATCGCCCGAGTTGAGGCCATCGTAAGAAGCTTGCCGCCATAATTACCGTAGAGGGCCCAGCGCTGAATCATGAGGCTCAATTGCGGACGTGCACACACCATCGTGAACCTCCCGAGAGCGCAACACATGACCGATAATCCTCCCGAGGGCGCACGAACCAGCGTAGGCGCAAGCTGTTACTCACATCAACAGCTGCCGGCAGATGCAGGGTTGACAAAGACAGCTGTCTGGACCTGCACAAGACGGAGCATGGCTGCGGACATGATCTCAAGTGGAGATCTTCGAGAAAGTTCTCCGCAGTGAGGCTCCAGCGGGAGAGCTCTGTCGTTGGATCTGTTCGACGGTCCAGGCTTGGAGATTTTCTGGGGGATTGCGGAGGTCCGCAGTGGCTGATGTCATCTATCGTTATCTTCACGTGAGATAGAGCTCGAAACGTGGCAGCTTGCTCCAACACCAATGACGATCATTGACTGCCGACGACAACGCGTTCTTTCACAACAGCAAACAGCAATGATAACCATTCCTTGATCTACTTGACACCGAGTCAATACACCATGGGTCGCCTTAAGCTCTACGTAACGGTATAGTAACCACAGTGAGAGTACGACTTCTTTTGTTAACACTTGCAGGGCTCGGCCGTTATGGCCAACATCGTGCTCGCACGCGCCTATTACGAGCGTCCGAATTTCTACTCAGCTGCCGTGTATATCTCACAGAGCACCGGCTCTTTGATGTTCCTGGTCAACTTGATGCTCATTGTAGCGGCAAGCTTTGGCTATGGACTTCAGCGCCTCTTTTATGGCCCACTCCGACCTATCGAGACCGAGCAGCTGTACGACAAAGCGTGGTTTGCAGTCAGTGAGACCCTGCTCGCAATGACTATCTTTAGAGACGATATCGGCTTGTGGTTCTTTACCATGTTCCTTTGCCTCCTCGCTGGCAAGGTGTGGCAGTGGATTGGAGAGGGAAGGGTCGAGTTTCTCGAACAGCAACCACCAGCGAACCCACGACTCTTCCACGCAAGGCTCGCCAGCTCTCTGCTGCTTTCCGTCTTTTTCGATGTCTACATGACGCAGTACTGTGTGTCCTCGATCCTCTCAGCAGCTCGGCCAGGCGTCATGGTCATGTTTGGCTTTGAATACGTCCTCCTCGCAATCGCATCAATATCCACACTTATGCGCTACGGTCTATCTCTCGTCGAGATTGTTATCACACAACACCAGGAGAAGGCGAGAGATGAGGCTCGGAGAGTCGCAAGGGAACAAGCTCGCCAACAAGCTGCGGCTGAAGGCGCGGACGCTCCTTCTGATGAAGAGGGAGATTACGATGACGATGAAGCTGATGTTCCTGGGTGGGAGGAAAAAGGCCGCTGGGTGTTCTATCTGGATCTCGCCACCGACTTCGTCAAGGCCTCAGTCTACATGGGGTTCTTCATGGTCCTTATGACATTCTACGGAATACCCATTCACATTATGCGGGATTTGTTCATGTCTGTTCGCTCACTCATCAAGCGCATCAACGATTTCATTCAATACCGCAACGCGACTCGCGACATGAATACTCGCTACCCGGATGCGACTGGAGACGACTTGAGCCGCGAGAACATCTGCATTGTGTGTCGGGAGGAGATGCGACCTTGGATTCCACCTAATGCTGAAGGTGCGCAAGCAGGACGGAGAGTGGACGAGCGGCAACGGCCAAAGAAGCTACCGTGTGGGCACATCCTGCATTTTAGTTGCCTAAGGAGCTGGCTCGAGCGACAGCAAGTATGTCCAACATGTCGACGACCTGTATTGGGAGACGCTACACCACAGCCAGCTCAAGCCAACAACCAAGCGAATCCAGCTGCAGCAAACCTACCGAATCAGCCCAATGCGCCGTTCCAGGGTGGTCTGCGAGGTTTCCTGCCAGGCAATGCGCAGCAACCTCCAGCGAATCACGTGCAACCCGGTGCACCAGCGCAGCAAGGTGCGCAGCCGAATCGGCCGAATGGCAACATGCGCGTTTTCAACTTTGGACCATTTCGACTTGCGCTTGGAAACCTCCGCCTACCCGCTGAGCAAGCTGGCAACGCCAACAACGTGAGGAACGCCATTGATCAGCTGCGCCAACAGGCTGTAGTAGGGCAAGTCCCTCAAGCACCGACTCAGTTGCCAGCAGGACAGTTTCCAGCACAAGCGCAGCTCTCCAACGCTATGCCTATGATTCCAACGGATCAGGTGGGCGCAGCTCTCGCGCAGCAACCTAACGACATCCGCTACGATATACTGCGCATTCAGCAGCACATAATCCAGCAACTTCGCCAATTGAACGTACAGAACGAGCAGTTAGAGGTGACGTCAAGACTTCTCGTCGAGCTTAACCGCCTCAACGCTCTCTCGGCGACCAGTCAGCAAGCAAGTGGTGTTACACCCATGGAGGCGCAAAGTATGAGCTCGTTCGCTCCGCAAGCATACTTTGCTAGGGATCAAGTCTTGAGGCAGGGCGATGCTGGGATGCCTGAGGGACTGACCCTCCCGGAAGGTTGGACATTGCGTCCCATGGCATTGGCAGCGCAATCAGCTTCTGTGAGCGCTCCGGCTCCATCGTTGCTGCCATCACAGTCGACGTTGCAACTTGCAAGTCCAGCATCGGTGGTCGAATCCGCTCCTGTGGTCACAGAAGTTCGACCAGTGCTGGCTCAATCACAGGCAGACTCAACACCAGTGCAGCCTGCACCTTCTGGGACCACGACAGCCACAGCTCCGACTACGAGCTCATCGCCTAGACCAGCCGCACCCAACTCACTCGAATCGAGCTGGAGCTTTGGCGACCTCCCCGAGCGGAATGAGGCGGAAGGCTCGAGCTCCGCGGTCGCAGGAAGCAACCTAGAAGGGCAGAGCGTCACAAAACGGGCAGTCACGGTGGAAGACGCAGACGACAACGAACAATAGAGATACATGACCATTGCATTGCATAGCGTGGCGTTTGGATTTTGAAGCAGCAACGAGTGAGCGATGCGCCTCGGTAACATAGTACATAGATACCCACAAATGGTGTTGTAGCAACATGTACGCTCGGTCCTCCGATTCGATCCCCACGTGCTGCAAAGTGAAGCACAACTGCCCAACCACCTCAATATTCGCTGTTCGTAGAGTTTTATGCGCGACGCTGCAACTCTATCTTCTTGCCCACTCATGTACTTCCAGCCTCGCAGAAGCCCACTTTATTGCAATCCACTCGACAACGCTCATGTTGTCTCACCGCATGGGCTTCGTGCGGAGAGCATGCGGTGGTCGGCCCTAGTCCATTAATTTGCAGGGGTAGCGGCGACGTGTCAGCCACTAGGATTCAAAATCACGTCCAAGACACGGCCTCGAGGCGGCTACATGCGTCCACGAGTAGTGTCCGCGCAGCACAAGTTTGAAACGGTGCGAGCGTGAAAGGTAACACCCAGTCAAAGATGCAGGAACAGTAGGGAGGTGAAATCGCGCTGGAGCTATCTGAGCCGGGATGAAGCTCACGGATAAGTGACCAGGCCCGCCTGGTCTTTGGCGCGGTTTTGGGATGACTCTTTTACACTCGCTAGTACCTCGACAATAGAGCAGCTACACATTCGAAATTCCCTTTGGTTTCGAACTTGTACTTTATTTCTTCCTGCCAATGCATTCAACAGCGATCTGAAATCATGGCGGTGCGAACACAAGAGAAGCCTCACAAGGCTGAGGATGAGGGCGATGTCTCACACTGCGTACACAACCTAATAGAAGCATTCACAAATGGACTCAACATATTCAAGCGCTTGCGCGAAAGAAGAAGAAAACACAAAGCTCGTAAAGAGATTCAAGCCCCAGAGCCCATCAACAGTGCAGAGCTTCAACTGTCCAACTCATTGCGCAGGGGCCCACAAGACCTGGCGGAGAGGTATGAAGAGTGCTATGGACAGAAAGGCATGGGGTCCAGATTCGCCAAGGGTGACTGTAAGTGTAGTTGTCGTTATCGCATACTTCAATCAGTGCTGATCGAAAGCAGCCATTGCCCAT
This sequence comes from Didymella pinodella, assembly GCA_039634465.1. Taxonomy (NCBI): domain Eukaryota; kingdom Fungi; phylum Ascomycota; class Dothideomycetes; order Pleosporales; family Didymellaceae; genus Didymella; species Didymella pinodella. The sequence continues at coordinate 2,286,484 of CP113347.1, read as the reverse complement.
GCGTCTCTTGCCGAAATCTTGATGAGGCTCAACACAGGCCTCGTTGGCATCATCACCGCTTTTTTGCATCACGAACAAAAGGGCGTTCATGGCCACATGAAGATGAACTACAAATCTTTGACAGATCTGTCCGAGGCATCACGACGAGATGCACTGACAAGTATGAGCCAATTATATCAGCGACTGAGCCAGTCGCAACTGCAAATTCATCCTGCCCTCAGAACCAATGCACCACAATATGCAGAGTCGTCAGGCAACAGCTCCGACTCCAGCAAAGACACTAGGAAGTCCACCGCATCGAAGCGCCGCCCAAGCGGCTCCCACGTGACGAAGATGGCCACGAAGAGCTCCAGTCAGCCTCAGCTTTGCATGGTTAGGTCCAAGTCTAGAAACACCACGAGGAGAGACAGCACGTCCAAGAGCAGCACTTCAAAGCCTAGCTCGAAGCCGAACTCACCCCACGCATCGCCATACACTTCACCTTTGCAATCGCCAGTCCCTGAGTACGCAGTGCTAGACCCCATGATCTTTAACAGGCCAGACACAAAGACCGCTGCTTATGCACGTGGCGCGTACACAGACGCCCCACCCTCGCGGCCCCAACTTGACCGTAGACGCGTTGACTCGCTCGATGTCGTTCGTCCAGCAGCATGGTCACCGTATGTGCAACCATACGACTACTTCAGCTTCATGCCCGAGCACAACAATCAGCCGATCCCCAAGCTTCCAGACTTCACTTCAACACCAAGGAGATCCTCGACATCAACACCCAAACCATCAACATCATCCCCTAAGAAACACGAATCTTCGAAGAGACAACAACCACCGCCCGTTCCCACGAAGCCGTCCGCACTTAGCAACACCAAACTCGAAGCCATGTCCGTTGCATCCGCAATCCCATCGCCACTGCGCCCAACGCCGCCATCCGGCATCCCAGCGCCCGTTAAAAGGAGACTAGATAAATTAACACCGAGTTCATACACTTTTGCCAGCGACAGCACGAAATTGGGTGAGATCCCGGAGACGAGGTGGGCGAAGCCATGGGATTATGAGAGGGCAGAGATGCTGAATAATATGGCGGCTGCGGCCGCGAAGGTCAGGGTGCCGAGCCCGGCGCAGGAAGACAAGGGTAGGAGTAAAGAGAAAGAGAGGGAGAAGAAGGGTTTGAAGTTTTGGAAAAGAGGCGAGACTGCTTAGACAAAGCAGTCTGACTTAGTGCTCTTGAGATGACTTTTTGCAGGCGTCGGCGTTTGTCTTCACTTGAACTCTGGACATTCAGTGTTGTGTTCTCATGTTTTGTTTTGCTTGTTGGCGCAGACGGTTTACGACTTTCATGATTGACGATTTAACGGCCTGTGGCATTAGCGTTTTATACCCGCATTGTTGAAGCAAGCGTTCTAGCATATTTGTGTGTATATCAATAGTAGTTTGACTCTTGACCCGTCCCTTCCCAGAGCTAGTCAGGTCTGCTGCCATAATCCTCCATCCCTTCTAGCCATCACAACACCCAGCTCATTAAGCTTGCAATGGCTATGCATCTTTGACCTCCAACTAAACCCTCCGAGCCTGCCGAAACAAACACTCAGACCTGCAATATACTCCACATCATTTGCAACCTTAATATGCCACTGATTCCTCCTTCCCTCTCCCCAGTAGCACTCCCTACCCTTGTTCGTTTTGAGTTTGATAGCCTTGAAGTCCTCATCGACATGGATCTCTGTGACTTCCTCACCTCCAGCGCCGTCAACTTTAAAGTGCAACATCTGCTTCTCATCGAAAGGCTCGAATCTGCCTGCAAGATTCAGATCGCTCGGGTTCAGCGGCTCCACTCGCTTGCCATCTTCATCAACCCACTTCTTATCATTCAACCAAACCTCTTCCATCCACTCTGGTGCTTGATAAGGTACAGGGCCGAATGTTCCTATGTGTTCTTCCCTGAGCTCTTCCTCACCTCTTCCATTCTCCCGATAATATGTGAAGCCTAGTAGATCAGGATTGGGCCACCGTTCGGTACCGCTGCTGGTATATCCTCCCACAATACTGAATGCAGATATGCGGCGTACTTCTCTGAGTGCTTCGGGAGTCTTGCTCCAGAGAAGAATGTGGTGTGGGAGCATGGCAGCTGGCAGGTCCCCGGCATCGTATCTTACATTACCGGACGTGAAGGAATGCAGATTGTAGAATTTGTTATGCCAGATTGGGCTAGATGGTGAGGAACCAGAGCCTGCATAGAGGCTCAACGCAGAAGTGCCCCAAAGCATTGTTTGAGCACGTTTGTAGGACGGTTTGGGAGCATGTAGATTCTGCTCCGGGTGGTGCGATTGTAGAAGGCCGAGGCGAGAGATCACGCCGTTCTAATATCAGGCGTCAGCGATATTAGGCCCCAGATTGGCACCTTGGGGTGTCTAGTTTATGGTGGCTTACTGTATCAATTTGGCCGGTGAGTCCGATAAGGTACATGTTTGGTAGGACGAGAAAAGTACGTGTATTGACGCCATGGTCTTCAACAACCTTAGATCGTCCCGAAGTCAAGATGATCTGAAAATTTTAGTAGCATTCCAGGATTGGAGGGATCTTGATCTGCTCACCTCCATGCCATAAATGTAGCTTTGTCCGACTGCACTTTCCCTGTGAGACAAGGATGTGCTGTAGTGCCTCCGATCTATACTTTCTTCGAACATGTTACAGTTCTTCAGTGATACTATAATCTCTTGAATCCACTCGTGTGCATCGATATGCAACTGTAGGCCTGGCCGGCCTTCGGTGCTTCCAAACACCCTCTGAACGGCATCAAAGGTGACTGAGACGCCCACTAATGCGCTATTGTTGTTCCAGTACGTGTCAAGAACGCAGGCGCGATGCCCGATTTCATGCCACGAGCAGATAAACTGCGCAGACACGGTGGTAGCTCCCTTCAGCAAGGGATAGCTTACGATAGGCATGTGGAAGCTTCCTGCACGGTTGAGCAGAGCTTTCGCCTCTTCATTCTCTGGCTCTGAATATGAGAGAGGAACGACCTTGTGTCTGTACATAGGCAGAAGAGGCTGGCATGCCTCCCAGATGCGGCGGCGATTGGCGATACCCATGAAGGGCCCGTCAATCCCATACTCGGGATCTGTGACCTTGTTGATCCAGACAAAGAGACCTTTGTAATTGAAGGTCTTGGGCAAGGCCGCGTTTTTGAACAGGACTTCTAGCTCCCAGAACCATGGTGTGATACGTAAGCGTAGCATGTGCTTCCAGAATGCCACGTTACGAGTCGTCGCCAGGACGTGAGTCGATGCGTTCATGAGAGCCAGCATATCGTCGGTGTGAACATGCTCGAATATATCCAGTAGAACGTCGTAAGGTATGAGGTGCCATGGATCGTGTCGGACTTGACTAAATGAAGAAAATGACGCAGTGTCTCTCTCGAACAAACTTGCTGGCAGCATGCTCTGTAGCACATCTTCAAATCCAAGCCGAGGTCCAGGATCACAGACTGAGAACTCCTCGCCCGGTATGCAGTCCCAGAATTGGTCTGCACCATTGATACCCCCATAGGGTAACTTCAAGCCCCTGTCGTGACCATGAGCTGTCATGACGGCATAGAGAACATTCTTGTCAATGACTTGATACTTCTCGTAGCCAAGAACTTTTGCTAGTATCTTGTAGCACTCCTCATGAAAAGGAAAACAAGGTATCTCGTCCGGGTTGTAGGCGTGGTAGCAAGGCAGATCACCCTCGTGGTTGTCATTTGGATCTCGACCTGGTATCCTGACCGAGAAGCTGCCATAGTCATCATAGCGGCCACGACCAGAAATGAAAGCCTTGGTCATACCAGAAGCATCAGGGTTGAATGCAAGGACGCGACTGCGGTTGAGCCATCTGATATCGTCAGCTTGCAGCTTCTCGGGGTCGTAGGCGTGCCTTTCCTCGTAGGAGCCCATGCTGCTTGTGTCGGTATCCCTGTATCTCGACTCGTAAGGATTAAAGCTCTCGTAAATCGAGAGCTCAGACCATTGAGACCAAGAATCGGGATCCCGAAGTGTACGCGGATCGGGCGATGGTGTACGTAGACGGACGTCCGCGATCACCCCAGGGTAGAAGTCTGTGTCCGTGCTACGGAGGGACTCGCTGTCAGATGAGGAAGCAGAAACTTCATAAGCATCGTCCATCTCATCGTCCTCACTTTCATCATCGGTGTCACCCCAGCTGGGTTCCACTGGCTTTGCGAAAGGATTAGGTACGTCCGGTTTCTTTTCGTCCTCAATTTCGTCTTCATCCTCTATCTGATCGTCTTCATCATCGTCATCGTCATCATCATCATCTTCATCTTCGGTGTCGCTCGCTTCGCCTGCCTTTTGCTTGTTTCTTGTCATCATTTCCTTTGCGACTTCCTTCCTTCGCTTTCGGAGAGCTTTTGGTTCCCTAGAACCAAAGGTTACTGCGCCAATATTAAGTGGACCGCTGCATAAAGCGCAGTAGGCATCGTAGCCCATGTTTGAACGAGTAGCCAGAGTAATTCAATTGCGCAGGGTGTGATTGCTATGGCAGTAATGCAGTGCCTCTTGACAAGATATTTGAGTATTCCCGGATTAGGGGTGGAATTAGGCAGGCACCAGAAAGGGCAACGCGTGCTTGGTAGCCTTGATTCTGCCTGCGGCATTGGCTAGACCCGAGAGTCTGGACGGTGGAAGCCTTGCCGAAGGCCATTTGCCACCTCGCTTCTGAGGCGCGACACCAATGAAGTATCTCTACTGCGAATATTGTGCTCAGATTGTCTTGATGGAAGCATCAATCCGCTTCTGGTGTTGGTGTTGGTGGATTGCCTTCATGAGGGGGTTTGCCCCGCCTTGATCCGGCATAGCAACAGCGATGAACATCAGCCGCAGCCAGTGACTTCCTGTAATCAACAACCAGATACGCATTGTAAGTCTCTCGCGAGTGTTTATGATGTCATTAACAGCTATCAAATGGGGGTATAAAGCGCGAATAAGTCCAACAACGTCTTGCTATCACTGTTTCTTCGGCTTCGGCGCCTGGTAATTAGGCCTGCTCGCAGGAAGCGTCCGTGTGCAATCCCTCAAATCCTTGAAGTTTGTCACGCCATTCAAGCTCATCCTGATGTATGCCTTCGCATAGTCCTCGTTCCAGTGAGGCTGGTCGCCGACGAACGACTTCCACTCATCGCTGACCTTGGGATGCACGCTGAGCACCTTATCGGAAGGCAGCACGAAGATATTGTCGTTGGGCTTGGTCGCCTGGTTCAACGTGTCGTTATAGAAGTTAACGTCCCACACGCCCACACTAGTGTCGAGGGGCTTCTCGGCCTGCTTGACGTCGACAAATCGTTGCCTTGCTGTGGCGTGGGCGCCGACGAGGGCGGCGAGATCGTGAGCGGAAAATCCCTTGGCTCCGAAAAGAGCGATGAGGTTATCAGCGCTGTCATGCACGTCTGGCATCAGGCCAGTCGGTGCAGCTTGTGTTGCATCTCTGCGACCGACGAATGTTCGGATGCGAGGTCCCTTTGGGCAGGAAGTGGTGGCGTGATTGTGTGCATACTGAACAAGGTCTGCGTATCCAATCTTGTATTTCGACTGCACCCCCTTAAGAACTTGGCGGATGCCTTGAAGTCCGTTGTTTTCGTCTCGAGTTTCCTCGCCGAAGTCCATCAGAAGGGATCCATCCGCACCACCATAGGCGGACGACTTATCCCAGGAACCGGCATCGTGGAAACCGAATCGTATTGCGGCACGGGCATTGTCGTTGCACTGACCATCTGCCTGTACGAATAATTTTGTGAGTTCTGCAGACACATCATACCCTTCGGATGTTGTCAGTGATAAGTTGAGGAGGAGGACTTTTGCAAACGTACATGTGCAGCAGGAATCAATGGTTGATAAGCAGACAATTGGTTTGTTCGACTTGTCGTTGTCGATTCCAGACTTTACACCAGCGAGCACATCCTTGATGAGCTTTGCGAGTTCTGGAAGTACTCCTTTCAGGAGATCATCGATCAATCCCGGTGCTGCCTCTCGTTGTTCCAGTGGACTGGCAAAGGCGAGTAAGGTGAGAGGGAGGAAGGCCAATGCGAGGATGAGCTTGCGAAGCATATTGAATGATCGAACAGCAATTCGAATGCTCGAAAGACACTTGTTGTTATCGACAAATTGAGACGAGAGTGAGCTGGTTGTCTCAAGCTGGGCACCGAGCTGTGCCTTATACGTTTCTCCGCCTTTGAGATCCAGTCTTCCCCTCGATATGATTCTCCACAGAAGCCTTGCTTCGCCACTCGGGATCTCGAAGTTCGCATGGTCTCGCTCGGCAAGGTGCCTGGGTTGGCGAGGCCAAGCTTCACCAGCTCGCTTGCCCCGAAATAGTTGATACTAGATTTGCCTTTTTGAGCGCAGGACAGCAGACGAGTCCACTGGACAGGATCTACCAGTCAGCTAGAAGCGATCTGATAGTCAGGAAGAGACCGGTCGAGTACGTACGAGTCGGGGATCTGCTGCTGTCGCGTGGGCTGGCCCAAGCTAGCCATGACTTACCCGAGCAACGGGCTCCTCAGCCTCCTCCAGAACAGCAAGCAATAAAGAATCTGTACGGTTACTGTCCGGGATGTTCCCCGTCAGCCAGCGGACATTAGCGTGCAGTCTAGACGTCTTTGTAAACGCCAAAGATTGCCGGTTGGTCGGCTCCTCGAATTCCCCTCGACGAAAGCGGCACAAGGTGGAAACTTGGCTTCAGGAGCAGAAGACGTGTTGACAATGAGGCTTGCCAACTGCGACAAGTATCGCCCAGCTGCATCTTGCCAAGTGCTTGCCGTCAGCAAGACAGTCCTGCACCTTTTCGCCTTTCGACTTGCTATAAGGCGGCTTGCCCAAAACATCCAGGCTTGCTGAATCGCTTAAAACAGCATTGCCTGTAGTGTTAGCACTGCAGATCTGGTCCCTGAACGCTACCTGGGTGCCGGGACAAGATCCAGTCTGAAGATCTCTACGACAATTGGAAGTTTCCTTGTGACAGTACGATAAAAAGTTCGCCTGTACCCGTGCGTCTACCATGCATAGCAGCCGAGAGCTGTGCGCCTGGAAGGTAGTCACGGGGCTGGCGCGCAGATGTAAGCGCCAAGAGCTAGGTTGTGCGGGGAGCCGCCAATAAATCAGTGAAGCGTTCAGCCTCACCCATTCTACTTGCTCTGTACGATACTTCAAATGGGCAGGGCCAAGCACACCGATCAGATGCCAAGTCGGTAATGAAGATACCTACTATGTATACTGTACACTTTGCAGCTTTCCGGCGAGCTAATATCACCCATCAGCGGACTTGTAGGTCGTTGAGGTCATTAAGCCGCTGATTATCGTTCAACCTACATAATTGCGAACTTTGACACTCTCCAAAAGGTGAAGTCCCTGACTTTGTGTAAGCTTGGGTGTTGGTCACCTGAAGCAAGCAGTCAATAGTCTATCGGTCTGCATGTCGGACTTCGGCTTCCCTGACCCGCTCAAACGACTATACATGCAAGCAATTTGGGTGTTAGGAGCGACCCAAGTGTGTCGATGTGCCTCCAATGGACGCATAGAGCGATCGAGCCAAGTCACAAGAATGAAGTGATGTTGACGAAGCTCCGCAGCAGTAGCATGTGACAACAGTCTGTTTCTCGCCAGCTCCCTAACAACAAAGCAGAAGGTGACGAAGAGTGCGTCGGTTTGACCCAAGCGTACAGGCCGATGATATCCAAGAAAGGGACAAGATTGAAGGCGTGATTTCGTGACGCGAACGCGTCCTGAGCTCGGCCGCTAGGGCCAAATTGTTGCCACCATGGTCCGTGCGCTGCACCTGCGCGCGCTTGTACATCCACCTCGGCTTCTTGTCCATGTACACACCTGTACAACTCACCCCGCTAAGCACGTAGCTCTTCCTCTTTGATGCTCTGCTGTGCGTGCACCCACCGCCGTCATGCCGCTAGGGTTCGAGCGCCTTAACGAGCGCACCCAACGACCTAATGCCTTGATCAACTTCATTCGCACGATACCAGGGCCGACCTCGACGACCGCCGAACGAATCCTTAATCGAGTCGCTGCGATATGCTACCCTTTTATGAAGGCAAATACGATTCTGGTGCAAGCACTTGAAGAGTTTCCATACAACAATGAGTTCGTTGGCCGCAATTTCAATGCCGGCGAAGTAATACAGCTCGTACTTCGAGACCGGAATGGGCGATGGCTACCGCAACGCATGGTCGAGATGGTCATGGTACATGAGCTGGCTCATTGCAAGCAGATGAATCACTCAAAGGCATTCTGGAAGGTCAGGGACGCCTACGCAGTCGACCTGCGCGCTCTTTGGGCGAGGAACTACACCGGAGAAGGCATGTGGGGTCGAGGCAGAGGATTGGAGACCGGCAATGATCGGACAAGCCAGGTTGATATGGGCGACGTGCCTGAGCATCTTTGTGGTGGTATTTATGGACGCAGGTCGAAGAAGAGGAAGAGAGGCAGTAAGGAGAAAGAAACACTCTCCCATGCTGAGCGAAAGCAGCGACGCATTCTGAAGAAATTCGGGGCTGGTGGCCAGTCGTTGGGTGCAGACAGCGATGCTAAGATCAAGCTTGAAGGTGGAGTGCCGAAGAAGGGCAAGCCCAGGGTAGCAGGCAGCGCTCGGGGTCGAGAACTGAGAGCCGCAGCCGCGTTAGCCCGGTTTGAACCTGCGAAGAAGGAGCCAGAAGAGCTGATTGTCAAGGAAGAAGAGACCTCAGACAGTGAGACAGATGATGAGATCAATCCGGCCGGTGCAGCATACGACGTCGATGGGTCGAAGCTCATTGATGATAAGGGTCACACTCTAGTCAAGATTTGTGAAGACGAAGACGACAAGGAAGGCAACGCGCGAAGAGAGATGGACGAGATCCACAACATCACGCCTCAAGAGATGCCTGTCTCCTTGGTAAGCCCACTACCTAAAGCCAAGGAGCAGAACCTGCGTCCCGATCAATCGCCAGCAGAAGATGAAGACTCATCTTTAGCACCTGTTGTGTATCTTGATGAAGCCTGGGAAAGACATTCGGAGGAATGCTCAGGCGCTACGGTTACTATGCTACCGAGCAAGCCCCCAGCCAAGCCGGTCTCGTGTAAAGTCTGTTCTCTTACGAACGAGCCCGGATCCTTGACCTGCGCTGCCTGCGCGAACGTGCTCAGGCCAGACCTTGTCGATCACTGGAAGTGCGAGAACGAACCTTGCAGAGGAAGTCTCTATATCAATGCCTACGATGCCGGAATGTGCGGCGCATGTGGCCATGTAAGGCTTGCATAGTGGTGCCTTGAAGGCGGTACGAATAACGACGTTCATGACGTGATACCCCATAACGCAGATCAGAGCTCCTTAATCATTGCAACAAACAGAAACTACAAACAAAGAGTCTTATCAAGTACTGCATGAAAGGTGCGACCGTGGTAGTGCCGCGTTAGCGCCGCATGTCGTCACTATCTCGGATTCAAGACTCAAGAGCATCAATGGTTGTCACCACAATCCTACTATGGTCACCTTACAAGCAATTACGCGTGTCTACGAGAACAAAACTACCATGGCTTCTTCCAGCAACATCAATGAACGCGTTCCGTGTCCTTCCAGGTTGCTTCGCCTTCCCCGCGAATTGAGAGAACTTATCTACAAGCATGCGCTTGTCCGCCATACAATACCCATCGAATGCGCTGTTGTTAGAGGTCCTGGCTATCGCAAGCACACTGGCTATCCATGTGCTTCTTCTCTTCAACTTCACGAAGCTTTTCCTCTGAATCGCAAGGTGATTCACCGCAGGACCTGGTCTCTCCCCACATACGATCTCAACGTCGACATTCAAGGCGGTACGTGGATGGAACCTAAGCGAGCCCAGATGACTTACCAGCTGGGAGCAACATGTCCAAGACCCAATCATGCACATCACAACGACGGGATTGCCTTGCAGTTATTACAGGTCTGTCGGACGATATATGACGAGGCACGGCCCCTATTCTACAAGAAGAACACATTCAGTTTCACTGGTAAATTTCCCGTCTCGACTGCGCTTGCTTATATACAGGATCTCTCTCCAACAGCACTGCCTCTTCTATCATCGATTGAAATGGTTCTGACGGAAGACAATAATATGAGAGGCACTGCTGAAGCTCACTTCCCACGTACCACCAGGTCTTCCGACTGTTTGGTGCTGCAGCATGCTTTCCACTACTTCACGGATCTTTGTGATCTGTTAGCATCGTCGGTGGCTCAGCTGCGACAGCTCCATTTGACGATCGAGTCGCAGTCTGGCTATGGAGACAGTCAGCCACAATCACTATCAGAATGCTTGACATGGGAGATCGAGAAGAGTGGCTCTCCACGGCCTTGGGTTGCCTCCTGGATCCATCCGTTGCTCAAAATCAAGAGCCTGGAGTCCATCAAAGTCTACTGGATATCTGATCGTCCAAGGCTGCATAGGATGTCAGATACGTTATCGGTAATACAACAATCGATGCTCAAGCGGACAGACCTCAAAAGAGTAGATAGCGGGGCAGGTGGTGGCGAGGTGCACAACGATTACGGTCATGAGCTCGAGTTCAGCATTCTCAAGAGCCATTGCGATCGCATAGTCACCACACTCATCTTTGACCCACGTACACGGGATCTCGTATCCGGAGACTGCTCATGCGAAAATCGGCAGACTGGTCTTGAACATATCCCAACAGGATTCCCAGGACCGATCAGTTCATTCTACAAATGTGGGAGAGCCACATGGAAAGAACACCAGGCTTCTTTCACTGGGTTCAAAGGTGCTTACACGGCGTATTGTGAACTCGTCAGTACTAGTATTTCCCACCCGGGTCGCCAGAAGTCGTCCACCTGCTCGGTTCATATCGATGACTGAGTCCCGATGACTGCTGTATATACGTGCATGCGCACAAGGTCGTGGCATCAGACTGCCAAGGCCGTAAAGCAGACACTGTCACGAGCATCCATATTTCTAGGATATCTACAATATTGTCTGTACGTTACTGAAGCCGGCTACTACTGCACCAAGCGATATAATGAAGTCAAGACATGAGGATATCGCTTAGCGTGGAGGACAACGTGCACGCGCACGCAAGCAACCGGCGTGTCGCATGGTTCGTTCGGAACAATAACCTGGGCACGAGTCGGCCAATTGCGGAGCACTCAAAGCCGACTGGTGAACAGGAATGCCGCTCTCGATCAACGCTGCGACTACTCGAGAAGTGCGACTCGAGCTTTTGGTACCGGATGATTTAGGTGTCAGTACTGCTCTGCATCCCTCGCTTACGGTCTGCATCCTGGTCTGTGAATCGTTGTCCTCAACCAGCCAGTAGGTCATCTCAAAATGGTAGCGGAATTAAAATGTTCCCATGATCCGTCGTCGCCTCCCTACAGCGGATTATGCCCCGCATACGCCAACTTAGTCTGGGAACCAAGCGCCGCTTGTGATTTGGCCGTTGAATTGAGTATGCACTACGGTTCATGCCAGTTCAGCATCAGCGCCAAGCATTCAAACATTCGAAAATCTTCCTCGCGACCTTTGCCAACGTAAGACTGCACTATGGCGGCGGGTGCGACGGGTGCCCTGTCAAAAGGTACCCTGGTAGGCATATACGAGCACGCACGCCGCATCACTCGCGAATACCGTGGAAATGTCCGCTACCCAGTCCACGAAACGTGCCGGTCCATAAGAACCCCACTAGCTAACCCAAACAGGATTGCGACAGAGCGCCTTTGGAGTCGCCGAGGGAAGACTCGAGTTCTCCGAGTCTGCAGCTGGAGCCAATCACAAATGCTCGATCAAGTGAAGGACGTTCCCCTGCAGCTCCTATGCTTTGTACACGCATGCTTGGCCAAGGATCAGTGCAGATGTCAAGCTCAAGTAGGGCCGCGCTGGATCTGTGCTCAGGTGGCCATGAGCTACGTTATATAAGATCATGAGAATTCGTGGGTGGGCTCCTTCGCCTGCTGTTTAGCCTCAGCTCAAACTGATACCACTCTCTCCATACTTCTGAGCCAGATAGCTTTACTTCAACCTATACGATTCAGTCGACCCCAGCATAAGCAGTTCCTCAGCATGACGAGGCTGGTGGACCTTGTCGGGATCGCTCACAGTCCACCTGTGCTTGCTGTTCTCGGCCTCTTTACCCATTTGATACTACATCGAGATGAGTGGGACACCAGAATGACTTCATGGCTGAAGGCTTGGGTCTTTGGCTTCAGCGGTCTTGCTGCAGCTGAATACTTCCAAGACCCTCGAGCAAATTCTGTCGGTGCTGTGGCAAAGGTCATAGCAACAGCAGCAGCAATCTACTTTGGTGTTCTGTCAACTAGCATCCTGGCTCACCGTGTGCTGTTCCACCGGCTGCGAAAGGTACATCTCAAGACCACATCGTTAGCCAAAAGCTGACACGAAATAGTTTCCGGGCCCATTTGTCGCGCGCTTCTCCAAGTTCCATGCCGTCTTCGCTGGTGTGTTGCCTGACTACCAATACTACAAATATAGCGAGGCATTGCAGAAGGAATATCAAACCGACGTCATTCGAACGGGCCCACGCGAGCTTGCTGTTTACTGCGCTGATGCCGTTCCGCTTATTCACGGACCCATGAGCCGGTGTCGGAAGGGACCTTGGTATAACAACGCAAATCACGTCACTGGTGCATCCACACACCTTACACGAGACAAGCAAGACCACAAGCAGCGACGCAAGGCTTGGGACCATGCTCTCAACGCTAAAGCGTTGCGCGAATACGAACCCAGACTGAATCGGCATGCGCTCGCCCTTATGACGAGGCTGAAGGAAGAAGCCAAGAAGCCTTCTGTTCGAATTACCAATTGGGTCAATTTCTACAGCTTCGACGTTATGGGCGACATTGGCTTTAGCCGCAGTTTTGGCATGATGGAAAAAGGGGAAGAAGATCCCATGATCAAGCTTCTACATGCCAGTATGGAGCCGCTGTCCGTCTTTGGACACCTTCCCTGGATGCTGGATTTGATTACGCATACACCAGCCGGCGCTAAACCGCTTATTGAGCATATCGAGTGGACTGCAAAGGTCTTGAAGGAGAGAAAGGCTGTGTGTAGAGACCGAGACTCGCATGACGCATTGTTGCTGATGATTGCACAGATTACACCAAAGGAGGACGATATCTTTAGTTGGTTGCTCGACCCCAACAGCCCAGATGTCACTCCAGAGCTCAACGCTGATGCACGTCTTATGATCGTTGCTGGAAGGTAAGTACATTCGTAATGGTGCGGGAGAGGTTTACCCTTAGCGTGGATTTAACACTTCGTGAAGCGACACCACAGCTGCAACGTTGTCCTTCATCGCCTACGAGTTCTGCAAGAACCCTGATGTTCAGGCGAAACTACGCAAAGCGATCGATATTGTAGCGAACGGCAAGGATCATCTTGACGTTGAAGACGTACAAAACATCCCGTACCTTGATGGCGTAATCAATGAGGCACTTCGTCTCCACCCTGCTGTATGCTATACACCTCAGAAAATCCTGAGCAGATTGATTGACCCTTTTAGGTCCCCTCTGGTGTCCAACGCGAAACTCCACCCGAAGGCATCACCCTTCCTGACGGCACCTATATCCCCGGCAACATCATCATCTGGATGCCTATCCACTGCCTTCAATGCGACCCTCGATACTGGGCTAAGCCACTGGCTTTTATGCCCGAGCGCTGGACCGACGAGCAGCCCGAGGCCATTATCGACAAACGTGCATTCATGCCTTTCAGCACTGGTACGTACAACTGCGTTGGCCAGAAGCTGGCCATGATGGAGTTGAGGAGTGTCACGGCGAACCTCGTCAGGGCTTTTGACATCACTTTTGCTGAGGGCGAAGATGGCAGTGCGGTTGAGAAGAAGAGCAGAGACTGCTTTACTACAAATGTGGGCAAGCTGGATGTCAGGCTCAAGCCTATGTACAAAGTATGAGGACAGGGTAGACTATTAAGGTCAAGGCAGCTCGTCATCAAGCAGAGCAAATGAGATGAGATAGATTATTCAGCAGACTTCTCGAGCAATTCCGACCCCAGAAACCCAACGATGTCTACCTCGGATGATCGACGAGTCCCCCACTGTCGAGCCCCTCTTTTAATTATCCGACATCATTGCGCTCTCAAGCTATCACTCTGCCCTGTAGTTCCTCCAACGCTAGGCTACCAATAGCCTCACCATCGTAGCCTAACGAGATTATTCTAAAATTGAACCATCGGTACTGTCACATCCCCAGTATGGCAGCAAGCCAACTCCCAGAGTCCAACACATCTCTCACCTACACCACTCCCGAGTCACCGCCTCACCTAACCTACACCCCAATACCCAAACCTGGCCCCAGCGAGATCCTCGTCAAAGTCCACGCCGCAGCCATCAATCCCGTCGACATCCAACTATGGGGCAACCCCCTCATCGGCCTTTTCTTTGGCAAGAAAGAGAAAGGCATAGGCCGCGACTACGCCGGCACCATCGCCGCTGTCGGTTCTGCGCTCAGCAGCTCCTCGCAGTGGCAGATCGGCGACCGGGTATTTGGCCTGTGCAACCGCCCCGTGGGCGAGGGCACATTCACGCAGTATCTGAAGACGACGCCTGGCAGCGAGCCTGTGGCGAGGATGCCGAGGGCATGGGGCTTTCAGGAGGCTGCTGCTGTGCCGTTAGTTGTGCTTACAGCCTTTGCGTGTCTGGACTGGTTGCCTGCTGAGTCGAAGAGTCCTAACGGGAGAGAGAGGAGGGTTGTGGTTGGCGGTGCGAGTGGAGGCGTGGGAATGTGGGCTGTGCAGCTTGCGAAGAAGGTTTATGGGTGTCACGTTACAGCGATCTGCTCGGGGCGGAATGCGGATTTTGTGCGGGGCTTGGGTGCAGATGAACTGATCGATTATACGAAGCGGGATGTTGCAGAAACACTCTTAGCGTCGAGGTTGGAAGGGAGAGAGTACGATTTGTATGTCGATTGTGTTGGTGGGACGCAAATGTTCGAGCATTGGCACGAGCTGCTTCACAAAGATGCAGCATATATCACGATTGTGGGAGACAAGACAAGCCGAACTGCGATGGGAGGACCATTGACGTACTTCACGTACCCATCGCAGATCTGGAGATATGTCTGTGGGTATTTCTTTGGGCCCAGATACGCGAATGTACTACTGTATCAGAAGAGCGAATTGCTCGAGCGAGTTGCGAAGTTGGCAGACGGCCATGGCGTACAAGTTGTGGTGCAAGATACGGTGATGGGTATACTGAGCGAGGCGGAACATGTCGATGCTTGGGAGAAGATCAAGAGATACATGGTAGAAGGAAGGGTGTGCGGCAAGATTGTTGCCCTCATGGAGTAGAGCTGTCCGTGGACTGGGAATGGACACGTGAAGATATATCGCAATTTACTTCCTCCCCTAAACCCATCGCTCCTGGCGGACCAACCGGTCCTTCAAACAGCCTCCCAAAACATTCTGCTACTCTACAGCAATTACTATAGGGGTATGTCTGTGACCAAATGCATCAACCAAACTCCAGCGCCAGTAATGCAAATGCGTCATCATCCTCGTTCCCCTTGTGACAACAACAAGTGCGACTTCTGAGAATCACACACGGAACGCCGTTTCTGGTCCCTGTAAAACCGCAGCAGTGGAGAGGCAGGTGCTGGGCATTCACACATCTAACTGGTTGACCATGTAAGTCACGATGTAAGCCTCGGCGTTTAGCACCTCGGCTTCGTTCGCGAGGACAACTTTACTATCGTCAAACGCAAACCAGTCGTTGCCCTCTCTAGAATAGCTGACATAATGTCCCGAGTCAATCTTGCCTTTGTGCACAATGACCGAGAAGAGTTC
The DNA here is from genome assembly GCA_039634465.1 of Didymella pinodella. Classification (NCBI taxonomy): domain Eukaryota; kingdom Fungi; phylum Ascomycota; class Dothideomycetes; order Pleosporales; family Didymellaceae; genus Didymella; species Didymella pinodella. The sequence goes on along the minus strand of CP113347.1, from coordinate 2,270,643 downwards.
GTATGTAAGGCTGTTGGCTGGCGTATTTACGTTGTAGTTTGTGTTTGGTGTGCCTGAAGCTTTTGCAGCTTTCGCTTGCTCTTTTTGCAGAGTTGTGTAAGGGTAGAGTTCGAGTTTCATGGGAAAATTGACCTTGGTCTCGATCTTTGAGGACTGGGCCTTTGAGTGCTCGAATCGCTGAAAAATGTGAGCGTCTCGAATACCACGTCTGTTATCGATAGCATACCTTGAGATGTATCGACAGTACCGGCGGCAGTCGCTTAATGCTCAGCTGCTTGATAGCGTTTTGCGGACTATCGCAGTTCCTGCATGTGTACTGCGCTGAGTCAAGCTTCTCCTTTGCAGTGAATCGGTCAAGGCAGTCTCTCAGGTCAAGACCAGCGTCGTCTGATTTGTCAGCGTTCTTACGCTTCTTCTGGTTCCGGACATCCAGGCTGAGATCCATGTATGGATCGAGGGCGGTCGTTGTGTTGTGGCATTTTTCACAAGTGACGGTGCTCTGGAGCTTGCCATAGAACGTCTTATGGACTACACAATCACAATCCTCGGAGTCCGCAGAGCCGCCGTTCGTCAAGTGCAGGGTGTTCAGGAAGAATTGCATATACTCGTGCGCGTCCTGCTGCTGGTAGCCAGCGAGTGCCTAGGTGGTCGTCAGCCGTGCCAAAAAAAAAAAAGAGTGAGGTCCTCTAACATACCTCGCCAGCAAGCCAGCTACCCATGAGCATGGCGACAGCGCCGTAGCCCTCGGTCTTCTCCGCTGAGTGGAATTCGACGATCATCTCGTCAAGTGCACAGCTCACGCACGACTCTCGCTCACACTCGGCCGTCTTGTGTCCCTCTGCGAGAAAGAAGTTCCGTATGAAGGGGTTGTGCACGACCGTTTGCAAGATGACGCTCATGAAGCAGGTCTGCCCCATGTTGTACAGGCCTCGTAGGCCAGTCGCTCGGCAAGACAGGAAGGTGGAGTTGGTGACGATAAGCTTATCGTCGTCGGCGGTCAGCGTGTCTTCGTGCTTGCGTTTCTTCCCTTCACTCTGTCAGCGACTTGGTCCTGGCGGACTTGGTAAGCATGCTTCCTGACCTTTCAGTAGTCGCCTGGTCTCCAGCTCGGGATCGTAGATGAAATCCATGCAGTTTCCACAATATACATTCCCTTCACGCGACTCGACCGCTATGTATTATCAGCCTGGCTACGCAGGATGTGCCCGTTCAACCCACAGAAGCAATGGCTCTTGGCATCGAAGTGCTGATCTCGTTGCTCATCCGTCATGATGTTGGGGCATTGTAGGCAGAGGTAGAGTGGTCGAAGAGACACGACAGGTTCACCTCCACTATCGACGTATGTTTGTGCTATGACACTCGGTTTGTCGTGTATGAGCTGGAGGATGGACCGGTAAGACTTGAGGGTCTGGTTGCGTGCGTTCTCGAACATCTCGCCCATGTGCTCTGGACACCACTGTTAGACTCAGCCTTCAGACAGCTTGCAGGTACGTACCGCAGCCATACACAATATGCGCCTTCTGGCTGCTGGGCACGATATTGCCTTTCGCATTCTTGATCACCTTGGCCGCAGCCAGCGCCGATTTAGAGCCTGCTGTTCCGTCCATGGCGCGAGTCGAGGGTATGTATATAAATGTGTGTGCGTGTTCACATGGCGGTTTTCGTGTGTGCGACCCTGAAGAAGGTTGCCTCGGGCTCTGCCAGGGTCATTGATGGCACTCCGCGGTTGCGCTCACGCGTCGATAGCTCTGGGGAGAGCGGACCTGCATGAAGCCAATGGCCTAGCGGATCTGCGCCCCACATTGCGGCTTTTGAGCGCCATGTGCAGGGTTCGCGACAAACCGAACACACTTCTCTTCGTTCTCTCAACAGCAAACCGTCTTTTCAGCGTCTCAATGTCGATCGGCAGCGGAGGGCTTGCAAAGCTTTGGACGCCGGAAGCCGAGCCTTCTGAGACTATTCGTAAATGATGTTCATGACGCGTTTGGATTATTTATCTTACTTTTCGCATATTTCTCACAGGCAGATTCAGATGGCAGCTTGCCAGAGTGGTTAATGGGTATGACTCGAACGCTCTAGCTAATAGACATCATATGCCTTCGGGCGCGCAAGTTCGAATCTTGCAGCTGTCGAGTCTTTTTGTGTGCCTTTTGCGTCTCTTTTACATGTTACGCAGTGTGCAGTATACTCGGCTCATATAGTGCGTTGACGTGGACTCCATGGCTACTTCTCTGGTCGCGAGAACACAGGGTAGCGTAGAGAATATGCTACAACCAAATCACATTTACAATGCATCTGCTTTGCTGGCACAAACCTTCTCGGCAACCTTTGAAGATCCAGAGGTGGTCCACATCAGTCACGCGGAGTTTGTAGAAGCCCCAGACCAGGCGGTGAACATCTTCTTTGATAACAAGGTCACTAGAGATGCGTGAGAACAACGTTTGGACAAGATGACGGGACTTGGATTCGTATACTATGGTCATGATTTTTCATCATGTGCTTCACTGTCTTCATCCGCTTGGTGGCGGCCTGCTTGCTTGCCATCTTTGCTGCGGCGTACCCTCGTTTGCGCTCGCGCACTTGCGCGTTGATATACAATCTTCTTCTCTCCTTCTCCTCGTAAGTCTGACTATCATATTTTGCCCGCAACTTGTTTTTAGACGCCTCCGTAGCGGCAATGTACCTCTTCGCCATTAGAGTGTATGTCACGACATATGCGCCGTACTGTGTAATCACGTCTGGCTCTGCCCAGACCTTGACTGCTGCCGATGGCTTGACGTTGATCTTGTTTCTTACCTTATTGATATCATATTTCTTGTCGCGCAATTCTTTGACTCTGGTAAGGAGTGTGTCCATGGAAGCGAGGTTTAGAGATGGGCGCCGGAGGTATTGCGAAAGCGTGTCGTTGTCTTCAGTGAAATCGCGGAAGGCTTCCATCGGAATCATGGTGCCAGTTGAGAGTTGAAAAAACCAATTGGTGCGAAGTAGGAATGTTGGCATGTGAGAGCTGCCATACAAGACGATCAACAGGTAGTCAATCAGTCGCTCGCGCATGGCGAGATTGCTTTTCGCATCAGTAGTGCGATGGTACTTCTCTCTCAGGAAAGCCTCTAGGTGGTAAGTAACGATGACGGCTGATCTTCGTCTTTGTCGTGTCGGTCCACTCGACGTAGGCAAAGGGGAACTCATGCCATGCCTGCTGGCTGCCTTACAGCCAGATGGCATCATGGAGCTTTTCTTGATCGAGGAGATATTGCATGTGTCCGACTTTTTTGGTCTAGGTGGTGCTAGTGTGTGGTGTCAGGTAGGTCGTCGTCTGCTCATTGGACGCGGTGGCACTGCCGTATACTGTGGTACCTATCTGGCATGGGTTTTGTGAGTGTGGAAGAACGACAGTGGTGCAGAAAGAAAGTACCAGAATCTTTCGCTACAATAGACAGACACGTGATTTGTCAGAGCACGCGCGAATGTCATCTTAGTCGATATCAACCAACGCTGTTGCGTTGAAAGACTATGATCCCTTGCAGTGTTCTGGAGGTCTTCAGTGAACCAACGGTCTTCCTATTACACAACAGAAAGCCCTCTATTAGATTCAGAAATGTACACGCAACGCTTTGTCAATATAGAGCTAACGCTGCGAGCAGACAATTCTACATGGTACCAAGCTTCCACAGCTTCACGTCCACTGTCGCTAGAACTTCCAAGGTTGTAGCAACTTTGTGCTGTCCCTCTAAGGCGCTGCGAGATATGTTCATCACTCACAGATTGCAGAAAACGATGGTCGGACGGCAGTCATAGTCCCGCGCGGGGACGGCAAGTGAATTATATGCAGTGATCAGTAAATACGTAACGACACTAAACTACCCCGTATAAACATACCCGTGGGAGTACATACCCGTGGGATCTATGTGTGCCAATATGATGATGCGTGGGGAACCCGCGTGCTAAGAATGCATTACATCGTAAAGTCCTCGGTGCCGACCATAACGCCAAAAAATAATGCAGCAACAGGGCAGATGAATAAGGATGCAGTCCGCTTAAGAGAGGTAAATATACTCACGTGGGCATGCCCATAATAGAACTCCAGCCGTTATTGGCACCACCTCCAGTCCTTGTACTATTCCCCGTGCCGCCTCCACGGGAAGATCCTCCGACAACCCTCTTCGGTGCCGTGGGTGTTTTGCCATTCGTCGCTTTGCTTGTCGCTCGTTTTTTCACACCCGAGAAGCCGCCTCTCCCGGAGGTACCGCCTGATCTCTTACTCGCTCTTTTCTTTGGCCCAGAAGAAGACGTTCTGGAAGCTCTTTTTGTAGCTGGGGCTCTTGAAGTGGCTGCGTTGGCGGTCATGGTTTGTGTCAGACGGCTGTTGAATGCTTCGACTTCAGGATCGGGACCTTGTGTGAAGTAATGACTTCTGCGCTCATCATCGTCATCATCGTCCTCACTGTCGCCGTAGGAATAGTTACTCTCTGAGTCTTCTCCTTGTGCTGGAATATCTTCGTCACTTTCGCAAAGGTCAATGACTTGCTGGCGGTTTGGATCGTAGACTTCTTCATCATCATCATCGTCTTCGTAGTCATCATGCGAGATATCCTGGGCGGCTGGTGGATCCTGCGGTTGGTGCTTGCCCTGGACGGGAACCATGCCCATATCCACGTACATGTTCCTAGTGTTGTTGACCAAAAGCATGAACCTACTGCCATAGCGATCGACCATGTCTTTGTTGATCCCAGGTAAAGCCTTCATCTCTTCCAGGCCGGTCGGCAAGCAAAGCCCCATCTCTCGCAGGACTGTATCGGAGAAGATTGTTTGTCGATGACCGTTGTTGGTCATGACAGACTGTCTCAATTTCTTTGCACCGTTGAGAAAATCATGCAAAATGTCTAGTTGCATCTCATCGAGCCCAGCCATCCTCTCATCGACCGTGATCGGCTGACCCAGCCCCCTAGGCTGTTTGGCGGATCGTGGCGGCTTCGCAACTCGCACAGCGGCGAACTCGTCGTCAAAGTCCGGAGCTTGTCGACTGCGACTCTTCTGATCACGCGTGGCATGCCGTGGCTTCGCGAAATGATCGTTATCGCTATCAGAATGTTGCTTTTGGTAGGCATAGTCTTGAATCTTCCGCTTCGTCGCTCGAATGGGCGAGGAAACGTTCGTCGAAGGATAGTCCGTCTGTTGTTTCTTGATCTGCTTCTTCCTGACTGGCGCCTTAGTCGGTGATGCTCTAATCTGCAGCTTGAGCTGCTTGCGCTTGGTTTCGTAGTCGTTTCGGATAGTAGCGGGCTACAATAGTCAGTGGGGGTATCGAATAGAGCGTAATCACTTACATGGAGATAGTTAGTCGCAAAACCAACCTTGTTGATTTTGCTCTCTTCCTTGAGGGCTCTCGACTCCAATAAGGACTGGAAGATGCGCTCGTTATCTCCACGCTCAAGATCGGCGCCATAGCCCCAGCCATAGCCTTCGAGACCACTCTTTTTGATCTTGGCACCTTTGGCTCCTCGAAACGCATCGACACACTGGTGCATGGTGACATTATCCTCATGGACCTTACTGACGAGCTTGAAAGCCATTGCCGCGTAATCTGTAAGATCCTTCGTGACGAAGGATGCATCTGAGCGACAGTTGTCGCATGTTTTGTTGCAATTGGCAGGATCGAAAGCTTCGCTGAAGTAGCCCAGGACTTGTGCACGACGGCAATCGGCTTTGTTCTCGCAGTATTGAACGACAGTACGCAACATGTCATGAAGTCGCTGCTTTTGCTCCCTGCTACCCTCTCCGTCATCGATCATCTTGCGCAGCATCCGCGTATCTGCAAATTGGTAATAGAGATAGCACTCTGATCTTTTACCGTCACGTCCCGCGCGTCCAGTCTCTTGATAGTAGCCTTCTAAACTCTTCGGCATGGTGTGGTGGATGACGTAACGAACATCAGCTTTGTCGATGCCCATGCCGAAGGCTATTGTAGCGACAATGACGTGATACTGGTTGTTCTGCCATTTCTTCTGGACATCTGATCGATCTTCGGCTGTCATGCCAGCGTGATAATGGAAAGCACGAACGCCAAGTTCAGTGAGCTTCATTGCCACGTCCTCGCAATTCTTCCGAGACAAGCAGTAGATGATACCCGACTTGCGTGGATACCTTTCTTTGATCAACTCGGCGAATGTATTGACCATGCCTTTGCCTTTTGGTAACACTTCGTAAGACAGATTGGGCCTGTTGAAGCTCTGAGAGAACATGCGCCCGTTTTCAATGCCAAGGTTGGAGCGGACATCGGCGCGCACAAGCTGAGTTGCCGTAGCTGTGAGGGCCATCACTGGTATTCCGGGGAATTGGCGCACAACTTCTCCCAACGCCTTGTAGTCCGGCCGAAAATCGTGGCCCCATTGACTGACGCAGTGCGCCTCATCGATCACGATACGAGCTAGATGACCTCTGTCGTAAAGCCTTTGGAATGCACTGATCATGCGCTGATTCTTGCTGAGCATTTCCGGCGTGACGTAGAGAAGCTGAACAAATTTTCCAGGTTCGGCCTGCTTCTCGAGGTGATCCATGATCACTTTCTTCTCATCAGACGGCGTTTGCCCATTTATGAGACATGCTTGAACACCAAACCGAGTTTTTGCAGATTGGACCTGATCTTCCATCAGACTGAGAAGAGGGGACACTACAATACTGACCCCATGGGTTTTTCCTGAGGGAATTATAGAAGGGAGTTGATAGCACAGGGATTTGCCTCCACCAGTGGGCATCAGAACAAAGCAATGTTCGCCTGCCAGGGTCGCGTTGATGGCCTCCAGTTGACCGGGTCGAAATCCTCGAAGTTTGAACTTATGGATGAGTGCAGATCTGAGGTCCTTCGACCAAGGGTGATTCATGCCAGGCACCCCTTTACTAGGCATGCTCATCGCGGGTTTCTTGGGTGACACTGGTTTGTGTTGTCGTTGCACAGTATTGGATGTAGTCTCGCGGAGTGCCTCCCGGGAATGTGAGGTTGCAGTCGTGTTGGCTTTACTGCCCCTCCAGTCGAACTGCCCCAGGTCTTGATCTTCGATATTGTCCATCTCATGAAGAAATTCCTCATCGTCTTCTAGTCCGAAGTCATCTTCATCGTCACCACCAGAAGGCCGACTCATACTCGCTCCGGGAGCTGGGCCCATGTGTTCTGTGAAGAGGTTCTCGTTGTCGCTGTATTCATACTCGCCGAAATCCTTCGCCGTGTGGTACGAGTCATTGCCGCTAGGACCGTGGGCAACAACTTGCTCAGAATGGGATTGCTGACGACCTTGGTCGTTACGTCTCAACGTCGACCGCGCGGCTGGAGGGGAAGCTGGCAACTGATCTGCAGCAAATCGTATATGCCGACTAGGCGACCACACGCGCTGGTTTGGAAATTGTGTTTGTGGTACATGACCAGGCCCTGCGTCAAGGGCCTTCGGTTTCCGGCGAGCAGGGCTTGCCTGTGTTGCCTTGACGACAACGTGATGAGGCCTAGCCTCGACCTTGATAGCAGGTATTCGGGATTCCTTTCGCGCTGCTCTTGGCTGTTGAATACCCGCGACATCAAGACAGTTGTGTATCTGGACTTCGAAATCTTCAATCGACTTTGTAATCGCTTTCAATGCTGTCATGTTTGCTCCTCCATAGATGGCCTCCTCAATATCGTCTTTCACCCTTTGCTTCAAACTATCTCTTTCATCTGTAGCTTTATCGTATTGCTCTTTCAGCTTGATCAGTTGCTCAACGGCAGCTTTTTTGGGTCGCAGACGCTCTAGGTTGTCTTCGACGTGCGGGTCTGGATCGTCGAGAGCAATTTGCTCGACGTATGCCGTCTTTGCTTTTTCCCAAGCCACAGTCACAGACTGCAAGTGTCGCTCGCCACCGGCCTCGAGGAAAAATTCGATCATCTTGCGGAGGTTTGCTTTCTGTTCTTTGGAGAACTCAGATGAAGATAGTGTAGGCTTTACGCTCGGTCTGGGCTGCGATTTCTTCGGCGAAAGCTTCTCTTGGCGAGGAGATTGTGTAGTGTCCGGTGTGGGTATCGAGCACTGCTTGTGTTCGCATGGACTTCGACTCCTCGTAGGCTTGCTGGGTGACCGGATTGGCAGTTGTACTTGCGTTGAAGGTTTCGTGGGGCTTCGGCTCGCAGTCACTTTGTGCGTACGCTTAGTTGGTGAGGACTTTGGCAGTAGATCGAGTTCCATGACATCCAAATCGCCAAAATCGTCCTCTTCGTCCTCTTCATCCTCCGAGTCCATCACTGCATGTGCAAGTCGTCTGGTGGAAGGTGTGCGTGGAGACTCGACAACCACGCCCGCCATTATTGGTGAAGGGCTTCGTGCTTGCCTGCCAATCTTACGAGCTGGCGCCAGAGTCTCTGAAGGTGCGCGGCTCAGCGACTTTCGTTTGCGACTAGTTACGGCCGGCCCTTCGTCTTCTGACAACTGCGCCGTCGCATCTTCTTCCGGGTCTGCAGCTGTCGCCTTTTCCTGCTTTAGCTCCCTGATCCGAGCTACGGTGGAATATGGTGGCGGCGGGCTGTTCGGGACTGGCGTGTCTGGCGCCATACTGAAGTCGTCGATGTCCGGGAAGTCGTCCATTATGAGATCGGGACTCCCACTGGATGCCTTGCGGAGAGGCTTTGAGGGCCGTTTAGACGCATTGTCTTCTATGTACTCGTCACTCTTCCTCTTCTTTCCTTTGCTGAATGGATTCGGTACTGGCGATGAGGGAACCTCGTCCTCACCCGTCAAGTCGATAGCCTCCACATCGAAGACCTGCACGCGTGACATCCGTGATGTTGAGGGTTCAGCTGCGCTCGATGGATTTTCCTTAGTGATCCATGCAGACTCGCTGCGGGTTTCCTTCGGCGCTCGTTTCGGCGCATTGCTATCTCTCTGCTGCTGTCTGCTTGTCGATGGTGACGATGCATATGGCGGCACACCCGCTAGCATAAGCCTAGGTCTTCCATTGCTCGGTGTGGCGCGCAGCCTTGCCATATCACTTCGCCCTTCTTCTGTCTCGGGTGCCGTGTGTATGTCAGTTGTCTTCGTTCGAGCGAGAGTGCGGGGTGGTGGAGGGCGGATAGCGGCTGGAGCGGGGGCTGTGGCAGAATTTGCGGCCGGTGTTGGAGCATGGTTTGTTGCAATGTCGTCCAACAGTGACTGCTCATATGCGACGTCGTCGAAATTCGTGTCGTCTTCAGGGCCATAGGCAACGAGCGAGTCGGAAGGAGGGATGAAAGGCTTCGCGGTCAACAGCCACTTGAGATGCTGCTTAAAATTGTTCTGAGGAGGCATTAGAGCCGTGCATGGTTGTATCCGGAGTCCTGCCAGCCGTCGATGCGTCCGTACGCGCTGTGTCGCCGAGAAGTGAGGGCCGCGGTGGCGTTGCTCGTGATGAACCGCGTTAGCGTTGTTGTCGACTGGGGCCATTGGGAAGGCGCGTTCACGCTAGCACGTGATCCTGTGAGCCCCGCTTGTATCCGCTGATGACCCACACCTCCCTTGAAAGACGGCAGTACTTCGCGAGGGCACAGCCAGGGAACAAGCTCTTTCGAGATATATGGCTTGGGGCTTTGCCAAAGACGTCTGAGTCGCAGCTCCTAGTGACAATCATGGAGGATTGCTTGCCTGACAATGTCGAAGGCTTGAATCACCAATTCTTTCGCGGGCTCTGTCATGCCTCACCTTTCCTTCCCCAACCCCGTTGACCAAATTGAGTCCTCTGCTGACGAGGCTCTTCAAACTCACGATGGATCCTGCTACTACCCTTTCCTCGTCAATGCTGGATGTACATACTCCAGAAATCATTGACAAGCTCTCTAAGGCAATTACAACACTGCATACTTCGACAACACCCGCAGACGTAATTCCGTCTCGGCAAGTCTTGTCAGACGCTCGCTCACAACTGAAGCGTGACTTGACAGAGGAGGGGGTCGGCCTTGAAGACACCATCCACCACTTGGTTCGTCAACTTGGTCCAGCACTCAACGCCTCCTCGCGCTCACCGACATACTATGGCTTCGTGACAGGCGGCTCGACGCCTGTAGCCTCGCTCGCAGATAATCTCGTAACTCATTACGACCAAAATGTACAGGTCCACCTCCCCAATGAGACCCTGGCAACGGAGATTGAAGATCGCGCTCTCAGTCTCCTGTGTTCGCTCCTCGACTTCACATCTTCACAATGGCCGCATAGAACTTTCACCACCGGTGCGACAGCTTCTAACATTCTCGGCCTAGCATGCGGCCGCGAGTACATCATCGCAGAAGCGAGCGCGCATCGGACTGATGCAGAGGTCAGCGTGGGCGAGCATGGATTAGTGGAAGCCATGCGTCTCGCCGGCATCGACAACGTCCAGGTCTTGACCACAGTACCGCATTCTTCCCTCAGCAAAGCAGCATCGATTCTCGGAATGGGTCGAAGCTGCGTGAAGACAATCGGTCGTGTCGAGGCACCGCACAAGTTCGACATGGATCTCCTGCAGAAGAATCTTGCTCGATCCGGCGCAGCAAGCATTGTAGCCATCTCAGCCTCCGAGGTGAACACAGGTCTGTTTGCGACCTCTTCTCTGCAGGAGATGCAGGCTATACGACAGCTGTGTGACATGTACGGCGCCTGGATTCATGTTGACGGCGCGTTCGGGATACAAGCTCGTCTCTTGCCTTCCACTCCCGCTTATCAGACCCTCAAAGATTGTACAGCAGGCCTCGAGCTAGCTGACAGCATTACCGGCGACGGGCATAAACTGCTCAACGTACCCTACGACTGCGGCTTCTTCTTATCACGGCACCGGTCGCTGGCTGAACGTGTCTTTGTCAATCCAAATGCTGCGTACCTCGCTGCTGGCAGCGGCGGAGATGGCATCATGAGCCCTCTAAACATCGGACTGGAGAACTCCCGGCGCTTCCGTGCCCTCCCCGTCTACGCGTCGCTCGTCGCGTATGGAAGAGCAGGGTATCGGAATATGCTCGAGCGTCAGATAGCATTGTCGCGAAGCATCGCCCGGTTTATCAATGGCAGCAAAGATTATGAGCTCCTGCCGCGTGTCGAGACTGAAGACGAAATCACGGCCCGGACCTACATCATCGTGCTGTTCAGGGCTATCGACGAGAAGCTGAATGAGCAGCTTGTGGCTAATATCAAAGCTAGTCGTACAATCTACGTCAGCGGCACGAGCTGGGAAGGCAGACCTGCATGCCGCTTCGCGGTATCGAACTGGGTGGTGAACGTTGACAGGGATTTTGCTGTCATCAAGCGTGTGTTAATGGATGTGACAAGAGCATGAGAGGTACGAATGCATTTGATACGCCCACTGGTAACTCTTTGTGGGATCTTATGATCCTCAAATGTCCTTCGAATCTACTCATGCGTCTTTGCAATCAACTATTCAACATTTGCGGTACAGACGTTGGCTGCGATCGCTTGTCGTCTGTCAGATGCATCTCTCATGTTCAGTGACTTGTATTCTCATGTGATGGAGTCTCTAGTCCGTTGTACATGCATAACTTAAGGCCAAGCGAAGAAACGAGACTATTGTTGGGCTTGTGTTAGGGACAAAAGGAGGTCAGACCTCAGGAGGCATTGAAATGCTTTCTGGGGGTGTCTCACGCCCGGATACACTCTCGCCAGCTGCGAAGATTATGACGAGAGCGAGCTTCGTCCAGATCAATGCTCAGTTAGCTGTGATAGCATTCACAGCACCCTATACAAAGGACACCGCTTTAGTGAGCTGGACTCCTCGACACAGAATCGTCATTCGGAGAGCACGCCCTCGGATCATCAACAAAACTCAAAAAGACATTCACCGATCACTTAACAAGCAGTCGTCGATGTTCGAGTAAGGTTTGTCACAACCACTGCAAATTGCCGAGTGGACAGGATGGAAGCCACCGGCGACCAATGGGATGCACACCATGTACAGCACTGACATTACACGATGTCCCACATCCGCACTCACCATATACCAGGCTTGAAGCAGGCAAGTATAATAGAATGGCTAATTACCAGAATAATGCCATGGTCGCATTCATGCTGTCCGGATCAGTGTGCTGTCCGCCACTTAAACTCCCGTCAACCTGAACTCCAGTCTGCCCCAAGACGCCAGAGCCGCATTGCTCATCAGATCCCACCCACAGTGCACAGCAAGTGTAGCAAACCGCTCCATCCGCTTTCTCATTTAATGTCTACGCCTTGCACCGCTGCCTCAAGACTCCCTGTAATTCGCACATCGGTTGGGGGTTGTAACCGCTGCCCGCCGCTAAATCTTATCACCGTACTGACGAGCTCTTGCCACCGTCTCCCTGGCGCCATCTGCGCCTGCACCGCGTCCGAATATATGTCCCTCCGCGTAGGTGGCGGCTTATACATTTGCGTGGTCTGTGTGAGCATCGCCTCGAGGGCGAGGTAAGCGTAGCACACAGCCTCGTGGGCGTCGCCGGGGATACCGATGTCGTTTAGAGGCTTCGTAATGACGCTCTCGGGGAGCTCGGACTCGAGGTAATCGACGATGTTTGAGTTGCGGGCGGAGGGGCCGCAGATGAAGAGCTCGTCGACTTTCTGGTTCGGTGGGAAGAAGACTGAAAGTAGTCGCCGATACTGCTGGAGAATGTTTTGCGCGGTGACACGCGTTATGGTTGCGAGTGTATCGACTTCGGACATGTTGCTGTACAGACATTCGTCAATAAGCTGTTGGGCTTCGTGGTCGCCGAACATCTCGATTGCGATGATTTGCGATGGGGGCGAGCGGAGGTAATCGTGAGAATCGAGAAAGCGGTCGACGATACCTTGGTTGACGGTTCCTAAAGACCCGAACTTACCATCGTAGTCTTGAGATTGGTCATTTGATGTACAGTACCGCATGGCATAGTCGATCAAAAGGCTTCCAGGTCCAATACTACGGGACATGATTGTGTGAGCGCCATAGCAGCCTTGCGCGGGTATAAAGCTCAAGTTCGCAATTTCACTGATGTTGAGGCAGACGCGAAATTTCGATGGGTGTCGCAAGAGAAGTTCGTCGACATAGGTAGTCGGGTGAGCGTACGACCTCACTGCTGCGCGCTCGCGGATTGTGAAGTCGTAGATGGTACTGATACCAGTCCTTGCGGCTACGGTTGTGTTCCAGTGAAGACGGTGATCTATCGCGCCATCGATGTGGTAGGTTGCGGTACAGATTTTCAGACCCTCCCTGTGTGTACCCACGAGGTCGATAGATGACGGTTCGATGCCGTATTTATAGCAAAAGGCTCTGATACCGTCCGAAAACAAGCTACTGATCAGGGCGTCTAGGTGGGATGCTGGCTTGGGTCTATCGCAGTCGCCATCTCGTAGATGGTTTATGATTCCATCCCTCACTGGCGGGAAGATAGTTATCGAATCGAACTGTGCTCATGGTGAGTTGGTGGGAAGGATGAGTGCAGCGAGCACTGACCTGCTGCAGTTTCACGCGTAGCGGAGCGGATGGAGTCTTCTGACCGAACCGAACTAACGCGCAATCGAGGTGCGAAAGGCCGGTACCGGTGCACACCCCGAGGACGGTAAGATTAATACCGTCCTCACTCGGGGTTTCGGCCTCTGTTTTGCCCAAAGAAATATCTCTAATATCCGTTGCTGAGTCTTGACGTTGCATTGTGAGGTGGGTGAGTTTCGAGTTACCTTAGCCAAGACTGCACCCCTAGTGCTGAGGAAGAAGAGTTCATTGTTGGAGGCGAATCTCACAAAGCGATGAAGTTGATATGTGACTTCCTCGGTGATCTTCTCCATGCAATAAGCAAGCGACTACGTACCGACCCCCCAAGACAGAGTCAATGCGTAGGCGTGACCCAGAGCATGCGGCGCGGAGCCCCGTTGTGCAGTGAGTTCCAGACAGCATACAGGAGGGTCACGTCAAATTCGATACGAACTACGCGAGTGGGTATAGTCCACTGACAAGCACCCGCGGAGAAAGCAAACGGGACGTGCTTCCACAACCTGAATACCATATGTACACTCTCTTTTGTCCGAATTTGTCTCACAATGAGCGTCAAGATTAAAGTCATTGCGAACACATGTCCCACGCGGAAATTTAAACGTGTCTCCTAACTCTATGCAGCATGGAGGACAGGAGAGGCCTGCAGAAGGAGCTCAACCTTCCATGGGTCAAATGCTGCCTCCAACCACAAAGTTATTCATCGTCCATCTTACCTCAGACAATGGACCAAACCAGTTCGTATCTGCACCTTACGGTGCGCGTAATACCGGAGTGCAAGAAGAGCTTGGTTGCGGGCGCCAGCAGGCTGTGGCGCTGGAATAGGTACCCAGCCCCCTTAATGCAGCTGATTCCAGATACGGCAGGCCTTCTCAACTTTTGATTCGAACACCCGCAACGAAAGGATTGATCGGACCAAGCACCTTCGCTTGGTGTATCAAAGAGGGAAGAGGCACGGCGTGCCGTTGCGTGAACAAAGTACACGACGTCGCGGAAGCCAGAAATTCGGCTCGAACTACCATGGAATTGCCGCCACGTTAACAATCCTGGCAATCTAATTGTAAAAGTGGGTAAAAACAATGCAGGTGCCAGCGACTGCAAGATTTATGAATCTTCTGGGGATTGGTAGTTGCGACTCGCCCTCGATTAACAACATCGAGGGATGCTTCGCAGCTCCACAGCTCCACAGCTCGAAGCGAAGGGACCATGAGCCCGAAAAGCTGTCACGACAGCCGGCTCAGTACATACGAAAATACACACAGGTTATGGGTCGCGAGGCACATTGGGCGGCAGCCTTACAGCCGGTCGATGCGCTGCGTCTACCGGAGCCCTTATCCAACAGGAATGCGTGCCACATACCGTCATGCTGGGCTGCATTGGCGAGGCAGATAGAATGGCTCGTCATGCCCCATATTTTTCTCACATTTGACTGGCGTGGAACAGGGGCGGAAGCTCAAAAGAGAACGACTCTGAGGTCGTGCAGATGCGTGACGGTGCACACCACATGCTCAACAGTGAAGAGGCCCCTGGGTGCATACCTTTCGCTCGGAGAAAGGCTCCAGGCCGAATTAGACTTCGTTGAATGTCAGTAGAGCTTCACTGAAGAGGGTTCGATAGGTTACCCACAGCATAACTTTTGCCCATAGTGCAATACTTCAGAGCTCGGTGGAAAGTTGCGAGCCAACCAAAGCTCTTGACGAGAACTGGAAAAACTGTCCACCAATCCAGAGTATGGTAGACAAAACTGGGAAATACAATTGTGAGCTGGGTATCGATCGCACAAACTAAGCTCCTATCCTTCTGTTACATACGAAACGGGAACTAGCGACTCAAGGGGAGGCCCCATTCTGCTCTGAGAGCATTGACGATCCAGGCAGTAGGCCAGACTTGCGTCTTTTCGAATTCCTCGAGGATCTGGATGATCTCGTTTCTTTCTTGCACCTCGGTAACCAGCGGACCCCAGATGAAGATGGTGTGGCATAGAATGATCGAAAGCTGTACGGTCTCTGGTGCGCTGCAGCATGCACCACAGATTGCACGTGCGTGCTCCAGAATCTGACACTGATTCGGTTAGTGTAAGACTCCAGACCTATCGCGAATCACTTACATCTGTGCTCGAAAGAATCCCGACACTACGGATGGCGAATTTTGGTCCTGGCTTGAAACTGTAGAGCATCATGCAGCAAAAATGATACAGACCGAATGCGACAGCTGGAAACTACTGTTAGTGTCTTACAATGGCTTGTTCGCACTTTTACCTACCGTGCCAGTCCGCCGTGAACCACATCTGAGGAAAACAGCTCTCGTCATCCTCACCAGCAGGCCCGTCCCAGATTGAATCGAACCCTGCAGGTCGGTCCCTCTTCCAAGCCTGGACAAGATTCCAAAGCTCTTGCCAGCGGGCTGGTCTATTCTTCCGTTCCCCTGAAAGATCTGTCTCGAAACAAAAGTTGACAACAAGAGCCGTATTCCAAGTCATCTGGTTTGCCCAGGCAGTCTCCAGTCGCAGCCGCGCCAGTGGATGTGAATCATGCATCGAGTCTGGTGTTGGGTGTAATTGGAGAGAGAAATCTACGTCTGGGGGTTGCTGGTTGATGGTAGCTGTGTACAGACATTGACGGACGTACACCCAGAAGGCAGCTTCCCTAAGTGTAGGCGCTGATGGATCTACATAGTGGTTGCCTTGGGAAGCGCGCAGGATTGCGGAGGAGCCCGCCAGATGTTGTGCGGCATCTGACCCAGTTGTAGACGATACTGCAGATATAAGTTGGCACGTCTCTAATCGTGACTCATAGCTTACCGTTGAGCTGCTCGTAAAAGCGCAAGATCACGATGGCACAAAGCAAAGTCTCATCATGACTGGCGTTGGGTTCGTTCAGGCGATCGATTAGCAAAGCAATGCAGCGCTGATACGCAGCATCAGCAATGTCGTCTTCTCTGCGGTGACGGGCTGCAAACGATAAGACCGCATGACAGAGTACCGGACAGTATTTGACCTTCTCCGGCACCCCGAGCGTGAACTGACGCGTCGCATCGGTGCAGTCAAGCCAACGGCCAAGATGTTCTGAATAGTAGTGAACAAGCCTGGCTTCTCTCTGTAACAAGGGAACAGGCTCTTGAGAGTATGGTCGAGTGCCCTTCAGCACAAATTGCCGCAGCAGGCTCGCTACAGAAATGCTACTCCGTGTACGAGGTCCCGAACGGGGAAATGGGTACCCCGGAGAGTAAGTACCGGCCAAGTCATTCGATGAAGGATTGCTCGCTGATCTTGATGTAGATGTACCGTCCGAGTTCGTCAAGGGCCGATCGCTGCTCATCCCCTCATTGGCGCTCGGCGAAATGCTCCGGCTGGCCTGGCTTCCCTCGTCATCGGTTCCATCGACATCCATGTCTTCGCGATCGCCGTGTTCTGTGTCCTTGCTATTCGAGGTTGCCTCGTATGGTTGGTAATCTTTAAATTTTGTATGTGGTGCTTCCCACTGACAGGGTCGGTTTTTCTTGCTGCAAGCCTTGCAGACAGGATGTGTCTCATCGCCTGAAGCAAGTTAGATAGGCTGCTACGCGAGAGCGGGTAACTTGCATTTCACACGACGAGCTCGGCACGTGAGACTAGAGGACAGTATCAGTCTTGTCGACCTACGCTCGGCGCAGGTTGCTCACCAGCCGCTTCTGGATCGATATTTGCCCATCTTTGGGTTGCTGAAGCTCAATATCGAATGTCGAATCGAGCGTGGTTATCGCGATGTCTGGTCTGGCGACATGCGTGGAGACCGAGGATCACAAGTGGGCTGTTGTTTCGAAGGCGCTACTGCTACTTACGACGCTGCTCTAGAACATGCGTCATACTTACAAAAGTGCTTCTTCGCTTCCTCGTGAATGCTAATCACGATCTCACCAGTTTTCCGCAATGGATAACGGGTTTCGTGTTTGCGTTGTCGAGATGCAGAGATGAAGCACGCAGATCGATGTAGGGTCGTGTCAGAACCAAGGCTACGGCCCTCCGTTATGCCCGCATCCGCCGAACACCACTTAAATTCTCGACTCCAAGTAGAACTTCAACTCACGCCTTTGCAGGAAGTGCCTGAATCGCGCTTGGTTGCGTGTGTGCACTGAAGCAGCAGGTGGTGACTTGAGCTCGGCATACCGGTCCTTGCGGATGGATCATTAACACAATGGGGAATGGGGAAAGCTTTGAATAACTGCGCAACTTCCCACCCAGTCAAAATCGTCGGCGGAGGGTTTTCCGTCGATCCCAGACTGCTCCTGAATGCTCCCACCGGGAAAGCTGGCGAAGCGTACCCGGTCCAACCACCCGAGCAGATATCTAATTCGATTGGGGAACTTTCCCTCGTACATGTGGTTGGTTGTGCGGTTCGGAGGTCTACTAATAGCCGCCTCCCCTTGCTGGAAAGAGCCTGGCCACGTGAAGGGGAAGGCGAATGGCGGACACTGGCTAGATCCTCCCGGTGCCACCACTCGGACAAGCGTGCACGCGTGCCAGAAGGCTACTCTCCACTGCTAATAGCAAAGAGGGTCTAGTGAATAGAAATGCAACGAATGTACAGTATCTCCGCAGATAGCAGTCACGAATCGAATACACCTACTCACCTAAGAGCCAGACTTTCAGCAAGATCGATAACTGCAACGATCGCAGACGGAATTGACTGGCAACTGGGTCGTTTGGTATGTTCGGAAGTGTCAACTGTGTTGCACGACAAGTTACGTGTGTTGAAATCAGGTGTCAAGGCTTTGAGCCTCATAAGGGAAATTCGTGACGAAGTGTGCGGACCGTTCTTGCCCATCGTAACTTGCGACTTCCTTCCACCTCTTGCTATAAACTCAACACTCCCAACACTCGTGGAGTATTGCCAACGTCGACCGCGCAGCCTCCAGTACACTGCAACAACATGTCAGCATCGAACGTTCGCGCAAACATCCCCCACCTTTACAGAAGACACATCTGCCTCGCCCTTCCTGCTGTTAGCGACCTAACAGCCCCTCGAGCAACTACACACAAATAGCTATTCGATCTCCAACGAGCAGTCAGGCGGCATCTCCTGGCTTCGAGACTCAGGCGGTAATGACAGTAATTTCGTGAAGTCCGTACCCATCACACGCGTTGCCTCGGCGGACCGACCACGTACTTCGGTAGAGCGCATTATAATCCAGCGCCACTAGTGCCTGTTTTGATCTCCGTGCTCGTAAGTCGGTGCAGGCACTCGATCTTGTCACGACCACTGTCACCATCACCTCGAAGACGCTGAAGACCTCGATCGACATTGGCTGGAGTGCTAGCATCATGATTAGCAGCTCACACAATTAGCACTTCACTACAGACACTGGCAATTATCGTCGCGACACGACAGATATGGGCCACACACACTACGCCTTCAGTAAGTGGAGTACTCGCCTCTGTTGTAGGACCACGCCCACACTCGGCCTTCAGGTGATCGACCATCATACCTGCAGCTAACTTCAGGCTTCGTTGAGTATGTCGGACGACCCCAGGATGCTGCTGTGGCCCGGCGGAAAAAGGATCATCTCCAACGTTGCGCAGACGCGGACGCGGTGACTGCTCGTCGAACCCCTTTCGAAGATTGCTCCACCTGATTCTCATAGCCGCGAGTTCAGGCGACAGAATATGACTCTCGAACGACGATCACGCCTAGCAGCAGAGCGTTGTAAATGCTGAGAGCAGCGCTTGGTGTGCTGGCAGGAAGTGGTTGAGGGTAGCGAGTGGTACGAATGGGTGGCTTCATAAAGGGAAGTTGGGATATGGTTGCCGCTAATGCCTGTTGTCGTCAAGCCAGGATCATGATCGTACTCAAGGTTGTACCTTCCCACGTCATTCTCGCTGATTCGGTTCTACGTCAGGAAGATTCGCATCCCACCCGCGGAGGTTCTCGAACCCTAGCCTTTCACATAGCTGCCAGCAGCGCACGCAAGGTGATCCACACACAAATTTGAGACGCGACATTCATTTGTAGCGCGCAAAACAGCGGTCGGAACATCTGAGGCTGTGTGCTGCAACATCATATCAAGAGCGACTCGACAATACGAACATGCAATCCGCTGTCAACTCTGACACCCTTCTCCACAAGCTGCGCTTCCGCGGAGATTGACGAATAGTCTACGGTGGCGAGATGTAAGCATGGCCGGCAGAGCGAGCGTGATGAAAGGCCTCCGCATCGCGGGCCTCACGTTTTGGTCCCTTCCTGCGACTTTTCCAAGCGAGCGAGCCGACGAATGGGCAGTGCACGGGCACGACATCTGCAACTTTTTAGTGGCAAATACAGGATCACTCGAACACGGGAATCTAGCCAGGCATTCTATTGCACAAAAACGATGTAATATGACCATATAGCCTCTTCAAATCGCATTTCTCGATTCGAATTGCTGTCTTCGATCATCGAATCTTTACCATTTTGTACAAAATAGAAGTCGATCACTTCTTTTCGCAGATCGGTATCGCTTCGTCGGCAACTCCAACCTTTGCCGAACTAGCAACTCTTCAGTACGCGTTCCAATACGGCTGGGGTGGCAATCTCTGGACCACTGACGGCCAAGTTGGTACCGCTCAAGTGAGAGGCAAGGTCAAGACCACCACAAGATATTGACAAGCAGTTTGTTCTGGTCACCAATTAGACCCCGCGGTGCATGTGCAGAACAACGATCGGCGTTCTCGCACAGCACACGCAGAGTCCAGACCATAATCGCTTCAAGTTACCCAATTTGTGTGTCCCTCAACTCCAAGACGCTGATTGAGCATATAGCGCTTGTTGTTTCCTGCTAGCGTCACCAGTGGACGCCGTGGCGCGTCCCTTTGCCCTCCACACATTTCCTCGCCATGGTTTGAAACACTACTTCTGCACTCTCATCGCTTACAGATACACAAACACATTCCAAATTTCACCACGCAACATTTTTTCGACACACCTGTTAGTATGCGTATCAGATTCCCGTTGAGCCCCTATTGAGGTAGGAGCTTGCATTGCCACACGATCAGCACGCTCAATGGGAAGCCGGACCACAACCGGCTTCACTGTCAACCCACACCAGCTTCCCAGTGTCACAGCACACTGCGCTACGATCTTGCAAGCAAAGAATCAATGGTAAACCCACACACATTCAGACCCGCACAGCGCAGACCCAAAAGTGCATATGATTCATGCTAGCATACCAGTCGACCGAGCTGCCAGATCTAGATTCGTAAGCCCCTGCGTTCCATAGTCACGACCAAGCCTCTTACTCAGCAACACACCGATCGCACGTATACGCCCACTCACATCACAGACGTCACACGTCAAATATCAGCCAAGAGCAGCATCATCGTCTTCTGCACACATTGTTTGATCGCAGCAGTGTCGGAGAAGCTCGAGGAACTATATATGCTATGCTAGGTTGCATTTTCGCCGTGGAGCCTGCAGAGAACTCCCACCATCTCCGTAGATGGCCCTATATCAGCAGTATAAGCCCCGTCAAGACGGACCCTTAAGACCAGACCCCTCGCCCGACAGCATAATCTAACCGGCCGCACCCCTTCCGGTAGACTGGCCACACCAGGCTCGACATCAAATTTACGAGCGCTGGCTCGCATATCCAGTGGCCTGCAACGCGTCGCAGACCCAAGACACGTATGCCATGATCTAGATCAACGGTATTCCATCACCAGAAGGGCTGTTGAGGCTGTAGATGCAACTCCACCAGTACCCGTTTTGGTGCTTACGTGGCGAATGCCAGGGCAGGCCTCATAGCGTGGAGGTCTCGATGTAGCACGCACGGCAGTGTGAGCTTACTGCTGCCGATGGTTGCATGTCCTCGCTTCGTATCTACGTTTGATGTGGTTCTCGATCGTGGATTGTAGTGTTGTGTCTATCCACCCCAGAGGACGCATTGGGCCAGCAACGATAACAGGGCGGCAATTCTGGTGAGGCAGCTTCACTACCCTGCGAGTCACATATAACCTAGACCTTTAGATGTGTCTCCTTCTATCTTTAGCGCGAAGCAAATCAATTGAAGCTCAAGGAAGAAGGGGACACAGGAGCTAGTAAAACAGCATCTGCAATTGTCTTGCAGCCTTTCGGGACGTCTGGTGCCTGGAGATTTCTTGTTACCTCCCACTCGCCCCACCGAGTTATAAATCAGCCTCGCTGGATATGACTGCTCTAACCACCATGGCTAGGTATGCCAGTTCACCGCGTGTACCAGTACCGACGGCACCCGACCCTCCTCGTACTCCAGATAATAGCCAACATCGTTCAAGAAAAAGTCATAGTTGACCTGACTCAGCACAGGTACGAGGAATGCACCAATAGCAACCTGGGGCCTGAAATGCCTCTGCCGTTGCTCGCAGAGCTGCAACAGCTCTGCCATCGTCTGCTGAACTTCGTTCCACAGTTGCGTGGCTTCCTCCAGAGTGCTCAGATGAGGCGGCTGCGGTTGAGGTCGCTCGAAGAGCTGTGTTCGGCAACAAGGACAGGTGTTGGCGTTCGGGCTTGTGCAATTGAGCCAGCGCGACAGACAATTTTTGCCAACCATGTGACTGCATGCTGTAATTTCGAATGCTGTGTGTGATTCTGAGAAGAGCTCCAGGCAGATGCAACAATGGATCTTGTTGCTGCGCTCATCCAGCGAGGTGCTCGTAGTTGTTTCTTCATCTTCGAATCTTGCTGCATTCTCGAGCCCTGGCACACATTCGAGTCCGGCTGAATCGTCTAGTCCAGCTGCGTCGTCAAGTAGAGATATATCGCGACCATAATCATCAACATTGTGGGCTGAATCAGCGTCCTCGATTGCTGTATTTGTGACATTTGACGAAGCAAAAATCGGCATATGATACATGCGGGTGAGGAGGTCGGTCAAGTCGGTTCGTATCGATCTGGCGCGTATCTGCTGCGCCTGGTCTAGGTCTTGGGAAACACGACTATCATATTCAGAGGAGACGTCGGCCATTCTTCTTAGTCTTTTGCGATTGAATATGCTGACGCCTTGTCAGAATTAGTTGAAGGCGTCCAGGCTTCGTGTCCAACCTACTATTCGCAAGGAAGTCGCGTCTTAAGATCGCGGTTCGAGTATAGTAAGAAGAAGCTGCATCAGCCTTCAACAGAAGACGAAACAGCTGCAGGGCTCTGCAGATCGCTGTGGAGCTCTACGTTGTGTGTGGGTGGTAGATCGAAGACCCTGTTCCATGTCAAACTTCGACAATGAGAGTCGCAAATACCCCTTCACCTCGTTTCCGCTGCACAATAGCAGCGCCGAAGATACGAAGTGAATGCAACTTGTGGATACTGTGATGAGGTATGGACATGAAGAATGGATGCTGTGGCGGTAGAAGAATGTACGTAAAGTTCAGTGGTATATAGTCGGGAAGACGCAGGTCATCGGCCAGCGCTCTGACCCATATCGACAAACAGGTTGCCATCCACACAAAGGGAAGGCGAAAGAAGATGTGAAAGCGTGATGTGACACTTAGCGCTTGCCCCACAGTCCTTGCTGCGTCTCTCGGATCCTTCGCTCTTGCTCTTTGATCATGGCTTCAGTCTGACCATGGCCGTTGCCCCTGCTGTCGACATGGTCGATCTCCATGGGATCAGATCCCTCTTCTGCAGGCTGAGGGAACTTCGGGGCGGGAGGTGCGCCGCGTCGCGGCTCACTCGCTTTGATGCCGTCCATCATGCCAGCTGCGCCACCGGCGCGCAGCTGGTTGATGGCACGGATGGTGTCAATAGCAGCGTGAAGTGTGCGCCTGGCGTTGAAGTTTTTCTTGACTGTTGGCAGCAGGTCCTCCTCGCCCTCAGCCTTGCTGGCACCCAGGTCAGCGATCCAAGGGTGCGATAGGGCTTCGTGCGAGGTCATGCGCGCTGCTGGATCGACTGTCAAGCAGCGACGAATAAACTCACGAGCGGTCAGCGAAACGCCGCGCCAGTATTCGAGGGGAGTGAACGAGTAGTCAGCGACGAGGATAGCCTGCATCTCCTCAAGGTTCGAGTCGCGATCGAAGGGTGTGTAGCCGCAGAGGAGGAAGTAGGTGATGACGCCAATAGCCCAGATGTCGCTGCCAATCATTAGCTTCACATATTTGGCCTGTACACTAGCACTTACACAGGCTTGCCGTGGCCAGTCTTTCTGAAGATCTCAGGCGCCATATAGCCCGGAGTTCCGCAGGTCGTTGTGAGGACATGGAACTGCTCCTCATCCATGATGCGGGACAGTCCGAAGTCAGCAATCAGCAGATCGGCATTGTCCTCGGGTGTGCGAAACAGCAGGTTCTCGGGCTTCAAATCTCGGTGTACGATGCCGTGGTCATGAAGGTAGGCGACCGCTGAGAGTGTGGCTCGGATCAGGTCTGCAGCGTCAGACTCGTAGTAGTTGCCCTTTCGGCAAATGCGGTCAAACAGCTCGCCTCCGAGCGCAAGGTCGGTCACGAGATACACTGCAGGCTGTCAGTATCACGCAAGAACAACTATGCAAGCGCCGTACAGTTGTTCATGGTCTCGAAATAGTCCACGAGGGTCAGGATGTTCCTGTGGCCCATTGACACTCTCTTCAGCACAGCAATCTCATTTCTGACCATGTGCTCTCGCCCCGCCATAAGCCTCTTGTTTATGACCTTTGCTGCATAGTATCTCCCTGTGTCGATGTGTACACACTCCTTGACGACTGAGTAGCTTCCTGCGCCCAATGTCTTTCCGGTCTTGTATCGGCAAGGCTGCACTTGCGCCTGTGATTGTGGTGCGGATGCTCCATTCGATGCCATCTTTTCAAGCAAGCTGTGTATCTCGCTGTACTACAACGTCTGGATTGTTACCTGGCTGACGGCGCAATAAGCGGCTAAGATGGAAGGAAGGTGCGGCCGACGAACCAGCCTGGCCGAGCAGCAGTCGTATAATGGCGCGTAGAGTTGAGAAATGGGTTACTAGACCACAGAGAAGCCCTACTCGAGTTTTGGGGCGGCTGATGCGTGAAGATATGGGCCGGTGTTCTGTTGTAAGGGGTTTCCAACGTTCGCGGACCTCGTAGGCTTGCTCGACATGCAGGGGTCCGCGCCGCCGACCCCGCGTAGTCCGTAGTGGGGCTTATTCGATCTCCGGCGTGCGCGAGACTCTGTCAGTCTTGGTCTCACAGGGTCTACTAGCACGTGTTGGTCTTGACAGACGTGATCTTTGCACATTGGTGGCAGTATCCTGAAGCCCAAGTAGAGTTGCAAACAATGCTCACCTCGTACAAGTTTTTTGAATCATGGTGAAGGATAAGCTTACGCCCCAGCCCTGCGGTAAGCATCAAAGACCAGCAGTGCGAATGGCGCCTCACTGTCAGACCCTCACAAGTGAGCTCTTGCGTATGTAGTTCCCCAGATCGTAATCTTGAGGCATATGGCATTTCTATACCTACATTGCGGCGTCAAGTCGTACTCAACGCTCCTATGGTCTAAACAAAAAAAAAGGAAATCGAATTATAACATAAGCAGACGGCTTACGACTTGATGAGCAGACTGTGGCCATCCATATCTTCGGGCTGCTGAAGACCCATAATGGCGAGGAGTGTGGGCGCAACGTCACCAAGCACGCCGTCAGTCTTCTTCAAGCTGAAGGACTCAGGGGCGTTGGCCATGATGAAGGGCACCTTATTGGTGGTGTGAGATGTCTTGGGCGTACCCTCCTCTGTGAGCATCTCCTCAGCGTTGCCGTGATCAGCAGTGATGAAGAGTGTGTAGCCGCTCTCCTTGCACTGGTCGTAGACCTTCTTGATGGCCTTGTCGGTCTCTGCGCAAGCCTCGATGGCTGCCTTGTAGACACCAGTGTGGCCAACCATGTCAGGCGGTGCGAAGTTATTCATGAGGAACTCAAACTTGCCGGTCTGAATCCTCTCGCAGAGCTTCTCGGCAACGGCCATGGCGCTCATCGTGGGCTGAAGATCGTACGTCGCCACCTTAGGCGACGGGACCATCTCACGCTCCTCGTTCTCGAACTGCTTTTCGACACCACCGTTGAAGAAGAAGGTAACGTGAGCGTACTTTTCGGTCTCAGCGACGTGGCACTGCTTAACACCTTGCTTTCCGAGTGTCTCGGCGAGGACATCGTTCATTCGCTGAGGAGGGAAAGCAACAGGGAATGTGTAGCTGGGGTTGTAGGCGGTCATGGTGGTAAGATGGATGTCGGCGGGGTAAGGGAAGTCGGGCTTGGGTGAGCGGTCATAGTCACCCAAGAGCTGGGTGACCTCACGGACGCGATCGGAGCGGTAGTTGAAGAAGAAGACAGTGTCCTTGTCTGCATGCACAGGTTAGCACGAGACATCTCGGTACTCAGTTTCCGAAGCTTACCCTGAATCCTGCGCTCCTTTCCGCCAACAATGATGGGCTTCAGGAACTCGTCGTTCTCGCCCTTCTCGTACCTCTCCTTGATGGTGGCAAGCGGATCGCTGCTCTCCTCGCCCTCTCCTGTGACCAAACCCTTGAGACCGATCTCGACGCGATCCCACCTCTTGTCGCGATCCATGATGTAGTAACGACCGACAATCGTTGCGATCTCGCCAGTACCAATCTCCTTGGTGGCCTTGAGCAGGTTTGTCAGGTACCCAGCGCTGGACTTGGGGTCGGTGTCACGGCCGTCACCGAAGAAGTGGATGAAGACCTTGGGAACGCCCATCTTCTTAGCCACCTTGAGAAGAGCAATCAGGTGGTCGATGTGGGAATGGACGCCGCCATCAGAGACCAGGCCGCAGAGGTGAAGCCTGCCGTTGCCGTCGACGGCCCTCTGGAAAGACTTCTTGACATTCTCGACCTCGCTGAGCTTGTCGTTCTTGATAGTCTGCCCAATGCGAACAGAGTCTTGCCAGACGACGCGACCGGCGCCAATGTTCAAGTGGCCGACCTCGCTGTTGCCCATAAGGCCCTCGGGGAGACCAACTGCGAGAGAAGAGGCCTCGAGCTCGGTGTAGCCCTGAGCGGTCTTGGAGCCATCTTTCATGAACTCGTCCATGGTAGGAGTGTCTGCGGCGAAAATTGCATCGCCATCCTCACGGTAAGATGCCGATTTGGGTGTCGCGACACCCCATCCGTCGATGACGATAAGAACGGCCTTCTGTTCGACCTGCACCATAGCTGCGGGTCAATTGGTAGGGAGTGGGTGAGAAGGGGAGAGCTCGAGGGAGATGTCGAGCTGTAGAATGATATAGGTCGTGAAGCGTTACGAGGTGTGGGAGAACCAAAGATCTATCTATCAACAGAGGGGCTGTTTATGGTGGGGCAACCAAAGTCATTTTTGGTGAGACCCTAGCTTCGAACGTCACTCGATTCTTCAACAAATCCACAAACATCCCCCGCGGCCGGCAGAGACCAACCACCAGCATCACCAATCATCACCACCGACATCACCGATTGTTGCCTGTGCTGTAAGAAGAAAACTTGCCTGGGCGGTCTCCGTGGTCCGCTGAAAACACCTGGGCACGCACATCAGCAGCCCCCCAGCACCACCGTCGTACACAGCCAATCACCAGCTGCCCGAGCCGCACGGCGCGTCGGACAGGGCGCGTCTCCCGCACCAACACCAAGCCCGGCCGTCTCCACTATTACCACACCGCGTGCCTCAGCGACCCTTATCATGTCTGGAGCTGCAACACCCCACGCCCCAGCGTCCGCTCGCGCCTCGCTGCCACCGGGAACGGGCTCTGCGACGCCGGCACTGCAAGCTCCAGCCCCTGCTTCTGGCCTGCCACCACCGACAACCTTCGACATCCTGCCTGATCTCCACAAGCTCCTAAAGCGCATTATCGATGCTCCGCCCGCCGACACGCCCTCTCACCCAGCTACTGCAGACGGTCCCCTCGAGATTCAGCATGTAGCCACCGCGGCGACCGACATCAGGCTGAAGATCCAGAGGGCCCAACGCGCAGTCATGTCGCTGCCTGAGATTGATAGGACGTGCGAGGACCAAGAAGAGGAGATCGAGGACCTTGAGGCTCGTATTGCGCGTTTGAAAGCGTCTTTGCGAGAGCTTGGCCGACCAGCAGAGACGACAGAGGACCGAGACGCACGTATGACGGGATGAGCCTCTGCACGGACAACCATTGATCGCCTTCTAGAACGCACCTCCATCGACTGCATGGATGCCCTCGACATGGCCCTGGCCCAGACCGCCTGATTCTGCGCCTTGCCCACATCAAACGTACGCCGTCCAGTGTACGGAGCTGGGCATACTTCAGCGTATCCTGGGCTGCAGTAAAAGCACATTGTACAGCAGGGACTGCTCACGTGCCGTTGGATCCAAGGATGTTTCAATCACGGCCCACTACACCCCACGATGTTGCACACGCGACGTGACGTCAAGATGAAGCGGACCTGCATGAGGGCATGATTACATACAGCCGTGAGACGGTACAGCATCTTTGTCACGACGTCGCGTATCTAGTCACACCCACGACATTCCCAGCCTACAAGTCGCCTCAGAACTATGCCGAGTCCTACTCCAAAGTCATGGCTTGCGTTTAGACCTGCATGTCGACTCGTACGATTGCTAGACGCCTGCGGCGCAAAGACAGATGAAGCGGGGCGATAAGAACATGGGCGACATCAAAAAGGATCCAAGACAGACTAGTTCATGATCCCTGATTAAGGTTGGTCATGTCAAGGGGCCAGGGGCTGATGGAAGCACCAATGTCGAGGCCAGCTGGTCCATTTGGGTGGGTCCGGAGAAGGTGTACATTTCCATCCTCGAATGCTTCCTGTCAACCAGATGTATGTGCAAACACACAACTTCGCCTTGTATCGTTACTCGCTGGGCGAAGGAGCCTGGCATATCAATTCATAGCACGCAATCTGACACAGAGGTCCAATCGATAGGAATTGGAAATTAGCTATTCATCAAAGGTCATTACTTACGTCAGCCCAAAACTCAGAGCTCATCCCTCTTCCGCATGCTCGCCTCCTGCGACTTCAACCTGTACACACCAACAGAGTGTCTCTCAATCTCTGCCTCGATCCGCCCGCCAGGAGCAAGCGTGCCAACCTGCTTGCCCCAAAGCGCAGGGTGCATCGCCGCGACACCATCCGCATACGACATAGCCGATGCATTGAACCTAGTCGTGCTGTTACTGCTAATCTGCACCATTCCAGCCGTGCCGTTGGTGCCGTTCATGCTAGCCAACACGAGTCCCGCCTCAGCCTCCGACATGCGGTTCGCCCACAGATCATACACGTCCCACGTCTGGCTCAGCTCGGGGGGCGCACGGTACGCTCCCACGGTGCGCTCGTCGAAGAACACTTCGTTGATGGTGGCGTTCATGCTGCGCGTCGTGTTGCCCGCGTTGAGCAGCGCGACGATGCGGTCCCCGTTTGCGAGGGTGCGGGTCCAGAGGGAGATCTCGCCCTCGCCTGTGTCGTCGGCGTCGACGAGGTAGCGCCAGACGCGCTTGGCGGCGCTGGCGGAGGAGTCTTGGTTGATGGCGAGGATGGCAGGGTTGGAGTAGATGGCGAGGTTGGCGGGGGAGAGCGTGCCGACGTTGGTGCCGATGAGCATGGGCGAGCTGTTGATGGCCCACATGCTGAAGTGGACGACGTACTCGGAGTCGGTCTGTCCGCCGTTGCCGATCTCGAGCATGTCCATGTCGTTGAAGTAGCCGGACATGGTGCGCGAGGTGATGGCTGGCATCTTGTTGAGAATGTTCATGACTGAGCAGTGGAAACCGGGCCATGCGCAGCCGATGGCTTCAGTGCAGGGGCAACGATCATCTGGGCGGTTGAAAGAATCGTAGATATCGCCAGACATGCGGCCAGAGTTTGCAATTCTATACGCCCAGTCGAATGGATCGTCATTGCCCCAGTTGCACATGGCGTAGAGAATCTCGCGACCGGTGGCGTTGAGGGCCTCAGACATGACATTGTATCGATCGAAAGACAGCTTGGGGGTTCCGGACTGGCCTTGGTTGAAGCAGTTGTCGTATTTCAAGTAGTCCACACCCCACGAGGCCCAGAGATCAGCGTCCTTCTGTTCGTAGCCCAGCGAGCCCGGGTAACGGCCACATGTCAGAACTCCGGCAGAAGAGTACATGCCAAATTCGAAACCCAAGTCGTGGATCTGGTCAGCCACCTCCTTCATGCCGCTCGGGAACTTGTATGTGTCTTCCACAAGATACCCGCTCTCAATTCCTGACGAGTAATTAGTATTAGGAGCAATGGCACTGTGAAGGTGCACTTACTGCCTACAGACCAGCAATCGTCCAGAATGATATAATTGTATCCAAGATCGCGGAGGCCATAAGAGGCCATGTCTTGCGCTGTCGTGAGCAACAGGCTTTCGTTGACATCGCAGCCGAAGGCGTTCCAATTGTCCCATCCCATCTGGGGAACAAGGTTGAGCCCATTGTAGGATGATGCTCCAGGAATGATCACATCCGGCTCCTCGCCACCAACTTGTCTCTTCTCGTACATTTGCGACTGGGGAGAGGCAGTCGCGTGTCCAAAGAGCAGGGCCGCTGCGGTTGCCAACTTGAAGGTCGCCATCTCTGCTGTCAAGTGGTGGAGGAATTGAAAGGCTCGAAGCTCAAGGCGTTGTGCTGATCACATAGCAGCGCCAGTCATCTCTCTTATACAGAGACACCGAGATGCTTTCCGATGCCGAAGTCTTCACCAGACCTTACCCATTGTGCAGAAGTACGTACTTCGCGGCGATCATCCACGCCCGCTGATCTTCGCATCGTTCTCTGGGGACACACCATCGCCAAAAGTAGGACACCATCCGCGCCGTCGTCATCAACTTCGATGTTCCGAGAATCTCTGCGTTGACTTGCGGGGATACAAGCGGGGGCGGATCCGGAGCAGAATGATGTGATTGGTAGGTGCGGCAAGGAAGCGGCTGCGGCGTGAATATCCCCACCAAACGTTCGCTTGTTGAACAGGCCAGGCTGCCGCGCGGAGTCTGCAGGATGGAGATGTGCTGAAGAGCCTCCTCTTCTAGGATTGAAAAAGTAACAACGGAGGAAGCTAGGCGATATCTGGGTCAGCACCCGCTCCTTCCGACAGTCCTAAGTGCATCACCACACTCAACACCATGCCAACATTGCTTGGCCTCAAGTTCGACGTCTCGAATGCATGCACATCTCTTCCCGGTGCATACTGGGGTCTCGACTGGCGACGCCGATACCGCGTACCCCGCTGTGAAGCGGCACGACTAGTGCTCCAGCCACCCATTCCAAGCTTAGATCCGCACAGGACGTAATCCTTTTCCAACCAAAGCAGCTTTCTTGCGCACTGCAAATGCTCGGCTTGGCACTGACATCGGACATCCGATGACAAGAGTAAGGGCTTGTTACAGTCTTACTGAGCCACGTGCTGGCTTCCGTAGTCTCCTGCTATGAAGAAGGACCACCGACACTGCATGCATCTCTAGAAGCCTTCGGCAATAACTCACGTAGCGACTAGACGGACCCTATACTGCTTGCAGCGACCACACCTGTGCATTCCCGCCACTTCTCCGCCGAAGACAGTGCCCGACAGTCCGAATTGCGCGTCTTCTAAGTTCATGCAACTGGCTGACAGTTGGAAATGATCGACATCGCTGAGGGCGATGAATGGCCAAGAGCCGGACCTGCAGCAGAGCCTCAGGCTACCACGGTTGTCTAACTTGGAGGAGCCTTGTAGCCGCCGCTCTACTGCACCCCAGAATTAGGTTAGGTCCAGTTATTATCGTTGAGGGTAGGAGTGCGGTACGGAGATAATTACCGTAGTGATCGAATGGGGCAAAAGCGACCATGGAGATGGATCAACGACCATCTTCGCCGCACGGTATTACGAGACTGAAGCTTAAATGCACACCGATGAGAGACTGTGCAGTGCCTCTCTACGCGGCAAGCGTTGCGCAAACAGTTCTCAACACGCATCTACGGCGTCTTCACTAAAAGCACAACCCTCTTACGAAATATGAAGTCTTTGATTGCATTAATTGTTCTTGATCTCTAGGAAGAAAGTGGCCTCGTGCGTGTAATAATGGCACCGGTATAATTGTCACCTCCCTCGATCTGGAGATCAGCTTTGTTCAGTCTGAGGGCAGCCACAGCGAAAGACGTCGTGAGTCGTGACGAATGCCATCACCGCCAGCGCAAAGGTAGACATCGATCTTGCAAGCGTCCAGACCGAATGACTGGGAGGGGCCATCAAATGACAGGACGTGCTTGCGCACTTCCTCTCGCATATCTAGTCGATCAAGCAGAGAGCTCCCGTTCGTCAATCTCGTAGTTTCCCCTTGTGTGCTCCTCCAAGATGTCCTTCTTTTCTGGTCTCTGCGTTCTCGCTAGCAATCTCTGACCAAGCCTCCAAACGAATAGCCCAGGTAATGTGCTTGCATGACGCTGGAAGAAACGGGAATTCATACCTTCGATGAAGTTATCGATCACGAATTTGTCGATTGCGTACACAGGGTCGTCATCGACATCGGCTTCCTCCTCGTCGTCGCTCTGGTCCACCGCATCGTCTCCTTCCAGCTCAACGAAAATATAGTTGACGGCAGAGAGCCAGAAACGTTTTGCGAAGCAATTCTCTGCGATGTAGTTTGCGACGAGAGCATCTTTGAGGTTTGCGTCCTCGAGCCACGAGGAGAGAGTATAGGCCTTGAGGATGCGCAAGCCAAAGTCCTCGGAATTTCGTCGCACGCTCTCATCGATATGGATACTGCCGGTGTACAGCCAGTCACAGTAGACATGTATGGCATCCTCATCGATTGATTCGCCGTCTGCGATGACCTCAACAAACTCCACGGCGTCGTTGGGCTGTGGGTTCCACACCTGGCGGCACACAGGGCATTTCGACGTACCCCTCCCAGTCGCCTTCCACTGATCCATACAATGTTCGTGGAAGTTCTGTCCGCAACCCGCTTTACAGTACGCGATCTCGCCCTTGTTCGCCTCGAGGGTCTCGTGACATATTGAGCATTCCCCTTCTATCTCCTTTCGATTTCCCTGCAAGTGCCTACGAAATGCCACAGAGCTCCTGCATATCAAATCTTTGTGCAACGTGAATGTACGCTGTATTTTGCCGATCCTGAACGTGACCATGCGGCGTCCAAGACTGCCGCTGTTAGGGAAGAAACATCGTTATACTGTGCCGATAACACATCTACTATAGTGCAGTCTCTTCGCCGCTGTTCGACGTCTGACTACCGCCATGAATGAATTTCCTTGTTTCTCGTTGGAATGTTGCGGTTCGTGGGTTGTAGCAAATGTGGTCGAAGGCCGCCAAAATCTGTGACAAATGCAGGGTGGAGCGCAAGAGGCTGGAGCAAATGCCAAGACGCAAGGTGAAGAAATCTGAAGTGAAAGAGATTCGTGAAAGCTCACGTGGTTTGACTCTGCTGAAAAACAAGTCGGCTTGGGTATATAATGTCCGTGGACGCCAAAGAAATGCCGGCAGGAGCACAAAAGGTAAATCATGAACCAAGGTACCACAGTTCCACGCCCATGACTTCGAACTTCTTGCCATCATTGCTCAGCGGCTCGTTGCCAAAGGTAGGGCAGGTCGCTGAGACGCCGTTCTCGAGGTTGTCATCGAGCCAAAGGCCGTAGTGACCGTCACTATTCTTTTAATCAGCAAAGGTTACTCGATTGTGTCCTTGTCAGCGATGCTTACCCTCCACCAACGCTGAGGAAGCCGTGCTCGCAGAAGATCATGTAGTCATTCACTCCACTGTAGGGGAATGCCTTGAATCTTATCCTCTCCGGCGTGCTCGTCCCACTTCTGCTTGCATGACCAGATGCTGGGGGCGAAAGGGTATCTGACTTCGGTTTCTGTGTCGCAATCGTCGTCATCCTGACCGCATTCGTTGTGTCCGCAGACGGCGGTGGCGGTAGGTTTGCAAGGTCAGGTAGAGACGTGAGGACATGCGCTCTCCACAGGAAGCACTCGCCATTGCCATAGAAATGTGATGAGGGATGCGGTGCATCCGACAGGTATGCGCCGAAGACACCGCCGCCAGCATCCTTCACGACCAGCACATAGCCTCCTCTCTTTCCCCTGTAGTCGTCTGCATTCTTGTATAATGTCGCCAGACTAACACCGTTCTGCTCCAAGCTGTAGATCAAGCTCCACTCATCCACAAGCTGTAGTCTCGGCGGTACCAGCAGCCTTATCTCCTCTGCCAACGCCTTATTGAGCAGCTTGCCACTCTCCCTCATGCCAGGCCTCCATCCTTGCAGCGTCAGAGGTGTAAGAGGTGGCGGCTGGAAGGGACTCGCTGTGCGGTGTAGGTTGTGGGGTGCACCGTGCATGTCTGCGCTTGGGTCGGCTACTGAAGAGGCAAGGGAATTCGCCGTATTGGACACCAGACTGGCGAGCGAATGTGATAAGGAGTTTGCGGTGGAGGCGAATTGCGACTGCCGTCTATTTGGCGTGTCGTTTGCGTTATTGTTCGTGGTGCTCGATGGGCTTGCATCGGTGTTCAGTCGTCGCAGTATGCCCCCAACAGCGTATTGAACAGGGAAGGTGAAGTATGAGGAGGCGCGCTGCGGCGTTCTGGGCGGCGGAGAGGACTTGGGTGTCTCTGTGGTGGACGACATGGCAAGAGCAGGAAAAGTGTGATTGCAGTGCAATCGGTCATGTAAGCGAAAAGCGGGTCGCGTGAGGACGCGGTGTGCTGTTGCAGCTCGATCAAGTTGACGCGCCGTTGGAGCAGCTGTGACGTTGCGTAATAATTAGTGGGCTGACAGCACACGCAAGGAAGGAGCGCCTCAACGCATTCCAGGAACTAAGCGTGACATCTCCACAGTGTCTTTGAACTGTCCAATCGTCGTATACGCCATGGCACGTCTTTTGAGTCTCATCTTGATGCGTTGTTGCCAAAGTGAGCATTTCGCAGTCCATGAAGTCACTCCGCGCTAGCCGTTCCCCAGGAAGCTTAATTAGCCGCCACCTCGTCAAGGGTACGGCAAGGCTGACAATTTTCGAGGTGACTCTCGACTGGTAAAGACAACGAAACACAAAGGGTCACGATGCTTCATCAGAGATTGCTGAAGAAAGTAGCGAAGCTTCTTAGGAGTCACATAAGCCTCTCCGTCTAGTAGACGCCTTACAACGAACTCTTGACGTCAATACATATAGTGTACCTGGCTAAAGCAGCCAGAATGAATGCTTGAATGCTCTTCCGCCCTTCAGCCCTCGAGCAACTGGTAGTTTCATCAAAATGGCTCACATCACGCTGGATCATGCCAGATTAGGTGCCATCAAGGGTCTTCGAGACGCCAATACCTCCTTGATCAAGATACTTGGCCTCCCGTACGGCACAATCCCGCACCGCTTTGGACGAGCAGAACCTTTGAAAGGTCTATCAAACAACCCAAGGTTTCAGAACAATGTCTTTGACGCGACGAAGCCGGGGCCTTCAAGTGTTCAGCCCTGGGGTAGCGTGACGATGGATGCCTCCAACATTCCGCTCCCTACAGACAACCTTCCAGATGATGAAGAGCAGTCCGAAGACTGCCTCAATCTATCCATCCGACTGCCTCCTGTTTGTATCAATAGTAATGGTACCCTTCGAATTGACGCGAAACTGCCTGTTCTGGTCTTTATCCATGGTGGCGCCTTCTTCCTTGGCTCTGGGAACAGACCATACTATGATCCCACAAACCTAGTCCTACATGGTATTAATCACGGCACACCCTTCATCATGGTTTCGATGAACTACCGTCTTGGAATCCTAGGCTTCATGCACAGTCCATGGACATCCGGGCTGATTCTGGAGAACAACGGCCTCTACGATCAGGACTTAGCCCTTTCCTTCATCAAAGATAACATCTACGGATTCGGCGGCGATGCGGACAATATCATAACAATTGGGCAGAGCGCAGGTGGCGAAAGTGTCTCCGTCAAGACTATCCGCTCACCAGTCTTCAAGCGCGCAATCGCATTGTCCGGCACACCCGTTACTATGCCCTCTCTTACACCCTCCGAGCATCACGAAAACTTCCTGTCGCAAGCCTCTTCGCTCGGTATCACCACCAAACTCGCCAACGGCAACGAAAGAAGCGCCAAAGACATTGCAAACGACTTCATCAAAGCCGACGTCCACAAGATCCGCGAGCTCGCCTGGGTTGGACTCCCCTGCGCCAACAGCGAATTCTTTCCCGTCTCAAAACCCAGCATGGAGCTCACCGCAGCCGGAAAAATGGCTCCCACAGGCTGGCGCTCGCGCTTCACACCCGTGGAAGCGCAGATCGTTGGCACGACGACGTACGACGGCGGCATCTCATACAACATGATGTCGAAGGACTCGAGTCGCGCAGACCACGCCAAAGCATTCTTACATATCGCACGCGACGTGCTTGGAGACGGCGACGGGGCGGCGTTGTGCGACATCTACAGAATATCAGAAGACATGTCTGACCGCGACGCGCTGCAGGCAGTATGTCTTTTCGAGAGCGATATTGGCTTCTTCGCTGCGGCACTGGCGACCTGCGAAGCAGATCTCATCCCCAAGACGTACTTCCATGTTTTCGACCTGCCGAATCCGTTCGAGGGTCCGATCAGGAAGCAGGGCGAGTTTGCGACGCATACGTTTGATATTGTGACGTTGCTGGGTGGTGTGAGTGAGGACCGACTCCCGGAGGGTTATGAGCCGGTAGTTAGCAGGTGGAGAGATACAGTTTTGGATTTCGTTGTCAGTGGTAAAGCACCGTGCGAGGAGTACATAGGCAAGGGCAGGAAAGGGAGGCGAGGTTTGATGGTCAATAAGGATGGGGTCAGGGATGTTGAGGAGGAAAAGTGGCTTGATAATGATCAGGGGCGGAGGAGAAGACTTCTTGAGCTGGCGCAGAAGGTGAAAGGCGAAGCAGGACGCGATGTGTTGTGGATGGATGTTGGAAGAAGGTTCTTGATGGAAGGCAAATAAATGCTGTCATTCATTCATAACTGCAAGAGAGTCATGTTCGCTTTTGCACCTACTGTGCCACTTCTTCGGCCACTACAGCTGTTGCAGACTCCACTGCGACCTTCGCTGTGTCTGCCGCTGTCTCCTCGGTGGTCTTCTCTTGTACAGAATCGCTCATGTCCTGGTCGGCCTGCTCTTCGGTCTCGTTGCTTTCTGTAGCCGGTGTGCCTTCCTGGCTTGTCTCGCCCCTCAACTTCGCGCCTTTTCTCTCCGGCAATACAGCCATGAACGCCTTGCCCCAGTCTCCAAACTCAAGCCATTTAAGCATGATCTCCAGTACATGATTCGTAACGAGAACCTGCCTGCTCCTCATCTCGAGAAACTCGCCGATCGGTAGCTTGGCCGTCTTGATTCCCCTTTCAACAGCGCGCTTATGGCACACGCCCTTGTGTCTGTTTTTGTCGACGAGTCCGCCGATGATGTATGTGCTGTTTGGTTTGAGCTCCGTGAGGGTGTTATCGGATTCCGAAGAGAGGTAGATGATATCGCCCTCCTCTTCTGTGCGTTCATGCTCCGACTCGAGTTTCTGTTCGCCATCGCCTGTCTCGTCTTCAGCGACGAAATCCGGCTTTAGCGCACCGGCCACAACGCCGCCACGAGGAGCGATCATCCATTCGCGACTTTGGTTGCTGACTTCCACAAAATCCTCTTCGAAGAATTTGAACCCCTTCCAGCTCGTGTGCTGGTTACCCAGAATCCCCTCAAAGCGCTCCTTCATCTTGCCACCCCAATTACTGACGGCCAAGTGCGTCCTGTACTTCGCCTTACGGTTGTCAGAGTAGCCTCTCGTGATCTGCAGGCCCAGACTTTTTAGCTCAGCGTCGAACATCAGATCCTCCCAGCTGCAATCAAAGACAACAGTAATGGGAACCTGAATTCCAGCGCCCGCAGTGTTGCGACTCGGCCTGTTCGACGGCAAGTTAGGTATGTTGCCGTTCTCATCAGGCTGATGGGCGGCAGCCCATTCCTCACGGCGACGTTCCTTCTTCTCCTTCATCTTTTCCTTGCGCTTCAATTTCCGGTCTTCACGACCGGACTCCCAGCGCTCATGACGTCGCTGCTTCTTCAGCTGGTTCTTTGAGATCTTGGGCTCGGACTCTGGGATGGTGGTGCCGCTTGCTTCGTCTGCAGCGATGGCGGCTTCGTTGTTAGATGTAGTGACGGGACCTGGGGAATCGACAGGCGTCGTGTAGGAGGGTGTGACACCAACACTGGCTGCGTCTTCATCCTGAAGATGAGCGAGCTTGCGAAGTTTTGCTGGCCTCGCGTCATACGCTTCACTGTCCTCGGTTGGGGCTGGCGAGTCCACTGGAGATGTGTATGAAGGTGTGACGCCTACACTTGCTGCCGCGTCTTCCAGGACCAGGTGACGGTTTCTCAACTTTGAGGCTCCGGCATCAGAGTCCATGGTGTCAGCATCCTGCGCGGTCGATGGAGCTGGTGAATCAATTGGCGTCGTATATGCCGGTGTTACGCCCACGCTGGCCGCCGGATCCTCCTCTTCCATCAAATGGCCTAACTTCCTCATCTTATTTGGTCTCTCATCATCAGTCATGCTTGCATTGATCACTTCGCACTTCTTGATTGATCGAAAGTGGTGTTTCAAGTCGCTTTGGTGATGCTCAACCACTCATCATCGTCAAAAATACGCTCACATCATTAGCGCAGTTCCGCGCCAAGAAGCCGCTCCGCACCCTGGTTAACGGCAAGCACAAGCTACGCACCTCACGACGACGCATCGCCTACGGCACCCTTCAGCACCCATTGAGTCTCCGCACCACACCGCCCACAATGCCGCAGGATATGCCCCCCGTGGGCGGGTACAACCCCGTCCAATACAAGCGCAACCTCCCGATTCGCGGCTTCCGACCCGCCGTATACCTCATTGGAAGCGGCGTTCTTATGACATACGGATTCTGGAGGGTTGGACAGGGCATCCGGGAGCACAAGTACGTGCAATTGTAGTTGCTGCTGCGGCAAGCTCTGAGTGAGCTATGCTGGCTGCGCTTGCTGCAGAAGGACTGGACTGGGAACAAGGGCAGAGCTGACGTTTTGCAGCGAACTCGCGCGCGAGAAGATGTGGGCGCGGATACACCTGATCCCTGCGCTGCAGGCTGAGGAAGACCGTGATCAGGTGCGCAGGTACCTCGCCGACAAGGCCAGGGAGAAGGAGTTGCTCGGCACAGAGACGAGGGTGTACCACAGCGACAGGTGCGTACTCGTGCCAATGCGTTTTCTGCCGAAGATAACCAACATATTGATAGGTTCGTGCGCCCTACATTCGCCATCACACCAGAGAAAGAGACCAAATAGATGGCGGCGCGTCGATGTGAGAGATAGTGTGGGGTACAATTGTACATATACGAGCAGAACGAAGTTGAGAGTGGATCTGGCGACCTTGATGGCTGTACCGCATAAGAAAATGCATGACAAACAAATCTATATTTCTTTGGTTTCACACTGGACTGCCGGTTAGCAGTAGGTGACTGATGTCTGCCTTTCCCTCTAACACTGAAACTTGGTCAGGGACTGAGGAATGCAGAGATTGAGCTGAAGCAGCTGATTATATATTTGCGGAGACGCTGCACTCTTAGGGCAGGCTATTGCGACAAGCATAAGCTGGAGGTCTGATAGTTCTGAAACTCAAGATGAAGAAAGAAGAAGCTCAAGACAGAGGAGTTGTTCGTTGGCTGACACGATTCCAGGAGTAGTAGTCGGCAGGAGCGATGTATACACAGTTCCTAAAACAGTAACTTGCTATCTCACCTCACCTTACCTCACCTCATCTCATGTCACCCAGCAAGCAAGCTTCGTGACCTTTTCAACGCTATCACATTGAAGACGGAAGATCTGCCGGAAACTTCGCACCCAGCGTGCTGCGACAGCCTTGAGTGATTGCACCACCAGCAACAGTCTCTCGCCTCAGCTTAGCTAACATGTACAAAGCTATGCCTCGCCTCCGGTGCAGATCATCGCAGGCAGTCGAAGTACTGCATACACCGACTTCTTCGTGCACCAGGCTCTGATCGTTCCTCGAAGCGCGCTTGTCTCGAGGTCCTTGAGAGACCTGCCATCAGAGCCTGAACACAAGATCACACTTCCAGATTGCGAGCCTGAGGTTGTCTCTCAATATATCAACCTACTTTACGTATGTATCCCTTGTGCTCAGGCCTGTCTCAGATCTGACGAGGTACAGACCGATAAGCTGCCACACAAAGACTCGGGCACAGTGGCCAGCACTGCGTCAGACGGTTACCTTACCCTCTGCAAGCTCTACATTCTCGCAGAGACACTTGTAGACCAGTCTACAAAAACCACGGTCCTTGACGAACTCTACGTACGCTCCCACAAGCAAGATGGCAATGGCATGCACGATCAGCCGGGCTTGGTCACGATATGGGCGATCTACGCCGTCACCAAGGACGACAGTCGGGTTAGAGAGTGGCTTGTGGACTTGTACACCAACAGCATCGGCAACGAAACGCCGCTGGATTTGTTCCCAGCTGCAAACGACTTTCCACAACCGTTCCTGGCCGACTTATTCACCGGACCATCACCTTTTGCCCACTACCCACACAAGTGAAGACCCTGAGGCACGAGGTTGTAGAGGCCAGGGCACAGGCGCAAGCACACCTGAATGCTAAGCTGCAGCTGGGAGACCATTTTGCGAAGAAAGGAATTCAGCTGAAAGAAAAGCTTGCGAAAGTCGAAGAACAATACCAGGGCGTATGCAGAGGCATCTCCACTATGCGAAACACCCGCGATCATGCTCAACGGGCAAAGACTGCGTTGGAGGAAAACTTGAAGAAGGCAAGGGATGACAAGTCGACTTTGGTAGAGGAGTTGAGGACGGCAAAAGCGGAAGTGGACATGCTGAAGCGTTGTTCTCAAAGCACGGGCACGACATCCGACTGGGATCGACTCGGCCTTCCAAAGACATTCGATCTTTAATGAAGCTGCTGAGTCTCTGGACCACATTAAGGCGCGGCTTACGTTGCAAGCATGCAAAATCGGCCGACATAATATCTTACCAATAATTCACACAGTGTGCACTCAACATGATATGATACGAACAGAAGATACAGTGTATGAACGTTTCGAACCGGAACTCCATTGAGCTATTTAGCTACCCGTGATATCCCAACCGAACCCATAGAACAATAGGTACTTGCACATGACCCATGTAAATCGTTACAAGCTTTTATCCATGCCCGTCTTGTGCAAGAAAGACGTCGTAGAGGATATCAAACCAAGATCAATCGCTAAAAGGACAAATGACGAAAGAGGAGCGAGTCATCTACAACTCGTCGTGGATCTCGTCATCCTCGCCCAGGACAACATCGGCAGCGGCCTTGACAGCCTCAGCGGCGCCAGAGGCAGCCGACTTGACCGCAGACGCAGCACCGGAGGATGCGCTGGAGGCAGACTCGGTAGCCTCAGATGCGCCTGACGAAGCGGACTTGGTAACCTCCTCAGCACCAGACTTGCCAGACTCAGTGGCAGCCTTGGCCTGCTCAGCAAGCTCCTCAACCTCCTCCTTGACGGCATCGGCGGTCTCAGCGAAGATACCGGCAGCCTTGTGAGAGCCGTTCTCCTTGATGAACTGGGCGAGGTCCTCAACAGTGCGGGACCCAGAGTAGTCGATGGGGGAATCCTTCTTGCCAGCAGCGAAGAGCTTGATGGTGGGGAAGCCCTGGATCTCATCAGGGACGTCGTTGGCGGTGGCGTCAACCTTGGCAATGGTCACGAGCTTGGAGAGCTCAGAAGACCCGTAGGCAGCACCGAGCTCCTCGTACTTAGGAGCAAGAGCCTTGCAATGACCACACCAAGGAGCGTAGAACTCAACAAGAACATCCTTATCGTTGTCGATGACAACGTCCTGGTAGTTCTTGGCGACAATGACGGTGACAGGGCCGTCGTTGGACTCAGGAATGGGCTCGGACTTGATCGAGGGGTCGACTTTGCCAGCGAGGAAGTCCTCGACGAAGGTGCCGATATCCTTCTCGTTGATCTTAAGGTCCTGGTCGTACGGGAACTTCTCGTTCTTATCAGTGCGCTGGATAGCAAAAGCGGGCCATGTGCCGGGCTTGAGGTTGAGGTTGCCAGCGTGCTGGCCGAAAGTAGCGGCGTCGATGGTCGCAAAGTTGATGGCACCCTTGTGCTTGATGGCAAGGGGCTTCAGGTCCTTGGCGAGCTGTTCACGCTCCTCGGGTGTCTCAGCGAAGATATAGGCCAGGGGAATACCGGCGGCCATGTAGCTGGCGTATGTCTCG
This sequence comes from Didymella pinodella, assembly GCA_039634465.1. Classification (NCBI taxonomy): domain Eukaryota; kingdom Fungi; phylum Ascomycota; class Dothideomycetes; order Pleosporales; family Didymellaceae; genus Didymella; species Didymella pinodella. The sequence continues at coordinate 2,228,996 of CP113347.1, read as the reverse complement.
GGCCCAACCTCGCCGATGAGAGGAGTGGCAGCGACCGAAGCGAAGGACTTGATAGCCTCAGCCTCGAACTTCTCTGTGAAGACATCCTTGCCGTCATCGAAAGACTTGTACAGGACCAAGCCGGGCTGCTTGACACCCTCAGCCTTGGCGAGAGCAGCGTCGTTGGTGGCACCGAAGAGGTAGTTGTCGCGGAGGCCGTTGGCGACCGAGTTGAAAGTCTCGTTGGAGGCCTTGTCGTCGGCGGCGAAGTAGGCGACGAGAACGACCTTGTCGGCGGTCTTGAACTCCTCAAGTGTGTCCTTGGTGACCTCAGAGACGGAGGGCAAAGCCTGCTTGGTCATGTAGGAGATGAGAGAATCGGCCTTGCGCTGTCCACCGTATGGGGAGATGTTGTCAAGTCCACGGAAGACCTTCAGGGTGGGGTAACCCTCGACACCGTACTCCTGGCAAAGATCCTGCTCCTCTGTGCAGTCAATCTTGACAAGCTTGATGTCCTTCTCCTTGAGTGTTGTGGCGGCAGTCTCGTACTCGGGGGCAAGGGCCTTGCAGTGGCCACACCATGGTGCGAAGACTGTAGTAGTATTAATAGATATTCGCAGATAAAGCTTGTTTCGAAATTGGGAATCGCTTCGATGGAGACAACTTACACTCTGCGAGGACAAGGTCGTTCTCCTGGACGAACTCCTTGAATGTGTCGGTCTTCAGCTGAACGACATCTGAAGAAGCCGCGACGACGGCGGCGAAGAAAGCGGCGCAGATGGTAGAGCACTTCATTGTGACGGTTGTGAAGTTCCGATTGGGTATGTGGGTATGAAGAGGTGTGGAGTTGAGACCTCTGCAGCAGTGGAGAGAAAGGGAAGAGTTGAGGCAGTGGGCAGTGAGTTTATAACTAGAGTGGAGCTCGTGGCGGCTGCGGAGCTCTGTGAAAGACAACAGGTGTCTACTCGGAGCCCTGGTCGCATTCCCGAGGGCGCTAGTCTAGTGAGCGCAGCCAGCCTCACCACACCACCGTATTGGACACAGTGGACGTTCCTGCGCCTGATCGCTGCCAATCATATACTTGCGACAAGCCTTTTCTGGGTCGCGTTGCCGTTCATTCCTCTGCTGCTTCCACGGCTCACCAGCGCTCGTCGTGTGGTACCTCTATCATCTGTCCCAATCAGGCTAGAGCTACCGCATCAGTTTCCCGGAAGCGCATTATTAATATACAGAGAGTGCAATCGCTCTCACTTGCGGCGGACGCGGAAATGATGTTCACAAGGCCAGGTGTTCTTTCGCTGTACTGCGCGCGCAACTCAGGATCCTGCCTTTGCTGCTGTGGATCCAATATTTGGGGGGCGAATTCTAGGGTCGAACGAGCACCGCATTGAGGCCCTTGTTTCGGTAATGCACAATGTCGAGCATTGAACGCACGTGCGCATGGCCCTGCATCGATGCATGGCATAGTTTGGTCAGCGCGATGGTCGAGCTTTTGTACTAAAGGCAGCTGAAGATCCATGGCGTGGCCTGGTGCTCGCAAGCAAACCACAGGAGCAGCCACAGGTCCCTTCTGGAAGCACTGCTGCGTTCTGACATGACACAATGTTACAGACCGCTCAGCGAAAGCACACGAACCCTTGCGTATCGCGCATTGTTGACTCCAATAGAATTTCTCGCGGTTCTACCTCCTTCTTTCTTCGCTATACTTTACAGCTTCTTCAAGCCTGATCATCGAGCTTTTGCAACAACGATATTGACTTCTACATCCAAGCATACTTCTTCTTCCCTAGTGCCTTGTTCAATGCATGAGGCAACGGTCGGTTCTCCTCCAACCCCATCAGACGCCTATACAGCGGTCCCTTTTCTCTATACAGGTGCTTGAACCGCTGCCGAACATCGCATTGGTACTTGCCCTCAAAATGCAGACTGTGCGCGATATCATCTTCGCTCTTACCTTCGACCCAGGCCTGCAGAATGATCTCGTCCTCTTCCTTATTCCACTCTACTTCCGTCTTCTTCTTCCAAACGGCCAAAACATCCTCCGGTACCTTCTTCTGCTGCTGCAACTCATACCAACGGCCTTGCACAGCTTCAGCTGGGATTCCCATCCCATGAGCAATCTCTTTGGAGTTCCATCCGTCGCCGCGACACTCAATGATGTACTCGTCCATATCAGCGTCCCAATCTTCAAACGAGGCGCCTTGGGCAATCTTGAGCTGGTGGTAGTAGCCCTGCACGGCTTGGGTTGTGCGGCCTAGAGCCGCTGCTACCGCCGGCCACGGGAGTCTTTCGATGAATCGGAGGTGATGTAGGCGAGCGCTGTCGGCTGGTGTCCAGCGGCGTGAAGTCTGTGGTAGTGATGTTTGCTGATGCATTTTGACGTAGGGTGGATGTAACTCAGTGTGACGTCGGTGTGAGTGATTGAACTTGCGAATGAATTAGGTGTGTGCATGACGGCGGTCTTGTACATCTAAGGGAGGAACATGTCGGCGGTATTGGTGAAAGTCGATCGTGCAGCACTGAGGGTAGACAGTGATCTGCCTCTCTGCCCTTGACATGTTCGGAGACGTGCCCATGAGTCTGCTCGCCCTGTAAGAGATTGACTTTCATTTTTACCTCCAGGGTCTTTTGTCAAAAGTGCGTACCTGCCACGCGATGACTTCTTGGTGCTCCGCTCTCCGCAGCCGCTTACTACTCCATCGTCAGCTGTATCGACAAGCTCAGTTTCACGGGTACCGGAGAGACTATATGCACGCGCAACACGACCGCCAGAATGCCCATGAAGCCGTATTTGTTAGCCAAACAGCTTCAATGTCTGCAAAAGATCTTGACAGACTGACAAAGGAAAACCAGGTGTAGGGACGTCCCACAGACAGGTTCATTGCCAGGGCCTCAGCTCAGCATCAGGTTAATGAGATCGCGATAGTCATCCACGAACCCGTACATTGATAGTCCCTAAGGATCTGCTCATCAACAGATCCATATCCTTCGCCAGGGCACTGAAGAACCCGGACGATAGTTCTCCAAGCTCGAACGGCAGCAAGGCCGCCGCTTGAACAGAGGGACAAACTGGAATTGTACGACCACCTGAAGTGACCCAGAATCATTCGATGACCACATACCGCTGCTTTACAACAATAAGACTCTCGCCTTCTTTAACATTAAGTGCACGATTGGTGGGGAAGATCAGACCCTTGCCACAGGCCAGTCAAGACAATAATACAGCGATTGGATCGACATCTGCAGCCGTCTGTACGTCTTCTGCGAGAAGATTCATGACACCGATTCGAATCGAACTCTTTTCACACTCACGTTCGAATGTCTACTGGAAAGGATTCCCAGGTCGCTTGATGCTTGGAAAAAGCTAATCGCAAAGCCAAGTCCCAATCACAGTGCTTATCTGGGCTGGAACACATCTTGGTAGCAACACCAACCGTGAGACTTGCTCAAATTAGTGGAGGCAACGTCTTTTTGCCATTTCGAACGCCTGGGTAGACTGCGCATTATTGGAGAGCCGTTCGGTTCACGCAACGACGCAGACTCCACACGCGATAATTGCCCACAGCGCGACTCAGTGTCGTAAACTGATAGACGTCAGAGATAGATTGGAATACGATTACAATGAAGAAAAAGGCTATTGATAGTGGTAGATGCTGAACGTCGTGTCGAGGGATTGCTGATCCTGCCGAGACCGCTCCCTGGCTCACTTCGGCTGATCTACTGACCGTCACGATCCTCAAATACGAATGGACAGCCACTATAAGCGACTCTTGGCATAATATATTTGATACTTGCAAGGTCACTGCTCAACATTGTAAACTGATCACCACTATGATTGCAGCAATGTACGAGATAATACTTAGAGACACAGATTTTGTTCAAGAACCCGAAGTCCATTCGTCTTTAGATATATACAGTTGAATCGAAGGGGTGGCTAACTATGTAGCCTTCAGACACTACCAAGCACTTTTGTCTATCTACCCATAGACCTGAACGCCGAATCATGCTTCCAGCATCTTACAAGCACTGGCTGTAGTATTCGTTCGACTTGGTGCAGGTAGTGCCGGAAACGCATGCAGTAGCACCGGTGTAGCCCTGACCACCGCACTGAGCCCACTTGGCAGCAGAGCCAGCAGCCGAGCCAGCGGCCTTGGTAGGCTCAGGCTTGACGGCAGTAGCCAAAGTGGTGGGCTTGGCGGCGGCAGCGGAAGTGGGCTTAGTAGCGGCCGAGGTGGCAGCCGCCTTGGTGGTGGTGGCAGGGGGAGCAGGGGAAGAGCCAGAAGAGGCACCGTTCCAGACCTTAGGGCCAGGAATAGGGTAGCTGGAGAAGCCGGAGTAGATGTCGAATAGAATACCGGCGTCGGTGGCCTTGTAGGCGCCGGGGAAAGAGACACCGGCGGGCAGGGTGGCGGTGCCAGAGCCCTCGACCTTGACGTGGACGCACTCCATGTAGAGCTGAGCACCGCCCTGGCGGTTGCCCTCGTGGAGAGCGACGATCTCGGGACGGAGGACGTAGTCGCCGGGAGCGAGGTTGGGGAGGGTCAGGTCGTGCTGACCAGCCTTGCCAGTGTAGGATCCAGCAATGAGCTTGTCGACGGCCCACTTGCCGCCGCTGTAGCCATCCTCCCAGATCTTGGTCCACGAGTATGAAGAGCCAGCCTTCGAGGCGTAGACCAAGATGGGACCCTTGTGGGAAGAGGCGATGATGTCGTCAGAGGCCTGGTTGGTGTCGTGGTGCCACTGGAAAGCGATCTTATCGCCGCCCTTGACGGTGATGGACTTGGAAGCCTTAACGTTGGCGACGTTGCACTCGACGGTCTTGGAGGTCACATCGGTGACAGGGCTGTTGTTGGGGGGAGAGTCGATGTAGCCACCCTGGACGTTGCCAACGCCGGCATCCTTTCCGTTGACGAGGACGTTCCAGACGGTGGTGTGGGCAGAGGCGAGCTGACTGGCAGCCGCAACAGCGAGGACCTGAGAAAACTTCATTGTGAACGGATTGGTAGGTGTCTGTAAAGAGTAATGATCAAAAAGAATGACAAAAAGGCGAGTTCGAGAAGAAAGAGTGTATGAGGAACGAGTGAATGAGCGTCAAGCGTGTCTTTCTCGAGATGGGCGCCAGATACCTCTTATAATCGCCCACATGTGGCTACGAGATACCCCCATTTCGGTTACCGGTGATCATGTGTATGGGGCGCATGCCGAGTCTGTGAGCCATCGGGTGTATGGCCCCATCGGTCACGCAGTGCGATGGCCTATTGTGGGGTCTGGCATCAGGAACAGGTTAGAGACACCGTTCGATGTTCGAGAGCCGTTGGGTACGATCCAGAACTAAACCAGCATGTATCTATCTATGCCCAAAGCGGGGACATGTAGAACAAGCCTAGAATGCATGATCCTGACAATGATCTGTTCGATGTCACTACAGCGAATGGCAGGCCAGCAAAGAGTAACATGAAACTGAAGGATTCAAACATCAACCTGCGAGAAAGGATCAGGATTCAGGATTGAGGTGGCCATCCGGGGAGGCCCAGATCACCAGGCAAAGGACTTCATGCAGTGCCATGTAGTCATGCAGAGGTATCCTCTCCGTGACCTCAAGTCCTGCTGTACCAAACGACTCTCTTTCAAATGACTTCAGTATGTGTCTGTATGGCAATTGCTGTCGTCAAAACCGATGTCAGCGTAGACAGTTCCCCACACATACAACTCAGGCCACCAATAGGCGCAGATGTTGAGGGCGAACAGAAACACAGTGACGCTTGCACTCTGTTTGTCGAAAAGCACTTTTCTTGGCATAGGGAAGGTGGAGCGATTAGAGGATACGAGATTTGACAGCGGGCTGAAGCCTACTTTTCCCGCCTACGCCCGTCATGCCGCAGTGACGGCGCAGTCTTGGCAAGGCTTTTGTGGGAGAACGAAATTGGCTGCTGCATTTTGTATGTTTCAGCCAAGCGGCAACTGTCGCTCCAGTGCAAGCGAAGCCGTCTGCAGCGCGGCTAAGCGTGTTTGTTGAATCGAAGGTCGAAGGCTTGTGTTTGTAGAAGCCCGGTATCAGAGTTCGAAGCAGTGGGCTGCAGGAATGATGTTCGCATGGGCTCTGGGATCTGGTTGTTGATTCCCTGGTGGTCCACGGCGCACATCCGCGGACTTGGATCCGGACAAGGCGGCCGACCTGCCCGACCACAAGTCAGCGCCACCTGCCCGACCACAAGTCAGCGCCACCTGCTGCCGTCCACCGAGGGCAGGGCGGTAAGTCGAGGTACCTGCAGGGCTAGACCACGCGCTGCGGTCTCACGACTCCTGTGACAGCTGTCATGCAAAGTGTGTTTCTCCTGAAAATCATGTCGTGGCACCTCGGTAGCAGCGTATCTGACGGCGCCGCGCCGATATTAACATGTGGAACAGAGGTGCGTCGCTTCGACCTCATTCTGAGGGCATGAATCGTATCACGACAGCGTTGAGACATGGCGGCATTGCCCAGCGACGCGGACGAAAACGACAGTAAGACTTTGATTGCTCTCAGCCTTGGTAAGACCGCCTGAGTCCAAGAAGGCATCGGGTGCATCGGGCAATGGTAGTAATCAATAGCGAAGGAGGACAGACGGGGCGCTATTCTACGGACGAGGCACTTGCCATCCACCTGGCCATGGAGCAGAGTGGGATGTATGGTAGGTGTTGAACGTATTGAATGAATTGAACGGGCAAATTGCCAACCTATATGTAATGGGTACTTCACAGGACTCCTTTTGAGCACATTTGAGCCGACTGAACCAAGCTTGCTCAAACTCAAAACAACAACGTAGTCACCATCACAGCCGCCGCGCCGGTTCCCCATCGGCCAATAGCCCTACCAGCCGCACGTCCCACCATGGCACCGTTCCTGTTCGCAGTCGACCGCTGCGTCGACTCGACACCTTTGCTCGCCGCAATCGTCCCATCGCCCGCCCTTTTCTGCCCGCCAGCACTGACAGCAGTCGGATTGCCCGTACTGCCCGCGACACACATACTCGTCCCGTTCTTGAACATGCGATCCGCAACACCCTTCCACAACGCCGTCACATCAGTGACCATGGGCGCGGTGAAGAACATACGGCAATCCGCTGCCTCGTACATGAACTCCAGCGGAACTCCCGAAGCGTCATTTTGCCTCAGGTTATCCTTGAGATTCACACCTCCGGCAATCCTGCCGCCCTGATACGCGGAGCGCTTGAAGAGCTGCGTCGCGGTCGCAGTCTTGCCAAGATCCATCTTGTCCCACTGGGCTTGCTGTTCGGGGCTGCCGAGGAAATAGGTCGCCTGCATGCGCAGCTGGATGTCGTCCCAGGAAAAGACTTGCGCGCCCTTGGTGCCTCCGACACCTTGCATGGGGCCGTCTTGGGGGCGGCCGCCGACGGCAATGGTGCGGACAGCGCCTTGGTTCTTGAGCAGCTCGGACGCGATGGCGCATGTTGAGGAGCACATGCCGTCGTGCAGCATGACCATGTCTTCGGCTTTGAAGGGCTGTGGAGTGCTGGTCTCGTTCTTGTTCTGATCGAAGCCGATTATTGAGAAACCCTGGTAAGATGTCGAGATAGGGTCGCTGAAGTTGTACCGGATGGTTGTGGTAAACTGATCGCCATTAGCAGTCTGTGGTCCGAATGCAGCGTCCGAGGTGGCGATAGCCTTGTTGTCAACGTCGAGCTGATGCTGAAAGTTGAAGCTGGCGGTGAGGCCCAGAATATCGTTTGTAGTAGTTCCCCGTCCGAAGGCCTGGACGAAAGCCGTCTGGTTACTTTGCACGAACGTCTTGTTGTTGACAAAGTCACCAGTCAATTGATATGCAGCCTTGATGGCATCGTTAGCGCGGAAACGAGTCCCACCGAAGGGCTCCTGGTCTGCCTGCGGATAGACCTGTTTGAAAGTGTCGTAGCCAAGGATTGCGTTGCCTGTACGAAACATCAGCTCTGTTCCTGTGATCGGAGTTCCTTTGCGATGTCGACTTACCTCCGCCGTTCCCGCGCATATCGAATATCATCTTTGTCTTGCCTTGTGTCTTGCACATGCGGATGAAGTCACGCATTACGTTCTGGAAGACCTGGACATCACCAGCGTCATATGACGGGATACTCAAAACAGCAACGTCCTACGGTGCGTTAGTGGCTGTAAGCATACATGGTGTCGACCCTTACATCGTATCCAGTGTCGTTGATGTAGTATCCGCCAACAGATAGGTTCGGGTTTAGTATGACTGCCTTGGGGTATCCAATCTGCGAGGGCGTCGGCGTTGCAGTGGGCGTTGCACTGGTGCGACTAGCGGGCGCGCTCGGTGTCGGCTGCTGGACCTCAGTCACAGGCTTAGGGCCTGTGCAAAATTGCTTGAAGAACGTCTGACCGCTATTGACACCAGTGAAGTTGCCAAAGACGACCGCGACGTTCATCTGGTTGTAGGTGGTTCCGTTGGCGAACTCCATGGTAGTATTGGGCCCTTGGTACTGGCCCGTTCTGAAAGATCCCAGAAACACAGTGCCAGAAGCAATCAGAGCCTGCGAAGGGAAGAGAGCGTTCCAGCGTGTATCCGCATCGTGGAAGTCGGACTGCGTAGAGGCATCCTCCAAGAAGGTCTTGACATCCATTCCGTTGATCCTCTTGACTGCTGAGGGCTTGTATGAAGAATCGTTGTTGGCTTTGCGCACATCCTGGTAGAGAAAGACCTCAGGCATGGCTTTACCATCGGATGAGACCGACACTAGTTCTGTGCCTGGGGGCCTCTGAAACTGCATTGCAGACGCAAGGATGTCGGGCTGGTACGCAAAGTGATTGTCGTATGCTCTGTTGAACAGCATCATCATTTCCATCTGAAAGTCATATTCAGTCTTGAAGGTACCATTCGCCAATCCCTTCTGCATCAAATCTAGCTGGCCCATCACATCGACAGGCCTCTCTGTGTAGTTTGACGGAGGATTCTTAAGATAGGCGATGTTTGACTGCCACTTGACGAATAGCTTCATATCATCTATGAGCTTGACATTGCCTTCCTGATCCAGCGGGACTGAAGCGAGACACCTCATGCCTAATTCGGCAGGTACGACCTTCCGAGCACCACGCGGCGCTGCGGCTATAGCGCTGCTGATCGCGGCACATGGCTCTCCACCGGCAGAGGCGGTCGAGTTCGACGGCAGCGATGCACTCGGAGACGCGCTGGTAGTATTACTCGCGGCTTCGGAGGCTTCAGAGAGTATTTCGACGCCTGCTTGTGTCATGACTTCTTCCATGTCCAGATCTGGGAAGTCTGGCACGCCGTACATCCATGGATGAGGGTTTGCAGCTACGAGACTACAGTATGTGCCGAGAAGCACAGTCGAGAGATGCATCTTGGCTTATGTTGCAATCGACGACGCGACTGACTGAGTGGAACCCGAGCTATCTTCGAGCGTTTCCAGAACGATTAAAGTATTAATATAAGGCGATCCAGCGCGGGAGAAGCGAAGCAGGCACAAAAGAAGAAACCACGGAGACAACGCAGCCAGAACAAAGCTCACGGAGCTGAAGAGGAAGAGAGAGAATAGAAGAGGGTTCACGGGAAAGTAGTGGGGTAGCTCACGTATCCTGGAACGCATACTGTGACCAAGCGTTCGCCAACGGTGGAGGCGGCGAGTATCATGGGAAAGGGGCGGTGCTAAGAAAGGCAAACCTAGCTTGTAGCACGGCTGCGGCATTATAGAAACGTCGACCGCTGGCTAAGCAGCCAAGTATGGCATGCGAAACATACAGTGTGTCCATTGAGAATCCTGTGATTGTCAAGGAAACACTTCGGAAAGCTACGGTGGACAGAGGGCAGATGTTCTTCCGAGATGGCCCGCCGCCCAGGACTATATTGATAGTCCCGGGGATCCGAACGACGGCCATTATGCTGGCGCATCTGGTAGAAGATGGAGGTGTTGGTGTTGAGCGCGAAACTGACACGAAACGATGTCGCCAAACTAGAACGGACCAAGCCTAGTCTGCACTTGCCACGAGAGAACAACTCAGACGGCATGGAAATGAACACGGGTAAATACTCTTGAGTTCATGTTGCGGGTTCTTGTTTGGATGTTGATAAGGATCCTTCTTGCCTGCTGACAGAGCGCGAGGCTGTGTCGAGTTGCGACGGTTAGTGGGTCCAATTTGGTGTATTTATCGTTCCTTTCGACTTCCGCTAGCCGTTACGCCCCCAAGACAAGATGGATGCTTTTGCGTCAATCTTGCCACTGCAAGACGTGCTTCTGTCATGGTGAAAGTGTGAGCCGTCGATAGAGGATGACCAGATTCGGAGTCAGCAGCACGAGCAGTGCAAGGTCAACCCCAAAGCGGCTGCGGGGTTTTAGTGCCACGGCCCAGCCCAACGAGCCCCTCGCCACCACCCACTCCTACTTAACCACCGCCAGCCCACTCGACAAGCTCCTGTATCCTCTCGCAGCTCACGGAATACCTACGTCACATCAGCAGCGCGCCTCGTTCAGTCTTATGTCCACAGACATCCAGAATCTCAGGTCCTTCGATCCGTTCGCGGAAGCCGAAGACGCAGGTGGAGAAATCAACAGGGCTGGCAATCAGCAGAACTACATTCACATTCGCATTCAGCGTACGTACAGCTTTTCATATAGCCTCACACTATAATTGCATACAAGCGCAGCCCCAGCGCGCCACGCTGCTCCCACACTACGTCCACCCAAGACACAAGGCTGACAAACCTCAGAGCGCAATGGTCGCAAGACCCTGACCACGGTCCAAGGCCTGCCCAAGAAGTTCGACCAGAAGAAGATCCTCAAAGTGATCAAGAAGCAATTTGCCTGCAATGGCACCGTCGTCGCCGACACCGAGATGGGAGAGGTGATCCAGCTCCAGGGCGACCAGCGCAAAGACGTCCAGGATTTCCTGACCAACAAGAAGGATGGCCTCGGTCTTGATGTCAAGACCATAAAGGTCCACGGTTTCTAAGCTGAAATATGCGAGAAGCCGCTGCCTTCGCCGCGTGCGATGACCGCGACACCGGTGTGAGAGCACGATCACATGCAACCGGGCTCATGGGGGAAGAGCAACGAGGCTGAGAATGCGGCACGCATAATTCGCGAATGTTGCGGTATGGACGAGTGTGATCATCTCCTATCCTCGCTCCTTTGGAAGAAGAGGGCGCGCACCATCCGGCCGCCCGTGGAGGTAGTCAGAGTGCTATGGTCCTGGCGAAGGACGTTACTTTTTAAGATGTCTAGTCGAAGAATGGATATTGAGTTGTTCAGGAAGAATGGCTGCTCCTTCTATGATTGAGGCGCGTGGGAGCCCCCTGGATCAGATACTAGAGGAGTTCCGAACGAGTTAAGCAGTATCCCCATATCGCAGTGTTTCAACTTCCTGATCTTGCGCATCTTCAAACCTCGATCGTTGCTGTTGAGGTCGTCTGGGACATCAAGAGGTCGCTTTGGCGGCTGCTCAGGCGCATAGTGTCTTCGGACAAACCAAGTCGCCGTGCCAGCATCGCGTGTAGTCCGGCAGGCGTAACATGACAGTGTGAGAGGAATCGGTGGTTCAATCATTGGCGTGCCATGTCTATCATCCATCCGGAGCTTCGAGACCTTGCACGCATATTTGTAAAGTGCTTTTGCCTTCTCAGCGATCGTCGTTTGTGTATCGTGCATCGTCTGGCTAAGCTTATGCTCGCGTTCTGCGGTTGATCGTTGCCATTGGCCACATGACCCTGAAACGTCGATCATGGGAGAGGACGCTGCCCGCTCAATGCCTACCAGAGCGAGCGCAGGGAAGCTGGACAGGTGGCCCAACAGGCTGCTGTCGGGCGGCCAGTCATCAAGAATCGAGCTCAAGTACAGCAGCTTCATCTTTGGAAATGCGTTCTTCTCTGCTACTGCACGGCACCAGTCGCGTATAGCGATCGCTGTTAATGGATGTGTCTGCCTTTGAGACGGGTTGGCGTGGATCAGTGCTGTCAACGCAGGCACTGTTGTGAGGGAAATGAGCTTCGCGAGATCCAAGGTGAGACCATTGGCGCAGAAGTGCGTGAGCACATTGGTGTCGAGCGTACTGAGATTCTTGACAAGGGGAGACCAGCACGTGATAACGTCATGCATCTCTAGTCGAAAATGATGACGGAGCTCTACACTACTGTCAGGTTCTGAACACTTGTCGTAGTGGAGAATGAAATTCCCGCAATACTGACCTGGCTGGTCGGGAAATGCCTCCTGGAACAGCCTCCAGGCTTCGAAGCTCAGCGCATCTCTAGATTTAAGCTCCCGATATAAATTTTTGGTAAACTCCCATCCCGGGTAAGCCAGTGCTTCCGGCATGAACAGACTAATATTCCAGCAGCACATTCGCATAGCCATAGCCTGCAAGGAGCTTGCGCCGTTCCCATGTCTGGCTGCACGTGGATCAATGACTCTTCCCGTCGTTCGCTTCTTCCATGCTGATGGGATCATTGACCCTGCGCTACTCGAAATACTTTCCGTGTACACTTGGCCATTCTTTGCGTTGAAGGCCTTCATGATGGGCTTGGGCGAATGGCCGCGTTCGGGCCTTGACGAGAAAGTTCAAGGCAAATTAAAAATGGATGCAAGCAATGGGAATAAGACGGGCATTGTGAAATGGTGGAATCACGGTATCCAAGCAGAGGGGTTGATGGAGCAAACAAACGCGGTACAGCGCACAGACAAAACACAGTCGCACGTACTCACGTGAGTGAAACAATAGCTATGATGCCTACAAACAATAGGCGTGCAGCACGTTTTCGAGTGACTTCACTTTTGACTTTCCAGCGGTAATTTGGATGTAAGAATCAAGTGGGTATTACTTTTTGCGACCTCAAAGTGCTAATTTCCGTCTAGCGATGGAAAGCCCTCACTCCGCTTTTCCCAGCGTAGCCGCCTTAGTAACGCCATGTTACTCCGAATCAGATGACAATGTAGACTAGGACGACAGTGGCGACTAAGCGCGCTGTATCGGAAGATATGCACCTCCTGCTAGCACCAAATTCATCCTTGTGAAATGGACCTTGTAGACCGGTGAGTCTTTTGTGGGAAAGGCGCTGATCTGATCTGCCGAAACGCCTGTCTCTTTTGTCGCCTTCTTCGTTGTGACCGTGGTGCCGCTTGCACCCTTCGTAGTGAGTGCACCGTCTGTCTTCGCAGCACCATCAGTGCCCTTGCCGCCGCTCTCTGTGGTCTCTTGCAAGACATCCCAGACACGAACAGTCTTGTCTGCACCGGCCGACACAAGAACACTCGACTCGACACTCCACGACAACGACCAGATGCCGCCCTTGCCGTGACCACGCATGCGCTTCCGTCGACGTCCGGTCTCAAGGTTCCAGAGTACGATGTTGCCTGCATCGTCTGCAGAGGCGAGGGTTTTGCCGTCTGGTGAACAGGCAATTGCTGTGACATTGCCGGTATGGCCGGTGAACAGACGGAGGCAGTTGCCTCCCGAAATGTGCCACATCCGCACCGTTCGATCGCACGAGCCTGTGAAGACGTAGAGATTGTTAGGATGGAATGCGACACAGTCGACGTCGTTGTCATGCCCAACATAGATACGAAGTGGCTCGATGTGATCAGTGGACCAGAGACGCGCAGTGCGGTCGTTCGAACCTGTGAGGAAGTAGTGGCCGTACGGGCCCCATTGAAGATCCCAGATAGGGTTGTCGTGCCCGCGGTAAGCAACCAAACATGTCCATGTATCGAGTGACCAAAGACGGATTGTCTTGTCTTCGGAACATGACAGCAGGAACTGAGAGCTTGTAGGGGGACCGCCCTCCACGCGATTAGCGGTAGATGGTGAGAAGGAGACGGCGTATACTGGGCCGGCGTGACCCACAAGACGCCGTGACGATGACAGTTGTGTGCTGGCCTCAGGTAGCGTGGATATAAGGGGGGAGCCGTCCATAGACCAGACGCGAATGTAGGATTCGGCCATGCCGGCGGCGACAAGCTGGTTATCGCCAGAGAACTCGATACAGTTGATGCTGTCGTAAGTGTTGTGAAAGGTGTACATGGTGACGCTGACAGCTGGACCAACTCCGCCAGTACGACCCTCCATCTTGTAGCGATCGCGATACTCCATGATCTTCGCTACTTCCATGGAAACATCGCGTGCCAAAGATGGCGGCAACGGTACAGTATCGCGCGAGGGCCCGTCTTCTGTTGGTTCGCGCTTGATGCGCTGCTCGTACTCATCCACCAAGGATGACTGCCCTGGCTTGGGTACGCTCTTAGCGTCTTCGTCTTGTAGTGTCGCTCGGACATCATCCTGCAGGTCTTGGTCTTGCGGGTATGGACCGAGCTGCAGACGGATACGTGCAGCATCAGCTTCTGGATCATGGCGGCTTGTCAGAGGATGGCCTGGGTTGTGACCTGGGATGCCTTCGTCCTCTGCAGGAAGCTCGTCCTCTCCCTGCCCGCCCGCCAAGATTGCTGCAATGCTCTTCTCTGCAGTCGCTGTACGCTCGACCGTAACGATGTTCATGTGGTCGCGAATGATGTCCAAGAGTGCTTGTCCACCGTCCATCTGTTTCGACTCGATGAATTGGATCAGGTTGTAGAAAGGCATCGTTGTCAGAGTCACGCGGTACTTGTTCTCGCTGTAGAGCTTTGCAATGTTGCTTTCTGTAAGGTGAGAGGGCAACCGGACAGCCCGTAGAGTCTTGATCTCGTCGCCATGGTCGCGCTCGAACTGGGCTGAGTAGGATGCGAAGAATGTTTCGGCGTCCTTCATAAAGTAGTCGCGCACCAGATTCATGAACGAGTATACGAAAACAGGCCACAGAAGTTTTCGAAGCTCCGGCTTGTATAAGTCCAGATTGTCCTCTGTGTACTTCCGCAATAGCTCGAAGGACTTTATGAACTTTGCACCGCCTGTGTCTGTACTGCCGCTGACGAGGGGTTGGCCGTTCGCTTGAGGCTCGGACTCCTTGCGGAGCATCGCTTCGGTGCGTACATAGCCTTTCTTGGAGAGGTATTCAAGCACCTTTACATGTTAGCAGGTTGAACGAGTGGCAGTAAGACACTAAACAACAGCATCGAAGCCTTGGAGCCCACGGAGGGCCAGTACTCGTGCCGCTTCACCAATCTGGCCCTCTGTCAAGGGTCCTTGTAAGCCTGTCATGGTAAAAAATCCAAAAATATAGCACTAACAGCACTGACGATTCCGATATCTCTGCTCTGCTGAGACTGTGTTGTGTGGTGCCGCGGTTGGGCTTGGGAAGTCTGGTGTGCCGGCTGCCCTTGCCCATTTGCGCTGGTGCGAGGGACTTGCATTGCGTGCAATCGTTGGGACATAGTGGAAGATGCGCAGCAGGTGGTCGAAGAAGAAAAGCACAGCACTCGTAATGGTGGTCTACGATCACACAGGGCTTGTGTGCTCGTCCTTCAAGACCTCGGTCACCAGCAGGCAGCTTTCACTCAAAGCCTTCACCTGCAGTTGACTGCGCGCAAAGGTCCGGCTCGGCCCTCTCAAGGCACGACAAACTGAGTGAAGGAGATTTTGCACCTACTATTTGATTCAGATTTTGTTGCGACTGGGGACCTGACGTGCTGGGCGGCGGCGGGCCAGCGTTTTGTTGTGGAGGCATGTTGCCGTGTGGCGGAAGACCAGCGCTTGGGGGGCCATTGGTGCCTACACTCATCGCCCGCGGCCCTGGGCCTGACATGTTGGCTACGTTCCTTCTCTTTTACCCGTTTGCGCTGGGTCGCTTCCTCAGCTTACTTTGGAAGGAGCACGAGCGAGGCGCGTGAGCGATCTGCGGGCTAGCGAGCGGCGATTATGCGCAAGTGAGGGTCGGGCGGCGGGTGCGCAGTAAGAGACGCGTAGAGGGCACGCGATCGAGATAGCAATGTTGTGGAGTCGTCACCGAGGCTGGTCGCATTGCGGAGTGAACGGAGGAGCTCGATATCTCGCGGCTTGTGGCTGGGGACCCTGCAGCCACACTGTGGGGCTGATCATAGCTCCCCATCCACCTTCACGACTCTCACGTTTGTCGCAAAGACCTTGAAAATCTACCAATCCGATCGCGAACGCATAGCGCAGATATGTCGACTGATACAAAAGACGTAGACGCCATGGATACCGATGCGCCGACCTCTATACAGCCTCAGGATACAGCTACACCAACAGCATCGCAGCAGACGTACCGCCAAATCGCCGCCTCGCACATCGAAGGCCTCAACAAGCTGAACAGCAATTTGCCCGATATCCTCGCTCTAATTGCCGCATCTCTATCTCAACTGACCAACAAACCCATTCAATCTGGAGAACAAGAGGACTCGCCAGCAGCGCGTGAGAGGGACCTAGTTGGGTTCAGCCAAGCTGTAAAGGGCATCATGGCTGGCCTTCGAGAAGCTCTTATTGAGGAGATAAATGATTTGGAGCGCTACAAGGTCATTCCCGCGACGCTGCCCAAGTTTACGGCTCTGCCCAGTTCGATACCGAGCATGGGGCAGCAACAACAACAACAGGCCCCAGTGAAGCAGGATCCAGACGCCGGAGTTCAGAATGGAGGCTATGGCAGTTTTGATGTTGGCGTACTCAACTCGAAGGTCAAGTCTGGGCAGGTCGGGAGCGACGATACGTTGGACAGGGTCAAGGCTGTTCTGGATGAGCTGCTGGAAAGGAGCGGACAGAAGAGCAATGGTGATGAGATGGCTGTCGACGGGTGAAGATACGGGGGAGCGCCTCGATAAAAACACACGCAAATCACGCACGAATGCTCTACGCGGAAAGAGTCAATGGGCTCAGTACAGTGGACTACCGATAGTCTGCAGGTTCCCACCGCTCCCAACGACCAACGATGAGCGCTGTACCCACTCGAGCTACAAGCTTGGGTACAGTGTCGCGGTACGGAGCTGCCGCTGATGCTGGTAGCCGTGGCTTAAATAGAGCCTGGACGAGGCAGGCCGCAGAAGCCAGATGCGTAGCGCCAGCTTCCGCCATGCTTGTCATGCAGGATGACAGCTGCAAGATAGACCAACCAACCCTTTACCCTCTCACCGCTTTGGCTGCAGCACATCCCTCATAACCGTGATGTCCGCCGGCGTAGTCCTACAACACCCACCAACGAGCACCGCCCCCGCATCAGCCCACTGCCTCGTCTTTGCCGCCAACAACCCGCCCTCCGTCCTATTCCCCTCCCACTCCCGCGCCGCAGCGTTCCACTGCTCGCCCGAGTTAGGATATACAATCGTCTTCCACCTCCTGCCCTCCTGCAACGGCTTCAGCACCCTCAGCGCCTCCAGCCCAACATCATCAGGCGTGCAATTGAACCCTACAGCGACAACCTGCTCTGCGCCATCGAACAAGCCTGCGATCTGCTCCAGCGGGGTGCCGTCGCTGATGTGCTGCCCATTCTTGAGCGTGAACGTGAACCACGCCTCCTCGTTCTCGAACTCCTGCTGTAGCAACTCGAGCAGCGCCTCAGTCTCTCTGAGACTAGGAATAGTTTCGCACGCCAGCACATCCACACCTGCGTCGACGAGGGCCTGTATGCGGCCGCGGTGGAAGGCCTTCATGGCGTCTTTCTCAAGCACGTAGTCGCCACGGTATTCGCTGCCGTCGGCGAGGAATGCGCCGTAGGGGCCAACGGAGCCTGCAATCCATAGTCGAGCCTTCTCTTGCCCCGTCTCTTGGAGGTATTCGTTGCGCGCTTCTTGCGCTAATTGCACGCTCTTTTTGACTACATCTTTGCCTCGATCGTCGCTGAGCTTGAGATGTTTGCTTAGGCCGGCAAGAGAAGCCTGGTATGAAGCTGTGATAGCGACTTGCGCGCCGGCACGGTAGTAATCCAAATGTGTTTGTTTGATCAGAGAGGGGCTCTGGAGAAGTATGTCGGCCGACCAGAGGGCTCCCGAGATATCTGCACCTAGCGTCTCCAAATAGGTCGCCAGGGCACCATCTAAGATGACTGGAGACCCGAGGTGCGCTGATAACTTGTTAGAGTCTGTCATTTTTAGTTCTCAATATTCCTGGCCGCGGAAGATGGAGCTGGCGATAGATTTGTGTCACGAGATCTATTTCCTAGATTGCGAAATGCAGCGTGAATCTGGTGGCCGATAATCGGGTGGAAAATCTGGGGGACGGCCCGACTTTGTTGGAATCCAAGACCTTCGGCCAACAACACCTCTACATCCACCACTGATCGATGAGTACCACAGCATCTTCGCGTTCGGTGGCTTGGTATAAAGACATTAAGCTGTCGTGATGTGAGTCTTTGTTTAGCAGCATATAGGTGAGTAAGCCCGTCAGACATGCGACAGCTTCCCGCTACCACTTTTGGACCTCGTGGGCACATGCTCTCAAGCAACAGGAAAAGGCCCCTGTAAGATACCAAACCTTACAATGCAAGAGTCGTTCATTGGGAAGATTTACACCCTTTCGCAGCTTCACGATGCTCATGATGACTATACCCAATATGACGTCCACGGGTTATAGTCGACTTCCACCAGCTTTTAAGGAGACCTCGACTTCACGATGCAGCATTGAACAGATCTTCGGCCGCAGGAAATCTTGTTGTATATTACATGCTAAAGTGTGATCGGCCGCCATACTTGGTAACATATCGAAACAAAACCTGTCTAACTAAGGAGCTTCCTCGAAAACCGCACACTAACCACACCCATGGCGCATACGAATACGCAACCGATGCTCGCTTCGATAAGGGTTGTTACCCTGATGCGAGACCGTAAAAACATGCTTGCCGAGTAAAGTTCAAGAAGACGCCGTGGGGACAGTATTAAGCGAAGAGCGCGAACGCGAAGGCGACGACGATGGCTACGATAGGACCCTGACCTGCCACAATAATCTGACCAATGTTGACTGGGACTTCGATGTACGATGGGGTGGGCACAACGATGGTGCCGTTGGTGCCGCTTGAGGGATAGGGTAAGCTGTACAGGTGTCAGTTGATCCCAATGGTTGGAGACATTCAGAACACGTACCCGGAACCAGAAGGAAGATATCCAGTGGCGCCGCTAGTGGGGACAGCATCTGTTTCAGTATCAACCGGCAGTGGCGCAGTGACGTAGCTTGTCGATGTAAAGGTCACACGGCTCGTAATTCTAGTGGTGCCATCGATGATTGTCGTGACAGCAGGAGCAGTAGGCACGGGGTAAGCCAAACCCGAGCTGGGAGACGGGATGGATGGGGTGACTGGAACCGATTCAGATGGAAGCACAGTGCTCAGGGTGCCAGGCGGAGTAGCTGGCGAAGATGTGAGAATGGCATCAGTACCGGTGGAGGCAGGCAAGGCACTCGAGCCAGGATAGCCGGAAGTGGGAGCAGCATCAGTACCCGTTGAGGTACCTACGACACTCGAGCCTGGGTAGCTGGATGTGGGCACGGCGTCAGTGCCCGTGGAGACCGTCAAAGCACTCGAGCCAGGATAGCCGGAAGTGGGAGCAGCATCAGTACCCGTTGAGGTACCTACGACACTCGAGCCTGGGTAGCTGGATGTGGGCACGGCGTCAGTGCCCGTGGAGACCGTCAAAGCACTCGAGCTAGGAAAGCCGGAAGTGGGAATCGCATCAGTCGCTGTGTTGCTTGGTGCTGAAGGCTTCTGATTATAGACCCCGGACGTGGTCACTCCCGAAGTTGGGACAGCATCGGTGTGAGTGCCTGCAGAGCTAAAGGGATGCGAAGTAGCGTAGTCGACCGTTGAAGCAGTCAGACTGATAGGGAAAGAGGTGGGAACAGAGTCAGTGAGGCTGCCAGGCAACGAAGTGGGTGCACTTGGGGTTGGTTGGTCTGAACCTATAGGCAGCGCGGAGGTCTGAGCAGGAAGGCTGAAGGTACCCGACGGAATGTCGGAGACACCTGGGATAGAGGGGTTCGGTGAGATCAGACTGACTGAGATGTGGCCTGAATAGTCCGGACGATGCGAGGTGGAGACCGAGTCGGAGAGGGTGGCCGTGTTGGCTGGTGGAAGATCTCCAGCAGTTGACGTGACTGGACAGATGGTCGTCGTCACGCTCATAACGGTGGTCGACGTGAATAACTCCGTGGCGCTAGCAGCAGGACAGTTGGTGACACTCGCAGCACACTTAGTGATGGTGTATGTTGACGTAACGTAGACTACAGAAGTAGTGGTGCCGTCTGCGCAATGTTAGTGACAGAATGCAGGAGCTTTGAGGGGCACTCACCAGCTCGACCAACGAGAGGCTGAATGGCAGAAACGGCACTTCCGAAGAGGGCAGCAAGATGGAAGACCTTCATGGTGAGACAGTGCTGGCGATGAAGCGAGAAGGCGAAGGAGTGAATATGACTTGAGCAGCAATGGACTAGCGTTCGGTTACCGCGGGCTGGGAAAAGAGTGTAGGGAGTTGGTGGGAAGAAGAGCTGATCAAGGGATGGTCGATGTTATGAAGCAGGCGAGCGCCAAGATCTAGCGTCGTGAGGGTTGGAAGGTGCTGTGAGTCCAAACAAACAGGGATTGGACGAAAGCGCGTCCAAGAACCTACACAGGCAATTGGAGACTGCTGCAGTCACCATGCTACGTCATGAGCACATTGATGGCCTCCAGGAGCAAATTCACTGATGAGACGGGCAAGTGCGTGGCAGGCACGTGATAGCACCTTCACTGCTCGTCGGCGTCCGGCAAGGTCTTGTCCCACAGTCAAGTTAGTGCACGAGCACTGGACACACGTCACAGGATGTACGCGAAGACAATTGGAACGGTAGACTGCCGCCCAGAGAAGCAAGTTAGGCTGCCTGCATTTGCACTACCGCAGTCACCCGTTGTGTGGACAAGGTGGTGACACTTTGGGAAACACAGCACGGACGCCGCTGCTGCCCCCGCCTCGTCGAATGCCTGCTGGCCTCTCTTTCACTTCCGTTCTGAAGCGCTTTCCTGCCCTCGTGCCACCCTTGCACGCCGAGAAAAATCTGCAGCAAACGCATCTTCGCCTGGCCCCGGTTCCCATATTAAGCTCCCACCTCCCATCCACTTCCAACCTTTTCCACGACACGCCCTCAACTCCACAGCTCAAGCATTCGTCAGCGCTGCAGCAATATTCAACATACTTCCAGCTCTACCGCATCACCAATCCATCTACCACCATCACCATGGTTGCCTTCAGGGTTCTCGTCGCTGCTGCGCTCGCCTGCGTTGTTGTCGCTCACGATCATCCAACTGACAGTAAGTGCACCAGTGTATCACTCTAGCTACCCTCAGCCTTGCAAAACCCAAGCTAACGTGCTCACAGCCGCTTGTGTTGCCCCAGTCACTGTGACTGTCACCGAGACCGTGTGCGGCACGCCTGGTGTGCCTGTCCACACTCCTCCTGCGATGCCCTCCTACGAGGCGCCTCCCCCACCACCCGCTCCTCCGGTCACATCGGTTGAGTCTACGGCGACTGCTCCGGTGAGTGGCCCTCCCGTCAACACCGCCACCGTGGTTCCACCGGCTCCTCCAGCAGACACTGGTGTGCCTTCTGTCGGCCCACCACCTGTTCCCACCACCATTGTGATTCCTTCGACTGGTGTGGCTCCATCTTCTGGCGTCAAGACCTCCGTCACGTCGGCTCCTGTGACTTCGGCCCACTCCTCCACGGGTGCCAACACTGCGACCGCCTCGACCTCTACTGGTCCTTCGGAGGTCTCAACCGCTGGTGCCGTCCTGGCCATGCCCACTGCCTATCTGGGTATTGGCTCGCTATTCGCCGCTGGTGCTGCAGCAATGGCCGTCATCGCTTAAGTGCCAATCACTCCACATCTCATCGTGCTCAGGTCGGTGTTGAAGTAGATCATGGCGTCATTAGTGCACACGTGAATAGTTTGCGGCACCGGTTGATCTACATCTCACGGTACGATCGTTGTATTTGGCGGAATCTTGGTAGGACTTCATTCATCGGCGAACAACTATACATGGCTAGCACGTCTATAGCTTTCTTCTCGATGATCAATGGTACAATTTGGCTTGGTCACTCTTGAAGAGATTCTTTGTTTGTCTATGTGAAGCTCTTGTACTGTTTAGATGCTATCTCGTGAAGTCTCTTCTGAGGTTGAGGGCACTGCCTTCGTGGCTTTTCTCGTTTACGCTTGTGTCACTCTTTCCTGATGGCCCACTCCACAACTTGCTTTGCAATCATCTATAGTTGAAAGGCTGTGATATCCACAACCAACTCGTTATTTGTATCGAGTGCGTATATCACTTGTTGCTTGTGTCTTTGAGCGGAGTCTGTCGAGGTTTAACCGCTTCGTCATACCGCTCCGTCTGCATTCCTCGATAATTGGCCCACATCTATCCCCTCCAAGAGTGGAGACGGACATTCGATGCAGCATTCGAGCTACGTTACCAGATCCTGCGGTCATTACAAGATCTCAATCGATGTTTAGTTAAAGGTCTACATTTAGTTCCGTAATGCAGCGAAAAAAGGGCAACAACCTGACCAGTGTAGATTATCACATAGTCCTTACACTTTGAACTCTCTACAGCTCGTCCAGGCTGGCGCTCACATCCCGCTTTGTGTGCTTTTTGATAGCTTGGGCGGTCGTGCGTGTTTTGCGCGCTCACGGGTTCGATGAGTGTGTAACCGTCTATCGGCAATACATCTGTCGGTGGCGAAAGCCTCGAGAATGTTTTGGGCGACTATAACTTTGATTAAGCCCTAGAAATTCTTAGTAGAAAGACGTGATGCGTTCGTCATGACTGATTGCGAAAGGAGCTGGCCATATGACATTGTGCTATTGATGAACGCATGGAACGCATCATCTCCCGCAGCAGCACATCAAATCAACCATAGCAGGCTTGTATATGATCGCCCTCATGTCCAACCGTTTGTACATCTCCTCGAGATTGGATTGATCGATACAGTACTGATTGGCCCAAAGGTGTCATAGACAGAGTTACACTGTCAATGATATAGCGTCTTCGGTCGCTCTTGATACGAGCAGTGGTGAACGCAAAGTCCATCAGGTGTGGGCTTTGGACCTAAGGTACAGTTTGCCCCCCAAATATAGATAATGGCGACTGCCACAAGTGATGTGAATCATGCCAGACCTAGTGGAACGTACGCTAGGACCTCGCACGTCGTTTGTCGACGTTCACTGAGCCTGATATGAGAAATGCTCAAGGCTTTGTCCATGGAGTCAGAAGTCTGGGACATAAAAAGCACGCATCGTGCCTCTAAATCAATTCTTACGGTCTAGAAGATCAGATGTTGGCCGCAGATGCAAACTATCCCCAGGAAGCATCTCGCATTAAGATAAGGTTACAATCACACAAAATTTGGGCGAAAGCAATCGAAACACTGAACAAGCTAGTGTAGAAAGGGTCATTCGCCCAGCTCAATCTATGCTTTCTGTCTCTTCTTCAGCTCCATCGCCGCAATAATCGCACACCCAATTCCACTTCCATCCTCCGCACTCGTGATCTTGATCGGCCCTTCACCCTCCCTCTTATCCTCCTCGCTCCAGCCCAAGACCTCACCCAGCGCATTCGCCCACCTGCGCTTGAACTTAGGATGCTTGTTCGCAACACTCCCATCGGCGGCGACATGCCCCTTCTCAATGCCCTCCTTGAGACAGATCGCAGCGACACCGCACGCACAGAGCCTTGCACCACGAGCAGCGATGAGAAGAGATCGCGTGACTTGGAGAACGAGGGTGATTCGTCGTCTTCGATCTCGCTGAGGAAGCCTGTGTCGATAGAATACGGTTCCTTCAACTTGTTCGTATCCTGATCTTTGAATATGAGCCCGCGCTTAGCGAGATCTAGCACGATCAATCGGTATATCTCGCCGAGATACAAGCCCGCGGAGAGTTTCTCGAATGCCTGCTCGCCTGGCCGTGGCGAGTCAGCGTCTATTTGCTGGTCAAATTTCGTCCAAGGGAGGACGCGGTGCGCGTTGTCGAATGCACCGTACTCGCAGTTGATAGCCATTTGGTTGCTGATTTGGCTGCAATATTCACGGTCAGAGTCTTTCATCTTGCCGATACTGGAGAGGTTGGCCATATAGGCTGCGTTGCAGCCGGTGCCGAAGATAGCGCCGACAATGGTCTTAGGGTCGTTGTAGGCTGATGCTATCATTGCGCCGACGGTGTCGTTGATGACGCAGATCAGCTCGATAGGTAGGTTGCGTTCTTCAATCTTGGAGCGCAGTTGTTCTGCAACGTCGTGGTCTTCTACGCCACTGATGTCGAAGCCTTTGGTCCAGGTCTTCAGTATCGCGTGATCGATGCGTGCTTGTGTTGCTGGGTAAGAGAATGTGAAGCCGAGCGGCATTGGGTGCTGTTTCGAGAAGTTATTTATCAGGCCCTTTTGCTTGACAAAGTCCTCCAGCTGTCCAGCGATGAAGTTCCATAACGCATCTGCATCGCCTTTTTTGAGCTCTTCAGGTAGCTTGTACTGCTTTTGATTGAGCTGATGCTTCTCCTCGCCTTCTTTCTCGTGTCCATGGAGTGTTATCTCACAGACCCTCAGATTGGTTCCGCCAAGGTCTAGGGTAAGGAAGGTGCCCCTTTCGTTTCCTGAAGGGAGATGGTGTACCCAAGTCTGGTGCATCGCAATATTTTGGTGGTGCTTAGCGAGACCTTCGTCCAGCTCTTCGCGAAAGCATTGGACTATCCGTTTCAACTTGTTGCCAGGGATCCAACTCTTCCTCAAGCTTGGAGGGCAGGTCGGCCATCTTCTTAAGCTCCGACCGCTGCTGTCGCGAGCTGTACGCTTTCTCACCGTCGTGCTGTTGCGCCGAAGAAGCCATGGTGTAATGAGGATATTCTTAAGAAAACGGAAGCTATGCTGATGAACGCTTGAGCGCACGATGAAGGTAAAGAGACAATAGATAGGTGGACTAGAGTGATAGGAGGGTTACACCCGGATTTTGAGGCCGCAGGACAGGCTCGACATGATGACATCACATGATGGAGGGTTTGTTGAAGTGCGCCTGTCGTGGTTACCGCTGCTCGCAAGGCTAATGTAGTAGTGGATGCTCATCCACTCTCCAAGAAGTTTTTGCTTGTGTTCCGTCGCAATGACGTTCGGAGCAAGGGAAGTCGCGAGATGTCCGGTCCACGGACCGAGAACGTTGCGACGATCGTGGGGCTGTGGGTCGGACATAGGATAGGCTACTCAATGCAGCGGCTGTCGTCGTATGCTGTCAAGCGTACCGTAGGTATACATAGATCTCATCGTCGGCAGGTGTGCAGAGGCATCCTGTAACAATACGCATACGAGCAAGACACACATGTAATTGCCGGATTTGGCCGCAATCTGGCCATCAGCGTGAATATGACCGTTCGATATAGGTGGGACCAGTGGATACTGATACCAATATGCATTGGACCTGTGAATGATGTGAACGCTCCGCGATGCTGCCTCAAAATACCTCGCAATGCATCCAGCCTTCCTGCGGGCTATGCAATGTAACAAAAGAAAAAAATGGCCGTTGAAGCCTGACTGATTACTTTTCCGGTGCGCAGAGCGCTCACGCTGCGCACTTCTCCTTCCCACTGATCCTATCTTCGCGCTCGTGAGCAGCGATTGTCGCCGGGGTGTGCTTCAAGGTGCCATCGTGCTCATTATTCTCCTGCGCAGCCGCCCTCTGGTTCAACAAACTCAAGTATGTCTGCCAGCCGATCGCAATGACGCCGCCGAAGATGCTTCTGTATTGGATCGGGATATATGTGAAGCTGAACGCGGTGACTGCGGGCCAGACCTTGCAGCTGTTGATCCAGCTTGTGGGTACGGTGTTCTTAATTCGCTCTACGATTTCGTCGAATGAAGCGCCGGCGAGTAGGGTCTGCATGCCGAAGAAGTACGAGTTGAAGATTGGCGTGAAGAGGATTTGGTTCACGGCGACCTTTCAGGACGTTAGCATCCATCTCAACTCGCAGGAATGGTGCATGGCAGGCAACGTACCTTAGTTGTCAAACTCAGGATCTTGGACGAATAATTAAAGTTCATGCTAAGCCACAAAAACCACTTGTAGCTCGGTATACTGCTGAAGCCTCCGATTACCAATGCTCTGCCTGTGCGTGCCCAGTCACGATCCTCGCTCCATTGTTGGACCCAGCCTCGCTCCTCATCCTCGTCTTCTTTCACGACCTTCTCCACATCTGGCGCAGCGATACTCTGCGCGACCAGATCGCCAACAAAATAGATCACCAGCGAGCTGACGAACTGTGTGATATAAGGTTTTCTTTGCTGCACACGTCCGTACGCGCGGAAAGGCTCAATGACAGGTTCTAGCCAAAGCCAACTGGGTCCAGGTATTGTCGTGGCGCTCGCAGGAGGCTTCTGGTCTACTGAAGGCTTCGTTGTATTGTACCGGCGTACCACATGTGTAGGAGACGCTCGCTGTGCGAAAAGATCGAAATGTGCGGTATTCCTGGCAGCATTGTTGGGGTTCCGAGAATAAGCGCGTGCGTTTTGTGTTGTGCGCCGGGAGCTCGCGCGAGTCCAGGCGCCATATATGCGTATCATGGTGGCCGTGTAAGGCGCAGCAGTCTCATGGGTCGTGTCTGCTGGGAGCTTGTATAGGTGAGAGAGGCATTGTGAACGAAGTGTTGAGGTGTGAAGTGCCGGGTCACTCGCCGTAGACTTCTGACCCTCAGTTCCGAGGCCGGGCTCGGAAACCAACGCCCCGCATGCAGGGTCCAGACGCTAAAGAAGGCGCCATCAGGCACTTGTGTTGCGTGGTCACTAACAACTGTCACGCATACATGGGACAATGAAAAGGTGCCTGCTATGGGGCAACATCGGTCTTCTGAAGATGGGGTTGATTGGAAGAGGTCTATGGTGCCCTAAGCCAAAGGATAGCGTACCGTGCTTCATACAGTGGATGCTACTCGGTATGCCTCGGGAAACAGCTCTCTGGACGCCGGAACATACCTTTACTCCTCGCTCCCATTCCAACGGTTACTCGACAAAGAACCTGTGGAGGAAGTTGTTAATTTCTCCCGCTTCGGTGGGGACTCAGTGCGAGAGCAGCTGCGTTTCGAGATCCTGCCACGCATGTTCTCTGCGATGGCCAGTTGGTACTCGACCGCAAGTGACGATCCTCGTGCTATCGTATCAGCTGTCTCAGCTCTGCCACATCTTTGTCAGCAGGGCAATCGAGACTTGGCATGACCCCTGTGGGAGGGACAAGCTCACGACTTCTCCACTCCCTCGATGATCTCCAGGCTGTCGTATTCGACCTTTGGCTCGGGCAGATCAGTCATCTCGATATCCTTCTGCTCAGCCTGACTAGGATCAGGGTTAGGATCCCCAGTCGTACCAGTCTCCGCCATAGCAACATCTGGCTCTCGAACAACAGCTTGAGTCATGTTGTTGGCATGATCCTCTCTGACAAATACGATTCCTGTGCTGCCAGCCGCCAGGGCGCCAGGGCCAATCTTGAAGATATCCTCCTCAGAGTACGACTTGACTGTCTCGTCGTTGTACTCGCGCCAGGTGTTGTTTTGGAAGTCTTTGATGTAGATCAGATAATGTCCTGAGCCAGTACCACCTCGGTGGACGAAAATTGCATGCAGGCGGTAGCCGTGATCGCGATACTCTCTGAAGACGGTATCGATATCTGACTCGAGCTGACTCATGGATGTCTCGATCTCTTCAAGCTCCGACTTCAGGACTCTTGCACGCTCATGGAGGTCGCTTGGAAGTTGCTCAGGTGGTGGCGTTGGCAGCTGATCGAACATCTGCTCCTCCACTGCTCTGAAGAAACTCTTCGTGAAAGCTGCTGTCTCCTCCACTGCATCGGCAAGATCGATGTCCGGGATCTCAGTGACTTGCAACTCTTTGCATCTTGCATCCAGGCGCTTCAACTCTTGCTGCTTTGACCATTGTGATTGACGAAGCTTGAGAAGCTCACTTCCGGTCAAACTTTTGGTCGCCTCCAGGTATCTGTCCAGATAAAGAATGTCATCCAGTTTGAGTTGGGCTGTATCGCGGACCTGTTGCTGCTTCTCTTTGTTGAATTGCAGTCGGCGCACATTGACAATCTGAATAGGAGCAGGATGCTCAATGTACTCGTATTTGGTCTCGCCACCCTCAAGATCGCTCAGCCCAAAGTCGTCGTCGAGAGCCGCGTAGAGGTGACGGTCGCGACCTCCCGCTGAGATCAAGTGGTGATTCCTGAGCTCGTTCGTCTTCTCGACCTTATCTTTTGTGTTCCGCACAATTGTAACGTCGCTGAAGAAGAGGTCTTTGATGAGGTCTGCCTGCTCGCCATCACGCATGATGGAATCTGGCTTGATTGCGCATGAAATCAAGTCCATGATATTTCCCATGACTTCAGCAGCATCTTGTTGTTTAGCACTCTCGGCAATATGTTCATCCTTAGACTTCTGCTGTTCCTGTACTTTGGGTCGGGGTGGGATAGGTGGTGGTCGAGCAGGAGGCGAAGGCTTGTCGCTCGCCTCGGGCAGTCTGTCTGCGCCTTGGGTGAGACGCCCGCCTTCTGACTCGCTAGCCTGGACGTCGTTATCTCCGCTCATGACTGCATCGGAGACAGCGGCCACTGCTTTGCTCTCTTCGGTCGAGACAGGCTCGGTGCCGTTCGGTATCTCGTTCTTGGCTAAACTCTCAGCATCAGGCGCCTTGTCTTCGACCTCCGGGGCATCCGTCTTGCACAGAGCTAGTTCGGCAAGGTACTTCGTTGGTAGAACGTTATCAGTGGGTGCCCGGATCATCAACTGGAACAGACTTTGTAGCTCGCGCACGAACTTCTGAGCTGTCACCACTCTTTCGGGCGTGACGACAGCGCGACCCACCTTCTTGTTCTTCAGCGCTTCTGGCGAAGGATCCTGTTCGTATTCTTCAAAATTCAGAATCAATTGTCGCAGAGGAGTGATGGTGAATAAGAACTGGAGGACGCTGTTCAGGTAGCACGTGTTGCCGTTATTGCGGCAGCCTACAGGCCAAGTATCCAAGGGGAAGTCGTTCACTCTTGAGCCTGGCTTCGTAGGCTGTTCGTCTTTGTTGTTGTAATTATGTGCTTGGTCGTTTTGAACCAAGGCGAACGCTTTCTCAAGCTTTGCGACATCGCTGGGTGCAGCGACGACCATCATGCTCTGCAAGACAGAGAGGTCGACATTCTTCCTGTCGCCCAGTGCTGAGATGTCAAACAATGCATACGCCTCGCTCAGATCCATCTCTTGCTCAGGCATCGTTCCTTCGTGCAGGAATTGTCGAAGTCGGTCGCTGTTTCGATGTTCGGCGATGACAGAGACTGCTTTTCGCGCAGACTCGATACATGAAGGATTGTCTGTTGTCTTGGCCGCGTCAGTAAACAATTCATCGGAAGCTTTGTAACGTTGTACCCACTTTGATGGTGAACATGGTTCGAATGAAATCATCAGGTTGCGACGCATCAAGGTCGAGCCAGAATAGAGCTTCGTCGTACGTGTCGATGGATTCGCTAGCTTCTCTTTGGATCATCTCGCTGCCACGCGCATTGCCGATGATTCGCAAATGTCTGCGCAACTCTTGACGTTGCGGCGGGGAGATGTCGGGTAGGCGAGACCTAGTCTGGTCGACGATGAACTGGTCACTAAGTGTGCTTCCGTGAGCCGGATCTAGGCCAATGGATCGATACGCATTTTCCAACTCGCGTCGATTGGGGACATCTTGCGAAGCGAGCATAGCGACATCCATCTGTAAGGTATCGCTGTCGCGACCGATGGCGATATCCTGGAAACATTCGAGGTAGTAAGGTGCGTTAGGCTTGTCGACGGCACTTTGCCGTTTGTAAGCAAAACTTATAAGGGAGTCTACAAAGTCTCCAAGTGCACCAAGAGCGGCGTAGTTGCTACCACTGTCAGTTGTCATCTTAGTATCGTCTCAGCTCACATACGGATGATCCTCTTCAGCAGAGCTCGTGCTGCGCGTTCGACCAGCGACCTTTTCGTCTTTGATCTTCGTCAGCAGTTGAACAGACCCTGAGCCAAGGCATACTCACAATCATGACACGCCAGTATCCTCTCAATGTCACCCTGTGAAGGCACAGGGTACATTGGCTGTTGCCTGATGTTGTGGCGGTCTGGCTCGGGCACGGCTTGTATCATACTGTTCAGCTCGTAACGAGCATCCTCAATAATGGTGCGCAAGGTCGAGTCGTGAGGATTCTGAGGCGCTTCAGGCTTGGGGAGATACCATGCCTCAACCGCGTCTTCCTCCTCTTTCTCGCTCTCCTCAAGGACGTATTGGAAACCTAGTTTCTTCAAGATCGAATCGCAATCTCTCCAGAAGGTTTCTGCAAATTTCCTGTTCATAAGAGGCACTCGTGTCTTGCCTGGGACAGGGTTGAGAGAGTCTTTCAGGAACGTATCCAGGAAGTCAGGCCCATCGACAGGTCGAGACATGGTCTCACCCTCGCGCTCTCCTATAAGCCCCTGGGCATCTTGGAACCTCTTCCTCAGCCCTGCCTTGTTCATCAAAAGTTGTTGGTCGTGCTCTGTAAAGCGTGGCGGCTTGAGGTCTATCTGCACCGAGGTTGAGCAATCTGGCGATGTGCAATGAAAGCTGAACGATCTGGGACCTTGCTGACTGCCCACTCCATTACTTTGTCCCTTATCATCGCCATCGAATACGAAGTGGTGAAGCGGGTATTCTACGTTCTGCCGTCCACATAGCCGCTGCCAGCCTCCCTGCTCTTTGACAGAGACGATGACGTCGATGTGCCAGCGACATTGGGTGCAGTAGGATGCGACTTTGTGTAACAGACTGTCGTTATCACCAAGCACTGGCAGGACAGACTGTTCTTCTTTTCTTACAAGCGCATGTCTGCAGTTGCCTCTAGGAACCGCGGGGATGCCGTTTCGACTGGGGGTATGTTCGGGCGGGGCGCTGGTGAGAAGGTTGCGGCCTGCGCGTTCTTCGCGGCGGGGATCATATGTGAGAAGGTCCTGGAGCAGCCGTGGCGCTGTCTTGCCTGTGGTGACAGTCCGTTAGCTGCTGCGACCACATTGCTCAAGAGAACTGTACCAGGCGCCATGACGGTGACAGCTATGAATGCCGTGTCGACAGTCGTTATGTGTGACAGATGCAGAAATGGGAGCTAGCTATGAGGGGATGTATAAGATGTGGGCACGATGAGGGCGGTGTGAAGCAAAGCGTCAAACGGACAGCGTGCGACTGGAATAGTCTAACGGTGCAGGCGCATGGCATAGGCGGCAGGCAGGTAGCGAGGCTATGGTCTTCTGGTAATCATTGTACGATGCGAACACAGTATAAGTGTGTCAAGAAATGCAAGACATGCAAGACATGCGCTGCGCATCAAGCGTCAAACAACTAAACAGTGGAAGCACATGCAGCTCCCTAAGCTGTCCGCCTTGCGACCATTCAAGACGCATGGCGGCGATGATGCAGTGCCCGCCGACTGCGCGCCACCCAATCGAGCGTTAGCGCGCCAAGTCCGAGCCAACTTCAACCACATGCATGTCGATGTCGAGAGCTCCCAAGACGAGATAGCCACAGCCATTCCGCCCGCCATGGCCGAAGAACAGCCTACCTACCACCCTCGGGATGCTCTCCACAACACTGGCAGGGCCGCGCTGCAGACGACTGCGGCCGGTGCCGTCATCGCTGGTGTCCAGAACACACTCCGCAAGCAGAATGTCGGAGCCATGGGCATCCTCACACGGTCGGGAGGTGTGATTGCTCTTTTCGGTGCGCAAACACTCAATTGATAGCTCTCAAGGCGCTGGAAAGCTAATTGAGTGGTAGCCGGTGCTGGAGCTGCATACCAGTTCACACTTGACGCGACTGCCAATCTGCAACAGAAGGACGACTGTTACAACGAATTCTACGCCGGATTTGCTGCTGGTGCAGTCGCTGGAATCATGAGTATGTGCGAGGGAGCTGGTGGCGTGAATAGGGCTAACAATGCTTAGAGCGCAGCCTGCCGTTCATGCTCGGTGCTGGTGCGGTCTTCGGAACTGGCATGGCGGCTTTCAGGTACACGGCTGGTCTGCGCGGCACAGCATCCGGTGAGCTAGACGAAGAGGAGATTGAGCGTAGGGAGGCCATGAAGAAGCTCCGCCGACGACCATTGTCGGAAACGCTCGAGCAGCTGGGCGAGGGACGTGGTAAGTGGAGCATGATGTCACAAACCAAGATCCATTGTTGACAATTTCAGGTATCTACGGCCCAGGATACGAGGAGAGAAGGCGACAGAGGATCCAGGCGAAGTACGGCATCGATGTGAAGGCGGCGGAGGCCTAGACGCAACACGCATTTTCCTTGGAGTTTACACCAGAAGCAGACATCGATTCACAAGAATCGAGCACTTCATAACACTTGTACATACCTCTTGTTTCACAACGCTGAAATGACAACATCGTCAAGTTTGAACGGACATTCCGCGGTCGCTGCGCTTCGATGCAACGGATACTCTACAGTCAAGATGAGAGTAGCCCCAGTCAGCAGGCACGCGGTGGGCATATTGCCTTGAGACACGCATGGGCACATTGATGACACTGTCTGCAATTATGCAATTATCTGCCCACTGTGCTTTTGCCTACGACTCATGGGAAGCATGGTGCAGTCGCTCCCGACCTGACTACGCACGCCAGCCTTCTCATACTGGGTTAAGTAGTCAAGCTAACAGAGCTGCCAGTCTTAACTTGCGTTCCTTGAGTAAGTTATATACAAGCTGAGTGAATCTTAAGCAATTGCTTGGTTAGCCTTTAGGCCGCTTGACAGCAAACGACCGATAATCTGACTGTAGCAAGGATTGTGATCACGATGCAAGAAAAGACAGTGGAGTCGCTCTGATTTGAAACAATACCGAATTTGAATGCCTAGCCAAAGCTACAAGTCATGCACGTGCACCCACATCTAGGAACGCGAGACTGGTGACGTTTTGCGGGGTAGTCGATCCTACACACGACCACCGATCGGCTATAATGTGTGAAATAGTGCCTGGCGCGTGAGCCTTTCACTGATCTTCTTACCTGAAACGGATCGTCCCAGGGCGATTATTGCCATGGCGCTCTGAATGATGATGCACTCGATCTTCCCGTGGAGCTGCGACGCGCTGGTCGCGCTTTCCTCGCCCAGATGTGCCCCACTACACCGATATATCTCGCGCGACCACGCGCTTTGCGATTCGTAATTTACA
Source organism: Didymella pinodella (assembly GCA_039634465.1). NCBI lineage: Eukaryota > Fungi > Ascomycota > Dothideomycetes > Pleosporales > Didymellaceae > Didymella > Didymella pinodella. Next base: position 2,195,943 of record CP113347.1, on the reverse strand, counting down.
ACGTTGACTGAATTCGCCGTATAGATTGAGTTGCTGGTCTCTCGAGCTCATTTGTCTTTTCTTGACCCTAGACGACGCCATGCAGGCGGCTTCACAGACACAATCCGAGGTCGACTCGAAAGATCGTTTCTTTCGCTACTTTCGCCATGAAGTGACCGGTACATTGTGTAGCCTGTATCAATGGTTCTTTGACTGACTTTTCCAGCACTTCAAGAGCAGATGGAGCGTCTGAACAATCTCGCGACTGGAGGCGGAGGAGGTGAACGCAACGATGCTGTAGACCACTGCCTGGCCGGCATAGATCGACTTTCTCTCGAGGTCAAAGATGCCTCGGGTTACATCCCAGCATATGACCAGCGAACCTACAGCGAGGTACACTCTGCCGGCTTCATCTTAGACAACACAACTGAAACACTCAGGCCATCAAAGCCCTCTCCGAGAAACTACAGAACATCCGTCAAACCTTCAACCCACCAAAGAAATTCTCATTCAAGACGCGCAAAAATGCATCCGCGATATCTATATCGGACGCCGCTGAACTCGCCGCCTCACAGCGCCTCCGCGCCCCTATCGTCACCTCAGACACGTCCAACACAAACTCCTCCTTCGCACCAACACCACTTGACAGGCTCTCTCCCAGCGAGCGGAAAGAACAGGAAGTTGCGCTCTCACTTCATAATGGTACTGCGATAACAAGCGACGGTATCTCCGACGCAAACGGCGGCGTGCGGCGGCCGTCCTTCTCTTCCGCGACGAGCATACACATCAGCAACCACAACGCTCTCAGCATCATCGCACCGGGCTCAGCATCGCACGCAACGGGCTCTGGAACGATCACAAACCTCATAAACTGTACCATCGACCTCAGCACGCCGGCCGCTGTATCCCCTTTCTCAGCACTGTATCTCAAGAATATACTAGCTAGCACCATCGTCACTGGGCGCGTGGCGGGTGCAACACACATCACTGATGTAGCGAACACGAAGTTGTATGTCTCGACGCGGCAATTCCGGATGCACGGTGCGAAAATGGTAGACGTTTACTTACACTGCGCGTCGCGGCCGATTATCGAGGATTGTGAAGGCGTCCGGTTTGCGCCATTACCGGAAAGTATGATCAGTGAGGAAATGAAGACGGTGCAGAATCAATGGGATCAGATTGACGATTTCAAGTGGCTGAAAGCTGAGCAAAGTCCCAACTGGAGCATCTTGCCGGAAAGCGAACGGGTAGTCCCAGAGGTGGAATCGTAGCATGGTCTGCCCGGCAATATATCAACTGGATGCATGGAAATCTGGGGATTGAAGCTGGTTCCTCGATGTTCACGAATCGGCAAGAGTGCGCCTGAACAATAACAAGAGCCTGGACCATCAGGGCAGGAGGATTACCTCAACGAAACGGCCCATCTCTGTCGCCCGATCCACCTCCACTCCGACCTGCCACATTGCATCTCCCCATCTTCACCCACAATCCTCACGTCCGCCTCCCCTCCCACTCCCCCTTCAGCAACCCATACACCACCAGCCCACACGTCTCCCCATGCTTCTCCACCGCACCCCTCAACACGCCCTCCCTAACATACCCACACTTCTCAAAACAGCTCATACTCGCGCCATTCCCCTCAAATATCCCTCCCCACAACCTCGTCCACCTCCGCCCCTCCTTCCCCGCCAACCTACTCTCCTCGCTCGTGAAAACCCACTCAGTCAACCCCCCCAACATCTCCGTAATAAACCCCTTCCCCCAATGCTCCTCGCCAATCCAGTACCCCACCTCCGCGCAGTGCGTCTGCACGTCGACACCGGGCTTGAGCCCGCACCCGCCGACCACGGTGTGCGGGTCCGATGCTCGGCAGATGGCCCAGTTTAGAATCGGTGCGGTGAGGTTCATGGATATCCAGCCGCTAGCGCTGTCGAGCGTGTAGGGGGACGGGAAGCCGAGGGACATGTATTTTGTGACTTTGGGGTTGTTGGCGGCGTGGGACATGGAGGGGGCGTCTTGGGGGTGCAGAGGGCGGACGATGAGGCGGGGGGTGGTGAAGATTGGGGTGGGGAGGGAGGGGGTGCAGGGTTGGGTGGAGATCTGGGATTTCATGGTGATGGGGTGGGCGGGAGTTGGTTGGGCTGCCATGGTGGTGGTTGGATCTCGATATCCTGGGTGGTGTGCTGGAGCTGTGCAGGTTCGACTTGGCTGGCTGCTGCAGCGAGTGATGCAGAGTCGTTCAGGAAATCTCGTACACGCTGAGATCACGACAGATATATGAAGACGTGTTTTGAGTCATGTATTGAATCTTTCACACGGAATGGCATTGAGTCAATTGTGCGATTTATTTCTTGGTGGGTATCTGGTAAGCACTTGCGCTAAGCACCTTCCTCATTTGCATAGCGCGGCAGCTCTCTTCACTGTCGTACGGTTCACACGGTATATGCGGTCTCAGTAACGCATGTTATGTTTTCCAGCCTCAAGGACAGAGAGGTGGTTGATGTTGGCAACATGCATGACGTCTGAGGTTCTAGACGAGCGGTGACTCTTAGCGCCGTTTTGCGCGCGCGACGCGTCGTGGAGCAACACGCGACCATGTACGAGCATCTCATTGCTATTCATTCGCGCGATAATGTTTCCTTCGTCTACAAAGTACGTGCAGCGCATACCTGTCGTTGCGGCGCAGCTGACTGTTCGTCAGAAAAGTCGTCAGGACCTACTCGCGACAGACAAAACGACCGCTTTTCGATGCAGAACCACCCGCTAAGCGCAGACGCGTCGAGGATGCCGATACCGAGCCTACACCTCCAGCAACGCTTTCTTTGAAATCAACGAGAGCATGCTCTCCGTCACCCACGCGCATAAATTCTGCGCCTCTGAGCTCCAGTCCGCAGCCATCACCACCAAGTTTCTCAGATGCACCGACGCGATCATCCCCGCCCTCGTCACCAGCGCTGGAGAGCTCTCTGCCGCCAGAGACAAGGAGACGACCTGTGTTCTCGCTTTTCAAGAGAAAGCTGAAGCACAGTGTTTCTGCGCCCGAGGTTCTGTCTGAGCGCAGTCACAATGCGCAAAGTCCGCCGAAGCCGCTGCCACCCAAGAAGAAGCGCATGGTGCAGATGCAACTTGACCTGGTCGGCCAGCATCGCAAAGCCTGCAAAACCTGCGGCATGGAGTACATACCATCGAACGCTGAGGACGTGGCCTTGCATAAAAAATTCCACGCAATGAATTTTGGCGGCGTCGATTGTACGAAACCTATGGTTGAGCGTCTGCGGCAGAAACAGATCTGGAGTGGAGGCGACGGGAGCTTCATAGCCGTCGTTGGCCGGAAGGATGCCCTTGCACTGCGCAACAAGGCGAGCGATGTGCTGAAAGTCGTCAATACGGAGCTTGCCGCGGTGCCCATCACGGACGAGGAGCTCTGGAGTCAAACAACACTGTCTGCAAGTGCGGAAGATGCTGAGGTAGACACAGCAGTTCCCGAGAAGTGCGACAGATACAGGATCTATCTCCATGTTCAAGGGCAGAAGTGCGTGGGAGCATGTCTAGCGGAGAGGATACAGGAAGCCTTCACCGTGCTGGGGCAGAGCAGGACATCTGAGGAGCCGGCGCAGACACTTGGCGAGCCCCAGAGCTCATCTATCTGTACCAGCACGACAGCAGACAGGGTCATTCTCGGCATCTCGAGGATTTGGGTGTCCAGCCAGTTCCGGAAACAGGGGCTTGCGCGTAGACTGCTGGATTGTACGAGGGGTGACTTCATGTACGGCTTGACTGTCGGCAAGCACCTCACTGCGTTCAGCCAGCCAACAGATAGTGGAGGGAAGCTGGCCCGGAAGTACTTTGGGAGTGAGGTGGGCTGGCATGTGTACATGGACTGAGGAAGCACCGGGAGCAGGGATGAGCCGTGGGCCGTGGCCGTGGCCGAATTTTATGCCACTCACAGCACTATAGCACCATAACCGCGAGCTGGATGGGAAAGACAGCAGAGACGAATCAAAGCGACAAGCGGGCGCACAGCAACGTTACTCGCCAGGCACAGCGTGATGTTGGGGCGTACAGGTCAAGATGCAGTGATGACATGGCGGGGCATGCTCGCTGTCCCTCGATATGCGCGCCGAAGCAGGTCGGCGGATGATGGGCCAGGCCATCCGAGCATCAGCAGCTGCAGCAGCGTTCACGTCCAGCACTAATTACCCTCACCGCTCCTCACGAGCTCGTCCCCGTACATAGAGCAATGCATTGTCCCTGACTGCACCATGTCGTCTGGCAACCCGTTTCGCACCTCCCTCGCACCCTCCCAAGCTCCCTCATTGCCTGTTCCGCGGACTTCCTTCACCGCGCCCGAGACACGCAGGCCCGAGGCCGGCACCCAGCATGACGACGGTATGCCGCTGCGTTGCGTTTCAGACTGCCTGGCAGCAGTAGAGTAATGGTGACACAGTGCCTGCCCCCGCCGTCGCCCCGCCGCCCCGGACAAAGAAGCATGTGCGTATAGAATCCACCGCCATCTCCATCCCACCGCAACCGGACCTCGACAGCCCAGACGACTCGCCCACCGCGTCTTTTGCGCCTCCGCCAGCCTCGGCCCAGTATGTAGGCGCAGCGCCCCCTGCGAGTTTTGCCGCCTACTCGAACACGCAGTCTCCCGGCGCATACACGCGCGAACTTGGACGGAGCTATGGTATGGCAGGACCGGACGTCATGGCAAGCTTGAACTCGGCCTCTAGGACAGACTACCCCGCTCTGTCGCCCTCAGCAGCGCCGGCGAACCCTTTTGCGAAGACGCTCGCCAGCATGGAGCCTCAGAGGGCAGGTGGGGAGGACCGGGCATCGGCGGAAGGCGCGGCCCCAGGCAACAGCAGAGCTTCCCTCGATGTGGAGAGCTTCAAGAACATGCTGCTCACGGGCAGACCGTATCCGCGACAGACTCAGCAAGCTCTGCAGCCTCCTGCACTGAGCTCGGCCAATGCAGCTGTAGTCGAGAGTGGGAGCAGCACAGACGTGTCATCAATATCGCGGCAATCTCTGCTCGAACCTGCACACGAGGCACCTGCGGAGTCTCCGAGGACTTCATATGAGATGGGACGCTCGGACGAGGACGATGTGGCTGCACTGGTGCCTGAGCGGACGAGATCGAAGAAGAAACCGCCGCCAGCCCCAGCACATCGCCATGGCAAGCTCGTGTCGCCGCGCCAGCCGCAGACGGTGCCATTCGAGAGCTTCACGGTGTCAGAAGCAGCGCCTTCACCGGTGACCCGCCCACGAAACACCTCAGACACGAGCAAGCCACTCCCGCCAACACCCATTGTGTCACCGCCGCCACTTTCCATCGATACACCAGATAAGCCGCGAAGCAACACATCGCCGCCATTCGAGGGGCCTGAAGAATTGCTGAGCAGATCGAACTCGCTGCGGCAAAAGAGAGCGCCTCCACCTGTTCCTCTGACTCGCAGACAGAGTCAGCTCCGACAGTCATCGGCTGAGAATCGATCGAGCAGTAGCTCATCGTTGACCTTGTCATCACAACATTCCCTTGATGTTCCGGTAATGCCCACTCCAGGCGAAGTTGCAAGCAACGCCACGACAACACCAAGCTCGAAAGCACCGCCGCCTCCTCCACCGTCAAGACACGGAGCACGTCTCTCCGACATTGCCTCATCAAGCGCCAACTCGTCCTCGACCGAACTGCCTCAACGCACAACCTCAGTCCGGACAACAGGCTCATCACGCGGCCCACCCTCCCGAAGAAGCACACTGGAAGGCGAGCCAGAAGCGCCACTCTCCCGCACCGCCTCCACCGCATCAAAGCGCAACAGCCTACGCCTCTTACCCAGCGAACCCAGCAACGGCATGGCCCCGCCGCCCCCGCCACCCCGCCGAAGACCAGGCTCCGGCCGCTCGAGCCTGGACCAGCAACGCCCCTTTATCCCCTCTTCGTCGCCAACAGAGAGCCGCAGGACAAGCACAGAGCACAGGCGGACCAGCACGGATCCCCGGCGCACGAGCCTCGATAAGAACAGGCGCGCCAGCGGCGCGAGTGAGCTCTCCCTGCGGCACGAGTATGCGCCCGCAGAAGATAAAGGTGCGAGCGAGTACGCGCTGTATTCGCCACGCGAGGAGGCGGAGGATTCGCTACGGGAGGAGGCGGAGGATTCGCTGGCGGGTGTGGGGACGGAGACTAGGAAGGATTCGAGTAGTATTTTGGATGATATGGACAAGTTCCAGCGCGAGATCGATGAGTTGAGGAGTAGGTACAGACAAGCGGGATAGTGGTGCGCTTGAGCTGGCAAGTCACACGGGGGTTTTGCATTGATACGATAAGAAAGGGGGTTGGGTATCATGTACTGTACTTGTCGCTCAGCGTCGATAAACCACACTCGACGGGTTTTCAACAAAACCACGCCTCCCTGCACCCTCCAACGCCTCCCATCACACCCCCCGCAGCCGCCCCATCCTATACACATTCAACTCCTCCAAACACACCCCCGCAGCCACATACCCCCAACTCCTCAGCACCACCTCATTCTCCCACCCCTCCGTCTCAACCGCTATCTTAAAACACGCCACCGCGCGCGGCAGCGCCTCCCCGTCCTTTCCGTCCCCGTCGTCGTCGTCGTCGCCGCGCACTATCCGCCCCGTGATGCTGCTCACGTCCCGGTCAAATCGTTCTTGTACTTCTTTGTTCGCTTCGCGGATCGCGCGCGTCGACGAGCGGTCTTTTTTCCCGAGGATGCTGCCGGAGAAGACTTCGAGTTCTGTTAACGGGGCGCCGCGGTGCGGGCGCAGCGAGTACATTATGTTGATCATGTTGGATTCGTATCTTTGAATTATCAGCTTGATTGTAAGGATGAAGTAGGGGGGGGGACAAACTCTTCCCGCAGCGCGACGGCGAAGGCGCGGTGGTGCGTCCATTGTATGCCGAGTGTTTCGCGGTCGATGTAGCGGGATAGTTTATCCATGAGGGGTTCTGTGGAAGCGGATTGTGCGGAGTGGAAAGCGTGGCGGATTTGGGTGAAGAATTTGGGCTCGTCGATGCGGCGGTAGAGGGCGCCGAGGGCTTTTGGGGATTTGTAGTAACTGGATCTGGGTTTTTCGGGGTCGAGAATGCTGAGGCTGTCTGGGTTGTCGGTGTCGTTTTCGTCGGTGAGGTCGTCGAGGTCTGCGGCGCCGAGGGAGTTGATGACGAGGATCCGGCCCGGGGCCATGAAGTCGGGGCGGATGCTGTCTGTGCCTGGGGGGATCTTTGACTTTTCGACAGGATTGCCCGACTTGCTGAAATCAACGGCGTCGGATGCAAGTTGCGCTAGCATCAGACATTCGGGATCGAGAGTCCCCATAGGCTTGCGGTCGGCTCTGACCTTGTGCTTGTTGGAGATGACGCCCAAACGATCCATGTTCATGAACTGAATAAAAAAGTCGACAATGTCGTTGACCTCAACAGGTCTGCCGAGGTCGCGAGCTGGGGTTGGCGAGTAGTCGGCCGGAGTGATGGTGCGAGGGGGAATGAGTCGTTCGTCCCAGATGATATGGAAGAGATCTCCATCAAGGTCGCCACCGCTGAGCTGCGACGGGAGGTCTCGATCACCTCTTTGAGAAGAGACAATGCAGTTGCGCAGCGCTTCCAGAGGATTGCCCTTCTCGACGTTTACGGCCTTGACAGTCTGCACATCGCCCGGATGCTAGTGGAGTCAATACGTACTCGGAGAATCACTCAACAAGACATACCAGTGCAGGCGCTCGAGTCACGACGAGTCGCTCGTGTGTGATGACGCGGTGCTTCCACTCGCCGTACTCATCTGGTAGCTGCGTTGCAATATACACTTCCCCTTCCTGCAGAGTGTTTGTCTCGTCCATGATACCGTAGAGCAGGCAGCCCTTGTCGATGGGTATACGGGCACGATACTTTAAATCTCGAAGGCTCGACATGGCTGCGATTTCTACGACATCAGTGAGAAAGCGGTCCGCCTGGAAAGAGAGACCAATGTAATGCATGAGCGTTATGAGCCGGGGAACCTTGGCGTAGACACCCGTATGGGCAATCTCTGTAGTTGCTATCAGCCTGACCAGTGGTTATATACTCAGTGTATACTCACGTAAAAAGGCAGCCGCGTTGAGAGGATGGTGGACCATCATTTCAAGCGTCTTGAGGGCTTCGTCCTGCACTGCGAAGAAGTTCTGTAGAGGCACATTAAGGTCCTCGAGGATCTTGATGAACTGGTGGTTGAGGTACATGGTCAGAGGTCTATACGCAGCGCCGCAAAGCTCGAGATCCCGCCAGCCTTCGCGAGCGACGTATTTGGTCATGCTCTTGCGGATGTGAAGCTGCTCCCCGAGGAGGGCGTTATCGAGCGAGACCACTCCTTTTGCACCGCGGTATCGGATCTGCAGAACAGTCGGCCTCTTGCTCCTGCGGTCGGGCGGCAGCGATCGCCAGACTCTCTGCAGAAGGGCTTCGGATATGGTGCCGCAGCCATCCGAGAATGTGCGACCGTTCCTGATGACGTCGTCCTTTGTCTCTACTACGTATGCGTCGAGTGGAACGTGGATGGAGTGGACCGTGTCGCTGAATGCCTGCCCAATTCGAGCTGCGCATTTGGCACTGCAATGGATGTTGCTAAAGTCCCCCAGAGCTGAGATGACATCCTTGGCGCGGACAAGGACGCCGTTCTCTTCAAACGGTGCCATGAACCACGCAGCATGGTAGCGCAGGGAGGCGTGGGAGAAACCCAGAAACTCAAAAGTACGACCGGCAATCGAGATGCCGTTACGGAGCACAGTTCGAAATCGGTCGTAGACGTCGTCTTGCGAAGCTCGCGGGTCGTAAAACACGGAAAGGCCATCCTCGTCTGCGAAGAAGACTCATGAAGCATTCGGTGTGCTTGGAGTATCTACGGAGGACTCGGTTCGACACACCCCATTCAGGGCCGCGTAGGACAAGACCGGTCGGAGTGACGGTAGCCTTGTAGATTAACGCTAGATGTTCAGACTTGGTCCGCTTTGAGGTGTTGGACAGCTCGTCTGCTCTACTCAAAGGCTCATTGATGTTTGCATCGACCATTTTGAGGATTGCGTCTGTGCGGTAGCTTGCTCCATTGATGTCCGGCGCAGGCGTTGGAATTTGCTGCGTCAGGCCTCGGGCACCAGCAGCAGTCTTTGTCGACCCGTAGCGCTTGACAAGGCTGTAGATGCCCGGAAGCAGTAGCATCATGTTTTTGGGCGGCATGGTGCCTTCAAGCACGAGCGCCATCATCTGATAGGCAACATCAAAGCTGATGTATTGCGGGACAACACGAGTGAGAACAAGCTCCAATTCTGCGAAGTCTTTCTCGATTTTGACCGTTTGGACATGACCGACTGGCGTCTTCCAAAGGTCCACGCCGGGGACTGCGAAGTCTCGAACAAAGTTCCAGGCATATCGCATGGTCTTGATGTTCGCAAACTGAAGCTTGTAGACCATGCATAGTGCAGTCGTGTTGTGGTAGTGGTTCTGCAATGCGCAAAGGCGATGTAATGGGCGCTGTCGTTCAGACGAAAGGCCTGCCGTCAAGGTCAATCCGGTGAGTGCCAAATCCGCCATCTGCGCCATGGAACCGGCGCCTGCGCCAGTGTATAGATGCAGGCTGTCAGTAGCGTTGATCTTGAAGACCTTTGGAGGAGACTTCAGTGTCAACGTCAGCGACCCTTGTCCCGCGTTGTCGTTGGATGGGATTGTGTGCTCGAGGATGCCGTACGGTATGTCGATTCTGCAGTTGGAGTCTGCCTGTGTTGCGGCACCTTTCCGGCTCTGGAGATAGATGACGAGCGCTGTCTTGCCGAAGATGACAGTGCCCGAGCGAGGATCTTTGTACTTTTGGTCGAAGCAGAGCTTGCCGAGGTTGCCGTAATCCCACACGCCAGTCATCATGGTGGTGAAGTTGAAGTGGGGCTGAGATAGCTTGGCCGTGGGAAGAGAAGAGGTGACTGCTTTCTTCCTCAATTCATCCTCTCTGTCTAGCAGTGACATGATTTTAAGTGCTTCTGCCTTTTTGTTGCTCTTTTTGCATCGCAGCTTGTGATCTTGACATATGAGATGTTCGCGGACTTGGAAGTACTTGATGAACTGGTTGCCGTTCGCTTCTCTGGCAACGGTGATTAGTGCCCATGGATTGCCGTGCTTCTTGAATATGTCAAAGGCGAGGATGTCGAACTGTTCCAGCCGCGGCTTGAGGGAGAGGCGGAGCTGCACATGGTTGATGTCTCTTGGGACCTATCAAAAAGTCAGTGGTGGTCTTCCGTGGACTCCAGGATAGTACGTACATCTTGAATGAAGATGTCCATCTTGATGGCTGCAGGGAGGCTTAGGGGAGCATATCCAAGATGCAGTGATGGTGAGCGAAAGAGTAAAGAGGAGGAAGCAAGAGTTGAAGTGAAGGAGTTGTTTGCTATCAGCGCATCAGGCTGCATCAGTGTACCTTTTGGGCCATGACCAGGTGCATGGCGCTAGCAGGGGTGGTGCGGGGCTAAGCGGCGCAGTCTGGTGGTGAAGTGAGGAACTTGGATGGCACGCGTGCAGTGTCTAGCTGTGTTCCACGAAGACATGGGGAATGAGCCTGCAAAGATGCCACTGTAAACTGTAGCTGGCTTGTCAGCAGCGTTGGTTGATAGTTCAACGATCAGTGCATGCAGTGCTACACTTTTTTGTTCATTAGGTATTCGCAATTGTGGTGGTCAATACTGTACCATTGAGGTCATTTCGCCATGATTCTCTTGCGGATTGTTTCCTAGTCCTTCCCTACATCTTCTCTCCTCTCCAGAATCTTGTCAACAATTCCAAAATCAACCGCCTCTTGTGCATCCATAAAGTAGTCACCGACCATGAACTTTTCAATCTCATCCAGACTCCTCTTTTTGGTGAGGTGATTCTGATATATCTTATTCAGCCTCTCCCTCACCCTCAGAATCTCCTTGGCATGGTCTGCGATATCGCTCGCCTTGCCCGAGTAGCCACCGCTCGGCTGGTGAATCATGACGCGCGCATGAGGCAGGATATAGCGCTGTCCTGCTCTCCCGCCGCACAGCAGCAGACTCCCCATGGAGGCGGCCTGGCCCATGCAGATGGTGCTGACGGGGCTGCGGATGTAGTTCATGGTGTCGTAGATGGCAAGGCCGGCGCTGACGCTGCCGCCGGGCGAGTTGATGTACAGCGAGATGGGCTTCTCTGGGTTGTCGGCCTCGAGGAAGAGCAGCTGGGCGACGATCATGGCGGACATGGACTCTTCGACTTGGCCGTTGAGGCAGATGATGCGCTCTTGGAGCAGGCGCGAGAAGATGTCGGAGGTTTTCCAGCCTCCGCCCTGGGCGGTCAGGTCAGTGTGGGGGAGGGAGGCGGAGGAGACGTACGACGGTCTCGGTGACGTAGGGAATGGGCAGGGCAGCGGCGCGCGGCGCGTGGTGTTGCTGCTGCGGTGCGTGGTGTTGCTGCTGCGGCGCATAGCCTGTGGGGAAGCCGAATTGGCTGGACATGGCACGCGAGCCAGTCCTCGATATGCCCGTGAAGGCACTCGGGCGGGCTGCTCTCCGTAGCAGAGTGGCCATGGCGAGTGTGGGTGTGTCTGGGGAAGCTCTCCATGGCGTAGTCAAAGCTCCGCCCGAGCTCGGTGCAACCGTGCAACAGAGCTAGCAGCGACTGCGTAGCTCCCGTCCCGAGGCCCTTCGTCCCTCCACCTCGCACGCGACTCGTCTCCCACTGATGCCAGGCCAATGGAGCCAAGCTAGAGCCCTCGCGACGAGCCGCCCGAAGAATATCAGACATGCCAAACATGTCGCCCCGTTGACGGGCAGCGAGCTGGGCCCAACGGCACCGGCAGCGCACCGCACCGTGATCCGCCGAAGAGATGGGAAAAAAGACCTCCCGCTGCCGCCTCTGCTCGACCCGGCGGTCCTCGCGCAGCGCTCGCAGCACAAAGGCAAGAAAGAGAAGCCGCGCTTCGCAGACCTGACGCCCTTCCAGCGCCGGCTCTGCGAAAGCCCCTTCGGTGCGCCCGTCCCACGCTCACCCACCCCCAGCGTCCCCAAGCTCACGTCTCCAGCCCACGCCCTCGCCTCGCCCGTCCGCGAGTGTCGCTACACGGGCACCTTCCAGCCCTCGGCGCTGCTCACCGCGCTGCACGTCCGCCCGCACCCCGCCACGGCCGCGCCCTGGCTGCTCCCCGTGAGCCTGACGACGCGCGCGCCCCAGCTCGGCCTGCCCGTGCGCTTCCTCACCCGCCAGCTCGTCGCGACGCAGCTCGGCAAGAACAAGGCCTGGGCCAAGGCCCTGTACCCGCGCATCCTCGACCGCCTCTCGCCCGCCGAGGTCAAGACGCTCGTCTGGCGCGAGGACATGCCCGCCTTCCTGCTGCACCTGCTGCGCGACCGCCTCGTCTCGGCCCTGGCCTGGAGCTTCGCCTTCCGTGGACGCTTAGCTCCCGTCCGCTCTCCGCACCCGGACCACACCGCGCACGTCGACGACGCGAGCTGCCTTTTGTGCTGTGGCAGCCTGCGCTCTCGCGCCACCGACGCCCAGCAGCGCTGCGACGCCATCACCGCCGAGCTCGACAAGTGGTCCAGCTACTTTGGCCAGAACTTTGGCGCCCACTTCGACCCCCATACCAAAGAGGGCGTCACCCACAAGGCTCCCTACTGGTACCAGGCACCGCTGCTCCCGCACCTGCAGCCGCGCCTGCAGTTCCCCGCGCTGGAGTTTCCTACTGCAGTCTGGCGGGGATGCAGAGTGCCCGTGTACAGCCTGGTGGATTTGCTGGGCGAGGAGAAGGCGCGCATGTTGACCGAGGGGCCGAAGAGCAAGTACGCAGACGACGCCTGTGTTGTGTTGAAGCGCGCCCGGCACAATGTGCCCGTGGAATTGCTGCTCATGCAGTTGCAGGCCTATGTAGCCCAGCCAGGGCCATGACCTTGAATGCGTCAATTCTCTTCCATCCCTCATCTTGACCATCACCTGACTCCACTACTTGACCATCACCTGACTCCACTACTTGACCACCACCCGACTCCACTACTTGACCACCACCCGACTCCACTACTTGACCACCACCCGACTCCACTACTTGACCACCACCCGACTCCACTACTTGACCACCACCCGACTCCACTACTTGACCACCACCCGACTCCACTACTTGACTCCTTCATCACCGCTGCCAACATCCTCCCCACCACCCCCCACCCTCTCCGGCCTCTCCTCCTGCCTCCACCACAACCCCGCCAACTCCTCCGCCTCAGTCGCCTCCTCCACCCCCTTATCCCCCCTCACCCTCAAAAACCTCGGAAACCGCGTACTCAACCCCCTCTCCCCACTCACCAGCCCAATCCCCGCCGTATACGTCGGACTCAGCGTCAAATCCGCATACCCCACCTCCCACACCTCATGCGGCCGGAACCACACCGCCGGCTCCCCCGCGCCCCCGTTGTACTCCACATAGCTCGGTTTCTCGCGCAGCGTGTTTGTATTCTCCGGATCGTCGGGGTTGTATAGAGCCCGGTTTGCGGCGTAGAAGGCGTCGGTGAAGCCGGACATGCATTTTGTGATGGCGGTTAGCGTTCCTGAAGAGTCGGTGCGGATGGCGAGCAGGATCGGAGACCACCAGGCTGCTTTTCGCCCGCTGCCGTGGAAGGCTGCGATGGGGATTAGGTCGAGGGTTTCCGAGGTGGTGGCGTAGTCTTTTTTTACTTTGAGCCACGATTCGAGCCGTTTGTCGGGGGAGTAGGTCGAGGGGAGCGGTTTGCGGCGGGTGGAGCTTTTGGGTTCAGCGACAAGATCAGGATTGGGCAGGTTGTCCAGCATCTTCATCTTCATCTTCTTCTTCTTCTTCTTCTTCTTCGGGGTCGGTGGGAGTGAGGGCGTGTCGAGCTCGTCGACAAGATCAGGATTGGGCAGGTTGTCTAGCACCTTCACCATAACCCCCTCGCATTTCACCTCGAGCGCGCTCTTGAAGAACTCAGACACAATCTCTGTATCCGCCGACGTCGCGTCCAGGCTCTTGACCCACGTGAACGTGTGCGGGATCTCGACGAACAGACTGCGCAGCATGTCGCGCCGCTCGCGGAAGGGGCGGTCCAGCAGCTCCTCCCCGTTGAGGTACATCAGATCAAACGCAAACAGGCAGACGTCGATGGTAACAGCGCCAATCACAACATCCTTCCGCGCCCGATTCGCAAGCGTCTGGAACGTCTTGAGCTCGCCGGACCCGCGATCCACCGCCACCACCTCGCCCTCCAGAATGAAACTCGACACGCCCTCCCCCCTGATCTGCGGCACCAGCGCAACCAGATCCGGGTACTTGTCCGTCATAACCTCCAAATGGCGCGAGAATATCGTCACTTTGCCCTTCTCGTCGCAGTGCACCTGCGCCCGCTGCCCGTCGTACTTGTACTCGCAGCTGAAATCGCGGCCTTGCAGCTTCGTCAGCATCTCCCCCAGATCCCGCGTGATGCTGCCCAGCATAGGCCGCAGCGGGATGTGCAGCGCCAGCCCGCAGCGCAGCAGCAGTTCCTCGCCCACGCCGATCTCCAGCAGCGCGGGGATGATGTCGTTGTAGTTTGGTCGCCGGGCGAAGCACGCTTTGACTGTCTCCTCGCTGCGGCTGTACATGTCGGCCAAGTCGTCTTTCTTCATCTTCGCCAGCTCTTGCGGGGTGAAAGTGGTGAATTCCGCGCCGGAGGGTTTCGACAGCAGGAACGCGCGTGAGAGCGCTATCAGCATGGTTGTCTTCACGGCTCCGATCCGCAGATGCTGCACCAGCGTTCGCACAATATACCGACTTTCCTCTGCGCCGCGCGCGTCTTGAATCAGCCTCTCAACAATCCGCTGCTTGGCCTCCACACTCCCATTGCCCTTGCTATTCGCAATCTTGACCAGCGACTCGAACACGCCCTTGATCGTGAGCGGCTTCGGCCTGCGCAGCGTAAACGACTGCCGCTTCTTCGCTTCAAACGCGACATCCCCCGCGTCCCCGTGCTTATTGTTCAGCGTCCGCAGCCCCGCGTTGTCCAGCCCACACACCTTCTTCAGCGCCTTGGATATCGCGGACCCGCCGAGCCCCAGCTCGAGGTCGATGTAAGGCGGCGATATCGAGTTTGTCGCTAGCCAGACTGCGGGGAGGAGGCTGTCCGGGTCGCTTTCTATGATGGTGCGCACGAGGTTGACGAGTGTGTCTACGATTTTGATGCGGCTGGTTGTGCTGTTGACCAGGATGAAACATCGCGTCAGCAGCGCGTATGTGGCTCGTCCTCCCTCGGCTGTCCAGTGCTTTTTCAGATCTGGTACGTATCGTGAGGGATCGAATTCGAGTGGGCTTTGGTCAAACGGGATGTTTGCGGTTATGGTGTCTTCTTCGGCTGCGGTGGATTGCAACGACAGCGTGTTTGACCTTGCTGTTGGCGCGGCGTTTTCGGTTATCGGTATCGTCAATCCGATCCTGTCTGTATCTTCTTTACTGCCACTGCCGCTGTCCTTCAATGCTTTCTTCGCAGGTGGACTAGGATCCCTATACAGCTCATCCTCACCCTTCTCCAACACCCCATCTTGCCCCCCTCTCGCCTCCCTATCCCACTCTTCCTGCAGCCTCCTCGCATACTCCTCATCCGTCAGATTCGTCGGATCCACCGCCCTCGACGCAGTCGACGCAGTCGAGTCCTCGTTCGTCGCAGCGGCTTTGGCGGTCTGTCTGGCGAAGAAAAAGTCTAGCTTGCGCACAGGCTTGCTCGAACTATCGTTTTTCTTACGGCGCTTGGAGGGGCTAGACATTGTCGTGTGAAGGCGTGAAAGTGGTGAGGGAGGTGATAAGTTAGGTGCGGCGCGGTGACGTAGTTGAGCGCGGGCTAGGGCGCGTCGCGGTGTCACGTGTTACAATTAGTTCAGGTGACACTGCTGTGTTGAAGATAAGAATCGCTCAATACGCTGCAATCCTCGATTAGGCGGCTAGTCACTTTTTGCAATGTCAACATGAACATGCTGATCGTCTCCGATAAATTTCATGGTCGCTACGCAGAAAATGCACTGCCGCCGTGTATGCGTCAAACTGTTCATGCCGTCCTCGAATCGCTTGCTCGAGCGTGACCCGATCATGCGTGCCATCCATCTTAAAAGCCTTTCCACTCGACGACACACAGCGAGATAATCAGTCCTTTGAGATCATCTAACCCTCCATCCTGGTCCCCTATCGAGCCATAGACCTAGCCATCTACCCTCGATCCGCCTTCAATCCTCATACCTAAGCACGCCCTCCGACTCCCTTGAATCCGAATCGCGGTCCCAGTAGTCGCCGCCGCGATCAACATCCCTACGAGACCGCTTATACGCCCCTCGAGGCGCCGGTGGAACCTTAAACCCGCCCCGAACAAGACTCGCCACATCATCTTGATCCTGGCCCGGGTCATTGGCCGCGCGCTTCCACTCATACAGCCCGAAATCACCCCCCCGCGGAGTCCCACCCTGCTGGCCGAAGACCTGGTCTCCGACGTCGTACTTTGCTAAACCGTTCAGCATGTAGCAGGGAAAAAGGAGGGGTCACTCACTCAGCAAGACCCCACTATCGACATGCAGGCCATGCACGATACTCCTTGCCGCAGCCAGCGGACAATTCGCGACTTCCTTGCGCAGGATCTTAGTAGCGTCGTTGAAGCTGCACACCAGCACCGCGGCGAACATTTTGTCTGGCGCGCTGTACGCAACGATCACGTCTAAGGTTGTCAGTGAGGATTCATCCGCTTCCCATCGACCACTCACCGAAGAACTTGAACTTCTCAGAGCCGTACAGGAGCTTTGCGTTGCCGAGCGCTAGGGTGCGGAGGGTGTGGAGTTGTTCGAGCTGTGCGGGGAGTTAGCACGGGAGAGGAGGTGAACAAACGACGGACTTTGGTTTGGCTGCTCAACCAGCTGCCGGAAGAGAGGCTTGTTCCTGCGTTGAAGTCTGCGAGGCTGGCTACACCGAGTTCGGCTGCGTGGACCATGAGGTCGTTGGCGTTGTTCATGCTGGGATTCGCCGGCCTGCGCTGCTCCAGCTGTTGGTCGAGTGGAGGCTGATGAGAGAGACTCGACTGAGCGCGGGATAGGTAATATATCCAACGCCCGACGCTAGCCGCTTGCAAGTATCTTGTCCAGGTAAAGGTAATTGACAGACCTTACTCAGGGACGACGCGCGACGGAATCATCAGCGGCGTGGAAGCACGCACCGCAACATTCGCATTGGTGTCAAGCAGCACTGTAACGCACGGCTCCACGCAGAACTCTCGAAAGAGCATTGCAGGAACAGCGCCGATCCAATGACAGACCACAGAGTCGGCGACAGCACTACACACAAGAACTGGCCAGAATCAGCATAACCCCCTTCGAGGAGATCCGTGTATCTACAAAACGAGCATCACACACACCCCAACTATTACACCTCGCGCGGAGGCTATCAGCTTCTACCTTGGCAACTTCAACGGGCTCATCTTGCCACTGCGCCGGAGAACCAGTTCCTCGTCGTTACACGTCTATTATCGCGCTTCCAGATCTAACATTAGATTCGGGAGAGCTCGGTACGGAAGCTGCATTTTCATCGAAGAGTGTTGGGGCTTGCAGGGACGGCGGACGCATCCGACGGAGGGCGAGGTACGCGGTGCGCACTGCGGCGTAGTGGCATGCGCGCTATCTACCGGTGAAGCTTGGGAGATTGGTATGCACTAACGGGCGCCTTGTCGTCGAACAGGCCGTTGTCCGCTGCTGGAGGATCTGGGGTTACGTGCTGTGGCGTACTGTGTCTGGACGCACTGCTCGGTGGTGTATCGGACCAAGATGGACGCTGGAAAGCCGGGGCGCAACAGCAACACGGAGCGTTTCGAGCGCTGTGTCATCTTCGGTAACGACCACGATGATAAGTAGCATGGTCTCAGGAACTGGATTCACAGGCCAACAAGCGCGTGGACAAGTGTATGCTCAGCGAGTAGTACAGCGCTTGAAGGCGATTCGGGCAAGACGTCAACCGGGATGATTGCAGGCATTGCCGTTGGAGCTGTCACTGGTCTAACCCATTGCCTAGTATGTTTTGAAGAAACACGGGGAGAGCAGAGGTGGAGGTGCGGACTCAGTTGATGGCTAAACAAGGGTGAGTAGCATGCCCTTCATTCGCGTGGAACTGCCATATGGAGTCTGCTACTTCGGACCTCTGCTTCACGTACATCACTCATATTGCTTGCACCTATCT
This sequence comes from Didymella pinodella, assembly GCA_039634465.1. Lineage (NCBI taxonomy): Eukaryota > Fungi > Ascomycota > Dothideomycetes > Pleosporales > Didymellaceae > Didymella > Didymella pinodella. Next base: position 2,177,734 of record CP113347.1, on the reverse strand, counting down.
CTTTTTGTGGAAGCCGGGTTGGTCATGATCGTTAGCGGAATCTTGTCAATCAGCGCTCTTGACAGTGATCATAACCCCCGTCGAGTACGATAGCGATATTGACGAGTTTTGTGATCGTTAGAAACATATTAAAGCTCAGCCTATCGTCGAGCCTGCTTTGCGTTGGGCCAGAGTATTGGCCGACATGAGTATGTCGAACCTCTCGATGTCTAGCAGATGACTCGAGGCGACGTCAAAACAGCTCCTACTTCTCGACTTCATCAGCCTGACCTCATCGCTAAGGCCGGCCAAGGTAAGAAGCTCAACAGCATGCAATAGTGGCTGCCACGTGTGAGCCGAGTAAGCACTTTGCCACAAGTACCAAAAGCTAATTTGGCATGTGCTCTGGCACAGAAACTTGGTTCCTGGGATCGTGAAGTTGGTTCCGCGGCCAACCTCGAGTGCCAGCCTCCTCACCCAGCCTTCCAAACAACGCCATTGGCAGCGCACTAGATGACCGAGCCTGCATGAACGCAGGGTAATTGCACTTCCACGTTTCTTGTGTTCTATTCCTTCCATCCCACAGATTCCATCATCTATCGACTTCATCCTTCCTTCCCCGATTGTGTCAATCAAACATCCAAAGTAAACAGTCGACATCTCCGCGACGCTCCGCAACTACTGCCCCGCAACGCATCGACCCACGAACAACGTCACTCGCTCGCGCGCAGTACCGGCAGCAACAACCCACGCGACTTGACTTGGGCGCTGCAGTGAGCAGTCTAAGAGATCGAAGTCTGCGTGTAGCAAAGCAGGGAACGCACGGTAGAGGCCAGCTGCGGCTATACGGCTGCGTGCCGAGTTCATACCGCCATCAAGCGCATCCCGCGCGCTCATTTCCCGGTGTCTTGACCACTGCTCGAGATCAGTCCGTGTTTGGGCACGAGAAATTCCACCAGAATAAACACAATGGCACGCGCTGGTCACTCAGGGACAGTAGTCGGCTCGGCCGTCTTAGTACGAGAGAAGTACTACTGGCCGGACCTGCAGCTCAACATCTGGAACATCGTTATGCTGGCAACAGCAGGCACAATACTAGGCGTGAATGCGCAATTCATGCAAATACAAGATAGCATGGGGTTAGGGACACCATGGTACGTTTGCCAGAATCGCCTCCCAGATTCCCACCGAAGACTCCATAGCAACACGATGCTAACAAGCCACAGGATCATGCCGTATGGAGTCACAGTCGGTGCGCTCGCCATAATCTTCATCATCATCGAAATCGTCTACATCGCGCAACGCAAGCTTCTCCCCAGCACCATGATGCTGCTCTCCTTCATCCTGCTTGTGCTCTTCATCGCTGGCATCATTGGAACAGCGATACAGCTCTTCGCCGGGCCGAACATCAACAACCAGTGCAACACATATGTCTTCAACGACAACGTGAGCGGGCCGAACACAGACACACTTGCATTCCTGCAGCAGAGGAATATCTGTACGTAACTGAAAGTCTGGCTGTAAACCGCCGGCGTTTGAGCGACCAAAGCTAATGATATTCAGGCCAATGCTGGCAAGCAGAATTCGCATTCTGGATCATTGGATCTGTGTTCCTGGTCTGGATGATGATCATGGCGAGCCAGGTCAACTCGAATCAGTACCGCGACTAAGCGCTTATCGATACCGTTTCACTTCAGCACTTTTATATTTTGGCATATACGGATAGGCAGGCTGGGACAGACCATGTGCATAGGACGATAATGGGGAGACGAATGGATTATGTGATACCACTGCTTAGCGGCGACGGCGTTCGGGGCCCAGCTGGTTATCGTATGGAATACAGAGTGTAGCATAGAATGAACCCACGTTCGAATCATCACCCACAGTCACCAAAGTCGATGCTTGCTTTAGCATGTATTGACAGTCAATCGACATCCTATTATGCATTACAAAGCGTTTCTAAGCGACCAAAATCGTACAGAGAAGAAGTGTAGCGCCGGCAACCAACATGCTCGCTATGATGGAAAAAAAACCTCGCCATGTCTCAAGCCTGGCATCAATCATACACGTAAAAAGCCAAACATCTACTTCCTCCTTGAAATGATCTTGGTGATGGCATGCCTGATGATGACACCCGCCTTCTCGGTTTCTTTCTTCGTCAGTCCGCTGGTAACGCACACCTTGAGCGCGGGGACAGGTGCCCATCCAGCATCGCGAGGGTTGACGCCGAGACCGAGCGGGAAGGCTTTGAGTCGTGTGATGAGGACACCGTTCGCGAGACACTGCGTTAATGTTAGCTATCTGCTACCGAGCGCTCACAATGGAGAGATATGGAGCTTACCTCGTCAACAACGTCGCGCAGGATCTGGTTCTGGTCATCCAGGCTGAAGTTCTTTGCTGCAATCACCTCGTCTTTTAGGACCAGCAGCATCATGGGGTTGTCCACTGAGCTAGAGACCTTGACCCAGTCGCTCCTGGGGTCAAGTTGCGCGCGCATGGCCTCGATTCGTTCTCTCAGGCCGGTCAGGATCTCTGGTTGCTCTTGTAGGAGTGAGATAGTCTCGCTTGCCGTTGTCGAGAGCAGCGCAGGAAGAGCCGCAGAGTATGTGTACGAAGCAGAAGAAATACGCTGGTGCTCCACAACCTCGTCGTTGCCAGCGCAAAAGCCGCCTGCGGCGCAAAGAGGCCCCGATAACGAGCCAACGATCATGTCCACTTCTGTAGCATCGACGTTTTGCGCTTCGGTGACACCGCGACCGGTCCTGCCCAGGACGCCGTAGGACCAGCTCTCGTCTAAGATCAGGCGGAATTTGTACTTGAGCTTCAGCTCGATCAGCTTCGGCAGGTTGACAACGTCGCCGATATTCTCGAACAAGCCCTCGGTGATGATGAAGCGTCTGGTGAGAGGCTTGCCGGCCTGCTCCTTGATGACTCTCTGCAGCACCCTCTCCAGATCCTCCATATCGTTGTGTTCGTACCAACGCACTGTGCTCCTGGAGATCTGGATGCCTTTGCGAACGGGAAAGTTGACGGCCTTGTCTGCGACGATGATATCTCCGCGCTTGCAGAACGAGGGGATGACGCTCGAGATAGTGGAAAAAGATTGCGCATAGATGATGCAGGCCGGTACGCCCAGGTGTGCAGCAACGTCTTGCTCCGTCTTCATGTGTACATCTTGTGTGCCGTAGAACCCGGGAGGACCGCAGGGGCCGACGCCGTAAGTGCGGAGGGTCTGGATGGCTTTCTCTTTGAGAGTCTCGTTCGCGACAAAGTTGTAGAAATTGAGAGAGGCGAGGTTCGTGACGGTGCGGCCGTTAGAGAGCTTCGACTTCGGTCCTGTGGGTCTGCGTATGTGTCAGCGCTGCAATGCGCCAGCAGCTGGAGAACCAACTCACCCCACAATGACGGGCCTCTTCTCATTCTCGAGTTCTTCAGAGGGTGTAGGTGCGGCCACAAGCGGCTCGGGTGTCCAGTCCTCCACAAGTTCATCAATCTCCTATTCCCCAGTCAGTGAAATTGCCCTGCGCTCCTGTCTCATGCGCACAACATACCGCGTCTGTGAGGTGCACTTTCTTCTGTGTACTATACTTGGGCGCAAGCAGGTACCTCACGGCGAAAAGAAACAGGAACAGCTCCACAGCGCTCCTGACCGGGTCGTTCTGGTAACTCGATCTGATGTAGCGCACCGCAATGGACGAACCGGGTATCCTCTCCAAGTAGGCATTGGCGTCATTAAAGAACCGAACCGTTGCGTTCTGTACTTCGTGGAGGTCCATCTTGGTAACCGTTGTCGTGAGTTATGTGGCGACGCCGACTGCTTTGCTTTAGGAGAGCTCGAGGTTCGGGGGTTGCGGCGGAACGCGGAGAAGACCAACGACCTGGAACTTCGACCGCCAGCGCGACAACCTAATTTCATTCACGTGTTTTGCAGCATGGTACGCTACAATGCCAATTCTCGCTCCCGAAGTTAAGGTCACATAGCAGACCGCGATCATTTCCTCACTCGAAGAGCCATGTGCATTTGAACTGAAATCTTCGTGTATTTAAAACGCAGTGCAATCTCTTCTAACATATTCGCCAGCCCATGAAACAAAACGATCCCATCGTAGTATATGTGCAAAGTCCGCGCTTCAAGCGGAGTAGTTGTCCAAAATGAGTGCTGAAGTGCATCTAGCTCCACTCAACACCCCAAAACCAAAAAATGCTTAGTCGAATATTACAATCGTGATGGGACCGACCAGGTCTCCACGCTATGCTTCCGCCCATGTTTTACAAATGCAAAGTGTCAAAGCTGCTGACTTCTACCGAGCAGCTCGTCGTCAGGACTTTTAATACGCCATGTAACGACGGAAGCGACGAGCCGCATCAGTCGATGTAGCCTCAGCTGTAGCCTCAGCTGTCGAGTCACCTGCTTCACCGCCCTGGTACTGTGGGCAATTGGCTCGGATACATGAGCCGGTGACTTCGGCCGTTGTGTCGTTGTTACTGTAGCCGGTGGGCTGGAGGAGCTCCATAGGCAGCTTGACGTTGAGCTTGATCTGCTTGCCAGCAACGATAGGGCCAACGATCAGGGCAAGGAAGACGACAAGCAGTACAAAGTACAGGATGGCGTAACGGATTACTCTGCGCTTGCGAAGCTTGGTTTGCTTGAGCGAGTAGATAGGAGGACGGATTTGACGACTGTCTTTGTTAGCGGTCGAAACTTAGTAGAGGAAAGTGAATGCATACCTTGGTCGCAGCCAGAACAGCATGACAGAATGGAATTTGTCGGCGTAGGGGATCAACAAGATCGGAAGCATGAAGAACAAGAGGACATGTCCCAGGATGAAATCCGCGGCGAAGTAACCAAGCTCGGTGATCTTGCAGAGGAATTCACGGCCGGGCTGGGACAGTGTGTGCCATCCCATAGTGTACCATTTACCAGTCCACCAAGCGATGTTGGAAGTATCAGCCTTGAACTCACGAGTGAGAGCCAGGGTGATGATGAGCTTGAAGAAGAAACGCTGGATGGCGACCACAGCAATCATACCGGAGAGAGCCCTGGGGAAGCTGAAGCCTTCCAAGAACATCATGACGACGAAGAAGACGAGGAGGCATATGACAGCGATGGCGTGGGCGATGGCAGCGAGGACAGCACCGAACTTCTTGCAGCACATGCCAAGAAGAGGGCCTGCGCAACAAGCCAGAGCGAAAAAGCCACCCAGAACACCAGCGTTCACAGCAACGGGACCGAAGGCCACAACGGCAACACGGACCAAAGCACCGGCAGCCTTAGGAGTCCCCGTCCCATTACTGAGGGTTTCAGAGTCGTACTCGGTGTTGCGCTTGGGCACACCAGTCTGAGCGTTGATGAACAGGTACGGGACGACTGTGACCGCGACCAAGACCAGAGGGCCGAGAACCTCAGCCATGAAGATGTTGGTGAAGCTCGCACGAGGAACGTCACCGGACAGCTTGGATGACGGATCTCCAAGAACCTTGCGCTTGTAGCCAGTGATACGGGTACGGGACAGACGGCAGTAACCGATCCAAGAGGCGCTGTGAGAACGGGTGTTTCCACGAGATAACCAGCGGAGGTACTCCCTGTAGTCGATGAAGAAGTCGTCCCAAGAGAACTGGTGGGGGTTGAACAGGTATGGCGCAAGGCAAAGGGACAACAGGGACGCCCAGAAGTAGATCAGCCAGGGACCCCAAACGGTAATCGTAGCAAAAATCAGCATCATCAGAGCACGGGCGCCCAGGTAGATGGATGGTCCTGCGAAACGAGAGTAAAGAATACCGAAAGGAATACGCGCAGTGGCGAAACCACGACCGGTACCGATGTAACGAGCACCGCCGAAGGACAAGTTGGTCTGAAGCGCGTTGGCGTAGATCTGGGTGACGAAAACCTCGAAGAAAGGCGATCCAGACGAGAAGTGCTTGGCCAGACGAGTAGCAGCGCGCCAGAAACCACGCTCAGTGAGCTCCTGAACGACAAGAGGTACGAACGCAATGAAGAAGACAATGAAGATGGACATGATGCAACGCGCGACCCAGTCGAAGACAGGAACCAAGTTGGCGCAGCCGTTGGGCCATTGCGGGTCGGTGATCGGAAGATCTTTGTCGAACTGGCAGAGGATGGTCTCGTGGTTGAGAGCGCCCAGGTGGATGAGGACGAACATGAAGCACTGCACCGACAACATAATGAACATGTTGTTGATGTGGAAACCAGGATGGGCATAGTAAAAGGACAGGAAACGGTCGAGAGGGAGCTGGGTACCCATGTAGTAGTACTCGCGAGACAGCATCTGCTCACCCATACCGGTACCGATCTTGGTGGTGAAATTGAGGACGGAACCGAAACCCAAATCACGACCTTTACCACACTGGTAGTATTCGCAGTGCTTTATACGACCACCACGGAGGAGTGCGTTCATACCAGCGTAGATATCTTCGTTGAGATGCAGACCCTTTTGAGCCTTGGAAACACCACCACGGGTCGTCATGAAAATACCGTTCAGGAAATCCGGATGACCGTAGTGAAGCTTGCCACCAATCTGGGCCAGAGTACGGGCAAACATAGTACCGAATGTCTGTTCCTTTCCAGCAGCGATATCACCGAGGATACCAATGTTCTCAGAGAAAATATATTCACGGGCTCCGAGAATGGCGACGGGGTTGAACTTGGTGTTGGGCAGACCAGGAGTGTAGGGCGAAACGTTGTCGGTAGTCATCTCTTCGAACTCGGCGAGAACACTGCGAATCTTCAAGCACTCCTCAAGGTAGTTGTCCTGGTTGGCGTCGATAAGCTGGATGTACTCTCCACGGTAGAAGATGATGGCGTGGTTCTGGTTGTCAGACTTGCCGTCACCGAGAATGGGGTTGCCTGAGAGCTGGACACGGAACTTAGGGCGGCGGAGACCGTTGTCCATAATCTCGGAATGGCCATCGATCAAAGCAGAGTAGATACGGGGCTCCGCACCCTCTTCGAGAGGCGGCTCCTCATCCAGGTAAGCAATTTGCAGGTCGGGGTAGGCGCGGAGAAGGAACTCGGTGTTCTCCATTTCTTCCTTAGAGAATTTGGCGTAACGCTGCATGGAAACGCAGATCTTGTACTTGCGCCTGGCCATGCGCTCGAGTTCGCGTTCAAGCTTGTCGGAGTTGCCACCGAACATCTGCACGACCTCGGGGTTCTCAACACGGTAAAGAAGCTTGATAGCACGACTGTAGTTCATGAAACCAGAGATAGTGCGGTACAAGGTTTGAGAACGGAGCGAAGCCCAGATACGAGTTCGGAGCGTGTACTCGGGAGCGGCGGACTTGAAACCGATGCAGTAGAAGGGGAGATCGTCGATCTTGCTCTTAGCGGTATCCTTCTCATTCTTCTCGTCATCACCGTTGAACTGAGAAGTCTCATCGGCGAGAATCTTGGTATCCTTGACGAAGCAGTCCCACTCATGCGGGTGGAGTTGCTTAAGGTACTCAAGAAGTGTGACACGGGAATAAGGCTCATCCTCACGAATGATTTCACGAAGGGAAAGAAGAATCTTCTCTCCGTAGTGAGGGATCATGACTGTGAAAGTAGGCATGTTGTCAACAGGCAGAGGCTCGGGGATAGGCGTTGACAGAGACTGAGCGAAGAAAGAGATACGACGCTCGGCCTCACTCTGGGCAGGGAAGAATTCGGTCTTGAAGGAATGATCTTCCTGAGAGACGAAGAAGGTAGGAGCGCGGAGAGTGCGCTTGCCCTCCTGCTCAGATGGAACCTGATGGTACAGGAGCTTCTGGACGTGATCGATGGCAAGGAGATGCTCGCGGTACATCGAGATGACCACAGCGTTCCAGATCTGGGAAATGAGGACCTTGGGCTTGTACTTGATCTCCATGTCCGTCGTGGCGAGGATCTTAGAATAGATACGTTTGGGCAGCCGGGAGAAGATGTTCCTCCAGGGTGTCCAGATGGACACACCAAGGTAGAAAGAGCGAGAGACGGAGAACAACATGTTGGCGATGATGTACCATAGGTAAGAATCCAAGAAGAAGAGGATCAGATCCATGAAGTACATGAGACCAAGCAAGATCCTAGGCTGGTACTGACAAAGGATGTTGCCAAAGAGGTGGTCACCCAAGCAGTCAGGCTTCTTCATGTGCGACAAAATACGAATAGGATCCTTGATCGACAGTGTCAAGAAGAAGTAGGACTCAGCGAGCTTGGCGGCGAAGACGAGAACCCAGAGACCGTAGGACATCCACATGTCGTTGCCCTCGAGGCGGGGGTAGCTGGCGGTGAAGGTCTGACTAGCGACGTACTTGCGCGAATTGCGAGTAAGGTAGCTGCCAAAGAGACCGCCGAGCGGCATGACTGAGAAGAAGATGTAGGTGATGAAAGCAATGGTCAGCTGAACACCGCCCAGAACATTGGCAATGGTGCCGTCTTGGCTAATAGCGAAGATGTAGACACTGGGTCCGACGTTCAATGCGAATACCACGAGCAGGAACAGAAGACGTTTGGTCAGATGCTGAGCACCAGCCCACCTGCGAGGGACATAAGACCACTCGAGGCAGGTTGCGACGATTTGAATCAAAGCGGCAATAGCTCCACCAAGCGCGACAGCGGACATAGTTGCGGCCTTTTTCGGTCGGTTGTCCATCTGTTGCTGGTAATTCTTAGTGTAGACGGGTTGGGAGTTGAAGACAGTGTAGAACCAGAAGGCTGACACGTGGATGACCCAGATACGGTTGAAGTTGACGATCATGTGGAACCACGAGCGTCGCTCGTAGTATGTCTTGAAGAAGACCTTCTTCCACACTACATCCTTCAACTTCGCAAAGCGATCAGCAGGGGGAAGATCGATCATGCGAGACTTGTCTTCGAACACAATGCGTTCGAGACCCTCGGGGTACCAGAAGAGCTGGTTCATGTCGTCGTAACCGATAATCGAAGCGTGATCGCGCTCACGACGGATGTACTTGCCATCCTGGATCTCGTAACCCTGGTCGCGGCAGTATTGGTAGAGCGGCGTGACGATCTCGTTCAGATATGTGAACTCTGGAGTAGGCTCAGTCTGAGCCTGTCCAGCGGGCGAGTTAAGGTAGTCATCTGCGCACTTGAAAATGAAGCAGAGCAACTCGGGCATAAAGCGAACTTGGTTGGCCTCACCCCAGCAGAGAAGGTAGAGGGCAACCTGGCGAACGCGGTCGTGCTGCGACATACGGTTCATTCTTGTCTTCCAGCGGTACTCGGCAGCCTCGAGACTGTTGTCGCCCTCATACGCCTCGAGAGTCTCAGCCTCGTTGCCAGGGTTCTCGCCGGCCTTCTTCTTCGCCGCCTTGCGGGCCTTGCGCGTCCTACGGCTGGCCTTTCCGAGGTTCATGTTCGCGAAACCAACGGCATCGTCGAGATCAAGGTGGGCGGCAAAGTACCACCTGCGGTAGTTGGCATTCTCTCCACCGATGTAATCGGCGTGCAGAGACAAAAGAGCCTGGTTAGGCGACATGCGAGAGGCACGAGAATCGAGGAGAGTCATGAAGTGGTCGTACATGTTCCTCATACTGTCACGCTGGAATCCAAACTTGGCAGTGAGGTCCATGAAGATGTCCTCAATCTCCTCCTTTGTGCAGGGGATCTGGGCCTCGGTAGTCCAAGCTGGGTAGGGCTCGCGCGAACGCTGACCGGCAGGAAGGGCGTTCGAGTAGTCCATGCCATAGATCGGTGTAGATGCACCAGATGAGCGGTTGCCACCGTACGAGACCTGTGAGGAAGGAGGGCGGTAGCCGCGCTGGCCATCACCGCCATTGTAGCTGTTGTACCTTTCGTCGCCACGACCGTAGTAGTCCATATCGGTCGCGCGGGCCATGTCAGACCTCATTGTGAAGTCACTGAAGGTTTCGGAGTCCTCCTCGGAGTCGTGCTGGCGGCGTCTGGGTTGACCACCCTGGGCGTTCTGCGCGTAGCCATCTTGAGCGCCACCCTGGTCGTAGTACTGATCGTTGTAGTATTCATCCTGGTAACCCTGTTGCTGGCCGTGGTGGTCATCGTAGTAGCCACCGCCATTCTGTTGGTACTGGCCGCCCTGATGGCCACCCTGTTGGCCGTCATAATAAGCTCTGCGGTGATGTTAGCCTGTGTCGTGGTTGCAAGTGGGAGTGGCAAAACGCACTGCTCATCATAGTAGGCATCGTTGCCGTTCTGCTGGTACTGGCCCTGCTGGCCACGGGCATCGTCGTGGTACTGGCTGTACTGCTGGTCGTCGTGATAGTACGAGTCCTGACCGTGCGGCTGGGCCTGGCCCTGATGGCCGTAGCCATCGTCATACTGGCCTCCCTGCGGATGTCCGGACATCGTGCGGGAAGATTAGAGTTGAGATGTAGAAACTGTGTGGAGCTGTCAACAAAGTGTCGTCGCGCGGGTCGCGGGGCTCCGTCTGAAACACGGTGTGTCGCAGGCGAGACCAAGGGGCGTGCGTACCTCAAACAATGGGCATTAGAGGCGGCGACGTCGAATTGATCGTATTAAAATTGCAGCCGCGTAGGTCGATGGCTGGATGCTGCGACAATGCGCGAGCGTGGTGCGGTCAGCGAGTGTTGGCGCCGGAGCGAGGGATGGTGGTGAGCGAGGGTGGGTCGGAGTTTGATTGCCCTAGGAACGAAATCGAGAAGGTGCACAGCCTGCGCTGACAACCTGTTTGCTGGGAAAGAGGCCGGGGGGCTTTGTTGTGGTTCTAACGAAAGTGAAGGCGCTGATGCAGCTGCAGTCCGTTGTCGTTGCCAGAGGAGACGCGCGGCGAATCGGCGCTTGCTTCTACTGGGAGGATTAGGTGGGCAGTAGCGGCTCCCCTCAAAAAACTGGGAAGAAGTTCCGCGGGACTATCAAACAACCTCAACGCAGAACGAGAGGCAGTGTGATAGGGCCTGAAGGGAAAAAGAGCAGCACCGCAAGAGTCGGATGGGGAGCGAGCGAGCGTGAGGAATGCGAGAGCGCCGGTAAAAGCCCTTTTGAGGAGCTTCCCCTGAAAATGAGAAGCCCGCGCCAAGCTACTACTGGTGTACTAACGCCGTGAAAGGACTATGCATGGGTACCCTCGCAGCTCTTCACGCCTAGCAATTGCAGTAAATGCCGTTGCCACTTGGTATGATCAGGCCTCTCACCGGGTGCACGACGGTGATATATCTACTACGTACGGTCTTGCACAAGCGATGCTGCTGTTGCTGCTCTTCTTCCCTTCGTGTCTAGCACTGCCCATGATCCATTCATCCATCCACCCACAGCAATGCACGCGAGCGTGGCGGGAATGCTGGGGAAAACAGGTTCTAAAAAAACCATTGTGTTGGGATCCCCGATCGGCCGCAGTGCAAATCGTCCATCGACATGCCCGAGCAAAACTCCATGTGGTTAACGGCTGCAGTTGAGACTGTCTCGCCAAACACCCTGGCATCCTCGTGTGCTTTGATTCTCAGAGAACGCTATTGTTCTGCTGCGCTGGGGGTTAACTCCGAGCACTCCCTCGCCGTCTGTCTGGACATCATCATTCCACAGTCTGCACCGCCTGCCATGTACACAGTACCCGCTCAACCACTGGCCGTCCACGTCACGACGCTGCAGCACTGCAGCATCCGTGCTCACGGCAAATGGGTCCGCTCGTTGATCAAACCGAGACCAGCACGACCAGCACTGGGATTGGTCCTGCCAACCTGCCTGGTGCACCAGCGCGATAACGATAGGACGGGTCCTCCTATCTCCCTTGGCCAATGGCGCGTGGCGCTGTTCCCGCACGATCCCAGCCAACGGCGTGTCGCAGCGCTAGAAGCAGGAAGGGGGCTGCCAGCCTGCGCGATTCAGCGAACTGTTGAGGCTGCCAGCCTGCCGCCGGTTGAAAACCGGATGCTGCATGCCCGCCCCCTTCCGCTGCACTTGCACGCTTGACAGGCTTGATTCGTGCTTGTTGTACTTGTCCTTGTTGATGCCGCTGTCACCCTGAGAGGTGCAAGATTGCCTCCCCTGAGAGCTGCATGGCGGTTGATTGAGGGTGCCTCAAACGGTTTGCATGATGACGAAATTGCCAACGGCACCGTGTACAATTCGGGAATGGGCCTGGCCTCAGAGCTATATTAGACATGCTCCTGTTCCCACATGTCAAATTCGCGGTCCACGGCTGCGTTGCAAAGCGGACAGCTTGGGACACACGCCTAATCTCGTTACCGGGACGGCTAGACGCGATCATGATTGCGTTGACAGAGCAATCTCCATGCTTCGTCCGGCTCTGGTAGGCTCCTGGCGCAAAGCTAGCAGGAGGAATACGTACAGCTGTACGTGGAGCTTCACAGTCGAGTCTGTATAAAGAAGCAGGCGACAGATTGTTGTCGAGCTGTCCCTGTTGCCGCGCACCAGCGTCATCTGGTAGAACAGCAACAACCCATCAAATCGCCATCTCGAGGAGCATACTCGCTCAAAGTCGCCTTTCACAAGCACCATGTGGGCACAGAGTATGCAGCCGGGCTGGTTGTGCTCCTCCTCCGCAACCATCGTCGTCCAGTAATGCAGTGCATAGGGTCCTACGCTGTTGCAAGGCGAGAAGAGCTGGTAGCTCAGTGTCGACCAGCACAAAGCGGAGCATGATTGGCTGCCTGATTGCTTCGCCACGCCCGTTTCAGCTCCACACGTGCAGGTACCGGTGTATCCGTGTGGTCTCAACTTCAGGCACTCCTCCGGCCGCCGTGTATCACTGCAACGAGACCGACTATAGCACGCATCCGTCAAAAACATCACGCGCATGCCGAACGTGGCGTCGTTGGCATTGTCTTTTGTCTCGTTGCTGACAGCACGTGAGGATGCAGCCTCGAGTCAAAATTAGCATCATCGATCTGCGAAGTGCTGCAGTGGGGCACGGCGGCTGCGAGTGGAGATGCAGACGCGTATGCATAATTTTCGCTGTACCTGCGTCTCAAGCGTCGTGCGCTCGTTGGCTGGTGTTTATTCTCATTGCACTTCACACACAGTCAGTATGGACAAACTGCGTGCACAGCGAAATGCCAGAACAGCATCAGGGCGCTTCTAGAATTCCGAGACACGCTTGACAGCGATCGTGGTGGAGTGCAGCGGAACTCGGGCCATGAGAGTCCAAAATTATGAAACTGGCCTAGCCTCAGGGGTCACCTTCGCCCTCGCTGATCGGCCTTGGGGAAGCTTGGTGACCTCTCACTTCTTCACTCAGGCTGCTTCAGTGCTGTTTCCATTGCGAATTTTCTGTTTTACCAGTCACTCTTTACATCACATTCTTAAAGCTATTCTTGCATCCAGCTTCTTCGCTGCTGCATCACGCTCCTTCACCCAATTGCGCGCCTTCCAAACACCTTCTAGACGTGCCGTGATCTCAAGACCTCGGCGCCCCGACCCAAGCTCTGCCAACACCTACGACATTTCTTGGATATTTCTTCGGTCAAATAGATCAACAGTATGCGGGGCCTCATTGCTGCGACCGCGCTGCTTGCCGGTGTGCAGGCCGCCGTTGACCCCATTGTCATCAAGGTACGCCGTTCCACGACAGCGACAGGCGTTACGCAAGGTCCTAACCGTAGCGCAGGGCTCAAAGTTCTTTTACAAGAACAATGGCACCCAGTTCTTCATGAAGGGTGTTGCTTACCAGCAGGAAGTCAACTCGAACACCACATCCACCAAGTCTGATGACATCAACATCACCGACCCGCTCGCTGACAGCACGGCTTGCAAGCGCGACATCGAGTACCTCAAGAAGCTCAAGACCAACACCATCCGTGTCTACGCTATCGACCCCAAGAAGGACCACAAGGACTGCATGACTGCACTCGCGGATGCTGGTATCTACGTTGTTGCCGACCTGTCTGAGCCCGGCCTCTCTATCAACCGTGACGATGCCGAATGGACCACCACCCTTTACGAGCGCTACACCAGCGTTATTGACGAGCTGATGCAGTACGACAACACTCTTGGTTTCTTTGCCGGTAACGAGGTTTCCAATCAACCTAACAACACTTTGGCTTCTGCCTTTGTAAAGGCTGCTGTCCGTGACAGCAAGGCATACATCAAGAGCAAGAACTACCGTGCTGTCGGTGTCGGCTACGCCACCAACGACGACGCTGACATCCGTGAGAACCTCGCCAACTACTTCGACTGCGGAAACACCGAAGATTCTATCGACTTCTGGGGCTACAACATCTACTCGTGGTGCGGTGACTCCTCCTTCAAGGAGTCTGGCTTCGATGTCCGCACCAAGGAGTTCGAGAAGTACAACGTTCCCGTCTTCTTTGCCGAGTACGGTTGCAACACTCCCCGTCCCCGTCTCTTCACTGAGGTCGGCGCTCTTTACGGTGACGAGATGACTGGTGTCTGGTCTGGTGGTATTGTCTACATGTACTTCGAGGAGGCCAACGAGTTTGGTCTCGCCACTGTCAGCAACGGCAAGGTCACCACCAACAAGGACTTTGACAACCTCTCCAAGGAGATTGCTAAGGCTACTCCCAGTGGTGTAAAGATGGCCGACTACAACCCCACCAACACTGCCGCTGCTTCTTGCCCTAGCGTTCAGTCGGGCAAGTGGGAGGCTGAGTCTGACCCTCTCCCTCCTGTCGCCAACGCCCAGCTCTGCTCGTGCATGATGGACACTCTCAGCTGCACTGTCGCCGACAAGGCCACCGAGGATGACTTTGGTGACATGTTCGGCTACATCTGCGGTCAGAAGGACGGCAAGTACTGCGCTGGTATCAACCGTAACGTCACCGCCGGTGCCTACGGCTCCTACGGCATGTGCTCTGCCAAGGAGCAGCTCGCCTTCGCTCTCAACGCCTACGTCAAGGACGTTCCCAACGGCTGCGCCTTCAAGGGCAAGGCTACCTCCAAGCAAGCTACCGCTACCCCCACTGCTTCTGGCTGCTCCAACCTTCTCAAGGAGGCCGGTGCCTCCGGCACTGGCTCTGTCACCTCTGCTCCCAAGGCCTCTGGCTCCTCTGGCTCCTCTGGCTCCTCTGGCTCTTCCAACTCCACTGGCGCTGCTTCCGGCCTTACAGTCCCTGCCCTCGGCATGGGCCTGAGCGCCTACATCTTCGGTGCTGTCGCCTCTGGCATGGCCATGATCCTCTTGTAAGCGGCATAGCTCTGTGTTGAAAACATTTCATTGCATTTGTGTGGTCTGCGATAGAGTAAGCTGAACGGCGATATTCCCCTTTGTTTGTAAGCCCGGTGGAGACGTGGCTCCGAGTCGGGTGTAATTTTTCTTCCAATACATACAGAAATGAAAACAAAACATTGCAAAATCTCGCGTTGCGTCACACTGTCAATCGTGCATATGCTTGCCAGGTGTACTCGATGCTTGCCCCTTCCGTCTTTGGTGCCTCCGCCACAGCATACTTTTCCCGTCTTACACGCAGACTCCTGAGCGTCTCTCAGGCCACCAGATCCCTCGCAAGATGCCCATCCCAACCCCGTTCGGCTGCCGCATGCATCTCAGGCCTCCACGCCCCCTCGCGGCGATGTTCGCGACGCGCATGGAACGAGGCTGTGCACTTGGCGCACACACGCGTACTATCGAGCACTATCGAACACCGACCCGAATAGGCGCCAGCCATAAATAGATTCACGTCGACCGGGTGCCTCTGCGTATTAATCGTGGACGTGGACAACGGGGACACGCGTGTGGAGGTGGTAGATACGATGGTCTGCGGCCTGAGGCTTATTTTGAGATGCTCTGCGGTTGGGTAGGACAGCGGAAGGTGGAACTTCGAGGGTTTGGGGAGTGTTGCGTACGTTGTGTGGTATCTAGGTTTTTTTCTTGCAAGATAGGCGTGAAGAATTGCTGGGCAATCTTAACGGGATGATATTAGAATATGAAGAATGTGGATGGACAGCGGTGAGTCCGGAAGTAAGTTACGATCCAACACGCACATGTCCGTATAGCACAACAGAGCTATCTTCATCAAAGCATACGCGCAAACGCAATCAGTACCGCTCAATCAGCCACTCTCTTCTCTCCACCTCGCTCATCTTGTCCAACATTTCCTGCTCATAGTCCTTCATCGTCAGGTAGTCTTTAACCACCTCCGAGCCCAGGGCTTCCCTCAGCTCGCCATCTGCCTTGAGCCTGGCAAACGCCTCGTCGAAAGACCTCGGCATCTTCCTCGAGATCCCATACTTTGCTCTTCCCTCGTCGTCAAGGGTAGAGGGATTCACAGGCAAGTCCACCTCCCTGTACGCTTGCTCAACTTCAGGAACAGGTTGCTGTGGTCTTTTGTCTCCCCCCACGAGCCCCACGCCTCCATGCTCCGTCGCGCCGGCACCGGCGTGATCGTATGTCTGTGCAGGCGGCGCGGTAGCAGGAGCAGCAGAAAGGCCCAACATACCCGCGGCGATGATTCCAGACATGACGAAATACATGTTCGCCAGTCCATCAACACATCTAACCTCCCATCGCCCGTCTTCTACACGTCGTAAAGGGCACTCGCGGTTTTGCGTGCCCCAGCTAACCCACGTACCGCCTGTCCACTGATTGTCGACGACTCGGCCGTAGCTCTGCGCATCGGGCATTGTGAACGCGCACAAGGCGGGGATATGCTTCAAAACACCGCCGAGGAAGAAGTCTCGATCGCGGTTGGGCGGTTGCATTGAGATATGTGCGTGTGCTGCGCTGCCTGCACCCTTTTCGCCGAAGGGTTTGGGATGCAGTGTTGCTCGCAGGCCATGAAGGGCTGCGATCTGCGCGATGACTTGTCTTGTTCGGATGAGCGTGTCGATGGCGAGGAGCGGAGGAGCTGGCGGGAGGATGAATTCGTATTGGCCGGGTCCGGATTCGGCATGGAATTGCTGCAGGTCGATTCCCATATCTGAAAGGGATGTGGCTATCTCAGCGAGCATAGGTGTTTGGAGCCATTGGGTCGGTGTCAGAGTGGACCATGCGTGGACCGTTGTGACTCCTTCGTAGGTTGGTTGCCGGGGCTGAGAATTGAAAGGATTGAGTGGTTTGTCATGAGTGAGGAAGGTGACTTCGATCTCAAACCCGATCTGTAGGATGGTGTTGTACTTGTATTGAAGCTCTGTGATGAGTGTTTCGAGGTTGTTGCGCGGGCAAGCGGGCAGCGGGTGGCCATCTTCGGAGCGCCAGTAGCTGAAAATTGTTGCAGCTTTGAGAGGATCTTTGTGGTGGGCTCGACGAAGCGAACGAAGGTCTGGTTGGATATAAATCTGCCCTTTAGTATTGACGACGGGTGTCAACGTGTCGTTCTGCAATGTTCCCGTGTTGCCTTGGGATATTCCAATGCGTTCCCCTTCATAGATGATACGTGTGAACTCCTTGATCGGCAGTATACGGACGCGCATCGTTGCCATATAATCTAGCCATTGGATGTAGACAAACTTAACGTCGAGGTTTTGTTGCATGAAGTCATTGAAGCCCGCTACATCGTAGAGTTGCGAAATGACCCCTGACGGCGGTGGGATTGGAGGCGCATCGTAGGGACCGACGGATCGATTGCCAGGTGATGTCTGTGAATGAGAGCGCAGGTCAACACTCCTGTGTGGTGGCGAAGGCATTGGTATGGGTACTGGCGGAGGCTGCGATTGCGACCGTGACTGTGGCGCCGAAGCGCTCTTCGGGTTGTATGTCAGCTGCTTAGGCGCTTCTCGTGGTATCTCGTTGAAAATCGGCTCGTAACGTAGTTTGTATAGTGTGTTTGAGTTGTTGAACAGGATATCCTTTGTCATACCGACCGCTTGGTGGATTGTAAGGTCTGTCTTCTTGACATATTCGGTTAGGAGCTGTGCTTGTTAGTCAGGCCAATTGGGTCCATGTTACGTTTCAAAACATACGTCAAGCCAGACCTCTCGGAACTGCTTGTTGGCAAGCCAGAAGGTCTCCGGAAACCAGTGTCCATCGCTCGAGTAGAGAAGCTTACTGCCTGGCACTAACTCCAATGCCTGACGCAAGACAGCTCTTTGTCCATCTCGACTGACCATCGGAAACACCTCACCAATATCGAGGTAAACGTGCTTGTAGACTGTTGCCAAGTATCCAGCTTCACGCGTATATGGATAGGCGGAATGGAGGATAACAAATGGAACGTTGGGATAATTCTCAATGAGTGGCTGGAGAAATGCAGGATTCGACAAGCTGAGATCGATATCGTTGTCGCCCAGCCCAGTGTGCAGCTGTAAAACCTTCGAGAAGTCGTCAGAACGCGCAAGGCCCTCGGATAGGATCTCAAGGGTCCTTAGCACCAAGTAATCATTGAGTGCCTTCCTCTCAATCCTGAAGCTGCGCTTACGAATGCAGCTCTTAACATAGCGCTCGAAAGGGTAACCAACTGCTTTCGCCGCGCGCTCGTAGTCTTCTTCGATATCGAGTCCTGTCCTGTAGCAAATGACAGTCTTGAAACCGACGACATCCGAATCGTCGATGGCCTCTTGAATCTTGCGCTCGAAATCATCCATGAAGGTTGTCCAGGTCTCAGTGTAGAAGTGCGTTCGCCCAAGGTCATCTTCATCTGCACCCTTCATGATGGCTTCCATCAGACGTTCAGCGACAGTCTCGATACGCACGATGCGCTTGCTCGGCGCGTCTGTGTACCGGTCATGCCAGTCATATGGATGGACCTTCCCAGGTCCTGCGAGGCCGTCATCGATTAGCAGGGCTGTGACACCTTCGAAGCAGCGCTGGTTGAGGCGCTCCGCATCAGAATGAAGCCACTCTTCTCGTTGCTCAACGATATCACTCCAGTTGGCATCGTCATCAAGCTGATAGAGCTCGCGCAGCTGCCGCGCGGCTCTGAGGTGAGCAAGAGACTTGAAGGTGTCTCGCAGAGCTCGGCCCTGCGCCTCTGAGGTAATAGTCTCGAACGGGATTGTATCCGCATGTGTCGGCAGGATGAGGTTGTGGGCATGGTTGTCGATTATGGGGAAGTTGAGTGCGACATGGCGCAACTGCTCGATGGATTCCAATTGGGACGTAGGAGGCTCCATCTCTGTCCTGATACGCCACTCCTGAACGAATCTTTGGTCTTGTGCAGGTTCTTTTGACAAGTCGCCCGAGCTTCTCAGTGTCCGCGTCGATCGACTATGTGGCTCACTATGGCATGCATACAAAGCAGGTTCCTAAACTGATGACGTCGCTACCGCGGAAGGCCGGATGTCCTCTGCAGTTCCAGTCCTGCAGCAGAACTGTTTGCGCACTTCTGGTTGCAAGATAATTCACTGTAATCCGAGTTCAATCGGCCGAAGAGTGGCTGGGATAGAGGGGTCATCCAATGATGTTTGGGCTGAGGTGGGGAACTGTAATGAAAGGCTAGCCATTTTAGTAAGCTGCTTCAACGTTGTCTACCGTATTGTAGGGATATCTAGAAACAAGCGATAGACATCTAGGAAGAAGGAAAGCAGTAAACAGTGTTTTGCGATATCTTAAGTGCTGTTTAGCTATGGTAATTTCTGCAGCTAAATGCGACGTTTAGTCTAATGCGATAGGCCTTCCGTGAATTAGCTAAACGTGCATGGTGTTATTTTGATCGTTCCATATCTCTAGCAGGGGTATCTTAGTGCGTCGACTTTTCTAGTTTGCCGTAGAGCTCCTCTGTGTTTGTAATCATACTTCTCTATGTTCAGATCATCCCTAATCTTTCGTCCACCGACTGGAAGTGTCTCCAATATGAGCGACTGCCTCGCAGAGCTTGTAGCTATTCCTTGCAAAGGGCATCTCTAGTAAGTGTCGTGGCCTTTCAGATCCGAGAGGCTTTGGACGGCAAAGGTCGCCTTCTGTGGCGCTTCGGTTCTGTCACGATCGACTGTAGCATCTGCTTCTCAGCAGAGCAGAGCCATTTATTGCTATGGTGCTCACTCGTACAGCCTCTAGTTGCTCTGAGAGATGCTCTCTAGTAAGAATGCTAGAATATAGCAGGCGAGGCCAGGAAGCTACAAGTAATTGTCTGAAAAAGGCCGGTCATACTTCTGGACGCCAGCATAAACTTACAAGTTATTGGACTGTTTGACTTGGTCTTGCCGGGCCGCAAGACTAGTTGATTGGGCTGATGACACAAAGATAGGGAGTACGATCAGAGGGCTTACAGACCAGCGCTGACGTACCTCTATCACTCTTGCGACAGGCATCGTAGGCATCTTCACGCTGATCGATTATGTAGTAGGCGCTGTCGGATTGTGCAAAAGTGCACCAAATTTTGGGCACCAAGAATATCATGGCGGTAGGCATGGTCATGCTCGACGGCACGCTTGATGATCCAGCAACATGGACGGCGAGTGGCGGGTCATAAAGATATTCCATCAGACCGCAGCTGAAGCTTGAACGCCTGGTGATATTGAGTTCGTTACATAGTCGCACATGCGGGCGGAGAGTTCCCGCTCGATATCTTACAGGGCAAAAGATGACTTAGCCAAATTTCCTCCAGAAGTTGAGATTACAAGTGATACAGAGTAGGGTTTTGCGGCGCTTATGCGACGAAGTTCTTGACGTTGTTCAACCACCGGATGTACTCCTTCTGCTCCTTGTGGTCGATGTAGTCAGGGATGAAAAGAGCAAGGCGTGTGTTGATGCCGCGCTCCTCGAGATACTTCTCAAGCAGGATCTGGAGGTCCTCGTCTAAGTTGTTGAAGGGAGGGCCGGTGTAGAGCGTCCTCCTCGCCCAGTCCTTCTCGGCGGTCTGGGGGTCTGCAAGCTCGGCATCAGGGAAGTAGTACAGGTCCTCAATAATGAAGTCACCGTCCTGGGCAGTGGCCTCGATGGCGAGCGCACCCTTGCCTGCGCGCTCGATGCGGATGCTGGCGTGGGCAGGGAAGCCCTGCTCGCCCTCGCCATCAACCTCATAGTCATCCTCAAGCTCCTCGCGATCAGCAGGGGCAACGCGGTCCTCGGGGGCGACGCGGATGTTGCCATCCTTGGTGTTGCCTTGGTTGATGGCGCCCTTGGTGTTGGCACCGCCGGACTGCACGTCCATGTCGGCGTCGTCGTACATGGCTTGGTCCTCGAGGGCGTCCTCGGGGTTGACGTTGTTATTCAGGTCGGCGGTGGTGAAGGTGATGCGAATCTTCTCGTCGCCGAATGTGCGGGTCAGGACGACTTCCTGGCTGCCATCCTTGTCCTCGAGCTGCAAACATCAGTAATTTCTTTGGGAAGAGGAAGAGACTCATTTGGTACACACCTCAAACGGGCTGTTCTCAAGGTACTCTTTGATGTTGGCGGAGAGGTCGTCGTCCTCCTTCATGTCCTCCTCCATGGAAATCTCGCTCTGGAGCTTTGCGACGAGCTCCTCATTTGCTGGAGTGATGTCAGCAAAACATTCGAACCACGTCCCCTGAGAAGTACATACCACCGCTTTCTTGCCTCCTGATCGCGGAGATGTGGAAGGAAGCTGTGAGCCTGGGGGCGGCCTGGGACCATGCTGGCTGGAATGCGGCTGTCTGGCGGAACAGCGATGACTGCGGGCGGATAGCCTTTGTGAAGCGGGCAGCACGGGGTGCCGTGCGGGCAATGTTGCGTAGAGACAGCATTTTGTGTGATGTGTGAAGGGTGTCTTGATGCAATGTCAAATGCGGTGAGCTGTGATGGTAACTTTTCGAAAAGCTGCCCCGAGCTTCTCAATTGACATCAGTGCTTGGCGGGTCGCGAATGACCGCGGCCAAATTATTGCGCGCCGCTATCGGCTTGTGACTGCTCCAATATCTCTTCCACCCTGTAGCCGACGCGCGATTATTGTGCGTTCGGCGTGTCTGTTGCCTTGTTGATTTGAGTCTTGGTCTGCTACCATTAGTATTTCTCGTAGTGCACGTCATAGCTACAAGTCATCGCGGCACTTTCAAGTCAAGCACACGACTCCAGCACCGTAACATCTGCGCATTTCAGGTGCAACAACTCCAAGATGGCGGCTGCACCAACAGAAAAGAAGAAGGTAAGGATACCTGAAGAAGTTTAAAGGTTTCGCATACTGAAAATGCCAGCCAAGTGCTATGCGCTCGATTCTTGCTGGAGCGACCGCTGGAGCCGTAGAGATCTGTAAGTTACCAGAGGATTTGAAGGTCTATTGGCCATACTGACATTGAACAGCCATCACATACCCTGCTGAATGTATGCACACTTCTTGAACGATCCAATGCCAGCATCTGATATCTCACAGTCGCGAAGACACGCTCCCAGCTCAACCGACGATTAGCAGACGGCCAGAAGCTACCATGGCCGCCGTTTGGCAAGCAGTGGTACGCTGGATGTACAACACTGATTATTGGCAATTCGTTGAAGGCAGGCATAAGATTTGTTGCCTTTGACGCGTACAAGAACATGTTGGCAGATACTGAGGGCAAGATCTCTGGGCCGGCGACCGTCATTGCTGGCTTTGGGGCAGGAGCAACCGAGTCGCTGCTTGCTGTCACTCCTTTTGAGAGTATCAAGACGCAGCTGTAAGTCTCTGCTTTCTCCAATGTCGAGCTCCTACTAACGCGGACTGTAGAATCGACGATCGTAAATCAGCGAATCCCCGTATGCGCGGCTTCCTGCACGGCTCACGACTTATCGCACAAGAGCAGGGTGTTCGCGGCTTCTTCAAAGGCTTCCTTCCCACTACCGCTCGACAAGCCGCTAACTCTGCCGTCCGATTCTCAAGTTACACATCGCTCAAGCAGCTGGCGCAGTCATACGTCGCCCCGGGCGAGAAGCTCGGAGCTGTCAGCACATTCGGTCTCGGAGGTCTCGCTGGCATTATCACCGTCTACACAACTATGCCCATCGACACGGTAAAAACACGAATGCAGTCGATAGAATCACGGTCTGCATACAAGAACAGCTTAGACTGCGTAGTCAAGATCTTCAAGAATGAGGGCATCTTCACATTCTGGTCTGGCGCACTTCCGAGACTAGGACGTTTGATCTTGAGTGGTGGCATTGTATTCACCATGTAAGTGCTTTCATGGTTCTGGAGGAGCTTAGGTTCTAATAAAGCAACAGGTACGAGAAATCGATGGAGTTCATGGATAAGCTAGACCCCGAGGGACGATACATTTAGACGGTTGAAACCAGCATCAAAGCAACGATATACCCAGACACCGAAGCTTAAGAACAGCTACGCAAAGATTTTCCCCTAAGAGATGGACTAATTAACCATGTGTTTGCTAACGAATTCAGTGTCTACAGACCCAAACTCCAATGCTATGCAGCAAGACCCGACTCATCCACCACGTACAATTACCGCCCCATGAAGATATCCCCGCACCGTTCCGTCTCATCATGCTCATGATAAAGCGCACACCTCGCGCCCCTCCACGGCTTACACGCCTCCCACTTCCTACCTTTCCTCTTCTCCGCACTGCTGTCATCCTTGCTCCTCCCATCGTCCCATCCAGCCATTGCAACACCACCCTTAACACAGTCAGTGCAGAAGCTCAAACAGCAGTCATCGCACGCAACAGCGCCATGACCAGGCTTGATCAAAGCGCGGCAATTCTCGCAGCTCCTTGTCCCATGCCAGCTATCCGGGCACCACATCCTAAGTCTATGTCGCTGAAGCGCCTGCGCACACGGGCGCTTCAGCAGGACGCACAAGTCTCGTAGGAAGTGCGCATGCCACGCATCAACATGGCCTTCGACCAGGCGATCCGTCTTTTTGAAAGCAAAAAGATCAAGCACCAGCTCCCTCAAGGGCGCTGAATCCCTAATCCCCTCGTACAAAACCCGTGTATCGCTCGGTGTGAGCACGCTGTTCGTCTGGTCCGCAAGATCGGCAATCAAATCGACCACGCTGTTGCGCAGACCCTCCATGCACAGCCGATCCGCGAGTGCGTACACGTACAGGAGCGTGTAGTACGCGGGTTTTCCGTCTTTGAATGGCGCAGGGATAGCGCTGGTGTACAGCCAGGCGACGAGGAGGGAGAAATGGTCCGGGCTCACGTCGTCAAGGGTAACGGACTTGGACTTGCTTTCGACGAAAGCGCCAGTAAGGGCGGCGCGAAAGTAAGGCGATTGCGAGACGAGCAGCGAGGTATGGATGCTGAAGGGCGTAAGTTTGGGGCCGATAAGGAGCGTCGTTGTCGAGGTGAAGTCTTGTGGGTTGGCGCTGCGCATGTTAGTCGTGAGTGAGCATGGGGAGGAGATGCAAGGGCATGGACGTACCGAAGCTCGCCGGCACGCGCACCCGTCCACGTGTATGGCGGCGGTAAGTTGTTGAAAATGCGGGCCTGTGGCGGCTCGGTGCTGTAGACGACGCCTATGCTCCGAGTGCTCATGGTTGATTCTTGTATGCTGTGCATCTTGTAGCCTTCTCTCCAGAGCTGGCAAAGCAAAGTCAAACACTGATTCGAATCGTACGACGGACACACTCTCTCGACATGCGCAGCTGGCTGCACCAGGCGTTTTGACGAGGCTCTCCTATGCCGCAAGCGGATGATTCACGGATCCGTCTGTAAGGCTCGAGGAATGTAAGTCTCGGAATGTGTCCATCTATATCTGCGCAAGCAGCAACAAACGTCTGTGCTGCTGCAACATCTCATTGACAACCATGCCCTGAATGCGAACGGCTTGTCTCGCGGCTTTGTTCGTTGCTGACCCCTGCACAGATGAACAAACGCTGAGAACGAGGCGTGCAGGTAAGACAGCATTGCTTAGGACAGCCACACTCGAACAATGAGAGACACCGTATTGTGTGACCCAGAAAGAGATATGATGAAATTTTGATATTGAAACAAGCTTTTGCTAAATGGACGCTGCAGATGATGGGCTGCTGTGTGTACACACGACCGATGAAAACCTTCGAGACACACGCGACTGCCGCTCCTTAACAAACGCGGCCGCAACCCGACGTTTTTTAGACGTGCTCGTGCGTGCATGTCACGCACGCTCTGTATACGTACCTGAAAGAAAAAACACACCGTGATTCAGAACGCCAAGCTGGGTATGCATTTAGATTGATCATGAGTAGCCGTAGCTGACACATCTGCGACTTCGCGCGTGCGCGGCGGCTTCAGAAAACAACGTAGGTACCTAGATACGGTGCTTCTCCGATTCTGTTGCTGAGCGTCAGTCATAAGGTTTTGAGGTTTTCGGACGGAACACTGACCGAGTCGCGAGTACAGCATGTAGAGCGCCATCTGGTTGCACTCTTGTGTTCCTGTAATTGTAACCAAACGCTCGTTGCTGTTGTCTGTCGGCTCGTTGATTTTGATGACACTGCCACTAAGCTGACGAATCTCATTGATCTTTGCGCCACCCTTGCCGATGATGGCACCAACCATGTCGTTCGGGATGAAAATCTGCTGTGTGAGGGGCTGTCCTGGCATCTGGACTGGCGGCTGGTTGGGTGCACCACCGTGTGCAACAGGTGCTGCTCCATGATGACCACCGTAGGGGGTGGGCTGCGCTGGTCCACCATAATGAGCGCGACCAGGCGAGCCAGCACCGTAGGGCATGTTCTGGTGCCCGTACGGTGCCTGCTGGGGCGGCTGGCTGTGCATGTGAGGAGCGCCGTAGCCATGCTGAGGAGTACGCTGGGGCTCTGGGCGACGGAAGTTGTTTGGGTGAGGTTGCGAGTATTGTCCTCCTGCAGGCTGAGGGACGTAGGGTTGGACAGACATGCCTCCGGGAACGACATTAGCTGCCATACCACTGCGAGTCGCGTATTGGGAAGCGGCAGGGCCACCGAATCGCTCCGTCAGCTGCTCCACCAAAGTTTGCGCAACATAGTACACAGCAATATGCACAGCGTCCGCAACACCAAGAACGACCAACGATCGCTCGCCAGAATTGGGCAAGAGTGTATCAGAAGCGTTAAGCTTTGCGTTGGAGGCCTCCTGAATTTCACGAATGCGAACACCGGCCTTACCGATGATGGAGCCAATGAGGATGTGGGGGATGAGCAAGCGCATAGGATAGGCTTTCGAGGTGGAGGTGGAAGGGTTCTCGAGATCTTCCTGGTTCAGAGTGCGCACAATCAAGCCAAAGGCTTTGGAGACTGCGTCCACCTGACCACTCACAGTTAGGATGCGCTCGACAGCACCTCGCGAGTAATCGCTGACTGTGCACTTTGCACCAGAGAGACGGCGGATCTGAGTTACGTTCTCTCCGCCTTTGCCAATGATAGTTGCAGCCTCACTGGTGCCGATACAGGCTCGAAGGTGGAGCCAGTTCGACTCGTCAACCTGCTGGTTACCGTTGCTGGGACGGCCGTTGGCACCAGCTGTGGATTGGATGGGCTGTGTCTCCAGGATAGCGGGGGCATCAGGGACGACGGTGTCTGTCTGCGCACGCCCGTCGCCATTTTGAGCAACGACCTCAGAAGTCCCAGCTGCTGGCTTTGCGTCGTCGGCTTCGTCGCCCTTGGTCTCTTCTGTAGCCGCGCCTTCTACCTTAACGGGCTGTGCTGTTTCGACCTCATCGGTGTTGGTGTCTTCTTTCACCAGCTTGTCGAGGGCAGGACGCTTGGCGTCAGGCTGATCGTTGGGACCAGCAGGGGAAGAAGGCTCCTCAAGTGGGCGCTTGGTGGAGGCGGCGATGGTCGGTGATGCAGACATGGTTCCTAGCTGTGGGGGGGGTTTTGGAGTTGGGTGATAAGCTCTTTCACAGTCCACGCAATTGCTCAAGCTGATGCTGGAACTGTTCAATTGTATTCGTTCTTATGTACAGCGGGGGCTGCAAGGAAAGCGTGTTGGTGCTGGCGGCTGGAAAGGAATTGCGACAGTGCGGTTGGAAAGTGCGTGCGTGGTCGGTCGGAGTTGGACTGGGCTGGAAGCGTGCAGATGGTGTCGGAGTGGTTATGCCTTTGATGTCTAGAAGACCGCAAGAGCGTGTGCAGATGATGCGAGTGAGTCGGAGAGGGTGAGTGCTGGCTTGGGGCGAGGTGAGGTCGAGCAGAGGAAGAAACGGCCCAAGTATGAAAAGCTCGCTCGTCAAACCTTCTCACAGAACAGGGCCCGCGACTTCCACGAACGCAAGTGGAGGTTCAGAAGGGTAGGAGCAGATTAGCGCGCAGAAGGGGCTCTGGGGGCAGAAGGTGGAGCTGGAGTGGGTGATGGGGAAAGGACGTTGCAGTCGTTGCTAGAGAAGAAGTGAAGATCGGCAGTCTTGGCGGCTTCGAGTCACGTGTGCAACCTCACTTACTACCTTTCACGGCGCAGTGCTCACACAAAGGTACTCTAGACACTGTGCCCTGTTTGATGGGTCGCGCAGAGCACATTAGTGTGTGATGAAAGAAGTGGCGTTGCTTAGTCCGACATTCGCTTGCGACACGACAAATGCGCTTCAACACCGACGCAGGGCAGCCGGAACGACCGCACGATATGGCGCAACAACAGGACGAGGTCATTGACAAAATACGAGCGTACTCAAAGGATACAGATGACCTACGCGATGATCCGATGGAGCTCGACGCGTCCGGCACCGAGACGCGCCTGGCCCAAACAGTGAGAGAATTGCAGGCACGCGTTGAGGAACAACAAGCAGCATTGGAAACGGTATGGCATCGCTCACACAATCGGGAACGTTTTTTAACGCCATAGATAGCTTCGAGCCCAGTCTAGTGTCAGCATTGAATCTGCAGCGTACTCTTCTTCAGATCCACGTGAGAAGCTGCGACAGCTTCTTGCTGTCAAAGACGCGTACAAACGCCTCTTGCCCATTGCATCGTTCCTTCCAGAGCAAAGCTCCGTGCTCCCTTCACTGCTGGCAGCGCGCACCCTCCAGCAGAATGTCCAAGGCACTAAGGCGGCCATTGCAAGTATGCTAGGCAACATCTCCAAGACGAATGTAATCCTGCGCCGCGAGGAAGCAAATTTAATTGACGCGCAACTTCTCGCGCAAGCCATGGATATTCGAACTGAGAGACTGCGCGTGCAACAGGAAGACCGCTCTCAAAAAACGTCTGCGCAACTTGCTCGAGAGCTCATCGCAGCCAAACGTGCGCAGAAGGAGGGCTACGACGCAGCAACACAGGCACTCGCAGAAGCCATGAACAACTTCATTAATGATTACTTGGCAGCGATGATAGCGGCCGAGGAGCTGGGAGGACCTGTCGTTGGTGATATGCTCAACGTTGAGGAGAACACTCTTGCTGCGGGTTTCACGAAACAGGGTAAAGCAAAGTCAACCCAGAAGCCTGTATCAGACAGAACTCGCCAACGCAGAATCGACCACATCTGGGGAACCAATTCCGCTGTTGTGGACGAGCAGGAACCACCAACAGAAGCCGAAGCAGCTGATGCGGAATTGCGGCAATTGATCGGGAATCTGTTCGCAACTCTTCTCGGGCCTGGTGCAGGAAAGGCCTACTACCAGCTCGATCGGGACTCAGCAGGAACACGATTCTTAGTCCGCGCAAAGATCGCGCAGTTTCACCCCAAGGACGCGAGGAAATTGAGGTTGATCGATTTCGGAAGGGAGCTGGATGATTGAACTTTTACCCGCGGGACGAAAACGAAACGGCATTGACGGGAGTCAACCCGATTTCACCCAAGCAATCCTTCAAAAGAAACACGGCAGACCCTTGTGGCGAACATCTTCGACTCGGCAATATGTGAGTCTGGCGGGGCGATGTTGGTAAGTGAGTGTTCTGGGGTAGCGCTTTTGTAACGCCCCTGGGCAATCGAACGGTGCAGCCTCCCAGTGCAGCCATGCCGGTGGACTTTTCATTGCATGTAACATTGCATACGTTGAGTCGTATGCTTTATTGAGTTTCAGTATGCCAGAGATCCAGCATTTCGACGCACAATACGAGATTCTTCTCCAGATCGGGTATCACCTCTGTTGGGGATCTGCGAAGAGAAGCTGAGAGGCTATTCAAGATGACAAGAAGTTTCGATAAGCAGAAGGGATGTGTGGAGGACCATCCGATCACCAGTGAAATTGTTTTGGGGTGCGTGACAAGGTTCGACTGCGCATTTGGCGTACACAATGCCACGGCGCCCGTACACCTTCGTGCTTTGATCGCAACCAAGTCGAACTCCACAGTTGTTGTTTCCAGTGCAACGAGAGATTACGCCTCAGAACTACCACCGCTCGTTCAGAAACGTGCCTTGCAACGCGGGGGCGATACTATACACCATGAGCCTTTGCATTGCCGATATCCAAGACCATCACGCAGATTTTCGAGACAATCTGAGCTCGTCATGAATTCAAAGTGTGTCGCGTCTTACTTGGCCACAGCTGCAAAAACCGTCATGAAATTTTCGTATTTCTTGGACACGCTCGCGCTGCCAAAGACATCATCTTCCCTGCGCTTGAAACTTCCCAGGGAGGAACTGTACATGTTCATGAATTGCTGATTGTAAATGGGGATATGCTCGCCGCGTGAAGGCCAACAGACCATTTTCAAACAATTTGTAGAAGCACTTCAATTTCGATCGTCGTCTCCTACACTGCCAAATGCAACTGGTTTCTAGTTGCGTTGCCGCACTCCTATAGCCCCGTCACGTTGATACATCAGCAGATCTTCACATGTCCTGCGATATATATACGCCGACGGTCTTGAGCCATCAGTTGACCGGTGTCGGATCCCCGCTCAGGAAGACCCTTGAAGCTTTCGAGCTATACGCTAGATTCCGAGTCTTGCCTTCCAAAAATACATATCACCAATTGTAACTGCGCATACTACACTTACTATTCATATTTACTGCATAGTCGGTTTATTCACAGATGTAACAAGTTAGATGAGCGATTCGTCTCCAGACGAAGCATTTCCGTCTACACCATAAATCCGGCAATAAATTCACTCTTCCAATGGTTTGACATATGATGAAGTAAATTCTATGCAGGTGTGGGCTTGAACTCAAGGGCTGGAGGCCTTCAGGCAAATTCTGTGATGCGCCAACGTAGAATAGCATATCACCTATCGAAAAGGTCGCGGCCACTTCTTTGAAGGTGGTAGGAGCACGTTACACGCTTGATAGCTACACTAAGCAGACCATCAACAGTTCATCCACGTAGTATAGACTACGATTTGATACTCTGTTCCTATGTATTTTTGAGAAAATGGGTCTATGGTGGCCATATAAACTTTTCCCAACGAATGCGGCGCGATGACAGCAGTGTAGACACAATACAGAGAAGAGCATCTTCTATCTGCATGTAGCCACATTGCACATCTCAATTAGTACCTGATCAAAACGCAAGGCTTGTGCTATCAGACTGACGGAACACTGCAATCTGAGCACGTCATATTAGAGGTGATGTACTACACAACAGGGGAGTCGTAATCATGTCGTTTCTGTTATACAGCCGCAAGGAGGTACGGAGATGACGGGTAAAATCCACTATCAAATGGCGTAAACATATATTATCCATACAGTCATTCCGCACTCGTGTTAGACCAGTATGCCAAACATCCACTCTTAATAATATGTAGCATGGCCTGAGTTCTGGCAGAGGTCGTTAGGACGAACAGAGCTGTGATATGTTCACGACATCAATACTAAGGTGTTACTTGCGAGAAAACGCTAGAACGGCAGTGGACATGATTGCGAGTAAGCGACACAAGTGTTGCCTCAATCTCTGATGACCAAGCGCAAGTTGGGACGGGACTCTCCTGGCTGTGCGCATCTTTGGTGTGAGTATCGCCACTTATGCGACAGTGGAGATGATGAGCATGTATGTAATCTTAAGAAGCAATATCAAACGAGATTGACAGGGTCGCAGGCACAAAAAGCAATATGAGGTTGCAGAAACACACAAATGGTCCTTCGCCTGAGCTCCTCGCAAACTCTCTGCTGTCCCGTTGTGTCCAGTGTATCACCCAAGATGAGATGAATCCTGCAATGTCTCCTATTGTTCTTCCTTTCCACCATGAATCAAGACTATTATCGCGTTGGACTGCAATTTGAACCAAGGAACAATATGGCAAGCTTACCACTTGCCCTGCAGACGGGCACATTCCTTCTGATCCGTCCGTCTCCACACTCACCCTTGCTTACCCTCCCAGGCCCGCGATCACAGCTTTACGACATCGAACCCAGATACCGTACGATAACTTCCCTATCGGGGAAGGCTGCACCGAGCATGGCGCACCGTGCCGCTCAGCATCCTGGCCACTGGGCTCGGGGCGCGGAAGCGTTTCCTTCTTTGTGTACGATCTGATTCCAGACGTTCCAGGCCACAGACGTTACTTCAGGCGCGTGAAATTTAGATGTGACCTTGCGATCGGAGCTCTGGGTGAGCGAGCGCGCTCAGCATGGGATTCAAGATGTGAGGGCGCAAGAATGATGTGTCGGCGGTCTGGGAACAACCCTGCTTTGGCACAGGAAGGATGCAGCGCATCAACGTGGCTCCTGTAAGGAACGCTTGGACGCGCGCCCAACCGGCAGTCTTCCATGAAAGCGTCAGCGGCGTGCGCTCACGAACCCATGCTACGATCTTTCATTTGCTGCGCAGCGTCTGCAAGGATGAGTGGCAAAATGTCACACTGCCCGAACAACAAGAACGGGATAGCATACAAGAAAGAGGGCCGACGGAAAGAACCGGTGGGTACCTAAGGACAGGCATGTCGGTTGTCAAATATACACTTTTGATGAGTTGTCTTCTCCTTGGGGACCCAATGGAGACGAAAGGTCCTCACACGTGTTCAGCTGAAACTCTTTTGCTGATCAGGGGCTCCACATCGCACCTTCGTCGATCGTGAAGTCACGTAGGATCACGTAGGGTTTGACAGATTCCATATTGGGGATCGCGGTATCATTGGGATTGAAGTCCACTGTGTACTTGCCTTACCGCGCAAAGAGCGGTCAAACCGCGTTGCTTCGCTTGACGCGCTTGCGAGATGAGAGCACGATCTGCGTAACTCTGTAAACGCCCTCGCGATAAAACATGACATTATAATAGCGTCGGATAAGGTCAGAGACGCAGGGTATTCGGCTCGAGGACGGATTAATGATACCGACCGATTCGACCATCCTGTCTGAAGGATTTAGATGAATGTCAACAATGTATTGATCAATACTCCCCGCATTATCGACTTCAGGGAGCGGATATCGACAGATCTCTGAATTCAACCTAATATCCGAATTGCATCAATGCGGCCCGAACAGGTTGCTTATCCAGCCCTGACAAACCAGATGCCTTCGCTTGTGCACTGGAGACCTTGCCGCAAAGCCACAAGCGCAGCGCGGAAAGTCTCTGATGTTGCAGCCTCAGGATCATGGGCTCGGACGACAGTGACCCTGTCCAACCTTACCCAAAAATCGGGATGATTGAAAGAAAAAGCACTGTCGTCGGTACGCTCCGCGTAGGTTCACTCGTCGTCTCAAGGACCAGCCACATCATTTCCACTACTTGCACGCGCTCTATGAATGCCGGCTTGCACTCCGTATTCGGGGCGCTCGAGACCGCTTCTCTAAGATCTCATCTCATGGCCGCCTGTGGGCTACCGCAACGGAACGGAGATGTGGCCGATAAGGGAAACAGCTAGCATGATCGGGTGGACGTTGAAAGAACGTTGCAGTCCTCGTTCGTATCACAGATCGGCAGAGATGTGGCTTGCGATTATTTTTGGCCTCGATCAAGCCCCGCGTCTGGTCGCACTGGTGTGGCTTTAGCGGTAGCCCTCGTTGGACCGCGGTCACGGGATCTAGTCTTAGGTAACGGTCAGATGGTTTCGTTTATCTCGTGGCGATGACGTTTCCCAGCTAGGCACAGTGCCTGTGGCTGTGCTACTGGCTTCCCTCGGCTTTTAGCATGTGCTTCTGAACGCCACACCTGTGGCAATGGCCACTACTGGTACGGTACGCTTGTCACCTTGATGTTCTGGTACCGGTGGTATTCCAACTAGCTTTGCATGGTAGATCATCTCCGTAGAGAGAATGATTTGATGATGAGAGTAGGAGATTGCACAATCGGGAGCAATCAATTATATTGACCGAGCAGGAGTTCCCCGAGCCGCGTACTGTGGCGATATCGACGAGCCACGCATGCACTCGCCACAAGCTTGTGAGCGTGAAACGTTGCGAGGAAGTCCTTTGCAGTGCTTGAACAGACGATCCCTGTGAATCAGTGCTTGGTGATTGGGTCGGTCCTATGCTGTGGCAGTTACTCCGCATCTTGGCTGCACATGGCTTTACTAAGTATGGAACACCATGAGCAGCCACAGATCTGATTACTGGAGCCCCCAACACTGTTTGCACCGAATAGGCTATCGGTAGACAATAACGTATTACGCGTCGTCTGCAGGTCAAACATCTTGGGATGCAATGCAGTGCAGCATATGCAGGGTCTCAAGGTCTCGGTGTCCACGAAGTGTGGCGAGTGATCCTTTTGTACAAGGGGAATATCGAAGCGCTCTCTGCAGGCGTACCGAAGCGTGATGCAGTCGTTGTTCGCTTGAGATGATGAATCGTTTCACATCCATCTTACACTAATGAAGAGTCTTGCAACTGTGGACCCCTTTTGGCGCCCGATTTGCCATCATCGTGCCATGTATGTGATGATTGCGACTTGATCTTGTGACGTTTTCTTGCCAAGACTAGCAAGTCGTTTCCGTAGTGGTTTACTGAATCGGCAAGGAGGTATGCATGTTTCGAGTCCGGACAGGCAGACTGGAGGGACAACGACTGGCATCTCCAGCACGAGGACAAAGCCCCTCACTTGAAACACAGGTCCGCCTGATTCCTATTCGTAGACAACCGGATATGCCAGTGCACCTGCGTTGATTTCGTTCGGCAACTTGGTGTAGCGTGGTTGTGATTGGCGGGTACTGCAACGCGCTGTGACATCAAGCCTCGGACACCACCCAGCGCTCGGTAAGGTGCGCGATCGGCAATCGGCTAGACCTGCTCACCAGCCACCATCATTTCGCTTGTCAAGGGATCCTTTGCAGGCTAGTGATAGCGGTCAACGCCAACTGTTCAGGTGCGGAAAGCGGTGTCAAACTATACGCTATGGTTGAGGAACCAAATGAATTGGTCGCTGCTTGGTAGATCGTTATGTCAATGAATATTTCAGCGCTACAATCGAAAGTGTACTTACTACTAGTGACCTATCCCAGCCAATAGGAGAACAGGAGTGACTTAACTTAACAGAGGAGTTTGTGGAAGTGGCAGAGCCGGAGGAAGCTGGGCATCTTGGCTCGACCCCAGAGCTGAAAGGATGAGCACATTTGGAGCTGAATAGCGAGGCTGTCAAGCGGTAACGACTTTGCCTTTGCTTCAATCGGAGAAACTATCCTTGAAGGATTTGGACGACAGTCGCTATGGGAGCCCACCAAGTAAAGCGGTAAGGTCTGTGTGATTAGTGAACAGCTGGCCTCGCCGATGATCGAGCAATGTCGGTCCTTTTGATAGAAGAACGTAACATAGAGGGTAATGACTTGTATTCGCCTGATAGAGAGAATCGCGGTGAGCTCGCCAGAATGCAAAGCATCCCTCTCTGTTTGTAGCTCGAGACAATTACTGAAGCACCGCAGCGCCACCTGGCGCGCGTGTATGTACCATCTTCGCATCCTGCAATCCTCCGCACCCAATTGTTGCTGTGCAATCTGAAGCCGCTGAAAGGTGAAATGGTATATGGGTATCGTTGTCGAACCGAAAGAAGTAGAAAAGGCAGGGTAAGGTATATCAACACAAAGAAAAGGATTCCGTTCCCAAGGAACAAGGAACGGATGGTATCTCCAGAACTTCTCAACGCCAGCAAGCATGATGTTGTGTCAAATGACACAAATCAACACAATTAGCCGCCTATAGGACGGCTGTACCGCCAATGTACGAGCAGTACAGATCATAAGGGTGAATGGGTCGTGGGTCTAATGGTCGAGAAAGTAATGAACATCTCGGACTGCTGGTTGAGCGTCTAGAAGAGAAGTCGGAGCTCGTAACCAGTCGAATGCACAGCTTCGACTACTGATATGTCGCCATCCACCTGGATGTCTGTGGGACCAGCGTCCCACTCTCGCTTCGTGGGCTGGGCGGGAGGCGTACCAATTTCGTGAAATTCAGCGGCCATGTCTTGCTGCTCAGGTATAGCGTTGATAGCTTCGTCATCCATTAAGATGCGCAGCCCTTTTTGGTTGATACGGATGGTGCGTGTAACCTTGGTTGGCTCGATGTTGATCTTCATGGCGATACTGCTTACAAGCGCTTTGACTGAGCGCTCCATGACGTAGACAGCACGAAAATAGTTATCGTCTGGCTGTTTGCCAGCGATCCTTGGCTGAACGAAAAAGCAAGCGACTGGCTTGAGCATGGGCTCAGGTGGGGGCTGGTAAGTCTGGTCCACCCCCAGAGCCTCAATCCA
Organism: Didymella pinodella; assembly: GCA_039634465.1. NCBI lineage: Eukaryota > Fungi > Ascomycota > Dothideomycetes > Pleosporales > Didymellaceae > Didymella > Didymella pinodella. Next base: position 2,142,569 of record CP113347.1, on the reverse strand, counting down.
GCCAGAAAGAGCGTGATCATCCGAGTACGGTCTCTGAACTTTGGTCGGTACGTCTGAGCCACCATGCATGGCAACCATGCCTTTTAGATCGCCTGTGGCAGTTTGCGGGAGACTCCTCCATTCACCCGAGGTCATGCGCGCTGGTGGTCCGAAAGGGCCTGGGCGCTGGCACGAAGAGCTCCTGCGGTTCTCGGAATGCAAAGACTGCGAACTAGGTGTTGGTGATACCATAGAGGAATTGCCTGTGTGTGAACTGGGTCCTTCCCACATCTGGGAGTCAACATTCGTGTCGATTTTGGAAAGCTCTTGGGGAGTGGAAGAAAGCTGGACTGGGTGCACATCCGGATCGTCTTGCTCTTCGCCCTTCAAGTAAAGAACGCTGACGGGCCTTGTGGAGCTGAACATGTCCTGAAGGGATGCCAACTTAATGTGCAGGTTTTCTTCCGCGGCTGGGCGAGCTCCCTGGTTGTCGCTGGCTGATGACATTGACCAGGTCCTTTTGTGCTTTTGCAGCTTGCCAGGCCTGGAGCTGCCGCTCTTGTCGTCGCCACTGCGTTTGCGCTTTCCAAAGTCCTTCATGCCAGACTCAACCTGCGCAATTTGTTGTTTCAACTTGTCGATGGTCTTCTTGACGTGCGCAACGTCATTTGAAAGCTTGCGCTCGGCGCCGTGGTCTCGGAAAAGCTTCACTTTGCAGTAGCAAAGCTCACCAGCCGACTTGTCTGACGGTGAAGCAGTGACTTCTGACAGCAGTTCGGTCTTGGCGCAAAGGCGGACTGGTATGCCTTTAACACCTTTAGAGTGGCTGAAGTCGGTAGAGAGGAAATTAAAGCGAACTGCCAAGGAACACTCGGGCGCAGCGTTGGGCGCGGGTGTCCAAGTCACAGCGAAGCCATCGAAGGACGACGATTCGAGTTCAACTCTTGGACGTCCTTGGACTTCACCGCCACCTACTTGGCTTGGATCTACATACTCGACTGCTTGGAGACGACCCCCACGCTGATGTGCCTCATTAGTGCCGCGGCCTTCTTTCCAAAGCTGCCAGCAGGCGGCAGGGCGTTGTCGCTGCTGCTCGTCCTCGAAGGAGATCCGAATGAAGGTTCGGTACTTGAGTGTTGCTGGTGGTGCCTGGCTAGGCGCGGTGTCAACCAGCGAGATCGAGTATGCTTGACCCTTATTCAGGTAGGTCACAGGGACTTCGTCCGACTGCTTGACCATCGCAGTTGGCGCATTTAGAGTAACGTGGTAACGGAAATTCTGGTTTGGGTGAAGAGGTTGGGTCTGGACCTGGCCGACCGCGCCCACTAGATTGTTCTCATATGGCTGGGGAGCAAAGCCAATGAGCGGAGACTGCATCTCGACCTCTGGGATGACATTCTCCATGGGAGAGTCCTCGTGCGCCTGAGGAAGTGGTGCATGGTCGAATGCAGATGGCTGGTGCGTGAACTGATGCGGTGCAAAGGACTGAGGGTGTTGCGGCTGAAGACCAAACGGGTTGGTATTCTGGAAGTGGTGGTGGGTGCCCAAGGCATGGGGATTGAAGCCTTGGAGGTGAGGATTGGGCGCAGCCTGGCCAGCGTGAACGGCGCCCTCAGACGTAGGAAGGGAGAGGGGTGTGCCTAGGCCAAAGCTGAAGCCGGGTGTATGCAGGTCGCCGGCCTGGCTGTGGTACAGCGTGTTGGTGCCGCCGGGCGTAGGTGTGTAGTAGCCAGGCGGCTGGTTTGCAAAGGATGTGAATGCAAAGCTATTAGGGTCTAGGAGCGAGGGCGTGAATCGCCATGGCTCGTTGTTTCCCCTTGGTGTAGGATCCTGGTCCTTGATGTCGTCGGCGTCGCCAGGTCTGTTGGATAACTTGTTAGTAACGTGGTTCGTGAGGGGCTGCTGAAAACATGGCACCGCGTGGGCGCAAGACAGAGGACATAGCGCGCTACCACCGCCGGCGCATTGCGGGCGTGCGGTACGCAGGGCTGCGACGAGGAGGCCTACCTGTGGGGATGCGCTACATCGAGCGCATCAGTGAGCGAATGGCCGGGCGGGCCTGCAATCGAGTGCGATCGCTGCGCAAGGTGAGGGAAGCTTGCTTTGAAGTTCTCCAGCAGCTCGTCGTTCGGCTTTGCTTGTGAGGATCTGACCGCTGGTTAGCTGCGAGCTTTCCCGGTTCCCGAACGCGACGCGCGAACATCACAGCACGCTGAACAGGGCTAACATCAACAACAAAGAAGGGGGCATACCGGTTGCGAAACATCGCTGGAAGCTCAAGGCAGACACTGCTGGTCGTTCGTGAGCATCGAGAGGTGAAGTTGAGTTGGAGGTTGGGGAGCCCTGATGTGGACCTTGGATTGATGAAACGGAGCAGCTCCCACAGCAGTCAAGGCTAGTGTCAACTGTGGCTCGAGTTGGCGCATGCAACGACAGGTCAGGCGTCTTTTATCAGGTTAGCGACCGAGCTGCCTGAAGGAATCGCTGTGAGGGCCGCGCGTGGCGTTTGAGAACGTCAGTGCAAGCGGCTGCGGTGGGGTGAGAGTCTAGAGTCTGGCTAGGCTGGCCTGCTGGCCATCCTTGCTCCTCCAGTGTGCAATTTGGCGCATCCTCTCCAGCGGCCTGCTCCCTGTGGCTCGCACTGCGCGGCCGTCTCGCGACTGATCTCCCGGCAGCCGTCTTGCACAGCCACTGCCCTACGGCTCCCGCGAGCGTCCAGAAGTCCTGCGAAGCCCAAAGGGGAGCGATTGTCGCTGCACCTGTCGCCATCCCGCATTGCAACCGCAAATCTGCCCAAGGATCTTTGGTCCCAGCCCGTTGTTTCTCGAATCCACTCCAACTGCCACACCAGCGTTCGTGCGAGGCTTGTGTGGCTCGTCCAACACTGACACGTCCCGCTTGCCTGTCCGTAATTTACCCTCCTCAGTGAGTTCATCCCCACTCGCACTAGTCCCTCTTGGTCATAGAAAACCACCACAGCGCCTACGGTGTGAGCTGGCGCTGTTATGCGCGATGACATCTGCCGATCCGATGCTGGAAATTTGCGTCCCGAAAGGGCCTGCTGCCCTTGTCGTCTGCAGTCTCCACGCGGCAGAGCTCTCTACCGCCGCCCCATAGAGCTGCACCCTAGCTCTCCGACCTTGCCTCCATGTCCTCGGGGCTTTTTCCCCTGCGTATGAGCATCGGAGGTCGACCTAACGCGCCCCAGCCTGAGTCTGCTTGCAATGTGAGCATCTCGGACCAATCCTATAAGCAGCCGTTGTGCCGTATAGCCTTGAGCTTTGCGACTCGCCCGTTACCCGCTTAGTCTGTGTTAAATCTTATTTCTGGTACCTGTCAAGCCGAGATTAAGGAGTTGTTAGCGGGCGCTTTCCCGAAATGAGTAACCACTGGTTTGCATTGAGCCTTCGACACCGATCGAAGATTCTCGTCATCGTCACCAAGTTCGTGCGTCGGTCGTGGAAGATCAGAAACCGACTGTGACACCACTACTGGTCTGTACCAACTTCAGTTACACCGGCCGTCTGCCTGGAATGTAGCATGTGTTGCGGGGTTCAGTGCGTGCCCAATCGCAAGGCTGATGCAATAGACATCCGGCGACCACGGCTTGCGGAACTGGATTATGTACAAGTGTGGCGACAGAGCAGAGACCAAAGCGAGATCGAGCAACGTTGATTGGCACCCGACAACCGTTGCACATCATCGCGCGAGTCCAACCGCTCAGGACGGTTATGATTGACAGCGCATTCAGGGTCTGTGCAATAACGGCCCAGCACAGCCACAATGTGGCGAGTGGGTGGCGCAGAACCGAACATTGAGTACATCTCCTTGTGCATGATTTGCTGCCCCATAAAAAGGGACGCGTATTCCTGCAGTAGGTTCTGCTGGATGTAAACGAGTGGAATTTGCCGTCGTAGCCTGGACTGTGTGTATGAGTTCATCGAGGTGCAAGGGTTCTGTGTTCACTGAATCGCAGTAGCGTAGCTCGCGGTGATTCTGCAGCACGCATTAGCCTGAACAAGACATTGATATGACGCCCCGTGTTACTCTTATCAGAGCATTCGTCTCATGAATACCGCCCAGGTATCATAGATATTCATAAGTGGTGGTAGCGTCGTAATTACTGCTGGCGGAGTCACCGTGACGCCTTAGACCGTCTGTTGAAACTGCATGTAAAGGGCGAATGGATTTTTGTTAGGGTGCGGACTTGACTGCAACTTGGGTCAAAACAATTAAATGTGAGTGAGCGTCTGTCGCTTCCGGCAGCCAGGTCCTGGCCAATTATGAATTACCCTGGCAATAACCGCAGGGTATAATGATATGATTTTGTGTAGATTGTGCACAGATCAGAGTAGGCGGACTGTGGGGATATAGTCCAAGAAATATGATGGCATACCAGTCCCAATTTTACCAATCCATTCAGAGAACACATGCTGGCGATCTATGCGGTACATGCCGACTAGCAACTCTTGACTTCCACAGTGACCAGGCGCAGAGCGTGATCCTGACCTCGAAAGAAGTCCATCCAAAGCAAAAGGATGGTAGGATCGCAAATGTCTCTATGCGATCCAATGGTAGGATGCGTAGCAATACATCTCGCGCCCGATCAGGAGGGTTCGCCTGGATTCGGCGTTACTCAACACTCTTCCTACCAGCATTGCTGTGGGGTCCAGGATCGGTGTTTTCGGTCCTTTGCGGTCCTGCGGTGCGTCTCTTACGAAAGGATGATGTAGCTGTGGATAGTCGCGTGTCATACCTGGATGAATTGCTGCTCCGAGCTTCAGCAGCCCGCGCAGCAGCCAGCGCGACGTTACTTTGTCGATTTGCGAGACCGTTGAGTCGCTCCTTCGAAGACAGTGGAGATTCCGCAGCAGGCACATTCTGACTCGAGGTACTCCTGCTTTTCGACATCATCGATGCACTAGCGCTTCCTCCTTCTCGAAAAGCTGTCTGGATACTGGTGCGAGAATTGTGACGGTCATCTTGAATATTCTTGACAAACACAGACTGTAAGCTTGACGTGGAGTTTTCCCGACGAACACGACCCATCGTCTGCACTGGACTTGGAATCATCGTGGGCTTGGGTATTTCGCCATTTCTCGAAGCGAAAACATCCGTCGTGTTATCATTGTCAGCCTCCAAGCCATCATCGAAGAGACGGAAAGCCGATGAGGCTGAGAACCCAGAGTCAGTTGAGTCGGCCTGTGACAGTGCATCGTACGGACCAAGGCTGTTATATAGCTCTCGCATACGATCATCCCCGGGCTCGAAAGAAAAATGGCGACGACGCGCATGGTCATGCTCCGGATGTGGAAGAGACCGAGGTGTTCGTGAGTGTGGTCTAGGTGTCACGTCCTCAGCTGGATAGCCGCTTCTGCCTGTAATCATGAGTTCGTCCACTTGATTATGGTTAGTTAGAGGGCCAATTATATCCTGGTCTGAGTCTACGCAAGCGAGCAGAGTCATCAGTCCATAAACAAAATGGGATACGTTGAGGCCTTTGCGGCGAGCGACAAGGATACCGAGTTCTTTGAGAGCAACCAATGCTTCACATTCAAGCGGATCACTTGCTAGATGTCCAACCTGTGAAGGATCCTGGACCTCAAGATCAGGTGTACTCGCCAGCTGGAGCTTGATCTCGTCTGGAGTAGCAATTGAAGTGTTCGTATGGCGCAGATTCGTGAGATCATGTTCGCTCTTAACCTTTCGTGGAAGTGCTGACTCTTCAGTAAGACTACGATGCACTGTCGAGGTATCCGGCATCTTGACACAGGTGATTTGTCGAGACAAAGCAGTCATTCTCTCCGATGGTGATGAAGGTCGATGCAACAGGACTGGAATACTGTCAGCTCTGTTCCAAAGCTAGTGTCGCATACAAACCCTGTTGACTCTTCGACCTGATCCCATCATCCCGTTCAACCGAGGACATATACTTGTCTTGAGAATAGACGCGATCAGTCGATATCGTTTTTCGATGGGGGCGTTTACGGTCCATCACCGTTCCACGGCGTGCTTCCATGAGTCTGTGCCCGGTCAGTCATAGGCAATGTTATCCACAAGCAGTCAATTACCTATCCATGCCATTCGTGCTACCTTCGATCAGTAGTTCGAGACGACGAATCTCAGCTTCATAGAGGATTTCAGACTGATACCATTGTGCGGTCACCTTGCGCGAATTCACGAGAGCCCTTTGTTCGCGCGCCCCGAGATATTCCTTGTGCTCTCGAAGCTTGCGGTAGTCCTCGAATACTCGAAAAAGGCCGCTATTGTACTCGAGAGGGACTGGCACCGTGTAGTTCCTGCACATGTGCGAATGAATTGACTCCATGGTGACTATGGGATCAACATATGACCAGGCATGTGCTTGTGTTAGCGGATCATCAAGGGTCCAAGGTTCCGAGAAGGTCGAATCAGTGGAATCTTTGTGAGTAGTGAAGATTGATGTGTAACGAGTAGCTTTAGGTCTCGGGTCTCGGCGAGGATTCGAAGCTCCCGATCTCTCACTTTGAGTATCTTCTGCATCGTCTAAGGTAGGTGTAGCTGGAGCTGTGGTCGAGGGAATTGACGGACGATTAACTGCGATCGTCTTTCGCCAGCCATGACTGCGCTTGTCGATTATATCGACGGCACTCAGCTCCTCTATTGGTGGCGTTGGCGTAGTAGCATCGAGATCAGTCTTGGTTGGTAGTAACTCCTTTGGTCTGCCTGCAATCTTCTTTCGCCAGCCTTTGTTGTCAACCATTGCCCTGCGCGTCGTCTCGCTCGAGACAGTGCTGGGTTTAGCCTTTGTGCTTGCCTTCTCCTTGAGTCTTGGTCTAGTTTTCGCCTGTTTTAGTTGTCGTGAACTATGCAAGTCAGTGGTAGGGGAGTAAAGATAGCCAATGTCCATTGTGCAGGGTGACGTGGTATTGTGGTTGCCAGATGCGAAAAGGTACACTTTCCTTCGCAAACGAGGCAGCACGAGGTCGCCAAACAAGCCGTTTGCACCTTCCGCTTTCACTTTCATGGTACCTGATCACCAAGGACGTGGTTAGCAGGTGAACTTGACCACACCAAACTCGATTCTGATCGTCATGCTTGTAAGTTTCGGTAGGACAAGGTTGCTTTCAGGCGATTTGTGCTGTGTCGAGGAGCGCAATACTCCTGATTAACGAGTATATGGGCTTGAACTCTTGCAAGTTCTTGCAGAATGCGTTTTCTTGACATAGAAGCAGGTCTTACTGACATGGAGCGCGAGCAGCTGGGTTTGAGGACAAACATTGTGCACTCGATGTCACTTCGTGATCTTCGGTACGAGATGGACTTGGAGAGACGTGACGAACGGCTGTAGACCAGAGCTCACGGCCATTGCTTCAGAGCACCGCCGTGACATTTCATGGCTACAGTGTGGCACTATATCAATCCGAGCCGGCATAGGCGACTTGACGTTGTCAAAAGCTCTGCAACGGTTGTGTTGAGCCAGCTGGGGCGCTAGGCACAAACGTTCCGGACTTCACTTGACATGGAGTATTCTTCATGACAACAACGCAACACCCTACCGGCGTCCAACAAGCAGCTACGCACTTGCTGAATACTTTGGAAACGGCTCCAAAGGCCTATATCAATGTTGCCAATGTCACGTGTGCTGACGTCGACTATGCCCGTGTTTGAGCTCGGTTTCAGGACAGCTGCTCGCCCGCGAACCTCAGATTTCACCTCAAGACCGCAGCCACGATGCAGCCTGTAGGACTAGAAAGACCAAAATCTACGAGACAAAATTGTCAGAGGGACAGGCATCTCTGCTGACGAGTGCGCAGCTCGTGACCGGCTTCACTTAGGTGTATTAGTAGTCAATCGACTTTCATTCGACTTCCAAGACCAACAACATTGAGCAGCCGCGCGTCTCGATCCTTCTACAGCACATCTGTAACACAGCACACTGTTCTGACACGGCTCCACACAGCAGGTCTCGGCCTCTTACCCCAGTGTGCGCCAATCTGTATTTCGCCTGGCAGAAGGATTAACGTGCCTAGCGCCAGATCGATGCCTGTGTTCCTCATGCGGTAGAGAGATCCTCAGGATTGATGTCCATCCGGTTTCAGGCCAACATCAACTGCGAGGCTGAGCAAGGGCAAGATGGCCTTGGGCTCTTGTGCGCCATGCTGTGTGGGCGAGGTATAAGAGCCTGGCTCCTTGGACAGGCGGTTCAGCACACCAACACCTTCTCTGTTTATACTCTTTAATAGCAAAGTCTCGCACCGCAACGCTCCTTCAAGCTCGACCACTTCAAGAATTTCTTTCTCAGAATCAACAAATACACTATAATCAACAATATCAAGATGAAGCTCACCGCCGTCTTTGCCGCTGTCCTTTCCGTGGCCGCTTTCGCTGTTGCAGCACCCGTCGCTGCTCCAGCCAAGGGTACGTCACCTCTGATCGAAACCATCTTCCGAGCCTACAGCTAACAGAATAACAGAGGTTGTACGCGCAGATCACGGTGCCTGCGTCAAGAGCGAGGGTGGAGGTGTGATGGAGACTGTCAACTGCTAGACGCGTAGCAGCAAGGAAAGAGACCCAAAAGTAAAGACGATATACCCAGGCGACGTCTGCGACGCGACAAAATGAAATACACTCTAGACAAGATTGTTCATGTTCCTTCTCCTAGCTCAAATTCCCAACGTGCCCCTCCGTCTGTCTTCTCAACCCTTATCATCGCCTCTGACTCTCCCAGTCTCAGAGTCGTGCACCTAATATGCTGTGCTGTCCTTAGAGGAGCAGTCCTGCGCCGCCGTCTGTATTAGCCCTCACTTCGTCTCAAATCTCGGCATGCACTTTCGCCGGCAAGAGGGATGGAAAGTTTGAGAATCGGTAACCTATCGTCCGTTATCAGCGCTGTGCGCAATGTGCGTTAGAATGTGTTTTCGGTCGCAGTGAACTCGTTGTAGACTGGCAGAAGGCAGAGAGCCAAAAGTTCTGGATATCCGAGACAAAGCAAGATTGTAGCGACTTTGAGGTCGAACAACGAGATTTTCTGCGGAAGCAAATAGCAAACAGGAAGAAATCTGACGCAAAAGCTAGCCCTGAGAGAATTGGTGGTATTCAACGTTTATCTATGCTCCGTGGAAGTGCGAATAGACTCTATGTTGGCTACTTGTTTTTTGCTGTTTCCCCATTCTAAGCATGCGCGGGAGCAGGTGCAGTTCCGTCAGCGCCAGCGACAGGTGCGCCGGTCGTAGGAACGTCAGCACCTGTAGTGGGGGGAGGCAGTGCAGTGTTGTCAATGGCATCGTCGCTCTTCTTCGCCCACTTGGGCTCAGTAACCCACTGAGGATCCTGCCACGGGCCGGCATCGCTCAGTGCGCAGCCACCAGGGCAATCGCATGTGCCACCGAAAGCCTTGGGGAGGTTCTCAGCTGGAACTTGTGCCAGCAACTCAGTCTTGTATCCGGAGCCCAGGACGTGGATCTTGGCGCTCGTGACAGGGTCGAGGAACTTCTTGACGACGCTGAAGACGCCAGAGAAGCCCCAGGGAGCGTTGATGACATACATCTTTCCGAGGCGCTCAGGGTAGTAGTTCTGCGAGATGGCGGAGACCGCCCCCAGGTAACCGTAGACGGAGGTCGCCTTGGCAATACCGACGCCCTTCAGGTCAAGAATGGAGCACGAAGTCTCGAGGAGGTGGCCGGTCTTGCGCGAGCAGGCGGGCAGACGGGGATCGGCCATCTTTTCGTATTCGCAGACGAGGTTCTGCACCATGCGCTCCTGGCTGGTGATTTTGCCGAGAGCAGTGAGGTCGACGTTGCCAAGCTGCTCGATGTAGACCGGGCGGCCATCCTGTAGACTTCTGAGCATCGTTCTTTAGACTGTCTGGACTACGATAGCGTACCTTGTCGGTCTTGTGATAGTACTGAGGGTAGTACTTGAAAACCTCTGGCTTCTCCTTGTAGTCGAAGGTGCGGACGAGCTCCTCAACGCCTACGCCAGCATATGTCGCCCTCCACTTTTCGCTGTCGATGAACCTGCCCATGTCAGTACCCTCAGTCGCCGATGCGATTCATATCTGTTTACATCTGCTTCGCGAGCTCGACATTGAATTTGCGTGCACGGAGAAATCGCAGCTGCAAATAAATCAGCCAACGCCCAGCGCTTCAACACCCCCACACTCGTACTGATTTGTGCATACCAGTGTCAACGTGTCAAGGTTCTTGGTGTAGCCCGCTGCCTCGAGCATGCTCCGCAGCTGGTGGACCTGCGCATCTTGCTCAGGCGTTGTGTGGCCGGGATGCCCGTTCTGCGCAACTGGAGCAACGGTGGGGTAATCGTAGTGGTCGTACTTTGGGTCGAGCTTGAGCTCGTGGGCAGGTGCGGCAGCCATTGTGAGGGTGACTGCAGTGTAGATATTTCAAAGAGGGCTATGGAAAAAGTCCAAGCAAGAGGAATCGCAGAGTACGTGTCGAGTCGGTGTGGAGTTGGAGCGCGCGGACTGTTATGACGGAAGTAGCCCTACACGTGCTAGCGTCATCGGACCCTCAACACAGGCTCGAGATCATCCAGACAGCGATGACGGATAGTCGACCGATGTCTAAGGCGTGAGTTCGCATATCGCAGGACGTCATCTGAACAGCGGAGCCTTTGTCGACCCAACCTAGCGGAGGGAGACTGGCTTTTTAGAAGCTACCTAGATGATACATGGCAAGAAGAAAAGCACTGTAGAAGATATCAAAAACAACGGCTGCCACTCAATGCAGTTCCTGCTCGCTCACTCGCCACAGACCGTCCACGCTATACAGTAAAGAGCGAATCGCCACCAGTATGCTGCGAAAGAATGAATACCAGCTTGATTTGACAAGGCAGAACAACAGACATGATGTGAGATTCGTGTACTAACCCGCCCTGCACCTCATCCTCCCAATGCAGATGAAAGGAGCGCACTCCTGTCTACCAAGTCGAACCCTTACACCGCCAACCAACTGCACTGGACTCAAATAAACAACCCTGAACTTCCATCACAGACCCATGAAGATTTGACAGCGAGAAGAGCAACCCGAACACCGAGCAAACGGACGCCTTGAAAACAACACATGACTCCGCATGCGCGCCCACGGAGAATCACAATCGAGGCGCACCAGCGGCATGCGGGGTTGGGACCATCGTGAGCCTAGCTCAGTTTCTCCGGTCTCGGTTCGAGCTGGGCCCGAAGTCGACTTCAGATACTTTCTTCGCCTGCTTCTGGCCCTTGACGATGTACTGTGCGTACAGAGCAATGTGGTCACTGGGGAAGTGGTAGTTGGGGAACCCAGGTACTCGCTGCAGATAGTTCTTGTCGATGTCGCCGAGGAGTCCCACGACCTGCAGTGTATTTGTCGAATACCAAATGTAATCCAGGACACCAACGAACGAAGGTGTGTAATTAGTGAAAGAAAGCTCTCCGATGGACGAGTAGCTAGACTTGAGGCTGAAAGGGTGAGAGATACCGTCCCTGGTGAAGTTACCGTACTTGCGACTGCCCAGATCGTCGTGAACATTTGACATGCTACCGGTTGTAATCAGATCGTAAATACCGGATGTAGGCAGAGAGTTGAAATCACCACACAGAATGAGTGGAATCTGTGTTCCATCCGAGTACTCCTTTGACGGTCCTGGCTCCTGTGTAGGGTCGGGTTCCTTTCCGTCTTCGGTATCACCGTTCGTGAAGCGGTATACGACCTTGTCTTTGCATGCAGGAAGCTTCGCCCATCGATTTGCAAAGGCTTTGATCCCTTCCAGCAAAATGGCGACTTGGACAAGCTTGACATCAGTAAAAGCTGGGTTCCAGAAGACGTGCACATTTCCAACAATGAATCTTGAGCCTGTTGCGCGGTTCTCCAGGAAAGCAACGACCGCAATGTCATCACGAGGCATGACACGGTTGAAGATGTCGTGCTCTCCCTTCATGTCTGGTCGGTTAATGGCAGTGTTGGCGAAGTCGATGAGCTGCTTGTCCAGCAAGATGTACCTAGTTACGTTAGCACATGTGAATCGGGTGTGAGCAACCACAACTTACTTGCTGTTCTTGTAGAAGATAGCACAGCCATCGACAAGCTTGGCCTCTCTGTCTGCCATCGTTCGCGCTCGAGATTTGGGCCAGAATACACCCTTGTAGTCGTTGTGGGCGAGGCCCTCGCGGAAGTACTCATTGAAGCTGTCCTGGTCGATCTCCTGTAGACAAACTATGTCCGCATTGCGTTCTCGCAGCTCTCCCAAGATCGTCTCCCTTCGATTCTCCCACGAAAGCGCCGCAGTGGGCGTGTATCCATATTGGGCTTGTGTGCAGTACTTGTCGCAGAGGATGTTGTAGCTCAACGCTGTGACAGTCTCCTGATCTGGATCCTGAATCTCGTCGAGCACGATCCAGTCTCGCTCATTTGGCGCTTCTGGTCCCTGCGAGTTCTCCCGGAAGTGCTTGATCAACTCTGCTGTTCCTTGCTCCATGATGATCTGCTTCAGATCGTCCGGCAGCGGATTGCCTTCGATGCCAAGAATTTCCAGTTGGAACAGGGAGCCGAGTTCGTAGGGAAGGTTATCGAGATGATTGTCGAAAAGGAGGAGCTGCTTCAAGTTTACAAGCATGCCGATCTCCGGAGGTAAATACTGCAGATTGTTGAGGGATAGATCCAGATGCGTCAGGCTCCGTAGCTGTCCAATGCTCTGAGGAATATACGAGAGCTTGTTGCAGTTGATGTAGAGCTTCGTGAGGAAGGTGTAGTTGAAAAGCGAAGGCGTGATGACCTTTAGGTTCTGGCCTCCAAAGTCCAAGATAGTCCAGATGTGGTCGCCCTTTCCATCAGCCGCTGCTCCAACTGCAGGTCTATTGCGCTCTTCTTTGTCCGGCTCCTTGGACAAGCCGTTGCCCGTTCCAGCGACGACGCTCTTGCTGACGCTCGGATGAATCCTAGCGTGCGAGTGCGACTGTGTCATTTCCCGTGCCGTCTGCGCCAGGCGCAGCTGCTCCGCCCAGTGCTCGTTGGGTGGCTTGCTAAGTCCGCTGTGAACGCTATTCGGTGTGCCGTTCTGCATATGCGCCTGGCCAAAGTGGGGCTGCGCGTTCGACATGTTGCCGCTCGAGAGGTTGTGCTGGTGGTTGTACTGTCCGCCATGGGCACCACCAGTGTGGTCTTGATGCTGCTGGTGGTGCTGGCCATGGTGCTGGTGGTTCTGGTTGTGCGGGAAAGTCTTGCCGGCCAGGTTCAACTGCATGGCGTAGTTCTGGTGGGTATTGCGCCCATTCATCATCACATGCTGGGCCTGGTGACCGTGCTGCTGGTTGAACATGCCGAACTGCTGGGGAGACTGCTGGCGTCCGGGCGATCGAGAGGGCGAGGGGGTGTCGGGGTTACTGAAGGGGATGCGGGCGGCGGTGGTGGGCGACCGTACGCGGCTGGGGAGGTTTCGAATGTTTGTTGCGTGTTGCGGATAGAATGTTTGACCGGCTCCCCTTTGGTAGACCGAATAATCGGCCATCTAAGGCAATCGCGGCGTCGTGGAGAGGGGGGCCTGGGGGTCGCAGCGCAGGCTTGTAGGTGGTGGGGCTCGTATACGTTGCTTTCTTCGTTGTAACATGGGCGCCCCTATGGATCCTCGTCATAGGCTTCTACTGCTCGGCCCTGCACGCGTGCATGTAGTGTTTGTCCTGCGGCTTGCGGCGCTGTCTGCAGTGGGGGCGCGGTCGGGAGTGCGTTTGATGTGTTTGGCGCTGGCGCCAGTGGAGGTGGGTCGCGGGCGGGCGCGGGCGTGAAGAGAGCAAACGGCTCGGGGGGTTAATTGAATATCACAGCTGCTGGCCTCGGCGGAGTCAGTAGCTGATGTGGGGAGGAGAGCAGAGGCCGGGGATGGAAGCGGGTAGAAGGCGCGCACATACAACAGCAGCGGGGAGAGTCAAAGGGCGCGCAGGCTCTGCAGGCAGTCTCAATTGTGCCAGACGGTCCGAAAACAGGGTCCAACGGCAGCGCTGGGGAAGAATAGAGAGTGAAGATGATGCTATCGAGGGCCGACGTCGAGCCCGCGCCAGCATCAATGCACGGCCAAGCTGGAGGAAGCTATGGAGGTCACGTGCAGTTTGAACCACCCTGTCCTGTCCTCTCTCTGCTGCCCAGTAATTACTAGTTGCCCGCTGTGGACGTCGTGTGACCTGCCAGGCGAGACAAAGCGCACACGGCCAGACTCAAGCTGCAGTTTTCATAAGGTGCATTACGATGCAGCTGGCGTTATGCATTGTGCAGCGAGGTGTGCAGCGCATCCAGACTGCAAGGTCTAGGGCAGGCACGCAGGTACAGGCACAGTCTGTCTGGGCGGCACATTCCGCGTTGCCTGTTCCTGAATCTCATCTCCGTGTCCGAGGCGGCAACACCTGCCCAGTCGTTACTCACGGTACGATGCGAAATCTGGGGGAGCGACGCGGCCGCCGTGTGATTGGAGATGCTCCCACACTGCGCTCGGCAGCGCGACCGGATGGGGTCAGTTCGACACGACTCCCCGCGCCGCGAGCCAGACGAGCCGTCTGAGATGGAGGGCAATAATAAGACGGCCAGCCATGCTGACGTCGGCCTCTGCCCGTCCTCTCTGCTGCTGTGCGCTGCATGCAACGATCCCACCGCGCTGTGCTGCCGTCACGCCTCCCCGTGCTGCTCGACTCTCAAGTGCATACTGTGCTAGACACGTGCTTATCATACAACAAGGGACCAGTATCGAGCCGCACGCTAGCAGGCCGGGTGGGTCAGGGAGATGATGAACTCAGAATGGCTGCTGGTCCGCACCTCCTGGGACTCTCTTGCGTCTGAAATGTGTCGTTCTGATTGTACTGCAGTACAGATACCACGTCCCAGTCTACCCACCGCGACCTAGGGCAGCGAGCGCAGACGTCAAGCAATGCAACCGCGAAGCCGCAGATCCCCTCGCTAGAACCTTTTCTGGCTCCTCGACTGCGTCCAGATCTTCCGCCATGGATGCGACGCGGGGCTCGGTGAGCAGCAGCACCTCGACGCAGGCCACCAGGGATGAGTCTGCGGAGCCCTTCGTTCTGCGCCACGGCCGCCGCTACCTGAGAGGCGCACAGCACTACCCGCTGCCCTGCGACCTGCCTGAGCTCCAGCGCCAGAATCTCCACACTCTGCTCGCGACCTCGGTCATTGGGCGCGCTCTTGGCCATACGCCATCGCCGCAGAACCCGCCGAAGAAGGTCCTTGAGCTTGCGTGTGGCAGCGGCTACTGGACCGCCGTGTGTCACGACTACCTGAGCGGACTCGGCTATGAAGACGTCTCGTACACAGGGCTGGACATTGTGCCTCTAGCAGGCGACCTACAGCGCCAGGGAATTGACTGGAAGTTCGTGCAGCATGACCTGCGCAAGCCGCCGCTCCCCTTCGACGATGACGAGTTCGACGTTGTGGTGATGAAAGACATGTCCCTTGTCGTGCCTCTCGGCGCACTCTCGCAGAAGATACTCGACGAAGCCACCCGCGTCCTGAAATCCGGCGGCACCCTCGAAGTCTGGGAAACCGACCACATCATCCGCTCCATCCTGCCTCACCCACCCCCCGTCCCCGGCAAATCCGCCCAAGAACGCGCCTGCGCCGAGACCACAGGCACCTTTCTGATCTCGCCCATCACGCCCTTCACCGAGGTCCAGAACAAATACCTCCAGGACTCAAACACCTGGATCCAAGAAGCCCTCGACCGTCGCAAGCTGTCACCAACACCCTGCGCCCGCATCAGCCAGATGCTGCTGCAAGAGACCGAAACGCTGCACTCGGTCGGCGACCGCCGCATCGCCATTCCGCTCGGTGAACTGCGCTGGGAGCGCGAACTTGCAGCCTCGACGCCCGACGCAGACAGACCCAGATCCAAGCGCCGCGAGTCTGAGAGCCAGCGCCCAAGCGCCGCGGCGAAGAAAGCGAGCGTCGTGCTTGACACGGGCACGCTGACGGACGAGCAGGCTGCCCTCAGGTACACGGCGCTGCTGGTCGTGGTGCAGATGATCGAGAGCCTGGAGCCGTTGCTCAAGGAGGTCAGCGGGAAAAACCAGGAGGAGTGGCAGCGGTGGTGGGCTGGGCTGATGGGCAACCTGCTCGACCAAAAGGGCGCGAGTAGTGGCGAGTGTTTGGAGGTGGGCATGTGGTCCTGTAAGAAGGTGTGAGCGAATCTATTCAGCCGCGGGTCCTCCAAGACGAAGAGACACGTGCGGGAGGAGTTTGGCGTTGGTGGTCACATACCAGTCTTGTTTTCTTATTAGCGATTCTATGATATCCCGGTCTTACGGCCATGTCAAATGTACGCCGACGTATATAGCTCTCGCTGGCCCATTTATTTGATGGGATCGTATCTTTCCCGCAGTACTCTGTAGCGCTTGAGATAGTACAGCGCTTCAATTTCTACACCAATATCAGCATCACCTTACAGATGGTGGTGGTAATCTGCAATACCTTTCTTTACGAATTCGGCGCGCTTAATGCCACTCCTGATGGCGTCCTCGTCTTGCAGGTGCGCCTGCGAAGAAAACGCTTTGTGCAGCCGTGACCGCGCCCAATCAGAGCCTTGAGGGTAGTCCCTGGATAGATACAAGAGCTCTGCAATCAATGTAAACGCAGCACGTATCACGTGGGTTCGTTGCTGTACCTTTGTAGATGCGGATCACTTGGTGACGCAGTGGGAGATTTGGGGTCGACATGTTGAGAGCTTGGGAGGTGCAACGCAGATCGATCAAACAACAAGGTTCCGAAGATGGTCAATGATGTTATTGGTGATGCTGTGTGGAGTCAGGCAGTTTGCTGGCTTGAGATATGGTGATCGTGGTGCTTAGTTCACATCGTGGGTCTGACGTATGCACTTTGCTTTCCCTCGGCTTAACTCCGTCGGCTCAGTATCGCGCAATACTCCACCAGAGCTGCGACTGCGGATCGTGCTACATAGACGTCTTCGCGTTCGCTTTGCCTGACTCAATTACAGTTTCTATATCCATGAGACCCCTCACCACACGCGCAGCGCTGTTGCGCCCCTCGAATTCCGCACCAAGAATACCCACACCGCGCGTGAATGTACCAGTATCGAGTCGAGTACCCCGACCGCCGCAATGCCGCTTCTCCAGCACGCGGGCCCCTGCGACCGAGAAACTGTCTCCCAGGTGGTTGTCTGATGTCCGCGCACGCATCGGCAAGTGCATAATGTTTGGCATCAACGATGCGCAGACGAGCGAGGCAGGGTCAATACTACAAGAAGTTTCAAGAAATTGGCGAGAGCTACTTGCTGGGAGCGAAGGGTTCCTGACAGGGCAGGAGTACAGGGGATTGTATAGACAGGAGGTGGTCTGGGGCGAGATGGTAGGTTGTGTTCATGTGGAAGAGCATGATGAGGGTTGAAGCTGATACGCTGGCGGGATTGCAGGACAGTATGGTGAGTGCTTGATCACGGCTGTATCTGGGAGAGCGTCGTGCTGATGCTGCTCAGGGACATGTCAACAATGTCATGTACAACCGGTACGCGGAGTCTGCGCGTGTCAATTGGACGCTCAACTTTGCCGCAATGGATCCAAGGCACAACAAGGAATGGCTGGAGCTCATGTCGCCCAAGAGCATTGGTCTAATACTAAGGAGTATCAAGACAGATTACAAATTTGTGAGTATCACGGCGCCCAGTAGGAAGTCTGCGGCAGGGAGTCTGCGGATAGGCTCTCGCGTGCCTCTCGTGAGTTTAGGATGACTTGGCTGACTTGTTCGATCATCAAGCCTATGAAGTGGCCTGACAGGTAGGCGGACCTCACGGTAGTTGATGGTGCTCGACTAATGAAGTCAGAATAACCGTATTGCACAAGCTCAGGAATAAGCCGGAGCAAGGTACCGATCACTTCATCCTGGACGTGCTGATCTTGTCAGAAGCACAGCGCCGTGCAGCAGCACGCTGCGTCGAAGACATTGTTGTCTACGACTACAGGACAGCAAAGAAGTCTCCGTTACCGCCATTCATGATCGACAGATTCAAGCAGACGTTCGAGCTGCAAGAGGCAGCGAAGGAGAGTAACAGCGCTAGGGTAAGGACGCTACTAGACCGCGTTCGCGAGCTCGAGAAGAGCAGCTGGGACAGACCGGATGCTGTTGAAGACTTGGGCAGTGCGGGAAAGCCGTAAGCAGCAAGCCGCAAAACAAAGCCATGCAACGTTCATCCCCTCAAGCTGCGTGGCGTGATCTGTTCCGGGATGATCGACCTGCTGAGTTTGCGTTTCACCATGAGCTTTTCCAGTGATCTGCGCGGCCGTTGGGCGCATGACCGTGGCAGCTTCCTCATTTGCTGGTCGCACGGCATGCTGATTGGCGTCGTTGCGTTAAGCTTCGACGCCGGCCAGGTGCCGTCTCCGCCGTGTGTGATGGAGGGGCGGAATGAGGGTTAGACAGATTGGTGGAAATGCTCCGATCAAATTGAAATGCCGAGGGGAAGCCACGCCGCGGCAACATGTGTTCAGCGGAGCCTGTGGTTTTGAGTGATAGCAACGGTGGCAGCGACGATGACAGCAACGAAGGATTCAAGGCCTGCTCCACAGCGCAAGCTGGTGGAGGTTAGACGAGCAGATAAGCGCTCACAGCAATCATCATGGCGGGGTGTGCAGGGCAGGCAGCGAATCGAAGACATGGGCTTGGCGTCGATGCAAGCGTGCGGGTGCGGTGTGAGCAGGGCAAAGGCTTGCCGTCTCTATTCGTTGTTGCCATGCAGAAAGCCATCATAGTCAGGGGGGCCCATGGAGAGCTTCATTTGCGAGCACAGGCTAGACAGGCGGCCATGGCAAGGCAATTGGCGCAGCGCGTGCAGGGCAGGCAGAGCAAGCTGCTGTCGTGTGCAGTGTGGTGTGCGCCGTGGTGTGGGCTGCTGGCGGCGAGTTTGCAAGGCATCACTCCAGCTTGCTGTGTGGGCGTCGCCGAAGACGGGCAGGCTCGACGAGGGGCTTTGCTTGCATCGGCCAAGCGTGGTGAGGTGAGGCCTCTGCAGCGCTTTTCTGGCTAGAGCGCACACTTTTCGAGAGCATTGACGTCGATCATGGCAGCTCGGAGGGTCCTCGGCGTGTGCAGATCAGCCTGAGGAGGAGCGAGATGAGTCTGCTGGCAGCGTGCCCGGCGCTGCAGCAGCGGGAGGCTGCAGACGACACACAACCAGAGTCAGTGCCTTTGCAGCGTCGCCAGCTCGCGTGTCATTCTCTGTTCCAAGGTTGTTGCCTCAAGACTGTTTGCCTGTCTGTCGCACGTGAACGAGCAAGTCCTGGTTGACGTTCTGTCACGCCAAGCAGCACAGACGTCCGGCGACGCTTCGACGTTCGATTCGCTCCTCGACGGCCGCCTCTCTTGCGCTCCCACGACACTCGCACACCCGCACACGACCCGACGCCTATTATTCCACCCCCCCGCCAGCGGCGCCCCTCTTCCAAACTGGCTCGTCCTGTGCAGCAGTCGAGTCGACCTGGGGAGACCGCCCGCTTGCCCGCGCACCGCCTTCTATGGTAGCAAAGGGGAGGAAGAGCGCGGCATCCCAGCATGACAGACGCAACGAGAGTGGCCTGGCAGCACCCGGCAAGCGCGTCCACCGCCAGAAGAGCAACCCGACGCTCGCCGCCGCGGGCCAGCCCAGCACCAGCACCGGCAGCCCCGACGCCGCGCCCGCGCTCCCCGCCGACGCAGTAGACAAGCAGCAGCAGCAGCAGCAGCAGGCCCAGACGCAGGCCCAGACGCAGGCCCAGACGCAGACGCAGCCGACGCAGCAGCCGGCGCACACGCACTCGCACTCGCACACGCAGCCGGCCACAGCGACAACCCCCCCGGCCCCCAGCAGCAGCAGCAGCGCGCCCGACACGGCTCCCAGCACGAGCGCCTCAGACAATGCCCCCGACTGCCCGCCCGTCGAGCGACTCCGCAGCGCCTCAGACGCGTCCCTCGACCACGCCGACACCGCCGTCGCCTGCCGCCACGCTGCCTCCTCTGCTGCCACCCGCGTCAATGGCCACAGCAAGCCCTCGTCGGTCTCCATGGCCAGCCTGTTCGCCGTGCCCGCCACCATTCTCACCTCCTGTCCTCTGCGGGACGTCCTCGCCATCCTTATAATTCTCCTCCAGCTCCCCCCCACCGTCCTCACCGTCGTCCAGTTTCTCTTTGCCACCCTCACCTTCGTGCCTCCCCAAGCCGGAACCCCTCTCTCCGCGCTCTCCGCCTTTCCTTCTTTCACCGACATCTTCCAGGGCTCCGGCGGCACACCTTCCTTGTTCACCACAATTGCGGCCGACGCCTCCATCCTGCTCGTGTGGCTCGTCCTATGGGTCCCGGTGCAGAATTTCTTCCTGGATCTTGCACAGGCTGTCATTGCCATTGCCCTTGGAGGCGCTGCAGCCGGGAAAGCTGGGACGACCAACGGCATTTTCATCTGTGTCGTCATCATTGCTTCCAACCATCTGCTCAAGTTCAGGCCTCTCCGGCAACACATTGTCCACTTACTGTGGTCTGGGCTCGCCCGGGGAGGCCTGGAATTCTTGACGAGCCCGCCAAGTTCACCCACTTACCTCGAAAGCTTCTCATCGCCCCATGGATGGCCCCGCAGCCTCCTGGGTATTCACATTTTGGCCCAAGGTGTCGTTCGCATCATTCGCCGCTCTCTATCTCGACGAGACGTAGCTCAACAATTACCCACTGGCAAGAAATCGGATCCTGAAGTCGGCAGCCTCCAGCGTGCTAACTCGACCTCGCTCCACCCGCCTGCCGATGTGCCCAATGCCTCGAGCACCGATGGCCGCCCACCGGGGCCGTCGCCCGCATTGCACAAGGATAAAGCGAGCAGCTCGCGCCGCAAGAGGAAGCAAGCTACACACGTTCGTTCTCAGCAGCCTTTCTGGGCTGCACTTGCCAGTACAAAAGTTACAGTTTTAAAAGAAATGGAAAGCAGCCGGGCAGCTAACGATGCCGACGAGGCCAACGCAAAAGACGCAAATCATATTGGAAACGCTGTATGGAGATCGGAAGACGATCGCGTATGGATTTCAGAAGTCGGCTACTCCGACATTTCCTTTCGTGTCAGCCTGTTCAACAGTGCAGACGTTCAAGACGAGGAAGACACCAGTGTTGGGTCTGGGATTGACAAGTCGAAGCCATTCTATATCCGTGTCAACGGCGCAGATTGGAGCTCGACCCGGATTCGTCAGAGCACACCTTTAGGGTACCAGGGTCAGGAGGGAACAGGCTTCTGGGTGGGAGAGATTTTCGGTCTGACGGCCCTATCGAACTACTATTGCGAGTTTGTCAGGACCAGTGATGACGATGTCTTCTATTCCACCAGCCTTATTACCTCAGCAGGCCCAGTTGCCGAACTAGGTAGGCAGACTCATTTTCGATTGCACGCCAGACTAACACGCCCTCAGCCTCGATCGCCTCCCCGCCAGCTCATCAGACCCTTCGTCCATCCTCGCCCACGACGACCCTCAAGAATTCGATCGCCGCGGCCGACCAGCAGTTGCAGGAGCAGCGCAACCGCCTGAAGAGAAACAAGAAAGACCACAAGACTGCCATCTCTGCCATCAGAAAAGAGGTCGATACTCTAAGCAACCGCTTGGCAAACTCTGGAGGTAGTGATGAGCGTCAACGACAACGTGTCCTTCAGTTTACGCAAAATATAAAACAGGCGGACGATGCTGCTGCTGATTTTGCTGCGCAGGCCGAGAAGCTAGGCAGTATTCCGGAAGAGGAGACCAACGAGGCTGCAGCGAAGAAAGTGGAGTGGAAGAAGGAGCGTGACAACAAGAATGCTGCTGCTCGTGACTTCGATGCAGTCAAGGCTGACGTTGAGGCCCAAATCAGTAGCGTGGAGAACGACATCTCGACTGCCCTACAGAAGCGAGAACGTCTCCAGCAGCGTCAAGTCCGACTCAACGAGCAGCATGATCGTCTTGTTACCGCCAACCAGGAAGGTTTCACAGCCAAGCAGCGAAGGGAGCAGGAGCGCCATGCTTTGAGGCAGCAGCGTGCTGATGTCGAGCATCAGTATCGCAACACGATCAACGATTACGAGGCCCGAGCTGAAGAGCGGAACATCGCCACTTCCCAAGTCCTGCAGACTGCGTCGCACTATGAAGCCCTTCTCATGCAAGGTCCTCATCACGAGTCGATCCCTACCACGCCCGAAGGGCCTCTTCCTGGCACAACCATGTCTCCTCACGCCAACGCTTTCACTAGCTTCACCTTCCCGCAACTGCACCACGTAGGTAGCACGCCCGGCTCCCTTCGTGGGGGGCGCGGCCGCTCCTCGTCCATGCTCTCTGACGTGTCTGGCTTTACGGATGGCTTCGACGAGCACATCTCTCCCGTGTATGCTCTTGACAACCCCTTCAACGCTTCTGGATTCGTCAACGGTCTCAGCAACGGTCTCAGCAACGGTCTCAGCAACGGTCTCAGCAACGGTCTCAGCAACGGTCTCAGCAACGGTCTCAGCAACGGTCTCAGCAACGGTCTCAAGAACGGCAGCCACGGTAGTGGCAGCCTCAGCTCCGGAACTTCCAGTGAGAGCTCTAGCCATCGCGATCCCTTGAGTCCTGTGCAGAGCGTCAAGCCGATGATGGTTCGCACTCCGACTAGCGGTAGTGGAGGTCTGATGAGTCCGATCGGCAGCGGTAGGAAATCATAACGGTCCGGTCTAAAGGTCTTCATGTAGCTTTCCAATGTGACTTTGTTCTTTTCATGGATTAAGTATCATGTACTGCTGATATCGTGATGTGGTTTGTGGCTCAAGCGCAGCTGCGCTGCTTCTCATCAAGACTTAGCACGGCCGTACTACATCACTGCTCGCTCCCGCTGCACATACTCCTCCCCCTCGGATATATATCCCAGCGGCTGTCCCCAGCGCTCCTCACCAAGCCCGTTGCTATGCCCTCCATCCCCATGCGCATGCCCATCGTCGTCCCCCTGCTGCTCCCCAATCGCCAAATCCGGGACAGTCCTATGCCTCACCGCCCAGTCCCGGCGCTTCACCAGCCCACCTACACACAAACGTCAACTATCATCCTAAACAATCCCCATGAAAAATCAAGCAAAGAACCAAAACAATCACTCAGGACAGACTTACTTATCACATCCCCAACCCCCCTCTGCATATCCTCCAGCAACTGCTGCGCCCCGGCATTCACACTACAATGGTTATCCGCATAGCTGATCATCTCCCAGCTCACGTGCGGCGAGCCCGCAGGCCCCGTGTAGTATATCAGCGCTGCGCCGTGGGTAAGCGACGACTTGAGCGGCGTGCCGTTGGGCGTGAGCCGCGGCGTGCTGAAGGGGAGCACGTCGAAGGTGCGATCCGGGGTGCTGGTTGTTCCGTAGAGCGCTGTGGCGAGGGATATGATTTGCGATTTGAGCGCTGTGAAAGGGGGGGAGGACATTCTGTGTGGGGGAAGTGGTTTGGGTTTGGGTTTGGCGTGGTCTGTGGAGTGTGCATCGAGGTCTGCGGATGGATCCTTGGGGTTGTGCGCATGCGATTGTGGAATGGGGTGTTGGTGTGGAGTTGTGTATCTGTGGCTGGTGAGGCGGAAGGAAGTGTGGAGTCGTGTGAGCATGGACGATGGGGTTCCAGAACTTCTAGGGGTAGGTGTGACGCTTTGGGGTTGCGAGGATGTGCAAGGGACCTGTATGCGGTGTTTGCACTTCCCAATCCGGTAGTGCGTGATGCGCCTTGTCTGGGGGCGCAGCCCCACACCTTTGTACATGGCAGATGTTCTGATCGTTTAGATCTTGGTGTTAGCGGTGTGAGCTACCAACGTAAGCTTGCTTTGTCGCAAATGACAAATAGTACGTGATCGGTACCCTTAGACCCTCACGGAGCAAGTCCGCGTCATGAAAAACCCGGATCTGTATCGCGAACTTGAACTAACACAAACCTGATTGCAACATCTCGGTGGGCGGAAACTTGCACTCTAGACTGGTGCGCTGCCTCCATCCACGCACCGGGATGCAGTCCGATCAATGACAGGTGTTGCAATTTACAGAATACCTAGCTACTTTTTACGCATCTTCGCTCTTCTACACAGCTCGTTGCATGTTGCTCCCCGGCGGAAATCCACGTCATGTTGGCGGTAGACCGTACTATCAGCAATTGCAGTGATGGTCGCTGTATTGGCCGGTAGTGTGCGGGACATCCTTATGGAACTCGCAGATCAAGACACAATGACAATACAATGTATCGAAAAAGCGCATGTGCAAGGCAAAAAGTGTTCGAAGAAGAAGTTCACAGTTTGCACTGTCGGTACTGCTGTGAGGTGACTCTGAGAGAATCGACAATTACGGCTCTGATCACGGTCCACCGACAGATGAAGCTGTTCCGATTGCTTTGCTTCGGGCGTTATCCAGTGTTGCCATCTAACAGTGGTGATGACGGGTTGGGACCTGAGGTTCTTTCCTTGGAGGCGTAGCCGGGACTGCTTAGAGTGCTGACTACCTCGGCGGCTGACGAAATGGAGGACTAATATTTCCGGATTCCAGCCAAATAACAATCAAGGTACAGCAAAGTGTGGAAGCTGTACTTGTACGGGTGCATGTTTTGGGCTTAGAGCAGAACTCAGCCTGGAAAGGCACACACTGCACGAAGACCAAGCCAATCGAAGGAGATGGCTATAGTGAAGGAGCCTGTTGATATCATCTTCTTTGCGAGAACGGTGACCCATGATCCACGACAGACGACTCTCTAGCAGGAAATCCTCTGTAGCAAGCTCGCCCTCTCGGTACCTTGCGTTATACGATCGATGGCCTGCTAGATACGTCGTCAGGAAGTTCGGATAGCAGCATCCTCGACTCTGCAGCGCTTGACAGTTGGGTTTCTGGGTAGGGAGTCTGACAGAAAGGTATCGAAGGCGAGATTGAGGATCACCTCGTGCTTCCCTCACCTTAAGTTTGGCCAATACCCAAGAGTGTCAACTGCTCCACCGAGGTGGCAGTCGAGTGACGAGCATGTGACGGTTGTCTCTCTTGTATATCGACAGGTAACTCTTGCCTCAGTTGATAGTATCCAACACAAAGCCCCTTTCTGTGTGGAAGACGGTCGCAATCTTGCCGTTCATTGCTCAGTAGAACAGAGTGGTGACTTGTCGTATGGCATCTAGACGATAGCATCCAGAAAAGGGTGCTTGATAGTATCGTTCGCCAGGCTCTTTAATAGCGTCTCAGCTGTAGCGTATTGTATGCGGCATGATCTGTGTAAGGCACATTCTCTCTCATCCATCTGAAGCGGATGATACATGGTGCTCACCGGCTTTGATATTCCAAGTAGCAATACGATGATTGCCAGGACACAGACCGTTTTCCTTACTCTTCTGTCCTAGAGAAGATTGATTTCGATTCACGGGATGCCGTAATCACTGCGAGGGCTACAATATTCGAGGGCTGTGACAGGCCCATTTCGAGAAATAAGGGTACACGGCTTAGGTGTTGGAAATTCTCGACGTGAGATCACTGAGCACACTGCTTGAGATGATTGGACGTCGAAGTTGACTTCGCGATGGTTGCTTTGAAGGTTATGACGAAGGACTCGAAGGAGGAGCTGGATGCCAAGAGGGACACCACGGGAACGCGCGCTTCTTGGAATGGCACCTCTGCTTGAAGAATGCTTGGTTCTATAAAAGTTGTGGTGCGCAATCGGACTTGTTAAACCTGAGCTATCCCCTGTTTCCGAGGAACAATAGGTAAGCATGTTCAAGACGCCCAAGTCCTAATGCATTCGTCCGTCCAGGCTTCAGGTCGTGCGCGTGGTCAGCCACCAACATCCCCGCGATTGCGCAACTTCCCTTATCCTCCACTACTTGGAATGACCTGAATATCGTATTTCTGCCTCCCTGAAGTTCGGGTTCCTGTCGAGTCTGACCTCTCTGACCTCCCTGATCCGGGAACACCATGATGGTGCGGGTACCGCACATCTTCGGGCTGTTGCCCTGCGCCATTGCGCTCAGCAGTGGCGCCACACCAGCGACTAAGCGTGTCGCAATCATAGGTAGTTAACATACAAATACTGTATGGCGTATAATGTTAACTAGCAACAGGTGCCGGCGCCGGCGGCTCTTCAGCTGCGTACCATCTTGCCCAGTACGCCGCTTCCTCATCCATACCGACCAACATCACCGTCTACGAGCGCAACTCCTACATCGGCGGCCGCACTACAACTGTCGATGCCTGGTCAGATCCCGCTGTCCCAATCGAGCTCGGTGGTTCAATCTTCGTCTCTGTAAACCACATTCTTGTCAACGCGACCCGCGACTTCAATCTCTCGGTAGCCTCGCAGGAAGACAGCCTCGCAGCACGGCTTAAGCTACCAGACCTCGGGATATGGGACGGTACGCAATTTGTGCTGGTCACAAGAGAAGAGGATGGCTGGTGGGACAAGGCGAAGCTCCTATGGCGGTATGGACTCGCGCCGTTGAAAACAAACAGGCTGATGAAGAGCGCGGTTGGACGCTTCCTGGACATGTATGAGGAACCTGTCTTCCCTTGGAAGAATCTTGGGGAGACTCTCGAAGCTCAAGGGCTGTTGGATATCACGGGTGTCACTGGCGAGCAATACCTCAAGGCAAATGGCATTGGGGACGCGTTTGCACGAGAGGTCATCCAGGCAAGGTGTGTTTTATCTGCGATAGCAATTTGGCTTGAACTTACAGGAACAGCACGAGAGTCAACTATGCCTCGAATATTGCCTACATCCACGGCCTGGAGACCATGGTGTGCATGGCCACGAACGGCGCCATGCAGATCGACGGCGGCAACTGGCGCATATTCGCAAACATGCTGAAGTCCTCGCCCGCGATCACCACTCATCTCAACACTCACATTTCGAAGATCCTGAAGCAGGACGATGGCACATATCACCTCTCGATCAACGACAGCACATCTACCTTCGACGAAGTCATCCTCGCTGCACCGCTGCAATTCACAAACCTCACCATCGATCCTCCGCCAGAGCATACGCCTGACGCCATTCCCTACGTAAAACTGCATGTCACACTCTTCGCCTCACCCTTCAAGCTGGACCCCATGGCTTTCAAGCTTGCACCTGGCGAAGTGGTGCCGCAATACGTCTTGACTACGCTTCCTCCTTCGGAGACCCCTCGCGATGGGCATCCTGGCTCACCGGACTTCTACAGCGTCTCGATGCATTACACCTCGCTCAATCGACACGCCTCACCACCCCGCCAGGAGTTCATCTACAAGATCTTCTCCGTCGAGCCCATCACTGCTCAGAGTCTCACCTCGCTTCTCGGACACTCTGTTTCAGAAGCAGATGCAGAAGGGGAGAACGTAAATGGCGCCGTCAGCTGGGTGCATAGGAAAATTTGGTACTCATATCCACGCGAGTATCCGCGAGTGACTTTTGAGGAGATCAAGCTCGACGGAGAGGATGGTGCTTTGTGGTACACAAGCGGCATCGAAAGCTTCATCAGTACCATGGAGACCAGCGGCTTGAGCGGCAAGAACGTTGCGCGCCTCATTGCGGACAAATGGATCTCCGAGAAAAGAGATAGCGCGAAGCATCAGCATACTGAGTACCTGGCTCCTTCGGGAGAGCAAGTGCCTTTACTGCCACCACCTGAGTTGGGCTCTGGTGCAGCGCAATTAGAGGTTGATGGTGAAGGCGTGGCGCTAGACCACTTGGGGCCATTGGTCGTCAATAAAGACGGATCCTTGAGCAGAATTGCAAACTGGGAGACTATGTCTGATAGGGAGAAGAAGAATACTCTCAGGGTGCTGGGAAAGAGGAATCAGCTAAGATTAGGCGAGCTGAAAGCCGAGCAATCTGAGCTCTAGTCTAGGATCAACGAATCGCGGTTCTTCATAACATGTTCTCTGCTAGATCACGCACCGACCGAGATATGGCTCTTTTTCCATTTGCGAATAAGCTGTTCCAGGTTGCATGCCCCCAGGGCTACGAGAAAGTCAGGCACTGGGGTCTACCGACATCTCCAGGGTCTGGAGTATAGGCGAACCACAGTTGCGTCTTCGAGTTGATCCGACCTGTCGATGGGACTGGTGTGATTCAAGTGAAGTGTGATCTGTTCTACGATGTGATCTGAACCGCGGTGTGATCTTGAAGCGCTTGGTTGAACGGGGTGGTACAGGGTCAAGTCCTTACCTTGGTTCCTCATACAACCGTGCACCGCAACATATATCAGGACCTCAGAACGATCACTCTTGTCTTTCAATCACATTTTCCACATCTACTTTCCACCAAAAACATTTTCCACAAGCATTTTCCACATACAGTCCCAGAAGCGCATTACAACGCCAAAATGCTGCACCTTCTCCCTAATGAGCTAATCACAGAGGTCGCCGCTTCAATTCAGGATAGTAAGTCACTGATCAACCTTGCTCTTACTCACCGTTGTTTCGGTGACATCGTTTACGAAAGACTGGTTCGTTCCGCCACTATTCCTTTCCGGAGCATCCCCAAATATATCTTGCTGCTTGAGCGGTATCCACAATGGGCCAAGACTATCACAGATATCGAATTGCATGACAACAAGAGTGACATCGATGACTTCTCGTGTACTCCTCGAGAACTGAGCCTCATTGACGGTACCATCTCAAAACTACCCAATGGACCAGTCAAAGACAATGCCCGGTACTTGCTCAAGACAAACCCCCAGAATGCGCAGCTATGGACAGCGTTGCTTCTTAACGCGGTACTGAATGCTCGTACACTTCAATTTGTATCCAAAAGAGCATACGAGGATACTAATGTCCATCGAAACCTTCTATGGCAAGGGGCTAGGGAAGGCTCCTGGAAGCGGTCATTGCCTCTTCTGCGATATTCGCACAGCCGCATTCAGACCCTTACTGTGCGAGCTCCAAGCGAGACACACGAATCGAATGTCATCTTGCGCTTTACCAATCTTCGTACTTTGGTCGTCGATGGGAAGTGTCTACGCTCGGCAAGTTGTTTAAAATGCGACAACTATAGACGAGTGTGGTTCGAGCAGCCCTGCCTGATGAGGAGCCTGCTAGAGAACCTCGAGACTCTTCATATTTATGGCAACGAACGAACTATGCCTTGGAAATGGCTTTTTGAGCTACAGCAGTGTCAAAGTTCTCATGCATTCGTCGGATCGAACATTGCGCGCCTTAAAGTTCGACTGTACTTCAACATGCCATGTCGTGTATTGGCGCGCTTCCTGGTCTACCACTTCGAACAAGAATCGTACCAGATGATCAGCGTTCTCGAGCTACTACGCAGCTGGAAGCAATCTGATATCGACGTGCAGACGTACTTTCGAGACCCTGTGGGTGGCTGCGATGCCTTTGATCGCCCTAACCTCTACACGCCCGGTGACCTCCCGGAGGAAGTCCTTTCCGCAAAAAGGAAGGCGGATCTCGATCCATGGTGGGTATGTCTGCCTGGCGATGAAAGGAAGGACGCAGATTGGCGAAGATATCTGGAGCGGGAATATCTGCAGGGGCGACCCATTCGCTTAGAACGCCGACACAGTTTCTAGACTTATCACGAAGATAGATTGTAATTCATTGTCATTATTGTGTATTATCATTTGTATTGAAAAGACTGACCAGGATATCTCGAACGCGCACAAGTCCACCGGAACACCTTGCTATATAAATACAACCAAATTTGTCCACGCTTTATTTCGCGCCGATAGGCTTCTTTGCAACCGGTCTGATCCAGCTGACCGCGACATTTATGCCAATGACAATAGCGCCAATGATGTAGAACACACGACCGTAGTTCTTGCCATTGTAGCGAAAGATGATCGCGAAAACAATACCGCCGAGGTTGCCCATTGCTCCTGTGAAGCCAGACACGACACCGTTAGCATGCGGGTGCACGTGCGGCACGAGTCCAAAATCCGCACCGTTGCCTCCCTCAAGGAAGACGGCGAGACCGCCAACAAGTCCCATCATGGTGTTCACATCCTTGGGGTTCAGCACACCAATCACGATGAGGAAGATGCCGGTGACAATGCCGTACGTGTGTAGCACTGCCTTCTTTGCCCAGACATTCGAACCTGTGCGGCGGTACGCCAGATCGGAAATGTAGCCGCCCAAGGGCCTGGCAACACCGTTCAAGAGGCCGAACATGGCGGCCCAGTTGCCGGATACCTGTAGCGACATGTGCGGGAAGTTGTGCATGTAAAAGTTGCCAAGGATGCTGTTGATCGAGAGCTCGGCACCGAAGGTGCAGAAGTAGCATGCTGCGGGGACCAGAGTTTGCAGAGAGAACATGGTGAGGGCGATGGACTTGAAGGAGGGCTTTTGAATGACTTCTGTGGAGGCAGTGTTGACTATTGTGCGTTAGTGAATGCGGGGAGTTGCATAGATGAGAGAGCAACTTACTCATCTCTGTGTCGGTCTGCTGCGCTTCGTCATCTCTCCATCCGTGTTTCTTCTCGTCATCGCTTGCGGGTGAGGCGGGACTGCTCCTCTTCTCGATCCCAGCGGTGCCAATGTCTGCCGTGCTGCCGAGCCTTGAGGACATGGGCGACGCCTTGGGGACGTCCTGCAAGTCGCCCCTGATGTTGACAACATCTCCCTCACTTGGTCCAACCTTGACATCGTGACGTCTAAGACTATCTTCTACGGCAGCGTGGCGGTCACTCCACTTGCCGGTCGGTGTGTCGTCGCAGAACACAACGAGGCAGATCGCTACAAAAACGATAAGAATTCCCGGGACCACAAAAGATACTCTCCACGCCTTGTGAGAGGGAAGCCCATCCTTCATCAGAGCTTTGTACACTGCAGGCATGACAAAGTAAGTAATGCCTCCACCAAGATTTCCAAGGCCACCGGCGAGCGCATTGGCCGTGCCGACAACATTCTTGTCGAAGAACCCAGTGGTCCAGACCTGGCAAGGCACAAAGCTACCTCCTAGGATACCAATGAAGAACCTGAGCGCGTACAGACCGGATGCATTGAATACAGCTCCAGCGAGGAAGGTAGGTACTGCACCAGCGAGCAAACAGCCGGCAAAGGTCAAACGCGGACCGAAGCGATCACATGCTGGGCCTGCGATGAGGCGCACGATCAGTGTGGCTGTGAGGGCGATGATGTTGGAATTTGCGACTTGGTAGGATTTCATGTGGAGGTCGCCAGCAATGACGTCGGCGAGAAGTGGTGGAAAGGCTAGATTGCGTTAGCAAGGGTTGAGTCTGGGGTGCATGTAGATAGGGGATGGTGTGGGTGAGACGGGAGATAAGGGCATGCACGGTGAGATCAAGATATGCATAATGATGGGGGAGATGATGGACTGCATTTGTGAATGGCTTATCAGATCTGGGGTACATGATCGAGAATCAAGACCGTGAGGGGGAGATGAGAAATAGGACCATTCATGGTGATAGAAGAGAGATGACAACGTACCATACCACGACCAGAAGGCGATCATAAAACCAAACCACGAGAAGAAGAATGTGCGGCCATAAGTTGTGGAGATCGGATTGAAGAAAGGGATCGATCGGGCTTTCTGATTGACGGGGTTGACTTCTGGTGCACGCCAGAGGAGCGAGAAGGTGTCCATATTGGATGGAGTGATCTTGATGAATAGTGCTCGATGTCCAGATATGTGCAGGTCAAATTTCCAGAAACACCTGAGTGTAGAAGATACAATATGCCAGAGTGACTGAAACGAGCACTGCTGATTGACAGCAGCGTAACTGGCTGGAACCTATAAGTATATATCGCGAGACCTCACTCAGAATTTCCAGCATCTCCGCCCGATAAAGTAGGATTGAAGATGGCGCTTCTCCGTGGGTAAGATCGTCTCCAGTTTACTCTCCACCTGGGGCTAGGACCAGGGAAAGATACGGGGGTACTACGCGCAGTGACAGATCTCCCGCAGCAGAACCGACCACCAGAGCGCACAAGCTCGTCCCACCATCATACCCATCGACAATTGGGCCAAGGCTCCAAGCCACTGGTCACCGTTGTGTGAATGCTTGTTCGAGCCAGACTTTAGCCACAGCTTCGTGCTGCGAAGTCCCGCGATGTTGTTGCTGAGCAAGATAACGACGAGGGCCATGATAGGCATGTTGTCTCACTGGCCAGGGTGAGCCATTGGGCAGAGCCGCAAGCGGGTGCTGTTGATCTCAAATCAGCCCTTATCTTGCGCTCCGACGATGCAGTAGTTTCTGTGGGCCTTATCAGCGATTGAATTGAAACAACATGTGCGTGTGGGATAGCTGTAGTACAAGGAATACATAAGGGGTGAGATGCTGCAGCTCCGCGGTACGCTTGGAATTAATCAAAGGCTTCCAGTCCAGGAGGACACAGGGCGCAGCATCATCTTGATCTGTAGCTGATGGTCCACTGCAAGCTTCAGGCCCATCGTCTCAACGCATGATATCTACTTTTGTTAGCTCGTTGACGCAACCTTGTGGCAGCCATAGGGTTCGCCCAAGCCATTCGAAGCAAACGCCTCGTTGCTTAGCCAGACCACGACAACCCTATCAAGGTGGCGACGTCGTCCGTATCTATTCGCGGTGCGGTGTGGTGTAGCTACTGGATAGGCAGCAGTAGCGGCTAGCAAGGGCCAATCAGTGAAGCCTAAAAGATATGCCGCGGAGATGTTTGTTTCAACGATTGGTTCGCAGCACGTGACGAGCCCGTAGCTGCCCGAGTCCTGCGTCTGCTCCTTTAACGTGCACGAATGGTGTAGAGGCTACACGCAAGTATATATATTCCACTACGACGATTCCCACTGCATGTCTTGGTGCAAAACATTATTCGAGGTTTTCTACGCAAATGTGCGACGCAGGATGGGGGTATCTTAAACAAGAAGCAACTGTGAACGCTGATAAGAAGAGTCGAGACAGACCGACATTGCGCATAGCGATGACGCTGATCGAACAACCTGCAATCAACCTGCAATCAACCTGCTCAGTCCTCTCCATCGTTGAAGGCAGTCTCCGGGGTCGGCCAATCGGCGGGTCTCGGAACTTGCGATGGTGCTTCTCCCTCGCGAGGCTTTCTGCCGTAGACGACATAGCTTGTTCATAATTAGCAACGACAACGCATGAAGAATAGCTGCCTTACACTTTGAAATACGCGTGTACAGACCTCTCGTTCAAGCAATTATGCACTTCTGCTAGCCTGACACGCGTCTCGTCCGGTGTCCAGCCAAAAGCTCGATGGAAGTAGTTGACAGACCATCCATACAGGCCCATTTGCATGTTCCAACCCATGCACTTTCCAAGCAGTTTCAGCTGCGGTTCTTTCGCCCATTCAAGGATCGGAATCCGGAAAATCTCTTCCTTAACTTCGACAAGACCAGCTTGCTCGTACCACCTCTTGAGCTTGTTGGCGATGCGCAAGGGTGTGCCCAATATGTCGTGAGCGGCTTCGTCTTGAAACTTGGACCATTCCTTGAGCGGCCAATGGTCCGGCATGGTGCCGTCGTCACAGTAGATTGTGGGGTAGAGCTCTTGAGATTCCATCCAACCTCCTGGCGCAAGGTTGTTTACGCCCTTTTGCACAATCTCCCGGAAGTCGGGGAATATACCTAAGGACATGCGAGTGTGGATGTAATCGTAGGTGTAGCCATTGGCGAGCCCCCACCAATCTTTACTTCTGATATCATCAACATGGACGTGACAATTTTCCGGCCACCTGCCGAAAATTAGTGATCAAGTTAACGCTTTGCGAATGATACATACATCATTTCCTTGGTAGGGGTTATGTCAAATCCTTCGACCTTGTGCAATGTCAGAAAAGAAGCCCTGGAGGGAATAAGATTGAAACACGCACCCGAGATCGAGGAAACTCTTTTGCTAAATTCTGTCAGCCGCACGAACAGACAGCAAAGGGCTGTGACGTACCAACATCCATGCACCAATGGCCGGTGCCACAACCGATGTCAAGTACCCTCTTGGGGTATTTTCTTGGTAGGCGGTTGATTGGGGCAAACCAGTTGCGTCGGTTGAATAAAGCTTTGAGAATTTCATGCTGCCAGTACAAGCGTTTGAGCTCCGACTGGATGCAAAGTCAGCGTGTATCTCAGACTTGGGATCATGCACCAGTACATCGTCGTTTGGAAATGGATACGCTGCACGCCAATCAGTATAATACCAGAAGTTCGCTTCCGTGTAGATGCCTACCTCCAGCCTTCCATTTATTGTAGGTTCGGCCATATTCGTGAAGCACATCTCGAAACGACGGTGTTAGACTCATGGTCTCTCTAATCGACGTGAGCTCGAGCGGTCAGATGGAAGGAGAGAGGGTCGTACGCTTCGAAGTCGGCTGAACTGAGAGAGAGGTTGTCTGGCTATACGAAAACGTCAGTTGGCTGAGCTCGACTCGTGGGGCAAGCAGGGCAGCGATCCAGGTGTGAGCATACATCGACTTCGATAGCCCTGTCTGAGCTGCTGATGGTGCTCAAGCGTGCTGTGGCGTCCGAGAGATCTGTGGCTCCGGACAGGGGACGTGGTCCGCGCATTACTGGTGCCATTATGTTGTTGCACTGAAATCAGCGATTCGCGTCGTTGTAGGAATAGAGTAGGAGACAGAAGGGACCCAGCTGAGTGGGAAGACGTCCCTTAGGCCTGGGTCCTTCGGAGACGGGACTGGGACACTAAGCGCGGACAATGGGCCAGAGCACCCCGCAGCATTTTCCGATTCACCGCCTTTGTGCGCCAACAGCTCAACTCCAAACCGCGTCGTGTCTTGCACACGTCGAATCAGGCTGCACCGTCCCTTCTGACGGGTCTTCGATCCGCGCTGGTGGCTGCTGAGCACCCGACGAGATGGACTGGGCGTTGCCAAAGGCCCGGTTGCTGTCTGTTTGACACGTCGTCCGACGCCGTCATGGGACAGCTGTCCCCTGTCATGCAGGCGCCGCAGTCTAGCTGATCCTGCCGTTTGTCTCTTGACAGCGGCTTCTGAATCTGAGCCGACTGTGCCCGCCGAAGACCTTCGGCAACTAGACACCGCGAGGCGTCGGCACTGGTCACAACAACAGACGCCTGATGATCACCCGCCAGCTAGAGCACCAGGTTAGACCTGAAAGACCCCATCGCTTTGGAAACGGCAGTGTTTATCGATCTGTACTGTCGGGCTGACCGTTCACCGATCGAGGCAAGAGTAGGTTCTTAAATCACCAGAGAACCTGTGTAAGAGTACGGAGCCACTTGTACACAGGACAAGTATGCACTGACATGCTGAGGAGTAGAAGAACCAAAAGGAAGGCTCTCACTGTGACTAATGATTCTAGGCAACATCGATGTGATGAACGTGTTCTCTCCTGCATGAACGGAGCCTGAACAAAGGGGCCGTGGAGCAGCAGCAGCTAAAGAATTTTCGCGCACAATCTGTACCTTCTGTCAGGGGATGTGACTTGCCTGTACTCCGATAGAAGATTGCGCACAGACAGGCCAGGCAGCATTCACCGTTGAGCAGCAATTCAGATGAACCAGACGATTAAAATGTACAGGAGGCTGGTTTCGTGCTTAGTGCGCAGGTATCAAGACAGTTCAAGCAAAGTAAAGCAGCAAATACACACTCTGGAGGAAGCCAAGCACGACGTGGCCTAAGTGCACCCTCGTTCCCAACAGAGCCCCTTGATGACTCCTACCTAGATTCCCTCCTCGTTTCGCATAAACACATAACACATCAACAAGACGAGACAGACTTAGAAACGATCCGCGTAACTCAGAAACGTTCCGTTTGAAGTTCCTGGCGTTCCTGGTATCTTTGGGAATTGACCAGGCACGTGTAGGTCAGACACACTGATGTCAGTGTTTGTACGGTGAACGCCAGGGAACGCCTGCTTCTCAGCAGTTTCAACCAGCTCCATGGGCACAGGACCACCGTTTACAGTCTGGCCGGAAGTAGGGAATGGGAAGGCTTGCTTTTCAGCCGTATTGATCAGCTCAACAGGCACGACGCCGCCGTTCACAGTCTGGCCTGAGGAAGCGGCGGGGACTGCCTCAGCCTCACCTAAAAAAGATGAGGTGGTATTTTTGGTGGGAGTTGGGGTGGCCAATCCACTGTCCAAACGTCGTTCGCTTTGATGAGCGATGATGGTGGCCGGATGAACTGTGGGTCCTATAGTCAAATTGGCTGCGTGTCCGTGGTGAGCTTGTGCTTGAGTGCCACCTGCGAAGTCATCGACAGAGTGCTGAGGCTGAGCCTGTATTCCGCCAGTCTGATCATCGATTGGCATACCGCGTTGGTCAATTTCAGGTGTTTGATAAGACTGCTTTGTGTTTCGAGGCTGCTGCGCTTGCTCCTCCTCTTTGCTCTGGTAACGACAGTAGGCTTCACCTGCAAGAGCACCTGCGACTACCCCGCCAGCAGCCGGAGCCATCCACCCCCCGTAATTGGTGTCACGACGTTCAATCGGAGATCCCGCTTTCTGTTGGGCAACAGATGGCTGAGCCTGATCGGTGTAAGCGTTGACGTAGGCTAGCTCGCGCTGGTCCTGGGGTTGGGTCAGCAGATTGCCATAGTCGGAAGTGTATGGATCTGAGTATATATCGTTTTGGTAATGTTGTTGATGTGTGGGCTGAGTGTTCATGTAGGATGGATCATGGTGTTGCTGCATAGGCTGAGGGCTCCCGTATGTGGATTCTCGGGTCTGCTGATATGGTTGCACCGGTTGTTGAATTGCTGTGTTCGCAGTGTAAATGGGGTGCTCGTGCTGCAGAGGCCCTCCGGAAGTGGTGGTTATATCATGTCCGAAGTCCGAGCTGCCACTAGATGGTGAGAGAGGTTCTTGTAAGTGACGGTTGACCGCAAGATCCGAAGGAAATCGCCCACCTGGAGAAGGTCTAGTCGGTGGTTGCTCCTTGGGCTGACTGACTATCGACTGATTTGCGGAGTATGGAACGGCATCTGCTTCATCGTCCTCGAAACCTCCATCGGAACTGGCAGAACGTGCGCTACCTGCACTGGCACTCCTAACGCTGGCGTGTCGACGCACGAAAGCATTACGTTCCTCACCACTTTTCTCGGTCAGGGTCTGGATATCATCGTACCAGGCGTTCATGGTCTCGTAAGTCTCGGCGCGGAAGACCCAAGTGTGTCCACGATGCATCGACCCAGCCTGTCGACCTTTGATCACGAACTTATGAGATGAGCTACCGGGTTGGGAGCGAGACCCAAGCTTCTGATCGGGCAAGTACAGGGACATCACTGGCGGCTGCGTATAGATGCGATCGGCGGATTTGAACTCGTGGATGTGGGTCGGCGATAGAACATACCTGTGAGTGTGAGCCTGATCAACCAAAGGGAATGGAAGAATACCTACCACCCAGGTGTGTAACTCTTCAGATACTTGCTTTTCCTCTCGAGCATGCCGGCTCTGACTTCCGTGGTAGCTGGATGATGCTTTCCAGGGTATTCGATCTCTTCCAACCTGCGCAGAGGCAGATCAGGATTAACGAAGTGAGAATCACTGCGCACAAAACGGCCCCATTCTTGGTCTCTGGGCATGGCAATAGGTCCACTGCGGAGCTTCTCGACTGTGGCGTACATCTCGTCCGCATCACGCTTGAGGATGCTTGCAAGAGCATTGTAGGCTTTCTGGATCTCACCGACAACGATTGATTCAAGCTCACGCCCTGAATTCTCGAGGTTAAGGTAAGCCTGGTGCCGTTAGTGTGCATGTCTACGCTCAGAGAAATTAAACTTACCCTGTGCAAGTAGTTCTCCTCGTCGATCTGGCGTTCGACCTGGCGCTCAACACCCAAGCGCACAACGTACGGATCGCCCTTACCAGCGATTGCGGATGGGTCAGAGTCAACCACAGCGAGTGCTTCCTCAAGCGCAGTCACGCATTTCCTTGTGTTCTCCTTCTCCTTCTCGACATTATTCTTGAAGTCGCCAGAGAGGGACTTTATCTCTTTGATCTTTTGTGCAAGGTCCGCACGAAGCCCACTGAGCTGGTTGATTACATCTGCCTCAATGTCCCTGGCTTTGTTTGCCTCGACGATAGATTGCTTGTGGAAGTCGCGGAGGAAGCGGTTCGCATCGTTCAGGCCGCCGTTGCCGCTGAGCAGTGACGCAGGCGCATTGGTGTTGTTGATTACGTTGGACACCTTGAGCAATGACTTGGCGCGGTGCTCGTACGACGACGAGACTTCGCGGAAGTAGGTGATCAGGTCCTTGAGGAATTTGCGCCAAGCTGTCAAGTGTCAATCATTGTTACGTAGGGTATGTCACCTGTCACTTACTCTGGAACCTATCGGCCAAGATGTCGGTCGGGGAACCCTTGGTTGGTACAGGGGTGTAGAACACGCTGTCTTCGCGATCATAACCATGCTCCTGGTCGTCGGTCGTAACGCCGCGGATGCTGCCTGCGTGCAGGCTCTTCCTGCTTCCGCTGCGCTTCAGACTGCCACTCCTTTTAACCGAGCCCTTCTTCTTCAGAGTTCCACTGCGCGACGGCGCCGAACCTTGGTTCAGAGTGGAGTCCCGTACAGTTGAGGAGGCCCTGGATGCTGAGCGCTGTGGCAACTCGCCGCCCTCAATCACGGATGATCCCCTGGTGCGCGCATCGAAATCCTCCTCAAACCTGCCCACACGCTCACGCTGACCACCGCTTGTCGCAAAGTCGTTCATACCAACGTTCAGGTACGAGCCATCGCCGTAGCCCTTTGAAAGATGTGAGGGGTCGTCTATGCTGGGAACGCCCGCCATCCTTATCCCTGAAGACCGCGACAATCCTTGCAAAAGTGATCGGTGGATAGTTCTAAAGATTTATAGGAAGGAGCGCTGGTAATGGATTGCAAAGCCTCGTTCGTCAACTTCAACAGGAGATTGAGAAGGATCCTGGGCGGCAGGCTGGGTATATGCGAGGTCTTGCCGGCGGTGGTAGCTTGCGCTGTGGCTTTGATGACGTGGGTCTCGCACTAAGGAAGGCAGCCTCGGAAATGATGAGAGGCGCAGCCGTTCGCGGGAGGCCCAATTGAGATGGTGCTGTAGATCAGTCGAGTCGTGCAGATGCACTCGGATCGCGCTGATTTTCTGAATCTATTCAAGATAATGCGTAGACCTAACCTCTGTTGTGGCAGAAGAGGTTCTCTTATCGACGCTGCAGCCTCAGAGCACCATGCCTAAGCAATACGTCATGGGACCAAACACACTCCTTGAGCTACCTTGGCAACTGTTGTAACCACAGAGGAAAAGCACCGAGTGACGATCGTCATCGTACGTCCAACAATGGTGTTCAAAACCTGTGCGAGCTATCGACGGTTGCTGCCGCTTAGCCTATAGCGTCTTGGGACGTCCAACGCTGGCTCGTTTTCTTTTGCGCTCCAGTTCCGCCACAACTTCTTGGGCACCTGTCACATGTGGCTCTGCAGCCTGAACATGCCGCAAAGGTTCGATAGCTTTGCATGTTCCTCTTGAACCCCTGTGCGCAGCGATCATCTCACCATGTTTGCCGGTCAAACACGTGGAGTCGCTCGATGTGGAGAGATGATCAGCCGGTCTTGCCGAACAACACAAGCTCCAGTCCGGCCTTGTTCCTTCCGCCGATCGCTACATTCTTCCCTCGCCCACAACCAGCCCAAGGCCTGCTGGTGAGATCGATGTAGCCATCCGGGGCCGTTCCCTGCCTGACAGCTCATTTCAGTTTCGTATCGTGAGCTGGTGGCTCCCGCAACGATGACAAGCGCGGTCGCTTGACACCCTTTGCAAATGCTTGTCGCAACAGAACCTGTCGAGGCGATCCATCTCCACCGCGGTACCAGGCGGCTTTGGCAATTTGAGTTAACGAATCGTAAGCCGACGTAGCGTACCGCAGCTTCGGCCAAGATTGAGGCAAGTCTCGGGAGCACAATAGACACATGCTAGGACAACTACTCGGTGGACTAAACGACTAACACACTAGCGAGACACCAAAAGGCAGATCGGAATGGGCACCGAATTGCAGAGAAGATTGGTTATAACACTGAGCCCAAAATCAAAAGCCATTCCCTGAAGCGCATCTAACAGGTACTCACTTAGTGGTGGTAGTAGCATCCAAGGAACAGGCCAACACGTGTGGACGTCAATTCACGGCACAAGAAAAGTCTCGGCAACTGTCAAGGAAAGTGAATTGACATTGATTCTAGCACGTCGCGCGCTATCTGGAAAGAGCCGTGAATAGTTTCCTTGTGTTTTTTTATATTTCCATTGATAATCCATACGGGTTGGTCTGGGTTTCATTCTACCAAGCCTTGCTTGGTGCACCAACATGTTAACGCAAGAGTAGTTGACTTTGCTGATGCAACCGAATACGAAGCTCAGACTGATCAAGTCAACGTGGCCAGATCATGGCAGGGTGATGATCAACATTGAAAGTGAGCCTGAAGAGTAGCGCTCTGAGGGTGTAGTGCCAGTAGGAGGGAGTGGAACCAGAGGGCGTGTGTTGTTGACCAGCATAAAGCTGGTTGCTCGGGTGCTGAGAGTGAGTATGGCAGTCGTCTCAAGAGTAGTGTTAAACCAGTTCAAGAAGGCGGCCAGGGGGCTGAAGATCGTCTGGGGAACTACAATTATCCGGTGGATATCGAGGTAAACGATAGTCGAACAAAGAACGATGGGTGTATACGCTGGTCCACCTCTATCAAATGCGTCCGAACTTTTGAGAAACCTCACAAGCCGCCGGTGCTGTAGATCGGAGAAAAGAGAGTCGAAGAAAAGAGTCTTTGGAGACAAAGCCTCTCAAATTGCAAGTCGGCAAGACCAGCCGACCGACAAAAACGCGCAAGATTCGGACAGGC
Organism: Didymella pinodella; assembly: GCA_039634465.1. NCBI lineage: Eukaryota > Fungi > Ascomycota > Dothideomycetes > Pleosporales > Didymellaceae > Didymella > Didymella pinodella. The sequence goes on along the minus strand of CP113347.1, from coordinate 2,101,888 downwards.
CATGGAATAATGTACAGACGGTCCAAATCGAGAACTCCAGATGCGCCGATGATTCGATCCGTTGTGCCCGAGAAAAGAGGCCAGGTATACCGTATCGAGTCGTCGGATAGTGAGAGCATAATCGTAACAAAAAGAGACAACGCCGAGGAATGTGCATATAAAGAACAAATGCAACCTCCAGGCTCCTGTGCAAAGGAAATCGTGACAGAAAGGCGAGAAGTAAATGTCAGGGTCAACGATAACTGCGCAGTCAGCCTACCGCACTGTTCTTCGAGCCACCTAAGCCGGCCCAGCAGGTGGTTGCCGGTGATTTCGCTGCTGGTTTTGACCGTTCTGACGCTGCTGCACCTGCTGAGGCGGGTTTTGTCCCTGCGAAGGACCACGGCGCTGGCCTTGGAACTGTCCCCCGCTGCCTCGGCCGCCGCGGTAACCTTGTCGACCCCCGGCGCGCGCCATGCTACCATCACCCTCCTGAGGCTGCCTCTGTTCCTGGCCTTGAGGGCGAGGCTGCGAGTTGGAGATGGGGCGAGGGATAGTGTCGGGGGACTCGTAAACGTAGAGGTTCTTCTCGATGACCGAGGGAATGGGCTGGATCTCGGTGCCGAGCTCTTGCTCTATCCTGTACAGGTTGAACCTGTCTTCCCAGTTGATCAGATTAATGGCCAGACCCAGATGTCCAAAACGACCAGATCGACCTATGCGGTGCAGATACGTCTCAGCGTTCTTTGGGAAATCAAAGTTGATAACGACGTTGACAGCCTGGATATCGATACCACGCGTCAACAAATCGGAGCAGACAAGGTTTCGGCATACGCCGTTCCTAAAATCGTGGAACACACGATTGCGGTTGTGCTGAAGCATGCGAGCGTGCGAGTAGAAGCAGGAATATCCTAACTCAGTGATCTTCTTAGCTAGCAGCTCGACGCGGTTGGTGGAGTTACAGAAGATGATCGACTGGTTGATCTGCAGTTTGTTGAACAGAGTGTTCAAGCAATGGACCTTCTGCTTCTCCTCCACAAAGGCATAGTATTGGGTAATGCCGCGAAGGGTGAGCTCGTCCATTAAGTTGATCTCATAAGGCGAGTTCATGTGCTTGTCTTTGAAGTCCTTAACGACAATGGGGAAGGTCGCACTGAAGAGCATTACCTGCCTGTCCTTGGGGTGGAAGCCAAGCAGTTGCTCGATGACGGGAGTGAACTCGGGAGACAAGAGCTTATCAGCTTCGTCCATGACGAATGTCTGGCAAGCTGTGAGATCAGCGACGCCCTTGCCGGCAAGATCCAAGATTCTGCCAGGTGTTCCGACAATGATGTGGACGGGCTCGCTCAATCGAATAATGTCATCCTTCAGCCCTGTGCCACCGGTGCTAACCATGACGTTAATCCCCAAATGCTTTCCCAAGGTCTTGCAAACCTGCGAAGTCTGGAGGGCCAATTCTCGAGTCGGCACAAGAATGAGCGCTTGTGTCTTCGGGTTCTTAGGGTTGATGCGTTCGAGAGTGGGAATAACGAAGGCTGCAGTCTTTCCGGTGCCGTTTTTCGCTCGCGCAAGGATGTCTCGGCCGGTCAGAGCAACGGGAATAGTCTCTTCCTGAATAGGTGAGGGCTTCTCAAAGCCTGCCTCGAAGATACCCATCATGAGCTCGCGCTTGATAAAGAAATCCTCGAATTCGAGGCCTTTCGTCGCAGTAACATCCTACAGATGCGTCAGTCAGGTCTTGATCCTAGCATTGCCAATGTTCGCATGTTGCCGCTTCTGTACGCGTGCGACAAAGTGCCGACACATATGGTGCTGTAGCTACTCACCTCAGTCTGTGGTCGCGCATCTTTCGCAGGGGCTGTCAACCCCTCCTTCCAATTGGCCTCTGATGATAGGTCATTCAGCTTAGTTGCTGCTAGCTGGTCCGTGATTTGTGATGCCATTGTGGGAGATTTGACCCAATGTAGAGGGTCGTTCAAGCGCGTGGGTATGGTGGGAAGTATCAGGCGCGGTTGATACAGCGACAGTGTTGTAGAGCGATAGTGGCGGGGATGGTCGTCCTCGAAGGCTCGTGGGGTAGGTGGTCGAGACAGGTGGGCTCAACAGGTAATGGTAAGAATGCCTGATCACTTGCGGCAGCTACAGTGGGTGTGTAATTTTTGCTACGTGCTGTCACGCGTATGGAGAAGCAGTGTCGACAGGGAGACTGTAGCAGTCCGTAGCCAAGAGAAGGAAGGGTCTTCGGTGTGATAGTCGAGTACGTGTTTCGCGCAAGAGATAGCCGCAGCGCGATTTGGGTGGCGCTCGGGAGCTCGAGGTACGTGAATAGTGCAAGGTTTGTGCGCGGGTTAAGTGTGCAGTGAGGCCGGTGAGGTAGGGTGGTTCTTTATGCGGGCTGAACTGACGATGTGGGAGAGCTCCACTCGGACCGTGCTCGATTGGCCACGCTTGGTTCCTGACATCGGCTCTTTCCTTCACTACACTTGCTACGGCTTCAGGGTCACGACAATAAAGCTGGGCACAGTCTATCTGTCGCAAGAGCCGTGCGATAACTTGATCTCTGTGCTGCTTTATTTGTTTCGCATATCCGTATCGGCCGTCACGGATCTACGCTCCCTCTTACCAGCCCGTGCATCTCGCCATCGCCGACATCCATCCAGCGCGAACAGCTCGCTCGAGCATTGATTCTGATCACAGTTGATCACGTCGAGCCTACAGCTAAAAGCTCCCAGAAAGACCTTCGAAGCTCCTGGGCCTCATTAGTGGCGGGTTTGGAGTTGTCGTAAAGCACGTGCAGGCCTTCGACGCTGCGCATTTCTACTATTGAATTGGAATTTCGATATGTCGTCCCTTCTCCGGCTCGCAGGGATGGCCCGCTTATGTCCAGCCCCGAGGAAACCACTCTCCACTAGCTTTTTCAGTACAGCTTCATCTAAGAGACCACTACCCTCCAACTTCTTCAGACAGCCCCCCCAGTCGCTACTCTCAAGATCACAACAGACTCGCTCTTACTCCAACGGCTTCGGCCATGAGCGTCGAACTGCAGCAAACAAACTCCTCTTGAAAGGCCTAGTGGGCATCAATGTTGCTGTCTATGGGTACAGCCTCTACGTCACGGAACAGGCGAAGCAAGGACATATGGAAAACTTCAAGAGATATTATCAAAACATGACCTTGAGCTTGAGGGATGTCAAAAATGGCTGCTACTGGCAGACGATATCATGCATGTTTGCGCATTCCGGACTGATGCACATTGGATTCAACATGTTTACGTTCTATTCACTTGGAGGCGCGCTCGCCACATTACCGGTCACGCCCGGTCAGTTCATGTTGATCGTGTTTGGCTCTGGGCTAGCAGGCTCATTATTTTGGCTGAGCCAGCAACAAATGAAGGAGCAGGCAGGGCGGCCGAGTTACCAACGAGCAATGGGCTTCTCTGGCGCTTTAATTGGTGCAATCACGGTGGTCTCCTGCTTCATGCCCAAGAATCAAGTTCAGCTATTCGGTGTGGTACCTGTACCCCTTTGGCTATTAACTGTTGGCTATGCAGTCTACGATGGCTATTATCTGGACAGCGGAAACACCAGGACTGCCCACGCTGGCCACCTCGGCGGACTAGGATTCGGTTTGGCGTACTACTTCTTGAAGCTGAGGAGGCTGCGGTTCCCGGGAAGCCTGTGAATTCGTATCAAAATCTGGCAGCAACCTGTACAAGTATTATAGCATAGGCTGCAAATTCGAAAATAGCCTGTTGTCGATGTAATTTCACTCAATGAATATAATAGTTTTCGTGCGACTGTCAAACCCGGCCACAACACCCGTGCAGTCAGGCCCCCGAAGCTATTGCTCTATTGTAAGTTATGTACATAGGAAGGAAGGAAGATTGCCTTCCTTGCCTGGAAGAATTATACTCTTGCAATCGTCTTTTTTTGCTACTTGCGAGCATGGTGTGAACAGCGAGAGGCCTGCTTTCCGAAGCACTTTACTCAGGCGAGATGCGTTCTGAACGACTTTTACAATTGCCGTGCTTCTGTCAGCCATGCGTCAAGGAAGTGTGCAAAAGCTCTCAGATACATAATGTTGTTCGCCATAGCTAGTTGTGAGGCTGTGACTTTGCAGTGCTCAATGTGTACTAGTGCCGGCCAAGCAACCGTGGGCCAAAGCGAGTGTGGGCGCTAGCGAATATTCCACTCCAGTGCTCCGCGAACCTCGACACCAGAACTAACAACCAGGTCAATTCTCAGTACGTGCCCCTCGCAACTGCTGCCGCCGAGCTCAGGACAACTACTTACGATATCTTAGAAAAGCCCAACATGGTCAAGAAGCGCGCATCCAAGTACGCACCCACCGCATCCGTCGCACCCCGCGATATCTCGAGGCTGTCCAGCTTGTAGAAGTGGCAAAGCTAACAGTCTTCTAGCGGTCGTAACAAGAAGGGCCGCGGCCACGTCAAGCCCATCCGCTGCTCCAACTGCTCGCGATGCACCCCCAAGGACAAGGCGATCAAGAGATTCACCATCCGCAACATGGTCGAGTCTGCCGCCATCCGTACGTTCCACCTCGATATTCTCGACACCGCATGAATCTACACAAAGCGTATATCTGCAAAGATTGCGTACAACCGCTGTTCAACGATTGTTGAGCTCGCCACGCGCGAGTTGAGTCTCAGAAGAACCTTGGAACTGACTTTGGGCAGGTGACATCTCTGATGCTTCCGTCTTCCCCGAGTACACCGTTCCTAAGATGTACCTGAAGCTCCAGTACTGCGTCTCCTGCGCTATCCACGGCAAGATCGTCCGTGTCCGCTCCCGCGAGGGTAAGTCAACGAGTGCCAATAGATTGGTCATAATTGACCATAATTGCCAGGCCGCCGCAACCGTGCTCCTCCCCCACGTGTCAGGTTCAACAAGGACGGCAAGAAGATCACTCCTCAGGTCGCCGCCAAGACCAACTAAGCGTGTGACTTTGATGTCTGGGTGTGAATGATCACGGCGCTTGGATCTATGGGGTTTCCGAAGTTTCAGACTCTACAAGACGAGTAACATCGTTCGAGATGAGGCAGGCTACGAGTGACGAATTATAGTTACAACTTAGCTCAAAAGCGATGCGAAACGCATCAGAGCTAGCCACGAACTAGAACAATAACCAAGTCGATTGTGTCAAATCTTTCCACTTAACATGTGATGTACATATATGCTTCCTATACTTTTAGTTCTTTGGCATTACTATGGCTGGCGCGTCTTCCAGACGTAGGCTGCTAGTTGGAGTAAAGTGGCCGTAGTTACCCTGTGCCAAAGATACCTATACAATGTCACAGATGAGATGAGAACATAATCCAGTGAATCAAGCCGAAGCCCACGAAGCATCAAATGTATCCCGCGGCAAATCCATGACTGAGCAGAACGATGCAATTCCTCAGCATTTCGCACTCACTACCTTGACCAGTAAGCGGCTTCTTGAGAGTCCAGAAGCCATGAAGTTCTTCGTACACATGCTAGTCGTCATCGTTCATACAATCATATCTAACATACACTCCATCCTTAATCGCTACGCTTTTTGCCGTCGTCCAAGTCTTCTGGAACAGCAACAACAGTAGCCGCATTCACACCACTTCCAATCACAGGATCGGGATCTGTAGTCTCCCAATCCTCTTCATTCTCATCCCAGCGGTCCAATTCATCCTCCACTGTCGATCTGACTACACCAGTCTCCTGCCCACCCACTCCTTCACCGAGCTCTACGTCAAGCCCATCGTCGCCAGCAACAGCGTTGTATCCGCGTGCGGCGCGTTTACGCTCGATCATGCGCTTATGGTACCAATTGCATAGCGCGAGGGCGATCAGCGAGCCAGAGACATTGGCGGCGATGTCGTAGGGGTCGAATTCGCGCTGGATCTGTACAACGGTCAGTGCCGTTGATATTGAAGCGTGAGTGTTCTTGTTCTTTCTCGTAACAGCAGTTGGTGGTGAGACTGCAGTCACATTGTAGGGGCCAGAAGTCCGATCTGCGAGCAGGGTGCACGGCAGTACACACTGAATGCATGCAATGCTTCACAGATGACCAAAGTCGCAGCCAGAGTCCATCTTGCCACTCGAGTCTCCTGCTTCCTGTTGTCTCTACGTACCGGCAGCAGCCCTTGCACAATCTCACTCGCGACGCCAAGCCCAATGGTGCATACAATGAATGTGTACTGCAGTACCTTGCGCCTGCTCGTCTCGAGGATCCAGTAGAACGCAAGCGTGAGCAGGAAGAAGGCGACGAAGTGCAAAGCCTTGTCAGACTGCTTATACGATGGGATCGAGTAATTGCTAGGCGAGAAGCCGGCGGCAGCCGAAATGAATATCAGGGCGACAAAGGCGCCTGGACTCTGTCAGCTAGCTGTAGATGTGGCGCATGTTGACATCTTTGTTGTCTGTACACGGGGCCCTTGTGCAGCACTGCAGCTTTGTGGATGCTTCAAGGCTACCTTTAACGACCTTGCATGTGCGTATGACGTGGGCATGGCGAATGTACGTACCGGCGAAGGGCTTTCGTATGCGCATTGTGACTGTCTGCAAGGTGCTATGACCGGGCAGGAATCATAGCAGAGTTCGGACTGTGTGTTTGTAAGAAAGAGGTGGCTGGGGATCCGCGACGCCTCGAGAGCTCGTAGGCGGTGGTGCTGGTCCGCTGGAGCTGCTGTTGGCGCTAGCTAACCGGTTACAGCAGGCCAGGTGGTGCGTCTCACCCATTTCCTTTAAACTGCGCCCTAGTAGGAGCACAAGTGTTGCCTGCATGCAATTCATGACCAAATGCCCTGCTTTCTTGTGGTGTGTGTACTTTAGCTCATACTGACAGGGTTAAAGAACGATGTCAAGCCTTCGCTTGTCAGGCTGTCACACTCAGGGTCTACGCAGTGCAGGTCGAAAGTAGTGCTGATCGCCGTTGCAAGAAGTGGTTCCTGGTTTCCAATGGTTTTCAAAAGCGCAAAGAGCTCGAGGCTTTGGAGCACAAATTCGCTGTGCTGAAATGGCCTCGCGCACAGAGAGAAACGTGACTTGATCTAGTTCAGCTACTGTGTCAGGCCTACAGTCCTGGCAACACACTGTCACGGCAATTCGCAAGCGCAGAGAGGTCCTGCAGACACCAAGCGCAAACTTATTCCGCCGTCGTCGCCCTCGCCGATCAATACACCGACGCTGCAGGGCTTGAAGTGGGGGCAGTTGATACTGGGGAACTGCTGGAGGTGGCCGATCCCAGCGTGCAGCCGACACGCTAGACCGGGAAAGCAGCACTGGTGGCAGCGACGACCAACCTACTTTCGACCACAGTCCTTCGCGGCCGTGTGCACTCGCTCATCAAGACGCGCGCGCAAACCAGCCTATTCCATCACAGAGCCATCAGGAATCGTCTTCTCGCCCGCCTGGCTGCTTCCATGCTAGGTTTTATCGCAGTGCGACACCCGCTCGAGGCAGGACGTCGCCATCGCAGCCGGCCTTCCCTGTGAGGCCGCTCCAGTAGCGCCAAGGCTCCCCACACGGCGAGCGACGACATGTCCCTCGCGGCATCCGCGCAGCGGCCATCAAGCAAAGACCGTCCCAGCCATGCCCGCGCGCCCGCCTCAGCGCCCAATGCAACCCGCCTGCGCACCCCGAACGCGACGCTGACTGACGACGCAATGGCAAACGGCACTGCCGCACACACTCTGGGGGAGGGGGCTGCCGACTCGACCGCCGAGGAGGACCCCAGGGCCGCGCGCTGGCGAGAGCACTTCCTGCGCACCGAGGCGCGCCTCAACGTGGTGCTGGGCGGGACCAACGCCGCTGGCCTGCTTGATGATGCTGTCGATGCCGCCCACCACGCCTCGTCCGATGATGCTCCGCCGGCGCATGACGCGCGCCGGGCTGTGACACCCAAGAAGCCCGCCCGCGTCATCGACGAAGACGACTACGGCGACGATGAGGACGACGAAGACGAAGACGACACACACACTTCGCCGCTGCTTGCCAAGAGTGCCCTCAACCGTGTCGCTGCCACCCCTACCACGCCAAGCGCACGCATACCGCCTCTGCCACACAAGTCCAGTCACGACCGGATAGGCACGCCATCGTCAGAGCAGGCCAAGTCCTCAGACGACGTGCGCAAGCAATTGCAGCAGGACAAGCAGGCTGCCGAAGATGCAGCCAAGCAGAGCTTCCACACGCTCTTCTATACCCTCGAGAGCGACCGCGATGCCATGCTCGAGCAGCAGAAGCTCGACGAGCTTGACAGACAAGTAGAACAGGAGACATCAGGCGCCCCACCCAGCGCTCCCACGAACGGTACTGCCGTCGCCGCTCCCCAGCAAGGTACCCTCAGCACCACGAACCTCGGCGCGTCAAGCCTCACCCTCAAACACCTTATCTCCCGCATCGACGCCCAACGTGACCGAGTACATGCCACCGACGCCCAACTCCGCAGTCTGATCAGCGAGGTCCGCAAAAACAGAAGCAAATGGGCCAACGAGGACCGTGTTGGCCAGGAAGAGCTGTACGAGAGCGTCGAGAAGGTGCTTATGGAGCTCAAGGCTGGCGAGCATGCACACCCTTTCCTCCAACGTGTCAACAAGAGAGAAGCGCCGGACTACTACAACGTGATCAAACATCCCATGGACATTGGTACGATGATGAAGAAGCTCAAGCAGCTGCAGTACAAGTCGAAGAAGGACTTTGTTGATGATCTGATGTTGATCTGGTCGAACTGCCTGAAGTACAATGCCGACCCCAACCACTTCCTGAGGAAGAAGGCGCTGCACATGAAGAAGGAGACGGAGAAGCTCGTGCCGCTCATACCGGATATTACCATCCGCGACCGTGCTGAAGTGGAAGCTGAAGAGCGGAGAATGCGCAACGGCGACATTGACGCAGATGGCGCTGACGACAGCGAAGACGAGGAACCTATCATGGCGTCTCGAGGTCGCAAAGCGCCCAGCAAAGGTGGGAAAGGGGGTAGCAATGCCAGGAAGGCTGTCCCTGCTGGCTCAGAGGGGACTCCGGGACCGGAGGCTAAGCCTGGAGTGCCAGCACTGAACAGCGCCGTGTCGAATCTGAAGAACGAATTCCAGCGTGCTGATTCCGAAATGGAAGGCAGCGTCAATGGATTCTCGACCCCTCCACCCCCTGGCTCTATGACACCATTTGGAGTCAATGGTGTCTCGCGAAGCGCCGCTCCGGGCAGTCAAGCTGACTTTTCAGAAGTCGATGGTGCTGGCGCCTCCGTCAACGGTTTCGCCTTGGAAGAAGACGCCGACCTTGACGATCTCGAATACAAGACCTGGAAGCAAGTGACCAAGAAGGACCGAGCCACAATCGCTGCTGAACGACACCGACTCTTCCGTGATGACATACTTCAGCCCGAGGAGCCTGCGCTTCTGCGTTCAAAGGCTGGCATGCGAAGGTGGCTGCGTCATCGTAAGGAAGCGGAGGCAGATGTTGCAAAAGGCGTTATATCTGCTCCTGATGGCAAAGATGGTGTTCGAACAGTAGCAGGTGAGTCTCTAGCCGAAGGCATCCAGGACGAAGAGGAGCGCCAGATCCCAGACTACTACGACCCGCTTTGTGTGATTCCAGACCTCAACGAGACCTTGCAATGGGTTGAGGACACTGAAGGACATGTTGTTCAGCAACGCGAGGAGTACATGCGCATCTTCCCCAGGAATCAATTCACGGCTCCAGACAGTGCTCTGACCGAAAGAATGGATAAGAACATGAACTCGCTACAAGAAACCCGGAAGATCTGCGCTAAAATCGGCATCGTCAAGCAAATGCAGCTTCAGTCGCAACTGTACCAGAATCAGTTCCAGAAGTATGAGCCGCAGCCTTTTCACGAAGCAGACATCGAGCCAATGGTAGTGTCAGAAGAGGGCCCGCCCATGGCACCTTACGTTTGCCGTGCAGCTCTGCAGCGCAGTGTTGGCAAGATCTTCTACCATGCTGGTTTTGAAGAGTTTCAGCCTTCTGCTCTCGACGCTGTCACCGACATAGCAGCTCGATTCTTCCAGAATCTGGTGCAATCCTTCAGCATCTATCACGAGACTCCGAAGATGAAAGCGGACACACCAATTGCTCTGGAAGATGGCAAGACGACGGAGTGGGTGCCGCGTTTCAGTCAAGAAGAGGCCGTTCTTCACTCATTGCATGTCAATGGTGTCGACCTTGAGTCTTTGGAAACATACGTCAAGGATGATGTTGAGAGACTCGGGACTAAGCTGGTCAGCATGCATGACCGAATGCGCGCTTACTATGCTGAGCTTCTTCGGCCTGCCCTTGATAATGTGGGTGCAGATGGAGCTGGTGCCTTCAACGATGGCAGCGAGCAGTTCGTTGGCGGTGACTTTGCCGAAGACATCGGTGAAGACTTCTTCGGTTTCAAGGAACTTGGACTCGACCGCGAGTTTGGCCTTACGTTCAGTGTACCACTGCACTTGCTGCAGAACAGGGTGCACAACGCTTACGCCAGACAAGACAACAGGTATGACTTCTGCGTGACTCCCAATCTTACTTTCCTAACGAATACAGTAATGTCACTACCACGGGCAATATTATGGAAGAGCCACCGAAGTTCGAGCCAGTCACTAGTCAGGTCGCTGAGGGTCAGATCGGCCTTGTCAGGGACTGGCTTCTCAATAAGCTGCATAACAATAGCGATGACAGTCTTATCGAGGACGATGATCTTCCACCCAAGCAGCGCTTTCCCAAACCTCGATTGCCACCAACCGGCAAGATCTCGAGTCCTCGTAAACGCCCATTGCGTGAACAGCAGCAGATGGCACGAAAAAAGCGCAAGCTTGACGAAGAGAGAGAAGAGAATGGTGAAGCGCCTGCACCTACCGGTATCCTCAAAGGTATTGGGAAACCAATTGGCAAACTCAAGCTGGAGCCTCGCCAGGACACACATAGCGTCCAAGAACCAGAGAAGGACGATGGCAGTGGCATGCCCAGTCCACCCGAGTCCTTCTAGAATCTTGATACGCTGATTATTGATGGTGGTTCGAGCCGTGCTCGTCTACAATGGTGTTATCCCTCTGGAGAGAGATCATGAACAGTCGCTACAGCCTTATTATCACTTCCAGCAAACGGCTTTGGGAAGCCCAGCAGGGACATTGATTGACTATAAAACTTTAATGCGCCAAACACCTATTACTATTACCTCTTCTACGCGCAGAAAAGCGCTACTATCGGCGTTCATGTTAACGCTGGGCTACTGTATCAACGATGGGATTTCGGCGTTTCGTATTGCGCGGTTGTTTGCCAGTTCGGGAACGTGCTTTAAGTTTTGGCGGTGGGATCGCTATTTGTATACCCCTCGGTCTCAAATATTTGATTTTGCGCATGACATGCGGTAGTTTGGATTTAGAGGGACAGGTGGAAGGGCTTTGTATATACTTATCCCGCTGAAACGATATGGCAGTGGGGTAATGATAGTGTCCACTGCAGAGCTCCAAGAATGCAACAACTATTTCAAAGCTGTTTATCGATCAATCCATAGATCCTTCTCAAAATTGACAACTGACAACTTCTGCCATGATGGACGGGCGTTCGCGGATGATGATCACTCGGACCCTAAACCCACACAAACATCACACGAAAGTTCTTGTACTACTGCCGAAAGATCTTGACCCATAGTCGAGGACAGAATTGGCACTGCACACGTCTATCTGACAAACTCACATTTCCCAATGCTTATTCTGATAAAAGTTCGGTGAGATGTAATGAGAACACATGAAACGCCTGTCACCGCTATGTACCACAAACCCATACTTCAAGTAGCAGGTGATGTGCCCGACCGAAAACTTATTTTCGATGTTTTGGTCTGGCAACTGCACCGAATCTCATGTCGATGACGAAGCCAACGTGATTGAGATCATCGCCGACGCCGATGCCGACTTCTCAAAGTTGCGGAGAAAACATCCTCGTTGTCATCAAATGAGGTTACAGAGATGCAAGAATATCTGTCTCGAGACACATTTGCGATACATGAAACTGTGGTCGAACGAGTACACAGGAATCGATAGGGTGCCGAGCTGAAATTGGGACGTTTTAGCGTCAATTGTCTTTTCCCTTCCCTGTCGCGAACCTCCCATTCCACTTCCACAAATGTGACGTACAACAATAAAATCGCGTCAAATCCCAACTAAGAATTGCCCTAGCATATCAGTAAGTGGTCGTTGCTGCTGCTATTGCAAGTTTCCATTGCTTGCACCAAAGCTAACGTGCCACGAGGCATGGATCTGCTCTGAAAGGGACTTGGTACCTTCGGATTTGACACTTCACTCCACCGCCATTACAGCAAACACATCAGCATCACGCGCATCACGCCGCGTCGTTGCGACTGAGTTTTCCATCGAACACTACCTTTCCTCACGCTACACTTTGTCCTTTCAGTTAATCACAGTCACATCTCTTCCTTCAATTGCTTCTGTTGAGTTCGTTGTTAGCCTCTCGCCGTTTGAGGCATAATTCTGCACCATGGCTCTCAACGGCAGCACAAGGCGCCCGTCCGATCTCTGGCATGGAAACAACCCATCTCACGACTCTTTCGATACATGGGTGAGCCGGAACGGTAAAGATGCTTTCAAAGACTTCAAAAATGCCCATCCCACAACCAAACACTCGTACGACACCTGGCGTCAGACAGATCAGGTCTTCGGCCCATACCTGTTCTATGTCACTTCAATGATCTGGAATGAGGACAGCGATTCAGTACGTCAACACCAACAGTTTGCAAGTATGACCATTTCATTAATGAATGCAGGACGATGGAAGCACAAAACGGCTTCGTATTTCGCGTGTCCCGGATGAGAATCCGAGAAAGACAGCAACCACCAACGGAAACGGAGCGCCGCGGACCGCAGATCCAGCAACACCGGCCCCTGCAGCAAACCCAGATGAAATCAATGCATCTGGAAAGAGGAAAAGGAAACCGCGAAAGAAGTACATGGTATGTGGGTGATATTGTAGGCGTGACTTTGCCACACTGACCTTTGCAGTCCGAAGAGCTCGTAGCTTCAGATGGCGAGCCAGCAGACAACGTCGAAGCAGCGGCTCCGATCGCTGAGGAAGAGACTCCTGTAGTGCGTGCTATCGCTGTCAACGGTAGACGCAAATCAACCACACGGAAGCCGAGGAAGAAGCCCATTGTAAGTGGTGTGCCTGAAACAGGTCACGACAATGCTCATCAGTCCAGTCCGATGAAACCATCTCGCTTGAAGATGAGAACGATGACCCCATGGAGGTCGATGCCCAGCTCGCATCGCCCCTCCCTGTTCGCCCCGGTAAGTTGTGCTTCTGTTGGGTTCATGGTTGCTCCTGCCCCATTTTGCGAGAGCTGCCCAGCATAGAGCCGGGCAAAACGATAATCTGTCTTCTGCTCTTAATCATCATTATACCAGATGCGCCGCGACTTTGACAATGGCGATGCTTTTGCTAACGTGTTGCAGCTCCTCGTATAGCCGCTGCGGTAAGACAAGCCGAGTCGCCCAAGAAGGCTACAGCAAAGCAAGCCTCAGTGAAGAAGTCAAGAAAGTCATTCCTCGTAAGATTGCCCTTCCATCTTTGGGATGCAGTAAACTTAGAAGATAAGTCCGAAGAGATGGTGCTCGACGAGGATACCGATAACGGAGAAGCTTCTATCGCCGAAGTCTCACGACCCGCGACAACCTCGACTACCAAGTCTAAACCTTCCATCAGCAAGGAAGACGAGACGCTCATGCACGCCCATGCAGCTGTAGATTCTGAGGATGAAGGTACGCCTGATCCGTCAGGTGCTAACACAAGGCGGGGTTTGCGCAATAGGAAGCCGGCACAACAGCGGCCGTACTACCACGATGCACAGGTATTCGAAGGGGTCGAGACTGAGGAGGAGGTTGACAGCGAGCTTGAAGCAGTGTCTCGTGAGGGTTCTCTAGAAGTGCCACCGACGAGCAAGCCGAAGCACTTCAAGGGTAAAGGTCGCGCTTGGAAGAAGGACGACTCTGATGAGGATGAAGAATTTGTCACGCCGAAAGAGAAGAAAGCTGCAAAGGCTGCGAGAGCCAAGGCTGATCGAAAAAAGGCCAAAGCAGAAATAAAGCTAAGAGCTCCCGATGACATCACTTTGGCACTTTGGGATGTCCTCCTCCGAGACGCGACCCATCTATGGGACCCAAATCACCCGGACTATGTTGGTAACTGGGGCGAAAAGAAACAAGAACAACAAACCAATGGCTCAGCTACAGACACAAACCAGCATGCGCCACGAGAGACAACCAAAGAGACGCCAAAACAGAAGAAGACGGGTCGTTCCAAGAAGAGGCTTTCGGAGGATATTGCCCGGGACGACTCTGACGATGAGAATCTTCAAGCCACGCCGTCACAGCCAACCAGGCGCGGTCGTGGCCGTCCACGCAAGAGTGCGCTCTCTTCTGAGATCGTCCGCGATGACTCCGACGACGAAGCTCCAGCCGCTTCTAAGCAACCATCTCCGCTGGCACAGGAGACAGCATCACCGGAGGAGCGTGTTGACCTCACCACGCCACCGAAGACTAAATCCACGTCTCGTCCCTCAACAGCAAAGAGTACGGCCGAAGCTACAACGCCCAAAAAGCGCGGCCGTCCACGAAAATCCTCAGCCGCCACAACACCCGCAAAATCAACAACCAAATCCGCTAAAGATGCAGAGGACGACAAGAACCAGCGTCGTGGCTCCACTGCAACTGACACCGCAGAGCCAAAGACTACACAGCCACAGACCAGCTCGTCTGCCGCACTGGACGACTACCCCATGCCAAATATCAACCGCGGCGCTGCACTCATCGAGTCTCTGTATCCACGCGACCAGCCCGAGTCCAGTAGCGCAAGCTCCGACACAACGCCCGCTCCGGGGTCCGCTCATCGGGCGCCGCCTGCGCCATCAATGTTGCCGGCATCCATGCCTGTGGAGAGCAAGCTTGACGAAGAACTGATCGTTGCGACATCAAACGAGACGCCGCAGGGCGAGATGGGGAAGACTTCAGAGACTGCGTCCGCGCCAGCAGAAGCTAAGCCCGAAACCTCGGCCGAGACCCAGACCATGGAGGATGAGGACGAGGGGAATATGAGCGCCGAAATGGAGTTGAGTTCGGATAGTGAATTGTAGAGGTATGTTCTCTTGTGCATTGATGGCGGGGTGGTCATTGACTTGTGCAGTGTCTTACGCGGATCAAGACCAAGCTCGGTGGATGGTTGACGGGGGACGGTAATGGAAGAAGGAGAGGACTGGGCGCTCTGACGACATTGCTTGCATTAGACTGGGAGTTGAGGATTGCCGAGAAGAACGATGCTATGCCAGAAATAGGTAGTTATGTGCGAAATAGCATCACACATATCACATAGCAAAAGAATGTGCGTATCTAAAAACCTATGACATTCGACTAAACGATTCGGCAATCTATGGATATCAAACTTCAACAAGGACCGGCCAATGGTACACTACAATCTGATCTGGGGTATCTACAAAACCCACTATTACCGTCCATCCTGCATTGCGTTTACCGGTTAGAGCCAGACGCGCGCCCAATGGTGAACACAACTACAATCACAACTGCGAGAACTCCAATTGCACCAGGCAGGAGCAAGTCATTGGACACACCTGGGATGACCTCTGGCGCCTGCTGCGGCGCAGCCTGGCCCCTCTTGCTTCTGGGCACATCCTCCTCGTCGTCATCAAAGAATTGCTTGCGCTCCCTGAGCACACTCTCAGGAGGCGATGCGGGCTTAGCGAGAGCAGGTTGGGGGTTGACTTCAGCAGGCATAGGGGGCTTCTCCGGATCGTGGACAAAGAGGTCGACTTTCTCGCGGTGCGCGAGGCGGGACAGGCTGATAGCCTCGACCAGGTCGTCATACGTGGTGATGCTAACTGTATCGCCCTCATTGTCGAGGTAGCTCAGTGCAAAGCCAGCCTTTGAGATGGCGCCGTCTTCAAAGGTGGGCGTGCCGCCGATCGAGTCGACCTCTGATCCCAGCTTGCCGGCGACATGTGCTACAAATGATTCGATGCCGGCGGAGGCTGTAACCTGCAAGCGGTGCACACGTCCGCTAGGAGCCTTGAACTTGAACGGGAATGGTATGTCTTCTATCGCGGTAGGGTGTGCGCTGGCGACTGCCGACGGAGCTGGAGACTCGCCGTGGTGCGAGGCAGACTCGTTGGGTAGGACGCTATCGCCGCGGTCCATCAGGTGTGGGCGGTCGTTGTGGGACATCATCGATCGTGAGTCTAGGGGTGTGCCGGGCATGCGGCTCGAACCATCGCCGGACATCATCGATTCTGAG
Organism: Didymella pinodella; assembly: GCA_039634465.1. Lineage (NCBI taxonomy): Eukaryota > Fungi > Ascomycota > Dothideomycetes > Pleosporales > Didymellaceae > Didymella > Didymella pinodella. Next base: position 2,085,605 of record CP113347.1, on the reverse strand, counting down.
TCGTTGTCGAGAGACAACCAGAACTTGTTCCAAGCTGGGCCTTCGCTGTCTCCTGTGTTGATATTGTTGATCTAGGTAGATTAGTATGTATCTCAGCTCCAGATCCTATGGTTCTTACCTGATCAAGTGTGGCATAAGTGAGCTTCAGCACGTCGACCATGCCAACGATCTCGCCTGCGTCGCTCATGACGGGCAAGTTGAGGTAGTGCCCATCATGCATCTTACGGAGAGCAGCCTGGATGCTCATATCCATAGGCGCAAAGTCGGGGTGGGGTGTCATCACCCTAACGACACTGCAGGTCACCGGGTCGAGGCCAGCTGCGATGACACGAAGGACCACATCTTTGCTGGTGAAGATACCGGTGATTGAGCCCTGATCTTGGACCAAGATGGCGGTTGTGTGGTTCTCCTTCATGAGCTCTGCGGCCTCCTTGACCGATGTCCTTACAGAGACAGTTGTGGGTGGTAGTCCACTCAGGACTGACTCAAGTGTTGGGCCAGACATCTTCTGGCGAATTGCCTCAACGTACTGGATAATCTGCTGGGGCTGACTGGAGCCCATCTCGGCCTGTACACCCTCCAGAGCATCATAGAGCTTGCGGGAAGAGCTGTATGCGCGCTCGAGCTTCTCCATGGCATCGTAGAAACACTTTGTAATATCGAGGATTCCAGCAATGTTGTGGTCCTCGTCCATAACTGGCAAGTGACGGAAGCCCTTGCGAACCATTAGATCGAGCGCATCTGTTGCGCTAGTATCTGTCTTTGCGCAAAGAGGGTTTTTGGTCATGATCTCAGCGATCGTGACATTCTGGGCCTTCTTGCCGCCGCCCACGACCCGGAAAGCCAGATCCTTAGCTGTGAAGATACCGGCGACATGGTCGTCTTCGTCTGTAACAAGCACACAGTCTTCCCTCTTCGCTGCCATCAGCTGCGCGGCTTCTGCAACAGTCGTCGAAGCCGAGATCTGGAGGGCTGGGCTAGGCTTCAGGGCAAGGACGGTGCCCGGAGGCGCTTTGCGTGTTGGACGCACTCGGCCGCTGGGGTTCTTCTTCTTGTTCAGATCCGTCTCGATCTTGCGGCGAATGGCCTACACATTGAGCGGTGAGCAGCTGCTCGTTGCGCAGACGTTGAAAGTAATTACCTCATCCCTCTTGGACTGCTTTGCGCGGCTGGCGCTGAGTGCGGAGCCGCCGACCTCGCTGCCAGCAACATGTGAAGCGTGCGTCTCGAGGGCTGGACGGGGGATGCCAGATGGGCTGTCGATGAACTGGGCTCGTGCAGGCTGATTGCGGTTCTTAGGGGTACCGCGCATAGTACCGGTGTGCGACATGGCGGCGGTGGGCTCTGCTGCTTCGCTAGCAGGATAGATGGATGCTGTGCGTGGATGGGCCAATTCAGCGGAGTGTTATGCTGGCAGTGTGCTGCGGAGAGGGTGGAAGGATAAACAACGCGTTGCCGAGCGCTAGCAGTCACAAGCTCGAGCAAAGGGTCTGAGGGTCTGAGAGGCTGCAACAGGTGAACTGTGCCCGCCGATAGGGGATACGGTGCGTATATGAGGCTTCATTTGGCCATGAGCCGGATGACAACATCTCGGATGGAGAAAGTATTCATCGTCTCCAATGTCTCCCGCTTGCTGTGCTTGTGTTTCGAAACTGTACACACCAAGACGCTGCACATGAAGTGTTTGGGCACACATCACTGACAATTAGCGTGCAAGTGGCCCTTGGGCAGGACGCTCTTTCTCAAGTTGTCAAAGTAGCACCAAAGAAACGCAACGAGACTTTCACTTGGACTGCTGCAGGATGCTCGTTGGCGATTCAATCCACTGGCCAGGGGACAAAGCATCAACTGTTGGTCAAAGCCAGCCGAAGCCAGCAGCCAATCAGCCAGTGGGCGCAGCTGTGCTGTCAACACGGATCCCTGTCTCTCATTTTTGTGTTTTGGCGGGGGCAGCGGCCGCGCCTTTGCTCTCCCAAGAAATTTCCACGGCAACCGTACAATACTCGCAGCCTGGGAGTGCTTCAGTACCGGCTCTCTTCCACGCACACTTCAACGAGCTCTCCACACGCGCAGAGGCACTGCTTGCAAGAGGAAGGCGCTGACGACCACGCGCGCACCCACCCCACCATCGCTGCCGGAGTCCCTTGCCTTCTGCTGCACCCAACACTCATTGCTACCACCACGGGCGCTGCCCACGATACCCACGAAATCCACACACCATGTCGGTCCTCCCGGCCGAAGTACACACCGCCCTTGCGAACCTGTTGCGAGGCCTCCAGTCGCCCGACAATGTGCAGCGCACCACCGCCGAGCAGCAGTTGAACGAGGAATGGGTTGCCCAAAGACCAGAGGTCCTCCTTATGGGCCTATCAGAGCAGATCGAGCTGGCACAAGAGACAGCTGTATGTCACCCAAAGACACAGCAGACTCAGCTCGAATACTGACCAGCTTGTAGACCCGTACATTCGCCGCTGTCATCTTCAGGCGCCAATCCTCCAAGCCTCGCAAGACCCAGTCAGGACAGACCGCAGACCTGTTCTTGACCCTTCAGGCACCTGAGCGTGAAGCTATCCGTGCAAAGCTGCTGCAATGCCTTGCCAACGAGGCCGACAACTCGGTTAGATCCAAGGTCGGTGATGCAGTCGCTGAGCTCGCAAGACAGCACACAGACGAAGGTAGAGCTTGGCTTGTCACACTACATGAAAGATACACTAATAGTATGTGTAGGCGTTGCATGGCCAGAGCTGTTGGGCGCGCTATTCCAGGCTAGCCAGTCCTCAGTCCCCGCCCAGCGTGAGAACGCCTTCAGGATATTCTCCACCACCCCTCAGATCATTGAGAAGCAGCACGAGGATGTCGTTATGAGCGCTTTCAAGGGCGGCTTCGCGGATAGCGAGACCTCCGTACGGATCTCCGCAGTTGAAGCGTTTGCTTCCTTTTTCCGCTCGATTACGAAGAAGGCCCAGTCCAAGTACTTTGGTCTCGTGCCTGAAATTCTGAACATCCTCCCACCGATCAAGGACTCCAGAGATGCAGAGCTCCTTACGAAGGCTCTCATCTCCCTCATTGATCTCGCCGAGGTTGCGCCCAAGATGTTCAAGCCGCTGTTCAACAGCCTCGTACACTTCAGCATCTCCGTTATCCAGGACAAGGAGCTCGGCGAGACCGCTCGTCAGAACGCTCTCGAGCTGATGGCCACCTTCGCAGATAACGCCCCGCAGATGTGCAAGAAAGACCCAAACTTCACCAACGACATGGTCACACAATGTCTTTCTCTTATGACTGACGTAGGCGCCGACGATGACGACGCTGAAGAGTGGAACGTCTCTGAAGATCTTGATGAGGAAAGCGACTCGAACCACGTTGCTGGAGAGCAGTGCATGGATCGTCTCGCCAACAAGCTCGGAGGGCAGGCTATTCTGCCTCCTACCTTCAACTGGTTGCCTCGTATGATGACTTCCTCGGCATGGAGAGATAGGCATGCGGCTTTGATGGCCATTTCCGCCATTTCAGAGGGCTGCCGTGACCTGATGATTGGAGAGCTCGACAAAGTTCTGGATCTTGTCATTCCTGCACTACGAGATCCTCATCCTCGTGTCCGCTGGGCTGGCTGTAATGCCGTCGGTCAAATGAGCACTGACTTTGCAGGCACCATGCAGGGACAGTACCACCAGATCGTTCTGCCCAACATTATCCCGGTCCTCGAGTCTTCCGAGCCCCGTGTGCAGGCGCACGCCGCTGCTGCCCTTGTCAACTTCTGCGAAGAGGCTGAGAAGGACATCCTTGCGCCATACCTGGACCAGCTTCTTAGCCACCTGCTTATGCTTCTGCAGAGCCCTAAGCGCTTTGTTCAGGAGCAAGCACTTTCGACTATTGCGACCGTCGCCGATTCCGCTGAGACTGCCTTCGGAACCTACTACAACACTCTCATGCCTCTTCTCTTCAACGTCTTGCAAGAAGAGCAGTCAAAGGAGTATCGTCTCCTGCGTGCCAAGGCTATGGAGTGCGCGACCCTCATCGCACTCGCCGTCGGAAAGGAGAGGATGGGACAGGATGCCCTCAACCTGGTGCAGCTTCTTGGTCGCATCCAGAACAGCGTCACCGAGTCCGATGATCCTCAGGCATCCTACCTGTTGCACTGCTGGGGCCGTATGTGCCGGGTCATGGGCCGCGAGTTCGTGCCCTTCCTGGCCGGTGTCATCCCTCCTCTGACTGAGCTTGCCGGTGCTAAGGCGGATATCCAACTGCTCGATGACGAGGACCAAGTCGCTCAGATCCAAGATGAGGAGGGCTGGGAGCTTGTTCCTTTGAAGGGCAAGGTCATCGGCATCAAGACCAGCATTCTTGATGACAAACACATGGCAATTGAACTTATCGTCATCTACGCCCAGGTGTTGGAGGACGCTTTCGAGCCATACGTCAACGATATCATGGACAAGATCGCCCTGCCTGGTCTTGCATTCTTCTTCCACGACCCTGTTCGTGTCGCATCGGCGAAGTGTGTTCCTGCTCTCCTCAACGCCTACAAGAAGGCGCACGGCCCAGAATCGACACAGCTTGGTCAGCTCTGGGAGCGCACGGTTGAGCGTGTCCTTGAGGTCCTTAGCACCGAGCCCGCAATCGACACCCTTGCAGAAATGTACCAGTGCTTCTACGAGTGCTTGGAGTGCATCGGCAAGAACTGTCTGACACAGACCCACATGGGTGCTTTCATCGAGAGCGCCCGCACCGTCTTGGTCGACTATCAGGAGCGTGTGAAGGACCGTCTCGAAGAGCAGGCCGAAAATGAGGATGGCGAGGAAGCATCTGAGGAGATGCTGTTCGCTATTGAGGATGACCAGAACCTCCTGTCCGACATGAACAAGGTGTGTACCAACAATATTGTTGTTTTCGGTTCTATTTGACTCACATATGCAGGCTTTCCACACCATCTTCAAGAACATGGGGACGCAGTTCCTGCCCCACTGGGAGAAGCTGATGGAGTTCTACTCCAGCGCTATTGTCAACCAAGACCCTACACAACGCCAGTGGGCTATTTGCATCTTCGATGATGTCCTCGAGTTCGCTGGACCTGAGTCATGGAAGTACAACCAGCAGATCATTCAGCCTCTCATTGCTGGTATGCAAGATGAGGTCCCCGCCAACCGACAGGCAGCCGTTTACGGTGTTGGTGTTGCTGCTCACAAGGGTGGCGAGGCTTGGTCGGACTTCGCCGCTGCCTCTCTCCCTACACTGTTCCAGGTCTGCCAACGACCCAACGCCCGCGACGACGAAGATGTCTTCGCTACAGAAAACGCATCTGCCGCCATCGCCAAGATCCTTCTCCACAACACCGCCAAGGTCCAGAACTGGCAAGACGTCGCCACCGCTTGGGTCGATACTCTTCCTATTGTCAACGATGAGGAGGCAGCACCTTTCGCGTACAGCTTCCTTGCCAAGCTGATCGAGCAGCAGAACCAGGCCGTCTTCTCACAGCCCGCTAAAGTCTTCACATTCACCGTCCAGGCGCTCGAGGCCGAGACACTGCAGGGTACTACTGCTACGCATGTCGTCAACGCGGTTAAGAGTCTCATTCAGGCCACCAGTACAAACCTTGGACAGGTCGCTGGCAGCCTTTCGGCAGAGCAGCAACGCACAGCCCAGGCCTATTTCAGCTAGGAGTTGCTTGGGTACAAGGTCAAACAACCCAGATGGCATCATTTGTATACCAATCGAAGGCTCGATACTCATTAATTTACGGTACTTATACCTGCGCATGTCGCGCTTATAGTACTAAGCGGCAGAGGAGGAAGCAAAGGCATAGGGCGGCGTTTGCGTTCATGTTACGAGTGATGGCGAAGACGGGGGTTGTACTTGGTTAGACTATTTTATCACAGATTCCCCGTTCCCCAGGACTGCAGTCCGACATATGTAGAAAAGTGCATGAAACTTCACGATACATAGAATGATGTCCGAGTAGCACCCTGTAATTGTGATACTGATGGTGGAGAGATGAGCTCAAGCTAGCTTTCCCCGACTTCAAAAATGCCAACTTCATTGTCAGCTCGCCACAACTAGGTTTCCGACTGATCGCAAGCGCCCTTTGCGCATCAGTCTCGCCGATTAACTTTCCCAAAGACGAAAGCGAAGCATTGCTACCTTCTTTGGCGACCTCCGTGCGGTTCTCCCGAGCCGTGCAACACCGATTGTTGTATTAGCCAATCCTCCAGCTTCTTCTTGGCCTCCTCGTCAACCATGACAAATTTGACCGGACCGCGTTCGCTGAATCCCTCTTGAACAACAGGTGGTTCCTCCAACTTAGCGACTTCTTGCACCTTTTCGGGCGAGTTCAAAAGTCCGCTGAGTCGAAAGAGTAGCACGAATCCTCCGTCGGGGTGTGGTATGGACGCACTTTGGCTGGCAAAGACAGACTTGAGCTGTAGGCTATGCTCATAGGACTCGCGGTCATAGCCTGCGGCTTCTACCTCAGCTTTGACGAGATCCCAGTGGTTGTCTGAGATGCGTTCGCGCGTCATTGCCTGAGTCATGATCAGTGTCATACACGTGGATTGAGACGTATGATTACCTCTGTCTTGTATTCACCATCGCTGCGCTGTGCACTGATCAGCTGAACTGCTTCCTGGCTAGAATATCCAAAGAGCTTCTGCCATCTTCCAATCGTGTCGTTGGCTGGGTATTCGTTGGCAAGTTGTACGTCTGCAGCTTCGGCCGCGCGAGCAAGTCGCTTGAGTTCCGCCCAGCCTTCGTCATGCTCCATGATATCGATATGTATAGCTGTTGCGTACCAATGAAATATTCTTGGTTTTTGAGCGGAGGTGTTTATATCGCGTTGCGTGTGGGAGTCATATTGTCGGTAGGACCCAGCACACAAAGCTTGTGCTGGAGGATAGTACGTCTGCGGTGGTAGCCAATAAGAGTCAGAATGAGTACATGGCCGATGTTGTCTTTCGAAGAGTAGCTCAGGCGGATATGACGTAGTGTGGTAAGTGCGGTCCAGTCATATCCCGTGTGAGTATGCACATTTGCGTGCTGTTGTGTCATATCAACTTTGGAAGTGCTGTATCGCCGCCATACACCTGCTTCGTTCGGATCTTCACTCTTGTTTCAATCCCGTGCAGTTCTGCAGGTTCATATACATGAGGTACTGAGTTGTCAAGGTGTCGAATCGAAATGGGTATCTTAATTGCTTTTCAACGTGACAAGACTCCTCTATGCTACGGCTTGTGCCTGCTGTTGCTGTTGTGCGGCATTTTGTATCTGGATGATCTGCGTGGCTCGTCAACACCACGCCTGATTTGTCGTAGTCCATGTGCCGTACCTCAACCTTGAGCTTCTCGCTCTTGTCCTGGATGCCCTTGATCTGCGCCTCAAATCGCCTGATCTCCTTCTCGATGAACTCCAGGCGGCCATTGACGGACATGAGTGCCTCTGTCTTGTCTTGCTTCAGCAGTACGGGGCCGATCTGCTTGTAGATGTTTGCTTCATCGTCGAGAAGGTCGAACTCCTGCGCCACGGTCTTAGTCTCAAGTGCAGAGGACTTGAATATCGGCTCGCACCTTTTTGACGGTGGTGTTCTCCTGCTGCTGTGATTCGAGCTTCTGACGTGCTTCTACGGCGGTTCCGAGCTCTGCGTAGCAATCAGTGGATGGTCCCTGCAGACTTTTGCTTGCCCGTACCTGCCTGCAGGCTCTGGTAGCTTTCGGACAGGTCCTGGAGCTTCTTCTGGGCCTCTGACATGATTTGCGGTTGCTGAGTAACAGCTTGTCAAAAGTTTCCAGATGTTTCACGCGGAGCACGCGAAGGTGGGATGTGAGGCCAACTGCACTGGGTCTAGTGGATCGCGGGGCTAGACTCGCGCCTTGGCCATGCAGGCCGCGGTGAATACATCCACGCTCCCACTTCGCTGCTACTCTGCGATAAAGCTTGCCGCGCCGCCTATTTGGTCATTTACTGCTAGAAAGAGAAGCCAAGACGTTGTTACGGGTTTGCGTGGGAATCGAACTACGCAGCGACGACCTCCAGGGTGCCCCACCGCGCGCACCGAACGCCGTCATAGCACCAGGTCGCACTCGCCCGCCTACCAACGCGCATACGCATTTGAGCTTCCCCTCTCAGACTTCAGACGGTCACCACGCTCCTTCAAGATGAGCCAGGCGGATTTCTTGGGCCGTGCTATTGAGCAGGTTAAGAAGGCCATCGAGACCGACACGGCAGGCGACTATGAGGCGGCGTACCAGCAATACTACAGTGCGCTGGAGCTATTTATGCTCGCACTGAAATGGGAGAAGAACCAGAAGTCAAAGGAAATGATCCGGGGCAAGGTCGCCGAATACATGGAACGCGCCGAGAAGCTCAAGCAGCACCTGAATCAGAACGACCCTGCGAATCGCAAGAAGCCGTCTGCCATGGGCGCCAATGGAAAGTCGGCTGGCGGTAGCGGGAAGGCTGGCAAGTAAGTTGAGATGAGCAACAGCCATGGAAGCGGACATCCAAGCTGACGAGGTGCACCAGGGACGACGAAGATGGCGAGCAAGACGCCGACTCGAAGAAGCTCCGCGGTGCGCTCTCCGGCGCCATCCTCACAGAGAAGCCCAACATCCGTTGGGAAGACGTCGCAGGTCTGGAGGGAGCCAAAGAGGCACTGAAGGAGGCGGTTATCTTACCCATTAAGTTCCCACATCTGTTCACTGGCAAGCGGCAACCTTGGAAGGGCATTCTGCTGTACGGGCCGCCCGGTACCGGTAAGAGTTATCTCGCAAAGGCTGTCGCCACAGAAGCGAATAGCACCTTCTTCAGTGTCTCGAGTTCCGACCTGGTGAGCAAATGGATGGGAGAATCAGAACGGTAAGCCACCTTGTATCTGAACCATGAAGTCCGCTAATCGTCTGTAGACTCGTCAAGCAGCTCTTCGGCATGGCCCGCGAGAACAAGCCCTCCATCATCTTCATCGACGAGATCGATGCACTTTGCGGTCCCCGCGGCGAAGGCGAGTCCGAAGCCTCACGACGTATCAAGACCGAGCTGCTCGTACAAATGGATGGTGTAGGCAAGGACTCCAAGGGTGTACTGATTCTTGGTGCAACAAACATCCCTTGGCAACTAGACTCAGCCATCCGCCGCCGCTTCCAAAGACGAGTACACATTAGCCTTCCCGACACGCCGGCGCGCATGAAGATGTTCGAGCTGGCAGTCGGTAGTACACCGTGCGAGCTCAGTCAGACTGATTACCGGCAACTTGCCGACCTCTCTGAAGGGTATTCCGGTTCAGATATCAGTATTGCGGTACAAGACGCGCTCATGCAGCCCGTGAGACTGATCCAGACTGCGACACACTACAAGCCTGTGCAGGTTGATGGCGCACAAAAATGGACCCCGTGCTCACCCGGCGACTCTCAAGCAGTTGAGAAGTCCTGGACGGAACTCGACGGCGATGAGCTCCTTGAGCCACCACTCAAGGTCCGCGACTTCGTGAAGGCGATCAAGAATAGTAGACCAACGGTCAGTGGGGATGATCTGTCAAAGAACGCCGATTGGACCAAAGAGTTCGGAAGTGAAGGAGCGTAGACATGTCTTTGGTCTGGGTTGAGAGCAGTGGTAGATTTGGAATTCAAGTTACTGATTTGGGGCATGCGCAGCGTGTCTGTTCTATACCGGAAGGGCGGATTGGCGTTGAGAGTAGCCTTCTGAGGCTGGTGCATATACGAATGAACATCATCATGAACATAGTGCATATATTGTTCGTGCGTATACTTAAGGAAAGGATTAACTGTGTGAAATAGATGCATAGATGAGTACCGCCTTATCTCCTCTCTATCTGAATTTGTTCTAGGTTAGCATTCAACTTTTCTTGATGTAACGGTCAAGCCCGCATCACACCTTAAGTGAATGATATACAGTAAGGCGAAATTCAACTGGCAACGAAGACGACGTATATAGCAGAATAGGTAACAGCCGGTTGGAAGGATGAGGAGTAGTCACATTAATCCGTATTCATTCATAGCCCTCGGGCGTGGTATTATAGGAAGACAGGCCAACGGTAGAGACTGTGCCAGGGTATCATATCGCCATTATCTCGCTCTTAGGGCCAAGCATCTGATGCTCAACACTCAGTGCTTTCCTAGGCCGAGAGCACCCTTAACCTTGTCACCAACCGACTCGTGGGTAGATCCGTGGACATTGTTGTCCTTAGTGCGGCCCACCTTGTCACCGAGGGACTGGGCGGTGGTCTTGTTGGAGTCTGATGACATTAGTTGAAGTACGTCAAAGGTATAAAAAGAGAGAGAGACATACCAGGCTGGGCCTCGCGGGCAGTCTTGTCGGCGGCACCGGTGATAGACTCCTTGGTCTTGTCGAGGGTGGACTTAGAGGAGTCGGGGGTGAGCTTCTCCGAAGCCTTGGTGTGGAAATCCTTGCGGGCTGCCTCAGACATATTGATGGTTGTTGGTTGGTTGGATTTGGTGGTGGTGAGTGTAGGTAATAGTGTTGACGTGGGTTGCTGATGAGTGCTCTGCGTACGACGAAGGTGCTGTTTATATAGGCTCTCTGCGGAGGCTGGAGATGCTCAGCTATGTCATGCCATTGCCACGCTTTCCAGTTTCCTATGTCATGATGAACGTTGGCAGTTGCAAAGCAAGCACATGTTCGAAGATCATCCATTCACGCCATCACGATCTGATTGTGGCAGGCACTGCCCACGACGTCATACGGTCTGCTGACAGGCATTGCACAAGTAAGCGAAGATCACAGTGTCGGGATTCGTTTGCCTGTTTGTGATTGCGATTCAGTTTGACAGGGGTTGTCGAAACCAGTGAGTGATTTCTGAAGCATGAGCGATACGCTCACGACCTGTTTGCTGCTGAGCATTCTCGTGAGGTCATGGCACCGCATTGGCACCCGGCTCGGGGCAAGACTTCACAACGACGATCTGGTCAGGGCATTCTCCTGGAAAGTTTTGGATGTTGTTCAAGTTATGGATTGAAGCGTTCAAGCTAGGAGGCTCATGCGCGATCGAGAGCGGGCCGTTGCATTTGGCAGGCGCGCCCCACATGGCAGTGACGTCACATGCTGTCGAAGAATTCTAGAAGACAAACCTTGAATCTAAATAATTCAGTAACGTATATGTACAGCGAGCGGGACAGTCAGCGAGCGGGACACCTAGATTTACTAGGGAAAATCAACAATCTAAAGCTTAATAACTCTAGCTTTATTAGATAGAATTTTCTAAAATTTTAGTACATATATCCTATATATATAAGGTTTAATATGTTAAAAGAAATAAGCTCTAGCTATACTACTTCTTGAGATATAAAAAAGTGGGTCTAAATAATCCCTGCAATTTACTTATTCTCTAATAACTTTTCTTCTATTCTAGCTAGACCTTTTTTATTTTAGAAATAGCTTTTTTAGGTACTTGCAGCACTATTTTAGAAGTTTTAGAATTTATTATAGAGTATAGCAAGAGTTATTAAGCTGCAAAAAACATTATTTAACTAGTAAATCTCGGTGTCCCGCTCGCTGACCGTCCCGCTCGCTGTACATGTACGTTAGCTGAAGTCTTCATCCATCAATTGTTTGCTGTGGACACGCCTCCAAGTTTGTTCTGCTGGGCAATCAAGTGCACTCAGCAACTGGATGCACTCATGTTCGCAATCGTTCTGCTCCATTGTTTAACGACTGTCTCTTGCTCCACATTCAAGCAGTGGACATATTCATACATACAAAAAGTAGGCGTAGAGTTGCTCGTCGAGTAGAGTCCGGAACGAACTGGATCAACTCGCTGTATGCGAAGTTGACCAATACTTGCGCTGTCTTCTCATGCACATAGGGTGCAGTCTCCACTTCTTTCGTGAAGTCAAAAATCAGGGATCAATGGTTCTACTGAAACGAAGAATGATTTTATACTTTTTGGGGACAACATAGCTATTGTCAAGCCTAAGCTAGTCAGAGTACTGACTACTCTGATCCCACATCCAAATCCTACAGATCAATCAATGAACGGCCGTAGACCCAATGGCAAGACCGGAGGGCTTGTCGTCAAACGATACTTCTTCGGAGATGGAATCCGGCTCTCTGGCAACCCTGGGCGCATCCAAATGGTCTCGAGGGCCGCCCAATTGAGCTTAGGATCAATGAGATGCTAACCCGTGAATCCAAGGCCAGAAAGCTCCTTGCGAATGGACTCCTCTGTGGCGATCTTCTTGATCTGAGTGTCTTCCAGCTTCTCGCCGCCAGCTTGCCTCATCTTGAGCTCGTCAATGGCACGGACCTTCTTGAGCAGACCGCGAATCTTCTTATCCTGAGGACCTCCACCCTCACCCGGGCTAGTAACAGTGAGGTCGGGTGCAGGTGCATTCGAGGTCTGCACGGGAGGTGGCAGGTTACGAACATCCTGACTGCGCGGCGGCTGTTGCTGCTGGCTACCGTTCTGACGGGGTTGACCCTGACCCTGCGCACGGCGATCCGGACTGTTTCCGTAAGGACGCTGCTGGCTGGGGCTCCTGCCGTTTCCGTTCTTGCTGTGACTGCGCTGACGGCCATCGCGATGCTCAGGGCTGCGACCTGCAGGACCCGTGGGCGCATCGGCACTGAGACCTGCGGCCTTGTCCGCAGCCTCACGAGCCTTCTTTGCTTCACGCTTCTTCTTGTTCTTCTGAGCTGCTTTCGACAGTTCCTGGTCCTCGCCGGTGCCGGAGAGACTAACACCGCCACCGGGAGCGGCACCAGGGGGCAATTGCTGAACTGGCTCAGCGCCAGGCACTTGACGACGACCACCTCGGCCGAACCCGTTCTGGAACCCCACGTTGGTGGAAGACACGCCAGTGTTGGTAAACGCAGCACCACCCTCATCCTCGCGCTTGAACATCAGGGGAGTGGCGGTCCCGCGGGCACCGGGAGGACGGTAAGCGCCGACCGGCTTGGAGGGAGTCTTCTGCGTTGCCGCGAAGGAAGCCGCAGATGGGTGGGGTGTAGGTGCAGTCAGCACGTTGTCCAACGGGTGCTGCTGGGGCGACTGCGGGCGCCAGGTGACGTGGTACAGCTCGTTGATATCCTGGTTGTACATCAAAGGCCCAGTAATATGGTAAATGCGGACACCGTTGTCCACACGAAGACGGGGGCTTGTAGTCGCAGTAAGAATATGCCTGCCATCAGGGCTCCACTCGCAGTAAGTGCAGTTGGCAGCCTTGATGGTGCAGACCTTGTGGTAGTTCCTCTCCAGGTCGTATATGTCAACATCTCCCGCCAGATTACCAAATCCTGCGACCAGTACGAAACGACCGTGAGGCGAGAAGTTGATAGTGTTCCTGGGACCGAGGTCGAAGCTGTGCTGAGCAACAGCGCGAGCATTGAAGATGGTCGTCTTTGCAGGCATGTAGCCGTACACGACACCAAACTCTTTCGAATTGGGTGACCAAGAGACGTCGTGAATAGGTCCTTCCTTGTCAAGCTGAATCCGCGAATCAAAAGAGCCGTTGGCACTCAGGATGTACATGTTCGTCTCGCCATAATAGCTCTTGTTAGTCTTATCGACATCAGTCTGGGCCAGAACGATAACGCTGGTGCCAAGATCATTCCACTTCAGCTGAACCTTGTCGCTCTTAAAGAAGGTCTTTTGCGAGACGGGCGAATTGAACTGAGGGACCTGGTAGACTTTGACGGAAGCGGGCATTCCCTAGAATTTGTCAGGTTCTGTTGTCTCACCAGATGAACATTGCGGCTTACCTTACGCTCCGGGACAAAAACTGCAACTGAATGGTTCTTGCCGGGAGACAGAGCGAAGTCGGTCACGCCTTCAACATGAAGCTTGTTCCATGGATTGCGCAGATCGTCAGACTGGAAGAATTGAACCTCATTGGTGACACAGCGGGCGCAGAACTTCTCGTCAGGAGAGTACTGCAGGTTCCAGCCGGTCTGAGACTTCTGCACGTATTCGCCGACAACTGCGCGCTCGGCGCCTTCAGCCTCATCAGGCAGGGTCTTCCAGACCTTCAAGTTCTTCTTCGAATTACCATCCTCGTCCTTTGAAGGCAGCTGCCATGTTATGATGTATGTACCCAGTGGGGAGAAACCGAGCTGGAAGACGTTCGCAGCGGGAACGGTCGAGACGAGGTTGCCATTGGAGGCATCGATAACCGAAACCCTTCGGTACTGTCAGTCGACCGCGGTGTAGAGTGTTGTTTGGTAGGCTTACTGTTCAGGCGACGCCCAAGCGAGGTACCTGCTGTCAGGCGAGTAACATTTACAACGAAGGTTGCCCTCGGGCCTGATGACCAAGTCAGTACATTGGCCTACCAGCCCGTACCTAGCCTACTCACGGTGTGAACCCAGGAAGAGCCTCATATGTGGGCGCCGCATTGAGAACCCCAATGCCCTTGGAGGTGCGATCTGTCAGTTCCATTAGCGCGATGCAGCCCCATCACCTGTATGCAACGTACAAGCCAACTGTGTGGGAGCCGCCATGACTAGTGAAAGTCACAGTAGTTGATACAGAGATGGTGGTGGGCAAGGTGCTGGTGGTCGCGAGTCTGGCTGTGCAGCTAGGGCGTTGCGTTGGCGGTGAGAAAGGCTAAGTAAGACTGAGACACGTTCGCGGTGCGCGAGTGACGTATTTCGGAGGCTTGCTGATGTGCTTCTTTTTGCTTCGGGGAGCCAAGGACAGACTGGGGAGGACGACCACGCAACGGCAAAGGGGCGCGGGGCTTGTCGACGTCACAGCGGAGGTCGTGGGAGATGTTCGTGACAGTCACCAAAATGTGCATGGAAACAATTGCAGGCACGAGGCAACGCGTTAGCGCCCACGGGCAAGCGTCGGCCCGCGTGCCTTCTTTCCCGGCCAGCATGTGAACTGGCAGACGTCTTAGTCATACTGTGTCAAACACCGAGAACACCAAACAGCCTAAAAAGCTTCATATCAAGCTATATGTAGGCAAGGTGACCAAATGAATGTCTTCCTCTTCTCCAAAATTGATCCGCTATCGCTATCTTAGCGCGTCGGTTGCGCCCGCCGCTGCTGCTATCACAAGCTCCCGAGCTCCGTCTTCCCCAGCCCCATCGCGTGCTCCTTCGTCTCTTCTCATTCTTGACGTGAACCATCATTGATTGGCAGGCATGCCGACCTCAATGCCATGCCCGTCCATACGGATACCCATGGAGCTTCTGACGCCAACTGCCTTCTTGCAGTTCGGCACTGTGATCGAGAACCCCGCAACTTCTCCCAGCTCCAAGCTCGCAATGCTGGACCGTGTACCACCGCCTGATCATGTCCAAGCCAACCAAGGATTTGCAACAAAGTACTTGGACGTTACACATATGTCGAACCTGTACAGTCTGGCACCGTCGAAAAAGCCCGCAAAATCAGTGATGAACATGTTTGTATGCAAACCACGGAATATGAGGAGCAACGAACCAAGCGAGAGCATGCCCAGCTCGTGGGGCGATTTGGACTTGGACGAGGATGACGACGGCAACGAAAACTTCGAGAAACAACTCCTGGACGTGAAGATCCTCGAACGCCACCCCTTCACTACCCAAACGTTCATCCCAATGGGTCTTTCGGCGCAGGACAAACACACACAGTACCTGGTGATTGTTGCGCCGACACTACCGGCCAGTGCTTCAAAACGACACATTGGTCGACCGCCGCCATATCCAACACCTGTAGTCGAACGGAAAAAAAGCTTCAAAGATATTTTTGCGAGGGCGAGACCGGCACCTTACTCTACCAAGTCCACACCGCCACCACCCCAATTCGAGAAACTTCACCCATCTGCACGACCGAAAGGACCTGGACTTCCAGATTTGAAGAATCTGCGCGCGTTTGTAGCAAGAGGCGACCAGGCTGTGACCTATGGCGCAGGAACATGGCATGCGCCTATGATAGTGATTGGCGATCGCCCGATAGATTTTGTCGTCGTACAGTTTGCAAACGAGGTTGCCATTGAGGATTGCCAGGAAGTGGAACTGAAGACGGGCAGGGGCGCGCAAGAGGGCGTTGTGGTCATGGTCGACACGGATGGTGCTGGCAAGGTGCAGGTCAAGGCCGGTGTTGGAGCTGTAAGGGCAAAACTGTAATGCTAGCCGGCTTTGAATATCTACGGTTTAATGATATGCTACCAGCTCGAGTCGTCTTGCGCGGTGCAGAATGCTCTGCCCACGACGCATGCTTAATATCACAATCCATGCAATTGTTGTATACTGCATTGCTTAATCTCTGTATCCCATGGTTGCAGTAGATTCTTTCCATTCGTTGTCCCCAAACTCTCGACCCATGCGCCCCTTGCTGTACGATATCTTGCCGCCGAGCTGCACTAGAGGGTTTACCCATGATTTCTTGCCATCAGGGCCAGTCACTTCCTTAGTTGTCGCACCCATGCCTATATCGACGAGTATTAGCAGAGGATATTAATACAGGTGTTACTGGCGCCACTTACCGACAGGTGCATAGTTGATGTAGATACCTTCCCAGCTCTTCTTCGGACAAGCGAAAACTTCGTGCGAGATTCCAACATGAGGAATCTCCTTCTCCACTTCCCTCCACCATTTCATGGTTCCAGTATGCATTGGTCCGTGAGCATATTCGTGCAGGTATTGCTCGTTTTGGAAGTACAAGATGGTCATGAATTCGCTTGAAGTGGTGTTGTCTGAGGCATTTAACCATGCAGAGTGACCGAGGTAACCATATCTTGTAGCATCGTTCGACATCTGCCTGACCATTGCATTGAACTCATCACCGACTCGCTTGAAGCCCGGTCCAAGCATACCGAGTGGGTGGTTGGAAGCGACACCAAGGAGGATGGCACACATTTCAGTGTCGGCGGCCTTGTCTTGAGCTCCTTTCTCATCAGGGTAGATAGGACCTGTGCGGTACGGGTTGACGTTCTGCATCCTGGGATTTGGGATGAATCCGGAAGCAACGCAGATTGTGTAGGTGATCTTGTAGACGAGGAAGAGCACAACAGGTAGAACGGTGACGATGTTACGGTACGGCAGTAGGGTGTAAGCGGCTGCCTGTATGACTGCGCCTATTGAGAGCCATGTCGAGATGCTAAACTGATCACGGATTATCTGTTCTCAATGTTAGCCTCCGGCGATGCACATGGTTTAAGGTACGGACCGTATGCAACAAGTTCAATGGCTTCTTAAGAGCCTGATCCTTCGGCCTTGAGGCGAAGGCCTCGTAGATTGGCTTGACTGCCATTGTGGATAACACTTTGAGGTTGAGAGAGCTCCTGGCTGACGATTTTGGAGTGTTAAGAATGTTGCGCTGATCAACCGGTGTCTTGAGAGCTATAGAAGTGGACCCAGAGCACCCCTATCTTTTTCGATGGGTCCAATGTACCATCAAACACCACTTACAAGGGCTCACAACTGCGCACCGCATGTGATGGTCGCTGTCGTGAAGTTGCCCGGACGGCTGAACTACCTAGGTACATTTCGAGCTAGGGCCAATCCCGATCGGCAGAAAGCTCTTCACACGAAGAGCCATCCCTTCGTAATCGTAAGACTGCCGCACTTGCGCTAACAGCTGAGAACAGCTATAGTGCGTTGCATCTTCAGTGCGGAGAGCGGGGAGATCTGGAAAGGGTGACCCTTACCCATCGACCATGCCTGAACGTGACCGCAGCAGATCTATTTCTGACTACTTTCGTCATCCTCCTGCATCAAGGGCTTGAGCATTTCGTCCTCACACTAGGATCCACGAGTGCAATCGTCTTGAGATCGCTATATTCCTACCAACAGAGCGGGTGTCTGCTTGTGGAGCGGATGGCACAGTATTGCGGTCGCGAAGCTCTCCTACGGGCATAATACCATAACACTTCATCTTCAATCTCCACAGGTGCCTGCTCTTCTGTGACCCCACCGAGTGCTATCCAGGTCATATGCTACTGCTCTCGCAGTAGGACATGCCGTTGGGCCGTTCGTGGCGCATAGGCCGGTGCTGACGGTGGAGGTACTCAGGTGCATAGAGTTCTATGACGGCTGTGGCGTATGGTATCGAGTATCAACCTATTAATTCGATGTCGGCGTGAGCCCCAAGTAGACGTGTGGTAAAAGCATGGCAGCTTGTGCATGTATCGGTGCAGCTTCATCTTGAACTTGCGTAGCCGCAGCGTTTCTGATCGAGTGATCTACCATAATTAGGTAGTCGCAGGAGAGAACACCAATCTGGGCACCATGAATCGAGTGCTCATCCCGACACT
Organism: Didymella pinodella; assembly: GCA_039634465.1. Taxonomy (NCBI): domain Eukaryota; kingdom Fungi; phylum Ascomycota; class Dothideomycetes; order Pleosporales; family Didymellaceae; genus Didymella; species Didymella pinodella. Next base: position 2,067,408 of record CP113347.1, on the reverse strand, counting down.
CACTATAATACGGTCAAGAAGTCGACCGCGACACAACCTTGTCAACAGCCCAGCATTTCTTAACCACAAGTCAAACAGATGCCAGCCTTGCATCACAGCATATTCAAGGGAGTTGTCTATACCTATGGTAACGGTGTGGAAAGAACATGATAAGGGCTGAGGCCGCGTGGCAATACTGATTCTGCTCCACCACTTATATCGAGCTGCCAGGTTGAAGCTGTGGTTGATAACGGCTATTGTTGTGCGATGGAAAGACTATGCCAGCGCAGGTGTGGGAAATGCAGCCTCATCAAGGCATGCGATTCCTTACCCTCGCGTCAATCGCGTCTGTGCGTCGAGCACGCAATCGTCATTGGTGAATTTCGATAGTTTCCCGAACTATCGCATCGCGACGGTATCTTCAGCACCTCGGGCGGAAAGATCCCAGAACATCGAATTCGAGGATTCCTCGACGTGTCAATTGCAACCTGGGGACCTAAACACCGAAGTCAAAGAGAAGACCGATTGAGAGGGCTTCGCTGGGCCGTGTGAGATTGATAAGAGTTGGAACCTGGGACCGATAGCGGAGTAGAAATATCAAGACAACGAAAGACCCGCCAGAATGGTTTCCAAGGTCGAACAGGAAGAAGAGCGCCTCGATTCTGGCTCAGGCAAGGTAGCAAAGGACCTATTCGCAGGCGCCGTAGGAGGCGTAGCACAAGTGCTTCTCGGCCAACCTTTCGACATCGTCAAGGTGCGGTTACAAACCACAAGCCAATACTCTGGCGCGCTCCACGCCGCGACAAGCATCTACAAGAACGAAGGCGCGCTCGCGTTCTACAAGGGAACGCTCACACCGCTCATCGGAATCGGAGCCTGCGTATCGGTCCAATTCGGTGGCTTCAACTTTGCCCGCCGCTACTTCGAAGAGCAGAACAAGGCAAAGACTGGTAATCCTGCACTCTCCTACTCGCAGTACTATGCTGCCGGCGCTTTTGCCGGTATTGCAAACACGGCACTGTCCTCGCCCATCGAGCACATCCGTATCCGTCTCCAGACACAGCCCAGCGGCGCAGCCCGGTTGTACAATGGCCCGATCGACTGCGTACAAAAGCTCTCCGCCCACCAGGGCGTGCTGGGAGGCGTGTATCGTGGAACGGCTGTGACATTTCTTCGCGAAGCGCAGGCGTACGGAGTGTGGTTCACGACGTTTGAGTACTTGATGAACGCGGACGCGAGGCGCAACAACATCAAGCGCGAAGACATCTCGACACTGAAGGTTGCCGCTTACGGTGGCCTTGCAGGAGAAATGCTGTGGCTCAGCAGTTACCCCTTTGATGTCGTCAAGAGCAAGATGCAGAGCGACGGATTCGGAAAGGATCAGAAGTACAAGAGTATGCGCGATTGCTTTGCCAAGGTGTGGGCTCAGGAGGGTGCAAGGGGTTTCTGGAAGGGTATTGGGCCGACGCTGCTGAGGGCTATGCCGGTCAGCGCCGGAACCTTTGCGACGGTCGAGGTGACGATGCGCTTGATCAGCTAGTGGGGAAGCAGGAGGTGATTGGTAATTAGATTTCGAGAGGTGGAACAGCGTTGCGAGGTGAAATACCCGTCATCAAGATCTGAGAGCTACCTGGAATCAAGAAGGACTACGAGATAGAGCTGAAGCAGCCAGATAAGGCCAAAGCATAGAGACATATTTCATTCGGCGCCAGGATGAAGCACACGATTCATGAATCACTGCGCAGCTCATGCATGGCGGCAATGTATCTAGCCAACGCTCGACAGTGGAGCCAAAGTCATTCTGGATAGTCCCGCGTACCACATTACGCTCTAACATCATGTCAGTCCACACGACATCCTTCCAGCGATCCCCACCAATGTACATAAGAAAAGCCCAAAGAGTGCGTCCACCGGGTATATATAGTACACAAAACCCACAATCGCAGCCAACCCAACATACGCATTCAGTCGTGCCTGCCCTATTCGATCTCCTCTTCGACACATGCGGTCTACCAGCACTTCAGCTTACTCCAAAAGCTCTGTTTGTATTCGTCGTCCCCTGCGTCCTGCTGCCGTGTAGCCTTCTCTCCTGCAGGCGGCAGCTTCGGTGTCTGAGGGTATGACATTGCCCCAGCACCTCCTCTGCCGGCATTCGCCCTCGCCTCGACCACCCTCCTGACCAGCAATGCAAAAGTCTCCTCAATGTTGACCATCTCGCGCGCACTCGTCTCCATGAACCCACAGCCTCTTTTCCTTGCCCATTCGAGCCCCTTCTTGGCTTCAATCGCCCGCATGCCCTGCAAGTCGCACTTATTTCCTGCGACGATTTTGACGGGCGGGACTTTGCCGTTGTCCAGCCGGTTCTCCGTCTCCATGTCGATCATCTCCATGAAGTATTCCAGCGCGTCGAGCGAGTTGGGCGATGTGATGTCGTACACGAGCAGAAAGGCATCAGACTGGAGGTTCGAGGCAGCCCAAAGCCCACGATATTCCTCCTGACCGGCGGTGTCGGTGAGCATCAGATAATACGAGTGGCCGTCGACGGCGCGGGTGACGGAGTAGGAGTCTTCGATTGTGGGATCGTAGCTGGGCGTGTAAGCATTGACCTGTGGAGGGAGGGAGAGAAACGTACTCTGATGTCCATTCTGAGCGAACCAAGCGGAGTGTTATGGAGCTCTTTCCTGGGGAATTGTGAGTATGTGGTGTGAGCGTGGACCAAAATTGGGCCTACCGCATCCGCCGTCGCCGCAGATGGTTATCGTGATGCGGTCTTGTTCTTCCATTATGGTGTCTCTACTGTCGCAACGGCGCACTCCAAATTTTCCGGGCTGTACTCTGGTCTGGAAATTTCTAGATGTGCTCTCACAGCTTGCGGTCACACGTTCGTGCGGCTACTTGTCTTCGCACGTTTCTCGGCTACCTCAGCTCAGTGTCGCAGCAGTGTCGCCGTGTGTCTCGCAAATAAACAAAAGAAAGGAGACGTGCTAGTCGGCTTGGTCATATACAAAAACGAGGGTGTACCCGGGTATCAGTCGCCAGCGGGTGAGATTTGCGAAAGGAGAGTGAATCCAAGGTCACGATGCCTGACGGCGATCAGTTCGTATGGGCGTCGAGGCCCAGCTGCATCCTGCAACAGGGCGGCGGCATGATTTCCGCGAAGGCAGGAGCTCGGGCGCCAACGGTATGCCGAAACTTTCCAAAGTCGACGCTGATCATGGAGCGCGATGATTGGAAGCGTGAAGGCGTTCAGCTTGGCGGTTCGCGCATGCAGTTTGTACCGTTACTTGGTTGCTCTGCAGGTGCGATGAGTCCGTACCTGCGCTTACGCACCGATTCATGACAGCAAGGATGACGCAGCAAGTTTTGTGGAACCTAACGCTGTGCCGCAATCCTCATCAGCCCTGTCCGCACACGCGCAGGTGATCCTTGGCCAATCTTCGGTCATGGCTCTGTACAGCGTGCTTCACGCTTGCAATCGACGATGGGCGATGTTGTGTTGCTTTGATACAGTGGTCGAGGTATAAGTCAGGCCATGATTACACTGTGATAGTTGCAGGCACGTCCTAGGAGACCGAGCGAAGACGACGTTGCAAAGGTGCCTTGAGGAAGGAATCACACGCTATGGCTCTTGGTGCTATTGCAGCTCCTGATCCTACCAAGCTACTCACGAACACGCGCACTTCTCCGCCTCATTGTGTTCTCAAGGTTCACGACATCTTTCTTGGCCCATACCCTCCACACCAGACCGTCTCTGTCCAACACACCCCGATTTCCTCATCAGAGTAGAACAAACTCCAGCGATGCCTCACACCCTGCTCCCACCGCCTTGGCCTATCCGCAGATCTCACACCCGTGCTCTACGCCGGCAAGATTTCCGCTAAGGGTTGCGAACGCTCGAGCGCACATCGACGTTTCCAAAGTTTACCAGGTGACCGGATGTGACCATGCAAGTGACTTAAGCAGCCAAAGCTACAAAGTACGAGCGCGAGTTACTGCCTGTGACAAACGGCCCGTTTGTTCATCAGTGCACACGATGCGCGTGAAATGCTCCATCTGTAACTTGCAAGGATTATGCAGGTACGATCCGCTACCATGCGTGGCAGCCTCGCCTCAGGCAGCATGCCTGCACGTCCAAGAGCTCGTGCTCGATCGATAAAAAGCTGAAAACACCAAAAGAGCACGCGAAGGAGTACAGAGGATTTTCTCAACACCAAGGGATGTCCGCAACGAGCATCCAATCGCACATCATTGCCGATTAGCGACGTGCTACCAGGGGATCATGATCTGAGCGTTGCTGCACTGGGTCCAGGATGAGCTGACAGGTGTGGACGCTTGACCTCAGATGGAGACGTCGTGACTGTGCACGTTCAGTGGAGGCAAGTGGGTTTGTCTGCTAGATACCGCTCATTCATTCGATTGATCTGATACGCTCAGACCCTGCCCCTAAGATATATATGTACACTTTCGCTGTCGCTGGAAGACGTGACATCTACATAAATGTCGCCCAACATTGTCCAAATTCTGCCGAGAAGCTGTAAGGATGACTACTCGCTTGTCTAGAAAACTGATAGAGTGGTAAGTGGAGTGAAGGCTCGCTAAGATGATCGTAGCACGAAAGCCGCTTAGTTGAAGAAAATATGGCGAAGAAAAGTGCTGGGGTATCGTCAAGATCTAAAAACAATGGGGCCCAAAGGAACAGAAAGGACGACAGAAAGGTGGAAGAAGGCAAGTGACACGTCTACTCCTCGTCAATCTTGGGTGGTGGTATGAAGCCCTGAGAACTCGCAACCTCAGCACGTGAATGCTTGGCGGCATGGTGGTCTTCGATACCCGCGTGTTCGGGCGTACGCTTCGAGGATGGTGCGAGTGTCGACAGATTCGAGGATGGCTGACCGGTCTCGGGTATGATGGACTGGACATTCTGCATGTGCCGGGGCGAAGTATTGCTCTTCTTGCTCTTGTCACTCGCGGCGGAAGATGTACGGGGTGACACACGACCTTGCTAAAGGAGAATTAGTCATATCTGTGAAGGTGGAGTAAGCCGAGTGACATACCTGTTTGGCCCACCGTAATCCACACGAGTTACACAGGTCCCGGTTACCAGACGGACCTCTCCGCCACTCGGGCGTAGTCCTTGTGTGGCAATTGGCGCAATCTTTCTGCATTTGCCCAGCACCCTTTCTGCGCTTCCTCTTCTTCTTTGCTGCCAGTAAGCTCTGCACCTCCTCGGCCAGATACCTGTTGCGCTTTTCCATTTGCCGAAGCTCGTATTGCCAACTCGTACTTCTTGTGGTTTTCAACTCGTCAAACACATTGTCGTCCGATGCCAAGCTCTGATCCTGGTGACCAATCGTCAGCCCATTGTGGCCGGCGAAGGTAGTACCATGCGCCTCCGTGGTATTAAAGTGTGGACTTGGCGAAGCAATCATGGAGCCGGTAGTGCTAGACAGTGATGCAGGCATGGAGGCAGGCATTGGTGAACCACTGCTGTATCGTGGCTGTACCGAGCTCTGCGAGTTGTGCTCCTTTGTCTGGTAGATCGAAGGTCGTTGGCCGTTGCTATTCCTCGAGTACTTGAGGAGTCGGGTTTGACCGACAATGAAAGTTGGTTTGTGACCTTCCGTGGCGTCTCCAGGGTACATCGTAGTGAAGGCCTGCAGTACCTGCCCCCTCTTATTGATCATCTCGTGCTTTACTTCTCCCTTTCTTCCGCCTCTCACAAGCTCCAGTATCCGGCCAAAACTCAGTTTGGAGTCCTGGCGCATGAGTGCCTGCATGCTTGTCCCCACGAGTTCCTCAGGTTGCCGATCCAGTAATTGACGCACGTTCGACGAAACGAACAGGAACATTCCGGAGGTCGACATCTTTGTCCATAACTCGTTGTCACCGATGCCTCCAGACTCGCGGACGATGCTCTTGCTCAATGTGTAAACTGGGCGTTCGCGGCCGACCAGAATGATACACTTGCGCCCCTTGCCCTGTTCGGTGTGCAATGAGCCGTGACCCTCAAACCACATGTATCCGCTCTTCTTCCTCCGAATACGGAAGACTACGTTGACCGAGCCCCCGTTGGTAGTTTCCTTGAGCTCTCTCGTGACCGGGACGATGTCGCTAGGATGGCAAACAGAAGAAAGTGCAGTTCCAACAAGCTCGCTTGGATCGTACTCAAGGATCCTGTTGCTGGATGGCGACAGATACATAAACAGTCCTTTCAAAGACAGAACATGTACAACATCATCCGTATTCTCGAGGAGAACCTTGTCCCAAATGCGCCGTGTGATTTCAGAGTCGCCCGAGCCACTGTAGGAGGCCAGTACGTTGGAGACCTCGTCCTTGGATATAGTCTGACCTTGTTCTGGTTGTGGTTTCGAAGCATCGTTGAAGACGTAGCTAGGCATACCCATGCCACGTTGGTAGTTGACTCTGTATGAACCATCTTGTCTAAAGTCAGTTCACGGTAAGTACAAAGGGAAGAGCTAATCTTACCTGCGTTCTTGTTCGTCATTGCACCAGGTTGCTCGACAAGATCGACCTGGAAGCCAACGAAGAACTTTACCTTTCCACCCGGTTCCCATGAAATTGGGATCATGGTGAGAAGGTTCATGAACGGTTGCCCTCCTCTTCTATAGTTGATCAGACTGATCTGTGCTTCAGTCACCGCGCTGATGGTGTTTTTGAGATAAAGCACCGAGTCGTCGTCAACATAGTTACGCTTGATGCCGGGCTCGACCTTGCCGTCAGGCGACTGGAGGAATCGACAATTCCTGCCCAAAATCATGTGCCTTGTGTAACCAGTCAGACGTTCGAAGTTTTCTGAGCAGTAGACGATTGGGATGTCATCCATGTCAGCGTCACACACGACGAAAGCACACGACAAGTCCACTGAGCCAATGTCAATCTGCGGATTTGGTCGCGTTGCCACTCGCATAAGAATGCCAAGCATGTCGAAACCAGACGACGAGTAGGCGTTCTTGAACTGTGTCTGCGTGTGAGGCTTGGCGCGCATCGATGAAGGAAATCCACCTGGCGGCTCCTGCCATGGCAACTTCAGGTTCTTGATGCGGTCCAGCTTGTTCTGTGGCATATCCTCTGTCGGATCCTGTGCTATTGGCCGCTGGTTCTCGAGCGAATTTAGACTCAGCTGGGTAGCACTATTGGCGTTGTTGGTATCAGGACGTTGATTGTGCTGATTCTGGTCCTGGCTCAATCTGCTCTGATCCTGCTGGCCATGGCTATTCTGACGGCTGGGCAGAGACGGACCAGATCGGCCGTCGGGTGTGTTGCTCATTGATGGGCTCTTGAAGTGTCCGCGGTTCTGGTTCTGGTTCTGGCTCTGGCTCTGGTTCTGATTTTGGCCGTCCTGAGGCGTCATGCCTCCAAATTGATGCTGCCCGACCACATTCGATCCTCTTTGGGGGGCAGGCAGAGGTCCGATGAAGTTGTTCCCCTGGTTGATGGGCGTGGAGTTGGAGTTGTCATTGATGGGCGACTCCAGCATCTGGGGATTGAACTGGGCGTTGCCAAACATGTTCATGTCGGATTGCATCATGCTGTTGAGCGAGTCTTCCATGTCCAGCGACATGTTCATGGCGTTGGGGTACGGGCTCATGCCCAGGTCGAGGTCGGCGCTCGCGTGGATGGGCGAGGCGTAGTTGGAGCCGGGGGCGGCCATGGTCGAGAAGGGCGAGGCGGCGTTGTTGAACTGCGTCTTGATGGCGAGATCTGCGCCGGGCTGCATGTCTGGGGCGGGTCTGGGAAAGCTGGTGCGTATCATGTTGCCCATGCCCGGGCCAGACATGTCAAAGGCGAAGTCGTCCATGGAGCCACCGTTGGGGTCGCCAAAATTCATCATGGACATGCTGCGCGTCGGGCTGGTCATGTGCAAGGGCGGCTGCTGGTGCGGCTGCTGGTGCGGCTGCTGGGGCTGGCGAGCGTACACGGGCATGCTCTGGCGGCGGTTCGCTTTGTCGTTCTGCGAGACGATGTCATCGAGCGACTGCCCCTCGGTGCCGCCAGGACCGTAGGCGCTCAGGTCGCCGCCGCCGAGGTCCATCAGGCTGCCGCCATTGCTCGTCCCGTCCGCGTAGGGCTGGGACGAGTAGGGGTAGCCGTTCATGCTGGGCTGGCACCCAGAGGCTCCGCGCGGGGGCAAGGCCTGGTGTGGTGGTAGCTAGCGGCGCCGGGGCGTGGTCATCGATGGGCGGGTGACGGGCGTCGCAGCCGTCGCGGCAGGAGGACGGGGTAGGGGAAAGGGCAGTGGAGGGTGGTGGAGGTGAAGAGCACTGCAAGCGACATCCAGGACGAGAGAGCGTGCGGCGGCTCCCTGCAGACACTATAGACACTACCTACAGAGACTACACACAGACCGGAGCTGGCGTATGGGTGATCGTCCTAGACTGTGAGCTAAGAGATCTTGCTTGGACGCAGAGGCGGACGCCGCTAGCTACGGGCAAGGCGAAAAGAAAGAATACCCGCAGCCGTGGGGCGGCAGCAGCAGCACAGCATCACCACAGGCACCGCATGCACACATCACGCATCGCGCCTCCAGGAGCGCAGGGTGGGGAAGTGTGGGAAATGTGGGAGGTGCTCGCTAGGCCCGGAATGCTCGAGTGCATGCGGAATGCAGAATGCCATGCTGCTCGGGGCAGGCGGGAGCGCAGCCAGAGCCTCGAGATCAGGCCATGATGCGGCGGCCCTTGGAGCTGCGAGCCTGTGACACGCCTCGGCTTGCTCTGGGACGGTGGGCGGCTTTGGGCCTGTGGCTCTGGGGGCGACGTGACCCAGCGACAAAAGACAGCGCGTGTCATCGGTGGCTGCCCGGTGCGTGGGACGTGCCTTCCGCGGAAAGCAGGGCGCGCCTGCCTCGCGAGGACAGCGCCAAGCATTGCCCGAACTTTGGAACTTTTGCGGCAGGCACGACCGGCGCAGACATGGCGAGCAGCAGCAGCAGCACCACCACCATGATTGTCCGGCATCTTGTCGCGCGGAGGGGTACGTCAGCTGCACAGCAACAATGCATAGCTCTCTAATTGGATGAACAGCGCCCGCCCTCGCACGCACGTCTCTCCCGCGCCGATGCTACTCCACACACACATACGAGGTCTGGGACCCCAGGCTCGACAAGCCCAAGGACTTCCAGGAGCTGTGGCAGCGCGAATGGCGGTCTGGCGTGGGCCTGGAGAATCCTGAGCCCGCCGCAGCAGACCCAGCAGACCCAGCCACCCAGCCGCCGCCCACTGCCAGTCTCGCAGAGCAGTACCACGCGCACAAGCAGCAGTCGCAGCGGCTCAGCAACCTGGGTGCTGCCGTCGAGCCTCACTACCAACCGCACACCCTCCTCACAGATCCACCCTCCCCCGCCGACGTCACCCTCGAGCTTCTCCTCGCCTCCGAAGCCCACCAGGGCCACGTCACGTCTGTCTGGAACCCCGCAAACGCGCGCTACATCCACGGCATTCGCCAGGGCATCCACATCATCTCGCTTGAAGTCATAGCCGCTCACCTCCGTCGCGCAGCCAAAGTCGTCCAGGAGGTCTCGAGGAGAGGAGGCATTGTCTTGTTCGTAGGCACTCGCGAAGGGCAAGACCGCGCCGTGTCTCGCGCCGCCGAGCTGGCCAAAGGGTGCCACTTGTTCGAGCGCTGGATCCCCGGAAGCATCACAAACGGCCAGCAGATTCTGGGCCGCTGCAAGACCAAGGTTGTCAACGAGCACGACAAGGACGTCCCAGGGTTCGAGGAGCAGCTGTACGATCGTGCTGTGCTGCGTCCTGATCTCGTGGTTTGCTTGAACCCGCTCGAGAACTACGTCCTGCTGCACGAGTGTGCGCTCAACAACATCCCTACCATTGGCGTCATTGACACAAATGCCGATCCTACGTGGGTCACATATCCTATTCCGGCGAACGACGACAGGTGAGACCTTGTGAAACACGCTCCCGAGTATAGCTAATAGTCACCAGTCTACGCTGCATCCAAGTCATTGCTGGTGTACTCGGCCGTGCAGGCGAAGCAGGTCAGAAACAGCGTCTAGAGGCCGCGGCGAGAGGGCACATCACCTACCCAGGCGCTCTGGGTCTGAGAGTAGACGAGAAAGAAGATGGCGACAAAGAGTCAGAGGCCGAAGTGACTGCGAGTCCAGCCGAGGTCGACGCTGATGCTGAGTTCTCTAGACATATGGATGAGGTCAGGGATGGCGAGGATCACAGGCAGAAGGGTGGCAGGAGCATCAAATTCAGCGACTAGGCAGTCGCCGTGTTGTACGAGTAGGCTTGCATTTGGAACAGTGTGTTATTAGATGTACATATCAATGTACAACAAGAGCAGGACACCATGACTTGCATCTACACTGGCCTTGAACATGGTCTTCTGATTTAGTCCGAAATTATATTGGATAGTTGCAGTAGACTTCGACCTGCCGCGGCAGCACATCCTCGCGCCACGCACGCGTCCCATCCGTATCTCGACGCACACCTCCCATAGCCCAACGTCGCCGAACCTCCAAGACGCCAGCCGCCAAGCCACCTGCCCTGCACCCACGCACAGCATGCTCAGCAGCCCTCGTGTCTGACACGCATCAACAGTGAACACCACACTCCAACAAACAGGGGCCTACCCTTCACCGCCGTGGTCAGGCCCCGTATCTCATTCCAAAAAGACGTCCAACCAGCATCGTAGCCACGGTAGTGCATCGCAGAATCGAAGCCGACGTCGGCTAAACTTGCAGATTGTGACGACTGCAACAAGCGTTACGGGCCGATTTGGTTCAAAATCTTGGTTGCGCGTGCGGGCTACTTCCCGCGGGCTGCTTTCAGCTGCTTGTCCGAAGTCTTTCGGGAGAGGCACGGGGCTGGGACCGTGGTCGTGTGCTGCAACGGTGGGTGTAGACTCAGGCGGGCTTTGGGCGAGGCTGGTACATGACTCGGTGCTTTCACAGCGCGCGTGGTGCGGCGGGCGGGAAAGTCAGATGGTTTACGTATGTTTGCGATACACACAGTGGAGCATTTTAGTTCACATGGTCCCCAAAGGACATGCTATCAGTCGGGAAGACCGATGGTGGGGCGCGTCGTGGGACAACGCTGCAGGGAAGCTGCCGACTGGCCTGCTGCGGCTGTGATTGGAATGTTCAAATTACATGAAGGTTCTTCATGGCATTTGGCACTGGAGATGGTAGAGGGTTGAGAAAGGCAATGCTTATTAGGTGCTATGTACTCGTATGATGATGACAAAGTAGCCCTTTGGGCCAATCGAAATGCGATGCTGGATGTGACAACTCGATGAAGGCTCCTCATGGGAATCAACAGCAATGTACTACATCCGCATATGGGAGCCGTCACCTTCCGTAGAGCTGATCATCGCTGGAAAACACGGAGGAACGTCTGATTCACGAGCGACCCCTCTACGTTTTCTGACGGGCTGCAGGCGGTGGTGATGGATAGAGCCGACGAAAAGTATCGTGCGACTCCGCCTGGCCTCCGTGGGTTATCCAAGCGCAGAGTGCCACGGCAGGGTCATTGATGCGTATCATGTTACTCTTTTTCTTGGATTGTCCCAATTCTGGCAGCAAGCGCCGCACAGGAGCTTCAGGTACCTAGTCCAAATCGTCGGCGCTTGTGGACACCCTTCCTGGTACTGTCGCCGATGTTGCTGGTGTTGTGGTAGCTGCAGACTTGGGGTAGAATGAGAGCTGCCCGGCCTGGTTGATCACACCCATGCGGTCGTACAGCGTCCTGGCGCGGACATATGGATCGAGTTTCCAGTAATTCTGCCTCAGATCTTCGGCAACAGTGTCACGCTCTTTCCTTCTCTGCTCAATAGTCTCGGCCTGTGTGCCCGCTCTGATCCACTCGAGTACTGTCGACTCGTAGCGGTTCACAATCTGTACACGGTCTGCCTCGATCGCATTCCTGGTAGCCTCGTCCTTCATCGTATCGTTCTCGCCAGGCACCGGTTCAGGGTACTTGTATGCCCAGTCTTCGGCACCTCCGAGTTCCGTAGGGATCTGATCTTTCGGCACGAATTTCTGAAGCTCGTCGACGTTCTTTACAAAAGACACTTTGCCTGCGACGACGGGATCCAGCCAGCCACGAACGATGGACCAGACCGCGTTGAACACCCATGGCGCCTTGTAGACAAGCACTGTGCCAAGAGACTCGGGGTAGTTCGCCTCGAAGCACTTGATCATGAACTTGACCGGGGTGTAGTCCATGTTAGCCATGGAGAAATCGGTCATGTCGAATACGATGGTCTGTTGGGGTTAGTAAGTTGCCAAACGGCATCACGGTTATTGAAGACTTACGGCAGTGTCAATCGGTGGCCTAAGAAGCAAACGTGCAGTCTCGATTGTGTAGACAGTGAATCTCTCCAAAGACTCTTCGGTCTGCTCGCCGGCCTTGTGGAGTCGCGCGCGGACGATGCACATGGGTCGCCCTGCATTGTCCAAGCCATGCAAATAGCTCTTGCCCATACGAAGTTGGACCAAGAAGTCTTCGTCGTTCTTCTTCGCCTTCGCGTCGCTACTGCTGGCAGCGCCCTCCAATGCGCCGAGCTCGCCACTCTTGACAATCTTGTCGTCCACATGCATCTCACCCATTCTCCACTGCATTGTTGAGATCAACATGACCAGTGCCTTCTCGACGTCCCACTTCCTAGCACGGAGGAATCGGAGGAGCAGCGCATCCGGGTGATCATGCTTGACCATGCTCCAGAAAGCGTTGCGCAGGTCCTCTGGTGGGTTATTCGCAATGGCAGCCTTGAACTCTGCTGTCTGGCCGAACTTGTCGTCGTCGGTCGAAAGAGAGAGTCGTCCAATGTCAGGGGTCGATGTTCCTGAGGTCGCCGTCGACTCGACCTCCGCATTCTTGTCGGTCTTGTCTTTCTTATGTCTCGAGAAGACGCTGAGTTTACTCTTCTTCTTCTCCTTCTCAGCTGCTGGCGCTGCGGCTGCAGGTGTGGTGGCTGGAACGACTGCTGGTGTCTCTGCGCCATTGGTCTCCTCTCCGTGTACGCCAAACACCTTCATTGTGAGCGCCCATAGCTCGCGGAGCTTCTCCTCTTCTTGCAGCGTAAGTGTGCCGGGGCGACCGGCAGGGGTGCTGTGTGCCATGACGAGGAAAGAATCAGTGGTGTTGGAGGGGTTGAAGCTTGCTGTGGTGGGTCCTTCGATGCTCTGGACTGGAGTGCTCCTGAAGACTGGAATCAGAAGCGCGCCGCTAATTGCAAGACCGACTACTACTGAGGCAGTCCAAAGCCCTGAGCCGCTCTGCTTAGGATAAGCCGGATAGTGTCTTCGTTGGTAGAAGGCGCGTGCCTGAGCGCGGGGGACCGAGGCAGTGAAGTTTCGAGGGGCAAAAGGGGAAGACGGTGCGGCGATTCGTGTCGATGATTTATGTTTCGATGTCGCAGAGAATACGTGTGAGAGTCTCTTCAGCGTGTGAGCGCGAAGTGACATGAACATGTGGTGGCTGAGCAAGTCAGACGGCGTATGTACCGTATGCTGTATCTAAATCTACGCTTAGTCCGGCTATGTCGGATCGCCTGAAGGACGGGCTGCGACAAGTCCGGACGAATGTTGATGCTCTGCGCGCTGAGTGACGTACGAGCACTTGTAGAGATTTGCGACGAGTGCGACCATGCGGGAAACAGAGCAACGAGAGACGAGCAGCCCTGGGAAGCACAAGGCCCGGAAGGCACGGCGTCATCATGCTGCGATGCAGTTTTAGCGTTCCCCTCCAAAAGGGCCGGCAAGCCACATCACCATGCAGGGTAAACATCCCGCGGCGACATGTTGATCTCCAAAACACGCCTCTGAGACATTGACACGACCACGCGACTCCCCTGACTGACAAACATCAATGTGTGGAACGTTCCTTCCGCAGTCACCTCACACAGCATTGGATAAACAAACAACACGCACTACCCCCGAATCGCGTCTACGCCCACAAGCAAAGCACCATGTCGTCGACAACGCCCACGCATGAACCGCCTTCCTCGCGCTCCCAACGCCTGCGCTCTCGATCTCCCCGCTCGCGCCCAACGACTCCACTGCGCCCATCCTCACGAAGCTCTCTCCGCGACAGCACCCAACGTTCGCGCAATGCCGCGCCGGGGTCCAATGCACTCGAGGGCCTGCAAGACGGCTTCGCAGAGCTGTCAGACGCCATGGCCGACCTCGAACAGAACTTTGTGCAGCTGCAGCTCATGCACGAGAGTCTGGCACGCTTCAGCGAGAGCTTCGCTGGCTTCCTGTACGGCATGAACATGAACGCCTTTTGCGTCGACTTCCCTGAGGTGCGTGGGTCATGCTCAAACCTGCAGCATGAAGATGCGCTGGAGGCCTTGTGAGCGAATGCACTGATGCAACCTCTAGGCCCCAGTACCAGACTCTTTTAAGCGCCCACAGAATCATCCGGGTCTCAATCCCTCCGCCGGCCTACCAAATCGCCGCGCTTCAGGCGTGGAAGACTTGGACGCTACCTTTCTTACGACCGATACATCCTTTGTTGACCACCCGCCAAGCTCAAAGGCTGCAAGCAAATTCAAAAACGCGCAGAGCCCAGCGCCGCGCACACCCAAGAAGACCACACCCGCCGCTGCTGGAAAGGGACGAGGTATACCGACAGCACGGGGGAGAGGAGGGATACCTACCCGCGGTGGCACAACAAGAGGCGCCACGAGGGGAAGTGGGATCGCGAGAGGGTCCACAAGAAGTCGAGGAAGAGGCACAACGTGAAGCGTTAATGGAGGAGGACATGTATAGACGCAAGCGTAAGCAATATACCACTGGATCATTACTGCTGTTCAACTACCAGGTCTCCAATCTCTTTTCCCTCAAGAAGCTCAGGTCTATCGCTCATCATTATTAACATTGCCAGCTCAGGCCGAAGGGTTGTGAATGCAGCAGACCAGGCTGTTGGCCAACTCCAGATTAGGGTATCCTGCAGTGGTATCATGGATCCAAAACGCCGCAAGTTGTGTAAAAAGGGAAGAACAGGGAAATCGTTCCGGACAGACAAGAATGCGTCCGCATTCAGGCCAGCACACCAGTGCAGCCCTTTACGTATCGACTACGGCCCTCGATACGCAGTGCCCAGCCCTTGACCGCGATCACGACTGTGGTCCAAGCCAGCAATAGCGCGGTCAAACCCATTGTCACTGTGAACGTGAACATAGCATCGAGTCCATATGACTCCAGCGCCGCGACAGTATCCTTGTTACTCACCATGAAGGTGATGCCTCCAGACACCAGACAGAAAGAGGTGATGATCTCGGTTGGTGGGCGAGATGGCAGGTATGAATGAGGCGGCGCGATGTACATGATGATGTACGTCAGGCACCGAGCCAGCGCAAAGCCCATGAACATGCTGCCCCACTGGCTGTGGATCATGGTCGACAGCATGGAAGCCTGGTGATGCGAGCTCATCATCTTGCCGAGGAGCAGGATGATGAGTGCAGGCATGGGGTTCATGGAGAACTTGTATGTGCGTGGCTGCTGCCAAGACTCATCGACAACATGTGAGGACTTTAAAACAGAGCTGTTGAGGAGTTCGCGCATCTTGGTCGATTCGATAATCATGCCGAGCTAGAGTACGTCAGTATTTGCGCTAGTGGATGAAGGATTGAGGGGAGCTTACCAGACCACCGCCGAAGAACAGCACCGATATCGAAACATGCTCCAGATCTTGCGCTGTCCATGCATCACCCCAGGCTGCGAGGTGTTCGAGGAAGACGTTTGTACACCCGTACAAGAAGATGACGAAAGACTCGATGAACTCGGCCGAAGGCAGACTGACCTCGCGGTAACCCACAACATCCCTCGACGGTCTCATATTCCACGCCCAGCCCAATTCTGCGAATGCACCCATCCAGCGGCCGAGTGTAAGGAGGCCATAGACGAAGAAGATGCCGCCCTTGACGTAATGGGCCAAGACGTTGAAGACAGCACCTCCGTGCGCGATGCCGCCATATACGACTGTGCCTGTCAAGATAGCGACAAGACCTTGGACGATGAGAGTGCGTTCAAAAGTCACGTAGAGCAAGTGCATGACCTTTGCAGTCCTGCCCGCCACGAAGCGAGCTACGCTGTGGGAGAAGAAGGCATCGAATAGCGACTTCGGCTTCGGTTTCTCGAGGTTTATGTCTTCCAAATCATCAAGGTCGTCATGTGTATTCCTGTGCACTGGGCCTGGAAACTGCTGGAGCTCTGACTCTACGCTAGGCGATCGAGAATGTCCATACAGTGATGCCGAGTTGCGTTCAGTGCCCTGACCAGAGTCGTTGGAGTATCTGTACGGGCTCTCCAGGTCTTCTTCCTTCACACGCTGGTACTCTGCCATATTTGCCGCGTTAAGCGGCTGCGTTGTCTCATCATCGAGCGAATACGCTTGGTCTCGGCTTGTGTACGTCTGGACGAGCGCCATGAACACCCAAACAGTCGCGATCCAAGTGACGATCCATCCGGTCTTGCTGTGCGAACTGTTCTCATACAGCTCAGGGGTCTTATGGTTGTACACAGCGCCGACCAGCAGCGCCAGCGCGTTGACGATCAGGAACGCAAACTGCGTAGAAAGAACGTAGCGCGAACGAGCGATGCTAAACATGACAGCTGAGTAGCGTTAGAGTGGAGCTCTGGCGATCAAATACGGATGCGGGTAAGCTT
Source organism: Didymella pinodella (assembly GCA_039634465.1). Lineage (NCBI taxonomy): Eukaryota > Fungi > Ascomycota > Dothideomycetes > Pleosporales > Didymellaceae > Didymella > Didymella pinodella. The sequence goes on along the minus strand of CP113347.1, from coordinate 2,050,775 downwards.
ACCGACTGGGAGAATGACGACCCAGGCCAAGACTTCCAGCGCGATGTGCCAGTACATCAGTGTTGCATACTCGGTCAGGCGCCAGTAACTTTGTGGTGCTTCGCTGTGCGGCTGCGGTTCTGGTGCGCTGTGCGCACCCATCTCCAAGGCCTCTCCATGAGCGTTATCGCCGTGAGCGGCTACGAGAGGAACAAGCTGGAGCAGCAGTGCTGCGATTGCTAACGTTGTAGTTCTACGGGCCATACGGGTGGACCAGTTCGAGAGGATAAGTCTGCTAGGTAAGGAGAAGCTGCGCAGATGTCCAAATAGGCTGCCAGAGCGAGATGGGGCGTCAGCGCAGCTATCTGCAGTGAAGTTCGAGCTTCGTACGAATGGCTGAGGGAAGACGCGGTATGATGCAGCATAAAGGTCGGTTGCGACAAGGTCGCCAGGACCGGTGTCGTCTTATGGCAGCTGGCTGGCCGGCCGGAAGTTACGGAAACACATGGAATTAACGAAGCAACCTGCATCACGAGAGAACTTTGTCAGCGCGACGATGCTTCGATCGCTGCTTCCTCAACTTGTGACGCAGAGCCGCGGACTAGTGAGTGTGGGTCTACCCGGCACCAGCATCCCAGTATCCTTCACCAGCCACTGCCTCTTGCCTTGATATCTGGCGGATCCATCGGCAAACATGACACTGTGCAGCCCACGGGCTTCAATAGCGAACAGCTCACTGAGCCCTCGAACTCAAGGCTATGCGTTGCGGGGGAGGCAGTGCAGCCCTGCAGCACAACACCTGAGCTGTCTGACACCATGGTGCTGGACAACTGGCAGCAGATGCGAGAACGCAGCCACACCTGCACTCGGTCTCGGTGTGCTCTTGTATCCGTCTCGGCGACAATGTCGAGGGCCACCCATCTCCAACTCATCACTGACAGCATCCCGCACCCCAGGCGCAATACACTTTGCCCTACACGCATCATACTCTCGGTCCAGACCCGAAAGCATTTCCGCTTCTTTTCGCAAACTTGAATTAACTCCACGTCTCGCCCGATCGTGCACACCATCCCGGGCTCCGCAAACTTCCATTCACTGCGATTGGCGACGCAGTCGATCAACGTCACCTGCGCCATACCTCAGTGCTGTTAAGCATTTGCTAGCGCCTTACTCTTGTAAGCTCCCGGGCGGGAGTTGCTACGCGAAGGCAACCAGATGATCCCTGCGCACCATGCAGCCTGTAAGGCGTTGGGGGCATGTGGCTGCTATCCGGCCACATCCGGCCTGCTTCGCAATAACCTGAGTAGATACTGAAACCTGCCAGACAGAGCTCATTCATGGGCTCGTCGGCGACGCTCCAAAAGGTCAGAACAGACGCAGTACAAGAAGACTCCATAGTGTTTTGAGCAAGCTCGGTTTCGAAACCGCCGAACTCGCCGCTCTCTGACATGTACATAGCATGGGCGTGGCGTCGTACGAGCCAACGACTATCACGAAATGTTTCCGATCATTATGCAACTTGTGACGTTTGACTCATCGGCATCGTCCATACACAACATATCTGAAATGCGAGCTTTCGCCTAGCGCGCAAAACGTTGCAACTTTGATCTGACATCGGCCAACGTGGTCGGCAAGCATCGCATCTTTCGCTACCTGCTTTTGACCAATTCTGCTCATATATCTCGAAGTTTGCGCCAAGCCGACACCTCGCTTACCAAGCAGGTGCCTAACATGTCAACGGCGACATCACCGACACGGCATCTTGAGGGCTCAAAGGCTCACTGTCACGCTGGCAACTTTGTAGACGCGGCCTTACAGACACCCGCACCTCCTTGCAGCATTTTGGACTAGGGCACATCTCGCGCCTTGATATTGCCGGTGTCCGGGGATCGAAGATCCTGCGCTTTTCCGATGGATATGGGTCACATAATCAGATGATCCAAAGCCAAGATGCCTTTTGAGTGATCTAAGACGGCAGTGGACTGAACCTCCGCTGGCTCCGCCCTCGAAGGTTGAAATCTCCACTGAGTCGATATTGCAGAATCGGTGAAGGATCAGGCAGCAGTGAGGTTGCTGTTGCACGATTCTCAGCACGACGAGTAACATTCGGGCTCAGAATGCCGCTTATCTCCAGCTTCGCTCCGCTGTCTGCCTTCCCACTCAGTACGCTCAAGGACGCAGCAAAACTGCCACGAGCAATAAAGTCTGTGGCCATCAGACAAAGAGTACTCCAGGGAACCTACCTCTGGTCTCAGCCTGCAACGTTAACCGCATCTCTGATCGTTGACGTCCAGGCTCAACGGGACTGTACGCCTGTGCCTGGCGAAGAAGCAGCTCGGTGTCGTGCAGGGGCGGATTGACAGAGTCGTTGATCTCTTTATTCGAACTCAAGACCTCGAAGATTGTATGTGCGATGTTGGTATACTCGAGACGTACTGTCAACCGAAGCGACTGCAACGATCCGCGACCTACTTTCCTCGTCAATAGTCTATCACGCCAACCTGCCAGCCTCTTGACGTGGTCCAATACGTACTCAAGAATGGTATTGACCATGTCTGTTTGCCCAGCTGCGATTGCCGCGTCTAGAGTGTTCGGGAAGTAGTGTCCATGAGCTTGCCACACGTCGTCTACGTGTTTGACAAGATACCGAAAGAGCTTCTTGTCGCCTGTTGCAGCTGCGACTGCTACTAATACTTGATCCACCCTGTAGTACTCAATTTCGGTCCATCGTGAAAGAAGCTTGATGAAGTACTTCATACCCAGAGCTCTCAGCGCATTGCAGACATCTCGGGCACATCGCGCACGAAGGCGTTGTCGGACATCGCTGCTGAGAGGCCATTGAAGGTCACTAAAGTTGTCGATAATGGTAGGTATGAATTCGCTGACAGCCCGGAGCCAGTGAATGTGCCACATTGGAGTCGCTCTGAGTACGATATGACCGCATTAGTAAGGACCTTGCGAGCATGGCGTCATTTCGTCATCGCAAAGAGCAAAATCTTGGCTTTGTTCTGCTTTTGCATGCTGCACTACCGCCTCGACACGTCGCTAGAATATGTACTTGCCGAAAGTGTCTTTCTGGTCAGCAGAAGTATTCCTCATCATATGCCTTGCGCAACTAACGACAGACGCTGCGGTGTCTGAACAGGTCTTTTGCTTTTTCGACGGCCACAAGGTAGTCAACAATCTGCTCGAAGATCTCTGGCGGCAGATCTAGCAGCGACGATCTGCGAGGTACAATTGCCTTGAAATGAAAACAGGATTGGTGCTGATTCGGTGCGTCTCATGAGGGATTGGGGGTGAACAGAATGTACCCAGTCAAAGATATCGAGTATCTGATATTGATGAAGACCCTGGAGATTCTTAGCGAACCAAAGATGCGGAATATGTAGTCCCAGCATCGCTTTCTCTTCTTGCAGTCAGCGTACTGATGATGCCTTGCCACACAACTGCGATCGAGTTTTGTCACGGTCATACTTGCACCATTCATTCTATTAATCAGTCTTATCTCAAGATGTAAAGACATATTCAGGCAATTCGTGGCTATTTGAGTTGTTTCATTTTTTCGCTGAAAGGGTCCAATATCAATGGTTGCTGTACGGATCTCCTCACCTCCCCTCACATCTGTGAATGTTCAGTGCAGAATATACACTGCTGTTCTGAAGTTTGCTTTCCGCAACGTATACAATCATGCACGCGACCAAAGTGCACAATGCGCCACTGTACATTACACGTCCCTGCACCGCTCTAGCATCAGTCCACCCCCGAGTCACTATGACTCACTAAAAGCCCACTATCTCTTGCCCTATAATCCAATAGCCCCGATGTTGGGAGGATACAATGTCCCTCAGGGAATACGCGGGCATGCTCGAGAGATGATGGTCAACATGAGTTACGGGGAGATCTCTCAACTTGGCCTTCTCAATATCTTCTCGACATTGGGCTAAAAAATATGATCAACCCCGCCTAAGGCATTGCTTGTCGTTCTGCGTCCAGGATACTCTCAGATCATATTCCCGGCCTCATACCTCGGCTGAGGCAGCGTCTCATTCACGGCAAAGTACCCATAGAAATCCACTTCTTTCCTCTTCCGTCCCATGCACGCTTCCAAATCTTGCGAGACGAAGATCTCCATACCGCCGCTCTGCTCCAAGCCCTTCTTCTCGCTGCTCAGCTTGTATCCCACACCCGCCCCCGGCGCTAGCCCCGGACTACTGACTGCGGGATCAACACTAGCCCTGTGCACACCCGACTCCTTCTGTGCTTTTTGCAGGACGCCCAGCCACTTCGGCTCCGCATATTTCTTAAGACAATCCTCGACCTCGAACAGATCCCCCATCGTCAACGAGTACACCTTGCCACTCCTGTACTTCCAAAAGAACAGCACGCTGAGCTCGATGCCCTCAACATTCCCCATCTTCAACAGAATCTCGTCCATAGCCTTGCAGAAATCATCCGTCATTCGCACGTAGTCCTGCATCCTCTGGCCCGGCGAGCTCGCCTTGAGGAACGTGTAATTCCACTCAACATAGAATCTGACGTGAGTGACGTGCTCCAGCAGTCCGAGTTTAAGGATATGCGGACTGTAATCGAAAAGGTCGTTTTGAAACTTCGTGTTCCGCAGCTCAGCGTGTAGCGTCAGTCTGCAACGCGCCATGTACTGTGCGAGCACCTCGTCGCGCAGTTTCCGGGAGATCAGCAGTAAATGAGGATTTAGGCGCTGGGAGATTGGCACCCGCGAGCCGTAGCCTACGATGCTGTGTCGCCACGGCTCCGCGGCGTGCATCTCTGCGCCCCAGAGGCACGTGTGTAGCTCGGGCCGCACATCGGTGATCGGCGGTAAGAGATAGGCGAAGATTTGGGCTCGTAGCTCTGCCGGGAGTTGGAGCAGAGGGGAGCTGAATGTCGAAGGTGTGAGGTCCAGAAGTAGTTCCAGCTCGCGATAAAGTGTAGATTGGCGGTTCTTGTAGGAGTTGGGTGAGTTAACGGAAAGGACCGAGAGCTTTTTGTTGATGATAGTGGTGGATGTCATGGTCTTGGTGGACCCGAATATGTCGGGTATTGTTGAATGCTAGATGCTCAATAGGCTAAACGCTGGAAGTGGATGCGTTGGAAACAATTCTCGAAATCCTCACTAGTAATGTTGATATTAGATGTATTATTACTTGAAAATCAGAGCGAAAAGGACAGATGCGAAGGAATCAGAGTTGAGAAATTGAAGTTGGTGAAGGCCAGGGTCAATTACGGGCAGGACTCCGTTTTGCGAAATAGGAGGCTATTCGCATGCATGCGCCTTGATTTGGAACGCGTCCGAGTCAGGGGGAAGCTCCATCTGGGTTTCGAAAGCAGGGGCGTGCGCGGCGTTATTTGAGGCTGATTCGGAAAACCGGTGGAGCAGCACGTCACGTGCCCAACGATTGTCGTTTCAGGATGCCGCTGGAACGTCTTCATCGCCAGCTCCTTGTTGCAGCAAAGACCTTTGTAAGACGTGTCTGAGTCTCGTTTGGAGAGAAGAAACATTGCGCATTCATGTTTACAGGTTTGCATTCGCGTGATGTGAATTGTGCTTGTACGGTGTACTTTGCATGTAAAACCGGTAGCTCGCCGTACCAATATCTCACCGCCCTCCAGCCTCGGGCGTTGCGCTCTTTACGTGGCCTTCGATGTACAATTGTACATACTTCTGGCTTGGCCACCCGCCCCATTCTTTAACACTGCTGATTTGAGCCTTGATCAGCTCCTTGATTTCCTCTGGCGCTCTAGGTCGGGCGTCAAGTCCTTCCTCAAGCCACCCGCCAGTAGCGGCCCTCAAAGCTACCAGTGTACGGAACAGCATGTCACTGCCACCGTGTTGCGCTCGAGCGCGCGCTATGACTTCAGTCTTATGCTTTGTAAGCCACGTGGAGAACGAGTACAGCCCCTCGTAGTCACGAAGCACGCCAAGAGCACGAACATAAGCGTGAAGCTCTGCAGGACCTGGGATGTGTGATGGAATACCAGTCAAGTGGGTTGGCACCTCCGGATCTGCGTGAGCGCCTACGAGGTGATGGAACAAAGTGCGGAGACGGTACGATCGATCGTTGAGGAAGCTGCGCCCCTGGTTGAACGAGAATCTGCCGCGGTGGACAGCCTGCGCAGCATATCTCGTAGCTGTGCAGGCAAGAATGAAGAGGTCCCCTTCAACATCAACGTCAACAGACCTGAGCGTGTCCAGAAGCCTGATTACGATGCTGTACTGAGTGTCGGTGATGCCTATCTGACTGTCTTTCTCATGGTATAGAGAATTGCTCCCGAATTTGCCAAACACGATCCTCTCCATGAAAGCAGCCCAGATTGGCTGATAGCGAGGCTTGTAGTGTAGGAGCAGAGCGTAGGCATATTCCAAGAGGTAATTCTGATTGAACATAAACTCCCGAATGTGCTGCTTCCGCTCCAAGAACACTCCTGTGGCTGAAAATCCTCTGGTAGGTTGACCAAAGCGGCAGAGGAAACGAAAGAACGCCGCTAGAAAGTAGTCGGGAAGGCAGTGAGTTGTACTGGTTTCGTCGTGCGGTCCAGCAAGCAGACATCCAATACCCCCTTCGAAATCGCCACTACACATTTCGAGCAGTTTGTATAAGGTGGCGAAATCGGGATACGTCTCCAGCAAGAAGGCTAGGAGTCTCCCCGTCGGCCGTATGCTTTTACTAACCATACGGGCGTACAGCTGCTCGTATGTGGGTACGGCTTCGCTAAGGTAGACGTTATGCAAGGGTGAGACGGGCTCAGCCAAGACCTCCTTCATGTCACCAGGAAGCATGGTCGCTGCCTGGTCATCTGGACTCTCTATGGCTTCATTTGAGCCGTCGAGATGCATGCTTCGATGGAGCTCACCGTCCTCCTTCCGTAAGACGTCCATGTAGTACAGTTTTTCGAACATAGCAAGATAAATATCCTCATGTGTACCAGTATCCGAGGCTTCGTGCGCAAGGAAGGCCGCCCAGGCTTCGCGCCTGGTCCTTGTGGTCCGTATACGTGAAGCCCACAATCTGTGAGCGTGGTGGCCTCGGAAGCCATACGGGAGGAGTGCTCTAGTCTGAATTGTGGGGCTGAGATCAGTATCCCACCCAGCATACACCTCAGCGACTTCTTCCCAGTTGCGTGGAGCATAGCCGGCTTCGAACATGCGGTGCAGGATCTTCGAAGCTCGCGAAGCACCATATGCGTAGCCCTTGTCGTCATCCATCGCCGTTCGACTCTCTTTCCAAGGCGGCCAGGAGGAACCTTTCAGCTCAGCCCAGTCCCTCTCTTGTTCGGTTTTCGCATGTGTGAGCTGGATGCGTGCGATAGCTCGAAATCCAGTTCGCGTAACGGCGATGGATGGATCGAAGCCAGCCATGAACTGCAGGATTCGGAATTGCGCGTCCTCCTGGTGTTGAGACGCTATCATCGGCCGGAGGGACGATGGTAGCGAGAGCAAGGAAAGCAGATAATTACAGAACCGGGTGATTTGAGTAGAGTTACGTGACTCTGAGCTCGCAGTGCTGCTATCCGAATGGATCTCCGCTGCCTTGTTCAAGAAGATTGTTGAGATCCGGGGCAATGCCTCGGGCCACATCCTGCGTGCATGGCGTAATGTTCGAATAGCTAAGGTCCTCAGGGTGCTCCAGTCGATTTCCTCTGATCCTAACCTCGAGCTGATATGGTTAAGGACCATACCTAACGCAAACCTTCGAATGTGCTCACGGCGAAGGAAGAGCAAAACCAAGAAGAAAGGGGGCGGGGCAGCACCACGCTGGAATATTTTGGCAGCGGTATTTGAGTTGGCGTTCAGGAGAGACGAGGCCCATGTCTGCACAATGTCCTGAGTCAAACCGTCATGCTGGAAAAGTTTGTGTTCGTGCGGGGTGCAAACGAATGGTGTATCGTTGGTGTCCGGTGCAGTAAGATGGCGGAGATATCTTGTCAGTATTGCGTGCACGGTCACTGAGGTGGTAGTGTCTTGAAGAGGAGCTGGCGAAGGCAAAGAGAATTTGCTTGTCCACCTGTGACCGCCCGGTAACACACGCTTGGGACTTACGTCCGCCGGTTTTGTCTTCCTCGAGAGCGCGGAAGTGTAGAGGATACGAGCCTCGGTCGGTATGCTGTCGAGAATTTTCGTTGTCTGACTAGGCCGAGAGGATTTTCTTGAAGCGCGACTCTTCTGTGCCTTGAATGGTGTACGGATGGGTGAACGAGGCGCGTCGTAGTGTGGCGCTGGCTCTCGCAGGTCCAACGCTGGCTCTCTAACCTTTGCGAGGAAGCCAATTATTTCCGTTCCGCCCGCTGCAGGTCTTTCCTGCGAAGGCAAGAGCAACTTCTTTCCCTCAACAATGCCCTTGGGACCTGGATGTGCCTCCTCCCTGGACTGAGCCCCCGTTTCACCATTCAGACACCCAAGCATGCTATCTTCCTCAGCTGCAGTGACATCATTCTCTGCGGTCTGCGTAGAGAGTATGGTCGAGAATCTCGATACGCCGTCATGGGGTGAAGACAATGTCTTGCACGCTGGCAGAACTACAGCTCGGCGCTCTTGACAGTGAAGTACTGATGTGCATGGCGGTAAGAGGATCAGATGTGCTGTATGGTACAGAGGAGTGTGTCTGGCTGTCTTCGGCGGAGGGCGCTGGCATATCAAGTCAGCTTCACGGTCTCCCAGATGGGCGAGCGAGACCAACCCATTGCCCTGCGAGGCGCGCCGAGGGCCGGAGGAGGCGACATGGGCTCCCTGAAGCTGCCAGAGAAAGAATTAGGGGCATTCATCGACAGAATTGACCGTGACAAACGCGCGTAGAGGTCGATTGCAGTGCGAGGGAGATGGACGGGGAAAATTGACGAGGCTCGGTCACGGTCGACGATTCAGCGCTAGCGGTTGCACCGAAGCACCACAGCAGTTGTGTGGCAGACATAGCAGGGAAGGACCTTCCCAAGCATTTTTACATCATCAAAGAGAATACCACATCATCAGCAATAGCTTTTCTGAGCCACAGACGCTATCAGAATCTCCGGTCGCAGGCGTGTGTGCTGCTGGCCCTGTGCTACCAGCGTGCCATCCTTGGCAGTCTTACGTGCGTTTGTCCGTTGGATCGCGGAACTTTGACCAACGAACCAGCCAACTCCAGCAGCCAAACCGTCGCAGTCCACCCTCGGCAGCGGGTCTTTGCGCGCAGCGAGAGTGAATTGAGCACGACACGCGCGCGTAGCAGTACTCCGACCGGCCCGCCTCCCTTACCAAGGGCATGTTGCTGAAGCCAACACGACTCTGGCCGTCCTGAGCGCGTTGCAGCACCGCGCGCGCATCGCGAAAGAGCACCCATCGTCACCATGACCGCCGCCAACGGCACCCTCACCCCGCCCTCGCTGCCCACCGCCCCAGAATTGCCCGCCTTTGCGAAGCGGAAACACGCCGACACCGCAGTCGTACTTTCCAATGGCGCATCGGCGGCCGCGCCCAAGGCGACGCTGAACGGCACGACGCACACGCTGAAGGCCGTGTTGGACGACGTCTTGTCCATCTTGAGGAGCTACGACACGCAACCCTCCATACTGACACATGCTGTTCCTGCCCTGCCCCCGCGCAGCTCCTCGGGCGAGGCCGACACCAAACGCGCCAAGCTGGCTCAGTCAGCCAGTCCCTCGACCATCACCGAGCGTGTGCAGAAAGGCGCATATGATTCATTGAAGGCATTGGAAAAAGACGTCGAGACTGTAGCCGCAGAGCTCGCTCCCAGCGGTAGCTCTGATGCACCAGCAACCCTCGAGGAGACTACACTGCAAGCAAAGGTACTCGCGTTCCAGAAGGTAGTGAGAAGCCTTGTAGAGCGTGAAGAGGCTCGAAGCACACAAGCAGACAAGGACGGGGCAGCCATCGTTGCTACAGCTGAGGCGGTTACACTCGAGGACGCACCTATCAAAGTAAAGGAAGAAGAGCAGGAAGAGGAGAAGGAGCCAACCAGTCGGACAGTCTTGACACTCTTTGGCAACGCACAAGGCCCAAAGCAACTCTTCTCGAGTCTGCAACAGCCGCGCAAGATTGCGCCAGCAGATGGGATACCTGCCTTCGATGCATCGGTCAGCGTGACCTTACCCCTACGAGAAGCCACCCTGCCGCAGAACATCCAGACCACGGAAGTATTCCCGGCTCCCAACCAAGCAGATGTCAAGAAGGAGAAAATCATGACGATCGGTGAGGTCTTCCGTGCGCCTGCCCACCTGCCACAGATCAGCCCTCCAAAGATTGCGAGACCGACCACTAGCAAAGGCAACACCATCACATTTGCACACCCCGAATCAGCCAAGCCGAAGCGCAAGGGCTCTCAATCACACGCACATCAGAGTCTTTCTGCTGGATTCTGGTTGGGATACGGAGGCGTTGACGTGCCGAAGGACCAAACGTCGCCAACAGCAAGGCAAAAGAGCAGACAGCGTGCGCTCAGCACTGGTGAAGCCCAGCAGCCACCGTCTGAGTCGATCCTCGTAGCTGTTCAGCAGGCCAAAGAGGATGCGTTGTTCCGCAGCGCATACTCTAGCTTTGCGCCAACTCGCGACGATGCCACTGCCATCATCCCCGAGGAGACAAAGAACAGGGTGTGGTGGCAGAAAGTCGGCGAGAAGCGCTTCAACGAAGTTTTCCCCATCGCTCCACAGCTGCTGGATGCCGATGAGCTTGCTGAGGCCCAGACCCACGGCGCCGCTGGCGAAGAAGATGACTTCAAGGATGCCGTCGAGAACTTTGTACCTATCGAGGACAAAATCTTTCCCGAAGAGAAGAGTGAACACGATAAGGACATAGACGAGGTTCTCAAGGATGTCTCAGAGCTTATTGAGACCTTGGCTTCGCACCAAAGGATACGGAACTCGTCATTGACTACAAATCCCAGAACGCCAGTTGTACAGAACTCGTCGCTGGCTCAACTGGTGGGCAGCCCCTCCACGCCATCAACCGACGAGATCGACGTATACCAGATTCTCAAATCTCAGCTTACTCTGATGATCTCGCAATTGCCGCCGTATGCTGTTGCGAAATTGAACGGGGATCAGCTCGAGGAGCTTAACATCAGTCGAACCATCTTGTTCGATACCAACGAGTACAAAGGAGTCATGGAAGAGGATCAACTGTCCAGGCTTGCCAAAGCACCCGCTGCTGCTCCAGCGCCACCTCCAACGCTTACTCGAGCAAGCTCCAGCTCACAGTCTCTGTACCCAGCTGGCAGCGCACAGTATGCGCGACCACCTTCGTCAGCACGTCCCGTGCAGGCAGCACCGGCCTATCATTCGCAGCGATCGTCATCCATACAATACCAACGCTCGCCGTCTGGACCAGCACAAGGCTTCCAAGCTGGTGCCGGATCGTTCGCTCCCTCCTCGCGGCAGGGCTATGCTGCGACGCCGAGCCACAACTTGCAGACTCCACGGCCGAGTGGTCAATACTATCAGCAACGCTCTTCGCAGCCAGGTAGCTATGGTGGCGCCCCAAGCTCACAGCTCTACCAAGGCACACCGCAGGCCCAAGGCCAGAATCGCTACACGACTCAACAGCCCCAGAACGGCTATTATCAGCGCTCAGCGAACGTGGCACCGATGTATGGCACGCCTCAAGCCCGCACAGGTTCGCCGATGAAACCAGGTGCTCCAGCAACACCCGCAGGATACGGTACACGATCTGGTTATGCCCCCACAGGAGGCCAGATGGCAAGCACATACTATGGACCATCTCAGTACGGCACTCCTCAAGCGCCTGTTACACGAACAGGCTACACTGGTCTTTCCAGTAATCCCCAGCAAACGATGCTGGAGAGGCAACAGGCACAGGCAGCGGTGCAATCGCAGGCGCGTCTTGCAGCTCAAACTAGCTTCAGCAGCAGGCAGGGGTCCGGTACACCGCAGCCGCCAAACGGCTCGTACGGCGCACCCAGCGGTACCTCCATGTCGACGTGATGACTTACAGAATCATTCAAGCCCTCGGTAAGGGATCGCTCGGATACCGCGATCACATTGGCGTTGAAGGAAAGCGGCCAAGGACGCCGTATGTGTACATGTTCTTAGCAGGGTGGCCCGTCCCCTATGGACGTCGCGCCAATGTCAGCTGTCAAGGAGCGTGGCTCACAGCGTTTCACGATACGTAGATGTAATAATATGCCAACATGGATATCATGTGTTTGCATTCCATATCCCCGCCAAGCTTCGCCGTTGACCTACGCTGCAGTAAAGGCTGCCGGTGATCCGCCTAGTCCCTGCTTTTCGGGTAAGGCGGCGCTACGTCAGCGCGGGCGCGTCGGACAAGTGAAGCCCAGCATCCCAAGATGAGAGCTCTTGCGCAACTTCTGCACGACAAAGTCATGACCGCAACACGACACAATGGCACATCTACTGCGCGGCAAGCAAGCTGGTGTGAACAGCGACCTCTCGCACGGCCTTGGACCTGATCTGCTCATCCTTGATCACGTACGCTCAGAAGCTGTCCCTGCCTAGGTATGCAGTTGCTAGCAGGGCCGTGCTAACACATGCAGATCCGCAATTATGGCATAAACTCCAAGATCACACAAGTCGCATACGACCCGGTGCAGTCGCTCATCGCCGTGGGCACTGCGGAGAGCCCGTTTGGCAACGGCCAGATCTATGTCTTCGGGCAAAAGAGAGTCGAAGTGGTGCTGCCACTGCCGCACCGCGCTTCAGTCAAGATCCTCCAGTTCTGCGCCGAGAAACTGCTCTGCGTCGACTCGAAGAATGATCTTTCCGTATTCTCACTCGAAACGAAATCCCTCGTGAACGCGCACTCCCCGCCTGCGAAGATCACCGCCCTGCACAGCGACCCCACCATCGACTATGCCCTGCTCGGCACACAGCATGGCGACGTCTTCGCATACGATCTCGACCGACAGTGCTTGACGCCTTTCAAGATCCCGAATCTCTGGCGAGAGCAGTTCCCCCGGTCGCGCTTGACAGCTGTCGTCACACTGTCGCTGCACCCCCGAGACATTGGGTCTCTGCTGATTGGGTACAACTCTGGAGCAGTCATCTACTCGTTCAAGCAGAATAAGGCGCTCAGGTTCTTTCAGTATATACTGCCCAAAGGCGCACCGGGAGGCGATTCAGACCCTGGGGCGATCTACAAGGAGCGCGAGCCACCACTCACACAAGCTGTCTGGCACCCAACAGGTACCTTCGTTCTGACTGGCCACGAAGACAGCAGTATAGTTATCTGGGATCCAAAGGACGGCCGCATTATCCAGGCCAGGACAGTACAAGATGTCAATGTGGACAAGCCAGGACCAGGGAACTTCAGTCCAGGTGCAGGAGAGGGGGCATTTGCACTCAAGTCACCCATCTTCAAGATTGCCTGGTGCCCGAATCAGGATCCGGATGAAACCGGTATACTGATCGCAGGCGGCCAGCCCTCAAATATCTCAGCAAAGAGCCTGACATTCTTCGAGCTGGGACGCACACCCATCTACAACACCTCATCGTGGCAGGTGCTCTCCGATCACTTCGAGAACCCCAAGAGGCAACGCATACTACCATGTCCTTCGGGTGCGGAAGTTGTTGATCTATGCCTGATCCCTCGCTCATCTCCCCACTTCGGAGGCTGTCAAGATCCAATTGCTGTCATTGCGATACTGGGTTCTGGAGAGCTGGTGACGTTGTCATTCCCCAGCGGCATGCCTATCACCCCGACTAACCAGCTGCATCTGTCCATGACGCTCGTACACCCATACATCAGCCACGCGAATATGGCACCCGTCGATCGTACAAGGTGGCTGGGCATGACTGAGAAACGCCAACACGGGCCGAAGTTCCTTACAGGTGGGGCTGAGGCTAACCTGCCTCTCAAGAGGTTCGAGCACCGCAACATCGTACAGACTGCGCATGCGGATGGCACGGTCAGGCTGTGGGATGCTGGGCATGCAGACGAGATTGAGAACGATGGTCTTTTGCAAGTCGACGTTGCGAGAGCAGTCGGCCGACAAGATGACATCGAAATCACTCAGACTTCCTTTGCTGGTGCGGCTTCTGAGTTGTCGGTGGGTTTGAAGTCCGGTGAAGTTACTATCTTCAGATGGAACGTCAACAGTCACCTTGGTCAGGAGTTTCCACCTGGAGAAAACAAGCGGCAAGCGCTCACCAACATCGCTGACAGAAGCGAAGCTGCACTGAAGGAAGGGTTGTTGCCATTCACGCTCTTAAACGAAGGCAATGGCCCAGTCACAGCCCTTAAGCATTCGGATGTCGGCTTTGTCGCTGCAGGCTTCGAAGGTGGAGGATTGGTTATCATTGATCTGCGTGGACCCGCTGTCATCTTCAGAGGATCCGTCCAAGATCTCAAATCGGAGAAACGCGGCAGCTTCCGTCGGTCGTCAAAAGATGCTGCGCCAAAGCCGGAATGGCCAACTTGCCTTGAGTTCAGCGTCATGACTCTTGAAAATGAGGAATTCTCCAGTATCTTGCTTCACGTCGGCACTAACCTCGGTCACCTGGCGACATTCAAGCTTGTGCCAGAGTCTAGTGGCCGCTATGCTGCAAGCTTTGCTGGTTTGTCCTCACTGGATGACAAGGTGATCAAGATCAGCCCCATGCACGCTGAGTCGGGACGCCCTGCATATGCATCGCAATCAGCTGTCGCAGGCTTACGAACTGGATCGAGAATTAACGGTGTTTTGCTCGCAGTCACTGTCTCTGGTGCACGGTTGTTCCGTCCAGCCTCCAATAAAGGTGCGCACAAAACATGGGACCAATTCCTGTGCGACTCTGCAGCGGTCGTGCGATATGAAGATCTCGGGTATGCACTATTGGGCCTCTACGGCGACGGCTGCGCAAGAGCATACTCAATTCCAGCATTGAAAGAAATCGGAGCCGTAAAGGTCGGCGAAGTCCTAGATGTGCGCAGATTCTCCGATGCTGTGATCACCAGCACAGGCGACATTTTCGGTTGGAAGGGTCCTGCCGAGATGGTTCTGGTGAACATCTTCGGAACAGGGTTGCGCCTGGACATGAGTAGAGACACGCTCATGAACCCAGAGCTTCTCATACCCCCGAGACCGACGATAAGCAACATGCAATGGATTTCTGGCACTCAGTTTGTCACCCCCGCAGATATGGATCTTCTGAGTACGTTTCCTCCATAATTAGCATTCAGCTGTACTAACAGATATAAAGTTGGCGGCCCTGACCGCCCATTATCTAAGCGCATGCTCGCCCAAGTTCGTTCTGAAGAGGAACAACTACGTCGCGCAAACCGTGCTGCCGCCGGACCTTCATCCTCATCCTCTGCATACCCGTCGTACCCCACACAGGTCCCCCCGACACAAGAAGGATGGGGGGCATGGGCCTCTAGGCAATTCAATGAACGCACTGAGAAGCTCAATGCGGTTGGCGACAGCATGGACAACTTGAGCCAAAATAGCGCCGGGTGGGCAGACGACGTAAACAAGTTCGTGAATAAGCAGAAGAGGGGCCTCGTTACAGGTATGGTAAAGAGTAAGTTTGGCTTTTAGTGAGCACGGCACAGGTATGGCGTCGGCGTCTTGCGTCTTCGAATGACCGGATCCAACGATCATCGCCGCTATGCATAAACCGCTGCAGCGCTTAGCAAACCTTTTTCGACTTGACCGTTCAACCCCTTATAACAAGATGAGGTGCAATAATATCAACGTCAATACTGTACAGCTTCTAATTCGGGGATTTCGGGGTCAGGTTTGAGACTTTATCACAACCAAGCAATCGCCGAGATGTAAATCACGTTGTCGCGACCCAAAATTTGTGTCCTGAACGCAGTGGTTCGGTAGATCGATGCTACTCCACTCGACTAATCTCGAGGACAACGACATCGGCGAGCAGCGTGCTCACAATCAATTGTACGGGTACAACGATGGGTCTATTCAGGGGTGCGTTTTGCAGAATGAGGCGAATAAGCGTGTGAGTACATAGGTATCCTTGTTAGACAACGTGGAATCGTGGTTCGGTGATACTGTAATATAACTGTAACTGTACGTCCGCCACTCCACGGGCTGCCGGAGAGCTCGCCGCAAGATCACATCCCTGCTCCCGTGTCCCGCTGACATCTGACAGGCCAGCGACTCACGGCTACATAGCCTAACCTACGCTTCCCAGTCACCTTTGGCCCGTTCCCAGATCGCAAGTGGAGCAGCAAACAGATCTACAGCAATCAAGATCCTCTAGCTGATCGTGCCAAGTCTCCCGGAAATAGGCAATCCGTATGAGAGGCCGCAGCACATTTTTCAACCAGGCACCGCGCGTCGATCAGCGGCGCTTGTCAAGGATCAACATGTGTTCGCTTTGCTCTGAAAGAGCTAATCGGCTGCTGAAAGCAACCTTGGAATCCTGCGTCTTGACTCTTGGTATTGATTTCGACCTTCGGATGCCAGCCGTGAAGATCTATCCACAATCACCTTCCTTGACCTGCACCGGTGCATTCGCACAGAGGTGATTTCAGTTCTGCTTTGTTCGCTTCCTTCCTCGCATTTCCCTCCTTTGATCGATGCGCTTCGTTACTCGAGAACCGTCATAAAGACCCTTGCGCTTCCCACGATCTTGGATTTGCGCTTGAACACCATGGACAGCATCACGATCTACAATTTCCCTGTACAGCCACCCAATTGGGACCGGATCGGGATCTTTTACGTCACCTTTGCGGCAGTATGGACAGCCATCGTTGCGTCTGGTATGATGTTCTGCCTCTGGAATCGACACATTCCTGCCCTCAAGATACGCAGCCTGCCGTTGGCTTTCACTGGCATAACTCTATTGCATCTCTATTGGTGCATGGCACAGATTGTATACCCAATTGGTGGGGCAATGCCAATTGTCATCGCTTATACCGTACAGTACTTCATCATGGGTATGTTGTCCCCCTCCAACCCCACGCACCTGGGTATGCTTGCCTCGCGTGCTTTTTATTCGTTTACGATTCCATTCCATTCCTCCTCAACTGACATCCCTTTCAGGCACATGGTTTCCGCTTGGTATCGCTCTTTTCCACGCTGCCAATCTCAAGTTCTTGCGAGTTGTGGAGATGCAGAAACAATTCGAGTCATCAGCTCCACAGCCTAGGACGAGGGTTGATAAGGGGAGAACTCAGTCGCATACGAGCTGGGCAGCCTGTTGGAGAAGCGTCAAAGCCGAGAACAAAGTCTTCATCTTGATCGGAGTCGCAATGATTTGCCAGATTGCCCTCACCACAGGCATGTGGATAGGTGAGTGATGCCATGACTAGGCTGAGGTGCGAAGCATTTACAGCGTCTAGCATGCGAGAAGTACCACCCTGGACTTGGGGTTCCTGGCACCGAGATAACTGGGACGACTCTACCAGAGCAGCTCATCGACTTAGGGCGAGGCTGGGAGTGGTGGCCATCAGTTTTGTGGCAATTTATCTGGATGTGGATGGTCGCACCATTTTTGATTTGGAAGGCTTGGGGCATTCACGATACACTCGGATGGCGAACGCAGACGATTGGCGCTTGTCTTAGTGGGTGAGTTGTTCACGCAAGCTGTCAATGAGATATACTGACTGTTAGATAGACTTCACGCCACCCCAATGTTTCTGATTGCATCGTACTGTAGTGTCTTCTATACAAGTAGCATCAACAGCTACTTCCCACCCAGCCAATGGTGAGTACATTTACAGCCAAGCTTAAGCGTGAAGCACTTACAGTATATAGGATACACCTGAACACTATGTTCATTGAGGCCTTTACCGTCTTCATCCCTGCTTACCAAGTTCTCAAGCACTGGCGCTTTCAGCGCGCGGCCGCTGCTCACAAGATGAGCAGCACTTCCTCACTCGCGACGACCCTCCACGTGCGCCCAACGTCTAAAGTCTACTCCGAAGGCAAAGGATCTATGATTGAGCTCATCGATCGTACCCCCAGTGTCGAAAACCTCCAGTCCGGCGACCGCCTCATGACCATGACCGCACTGATGCGCGTCCTGAGCGAAAATCCAACACCACTCCAAGACTTCTCTGCGCGTTGCGACTTCAGCGGTGAAAACATTGCCTTCCTCACCCGTCTTTCGAAATGGAAACAGTTCTACCCTGTTGCAGAGCGCAAACAAGCCTTCGACGCCGCCCTGCGCCTCTACATTGATTTCATCTCTCCAAGAGATGCGGATTTCCCACTCAATCTATCCTCGCCACAACTAAAAGCCCTGGAAAGCATCTTCGAGGCTGCGGCGCGTGCGGTGTGCGGCGAGGCATTCTTCGAGCCTGCACTTCCGTTCGTCGAGCCCCCCAAGACAGCGACGTCGAGTGCTCTATCAGAGACCGGCTGGCGGCAGTACCAAGGCGAGGTACCTGATGCATTTTGTGAGGGCATTTTTGATAATGCGAAGGAACATACGGAGGCTCTGGTACTGACAAATACATGGCCGAAGTTTGTCAAGGAGATGCAGGAGAAGGGACGCTCGAGTGTCGATTCGGAGCGCAGCGCGGGGAGTGACGGTAGCAACGGGAGCTCGAGAACGGTCGTGAGTCGCGTCACGAAGTTTGTTGCTGGGCTATGACAGTAGATTATGTACCTTTGGATGATTGAATCGAGCGATTCTGAGTTACGATCGTGCTTCCTTGTATTTGCGGAGCTGGTTTGTGAACCTTCCCAATGGGGAAGTTTGCAGAAAATGTTGATTGCCGTGCTAAAGTATGCTTATAGTGAGGTTGGCAACTCAAAACCCAAACCCTTCGACACCGAGTTGAACACGGATCTGTTCACTAGTAGTCCCATGCTGGAAGCAGAGTCAAGTAGAGGCCGTACCGTCAAGCAGAGGACACAGATGCTGGCAACATTCGCTATCCGAAGTCAGATCACGATGGGCAGCAGGTGTCACCACGAGCCGCGCGTCCAGCCGCAGTCGAACAGGCCCTCTCTAGCTGAGCCGCCCAAGGCTTCGCAAGGCCGTGGCTTATCAGTCGCGCATGTACCTTCCAACGTCCAGGACACCTGGGAGGCGCTCCGTGACAAATGTCGTGACAGCAACGGTGACAAAGGTTGCGGCGACATCTGCGCGACGGCAAGATAAGGTTATGGTTTGTAACTCAGCTTAAGCATACTTTAGTACCGTGATCGATGGTACATGACCAATGTTGCCGATTCTGGAAGGTTCAGGGATGGCAACTGGGGCTTGACACAGGCAACGCGCTAGTGCTGCACCAGGGCGTTGACGGAAAGAGGAACAAGGACGGATGGAGCAATAGTGTCGACACATGCTCTGATTACTCTGTTGGGAAAGAGACCTTATTGGAAGATAATTCATCGATCACTGGGAGAGCACTTTGTGTCATGAGAGCTTTTTCGCATTATCATAGACAACTTATCGCGGCGCTGCGGAGGCGTCGATGTGTCTTTACGGTGATGTACACTCCAATTTCCTATGCACTGCGGCTCCTCTACCGTCTGGGCATACCACGGCCGCGACCGCGTCCTCCCATACCAAGTGCCCTCTGGGCGGCGCCGGGCGGCAGCTGCTGTTGTGGTGCCTGAGCTTGCTGTGACTCCTGGTTTTCTGTGATCTTGTAAGCCAATGCATACTCGTAGACGAAGAAGCAACGTACTGATTGTCTCGTCAACGCTCAGAATCAGGCAAGCGGCTTCTGTGGCGGCTTGCAGAGCGTTGATCTTCACCAGGCTCGGCTCCCAGACGAACTGCTCCAGGTTGTTTGCGACGCTCTCGGTCTTGAAGTCGACACCGGCCCATGTGTTGCCCTTCCTGTGCTCGACGCGCAGCCTGTTGAGAATATCTGTGGCATCGACACCGGCGTTGTCGCACAGCTGCCTGGGAATAACCTCCAATGCCTTCGCGAACGCCTTGATGATCGGTTGCTGCTTGTGAGGAATTTTTGTGTCGGCGTAGTTGTGAAGGTACGACGAGATCTCCATCTCCACGGCACCACCACCTGCCACAATGTTCCTGTTCTTGATCGCACGCTTGACGATCATGATAGCATCGTGCAGACTACGCTCAACCTCAGCAATAAACTGCTCAGCGCCTCCACGGAGCACAAGTGTGCAAGTCTTCGCCTCCGGGCAGCCCTCGAAGAAATTGAACCTTTCTCCACCAATCTGTCGCTCCTCGAACTTCTCGCAGGTTCCAAGGTGCTTTTCGCTGATATCAGAGCAGGTCGACTGAACACTAGCGCCGGTCGCGCGGCATACGCGGTCGAGATCGTCCGCAGCGACTCGTCCAGCGCAGAAGATGTCTCGGTCGGCGAAGTACTGTGTCGCGAGATCGCCAATGGGCAGCTTGCTGAGAACTACCTTTGCGCCTGTCTTGTACAAAGCCTCCATCTTGTTGTAGATAATCTGCCACTCAGCGTCCACGATAGCCTGGTATTCCGAGACTTGCTCCACCCGTACTTCAGCGTTGTCCTTCTCGCTCTTGAGCTCAAGCTCCACGTTCAGACAGACGATCTTGGGGTTCTTGAATGACTTCGGTTGTTGCTCGAATCCTGCGTACGAGAAGGTCTTCTTGAATGCGACACCATTGACGAAGAGTGAATCCTGAAGGGCGCCACCGGTGATCTTCTTGACGCCAATGAGTCTCTCGTTCAGCTCCTCCTGGTCCAGGGTCAGAACGGCGTCTACGACCATCTTTGTGAAGAAGTCAGCGTTCCTGTGGATCAGCTTGCTGCTCATGGCAGTTGCTGCAAGCTTCTGCAAGGTGTCGCGCTGGTTGCCCTCTGCCGTGTCCACTGCGATCTCTACGATCTTGTTGACGGCCAGGTTCGATGCTCTCCTCAGACCCTTCATGATGGTCTGACTGCTGACACCCTGTTCGACAAAGTCCTTGATCTCCTTCAGAATCTCTCCGGCAATTACAACCACGGATGTTGTACCATCACCAACTTCGGCGTCTTGCGATCGTGCAATGTCGGTGAGAACGCGGGCGGCAGGGTGGACGATATCGAGGAGCTACACCAAGTCAGAAATGTGCTGTCTTATACACAGGATCCTGGCACAGCTACCTTCATGACTGTTGCGCCATCGTTTGTGATTGTCTGCCTTCCATTTGCGTCTACCATGAGCAGATCACCACCATAGGGGCCTAATGTGCCCTTGATGGTGGACTGTACTGCCAAACAAGCATTAATGTTGGAGATGATCTGTCCGCGACCCTGGGACTGGTCGGTGCCTGTCAAAGTCAGTATCTCCATGACTCTCAAAAGCTCTAGGCTACTCACCCTCGCGCAGCACGACGATTGTCGGTGTCTGACCGCCAAAAGACATTCTGTGAAGGCGTGAGACGGGGGTAGAATTCAAGGAGGATCACGCAAAGTTCAAAGACCTGCGAAGGCTAACACAAAGATTCTAGGGGTATCGGGCGAACACTGCGTAGCTGTGTTGTCTCCCCCACCAAACGCGTACCAGTGGTAAATTTCGAGAAGCGCGGGCGGAGGCGTTGCGCACGGGCCGCTTAGGCACCTTCCTCAATGTACACCTCAATACGGCGACGTCCTCTAAAGTATCTTCAGACATTTACTGGCGAAATATCATCTAATCTTTACAGTTGGGTTTCACAGTCTTTTCTCTTCCTGTTGATACCTTATTTGTTCGGTGGTACTGCACCGGTTACCGCCCCTCGTGATTGCGCCAAGCGCACCGTCCCCATTACCCTTGCACGTGCTGTGGCTCACATTCGTCGTGTTATCCTCTACTCTTCCCCGGGTTTCTTCCCCATTCTCTTCTACCCACCGCTTCTATCATGACAGCGAAATCACGTACCAAGAAAGTGAGTCAATGACACCCGGCGAGCACAATTATTGAAATGTGATCTGATGGCAGCACAGGTGACACCTACTTCGAGGGCTATTTCGGACGACATCTGCATGCGCCGGCTGGACCGGTACTCCAAGGAATCTGTCGAGAAGCAAATATCAATACCGGAAACCATTACAGCGCTGGACACGTATCCACCGTTTTTGAGGATCCCATCTGAGATCCGCCGCGAAATTCTGAGACATGTTCTTCCATCTTCCAACGGCCGATTTATCCTTTACACCGATTGCGATTCGACTGTAATCAGCAAAACTTGGAATCGGAAGTGCAGACCGCACCCTGACAAACACCTCAGACTTGATATTTTCCGCACTAGTCGCCTCATTTACCACGAGTGTCTCTCTGTCATGTATTCGGAGAATTTGTTCCACTTCTACGCCTTCAACTACTTGCCCGTGTTAGATTTCATACGACACCTGAGCCCCGAGGCAAAGAGTCTAGTACGGAAAGTACGGCTTACGCCCCTCACAGACAAGCAGAATGATCCTCCAGCGAGCCACGACATCTTTTGTACGGTCATACATGACTCACTTCCCGGGCTCAACGAATTGCAGGCCGATCCGGTTGTCTACTTCTAGCATCTCTTCTCACGAGGGCAAGCTTTCTTCTTCTTATTTACACTTTGTCATATAGAGCATGAGCATTTCCACAAGCGGGCGTTTCGGTACAACTACAGGATCAGATTTCAGCGTCGCAGGAGTTGGAATCACAGCTTATCTCAGAATGTCAATAACATCAAGCCGGAGCTTTTGACCGGTAAACCACACCTTCGAAGCATCTCAAGACCGACTGCATGACCAAGAGCCGCCTGACGGAGAGTCGTGGATTGACTTTCCGCTCGCATACAATCCAATGCCGCATATCGCCGCGCCAATCCAGAAGATAGCCACGTTGAGAACCGTCAAGCTCATCTTCTTCCAGTTCGCAGTATAGTTGCCCCAGTTCATGTACAACCAGAAATAGCCACTCATGCCATAAGTGAACCAGGCAGCGAACAACGCTGAGATCAGACCAAGCAGGGAGTTGAAGTTGGGGATGCTTTCAGCAATAATCCACGCGATAAACCATAGTGTCAGAGTGATGCCAGCCCACGAACCAATGGCCAGCCATGTACGAGAACCCATGTGCCGGGTTCCACGGAAGATACGCACATAAATATACTTTGCCGCAACGTGTCCATATATGACACCGGCCAGTAGGATCTGCGAATGTCAGCCATGATATGCTCTAGATGATGCATGACGACATACCGTAGGCAGCGCAATACCGTACGCGACTTTGACCACTACTCTACTCGCACTGCCCAGTGCGGGACTCGCAACATCTACGCCAGCGTATCTATACACCACAATGGCGACAACTAGATACATGGTAATATCGGTCACCTGTAACATGACCAAGGCTTTTGGAAACTCGCTGGGATCCCGGAATTCTGAGATGAAAGAGAAGAAGGCGATATGACCAGCGTAAGCAAAGATGATGTTAGTCACGGCCAAGAAAGCAGGCGCAAAGCTCGGTGAGTACGTAGCCGCTAGTCTGAGATTCGGCTTAGGGTCGACTCCTAACGCGATCATAGTGACGAAGACCGCGCCGCAGATGCTGATGAAAGAGGCAATGCTGAGGTATGAAACCTTCTTCAGCGTCCGAGGGAGGGTCAATATCCAGAGTAATACGAACCCGACAACACCCCAGACGATGCTACAAGTCGCGTTTCCAGTGATAGCGTTCATCGCGATCGTGAACGTAAGAATGTGCGATCCCATGACTGGAGGTGTCAGCACATCAATCTCGACACAACCACTCGACATACCAAAGATAAGGAATATAGTCTGCGCAGCACCACCAAATTCTCGTCCGCAAGGGCCCCACATGACTTCCAACGCATCCGCAAGGTTATGGACATGTGGATATGCCGCTTTGTACTGTCCCAATACGTAACCAGTGTACGTTGCCAGCAGTCCCATAGTGATGATGAGGATGATTCCCGGCACAAAGCCAATGGCAGCAAGAACAGATGGCAGCGACAATATACCCAGAGATATCGTCTCCGCAATCATAATCAGTCCAGCTTGCCTACCCAAATCAGCACTGTCTTCAGCAACCCATCAACAGTAAGAACTCACCACCACCGCAAAGTCCGGTACTTGACCTCATTATCGCCTTCGTCACCAAATGGATCTTCATCGTGGAGTTCTGAACGCCTCTTCTCTTCCTTCTCGACATCTAAGGCAGGCATGGTATCTGTATCGCCGCTTGTGGCGCGGTTGCTGCTGAGGTGGTCGCCGGTGAAGTCTCGTTTGCTCTCGCCTTTCTCGCTGGAGTCGTCAAAAGCGGACCGTGTCTTCCCTACTGCAGGGTGCATGCCGCGACGCACTGGCGGGTCGGTTCGCAACGTCTCGCGCATATTGGCAGTATGTGATATGAATTCAGCCTGGATCAAGCCTGACATTGCTTTTGGTGGCCAGAGACCAGACTGTTTGCCCGCAAACTTTGACTGAGAAGCCCAAGAGGGCCTCCACGATGATCGACGTCATTTTTCACGACTGAAATTGAACAGATAACCATCATGGTGATCAGTGGTTCGGCGCTGGACCCTGATGATGCAGCCTGCCTCTCAGCGCAAAGTCTGAAGCTCGATACGTAATCGGGCATCACTGGCTCTACCGCCAAACTCCGAATGAGATCACTCACACGGAGCAACAATCTGTTGTCGCCGAGGAAAATGGCCTGACGATAATGGCGACAACGGCTTTGCACGATGTTGCATCGTGCTTGGCGTGGCCGTGAAGGTTGAAGAAAATACGCACAGACCAAGCGTAGCCTACAGCTTATTGCGGTTAAGCTTAGATCCCACAAGGCACTCACGGCTGGCTCTCATGTGCTCACAGACACCTGCCAGCAGCTGGCTTGCATTGGGGAGCAGGGTCCCTCTCATTGGATCTCGATTCCCTCAAACCCGGCAAATCCGAGCGTCGCTGTCGCATTAGTTGCTGTCGTATCCAGACCAAGTGTCAGATCGTGAGACTCATCTTACCTCAGATGTGTGGATTTGTAAGGCTCTCCATCTTGAATGATGAGTGCTTGTCATTGGCTCTTCATTCAGTCAGATTATAACTCTTGAAACCCCAATCTACCGCCCTTGCGCTCCACACGCGGCTGCAGGCATGAGGTGGGCTTTCGTGGTAAATACGCTGGGCGCATTATCGATACTTGGCTTCCATGCGATGAGACCCGTCGTACGAGCTAGCGGAGTATAGTTCGTATGATATAGCGGACTAGTCCGTGGGGTTCTTCAGGCAGTGCGCCTCGTCTGGAGTTGCCGTTGAAAACGAATGAACCTGTAGTCTTCGTGGCCTAGTTTCAAGGTACCGCTACGCGGCGTTGAGCACGAGGGCTTGTAGGGAAGTAACGCGCGTATTTTCGAAACATAGCTAACAGTACTTCTTATGCTTCCTCAGAAAGCATTAATACCTAGTGCTCTCATGATCTGGAGTCGGTTTTGCCTGGGACCATGATGCGGCATTTTGTAACTTCGAATTGCTTGATTCGGTATTTGATATCGTCATGGGTGATGCAGAGCATACTCAGGTCCTGAAAGACCAAACCCACAGTGTCTAGATGCCCGATGATGTACGCCAAACCAGTATGTGGAGCATGCCTTCCAACGCCAGATCGCGCCTTGATTATCTTTCCTACGGTCCCTGCGACCGAACCTCGTTCGGCGCACACGTCTCATTCGGCGGCAGTAATCTATGATAGCTCTCCTCGCCCGCCAAGTTCGCCTCTCTATGTTCCAGAAATGTGCGGATCCGCTCATCTCGATCGCCACTCATAGTCGCATGTCGACTTCTCTGATATACACCACTGGCTTCACGATGGATTTGATCTCTTCTCTCGACAACGCTGTTATGGAAGCCACTGAACCTTGTGCCTTGCATCACCCCGCCAATCGCCACAAACGCAAAGATCAGCGACATGAATGTGAAGTTGCTCATCTGCACAACGCGCTCCTTCTGAGACTGAGACGGGTCGTTCTCGCCGTACCACCGCTCCCAGTCTTCCCAAGTGGCGTTCGAGCGAGGATCAGAGTTCCAGCGCTTGCGGTCGAATTCCCAATCGTACGGATTGCGGGAATCTGCGGTTGGGGTCGGGGTGCGATGGTGGCCCGCCCAGCCGGCGCCCCAGGCGTCGTACGCTCTCCGTTTTTCGGTGTCGGAGAGGATGTCGTGTGCGGCGACGAGCATGCGATACCGCTCTAGTCGAACGGCAAGAGGAAGTGTGTATGTGGATGAGCCCGGATGGCAGCGGTCTGGATGATATAGCTTGACGAGGGCATAGTAGCGGGACTTCTTGTAAGGATCGCCCTTCTTGCAGTTCAAGATCTGGTACGGAGTTGGCGTGGAATGCGGGCGCATGGGCTCAGGCCAGCTGAGCAAGTCGGCTTCATCGCTATCGGCATGTGTTGCATATGTCCGCCGTGGTGTCGTGTGCTGCGAACTCGGCGATGTATGACGACACGAGTGTGGCGAGGCGTGAGAGGAGTAAAGAGGCGTGAAGGCGTTGGCGTAGGATGAGAGGAGGATGGAAGACTTCTTAGACAGCATCCTCGCGCGAGGTCGTCTGCAGACGGATGAGCATCTCCAGATGGTATTCGAGTACAGTCAGGTACTCGAGCCGTGGGT
Organism: Didymella pinodella; assembly: GCA_039634465.1. NCBI lineage: Eukaryota > Fungi > Ascomycota > Dothideomycetes > Pleosporales > Didymellaceae > Didymella > Didymella pinodella. The sequence continues at coordinate 2,024,317 of CP113347.1, read as the reverse complement.
GGGTGAATGCTAGTGGCGGGGGATATGGCCGCGGCCATCGATCGGGCAAGGGCTAGCCGGCGGAGCTGTCTTTAATCTGCTCTAAACTGCTTACAGCACATGTAACCCTCGCGTGATAACATGCGCAGCAAACACACCATCACGCTGCGCTGCCTTCACACGCGCGTTCTGCGCCGTCGTGTCAGGTAGTAGCCATTATTGTAGACGCGGCCCTTTCCGCACCCCTCTAGTCGCTCCGGAGCATGCGTCCCGCGAACGGGCGCCGCGGAGCTTCTGCGCGTGCACGGTTTATGTGGTTCACTGCAAGTTTGATCTCACCTCTTAGTTTCCGGCTGCACCTGCGTTTTCTGAACGCACCGCTTACTTTGGATGCAAACGCATGAAGTACAACCCTAAAGCAGTTGGCTGCCACTCGCAAATACGGGTTTGAGTCCGGGTAAAGTGGCACAGCTATGGAGACCTTGGTATAAGACAGTTGTGTATGGTTTGCGCTGGCTGAGGCACGCCTGCTTCTTATGTATCGTCACCTCGGTTGATTTACACTCAATTCGACAAGATGCCAGCTGCGCGGACCCGCCAGGACTCAACAATGGGTAACCTTGAAGACAAGTTGGCCGCTACCCTGGCGCGTGGGTTCGACAGCAACGGTCAACCTCGCGAGGGCTTCTACAATCTTACTCGTCGAATGGAAAACGAGGAAGGGGAGCAATTCGATGTGGACCATACGATTCAAGATTTCCTGGTCTACAAGGCAACAGATGCTACGTTCGAGTGGCATGACAGGTCAGATAAGTGGGAGTCTGACCTGCCTAACGCGCTCGTTACAATGACTGCCGGTAAGTGATGTTATCAAGATGGCCCTCATGTAGGTGCTGATGTTCTAGAATGGAGATCATTCCTATCACAAAAACATCAAGGTCGAAAGCTGGGAACCATGGCAGCTTTTCGATCACGGTTGCTGCAATTTCTTCTATTGTTGACCCACCGATACCATCCAACACAGACCTGGACCAACGGAGACTCTCTACAGAAATTGCAACAACAGAACAAGGCTCGGATGGCAGTATGGTCCGATTCACATGGCCTTGAGCAGAACTACACGACTGCACAATGCACCCTGGACGGTGAGGCAATTACTTCTGCCCGTCAGCGTCGTGCATCAGAACTAGCCTTGCCTACCAATTTTCGCTCAGACATTTTCAGCGACCCAGATCGACCAGCGCTTGACCAGCTCCTTCCAGTGTTCATCGAGCTCACATGTGCACGTACTCGCCTCGGTGACGATTGGGAGCCAACATCTGACTGGTTCAATCTGGCTGGTCGGTTCATGCTGCAGGCTGTCATCGATCAGTACGTGACGAATGGTCACTGTTCTTCTGAACGCTTCACAGCAATATTCGCATTCGGTGACCCTGGTGCACAGCGCGAAGGTGAGGGAACCGACGTCACCGCTATGCGCAGCCTATTCTGCACTCCCGATACCTCTGGAACAGAGCTTCCCGAGTGGAGCAGAGTCAGGAGCAACTACATCAGAATAGTAAGTGTCTGTAACGATAGCAGTGCAGACAAGTGACTGACGTCCTTAGGCAAACGGGGCCTACCGCATGCTTCAGAGTGGCGAAGACCGCTACTCATACATTGAGTTCGAGAGCAGCCTCCTCTCATTTCTACAGCACCTACATGAGAGTGTGACTAAGCCTGATATTGTGCAGGTGGAACAAGGTCGCATCAGCATAGACGGAAACGAGCTGTCCGAGCTGGAGTCAAAGGACATGATCAATCGCATGAGGCTCGATGTGTAAAGAGGCGGTTTTGTTCGTTGCTTCGGCGTCTTTCTCGAATGTGCTCGCCGCACATCTCCTTGGCCATTCCTGCATATACCCAATGAACCAGATCGAGGCAAAATACGAAGAATTCAATTTTGTCTCACCAGAAACCTTGACTACTCTTGAGCTCCTCGTCGAAGATGCCCCAAAGCAATTGGTCTTGAAAGTCGATTTCTGCAAGCTGATCAGCAAAGTCGAACCCACCATTGGCGTTGCTCCCGCCAGTGTAAGCATCGTCAAGTAATACCGGATTTATCAGGTTGGAAGTTGTTGAGTTTGTCAGGTCAGATGGAGTGTCATCGCTATGATCATCCGTACGCAGACTTGAAGCTTGACTCTGTGTGAGGATGAGCACACCTGCTGCGCGCGTTTTGGGCCCCAGCCTCTGCTCTTTGAGCATTGCAAGATTACGATATGTTTCGTCGGTAATCTTGCAAGAGACAGAAAGCTCCTTCAGGCTATGAAGATAACGGTCGACGTTCGCAGCTGCAGTTCTTCTGCAGGAACTCTCGATCTCGGTCGGTACTCGCAACCTGCATGAGCACCAAAGTAGCAGATAGCAACACCGTACAATCGGAAGCCCGTTTTCGTCGAAGCCTTTAAGCATGTCTCACCTCCAGTACTAGGCATACAAAGGTGTTGGGGAAAGGAACAGAGTGACGTACGGTTACAGCCAGCGTTGCCAACGGGACGTATACGGTTACGGCTAGGGGTCGTTACGGTTACTTACTAGTCACTTCATGCTCCGTAACGTCCTATAATCACGGCGTAGGCCTATTTCACGGCGTATAACCGTAGTACGGGATGTAGTGATAACTAAGAATAGCGATATAACTTGCAATACATTACTACATAACTACTTTCAAAAATATACCTAAATTATCATCCGTACCACTGTACTACGGCCTCTCTTAACGCTACGTACGGCCACTCCTACGGCTCAATACTTACTCCGTTACTTACTGTAATTACTGCCGTAATCCGTAACCGTAACGGACCGTACTACGTCCCGTTGGCAATGCTGGTTACAGCCAGGCAGTCAGGATTGGGGACCGCATCGAATGCTCCGGGTAAGGTAAGGATCGATGAACCTTTCAAGATAACATGATCTCAGAGATTATTAGGTGGTTGGAACCGCGAAACAAGTACTTTCAGCACTAAGATCAATGCTCAGATTGACCAGACCTTCGAGAACGTCGGTCATTGTCTTAAAGACGCTGGCGGAAAGACTGGTCACAAGTCTTTCGCATCAACTGCTATCATGTCTCAACGAACAACGAAGCCCTCGTAGCAATGCCACGAAATCTTGCGAAGTGGATGCCGGATCACAAGCCGCTTTGGACCTGTGTTGGGGTAGCCAGCCTTACGGAGGACGATATGCGTGTAGGAATTGAAGTTGTAGCGCATAATCTGAAACAAATGCAATAGTCAGTGTGAAGCGCAGCATACCCTTCACCAGGAATACAATCCAGGCAAATCAGCATTGGGCATAGTCCGCAGCAAATGTGTAGACTACGCATCAACAATTGTGTGAGCAGCATATTTCGTATTATTTTGCAGCTCTTCTGCGTCTTCCGTTGATCACGCCCTCAAATGAGGGCATCCGAGCGTGGCCACCGGGTTTAGATGGCTTCTCCTCCTCACTAAGCTGGTTCCAGAGCTCGCCGATGCTGACTCGCTTGGCAGGAAGCATGCTATACTGCAAACTATATAAATTCCGTCGGTGAATGGGAGGCACAAACTGCCCTGACGCAAGGCTGAGGAAGACACTTGGCGAGAAGTAGTGCTTCCGTATGCGGTTACCGAGCTCGGAATAGGAATGGAACATGGCGCCAAGTGGCAAGGGTACGGACTGCGTTTAGTTCGTGAGCACAGAGTATCAGCGATGATCAATGCGTCGTACCTTCAGGTGTATGTATGCCGTCGGTACAGAGTTTTGACTGTCTTGAGGGCATGTGTTGCTGTTCTCCGGATCGTATAGCTTGAAGCATATGCCACCTACCAAAGGTCAGCAGGATCGTCATATAAAAGGATCATGAGCACTAACCGGGCAAGCGACGGGAATCTTTGAGCCTGAGCATGACTGCGAAAAGAGGAAAGTGGTTCAGACAAGCAAGTCCAATCTCGAGCCCCGCTTTCAGCGCGATAACTCCCACTCTCGCGCTTGCGAACGTCAAGTAGAAGACGAATACCGTCGGTAACAAAAAGAACTGCAGTGTGAACAAGATCGTTCCCAGTAGTAGCTGATCGAGATCATAGTCACAAGAATCGATTCTGTTCCGCAGGATGTTGCGTTTCTTGCCTCGAAACAGGTGGAATAGTGAGATGATGATGGTCAACTGCCAGTGGAAGATGCGAGCGGACGCAATGTAGAACGAGTAGATATGCAGCGTGAGCAGCGATAATATGTCCGAGAAGAGCGAGATTGGCATCGTGGCCCCTGCGAAGGCTGAAAACCCAATGATGCGGACAAGCGCTGGCAGATAAGGCCGCAGTATGGACATAATACCTGCATGCATTAGCTTCTTATGAGCAATACGTGCATATCCGTCTACTCACCAGCCCAATACTCGATGACCCAGAGGAACAAATCGCCCAGGAATGCTGCGAGCTCGGTGTTGAGTTTTAGACCACCTGGCGGTGGCCACCCTGTAAGCCACGAGATCGTTCGCCGTAGACCTTCGATAGACCAGGTACTGAAGACCGTATCGACCTGAACAGCGACAAAAGCTGAGTTCTCAATTATGAAAGAGCCCAGAGCGATCCCCATGATGACATCGTTGGCGACAAGCCAGAGACTGTTGTAGAAGCGTATGTACTCTGGATGGCTGTTGGTGATGCTGCCCCAGCTAGCCTTTCTTTTGCGCAGAGTAAGGTACTGAGTCGGCCAATAGCAGAATTGCTGCAGTCGAATGTCAATCTGCTGAGCAGTCGCTGAGATGTCTTTCAGTGCAGGTGCGTCAGGCGAAAGTCGCCAATCGAGAGCGCGCAGGATGTACTCGCCCGCTATACGGTGAACCATCAAGCCATAGATGAAGAGCTGTGCAGCTACTGGCCACACCCAGATGGTGAAGAGATACCACAAGCTCCTGTACACGTAGTCCCACAAGTTATTTGCCGATTCGACCACCCGCTCGCTGACGCTCAAGGCTCGCTTCATGCGCCTGCCTATCATGCCAATGTTTTGTTGCAACAGTGCATCTATCTCAGAGGAGCAGTTCACTTGCTCAATCAGAATAGGCAACGCAGACTCCTTCTGTGTAGGCGGGTGGGCAATCACTTTGTGGAGTTTCAGCTTTTCAACCAGCATTGCTTTCTTGCGTTGCCTCTCGGCTTCTTCTGCTTCATGCTTCGCAAAAGATGTGTCCCATTGCTCACTGGTCGTCTTGTCTCCTAGAGCAAGTGCAATCGGTGTCAAGGAAAGGTACTGCATGCGTACTGGGTCTGGTCGGTCGTAGACAACAACTTGTATGATAGAGAGGACATCGGCGGGACAGTACCAACGCGGAAAGCGGCTCGAAGGTTTGGTGTATGCAGTAAGGAGGTTTCCGTCGAAGTGGTCGGGTGGGGTCTTAGGGTTGACTTGGCCCAAAACACGGAGTGATGAGTGCCCACATCGCGTGAGCAGCTCTCTAATATCATGGGGACTATAGCGTAAGAGAGTGCCTACTGCCAGCGCGTTCTCCACTTGACGGGGCTATACAGTGTGAGCCAGATGCGTGCTCAACGTGGTCTTGTTTACACGTACCTCGACTTCCTGCAGGACAGAAACCACGAAGATGTCTAGTTGTGAGTTTCTGAATCCTACCAGCACACCCGACAGGGATTCAGTTGGTGCATCTGACGGCCAGAGTATGCGCATCAGCCCATTGTGTGTGCCCCCATTGTGTGTGCCCCCATTGTGTGTGCCCATGTCACCATCCTGCTACCCCGCTAGAACGATCCTCGGCGTTTGAGCTGCTCGCGCGCGGATATGCCACTGGTACCGACTCTTGGATGCTTCAATAGTCAGCTTGGATATTTGTGATTGGTAAAGGCTGTACGGACCAGGTCTGTCTCTTCGATTGCCAGGCGTGCGAACGGCAGCACGAGCAAGAAGAAGAACAATGACAGAATCGCAAAGCCCTTCGCAGCTCTGGTGACAACACCGTGATCCCAGGCAAATATCGCAAGCTCGTAAAGGCGTGTCGTGAGATCCCAGCGTGCAGTCGAATAGCCTGCGACGAAGATACCGAGCGTGACGACCGAAAAAGCGTGCATCTACAGCGTCATGCCAAGCAAGGTGAGTGCGGCGGTTCAAATTTCAGAATGGATGACGGCCTGTTCGCAATCTGCCAGTTTGGTCAGATGTGCAGGCTATTAGAAGAAAGTTCTGCGCAGCGCAGCAAGGGGTAGCGTACTGTGAGGTCCATAGCGCTGTTCATGTCAAGGAGCGTCCACGAACGCGTCAACACGGAGGAAAGGTTCAGCCAATCAGACGCGTTGCATCTCCCGCGAGCTCGCTCGGGGCTAGTAGGCTACCTGCATTTCACTGCCGCTCTTTGTGCCATGCTTCGCTATTGTCGCTATTCTCCGGTACTAGCTGCAAGCAATTGTCTTCACTCACCACAATCATAATGTTCTTTCGCTGCTTGCCGCAGATTCTCCAAGGAAACACTGTGCAGCCCCAAGCCTCTTTCATTTGTACTCGTGTTTCGCAGCAACCTTTCAACCAATTGTCCTCGTACCAAACCTGAATTTGGAGGGCGGCCCTCTCAGTCCTGCGTCAGCAATGCATTCACCTCTAATCCTGGATGAGGCAACTGCTGGCAGCCCGGTCAAACTAAACGTTTCAACCTCCCCTGGGCTCGCAAAACCCAAAGGCTGCGATGATGACCGCAGCGCCAACGCTACCAAAACCGCCCCAGATACCGACGAATCATTGCAGGCCTCACCACAACCACTTAAAAGAGGCTCTGTTGAACCTAGCGAGGAGCCTGATGCTAAACGGGTGAAGAGTTCTTCAGCATCACCTCAGAATGGCAAGGCAGAATCACATGAGCAAGAAACTAGTGACGTCGTCGACCTTGCGGACAGTATCACCAAAGACACATGGCAGGGTTTCTGTGAGATTCAGTCAGAGCCAGCATACTTCTCTGCCATTCTGAAAGACATGGGAGTACGAGACGTCAAAATTGAAGAGCTCATTTCTTTACACCCCGAATACCTACTAGACAACCCGATACCAGGATCCAGCTATGGTCTTATCTTCCTCTACCAGTACCGCGATCAGGAGTCATCTGATCAGTCCAAAGACGCGTCTAGCCATGTATGGTTTGCCAACCAGCTTCCCGCTCAGAACAGCTGTGCAACATTGGCCATGATCAACATTCTCATGAACAACGACAACGCTGACATTGGAGAACATCTGCAGCAATTTAAAGACTTCACAAAGGACTTCAATTCTTATCAGCGAGGAGAGGCAATAGCCAGTTTCGAATTTGTCAAGAAAATCCACAACTCTTTTGCAAAGAAGATGGATATACTAGAGGCAGATAAGCATCTGTCATATAAAGTCAAGAGATCGAATCGTTCGCTGAACGACAAAAAGGCAAGACGCAAGTCTACAGACTCTGTAGCGACCAGTGATAGTGCAGAAGACCACGAGGACGATGCCAATCACTTCATTGTATTCATCCCCGTTGGGAACGAAGTGTGGATGCTCGATGGCCTGAACTATCAGCCTGTGAACATGGGCTCGTTCGAACCAAAACAGGATCAGGGCTGGGTATCGGTTGCAGTCGACTCGATCACAGCTATCGCGGCCGGAGCAGAGGAAGGCAGCTACACCGCCTTCATGATCGGACCAGCCAAACTGCCATCTCTACGCAAACAAGCCTGCCTTGCGCTCAACCACATCTGGTATACCGAACGGCGTCTTGACGAGATTTCGCCTGGCTGGAAATCGTTCGCGGTCGATGAGCACCCGATTCCATCCTCGCAGATGCTCGGTATCGAAGATCAGCTGTCTGCACACTCAACGTCAGACACGCTGGCTGCTACAACTAACAGCGAAGAGACTCAAGACCTACTTCAAAGGCGTACAAGAATCATCCAGGATCTCGATCGCCTTGCCACTAGCATAATTTTAGAGATGCAAGAAGACGCGGATAACGAACGAATAGCCGCACAAGCACGGTTCGATTACGCGCCTGTCATCAAACTATGGGCAGAGATGCTGGCAGCCAATACATGGCTCGAAAACAACATTGACAGGCACATTGAGGGCAAAAGTGGGAAGAAGGGCAGGTGAGCATGGACGATAAGCATATCAGAGCATATAGAGCATGAGATATCCAGACAAGCAGTTTCATTACCACTTTCACCACCGTTTTTTAAGTCCGTGACAGAGCCGTGAGTTGCCATGTCAATTACAAGAGACCTGGCACGTGGGGTTGGATGTGCATGGCTTGCCAGCCTTGTGCGGCATTCTCCGATGGCATCCTGCTAAGCTCTTGACTATCACCTTGTGTCTTGTTTGATGTTACACAGACTAACAGCACTTCAGAATCGGAAGGCTTAGGCACAGTAGCTACAAAGGAGAATGACTTCCTGAGCATACTGATCATACTCAGACGCTGGCTTATCTGGTGATCTACACGAAGAGACCATGCACCTGCAATAGTATATTTCTCAAGACCAGCACGAGGTGTTAAACCCACATGGGGAAAAGACCATTACACAGGAATCCACTTTTTCAGGACCGAGGTCGTCGTCGACAGCGGCAAACCTAGCAAACCGAACGAGGCACCCCGGACAAGGACAGTACAGGTCCCGAGGGAAATGTTCATCTCCAGGTCTCGATCTTCGCATTGACCTGGGACCTACCAGAAAAATTCGATGATATCTGTGGTCGCTTGGTTCAAGAATTGTGGCCCCGACTATTGATAGACGGTGTTGGTCTAGAGGTAAAGAAAAGAGAAGCCTACGACAAGGTGTCGCGCGCAAATGTGCAAATAGTCGCCATCAGAACGGAAGGACTTTTCAAGCCTGGAATTCTCCTGTCGCAGTGATTACTTCAGATAAACCCTCGAGCAACGAGTCACAATCATCTGGAACACAACTGTTTGTGTTGCAACAACTTTCATATTGCCAACTTTCGATTCTCAGCATATATACAGTTCGAAGTATTAGAAGTCTAAAACTCAGATGCTACGCTAAGGATTGTAACTCAATTCTAAAAAGCCAATATTTACAGTCATGAAGATCATCGTCCGTTCTTTACGCCACCACTATAGGCTAAGCAGCCGCTTAGGTAGAGGTGTACATGCAAGAGATGGGCTCATCCTCCTTCACTGCGCGAGCAACAAAGTCAACACAGTTGGAGGAACCGCCGGGGTTTTTTGTGATATCGAGCCAGACCGAGTAGCCCCCCTGAAGTGCGTTGGGACACGCCTGGAAGCCAATCTTCTGATTTGTCTGGTCTTTGAAGATGAGGTTACTGTTGTCATCGAGCGTGAAGCCAGTGCGCTCCGAGTTGCGGCCCGCATCCTGAACACCGGTGGTGTATTGGAAGATACCTTGTCCCATGCCGGAGCGGTCGACGTAAGCCTGCTGAGGTGGGTTGTCGGTTTTGAGGAAGAGCTCGCCAGCGTCTGTGAGGAGGAAGGAGGCGTAGTTGACGGCTGGGGTGCACGAGGCGTTCTGGCTGGGAGTGTTGACGTAGAAAGCACTGTTCGCAGCTTGCAGCTGGCCATACTGGATGTCGGAACCGGATCGGATGGTCATGATTCTGAATACGTCGCCGGTCTTGATCTCAGTGTCGGAGGGGGCCTTGCCACAGGGGGATGCGGAGACAAGGGCAGCGGCAGAGGCGGCGATGGCGGCGGTGGTGAACTTCATTTTGATTGAACTGAGTGATGGAATAGTCGTGTTGCTGACGTTTGAAGTGATATTGGAACGTTTGGTGTTGAGTAGTGGATTGGTGTGTTGATGTTGTGATGATAATGTTTTCACAGGAGGGCAAGCCTCGGCTTATATATATATTTACTGGGTCAAGTGCTGGTAGTAGAATTCCATTATTATACCACCGATATTGCCGAGGCCGATGAGGCTGGTGTTCTCGTACGATGGCCCGTTCTGCAAGTGTATGAAGTCATCCAGCCCAAACACGAGATCAAAGGTGGTCTACCCGCTTGTATTCCCCACATTTCATGTCTATGATGTGGAATGTGCCACAGCCAGCGTGAAGCAAAATGCGTCTTTCCGAGCTCGGGTGCACTGTGCATATGCCCCCTCGTAAGATTGGTCGAATCAATGCTGCTTGGAGTGACGTTGAGTCGCCACAACGCGAGGCTACAAGAAAGCCAGCAAGCGATCTCTGCTCGGCAGTCTACCCTGGAATGGCTAGCCGACTGCCATTTCTATGCACTGCTAAATTTCCGAGCGTTGAGATTGGTCATGCCGATTAGTCCCGGACAAGAATAGAACCCCAGATGTCTAAGCTCGCCGCCGGCATCATGTGGTCGAGTAGTCCATGGAGACGTTCAACACACAGTATTGTCATTGCTCGTATTACCCGCGGCCAGGTCACCCGGATCCGCTTCATATGGTGGCATTGATACGAAGTTACACGTTTTAGTTTGCCATTGCTGCGCACACTGGTATCGAAACTTACCATGACTTCATGAGTCTGGCAGTATGATTACTTGTCTGGCAACACACGAGAAGGCGCACGGAAGATCTACGTACGCTAATAACGATCACCTGGCAGTCGTGACAGACCCATGCTGGATATCAGGGGCTCTTGAGCTGCTCATGAGCTGCGCATGCGTGCAGCAGTCAAAGCGCGCTCCTGGATTCATCGAGGCATTTCAACGTGTCGAATTGCATTCCACAACGCACAAAACACAGTTCTGGAATCCTTACAGTACGGTAGACCACCTCTACCACGACGTGGCTGTACGAGCCACACTAGCCATAGTTGCGACAAAAATCACATCAGCCCGGGCGGAGCCGCACCCGCCGGTGCAGGGTTCAGAGGAGCGGTCACATCGGCAGGACCTAGTTATCCACCAGAGCTACGACTGCAAGACGACTAGCATTGACAGTCGACCAGCTCTGACGCTTCAGAGCACTATTTCTGTTCAAGCGTATTGCCCAACCGTGACATCGTGGCAAGGGAGCTACAGCAAGTGGTCTGGCAAGAGTAAGATCCGGACGAAGCATGCCATCGGCGGCAGTATTCTCAATTGTACAAAGTTACATTCAGAAAAGGGCGATTATGCCTATGCAGTTTCGATGTCTAAGGAGACCAAATCAAAACTTGCACGCGCAATGCAGCCGTCTCAAAGAAGCCTCCAATGCAAGCTGCTACGCTGTACACGACACCGCGATTTTCGCCGTTACACACCCAAAACACCGTTCACTCATCCAGATAACCGATCTTGCAAAATTGATTCAAACTCCTGACGTCCAGGTTGGACGTAAGTAGCGCGCCAAGCATGGTCTCTCGACGTGGGAGAAAGTCTGCCTTGACTTTCCATTGTGTACCGTGGAAGCTGAAGTCTTCCATGTCCAACTTATCGTCATCACTGTCTTCGTCCTCGTGACTCAATGCGCCGTTGACCTCTGCGCTCTTGACCAGTACATCGCCGCCCTTTGACTTGTCGCCCAAGCGCTTTAACGTCGATAAGGCACGATGTACAATGAGCTGAAAACCCTCACGATCGGGCTCCATCGGTCTTTGGCCGCGGTGGGCTGGTGGTGGAGGTGGCTGTTGGATTGCTGCATCTGTGGCCGAAAGCGACATGGCGAACTTGAGCAGACTGTTTGCCCAGCCGTCATCGGATTCTAGCCAGGAACGGCAGATACCACTTTCGGGGCCGGGTGCTAGACTGGCAAGAATATCGGCTGCAAGCATGCCCTGCATCAGGTATGCTTTGCGTGACTCGGCGATACGTGCCTCAAACATGCGGACCTCTTTAGGACGTGCCTCCTTCATCTGATACATCTTGTTCTCAATGTAGTTGCGATCAGGAACAACAGAAATAGCCAGCGCAAATGCCCGCGTCAAAAGATCGTAAGGTGGACTTGAAGTTGCTTCGTTGACGAAAATCTGCTTGTAGTATGTCCGATTGGGGTCGTCGCGAGCAAGCAACTTGGCTAGACTGTCGACAGCTGATGGGAGATACCGATGTGTTTGCGGGCTGAAGGGCGTGAACTTGACAGGACTGCCTGGACGAGGTACAGGTGCGAAGGCGCACAAGAAGTGCAGAACAGCGTAGGCATCCTCACGGGATGGCAAAGAGATCTTGGCGCTTGTGTTGGAGAAGAGCGTGATAAGGTCCTTCATGAAGTCGAACGTGTTGATATGAGAGCGTAGTAGCAAAACGCGAGTGCCGACGAGGCGAATGAAGTTCGACAAGAACTTCAATACCGTGGGGCTGACCAGTGACACATGATTGACTTCTAGGAAGGAAAGGTTGCGCAATATCGTTGTAATTGCCAGTAGTCGGTCTGCCGTTCGGTCGAGAGTGTATTCCTTCGTTCCCACTTCCGGAAGTTCTTGCAAAGTTGCAGCCTCTGCCCTGCAATGATGCATGACGTCCTCATAAGGTGTAAGATCCAGAATGTCGGTCACTTCGGGGTTGTGGTTTCCAAGTACTTCCAATTGCTCTTCTGCGAACTCGACCAATACGTCCACTAGATCCTCGCATTGCCCCAAGTCCAGCTGAACGTTGTTGTCGTACGTGATCTTCGATAGAGTGTCCAATGCCAGTCTTATTTCTGCATGCAGTCCAGATCGAAGACTCATGGTCAGAGCCCGTATGTCGATTATGCCAGCTTCGTGTAATAACGGAACGTTTGGCTTGTAGTTGACAATCATCTCAATCATGTTCTTGAAGTTGTCCGAGTCGAAGTCAAGGCCGCCCCAGGTGTCTTGTGTTCGGTAAGCTGGCTGATACACACGAGTGCCATCATCCTGCTCGATCACCGGCTGTCGCTTCTCGACGATCTCGGCAGCTGGAGGGGCCTGAGCAGCTGCAAGCTCCTCCTTGATAGGCGTTGCTGTCGCGTTCGTAGGTTCCTGGCTTTGCACCGGCGTGCCTTCCAATTGCCTGCTCAGGCTCTTCCGCGCATTCATGTCCGCTTGTGGTGTGCTTCGCCCGTTCAGATCAGGGAGCTGCGCGTTGTTCTGTAGGGGAGTCGACTGTTGCGGTGCGGGGGTTGCACCGAAGTGAGGCTGCTGTGGGGTTGGCGGTATCGACTGCTTCTGCTGCTGCTGTTGCTGCTGCTGTTGGTGTTGATGTTGTTGATGTTGTTGTTGTTGTTGTTGCTGCTGCTGCTGCTGCTGCTGCTGCTGCTGCTGTTGTTGCATAGCCTCTTTCGTCCGCTGTAGTTGCTGGAGATATTCCTGCTGCGCTGCGTTCTGAGGGGTACCAGGCATTCCTGGTCTGGTCGGTGACATCTGTGAGCCTGTCTGAGCGCCCATCTGGTTTTGCCCAGGCACGACGCCCTTCATTTGATTCTGCCTAGCCACATAGGCCTGCTCGTAGATGCCCAGGTTGTTCTCATATGTTACCCGAAGTTCCTCTGGTGCGGTTGGGAATTGTTGCGGTGGTATCCCCATGACTTGTGCAACACGCGGCCATCCTTGCGACTGCGTTACGAATCGATAGCCCTTGAACTGCATGACTGTCCGGTAGAGGTTCTGCAAGTTAATCACACGTCCAGCGACTGTAGGGCTCGGATTGAAGGGCCGGTTGTGTTGCTGCATAAGAGCACCGACGTTCTTAGTGAAGTGCTGTAGAGCAAGTTGAGGGTTTTGCTGTGCCTGTGCTTGCGCTTGCACTTGCGCCTGTGCCTGTGCCTGTGCCTGTGCCTGCGCCTGCGCCTGCGCTTGTGCTTGTGCCTGTGCCTGCATGGGATTCGGCCGCATGCCGGGGTGCTGCATTCCACTTGGCATCTGCCCGGACTGATGTCGCTGTTGCGCAGCCATGTTGGCTGCCGCCAGGTTCCCCATGGTTCCCCCCATCTGCTGTTGTTGCGACTGTTGCGCTTGCTGCTGCAAACGCATCGCGTACTGTCTTTGCGCCTGGAGCTGTCGTTCTTGGAGATTCTGCGATAACTGCACTGACTGGACAGGGAACTGGCCGCTAGCGTTCTGGTTGAATTGTTGGTTCATGGCGTTGCCCTGGAAGCCCATAGGCGACATCTGCTGTCCATTTGGATTCTGCGCGGGCGATGATGTCTGCATCCTCTGCTGCCCCATTTGCTGTCCCATCTGTCCCTGCATGAAGTTCTGATTCGACATGGTCGGCGATGGGGTATGTGTAAAGCCTTGCTGCTGCTGGAGGCCGAATTGGGGTTGCGACGGCGTCTGAGAGCGCGACATGGGATTCCCTAAGCTGTCGCGCTTGATGCCTGTGGGCATTTGATTCCCGGGGAAGCCGCGCGCGCCGTTCATCTGCGGGTTCGCAAGCGCATTGGGGTCAATGAAGCTCGACGGGTCGTACATGCCGTTCTGCTGGGGCGATTGGAAGTCCATATTGCGCGGCTAGAGGAGTGTGACGCTTGCGGCGACGTAAACGAGGAATGATGCGGCGGGGTGCGTGACGGCTAGTTCAAGGTGCGCTGGTTGCGCGTGGAGGCATTCGATGCACTGTATGGTAACGTCAGCACGCATGTTGATGTGAGAGAGACGCGACTAATGGCTGCAGCACCAGACCCAACGCAGGGAGGGACGAGCACAAGGGGAAGGAGCCAGGAGGAACGTACGCCGCGCGACAAACGATAGGCGCTAGAGGGATATCCTCATCAGGGCAATGTGCGGGGAATGCTCGGAATGGGTGGTCGACTGGAAGTCACGTAGCGCACGCTCCTTCGACGCGATGAGGTTGATGAGAAGGCAGGAGCGCCCCGGCCGCTCGCTCGCGCTCCGGCTTAGTCAGGTGACGAGCCAATTGCCGCTCAGGCGTCTACAGGTGGGAGCGCTGGAGGCGGCCGCACCGAGAGAGAGCAACAACAAGCAGCAATGGACAGCGCTTTCTCGAAGCTCTACAGAAGCATGCACAGTCGCGAAATTCCAGAACACGCGTTTGTCGCATTACAACCAGTGGAGTGGCTGCATTGCCCGGCACTCACAAGCCTGCACTAACTGGATCGACCCCCCCCGGAGCCGGTTGATCTGATCTGGCCGTTACACGGAAACACATGTCTCTCTCCACTTATTACATCACCCGGGTTGCTGGGAGGCGTGCTTCCTGTCTTTCGCGGCCTTGTCAAAGACCGCTCAGACTCGCCCAGCCCAGCCGCGCCATGCCCCGTCTGCCCACTCGTCCCCGCGAGCTGATGTGACTTTCGCTTATCTTGAGGCCGAACATCGTGTCTCGAAAAGCAACCAGTGTGCTCGGTCTCCTGTTGCCTCTGTTTAAGTCCTGGGCTTAACTCAGCATTCTGATCTGCTCCTGCATACCGTAGTGCTGATCACTGTGCACCAATCGCGTAATAGTGACCTCGGACCTCAAAAAGGGCTGTAGACTCAACGACGATGTGTACTGTGTAGATTCAAGTGTAACATAAACAATTCTGTACGCAGTCATGACTCGACGCCGCACTCACGAACCTTGCTTCCAATGATTGCAGTGAATGCACGTGACTCTGGCCTTGGCAGAGGCCGAGACGCCGACGCGCCGACCGACGCCTTCCATGAGCTTCATCAACATTACGACAGGCAAACAACGCCCTCACCCTTGCAACACTCCTTCACCCATACACCGTTCTCGCCACATTCATCTAACGCTCTTTGCTACCTGTCACCAACAACATACCATACGTATCGCCCGCCATGGCTGACGCCGTCGTCGAGAACCCGCTGAACGCCGTCCCGCCGCACAAGAAGCAGCTCCCTTCCTCGATACCGAACTTTGACACATTGGAGGGCTTCACCACAGATGGCGACGATGACTACTCCACCTTCAAGAAGCTCCAGAGGCAACTAGAGTTCGTACACTGCCCGCCCTTCACTGTACCTACCGGTAGCTAACAGGCACAGGTACATCCACCTTCAAGAAGAGTATATCAAGGATGAACAGCGAAGCTTGAAGCGAGAGCTCGTGAGGGCACAAGAGGAGATCAAGCGCATTCAGAGTGTGCCGCTCGTAATCGGGCAGTTCATGGAGGCCATCGACCAAAAGTAAGTTGAATGACGTTTCACGTTAGGTGCTTAAAGCTAACAACCTCAGCACCGGTATCGTACAGTCTTCGACCGGCTCGAACTATGTCGTCCGCATCCTCTCCACACTCGACCGCGAACTCCTCAAGCCGTCATCGTCCGTCGCCCTCCACCGCCACTCAAATGCGCTTGTCGACATCCTGCCTCCCGAGGCTGATTCCTCGATCGCCATGCTTGGACAGGACGAGAAGCCCGACGTGACATATGCTGACGTTGGTGGTTTGGATATGCAGAAGCAGGAGATCAGAGAAGCTGTCGAGCTACCCCTCACCCACTTCGACCTGTACAAGCAGATTGGTATTGACCCACCGCGCGGTGTATTGCTCTATGGCCCCCCCGGAACAGGAAAAACGATGCTGGTCAAGGCCGTCGCGAACAGCACAACAGCGTCTTTCATTCGTGTAGTAGGATCTGAGTTTGTACAGAAGTATCTGGGTGAGGGGCCGCGCATGGTTCGTGACGTCTTCAGAATGGCACGCGAGAACTCTCCATCCATCATCTTCATCGATGAGATCGACGCCATTGCCACAAAGCGTTTCGATGCGCAGACAGGTGCCGACCGAGAAGTCCAGCGTATTCTGCTCGAGCTTCTGAACCAAATGGATGGTTTTGATCAGACCTCCAACGTCAAGGTCATCATGGCCACCAACCGTGCCGACACACTCGATCCGGCGCTGCTGCGGCCTGGTCGTCTCGACCGAAAAATCGAGTTCCCTTCGCTGCGAGACCGCCGCGAGCGTCGCCTTATCTTCTCCACGATCGCAGGAAAGATGAGCTTGTCGCCCGAGGTGGACATGGATAGCTTGATCGTGCGCAACGACCCCTTGTCTGGAGCTATTATCGCTGCCATTATGCAGGAGGCTGGCCTGCGGGCTGTCAGAAAGAACAGGTACAACATCATCCAGGCCGACCTGGAAGAGGCATACACTAGCCAGGTCAAGGGGACGACTGAGGCCGACAAGTTTGACTTTTACAAGTAAGCGCGCGCCGGCAAGGGCAGGAAGTGACTTTGTACACTACATAGAGGTAGACTTTTTAGTCTGGGTCTTCATGCTGCACACACGGTTGGCTGCATATCTAATGCAATGATGACAATGATCTGCAGTGTTTCGTGCTTCATGGCAAGACCAATTGTGTATGTGTATTGAGGTTAAGTAGAGCACCAAGCTATTGTATATACTTCTTCTGATTCCTATCTACTCGGGCGCAATCATCATCTCGCGATCCAACCCATCGCATTCTACCGCTGCCAAGCCACCCTAATTATACTACAAGAAGCCTCTTCTCTCCATGCAACACTCTGTTCTCCCCCACAAGTTCAGAAGAAAAATCTAACAGCTCAACGCCAATAGCTAGCAATGCCGCTCAGGAAGAAAGCACAAACATAAGGAGAAGTAAGTAATGTCGAGAATCAACTGGAGCCCGGAGTGAGAAGAGCCGTTTCGCCATCCAATCCGTGAAAAGAGTAAGAAGCTGGTTGAGATGGAAAAATAACAACAAAGGAAAGCTATGAAGAGCGACTCGTGCTCTGCCATGAGCATGGTGCGGGACAGAAGACAGAGTGCTCGTGGTATTTGGTATCATGCATTCGCTTGCAAGAATGAGTAAAAGAAAAAGGGCGATTCCATCCAGCTTGATAGGCAAAGTGTGCGTGAGATCCTTTTCGAAAAAATTGTGCGTCGGCCAGTGAGGGCTGTCTGACAGGCTGTTTGTGACGAATGGACCAGCTTAGTTGACCCGTATTGTGGTTTCCAGCGGTGTCCGGGGCAATTCTTTGTCCACACTGCTCCTCCCCTTGGCTTCCTTTGGTGGTGTCGGCGGTCCAGAGTGCCTGTTATGCGGGTAGTGGTCGTCTTTGGGAGGTGTGGGCGGTCGCTCCTCGCTGCCGGTGGCGGAGTCTTTTGGTGGCGTTGGCGGTGGCCTGCCGTGCTCCACGTCTCGTGCCAGCGGTCGTTGAAGGGGTGTGGCATGTGCCTCCTCAGTCGGCGGCGCTGGTGGAGAGCGAGTTGGCGCATCGTGCGAGCGGTTGCTGCGACCACCTAGACTAGAGGCTTCACCTGCTTCTTCGACGACGGGGAGTGTGGTTCCCATCTCGCCGCGTTCGGCGGACGTGCTGCGGACGGCGCGCATTTGGAGATTGGGAACATGCTGTTCAGGGGCGCCATTGCGTTGTGTCTTCTCAGCTTGGTGTTCGGCCTTTTCCATCACACGGTCAGTGGAGCTGCGCGATATGCCAGCAACGGTTTCAGCAGTGGGGTTTCCTGCCTCTGCCTTCTCGCGATCAGCGGCCTCCTTGGTCTTAGTAATGCCAGTGATGAATTTTATGAAGCGGTCTCCGTAGCGTTCAGGAGGAATGGCGGAGATCTGTGATTCTGTGTTTGCGAGACCCTTGAAAAAATGCTCCATCCGTTTAATAATAGAGTACTGGAAGTGTTAGTCCCTCTGCCTTAGTGCAGCTATTCGCCAGACTTACATGTGTCAAGCAGTCAATGATTCCGAGGTAGTAGATCTCCTCTCCTGGACGATTGTCCTCATGTGTAGCCTGGAAACCTCCATCATCGGAGTAGAAAAAGAAGTTCTTCTTAGAATCTTCTAATTCGTCTGGCATCCGGGCGGACGTTTGTTCCATAGGAACGGGCTTCTGTGTTTTGACTGACTGTCGAAGCTCTCGGGCCTTGCGGGCAGTCTCCAGCTTCGAAGGTGTGCGCATCAGCTGGTTAGGTTGAGGCTCCTCTGCGGCCTCGCCGCCTGGCTGGAAGACTTTTAATGTCTTTTCACGAAGGTTTTCCTCATTGCCCTTTTCAAGATCATGAATACCGATGAGCATCGAGTAGTCCATGATGTGGAGCTTCTGCATCAGCTTTACATCTTTTCGCATCTGCTCAATGAAAGCGCCCTTCTTCGTCGGCCCCAACTCCAGATGCAGATCCCTTCGTAACCAATTGAGATCCTTCAGTGTCGCCCGAGGGTTCTTCTCGAGGTCTTCCTCTTTGAAATCGCGCCCGATGGTAGATCCCTTGAGATCGAATGTGCGGTGGATATCTCGGTGCGGGGGAAACAAATTGTTCATGACGACAAAGTGAATTTTGCGTCCGTAGGGTATCTTTACGCGGTGAAGGCCATAGAATTGAGAAAGTAGTGTGTTCGGGTTTTCTTGTACGTGGTTGTAGTAGTCCTTTAGGATTTTCCTGAGGAATTTGTGTTCGGCATGGTGGATCGTCTTGATGATGTATTTGTAATCCCGGGAGAAATAAAAGAAACTGCCACTCTTGCCTGGCGAGCCGAGCTCAGACAAGATATACTTGCTTGTAAGTGATACAAGGTAGTCAGCAGGGTCTAGCTTGAAGATGCCACGGAGATGACGGAAAACCCAGGGAGCGTAATCCTTGAACTTGAAGTCGTATTTGGCGGACGGGGTGAGCTCATTGCCGGTGATGTCGAAGGAGAACTTGTGCTTAGCATCAAAGTCAGCGTCGGTGAGCTCGCGGTCCATCTTGGCGTTGGTTCTCGACACGGTAAAGCGGATGCCAGTGAGCATGTTGTAGGCGGTAACCCAGTTGACGTGATTCTGGTCGACCTTGGTACCCACGACAACGCGGTCTTCGTCCTCGTCCTCTCTCCGTTTCCGTTTGCTGGCGCGCTTCTGGCGGATGTGTTCAGCCCACCGCGCGGCGTCTTCGTCCTGCGGCACTTCGTCGAGGTGCATGTCTGAATTGATCGACCGTGTGCCCCTACGCACAAGGGACATGGAGCCGCGGCGGCGGGAGGCTGTCGTTGGCGAGAACCTCCCACTCGCGGAGACGACGTCGTCGGTGTTGTTCTGGGAATCACGGGCGCGGGACGTGGACAGCTTGGGGACCTCGAGCGTGTGGCGCTGCTGGAGACGGTAGGGCGGCTGTGACGGCGAGGGTGTGGCGGTGGTGGAGCCGCCGTCGTTGTTGAAGGCCGGGGGCGCAGACACGCGGTGCGTCGAGGCGGGGACGCGCAGGCTGGCGTCGGCGGCGGCGGCGGCAGAGGGCGACGAGACGTGGGGCACAAAGTCCATCTGGGCCTCCCTTGTGCCGTCGAGCGAGTTCAGCTGGCCGAGCTTGACGTGCGTGGTGCCCAGCATGTCCTTGGCCTCGCTGCCATGCACCGAGGCAAAGTAGCCGTCGTCGCGGACAGGCAGGTCGCCCGAGTTGGCGCGGCTGTCGATGCTTTGGCGCATGCTCTCGCGGTCGGCGTCTGCGCGGCTGCGGCGGGCGTCGTCGTGGGAGGTGCGGCGGTCGATGCTCGCGGGCCTGGCTTGGCGGGCGGTGCCGTTGGGCAGGGCGCTGGGCAGGGCGTTCACGGCGGTCGTCCGGGCGGGCTGGCTGCCATTGGGGCCGCGCTCGCGCAGCGGCAGCGACTTCTCCGAGGGCGTGCGGTGCGGCAGGCCCTTGGGGGTGTGTGGGTGCGGGTGGGAGAAGTTCGGGGCGTCGGTGGTCGAGGGCTCGCGTTCGGCCGCGTACGAGGGCATCATCTGGGACTCGTGGACATAGTTGACGCTCATCAGCGAGGCGGCCTTCACGCCGGCGTAGGGCGGAGGGGACGGCGACGGGGCGTAGGCAGCCAGCGTGCTGGGCGGTCGCAGCGAGCGGCTGGCGGGCGGCGGTGGGTGATGGGCGGCGCTGCAGACCTGTGCGCGGACAGAGAAAGAGCGAGCAGCTGGATTCTGCGGGCGGCCGAGGGGGGCGGGAGCAGCGGCGCGAGGGGATGGGCGCGCCGGCAGAAGGGCTGCGAGTACGCTGGTCGTGGGCACTGGGCACTGGGGCACTGGGGCACTGGGGAGTGAGGATGGGGAGCAATGCAGCAGTCTGGCAGGTCTCGCAGGTCTCGCAGGTCTCGCAGGTCGCGCAGGCCTAGCAGCGTTGGCACCACACCAGCAGCACCAGCACCAGGACAGCCTCAGCGCCTTGGGTGAGTGCCGATTCCCGCGCACCCCCGACCGCCTGTCGTCACAGCAGCCTCCGCGCCTCAGATCGCACCCAAATTAAACCCAAGCAGCGCTGATCAGGGTGCACGCTGGTTGCAGCAGTGGCTAGCTCTCTGGTGGCACCCTTCTTCACGCTGCGCAGTCTGTTGTTGCTGTAGCTGTCGCTGTCGCTGTTGCTATTGCTGGCTGTCTGCACTATTGCTATCGCTGTCTTGCTGCTGTGCTACGCGCAAATCACCCTACCAACGTGCGCCTGCAGCTAATTTAAACACGGCTGCCTCACAGCCACACCGCCCGCATTCCATCATTTCCTTTCTCGCCCGAGCCCCATGCCTGTGGCTGCTTGCATCGCTCCTGATACTGCTGCCGCATCAACTCTCCAGGCACGCTGACGCAAATCTCGAGGCCTGAATGCCTCGCTGGTTACAGGCCCTCTGCGCGCAGAACTTGTTTTGACAGCAGGCCTTTTCCCTGCGCGCCACGTTCGGAGCGCCGGATGCTTCCTGCCCTAAAAGCGCCCTTGCTATCGATTTGCTCCATCCAATCTCGCGCCACCCGGACAACACGTCTTTTCGTCCGCGTGTCTCGTATGCATCGCGAGTCCGTGAGTCCGCAAATCATCATGCGCCCGTTTGATCTCCAGTCAGAGGAATCATGGTGACTTCCTGCCAAGCTTTTGCTTTGATCGTACCTAGTTCGTATCAGGGGTGTGTCCTCAAGGACAGCCCTCTGACAGACTTGTTGCCATGCAGTGCTGAAGAACATGTGATTGGCGTCTCCACCATAGTCTGCAGGACACAGGGAGACACGTTTCTATAGCAATTGGCTCACGATGGGCAGAAAATAAACAGTACCGTGATCGAGTGCTACAAGTCGCTTTGTCACTGGCCGCAACTGAAGAAGAAGCCCTTCTCCAACTTGGACTACTATCTTATACTACCCAGTGGCAAGTCTTGCGCCCAACGCTCTTTGATATGACCCTCTCCCCTGTCCTCTCCACTCGCTCGGCGATCTTCATGTTCTCCTCTCTCTTTGGTGTTCCTTGCATCGACTGTCAAGACCAGTAGCTAGCTGCTAACGAGAGAGCCAGATGTATCGCAGCATAGATCCTACCGTAGATGTCTACCTCATACAACACTAGGACATTGAACGAAATCGTTGCAGAAGGGACAAGCAAGAATACACCCCGCACGAGTACCTCCTTCCACCCATCCAAGTCCACTCGACTGCGGTTGGCCTACGAAAGACGGAATGTTGCTAACAGTAGTTTCAGTGGCGGAGAATGCCCATCATACTGTGACGAGCACAGCTACCTCGAATGAGCAGACTCTAGGTTTACTTCTCGTCACATAATCGGAAAGACTCATAAAGATGCCATCACTTGAACAGCAAGTGCGGTCCATGACAACAATCCTGTTCAAACTTGTGCAAAGGTGAGGTCGATCCCTTTTCACTATTCAATACGACGTTGATCTCCAGATATCAGACTGATAACGTCAGTGCGAAAACTTCGGCACTTTTCCGCATGGCTACTCTCCAACATCTTCGTGATGTGGTCTATGGTAGACTTCGCAACCCGCGTCTGCTTGACAGACCACCCGGAGTTATCCTTGTCGGCATCGTGTGCTGATATCCAGGCTTTGGCATACAAGTCTCGAGCAATGCGAATACCGCCAGGCGACCCTGCCGAGATGTTTCCTCCAAGATACCAGGGATTATCCACGCAGTCGAAGGAATGCAGTAACGCTGTCAGAGGAAGAGCTGATTCTGAGACCAGGTGCGACGAAGCGTACGAGCGAACAATATCGTAAGACACTCCATGTGGTGAGTAGATGACAGAAAGTGTCTTCTCACGGTCGTGGTAGGGCGAGGGCACAATGGTACGGGGTGACATGGCTATGGTCATGGGCGAGCCTGGTGATGCAGGTGGGCTCATGGGGAGGTCCAGATAGTAGCCCGGCTTCGTAGCCGAGAGCACCGTACAGGGCGGTCGATAGGTGATGCCAATGGCATGGTGTAATCTTGAGACGTCCCTCTTCTCTGGCATCCATGTTATAGTGACCTCACCACATGAGCCTCTGGGCGTTGGGGGCGGCAGCACAATGCGATGGATAGTTCGACCATCACCTTGCGCGTATCGAGGCAGCGCGTGCACGAGCTCGGGGCGAAAGTGCTTCCACGAACGAATCTTTTTGGCTGCTGGTGGAGTCGCGAGAATCGTAGACTCGCACTCGGGCGGCAGCTGACGGAGCGTCTCCTCGTGGCAGTGGTCTGGCTTATCCTGAGAGATGAGGATTAGGTCCGGCTCGTACTCCAACTCTTTCAAATGTGAGATGCATGGCTGCGCCTTTTGATGTGAGATGGAGAAGATCGAGTTGAGGATGATGGATGGACCAACAAGCCAGGGATCAATCAGAACCGTAAAGGATCCTGGGAAGAGACCTGGGGAGGACAGTGGGGCCACAGGGGGACTGAACGTGAGTAGAAACGCCGTGTCGCCATTCAACGATTTGACCGTCAGGGACATCGCAATCCGAACAGGGAGACGACGTGGATGGGCCTGAAGCACAGCATGAGGTACGAGGATCAAGAGAGAAAGCAGGCTTCGTGTCTCGCAGCAGGGGAGAGGATGACGGGTCGTCACTGCAGCTCATTCGCGAACGCCACGGCAGGTGTCTCGACTGCACCTGCCATCTGAAGCCGCCTAAGCCTCCCGGGTGGAAGGTGCAGCCTTTCCACGAGCAAGCAGAGCCGGGTATGGCGGCGCTCATTGCTATCTTGGGCGGCTCTCAGTGGGTCCAAGCCGCTTGCTGTGAATTGGAGAACATAGTCGTAGAGTAGCATCGAAGAACCACTTGAAGACAGGCACACCCAACACAGAGACTACATAGAAAGACACCCACCGCCATTATCCCTCGCAAGCTGTCACTGTGATGGCTTTGACCATTTCTGCAGCCTCTATTTCGGGACTGCTGGCGCTAACCCTGGCAGAAACAGATGGCACTTCCACGCGAGCGCTCCCGGGAAGACAGTTCATTGAACTTCGTGGCGCTTCTCTCCCCAACACTTCGACACTCAACTTTCATCAGTAAACACCATCAAACTCATCTCATTGCACCTGTCGTTGCATCGCGATCATCATCAACATTCCTCAATCATGGTTCTGCTGGCTATGGTCCCCGATCCTGGCCGCAATTGCGCTCTTCGCCAATCGCTAATGAGCCGGTATTGAATGTTCGTCCCGTGACGAATGGGCTGATGCTCCAAGGTCACTGAGCCGCACAGCGATACAGCCCAGGAAGTGAGCAATTGACCGCGACGAAGACGCCCCATGAACACTGAGGCCATTGCGACCCTTCATTGCAGCTATTGCGGTCGGCGGTGAAGTGGAAGCAAGCCTGTCACCTGCCAGGAATTTGCTGGTTGTGCTCACCGTTCTGCTGACGAAAGCAACTGTCGCGAGACTCGGCGCACTGCGTCGCACTAACCCTCACAGATGCTTACCGCCAGCTTGACCTTGACCTTGAATGAGTGCGACTAGGAGCAGGCTTGTTGCGCTATAGAGAGCAATTTTTGCAGCATTGATTCATGACGGCCGCGGTTCATTGGGCACCGCTGAAATCGTCAATGCAAGACCCGGCATTGGTCAGAGCTCCGAGCTCACACCCTGACAGCTGAAGCTTCTTCGAGCTGAGTGGGCGGCGACATGGAGCAGAGCTTTCCTTGATAGTAGCAGCTCAATCACAGCTTTACTCCTCTCGAGTACATACTCTTCTACCTGCATTGGCATGTTTGAAGTTCGGCAGTTTCACTAGTTTCTAGGTACAGCTCTCAGCAGACGTCAAAGTCCGGATCAGGACGCTACCCCACCAGACTGCGCTCCCACTTCTTCCACCCTCGATCAGCATTTGCTTCCGGAGCTTGGTGTGCCGAATAACTCAGCTGCTGACCTCCTGCGACACCTTCTCGAGCTCAAACCTAGCTTCACATCGGCGTCACAGAGCTCTGCAGGTGCCATTGACGCCCAACACCTCGTTCAGTGCGTTCTTTCACCTGGGCTCATCCCACACACTCGCACAGACACAGCGGATAGATGCTGGCCATGCCGCCGCGAGCTTCGCTCACTGGATCCTTCTCGGTCTCAGACGAGAACAATGTGGTTGTCTGCCCGCTGCGAAACCATGACAACTCGGCCTGCCGGAAGCGCTGCACTGGGGTGAGTCTCCCTCAAGCTGCGCTTTGATGTTGGAGCTACAGCACCCACGTCATGGCGAGCTCCGCCACTGCTCACCAGAACCTGAATAACACGCCATGCTGCACAGGAGAAGCGGTATCGTTCCATGCAGGAGCACATTCGCCGCGCTCACCCGGAGCACTATATCTCGAAGCTCCCTGCTACCGAGGAGAGCTTCACGTTGATGGTCAACACCCCACCACAAGAGCGTCCGCCCCCGCCTCCCCAACCCGCAAGCTCAGCAGCAGGCCCACAAGGTTGGTGCTCTCGTCTCCCAACCAGCGGCGGGGACTGACACATTGGCAAGGCTTCACTGCAGGCGACTTGAGCGCCTTCTACAACGACGACTACAGCGTGAGCGACCCTCGCATCTCAGACAAATACCTGCGCAGGCCGTCGCTACTGCCAGCTGCTACTGCTGCAGCCGCCCTTGCTTCGTTGCACAACCACCGCCCAGAATTTGAATGGGACTCAGACCCGGTAAGCAGCCCTGTTGTGCTCGCCTGCAACTCTCTTGCATTGACTGGCATGCTGATGCAGCTGTTGTGACCAGGATGCAATATCAGATCCCGACTCAAAAAGCTACAGGCCTCGCGCACGATTCGCTCCCACCGCTCTCGAGCAGCATATCACCGCCGAAGAACCCTACTACACGTCGACGTCTATACACCGAGAGCTGTTACCGTCATCGCTCGCACGATCGCCGCCTGGTCGATCCTCTACATTACCACCAGCTCCTCGATCTATCAAGCCTAATCGTCCTCGTAAGTCGTCAGTCGGACAGAATGCTCGCAAAGGCAAGCATGAGCGACAGAAGTCCAAGGAGCACTCCCGGAGGATCAGTTATGACCGCAAGGCATATTCGGCCGAGCCGCAGACAGCCGCAGCGATCCTTGGTAAGAGATGGGAAGATCTCATTGACGCTGCAGCATCAGCTACAGAAGAGGACAGTCGAGACCTTACTCCAGTATGTGCCCTTCCTGCATTCGATCATATCCCAGCTAAACACGCAAGGTGCCTCAATCACCCTTTATGTCACCACACATGATGGACAATCGAAAATCGTTACCACCATTTATTGCGTCACAACTACAGTCTTACACAGCGTCACCGCTAGTCAACTCGTTGACGCCACCACCAGCGGACATGTCAGAGCTGCAGCCTTTCCCTTCCGTCGAATCTTCCATCGAATCCACCATCTCTGGTCAGAATTTCCATATACCCTCACAAGGCCTCTCGGATTCTTCTCCTACATTTCCTTACCCTGTGCAGATCTATTGTGCCGCCTGCCGCAAATTATCAAATCTTCGAGAAAGCTATGCATGTTCCGAGTGTATCTGCGGTTTATGTCAAGAATGTGTTGACGTTCTCGTCAGCGAGCATACTAGAGGCAGGGCACCACGCTGTCCACGCTGCAACGCGATCGGCGGCAAGTTCAAACCTTTTCAGTTGGACATTCGATGATCGTTCTTATTACACATTCCTTCATCTTCATCCACGGCGTATGATTTTATGACACAATCCCACAACGGGCGGCTTCTTGATACACCGCGACCACGCATCACAGGCACAGCAGAGCAAGACGGCGTTCTTGGGGATCTTTATTGGTATTGCATAGACCACAGGTCAATATGGGGCAGGCGTTCTGGCTCGTGGCGTACTCCACAATTTCCGTGAGGCGCGTATAGCTGTCTGGATACAAGCTACGCATCGGTAGACGCTCATTGCAATGAATTGGTTTCGACAGCATGCTTCGGCATGTTAAGTCTTTCGAAATTTCCGACCATTCTTATCGAGCCCTTGACATAGACATCATGCAGCTCTTACCGAGCATGACTCAACACTTACGAAGTCAATCGAAGCCATAGCTACTGTTGATGCTAGATGAGCAGGCATTTGGGCAGGTCACAACCCTAGAAACGGCTGTACGAAGACCACGTATAGGTCTTTGACAGTGAATATTGAGACCAGATCGACGCTGTTTACACAGTCCGTCAGGTATCAAAGACGCTCCAGGGACACCTTGGAGAGCTCCTCGTGACACAAGACCGCGGATGTCAAATCTCGCTACTAGCTAGCCTGCGGTAGCTCTTCCGGGGGTCTGCTCCTCGGCAGCGCCATCTACCAGATTGCACCCAGCACGTTGTCTGGGACCGTGGCACTCCATGACGACTTCTCAATACGAAAACAAAGATGCGGTGAAACGACCCATGGTTCACTCTGAAGTTGCATCTGTCAGCTCTTCCAAACCCAGTTTCCGGAGAAGCAGTTTCCGTCAAAGAACTCGGTCAGGTGAACACCAACTCCCAGTCAAACAAAGATTCACTCTGTTACATTCTGTGCGGGACCAAGCACTCAGGCACAGACACATCCAGCGGCAGCGCTGCCAGGGCCCGACGTCGTATCGCGACACCCGAGGTTCTAGAAGGATTCGCACAGACACAGGTAACTTGCCGGTTCGGGCATATGAATTCGCCAGATTGCGCATGCAGGAGCAGAGTTCTACTTTTGATGCGCCGTCGAGCTGCAGGGGCAACGACCGTTCTCGCACCAGATACACACCATGTGGGACGCGAGATGACTTGTCACGGCTTTGGCTGCGAGGCGGCGGTCCATGGCGCAAGGTGCGCAACGGACACGAGCGTTAGAGCGGCCGAGTCCCAGATTTCAACGTGAACGGCCTATTCTAGGGGGTGGGCACCCGACCGATCGTACATTGGCCTGAAAGGCATTTGGTGATGTCTGTGGAAGCGTCAAAAGTATTGTTGACTACGAGGAAAGGAGTTGTGATTAGTAGGAGCAGAAGTTCTAGTAGGGCAGATCAATAATAAGAGGTTCCAGAGGTGCAGCGCCGTGACTCGGGAGGCGGTTGATCGCTGCTCATGCATGAAAGCTGCAAGACATCCCATGACCCCCATGTTGCTGTCCATTTTGCCCGCGAGACCTCAGCCACTCTGCTGCAACGACCAATCAGAACGCAGTGTTAGCAATTTGGCTGTCTCGCATACCAAAGCGGACATGGAAGTTGGCAAACAACGGTCAGCAACGAGCGGTGAAAGTGTTGCTAATATCTAGCAGCCGTCACTACCCCGCCACCAACACTTCTCCTATCCCAAAGCGAGTATGTGTTCCTGGGTCGGCTGGGTCGGCCAACAGGAGTTAGAGTTTTGAGCGAGGTCGCCCTGCATTGGGCGAAAAACCGGGGCGACGCGTTTGGCGTCTTTGACGTGCCTGGCGTGCGCAGGGATGTAAAGACAGCGAGTTTGTTGCGAGGCAGCGAGCGACGTTGGGGATCGGCGGCTAGTTCAGGGTCGCCCTGCGGTCTGGATGTTTTACACGGGGGGAACGTGGTTTGGACTACTGCGGGTGCTTTATTGGGTTCGTTCAGTGCGGGAAAGTATGTCGGTATGGGTGCCTTCGTATATAGTTGAAAGGAGGTCGTGTGTCACTGATCTTCCACCCAAACGTCTACTCGACTTTACTACGTGCTCGACTTCCGTTACACGACCGTTCGCTACATGCCAAGCCCAGTCCTCGATTTCCAATATGGCTATCCTACGCACTCTTACGACTAAGATCAAGACGAAGATGTCTCCCGCTTCGTCACCGACTACGTCACCAACGTCACCTCAAGTCTCTTCTTTTGAGAGGGTCAGTGGTCGCAAAGACTACAGTGTACAGCGACCCGAGGCACAGACACGCATGGATTCTTTTATCGATGACGATGTCTACGAAGCACCCAAGGAGACTGAGAAGAAGAACAGGAGGGTCAGCCGTTTCCGTGAGGAGCTCTTCGAATGAAGTCGCAGTGCCAAACGTTATTGAGGTCCAACAGGTATGTTCTTCGCTTAAACTGCCTTATATGCTTCCTCAGACTAACGATGCATCAGTTGATCAGCTCTGCACATCATGCCTCTTCTGTAGCTGTATCTGCAGCTGGCGACTCTGTCTCGCTTTGCACAGGTGTGCCGCTCTTTGGCGGTCCACGAGGCGGTCCGCCAGCCTTGGGTGGGGGAGGTACACCGCCCTTACCCTTCGGCGCGTAGTCGTCCTCCTTGCTCTTCTGCTCGCCTTCTTTGAAGTAGTCATCCAGTCCACCGCCCCCAGGCGTGGCAGCTTGTGCCCGCTGCTTCCTCTTTGGCGGCGCTGAACCCTGCGGTGGTGGAGACTTCGCTGGCATGGCAATGTTCGCCGGCACAAAAAGCTCGGGTCCGTTGCCGGCGCCTCCTTGACCGGATGCAACATCAGAGATCAAAGGCCGCTTCTCGTCGAAAGACGTAGCTGCGCTATTCGCAAACAAGGTCTCTCCTGGCGCTTGCGGTGGCTCTTCCAGAGATGCAGGAATGCGATGAAGAGCGCCAAAGCCAAGCACGCAACCCAATGCTCCTTCCCCGCCCCAGCTTCGGGAAGGAGTGATTGTAACTGGGCGCGTCACATCGTATTCGTGGTTGTATACGAGTAGTCTCAGTGGGCGGTTCATGAACTGCGCGCAAGTTAGTCGAAATCATACGATGCCATGCAGGGTAGTCGAACATCTTCAACAAGTTCACCCAATCCTGACTCGCCACGGACCAGGCCTTCCGGGCTTCCGATTACGTAGTCGCCGTAAGGTAGCAGGCCTGCAGTGTCGGCAGGAGAATTAGGCGCCACATCCAGAATATGCCAGACGTCTTCAGCGATGGCGAGAGGCGACCATTGCAACGATACGCCCAGAGTCGGCTTCTCGGCTGGAATGCTTATATAGACTTCGCGAATCACTTGACCCTATAAGTCAAGTAAGCTTCAAATGAACAGCTATAACTAGGATGAGTGAATCAAGACATCCACGAATTTGACTGAAAAAGTGTGACTTCCAGACAACGTAAAACGCGAATCCAAATGCTTTCGCCCAAAGAGGCCACGATGCTACTTACCTTCGCACTAAAGACGCCCACACTGATAGTGTTGCCTGCGCAGTTGCGCACCTCAGTCGCAAATAGCCCCGGATCAGGGTTGTCCTATATCTCTGATCAGTTGTTTTTGGACTGATATTCCATCTCTTCCGCACTCACTATTGTCCTGCCGTTGATTCCGATGATGAAATCAAACCACGGCTCCAGAGGAACCTCCTGGTTCGCGTTCCTCAGGACTTGGAAGCCATACGCGCCGCCGACACCTGATTGCTGTTGATCCTGGGGAGCAGCATCAAGGCGAGAGATGAACCGGTTCAGAGAACCGAATAGCGCAGACATGATTCGTTGTGATGCTCCGTCAGCTGCTGATGTCGTGACGTTGGTGTGGAGGACAGGTTGAGCGTTGCTCAGGGTTGTCGCAGCCATTGTGGGCCGTGCACCACAGATGAGGACGTTCCGCTGGTCGGTGTTGTAGATTGCAACACAAGCGAATCGACAGTTGACTGATCAGATTTGAATTCATGGTTCCGGGAGAACATATCTGCACCTGAAAACGAAAGTGAAGATCAGTGGCTATCTGAACAGGCAGAACAGGCAATCGCGTTCGAGGCACACTAGCTTGAAAGTGGAAAGGCGCACTGAAGTTGCTTCCTGGTGAGGCTTGAGCACCTGTAATTTTCACGACTATAGCTTCTTGCGCGCACGCGAAATCGATATCAGAAGTTTTGCATGTGATACTAAGATCCAAGAAAAGCCAGTCACGAAGAAAGGAAAGGTGCTTGCTTTAACGGAATGGACGAAGTACCGGATGGCATTCATCAATGGCTGAGCGTGGACCAATTCCCAGGGCATTTGCAAAAGTTAACCTCACATATCAAGTCCCGAACCAAACAAAATTGACTGACCCTCTAGGTATTGGTTTCAACGTTTCAAGATCTGGGACAAGTACGACAAGGGTATCTGGATGACAGAAGATGCATGGTTCGGTGTTACTCCAGAGCCCATAGCAAAGTAGGTGATCCTGCTGGATCGACTCAGACATAACACTAACCAGGCCTCAGCAAGATCGCAGCACACATTGCCGAGTCAGCGCCTAAGGAGAAAACAGTAGTCATCGACGCATTCGCGGGCGTGGGTGGCAATGCAATCGCACTAGCTCGCTCAGGTCGCTGGGATCGAGTATTCGCCATCGAGAAGGATCCCAAGACCTTGAAGTGCGCAAAGCACAACGCAGAGATCTATGGTGTCTCCAACAAGATTTTCTGGCTAGCTGGCGACTGCTTTGAGGCTATCAGCAGATTCGCAGGGCAGAAGAACACTGTGATCTTCGCTAGCCCACCGTGGGGAGGCAAGTATCCTGCCAAAGGGGAAATCATGCTCTGACACTGACCAACGCAGGCACCAGCTATGGCGAGGACGATATCTTTGATCTGACAAAGATGGAGCCGTACAACCTGGAAAAGCTGTACAAGAGCTTCACAAAGTACAGCAAAGAGCTCATTTTGTATCTCCCTCGTAACTCAGATCTGAATCAGATTGCAAAGTATGTGCCAGAAGATCAGAAGCTGGAGGTCGCACACTACGCCATCATGGGTGCCAGCAAGGTATGCAATGTCGATGCTGCTGAGACACACAAACACTGACTTTGTGTACAGGCGTTATGCGCGTACTTTGGAGACTTCAATTTCGACGTTGAGGCGGAAGAGGAAGAACAGCGACTCGTGCCGCAATGCAACAGCAGTTGTGAGCCAGGCTTGGATTCGAATAGTGTATGATACCATATCGCGGAGCATGACTGTGAGACATGCACTATAAGCTGCGAATAAAGATACAACAGCATTCCTGCAAGGTTAACAATGCTACGAAGAGATGTCTGCAGTGATGTCATAACTTTTGGGTTCTGTAGGGGCGAACGCGGTTCCTTCACTATTCGAGGGCAGACGCGTGCTGGGTGCTGGTCCGTGCGCATTAACCCGCTTTTGAGCTTCTACCTCCATCACTTCAACACCAACACGCCCGCGGGCAGCCTCGACCCAACGCCCTCGGATACGTTGCAGATACCGCCGACGACGGCCTCGAGTACTCGCCACAGTGCTGCGCGAGTTTGCTTCTATCGATATAATTCGGGCGCGACAGCGCCGGCGGCGAACCAGTGCATGAGGGACCGCAACCTTAACGAATAATCCACCCTACGGGTGCCTTTCACCTGCAATCCACGAGGTCCTTTCCTCCTTGCGCGACAAGTGCGCTTAGCTTGCGCATCTGCAAGAGTTGACTGCACAACAATTAGCGCCACCACATCGCACGCGACCATGTCTCTCGATCAAAACCCACCGGTGGCCGCGCCAGCAGATGACGCTGGCGAGGAGGATGACTTGGGCGCGCTTCTCAAATCGGCGCAAGTTGGGGCTGCAACGGGCGGGGAGGACTTCTTTGCCTCGCTGAACGACCGCGAGCTCGACCGAGGAGAGAAGGCAGACGATGCTGTCGATTATGAAGATATTTCTGACGACGATCTGCCAGAAGAGGAGTTCACAAACGGGAATGGCACTGGTACGCATAACTTCAGTGGAACTACTGTGCAGGACTCTGGAGAGAGCTTTGAAGATGGTATGGACGATATGGACGACTTGTTTGGCGATGGACTCTCGAGCCCTGTCATGGAGCGCTCGCACCAGAACGAAGACAAGCCGGTCGACTCGATCGAAGATCTTTTTAGCGGGGTCCAATCACACAACGCGAAACCTGCAGACGGAAGGCCGCAGTCGGCGTCTCAGAACGTTACTTTCGGAGCCACGCAAGACGAGGATGAGGATGACGATCCGGAATGGCTCGAGCAGAAGCGTTTGTTCGAGCAGGCGCGCGCTGGAAAAGAAGGCGAGGGCACCGAAGTTCCAAGGACCTCGAGGGAGGATTTCGAGAAGATGTGGCCCAACTTTGAAGAGAAAGTACCGCCGCGCTTCTTCAGCCTGGTACCGCGCAATCGGGCTTTCTATATCCCCAAGGTCCCGCAGAAACAGCCAAAGCTCATGCCACTTACAAAAGCTAGCCTCGAGATTGCAGCAGACCAGGAGAAGAGCTTTCGATTGCCTTCAGCCACACCCGCGGCTGGAAATAAACGACAGCTAGAAGAGGAGCAGGGCACTCTCATCTACATCGCGAGGGTCGTTCAGGAGGAGCAAGACAATGACGACCAGATGGAGCTGGACAACCTTGATCCACTCGATGATCACGAGAAGATTGGAAATGTCTCCTGGGGCGATCTCAAGATTGCCTGCGAGGACTGGGATGTCCCAGACGATGAAAACGCTTCGGACGCCGACCAGCTTCTTTCCCCTCCAGACACAGTACTCGGCGATGACGATAACGACTGGATACGTAGTCTCGTGCCATCGAAGAAGCGAAAACTTGGATCTCGAGAGAACCCTGTCACCTTCTCAGTTTACGACCATATGGATTTGCCATCTTGGGATGATCCAGAGGTGGAGACTGCTCGTATTGCAAAGAAAATCATCCTGGACATGAATGACCCACATCTTCTCTTGGACGTCCAGCAACCTAGCGCAGAGCCGCCGAAGCCAAGAACAATGGGCCTCGGTCTCAAGCGAGACAACCGTGGAAGTCTTGCGAATCCCATGTTCAAGCGTTATAACATTTCGAACGACGAGGCGTACGATGCGCTTAAAGAAAGCAGCCAGCAGAAGGTCCGTAGTACGATTGGTCACATGAACGTCGAGCACAGCTTGCCTGCCCTGAAGCTGCAGTACCCCTTCTATAAGGTCAATCTTAACGACCGCGAGCTACGATCCTTCCACCGACCCACCATCGAGTTCAAACCTGGTGAAAGAGCTAGTATTTCATTGCTCAAGTCTGTCAAGCGGAAGCATAAGAAGAATCTCAAGCCCTCGGAAGCTTTTGCTACTGCGGAAGACCTCAATGTAGGTGACAACTCTGATCTTCTCCTGGCTGAGTACTCCGAAGAGTATCCCACGACACTCTCAAACTTTGGAATGGGCATAAAGATTCTCAACTACTACCGTCGCAAGGATATGGAAGACACCGCGCGACCAAAGCGCGAAGATGGCATCGGAGAGACCTCGGTGCTCCTACCTCAAGACAAGAGCCCCTTCTCGCTCTTCGGTCAAGTCGAGCCTGGCCAGGAGGTGTTGACATTACACAATGCTATGTACCGAGCACCAGTCTTCAAGCATACGCCTGAGCAGACCGACTTCCTTGTCAGCAGAAGTAAGACCGGAGTTAACGGCTCCAAATACTACATGCGAACCATTCCCAATCTTCTCGTTGTCGGTCAACAGTTCCCATCGGTTGAGGTTCCGGGTACACATGCAAGGAAGGTCACGGAAGCTTCCAAGAAGCGTCTTAAGATGCTTTCATTCCGCATGTACAGGCGAGGTGAGCAGTACAACATTCGACAACCTTGGGTTAGCAACGAGATGATCAAGCTGCATCTGCCGGGTACCGAGATTGCGCAAAATCGATCTCGTATGCGAGAAATCATGAAGTACGACAAGGACCTTGGGACCTGGAAACCGCAAGAGGGCGAGACGATTCCGGACGAGCCCAACTTGCGCACATGGATTAAGCCTGAAGACGTATGTCTTATCGACTCTATGCATGCTGGCGACAAACAGCTCCAGGACTCTGGTATCAAGTCGAATGACATCAGGGATGACGAGGAAGAGGCGGAAGGCGAGAACTCTGCAGTCAAGTTGGCACCTTGGAACACGACGAAGAACTTCCTCAACGCTTGTGCTGGCAAGGCCATGCTGGAGCTGCATGGTGAGGGAGATCCCACAGGACAAGGTCTAGGCTTCAGTTTCATCAAGGTCTCTATGAAAGGCGGTTTCCGAGATGTCGGACAGAG
This sequence comes from Didymella pinodella, assembly GCA_039634465.1. Lineage (NCBI taxonomy): Eukaryota > Fungi > Ascomycota > Dothideomycetes > Pleosporales > Didymellaceae > Didymella > Didymella pinodella. The sequence continues at coordinate 1,989,311 of CP113347.1, read as the reverse complement.
TGCGGCAGACCAGGTCAATGCGAAGAAGCAGAAGGAACTCAGCGGTCATAGCTACAATGTCCAGCAGCAGCAAGCCATGTACGAGAATGCCATCAAGCGCATCTGGAACAAGCAGAAAGAGAATCTCTCGGCCACAAACCCTCCCGAAGACATGGAGGAAGATGTCGACTCGGCCGCTGCACGCAACGCAGTACGCGGACGATCCGAGATGGGTACACCAGCTATCATGCGTGGCGACGACGATACTATGAGTCAACTGAGTCGCAATAGCAATGCGGAAACCCATGGCAAGAAGTTGCGCATCACACGCACTATCAAGAATAAGTATGACGAATTCGAGGAGGTCACGGTCACGGTCACCGACCCTGAGGTTATCAAGATGTACATCAAGCGCAAGAAACAGGACCGCCTGATGAATATGCGCCTTGACGACATTAAGCCCACTGGTGACGCAGAGTACGACCGTCAGCAACAGTTGAAGCTCATGGCCGAGCTCAAGCGTCTGGAGCGCAACATGGAGCGTCGACAGGGCCGTGAGAAGGCCAAGGGTCAGGCAACAGGGGATGGAGGTCCCGGCAAAGGTGGCGCGACCCCCAGGAAATGCGCCAATTGCGGTGAAGTTGGCCATATCAAGACCAACAAGAAGTAAGTTTCACTCCCTATCTAGTCTTTGAAAGTAACCCTAACCACTTCGCTAGACTTTGCCCTTTGCTCAACGGCCAAAAGAAGCAGAGCGACACTTTCAAGGATGCCTCTGCTGCGAAACCTGTACCTGCGACACCCCAGACCGCTGGCTCGCCACTTTAGGGAATTGGCTCGGCCCAATCCCCTCTCAGTCCTATCACTCGAATCAAAGGACAGGACTCATTGTTTCTTACACATGCATAGCACCGGCGTCAGAGGTCTCGGAAAACATGGGTGCATTCTCTTAAGAGAACAGGGAAGCTATGGATATGGCGAATTGCCTGGAACTACTGTCATCGCTGGAACTTTGCTACCAAACATTAATTCATAGTCTGGGACGCTGACGCAGCAAGTGCCTCAGCGTCCCTTGCCAAGTGGTCGTGCCGCATTCCATCGTTCGTTCTATCTAGCGCAACCCTGTCGTGACATGCTTTCTCCTTGATCACGTCTTCTTCAACTCGCGATGCAAGATTGTTTCTCGTGTCACTTGGATGCCTCCCAAAGCTTCTTGTGTATCGACAGCGCTGATGTTCAGTGTATGCGAGTTTGTGTGACTGATCGAGTTTGACCTCTCGCTGTCCCAACCGTCTATCGCCAGCTCGTCATTCCAAGTAGTTGGCAGAGCATGAACACTGCGAATCTTCCCTTGACGTGCAGGCTTACCTTGGCTGGACTTCAGAGGCAGTGAGTCGCCATCGCCCTGGAACCCATTGCTGCGCTGACTGCGTCCATATTTAGATGCACCGGCCATCGAGTAGACCTTCTCGACTCCCCGACGTGTAAGCGGGTAGATCATGGGTACATTGCCGATCACCACTGCCACAAAAGTTTCGCGAACTGCCCAGCTACCTGCAGCTTGTGCGCCATTGACCGGGTCTTTGATGATCAGCGCGCAGCGCAGTATGCCAGCCATCATGACGAACACGCCGCCTCCAAAGACTATAATCAGTGACAGCTTACGCTTGAGCTGAAGGTTCGCCTTCCACAGCATAGGCATCGGGATTGACATTAGGTAGACGTCCGTCACGACATTTAGGACGACGGTAACGTAGAGGTCGATCTTGGATATGGCTGGCTGACAGAAATCTGCACGGCTAGTCAGTGATCGCACATCGGCACCGATCGAAATGCTGACTGCCTGGGTCTGGATGTATTTGCCAATTCTTTTGGAAGGGCTGACAGCCCAACAGGATCGAGAGCTCGGTCGCGATGTATGTTGCACCGATCAAGAAGTAGCCGATCTTCACGCGCAGCTCAAGGTGATGAAGTCCAGATCTGTGTTGCACACTCGCGTCAGCACAACGTTGTATTATTCACCTGAACAGATGGAGATGCTCACGTCAATCTGGAGTAAAAGTGGCACATGCATAGCTTCAGTGTCCACAACAGCAGCGTATACAGACTCCAGCCAACCAGCTGGGTCTTCGAACCGCCGACTCGTAGCGAATACTCGTGCGAACCGGGGTCGAGATTCATGCGTTGTTCGTCTGTCATTCCATTGTTCGCGAGTCCGAACCACCAGGCGCCGACGATGTACGCTGCAGCTGTCTCGAGAGAGTATATGACCTTCAACAGGGTTAGCGAAGACCAATGCCAGAGATGCAGAAATACGAACGGCAGCAACACACATCAGGTAGTCATCGAACTTGAAGTGCTTGAAGCCTACCGCAGTCGCGCGTGCAACGATCCGAAGAGCGATAATGGCGACTCCCACGCCAAGGAGGGTGAATGCCTCAGTTGTGAAAGAATCCCCCATCTCGCATATGAGTCTCGCTTCACCGTGATTGAGAAGAAGGATCAGGATCAAGTCTGCGACATGGCACCGATGGGCACAACCTTAATGAGCGACACCTCAGTCCCGAGCACACCAAGCAGAAACGCGGCAACCGATGGACCGCTTGCAAGACAGGAAGGTTTCGCAGTGGCACTACACAGTACACGCTATTGGAAAGGGGAGCTGAGCTTCCACGGCTTCTTTCGTTACTTTCTTGCGCAGAAACGGAAGCTGAGCTGTCAGGTCATTGTTCGCATATCCACAGATTATGAAGACAAGCGCTTTGCACTTCCATGTTCAGATAAGTGCTCCCGAATGCCTGTCCGATCAAGGACTGCAAACAAACGGCAACGAGCCACTCAGCGATCTGATCCTTGTAAGTCGCAACCCGTCGTTCCATTTTCTGTTTCGTCCCAAGCCCCCTATCAGTGAGGCTTCGGGCGCTAGCTCCGGTGGGATCATTCTGCATGTTCCTGAGGTAGCTCGCACGTCCCAATCGTGTGGTCGTCGCGTAGTTCAATCCCGGCATTAGCGGTGAAACTCTGACATGTACGGTATGCTCGTTTGAAATCCGACCCGCGGCATCCCGAACCTTCGATCGCTATATGGATAACAAGAACGGCCGGACTCGTTCAAATCGGGTGTGACAGATCACTACCCCTCAGGGTGCTCTTGTTTGCATCTGTATCAATTCGACACAGGAGTGACAGGGCACGTGGGTGGGGGTTCGCACCGTTCGGGTCGGAGCCGTTGAGGCGGGTAGGACGCGGCATAAGCCTTGTGCGCCCCACAGCTTGACCCTTCACCATGCCTCTTTGAGCCTCACGTCTCAACGGCAATAATGTCGTTGTGCTTTTCGGCCTCACTTGGTATTGTGACTGGCTGAGACACCTCTGGTAGCCCACAATTGCCGTCTAAATGCATTTCCCGTTGTCCCGTCTGTCCAAAGAAGAAAGCAAGGCGCACTGCTTCTGGCGGAGCTTTAAGCTGTGGCACCTGCCGCGGTCGGCCCATAGATCGTAGGGCGTCCAGGTTACGCAGTCGCACTGCTGCGCGTCGTTCTCGGTTGGGGGTGCACCAGTCGTTCCTTCCCTTGCCTCCTGTTTGTTGCTTTTCCTTCATCCTAGAGCTTCCCCCGTCCAAACCACCACCATGGAGGAGGTTGACCTGGTTGTTGTGGGAGCAGGTATGTTGCGCTTTCACAAAGCTCCCGTCTGTATCGTACAATGCGCGCTGTTGTTCGCTTGCTCAATGGGCCCACCTTCTCTCGCGTCGTCATGAAGCTTGATCAGCGCCAGATGTAACCGCACCACATAGCGCCCAATAACATGCCTATTATGTTCCCTGCTCACCACGAGCTGTCACTTTCTTTTTCCAACCACCTAGCGTTTGAGATGCCACAAGGGCCCACGACAACAAGATCTCGAGACCTGCGATGCTAACTACATTCTAGGCTGGTACGGCCTTGCAGCTGCAAAAGCATACATCGAACTTCACCCCAATGAGTCGATCGTCGTACTCGAAGGCGGATCCAGCATTGGTGGCGTCTGGAGCCATGAACGCCTATACCCTGGTCTCAAATCCAATAACATGCTCGGCACCTACGAGTACAGCGACTACCCTATGGACACTGCAACTTTCGACATCAAGCCAGGCGAGCATGTTCCGGGTATTGTAATCCACAAGTACTTGACGTCGTTCGCGAAACACTTCGGTGTCTGTTCTCGCACTCGTTTGAACACGCGTGTGGACTCCGCCGAGGAGAACCTCAAAACAGGAAACTGGACGCTCAACACGCGCAATACTGTGACCGGTGAAGCAGTACCTCTACATACTCGGAAGCTAATTGTAGCCACTGGGCTCACATCTGAGCCTCAACTTCCCACGTTCAAAGGTGAAGCAGACTTCAATGCTCCCATCTTCCACTCTAGACACTTTCGCGAACAAGCCGATACTCTCTCAACCACTCACAATGTCGCTATTCTTGGGGGTGGGAAGAGCATGTGGGACGCTGCATATGCTTACGCCAGCGCTGGAGTGTCCGTTGACATGATCGTGCGCAAGAGTGGACGAGGTCCAGTTTGGATGGCCCCACCCTACGTGACCCCCCTCAAGAAGTGGTTAGAGAAGCTCGTCCACACACGGTTCCTGACATGGCTGAGCCCTTGCATCTGGGGCGAAGAGGATGGATACGGCGGCGTCCGGCGCTTCCTTCATGGCACATGGCTCGGACGCAAGATTGTCGACGCGTTCTGGAGCATCCTCGGAAGCGATGCGGTCGACCTCATGGAATTCAGCAAGCACCCAGAAACCAAGAAGCTGACTCCATGGCATTCTGCTTTCTGGATTGGGAGCGGTCTCAGCATTCGCAACTTTCCCACGGACTTCTTTGAGTATATTCGCAACGGCCAAGTGCGCGTCCATGTCGCAGACATTTCCCATCTGACTGAGAAGACTATCCACCTCTCAGATGGTGAAACCATCAACGCTGACGCCCTCTTCTGCGCGACAGGTTGGAAGTCGCGTCCACCCATCAACTTCCTGCCCGCAGGCCGCCTCTCCGAGCTTGGTATGCCGCACTTCTCTGCAAAGCCTGATCCCGTCGTCACAGAAGCCGACTCGCTCATACTAAACACATTTCCGCGCTTGCAAGACCAGCCTAGTGTGCCTAAGTCCGTCCGCAGCGAAACAGACAGTGAGACGCCGAACCAGCCCTTTCAATTGTACCGCTTCATCGCACCCCCATCGACCCTGGCGAAGCGAAACATTGCCTTCGCAGGTATGCTCTCGACAATCAGCACATCAATATGTGCCCAAGCACAGGCGCTCTGGATCTCGGCCTACTTCGACGGCAAGCTTGACCGTCTTCCGACTGCTGAGCAGACGCGTTGGATCACCACGCTGCACGCCAGGTTCGGGCGTTGGAGGTATCCCTGCGGCTACGGGGCGCGACTGCCGGACTTCGTTTTCGACGCTGTTCCATATCTTGATATGCTTCTCAAGGACGTCGGATTGGAGAGTCATAGAAAGAGCGGCCGGATTGCGGAGTGGACGGAGCCATACGGGCCCGATGATTACAAGGGTTTGACTGGGGAATGGGCGAGGGTGCATGGTACTGAGTAGCCCTATAAGAGATGAGAAAAAAAAGGATGCGGCAAGAAGATGGCCAGGTCATGGTTTCGTCCAAAATGTGGAAAGCTCGTGCGAGATATCAAGCATAGGTCTAGTCTTTACTTTTCACTTTTACGGCCCTCGTCTTCCTGAAGAACTACTTCATACCCCGACCCGTTCTTCGCCCAAAGACTCGCAACACATCCAGGTGCACTTATACCCGCTATCGCCTACCAGCCCAAACCAACTATTCCCTTCTCCAGGCCTGATCCGAACCAGTACCCTCCTCCCACCATGGGCCCAAGCGTTCGCATCGCAGAGCTCACACTCTGTCCCACGCCATGGATGGTCCCTCAAACACTTGGATTGCGGACTTGCGTTTCTCCACCAATACGATACTTGCAGGCAGCGCAAACGTGCGCGCTGAATCCTGCAGCGCAAGTATCAGACTTATGCCGAGCCATACCAGTGTACCGCTTGCCGGCTACGGCGCCGCGGAATATGATGGCAGGAGAGCCAGATATGGCGCAAGGAAGTATGCTATGGGAAATGAAAGCAGTGAGCACCGGGGAAAATCGCATCAGACCAAACCGCGCACTGGCTTACAGGTACAGCAGGACTTGCAATGCGAGACCCACGACGCCTAGGATGGCGAGCGAGGAGCCCAGCAAGAACGGCAAGAAGGACAGCTCGCCTGTGAAGTGGATGGCGCTTGGGCTGGGTGTGTGGTCCGCGGGTGATGAAAGGAAAATGATCGAGATTCAGGTGAAAGTGCACACGTGCAGGTCGAAGAGGGCGACGCTGAGCAAAGTACATAGCACATTGGGTGTCCATATCTTAGAGAAAGAGACCAGGCTAGTGAGCTGGTTTGGCTCTGCTTCTCAGACGTTGTGTGTGCGTCGCGTCCGAGGAAGACGCAACTAATGCCACGGTACATATTTAACATCTAGTCTGCGAGGGAGTGGCTATATCTATCCGTGGGCAGAGTCTCCACTAGGACTGTGATAGCTAAACCCGCTTCTATGAACAGCAAATCCGAACACAGCAGACTCGGCAGTGCGTACGGGAACGCTCCCAGTAGACTCGCCCCGTACGAGCCGTTGAGTACGTGAGGATAACCCCTCCCTGGATGAACGAGAGCACCGCCAACAACCGGGCCCAGAACGTTGGCAACATTGAAAGCAACAGGCAGCAGTAAAAACACTCTCGAATGCCACCTCGCCTGCACACTCTCCGCGACCACAGTCCGAGCCGCGCTCACAGTCCCGTTCACCCCTCCAGAGAGCACTCTCGAAGTGACCATCTCAGTGAAACTTCGACCGAAGCCAACACCAATACAACCCATCCCTGTGCCCAACAGGCCGGTTAGCAACACCCTCCCCACCAGCGGCGAGTCTGCAGCCCGCCCCCAAAGAACAGACGTCACGATCTGTGCGAATGTGGAGGAGCCCTGGAGCACGCCTGTCTGGTAAGACAGCTGCGGGGCTGGGATACCGACGTTGAAGGAGCGGAATTGCTCGACCATGTGCGACTGCAGGGAGGCCGTTTGCCAAAGTCGATGAGGCAGGAGAGGGCGATGATGGCCAGGACGCGTTTACTCAGCATGTTGAGTCATGATGGTTGGATTCCCCATTCCGGTGTGGAGATGGGGCTCTCAATATCGTGCGTGGGTCCGTGAGGTTCGGTGACCAGGATAGTGGGCGTTGCGGGAGGCTACCGTGGTGAGGGCAGAGGTTGTGTGGATTCGCGCCGTTGGTGCAGCGACCTGCGTGCACTGGCGCTCACATCTGTCGAGGAGCTCTGTTGGCGGGTGTAGAAGTTGCTTTAAATCATGCTTGTTGCTCTTTCTTCCCTTGCCAGCTGGTGAGCTTGCGAATGCTGCGTGCGTCGCAGCTTCCGTCAACGGTCGACTTTAGTACAGGCCATAGATCTCGAATACTGGTCTGTTGTATCTTGTCACAGGCGAACAGCCTCTCGGAAATTCCTGAGCATGAGCTGTGTTCTGCGCAGCAGTAATGTACCCAGAGGCCGCAGCGATGTAGTCCTGGATACGTGGGAGAACGAACACGAAATAGAGAGCGACGAGGACAAACGCCGTCAGGTAAGGAATGTACGACACGAACTTGTCGACACGTTCAGAAGACATGGAGAATCGAGTCATTATGAAATTGGGCAATAAATGGTATACGCTCGGAAAAGCGGCAGTCGTCGAAGCTTGATTGTGAAATAAAGCGATCTGAAAGGAAGACGGAGGGAAACACGCACAATACAAGCTTTCAGCCCACACACTCCACTTTAGCCGCACATCAAGATGTCCAAGCCTGCTGTTGTTGCAGAGACGCGGCTGGAAGATAGCTGAGGCTGCGTCACCAGTGTGGGTCCGCATTCTGATGTTCAGGCAAGTGGAGACTTCCTGAAACCCATTGACCACGTTTGATCGACAACAGTATGTAACGTGTTCCACCACCGAGCCGCGCACCCCACCGAGCCGCGCACTAAATGCAACTATCTACATTTAAACTTCAATAACTCAACGCTACGACAAGGTATAATAGTGCGCAATGGCTTAAATTAATTGCCTAATTCTACTGCATCTTTCTTGCATGTACGCTTGTTGTGTCCTGTGTTGCCACACCTTCTGCAGTGGGGAATACCCCTGCTGCTAGCACCTGCCTGCACTCTCTCCTCACGCCTCTCGGCCTCAAGTTGAACCTTAGCATCCCGTTGGGTAACTATTGCTTCTGCCTCTGCCTGTGATAGAGTCCCTCCCTTCTGAATCCGCTTCTTCTTACGCTTTTTACGCTCTGAGGCAGCCTGATTTGCTTCTTCAAGTTTAGCTATTCTAGCTTCAAGCAACGTGTGTGAGTGTACCTTTAAAGTTGACCCCTTTTGAACCTGCAGCACCATCTCAAGAATAGACTCAGGTGAGGAGCTCTTATGGTCTCTTATCCTCTTAAGAATCAGCGTTGTTTGAGCCTCTATTTCCCAGGCGTTGCTTGGTGTTTTAGGCTGCCAAGGGGTACTCCAAGGTATAGGTGGTGTTGGTGTACGAGGCTTCACTTCAAGCCTTGATAGTACTACCTCTGGGTTATCTGGGACTAAGCCAGTTGCTCTGAAGCTTGATAGGATATTGCCCTTTGAGAAGGCCTGGTTGAATACTAGGGTAAATGCAGCCAGGAAGGCTTTCTTATCAATATGGTTGATATGGCAGTTTGCCAAGACTCGGATCTCCTCCTTGTACGCACGCTTTAGGGGGGCAAAGCAACCCACATCAAGCGGCTGAAGGATATGTGAGGTATGGGGGGGCATACAGAGGGTGATAATCTTGTTCTCCTCACACAGATCTTGGAAGGCAAGTGACTTGTGGCTCTCGTGGCCATCAAGTATTAGCAGCCTATGACTACCCACTTTCTTAGCCTCTGTATGCTTAATAAAGTGCTGTAGCCAGGCAAGCCCAAGCTCATTTGTCGTCCATCCATTATCACTGACTCCTATTCTCCAATCCCAAGGGTTGTGATACCAGGCCTGGTCGTGGTTCTTGGCTTTGAAGATGATGAAGGGTGGGATAACCCACCCTACGGCGTTGATAGCGGCAATTAACGTCACCCACTCCCTATCACCAGGCTGAACTCCAAGTGGCTTGAGGCGCCGCTCAGAGGCTGTTACTACCTTCACTGACCCCCTAACCCCTATCTGGAAGCCAGTCTCATCAAAGTTGTACGTGTCTTCATCCAGGATGCCATACTTGGCTTTGACGTTGCGTACAAGATCAAACCAGGGGCCTATAATAGCTGGATTGCTACAGAGGACTCGCTGGTGATCACGAGTTCGAGTTACTTGAGATTTAACCTCAGGTCGGCGTTGGATTAGCCTGTAGGCCCAGTTCTCTCCAACGTGAGTACCACCACGCTTAGCTAGTAGCTGGTTGGCCATCTCACGTACGTAGCTAAGCGTAGGGGCAAAGCCTCTAGCATCAAGCTTCCTAATGTACTGTATAACCACCTCCTCTTCATGCTTGTGAAGCCTTGATGAGTTGGCTTGGATATCGCGTCGTGAGGTTATTCCAGCGCGTCGGTTGCGGAGGGTGGTTTCAGGCACGTTGTAGATGGCAGCAGCGTGTCGCTGGCTTAGTAACGCGTCAGATCTGAGGGCTTGGATAGCAAGGATAATTCTATCTTCAACAGGAAGCAATTCAATATCACGTTGTTGAGGCATCATGATAGTAGTAGAATATGATGAGGTCTTGGCAGAGGTGCGCGGCTCGGTGGGGTGCGCGGCTCGGTGGTGGAACACGTTATTGAAATCGACAATGTACGCGTCGTGTTCGGGCCGTCACGCGTCTCCACTGTGATTTTTCAATCGAGCACGAGCTTGGGCGGTAGATGCGGTACGGTCACCCGCACTCACATTACCGTATCAGGACGAGACTGGGTGGTTTTGCGCGATAATGCGGTACTATTGTGATCAACACAGATAAACTGGATAGGTCTCTTGTCGCTACAAAATCCCAGAATAAACAACGGTTTTGAGATTGATCGGAGGTCTTCAGAGGTGAATTGCACGAGTCGCGTGGATCAAAAGGCCCTCTAACGACTACCCCCTGTTGAAGCGGTTATGTCCAGCTCTGATGGCAACGTGAGAGAGTGGTATTTGTTGAACAGGGGTCGCAGAGATGGACTGAACAGATGTGGTCTCTCTTAGACATTGATCCTCGCATGTTGGTCGCTCATGTGCTCTCAGTGGTCTCCAATTCGTGGTACCCGGCTTCAGACCGTCCATAAGTGCCCTGCGCCCTGCCAAACGAGTCGGATACAATTGACACAAGCTTCTCTTGCCGTACAACACCATATCTAGCTATCCTTCGCCTTCCCAGCATGAAGGAAAGACCCCCCATAACGAGCAACACCAGAACTGCCGGGATCGCCAGGGTCGACAGACGCCATCCGTGAACGACGTACTTCAGCATCGGATAACAGCTGGTAGTGTTGACGCCCAGATCGCTGGTGTAGTTGTCTACTCGATCGCCAACTTGTGGCATCATCTTAATGAAGACCTCGCCTTCTCGAAGGGACACAACGTCATCGCAGCCACGATCGTCACAGCCAGAGACGATCAAACCGGAAGGCACGAACGTCTTCATAATGCTCAAGCGTCCTCGCTTCAACATCCCACGATCCCATGGAGAAATCCGCAGTGTAAAACTTCCAGAAGCGGACCTCTGTCGCGCCGTTCCAGCTGACATAGAATACCATGTCACTTGCTCCTGATCCGGTACGAGAATACTTCCACAAGCTAGGCGCAGTGAGCAGCTCGCCTTTCCAGACGTATTTGTTGCAGCGGTACATCATAACATCGCTTGCGCACTGGGCCACTTTGCCGTACATAACGGCCTCGCCGTTGGGGGGATGCTCGGAGAAGTGTGCGTGATTACCCCATCTTATAAAGACGTTACGTCCGTTAAGAATCTGCATGTTATCCTGCGAGCCAGACAAAACACCCTACTCTTCTGGGACGTGCCACTCGTAAAGCTTGATTGCTGTGCGGTCTATGTGGTTGATGGCGATGAGCATCCCTCGAGATTCTTGGTTTGTGATGTTGAATGTATTGCTGGCGTTGTCGAACAAGCTGATCACTGTGTATCGCATTACCTTTGAAGAAAAGGGCGTGGTGTTGACTTGAGAAATGCACGTTGATGTTCTTGAAGGATAGTTTCGCGCCATTCAGCTGCCAGATTGCAGCCCCGATCACGCCCCAAATCTTGAAGACGACACCTACGTGTCGAGCAGAGATCTGGTAGTCACCGTCGGCATTCTTGTCGATTGAATTGATGTGAGAGAAGTCCCACGGTGTATCTCGTGTTAAACCGTCTCCGCTAGTATCGGTGTGATCAATGCAAGTGTACGAGACGCTTGGAGCGATGTGATTCAAGGCACGCCACTCGAAAAGCAGTTCTCCAGTCTCAACATGAACTTTCCTGGAACAGGCTGTCGTGGATCCAGCCAAGACCAGGGCCGACACCGAAGGCGCCTAGATCGTACGGACGAGGCTGGTAGATAGTTACCAGCGCTCGCCTTCCACCGTCGATCAAGCGGAAGTCGTACATGTCCGTCTGGGTCGCAGCACCGACAGCCTCGATGGTTCTTACGACGTAATAGTTCTTGTTCATGATACTACCATGTCCGCGCGCCCGTCCACGGTGCTGGTGTCCCTGAGAGAAGCAGATGTGGTCCGCACCCTGGTACTCGCAGACATGAGGGTTGCGGGCCGTCGATCCCCCCAGCGTGCCAGCACTGGACCAAACGAGCTGTCCATTGTTGCCGTAATGTACGGTCCAGGTTAAATTTTCCGATACGGCGCAAGGAAGATGTGACCCGGAGTAAGAAGATCCGGCCTAAGGTCGTCGAGGCTGATGATGGGAGCGTGGAGATCCGGTCACTGTATGACATCAGCGTAGTAGTGTAACGTCTCGTGTTCGTGACTTACCGAGCGGGACATAGATGTTGGGGAGGTGATGTTGTCCAGACCAGCTCTGACAGAGCCTAGAAGGAGGAAAGTAACAGCGCAAAGGCTCGACAAATGTTGAAACGACAGCATTACTACTCATACAGCAAGAACGCGGTACTACAACAGGAACGGCAGAAGGTGATTTTGGAGACGGTATCTACCTCAGATGGTCGCTTAGACGGGACTAAACCCTTGGTGCCTGCACGCAGCGAAGCTTTCATTTCTTCTAGAACGCGCTCTTTCCTGAGCATTGTGCATCGTGGTGGTATGTCAGGCTTTAGGCATTACTGTCGATGAGAGAGCTTGCGTGTACCGTAGGGATGCTGCGTGACTCCTGTAACAATGGTGATCTGCATGTTTCAGGAGCGCCTATGGGTCTTTGATGTCGATGCGCACGCACGGCTTTGCAACGCGCTGCCGTCGTCTGATCGCTGGAGTGCTCGCGATTCTGCTGACAATGATGACAAAGGTCACTCAGCGATTGCAGTGTTGCGTTGTTGATGTGGACTCTGAGACGCGTCCTATACGCGTGTGTGGCTGGCAGAGTGCCAAAGTGGGGCCAACCTCCCCGGCCGACTCAACGGTGCTTGGAGAAACGGCCTCTCGGGGCAGGAGAAGTCGCATGCAACAGCTGACATCTTGGTAGCCTCCAGAGCTACAGTCGGTTTGCCGGAAAATTCGCAGAGGTCCAGTGACTTCCAAGGCTCTGAGGATCTGGATCAGAGAGCCATCTTTCTCTGCAACGACGATACAGCACAAGTCCCATCCTAAGAATCTCTCAAAACGCTGCAATTCTTGATTAGTCGTTTTTTGCAGTTTCACCACATCCTGCAGCATCTCAGAATACCAACGTATCGATAGAATTACTGTGATCGTCTCGCACATATGTGAAGAGAGTTGGGCAAGGCGCGCAGTTGGGCGTAGTGGTAGTGCTCGGCGGGCAGCCGTCGAGCAGGTAAAGCTATCCTCTCTGGTCTTCCTGCGTCGCGGAGGACACACCTCGGAGTTATGGTTGACTCGTCGAAATCTGCTCCTGAGCATTGGAATACTGTGTATTGTGATTCGACATCAACAATAGCAATAGCAGCACAGTATCAACACTCAGTTCCCTCATGATCACAAATACCATGCACATGCGTCTAAACTAAACTATTAATATATAATAATAACAGACAAAATTCCCTAAGCGCCTGCTCTCGAGACGGTGGGCATGTATATCTATTCGTGAAGTCGCTGGCATGTTATTTGTCGAGTACACGTCGTGCTCGTATTTCTGGCGCGCGTTGCTCTCGGCTCCTGCTCGGCATCGTTGTTCACTGTGGTTCAGTCACTGGCACGGTCATAGCGGGATCGTGGTGACTGCTACTGATCTGATAATTATGGATGGAGCTCTCTGGTAGCTTTAGTATAAGGGATTGGGTGATCCGGATGGTGTTTGTGATATTAGCAATGTTGGTTGAATTGAACAACGCATCAGCGCCACGTGTTTATTGTAGCATTTTGAAGTATAGCAATAACGGAAGAAAATTCACGCGCAACGACAACGAGTCGTAAACATTCAGAGAATCAGGTATGCGTCGAATAACCCACCCAGAGCATACAAAGCGAAAATTGATAGCGATTTTTCTCCGAAAAGCGCAGATTAACACCACGCAACGAGGCACTTGGTCTGGTAAGTCACTACCCAGGACAGAGGAACCATCAACAGCTCATATGCGGAAAGGGAACAAGGCGGACATCGAAGACGGGTATCATTATATCTATTTTCTCTTTCGTGAAGAGTCCGACGCTTGATGCGTCATGCTCGCATGATACGACGAGCAAATGCTGCCTCCATGACCGATGCCCCATGCTAGCGCCGTGCAACCAAACGATATCATACAAACAACACCTCCCAGATGCAGCTAGCAAATTCAGCTAGCGATTTCGAGGCGAGAACCGCGGTGGAAAACCGCAAGACGAATGCACGAACGACTCAACGCATGCCCGGTTTCTACTGCAGACCTGCCTTCGTCATCTTGACCGTGTGGGGGATTGGCTGTAGAATGCCCTTGTTGTCAAGAGCACCAAGCGCCATGCCCTTGGACCAACCCATCTTAGCCAGTAGGGCATGTCCCCTGTTCTCGGGACCGATCTCAGGCGCATTAGCACCGACTGTCTCGCCATCGCGGTAGCCGGTAGTAGGTTTGCCACGCGCTCCACCAAAGCGCACGGTGGCGGACTTCTTGAAAGCGCGTTCGCCCTTCTGCGAGAAGGCCGGACCTGACAGACGTTTGATAAGACCCTTCTGAAGGATCGCCTTATCAAACTCATTATCGGTATATGTCCGGGTCCGATTGGTCTTGGTAAGAACTGTGAACCTGTCGAAGCCATCGCCACGAGAACGCGAAGTGAGCTTGAAGTGGGCTGCAGCCTGGTGGATGGTCGCGCGGCGATGAGCATCCATGGGAGGCAGCGCAAGCGTCTGCATATCGCCGACCAAAAACTCACGCATCTCTTCGAGAACGTCCTCCATCATGATGCCGTCCTTGTACTTGACCTTCAAGTTGGGCGTCTTGCCCTTCCTGCCGAGCAAGCCTTGCTGACGTAACTCTTCTCGCTCCGCCTTCTTGAGGCGCTTTTTGTCGCGGTCGTTCTGCCACGCGTTCTGCAACTGCTCGTTGAGATCGGAGTCGTCAAGCAGCTCAAATGGCATCTGGCCACGTCGACCCTTCTTCTTAGGCTTCAGCGACGGGCGCTCAGTGTCCATAATGTCGAAGCCGTTATAGGGATCCATGTCGAGAGCATCTGCCATAGCAGAAGCGGAAGGGAATGTCGGCTCGCGATTCTTCCTACCACCACGTTTTCCCTGCTTGCCTCGTGATCGACCGCCATTGAGCGGAATGTAGTCGTCTGCGCGAGAAGGGCTGTGGAAGTAGTCATCCGCAGCATAGAGCATGAGCTCATCCGCGCCCAAGCCCAGCTCTTCTTGCTTTTGCAGCACTCTGGCGATGGTCTCATCGTCAAGCTCTTCGTCGTCACCAAAACCAAAGGGGTCGTCCTCATCATCGTCCTCGTCGCTATCGTCTGAATCGAGATCGTCGTCATCCTCCTCTGAAGTTCCCTCTGAGTCGCTTGTGCTGTTGTCGCCTAGTTCGGCCCTCTTCCGCAGCAGAATCTTAGCCTCGTATGACTGAATGAGCTCCTTCTCGGCAGAGCTCTGCAGATAGCCGCCTGGTAGCCAGTGGGCATCGTCTGGTACAGAACCTTCGTAGACACACAGGTATTGGACGCCGCTCTTGCGGTTTCGCTTTGAGAGAATCTGAGCCACTGTGTCCATGACGTCTGACGACGTGCTCATGCCGTCAAAGTCTTGCAGCATGTCAGAATTCCAGCCGTCCGCCTGATCTTCCTCGTCGGCTGCCTGGCTGCCTGATGCTGATTCCCAGTCGTTGTGGCTGCCCCTGTCGAGACTCATCTCACGACGCGCGAAACCAGACGCTTTCATCATGTCACCGGTAAGACCAAATTCCTCGATGTTTTGCAGGTAGTCGTCCATAGCAGCGTCGCGAGGATCGACTTCACCAGCAAGGAAGGCGTCCATGTCAGGACGGCTGTCGACAGGCAACCAGCCAATCCCGGGCTTGGACTTGGACTCCCATTCCGTCGTTGTGCCCTCCCAGGCAGCCTTTCCGCCTCGTCGTTTGGCAAACGCGTTGTCGCTGACGGCATCGGTGTCTGAATCGGCATCTGCTTCGGGTTCGTGAGCAGGCTTTGAATCTACTACAGGTCAGTATGCAAGATGGGAATATGAGGGGGTTGTGTAGGGACCTTTGACTCGTATGCTCACGTTGACCTTTGGCTTGACGCGGACATGCTCGACGGGGAGTGATGCAGACCCAGCGACTTGCTCGGCGACTGCCTCGGCCTTTGTGTTCGCCTCCTCGACTGCAGCATTGACCGCTTCTGCGACTGCGGCAACCTGCTTCTGTGGCAGCGGGCTTTCGACCCTCGAGGCTGCGGTGGATAGCGGGGCTGATGTATTGGCGCGTCCTTGGAAAACGACCTCGTCACTAGAGCCGCTCGAAGCCTCCGAGAGGGCGGGCGAAGGGCTGCGAATTGCCATCTGGGCCATGGCGCGGGCGTTGTTGTCTGGTGGCAAAGCAGACGAGGAAGTGGAAAGTGCGACAGAGTCGTCACCGTCTGACTCGGAGCCGGAACCGTCGGCCGCAGCAGTCGCTTTCACCTCGTCAGGTTCCTTGAGTGTGCCTTGCAGCAGCCCGGCGCTGACAAACTCGACGGGCATGTTGCGCAGCTTCTTGCCGGCCTCGAAGGCATTCTTGCGGTGGCCCAGCACAAAGCGTGCTTCGTCGGCGAGCGAGTACCTGGGCTTCTCTGCTGCAGGATTGTCAGCAGACTGCACTCGGAGCGCAGGGCGAATGCGCATAGTGAAGCGCAAGGTTAAGGCGCAGGAACGTACGCTCTTCCTCGGGCCAGCCGTGGTGGACCTTGCCAGGCGTGGCGCGGCGCAGAGGGCCCTTCTGGGGCGTGTTCTTGGGCGTGTTCTTCGCAGAGCCCCTGCTCTTGTTCTTGCCCTTCTTCTTCCCCATGTTGCAGCGGTAGGATTGTGTAGGCCTCCAGGCGGGTGGCGAGCAAGTGTAGAGAAGGAACACCCACAATTAACGATGATGATGACACTAACGCTATCTAATCGCGCGGGCGCGGGCGCGGGCGCAGGCGCAGGCGCTCGTGCTCAAGCTGTTCGGTGAGGTCGGCGAAGCGTCGAGCACCGCGACGGCCGTGGCTGCAGTGGCGTGCATCGTCGTGCTGGAGACTGTGAATGTCCTGTCCTGCAGGCATGTTTGCTCCCGTAGTCTGTGAAGAGCCAGCGCAGCAGGGCGTTTGGCTCTCGGCGTGCTGGCCCCAGTCACACGGCAGCTTGCATGCTTGCCCCGCCAGTGCCAGGCATCACCAGGGCGGGCCGCGAGCTGGTCGACGGAACCCGTGAACCGTGTACCGCGCCGCCCTTGACAGCCAGACAAACCGCGCTGCCATAACACGACCCAGTGCAGCTCCAAGCGTGCCCTCCACCGAGAGCTAGTTGCAGCAAACTCGTCGCAGCACGTCTGGATGCGACCTCTCCAGGCGCACCTCCGACCACCTCCGCCTCCGCCTCCGCATCACCACCGCCGCGGCCTGCAATAGCCGCATCCATCTCGACCCAACATGAACGACTTCGAGCGCGTGAGCCGCAACCTCGTCCGCACCTTCTACGACCCGCTCCCAACCAACGACTCCAAAGACGCCATCTGGCTGCTCGGTGAGCGCTACGACCCCAAACCGCCGCTCAAGTCGACCCCCAGCGACACGCCCTCGAGCACCGGCGTCGCCGAGACCCCCCAGAACGAGCGCGCTGAGGACGAGAGCTGGATAAGGACCAGCGTCGACGAGACCGACCGCAAGGAGGCTCCGAACGGCCAGGACCCCGCCCAGTATGGCGGCTGGCCCTCGGCCTTCCTCGACGACTTCGAGTCGCGCACGTGGATGACCTACCGCTCTGGCTTCACTGCCATAGCCAAGAGTCAGGACCCCAAGGCAACAGCCACCATGAGCTTCCGCGTGCGCATGCAGAACCTGGCCTCGCCCGGCTTCACCTCAGACACAGGCTTCGGGTGCATGATCCGCAGCGGCCAGTGTATCCTGGCGAACGCCCTGCAGGTGCTGAAGCTGGGGCGGGACTGGAGATGGCACGACCAGACCACAGACCCAGCGCACTGCGCCATCCTGTCTCTCTTTGCCGACGACGCGCGAGCGCCCTTCTCCATACACCGTTTCGTCGAGCACGGCGCTGCTGTGTGTGGCAAGTATCCAGGCGAGTGGTTCGGCCCCTCGGCAGCAGCACGCTGCATCCAGGACCTGGCAAACAAGCACAGAGAAGCCGGGCTGAGAGTCTACGTCTCTGGCGACGGCGCAGACGTGTACGAAGACAAGCTGAAGCAGATTGCCGTCGACGATGACGGGCACTGGCAGCCCACGCTCATCCTCGTAGGCACCAGGCTGGGCATCGATAAGATCACGCCCGTCTACTGGGAAGCGCTGAAAGCCGCTCTGCAGATGAAGCAGAGCATCGGCATCGCAGGGTGGGCAGCACTACGACATCACCTACTCAGATGGAAGCTAACTCGCACAGCGGCCGCCCGTCAGCATCCCACTACTTCGTCGGCACCCAGGGCAACACCTTCTTCTACCTCGACCCGCACAGCACGCGCCCCCTGCTGCCCTACCACAGCCCACCAACCACCTCCAAAGACTCGCCACCCGACGCAGCCAAGTCCGACTCCCCTCTCGAAGCATCCGAGTCGACCATCGCAGACTCGCAGACCACCATCGTCCCCTCGCCCGCCGACTCCTACACGCCCGCCGACGTCTCCACCTGCCACACGCGGCGCATCCGGCGCCTGCAGATCCGCGAGATGGATCCCTCGATGCTGCTCGCCTTCCTGGTCACCTCCGAGGACGACTACGAGAACTGGAAGGAGGGCGTGCAGAGCGTGCAGGGCAAGTGCGTCGTGCACGTCCAGGATCGCGAGCCCGCGCCGCGCGGGCAGGAGAGGGAGGGCGCCATCGACGAGGTCGAGAGCTGGGACGAGGACGGCCTGCAGTAGGGCTGCGGCACGCCTTGACTCTGTGAGCGTAGCGAGTGTCGTGTCTGGTGGATTCTCGCTGCTAGAGGGATGGCAATGATATCATGATGGGAATGCATTTTTTTGGAGTTTGGGTAGGTAGATACCGTAGTCAATCGCACATTCAGCACTGCGCTGTTCTTTCAGTCTGTCCAAAGTCGCTCACTCGATCCATGCCGCTCGGATTGACGTCTCTGAAATCGCACTCACCAGCCTGATATTCTCTGTAATTATCATAGTTCCCCAACCATCAAAATCCACCAATATTCCTGTTCAAACGTACCTTGCATTCGAGCATGTCCTAAATGCCTAAAGCTCGCAGCCGCGCTCGTCACCACTCCGACCTTTGCAGTCTACGCACCCACAAATCTCATTGCCGCGTGGATCCCCAGATATCAGAGCTGGAAACCCCCGGTTCCCAGCTACACGCAACCCAGAAACACAACATCTCCCCTCTCCAGCGCTGTTCCTTTTGTTTTTCATTCGTGATCCATTTCGTACCGTGGAAACACACATGTCGCTGCGCCACGGTACCGCACATGTCAGCTGTCAAATTGCGTCGCTGTCAGACTTTTCACGGTGAGCCCGCGTCTCGATCCAGAATGGTGAAGCCGCCGAGTTCAGGGCCCGTTTCTTTCGAGCGTCGTGCGCTGGAAGTGAGGCGGCGCGTTTCAACGTTATATGAGCTCGATATCGTGCTGCCGGAATGTGGACTCTCCCCCGCAGACGGCTGCCTCCTCGTTTGCGCTTGCGATCCTGGCCTTTCGAGCCGTTCAAGTCTGGACGGTTTCAGATTCAAGCTGGAAGAGCGGAACCGGGCATTTCACGTGCTGCCACAACTTGACTGCGTTGCTCATCTGCGCGCGCTTTTTCAACTCGTTAACGTCTCCATTCCCAACCTCCTTCTCCCAGCTGAAACGGCGTGTTCGTTCTCCAGCTGAAACAGCAAAGTTGCAGGCTCTGTTCCGGACTCGGGGGGCGATGTTGGGCTGGAAAGCGGAAGGTCGCGATACGGTTCGTAGAATGAGGTCTTGCGGCTCAGTGAGTCCACCGGCAGATATCAAAGATGAGGCTCAAAAGAGCAGTGTCTGGTACGAGTCTTAATGGAAACCAAATTGGAATCCAAGACCAGACGTAGATGTCAAGATGCAGAAGACGAGATATGAATGTTGGAAAAATTGATTCGTTCCCGTCTGCGTTTGGTATAATGTACAGACCCCAGATGGATCGTGTCAAACCATCATGACACGATGACGCATGGACAAGCAAACCGACCCATGATCACATTAGAAAATGACCCATGAACACCGTCACCCCGTAACCACCTTGTCGAAAGACAAGCAAAAGAAACCCAAAGAAGCAAACCATCAAATCAAGCACTCTATTTGGAAGAGGAAGAGTACTTGGTGACAGCCTTGGTACCCTCAGAGACGGCGTGCTTGGCCAGCTCACCGGGGAGGATCAGTCGTACTCTGCAGGTTTAGTCAGTAAATGCCAATTAGAAGCCGGAAATGGCAGAAGACGTACGAGGTCTGGATCTCACGCGAGGAGATGGTCGACTTCTTGTTGTAGGCAGCGAGCTTGGAGGCCTCGGTGGCGACGCGCTCGAAGATGTCGTTGACGAACGAGTTCAGGATCGACATGGCGCGGTTGGAGATACCGGTGTCGGGGTGGACCTGCTTGAGGACTGCGGACGCGTCAGAAAACTCTGTCTGATGAAACAAGAAGATGCCATTATGATGAGAGAATGCGCTCGAAGGCTGCTCTCAATGGATGACGCGTGAAAAGGACGCGCCGGAAGCCAAACTCACCCTTGTAGATGTAGGAGGAGTAGGTCTCCTTCCTGGTCTTGGTGCGCTTCTTCTTGTCGCCGGAGGGAGCGGCGGTCTTCTTGCCAGCCTCCTTCTTCTCAGCAGGAGCCTTGCCGGCCGGGGCCTTGCCGCCGGTGGTGGGAGTCTTCTGGGCCTTGGGGGGCATTTTGGTGGAGCTGGTAAATGTGGTGTTGAAAAAGGGTGGGTAAGCTGGGTGGGCTGATGCGGATGGACGGTGAGTGCGTGGGTGAGAGTCGAGATGGAGGGAGAAAGGTCGCTGTCGGGCGGGGACGCGCTACTTATGGCGAGCGCGCAGCGTGTTGTGATCCAGCGGCGGGCGGCGGGCCCGTGCGCGAGCTCTGCCTGCTGAATCAAGCCGAATCAAGCGGCTATGGAGGGGCGGGCGCAGGCGCGGGTGATTGGCCGGCTAAGCGAGGCGAGTGTGATCTGGCGCAGCTGGTGGGCGCGCCCCAAGCTGCGACGCCTGCCAGGGCTCCCGTCGCGCTAGCCCGCCAGTTGATCTCGCGCACCACAACACGCCCGCGCCGTCCTTATAAGCTGTCGCCGCCCCCCACCACCAGCAAGCAATCCATCGTCTCGACACTCCACGCCCACCGCACGCCCAACGCCCATCTTCAGCTCCCAGCACCCTTATCTCCCAACTTTTCCAACCACCCCAAACCACCTTCAAAATGACTGGCGGCAAATCCGGAGGCAAGGCCAGCGGCTCCAAGTCCAACGCCCAGTCGTAAGTGCCTTTTCCGTCGCAGTGTTTTGGATTTGCAACTTTGCATCTCGGGCGCATTATTTTGGTGTCTGTGACGCGTCTTGCACTTGCTTGACGCGTCTTTTCAGCCCAGATGCACCATATTCCAGCTTGAACCCACTCTGACATTCTCCAGTCGTTCTTCCAAGGCAGGTCTCGCCTTCCCCGTCGGTCGTGTCCACCGTCTCCTCCGCAAGGGCAACTACGCTCAGCGTGTCGGTGCCGGTGCTCCCGTCTACCTCGCTGCCGTCCTGGAGTACCTCGCAGCCGAAATCCTCGAGTTGGCTGGCAACGCTGCCCGTGACAACAAGAAGACCCGTATCATTCCCCGTCATCTCCAGCTCGCCATCAGGAACGACGAGGAGCTGAACAAGCTTCTCGGACACGTCACCATTGCCCAGGGTGGTGTCCTCCCCAACATTCACCAGAGTACGTTTTCTCCTGCAGCGCCTCCAGCTTCCAATACTAACGCAATCCAGACCTCCTGCCCAAGAAGACAGCCAAGCCTGGCAAGGGTCCTTCTCAGGAGCTGTAAGCGCATTTTGCGTTTGAGTTCTTGCTTCATCGGTGTTTCTTCATGGGTCTTTTCATCTGCAATGATAATGGGAGTCTGACTGGGTTTGGGTTCACGGCTTTTCACGGGGTTATACCAGAGCTGTATATTAGCTGGTCGCATTTTGGCCAGATGCTCATGAGCTGAATAAGGCGATATCACTTCACTTTCCTTTCTTTTGATGTGACTTGGCTCCCAGGTTTCGATCTTTGCGTTTGAGTTTCACTGACGTTCAGCTTCATCTTGCGTATTCGACGTTGACGTGCAGTCCTTATGCACGCGACTTGAACGTCATCTAAACTCTCAGGGTTCAACGAAGCATTCGCGCCAGTGACACGACAGGCGCATCTCAGAATAGAGCTAATTCACATTGGCAACGCCTTCACATCAGTTGCGCATTTGGCCATGCTTGCAACTTGAGCAATTTGCAGAATGCTGATTATCTGCGCCTAATCGTGGAAGCTGGACATTTGTCGTTGGACTGCCTAATGTTACGCTGCCTTAAGGTGCATTAAGCAGCCTGCAGACTTGGAAAACCCATGATCCGCAATGACAGCATTTCGACATCTGCGGTCTGAAAATGCAGCAATGCAACAACGGATCATTGTTGTAATGCAAGATAGACCCCAAATTTATTCCAGTCACACCTCAAACGTAGCACGGACGGACAGTATCAGCCAAGCAAGATAAGGGTGCACTGCAACATCAATCATGTAATACAAACTGGACAGTGAACATAGAGAATGGATTGCCCTGATCGTCTGCGCTCTTGCGCACCGCAGCAATGCGTGATATGTACTACAAAGCTACACGTGCTTCCCCTCTAATCGCTCCCCACACGCCTACGGGTCCATCCATTTCGGTGGAGCTGCACCCAATTAGCAATGCATCATTAGTCATTCAGAGAAAAAGGACACTCACGATCCAAGATCGGGACGGGCAGATTGCGCTCGTACTTTGAACCTGCGGAACGTCAGTGTTGTCGTTTCCGCGGCCGTGGCGGATAAGTATCCGGGACATAGTAACGCACCTCCTGGGGCCGTGGGTGGGCGGTACGGATCTGGGTGCTTCCATTTCTCTAGCAGGTTCTCCGTCTCAGTGATTAGTGCCTGGTTGCGCTGTCAGCGATGTTCTAAATTGTCGTCGTGGTAGCATGTGTGGGCTGCTGTGGACTGGTACGCACCCTCTGCTGTCGCGGCTCTGTGATGTGCCTGTTGGCCTCGAACAGACCGCGCAGATACACTGCCTGGCCGCGCCAGAGGTACCGGTGGACGCTCCAGTCGAGTGCAAGCTTCAGTGACTGCCTGTACAGGCTCCTGTATGCGCGTCAGTTTCTGCAGGCTGCGGGCGGTGCGCGGGCGGCGGCGTACAGGACGTGCTTCTTGGAGCTCATGGCGACGGTTGCCCTTCCAGTCGTGTAGGTTTCGGAAGGGGTGGGTGTGTTGTGTGGCCGCAATGCCTCGTTAGCTGTTGGATGCGCGCCGTTCGATGGAGTTGAGGTGCAGTCCGCCAGGGCTTGGCATTACGCTCATAGCCGGGAAAGCAACGCTTCTTCCGGTTGGCTGCCAGACATCAGAACTGGCCCTGTTGCAACTTCAGCAATTCCCTCACATCTCCTCCCTCACCTCCTTTCGTGGCTCTTGCCCTCCCATTTGCTTGTCGTTTCGTACAGTCTCTCGTCTCTCACCAGCCATGTCAAGTCAACAGTGTCTCCGCCGTCTGCCCAGCGCAATGCGCGCCTCAGCCCTGCGCGCAGGTGCTCGCTCCGCTGTCCGCGCTCCCAGTTCTCGCAGCTACTCCGCCATCGCGAGGGCGACTTCTTCTGGCCTCCTGAGCCAGGCTTCAAGGTATGCAGTGCCATCGGGTTTCCTGGCGACACAGCTAAGCCGGTTGTAGACGCCCTGGACAGTTCGCGACACAACGCCTGTGGACCCTCGACCAGACACGAACATATGGTACATTTGGCAGAAGCAAATAGACGCACACATGCTAACGTCACAGCAGCCGATGTAACCACCGTCAAGGTCCCGGAGATGGCCGAATCCATCACCGAGGGCACGCTGAAGCAGTGGTCGAAACAGGTCGGCGACTACGTAGAGCAGGACGAGGAGATTGCGACCATCGAGACTGACAAGATTGACGTTGCTCTGAACGCGCCCCAGGCCGGCACCATCAAGGAGTTCCTGGTCAACGAGGAGGACACAGTGACCGTCGGACAGGATGTGGTCAAGCTCGAGGTTGGTGGTGCTGCGCCGTCTGGTGGAGAGAAGGCGAAAGATGCGCCGAAGGAGCCTGCCTCCAAGGACCAGGAGACCACATCGCAGCCCTCTGGCGAGCAGGAGCAGGCCAAGGAGCAAGGGCAAGAGCAGCCCGAGCCCAAGGAGGAGTCGAAGCCTGAGCCCCCCAAGCAGGAGTCGAAGCCCCAGCCTCCTAAGCAGGAGACCAAGAAGGAATCTAAGCCTGCGCCCGAGCAACCCAAGCAGACCCAGCCGGGCAGCCGTGGAGAGAACCGCGTATGTTACTCGTGTATTTGCGCGGAGCCTATAATAACAAATTCCGCAGGTCAAGATGAACCGCATGCGTCTCCGTATCGCTGAGCGCCTCAAGCAGTCGCAGAACACTGCCGCCTCCCTCACCACATTTAACGAGGTCGATATGTCGTCCATCATCGAGTTCCGTAAGCTCTACAAGGATGAGATCCTCAAGAACAAGGGCGTCAAGCTTGGCTTCATGTCCGCTTTCTCGCGCGCCGCCATCCTCGCTTTGCGCGACGTCCCCGCTGTCAATGCCTCCATCGAGGGCCCCAAGGGCGGCGACACCATTGTCTACCGCGACTACGTTGACATCTCCGTCGCCGTTGCCACCGAGAAGGGCCTGGTGACACCCGTTGTCCGCAACGCCGAGTCCCTTGACATGGTCGCAATCGAGAAGTCGATCGCAGACCTCGGTAAGAAGGCGCGCGACAACAAGCTGACCATCGAGGACATGGCCGGCGGCACATTCACCATCTCCAACGGCGGCATCTTCGGCTCTCTGATGGGTACCCCCATCATCAACCTTCCCCAGACCGCTGTTCTCGGCCTGCACGCTATCAAGGACAAGCCCGTCGCTATCAACGGAAAGGTCGAGATCAGGCCTATGATGTACCTCGCCCTTACGTACGACCACAGGCTGCTTGACGGCAAGGAGGCTGTCACTTTCCTCGTTAAGATCAAGGAGTACATCGAGGACCCCAGGAAAATGCTGTTGTAGGGTGTGGATCTAGACGTTGGGCAAAGTAGTTCCGTTTTGTACATTCATGTAGCTGGATGGAGCCGGTCTATAACCGGCACAGGTGTAGGATTAGTTGGTCAACTGCATAATGAGCGCCATCCATTCATCTTGTATCCGTCTTGCTGTCGGTCTGTGTGATGTATTGGTTTGCCTGGCTGTATGGTGATGCGTTTTCGTGTGGGACCTTGTGCTGGGTGCGCACCGTATTTGCCGTATAGTCAATACCATGCAGATAGCAGCAGCGCTGCCCACGTCCCTCTTCAATGTCGTTGGATCTATTTCGCAAGTACTCTGGAGTTTTCTAAGCTTATGGGCTTGTATTTCGTGGTTCTATGTGGTTTCGGATATATCAGCTGTTACTTCTTGTCTCGAATATTTCGTTATACTACATGCTACTTGTTCCATTTTCTCGATAACATGAACATTCCGTAAAAATCATCACGCCGACTACAACGCCTGAAACACTCCAAAAGCGCGTAAATTGACATATCAATATCGAGAGATAACCATAAGAATATTTTTACGCGTGTCAAGGATGTGGTGCGAAGGCTGGCGCGCTCCTCACGGCTCCGTGGTGTGAGCCGCTGCAGCCAGCATTGCGAGCGCCGCTGTTACAGCGAAATAAAGATCAACAGCATCACTGGAGCATGGAAGACACGGAGAGAGACCCAGATCGTATGAATATATCGCTGTGAGCATTGGAGTCTTGTAAAGCGCTGTTCTATCAATCCTGACATGCTATAGAAACCTGTCACTGGGTGCGTCGTTTACACGAGGACAAATGCCCAACAACGCTCAGCAGAGAGTTCTCTTAATAGACCGACGAGGCTATCATCTTATAGTCATGCTTGTGATATCCTGCGACTGTTTAGTAGCCATGCTAGCCCTCTCAGCGACCGGTTGGCGCGTCGGCGACGAACCTTCTTATGCAACAAAGTCTCAAACCTAAGCTGGCTTGCAGAGCTTCTTGTGGACACTCCAATGCTTTTTCTGGCACACAGAAGAGCAGTACCTCCGGTCCTTGCACCTAACGCACCGCAGGAGCGCCGTACTACCCGTCCCGTGGGAGGCAGAGCACTCACCGCACACGTCAGGCTTGTGTGTCTTGCTGCGCAGCTCCTTCATGATGACCGGGTTGATAGAGTCTGTTCCTCGAGGCCCAAACATACTACCCGGACCACCCATGACGTTCAACCCCACGAATCCAGAGGCGTTGCGCGACCCATTGTCATCGGACATGGAGTTGGCGGTCTCGAGGAGGCTCTTCGACTCGAAGTTGTAGGGCACGCCATTCTTGAATCCCTTCTGACCGAAAAGTGCCTTATGCAGCTGCTTCAAGGCTGGTGACAGGAAGCCGCTCTCCGTGTAGACGATCTTGAGCATGTCGAGGAAGGAGTCTGGGAGATGACAGCCCAACGTCATGGCGCAGGCACCGAGCAGAACGTAGCAATAGACGGGATCGCGAAAGAGGTACTCGAGCTGCTGATCCTTAGAATTGTTTGGGATGGTGAGCATCTTTGTCTCCCAGGTCTTGATGCATTCGGAAAGGGCGCCGGAATCGAGGTGCTTGCGCACGACTTCAGGGTGAGAACCACCGCCGCAGATGTCAAGGTAGATCTTACGGATCTCTTCCTCGCTCTTGCCTTCAGCCTTGGCGGCAGCTTCCATGTCTTCCTGGAGCTTGCCCAGACCCATCTCATCACCTAGCTCGCTGACTGTGTCCATGTCATTGTCCGACTGGAAGAGACCTGCTCAAAGGTCAGTCAAGTGTGGGCTCACTCGGGGCCTACAACTCACTATGACCCCAGGCGCCCATATTTACTGATCTTGTGAAGGAGCGTGGCTCTAGTATGGACAAGCGCGACTATGGAGAGGATCGGTGACGAAGAAGAGACTAAGCAAACCACCGGTGGTGAGTGAATGGGTAATCGGTGAGTGGTGAGTGCGAGTGCTCTCCGATTGTGTGGTACAACAAAAGCAGATGGAATAGGCAGACGCTGTATTGAACGTCATGCAAACAAAGCTCATTGGGCTGTTGTTGACGAAGGAAGGAGCAAACAACGAGTATCCACAGGTCTGGTACCCTCACCCTCACCGCTCTCGCATCAACCTTGGACGATGCGACACAAGGCTAGTCTATCGTGATAGACTCTGATTGAACTAAACCCGTGCAAAGTCATAGATGACTGCTTGAGATCACCAAACCATTCCTCGGACACATCCTATGTTTATGTTATGGCTGCGACAAAACTCCTTGGCTTGTTCATGGCAGCCTATTTACTCCGCAATATGGTGTTGCAGAATCTCCACCAAGTCGGACACACTTGACTGCACTCTTTGGATAGACTCGGCGAAGCTTAGCATCGTGTGTCTAGCTGGCAGTATGTTGGACTGCTCGCACTTGCGCAGCGCCTCTTGAATACACTCTGACCACCATTGAGAGGTTTCCTGATTTCTGACACTCCGCTCTCTGAGCCTCCCCTCTCTGAGCGTACATGACGTTGAAAGACAACGAGGAAGCATGCTATGAGAACTTGAACAAATGTAGGTTTAATAGCTCACAAGGAGGCTGCGACAAGTGAATCGTGTCTTGCTGGTACTCGACGACGAGTTCCGCTCAGCACAATTGTAGTTTGAGACTGCAAGCATTCCAGAGGTGGTGCGAGCGTTGGTCCAAGCACTCACATCCTTCTCGCTCTCATGTAGTGTGACCCATGACCTTCCAGCATGAACTTAGAACACTGTGTAAAGGTGGATTCGATGGAAACAGCTCAGCCTTGCGGCGATCCTTTGCAGACCCAATGAGCGTCACGCAGCACGCTCAAGCTAGGTTACGATGACGCTGTTCCGTCTTCTAGCGCTTTCCCAGGCGAGGATTCCGGCTTTTTAGCGGCCGATCGTCAAGGCTGAG
The DNA here is from genome assembly GCA_039634465.1 of Didymella pinodella. Classification (NCBI taxonomy): domain Eukaryota; kingdom Fungi; phylum Ascomycota; class Dothideomycetes; order Pleosporales; family Didymellaceae; genus Didymella; species Didymella pinodella. The sequence continues at coordinate 1,961,262 of CP113347.1, read as the reverse complement.
GAGGCTGGGGTAGAATGCTTGCAGATGCTTGATCAGCGTCTGCGCGAGTCTTGAAAATTAAGCAAACCATGCGCTTGAAGCCTTTCACAGTGTAGTAAATGGAGTATTAGAGTTGTCTTAGTTGTCAAGAACTTGAACACACAGCAAGTCGGTAGGACGGAGCGCGACCACGTAGAGCGAAGCGACTGAAGGTGTTCGTTCTTTGAATACAAGACGATCTGCTCGGCTCCGCCACGTACGCCCCGAATAGGCACGACGATGCTTTAGTGCGCGTGGTGGCAGTGAACGCCTAAAAGATGACGTCCCGTACGTGTACAGAGATATATGCTCATAACGACCGAGAAATAAATCTTCAGCAATAAACTTACTGCGTTCAACCCAGATGCCAGCAGTACGCCAACACACCTTTCCACCAAAACAGATTAAGTCCAACAACACAATCCGAAGATGCCATCGCTATTCTCAAGGAAGCAAAATAGTGAGGAGGTAGTCACGCAATCAGGTGCTTCGGTCAGCTCAACCCAACCTCTACCTACCGCATACGTAGACGATGGAACTCCACCTACTTACAAGGCCACAACTTACCTGAGCTCGCTCCGCGAAGGCGATCCCAACGACAAGGTCGAGGTTCCCATGATCCACAGCACACACAAGCTCTCATTTGGCGACTACTTGCCGTGGGGAAGTGCGATGAAAACCGGCAAGCGCACTGTGATCTCGCGCAGCATGACGCGCGACTGCTATATCAAGCATTATGCGAAAGACGAGGACGGCAACTACATCGGCACCGAGAGGCCGTACCCCGATCACCAGCTGGTGTTTGTGCCGAACAAGAGCACGCCTGACGATATTCTGAAGCAGGTGAGTAATGCTTATCCGGATGTTCTAGTTTTACATGTTGACTTGATGGCAGTTGGACGAATTTGTCGATGTGAGGCATGACATTCGCCGCCTGCATGACAAGAAGGAGCTTAAGCACATCCCAAACTAGTAGGCGGAGTTTGTTATGCTTCGGCATATGCGAGAGTTCTCGGCGTTCCTGCTTCTTATAGACATCCCAGCAATATAATCACACTGCCATCCGTATCCATTTCTTAGCCACATGAGGCGTGTGTACAAGCTTGAAGGCATGCTTGCTGCTGATCTTACACTGAGGACCAGTGTCCTTGTGTATGCCTAGGGAGTGGGGTGCTGGTAGCACCGTTCTCAATGACCTGAGCGGTAAGTTTGATTTGATGCCGAAACCTGTGGGAGAAATTCTTTGTGCTGTCGTACGTGTATTCGGGAGACGGAGAAGGTTGGGCGACGGTGTTTGGGTAAGGCTCGACGTAAGGCGGGAAGAAAACTAGACCGTCGGCGCTGTCGAGGCATGGAAGAAGCCAACTGTTGCAATCGAGCGATGCCATCTTGGAGCACTCGTCTGAGATTTCTCGGGGCTTATGGGCGGCGTCGTCTGTCTATGGCTTCTTCGCAAGACTGGGTACGTCATGATACGCGCAACTTGGAGCTCGTACGTTTGATACAGTGACTTCATTCAGTCTATGCTGTCGCACTCCGACCAAGCCAGTCCTTCGAATCTTGGCCGAACCAGTCCTTGCATGGCTTCTCCCAAGGCAGCCGTTGCTTCTCGCACTCAGCTACCTCGTGGAAGTTCCACGCCACAAACGTGACGATACCAAATGAGATGGTAATGAATAGGACGAGTATGACTATGAGGATAGTTCTGCAGCAGGCTGAAGCTCTAGTGTCGCGGGCGCGGAGCGAATGGTGATGGTGGTGATGCACTTCGACAGTTCCGTAGCCGCCGGGATAGGCTGGCGGGTTTGCCTCGATCAGAACAGTTTCGTGACGCTGTCATTATCAGTACGGGGTACGAAGAGAAAATGTTGTTACTTACAGCCATGTTGCGCGGAGCATGAAAGTGTACACGGGTTGTGAAGGGGCGGCGACGAAGTTTAGCAGGGACTGCACGCGTCACAACCCCACCCGCACCACGCGTCGCGCTCGTGGTTGGCCGGAGCTCTCGAACGTTACAACACTTCCGTCACGCTGTCTCCATAAATTCAAGGACGCATACTTCGCGTGAACACTGACTATGACCTCCAAAGCTATACGATCGCATCATACTCGAGCCGACACATGTGCAACGCCTACACTGGTCACACGTCCCGCTCTTATAGCCTCACCTGCAATCCTTCGCCAAAGGGGCTCCGCCGGCAGCGACAGCATGTCAGCACAGCACATGTACGATTGTCCCTGGGCGCACGCCGGCGAATTACTTCCGTAGCACAGGTCGTCCTAACGGTAGTTGTATTCGGCTTCAGCACCTGGCGCAAGGCGCTCGCCATATATCATGTTCTCGAAATATCATGAGCTCACCCTGGAAGTACGGGATGACATCTCGTGGCATTTCTTCCCGGATTCGGTACTTGGCAGCTGCCGGATAACGTACGCTACCGTTACTCGCCGCGTATTGTTGAAAGTTGCACGGGAGAGTGTAGAGCTCGTGTTCTGCATGCCAGAATTTGAGCTCTAGAGGAAACAAATGAACGTTCACAACAATTCCATTAGCGCTACTTGTGCTCGGAACACCGCAATTCTAATTCGTAAAACCGACGCAGTAGCTGGTCAATCCTGGGTGTGACAAGCCGATGGGAAGGTAAGACGTCTCTCGCCGACGATGAGACAGGCATGTGGTACAAGGTGCCTACTGATCCGGGCGTTGATGCAACAACTATGACCACTGGAGAAGGTTCCCCCAGCTTATACTCCCCACTCTGGTGTATTAGATACCCTATCCGATGAATGCCGTTGTGGGGTACAGCAATGTCAGTCTGGTAACCCACCACCACGCGCGATTACTATGGCGAGATGCGTCTGCAACGGCGCCCCGAGCATTGCACAGACATTTGCGGGGTCGTACAAGACGAGCTGAGCACTTCAAAGACCGTGAAAGTCACGCAACGGAAAGTCGCTCGCTTTTCAGTGTATCGAGTCGGCCAAGCAACACAGGCGCCTCGTGGTTTGCTGTACCTGGCGCCCTCAATTGCGACGAACTGTCACCAGGATGTAGTTTCTGCGGTTGTTCGTTGCTTCCATGCGCAGGGAATGTTGGCGGAGCGCCAGCTTCAAGCAGAATGATACAGCATGTGATTCCTTCACGGAACGCGTGAATTTAGCATTCGGCTCGCTCGAGGGTTCCTGTTTCTTTGGAATGCTGCTTGTTCTCGAAGACACAGGCAAGACTCTGCCTTTCTGCTGCTAACAGATAGGCAGCTTTTTGAGACGTAGAGTAGCTGGACTTTTAATCCTACCCTCACATGGTTCAAGAGTTCCGATCGTTTTTGTAGTGGCAGGGGTCCAAATGCCAAACCGCAGCTAAGAGCCTGGCTTCGAGTGATGTGGACGGGCGTAGCGGCTCCAGGTTTGATCCCCATTTACGACAACCCGCTTCGTGGACCGACTGTTCGACTGACAGTATAAAAAACACAAGCATAGGAAGATCTGGGCTCACAGGCTACATAACGCAAACGATGCTGCGACAAAAGGACTGCAGTCATGCTGTTTCTGCCGTCTCAGTCGTGTGCGCTGTTTGCTTTTCACTGGGCTGATCGAACATCGTGTGGGGAAACACAACATACCTTTCCAGAAAGGTGAGATGCGGAGAAACAGCCTCTTCTAGTATAGGTTGAGAGGTGCAATGCTACTTACCTGAAGCCACACGCATGCACCGTGCTTGTTGTATCACCGTTTCTTGGGTATTCATATTAAAAGCTGGGATTCCACGTAGGTTCAAAAATCTTGATCTTCCACTTACATTCATGGTGCGGGACTGTCTTTCCTGAACAAAGACCCGGTCTACTTTCTTCCATCACCTCAACATCACATCGCGTAACCAACTCAACTACACGCCACCGCACCGTACCACACTACAACCGCAGTCATGCCCGGTGCAGGTGCCATCCCAGTTACCGGTACGGCCGACGTCAACCGCGTTGAGGCCCCAGTTACCGTTCGCGCCTATCTGATCGTTGCCTTTGCCGCATTCGGTGGCATCTTCTTCGGATATGATACTGGTTGGATGGGAGGTGTCCTCAACATGGACTTCTTCATCAAGCAGTACACTGGCTACGAGTACCCTGACATTGAGATGCCTGGTGCCGACGCCGCTGCTCTCAAGGCCTACCGCAACGACTTCTTCAGTGTCCCCTCTTGGCAACAATCTTTGACCACTTCCATCCTTTCTGCTGGTATTTACTTCTTCGCGCCATTGTGGGTAGAAGTTGCTGATTATCCTAGGTACTTTCTTCGGCGCTATCATTGCTGGCGACCTTGCTGATTTCATCGGCCGCCGCATGACCATCATCATAGGCTGCGGTATTTTCTGCATTGGTGGCATTCTCGAGACTGTCTCCACTGGTCTCAACGTCATGGTTGCTGGTATGCCTCATATTCAGCAACAACTTCTATAGGGTTCAGCGACTAATCCTTGCAAACAGGTCGTCTCATTGCTGGATTTGGTGTCGGTTTTATTTCTGCTATTGTCATTCTGTAAGTCTTTCATGAACACCGGCTTAACAGCAGCCATTGAACATTACAGTTACATGTCTGAGGTCGCTCCCCGCAAAGTCCGTGGCGCAGTTGTTGCTGGCTACCAATTCCGCATCACCGTTGGTATCCTTCTTGCCAACTGCGTAGTCTACGCCACCCAGCACCGCCGCGACAGTGGCTCTTACCGTATCCCCATTGCTGTACAGTTTCTTTGGGCCATCATCCTGGCTGGTGGTCTCGCTCTGCTCCCCGAGTCACCTCGTTTCTGGGTCAAGAAGGGTAAGCTCGACAAGGCTGCCGCTGCTCTCGGCCGTGTCCGTGGCCAGCCTCTTGACTCCGAGTACATTCAGGATGAGCTTGCCGAGATTATTGCCAACCACGAGTACGAGATGGCCGTCGTACCTCAGACCAGTTATCTCGGCTCTTGGGCAGCTTGCTTCGAGGGAAAGATCACCAACCCCGCCTCTAACAAGCGCCGTACCATTCTTGGTATTTGTATGCAGATGATGCAGCAGTTGACCGGAATCAACTTCATCTTCTACTTCGTGAGTTGTACAGCCGGTACATCAGAGGACAACCGACTAACGTTGCATAGGGCCCAGTCTTCTTCCAGCAGCTCGGTTCTATCAGTGACCCTTTCTTGATCTCCCTCGTCACTACCCTGGTCAACGTGCTTTCCACTCCTGCATCCTTCGTCATGGTTGAGAAGATCGGCCGTCGTCCCATCTTGATCTTTGGAGCTGCTGGCATGGTCATCATGCAGTTCATCGTTGGTGCCATCGGTGCCTCTGCTGGCAAGAACACTCCTGAACACCCGGCCAACCCCAACGCCACCCGCGCCATGATCGCCTTCATCTGCTTGAACATTTCAGTCTTCGCCACCACCTGGGGACCCGCTGCTTGGATCGTGATTGGTACGTTCAATATGTCGGAAACGAGCCTTTTGCTGACATGTGAATAGGTGAAATCTTTCCCCTTACCATCCGTTCGCGTGGTGTTGGTCTGTCTACTGCTTCCAATTGGTATGTTCGCTCTGAAGCCATCTACATAGAACACAAGTACTGATATTTATAGGTTCTGGAACTGTATCATCGTATGTGCAACCTACGTACATCTACACAGAGTATGATACTGACATTCACAGGGTGTCATCACGCCATATCTGGTCGCAGACCGCGCCGACTCCGCTCGACTCGGCTCCAACGTCTTCTTCATGTGGGGCGGCCTGTGCTGCGTCTCTTTCTTGTTCGCCTACTTCCTAGTCCCTGAGACCAAGGGTCTCACGCTCGAGCAGGTCGACAAGATGCTTGAGGAGACTACGCCCCGCACAAGCCGCGGTTGGAAGCCTCACAGCACATTCGCGGCTGAGATGCACCTCGGCGAGAAGCAGCTTGAGATCCCGGTTGGCACTGAGACCGTTGGTACCAAGACTGAGACCTCTGCTGTCTAATCTGGGAACTGACGGCAGCCCTTTGCTTGCGGACATGTTCGACTTCGGCGCTGACTTGTCGATTATCATGGCGACGTGCAACGCTGGGTTTGGCAACGTTAATCACACAGGATCAATGTCTGAACGACTGGCTACATGCATCGCGCCAAATACAATTGTACATGTCCATGGTGCGTTATGACCAGGTCCATGAACCAGACTTTCCAGAACGTAGATATAACTGCTTGTCCATCTGTTCAACATGTCACCATGGATCTGTGCATTCTTATACCAAAAGAGGAAGGCATGGACCCTCACAACTTGACCAAAGCTGCATTCCAGATGTTGCTAGTGCGACTGCTATCCGCCGTGTAATAAAACAGTCTCACTGTATCATAGGGAAACCACGCAACCTGGCCTGCATTTGCTTCACATGTGAAAGGGTACTGTGTGGGTCCAACCAGCGTCCACGAGGTACGCGTGCAACGCTCCACAATTCCCGTACCCTGCCATTGGGACCGACACTTGGTAGCACAGATCGACATGAGGTACTGCTTGTTTCGCTTGGACCTGCTTCTCCTGTAGCTGGCTGTATCATCCCTCTGTGACTCGACCACTAGCCCCTGTCCAAGTCGACAGTCTTCGATGTGCTCTGCAAGGGTGGGATAATGGTGCGATTTTTTATGCAGACATTCATTCGTAAAACTGTGCGGATCGCACAGATGTGGTATGAGGTGCATCACTACCTGGTATCATACAAGGACCCACTTAGCACAACAACATCCGCTGTGCTCTTTATGGTGTGCTCTTATTCTGCTCCCGCAAGAAAACCTCGACATCCTGGTCCTTGGCTGTGTCGATCTGCCTATCCAGCTGCTGCTCGGCAGGGCTCTTCGTGCGCGCTGGCTCAACGACCTCGTCCTTCTTGTCCGCGTTGCCGGACACAGCGCCCGTCATGGCGCCTGCTACAGACGATACAGTCGAAGTGACGTATCCTGTGGCCTGGGTGGCTACACTCTGCGCTTGCTCAAGGTAGCCGGGCGCGGGAGGCTCTTCACGTTCGGGGAGGGGGATCTGCTTAGGTGCCTGGCCGACTGTGTTAGGCTCCATTGTGACTGTCTTGTCGCCGTGACCGTGGTCCTGAACTGCTGCCTGTGGTGTACCTTCTGCGAGCTGACCTGAAGCGTGTGTTTGATTTTGTTGCTCGTAGCGCGCCTCTGAGGTGCCTTCGCGAATCGGGAGCTGTGTCTGTGCAGGGGTAGACGAGGGTGCTGTGCTGGCTGCAGCCACGTTCGGGGATTGCAATGTTTCAGATGGAGGGGACGAGTCGGAAGGAGGTGACTGGTCGATGGCAGCATCGTCGACGTCTGGAGGGTGGGTAGCGGTGCCAACAGTCGTAAGAGGGTCGCCGAGCTCGTGAGCGGGTGTGTTCACTACTGGCCTGCCTGTCCTGTAGCCCACAGGGTTTGGTATCGTGAGAATGAGCTCGCGGCGAGGCTGACCATTCACGCGACCTACCGCCCAGGCTTGCTGCTCGCCATTGGGCCCCTTCTCCCATTTCACAGGCCCAGTAGGTAGCGTCTTCCTACCGTTCTGCATGCTCGGGTTCTCCCACTTGATCGCAGCCTCAATCTCCGGCTCTAGGTTTGGCATTTCGGTGAAACCAAAGTCGAGTCCTCCTCCGTACTTCTTCGGAATGTTGTCGTGATCGATGTACTCGGAGAGGGTTTGGTAGACGTTGGCTGGCGACAGAATGAAGATCTTAGAAACAGTAATGGGGTCGAACCAACGCTTGACCCAGCCCCAGACAGTAGGGAAAAAGCCGGGTGCGCCGACGATGAAGATTCGATCGAGTGTCTCTGGGTAATGGGCTGTAGCCAGAACAGATGCATCCTGCATGTGACTCTTCAGATTCCAGAACTGCTTTAGCCCAACGTTGCTGATGTCTACAATATTGTTGCTCTGCGAGATGGGTGTCTCAGGGTGCGGGCGGTTGACCATGGAGCAGAAGGGTGTGACGAAGCGGGTCAGCGACTCGTACAGGGCGAAGAGGCGGAGGTTCTTGGTTGCGACTTTCGGAGATGTTGTCTTTGCCTTGGCAAGAGCCTTCTCGTATGCAGAAATGTTCTTTGAGTTCAGCGGAGCGACCTCGAAAAGGTAGAGCGGGATACCGCGCTTGTCGCGTCGGCCGAGCCATTGGGGATACTATCTCGGTGTAAGCGGAAGGGCTGCGCACCTGAGAGCAGAGGAGAACATACCAGCTTACGTGTCTGCTCGTACTCCTCGACTTCAATGGTCTCGAATAGATCGAGAATGTTCTGGTCCTTGCGCCAGTCCTCGGTGTCTTTGAACTGCTTAAAGGCCTCCTGCGGCACGAAGCGGCGCGCGCGCAAGAACCGACTGCTTGTTGTTAGTGCCGCGCCTATCGTCCCCCCATGGCCTCAAGATCAAGCGTACAGCATCGTCTCATCATCATGGCTAGCTTCGGCTGTAGCTGTGGCGGGCGTGTAGTAGCCTTGCTTCTGTGCAAGCTGCTCGAAAGCTTCAAGCTGAGCTTGCTGATTCTCAGTCAAGTGCGCCAGGTGCCCCGCGGGATACTGCATGGATTCGACTCTTGTGAGATCCGCCATTCTGTGAATCGCGTTCGAAGATTAGAGGAGTGAGGAAATGTGCAGTGGAGCACGTTGGAGGGTAAGCGGTCAGATATAATGTTTTGCGTCATCGTGTTTAGCTCTGAGCCCTGCGGCGGGTAACGGCAGCGCGCGCCAACAGTGATTTCGGACTCGCGGCGTACGAGATACGCGACGGCCGTCGGACGATCCGGACCAAAAGAGCCGTGGTGAACTGAAGGCGATGAGGTTTGTTGCAAAGCGCCAGGAGAAGCTTTGTTCAAGAAAAGGCCGTTGTCCATGCTGAGAGACAAGGCTTCGATTCCGCAGCTTCCGGTGTTCATAATTCCACGGGGGTCAGCGTGTGTAATTACCTTTCCCCGCGCTAGAATCGAAGTTTCCTTTCTCCAGGCAACTGACGGAGCATCTCTGTATGCAGAAAGACCTTACCCAACGCCGACACCGTAGCCGCGGGCTTGTTTTCGGCCACACTAAACAACACTCAGTCAATCGCAGCCTGACAGCAATAACGCTTCTGTCGACCATGATTCGAGACAGAGCGTTGTTCCAGTTATCGCAGGCTTTGGCTGAGCAAAAGCAGTCGATGCACTCGCACAGCTTTGACTATCAAGGTACTACTCGCAGATCATCATCAGCTTGAAGGAGGCCATGGCTCTTCTTCTCCCAATCTTCGACCTCGAGTTTAGTGTCAGAGACGGCACGATGTGGAAGCGACTGCGAAGTACCAGTATTGACATATCACAGGCCTCCTAAATGTCTTGTCCAGGCACATACAGGGATGCTGTTCGACTTCTGTCGCGTCAAAAACAACGCCTGTCAGCGGTTCACGAGCGATACTTTTCGACACTAGCAATTCCGATCAACCGTGAGAATCATGTCGTTCAGAGACATTTCAATGCATAAAATCGTTCAAATTGGGTTCTGCAAATCGAGATGAACCGAATTCGGGCTGATGTGCTCACGTGTGGGCATTACGATCCTTTAACATTGTGCTTGTCATTGTTTTGCCTTCTACCAGAGAAGTATGGCACTGAAAACAGCAGTACCTGCAGATATGGAGGCATGGATTGGGAGAATTGAGGGCAGGAGGCAATGCTACCTGCCATTCAAGGGAACGGCCAGCGGAAACAGAGCGGCGGTTTCTCTTTACGATTGGTACAGCACAGGCGTTTACAGCTCGCTTCGCCCCGCTACCCACCCTTCCCCAGATTCGTCATGCCACCGTTCGACGACCTTACGACCGACAAATCCTTATTGCCGTCGTGAACACAACACAGAACCTTGTGCTCTTCGCGATCTTGACGATTGCTTGTTCTCATTGGTGGAGCTCTGGTTCATGCGGCTTCCCATAGTCTACGGCCCTCTCGTGGTTTGTCAACCGCACTGCACTGATCAACGAGGCTGCAGCAATTGCGTAATCAGTATCCACATACGGATACGAAGGTTACAGACGCAGTGGCGATCACTACACGTCGGGTACAACAAACCCGCCTGCCGAAAAAGCGCGGCAATGCTCCGTTCAAGGTCTGCTCTCGATGGATCGATGGTATAAGAAGTAATGGCAGGGTGGGATCTCCGCACACAACAGGTGTGCCACTCTTCACATGTTGAGCATCTTTAATAGCCAATATGATTCTGTCCAATATCGCGCTTTCGTTACTGGTCTTTACGCCTGCAATAGTCAAAGGTCAAGATGATCTTGGGCTCAGCAAAGGTTTTACCACCTTCGAAGCCGGGAGTCTCAAAGGCGAGATCGTCAGAAGCTCTCAGATCCTCGCATCCCTCAACTCGACTGGAAACGACTTCGATTTTCTCCCATCCGATCGGCTTGCTCAACTAGCCTTCAACGGCGCCCATCACCTGGGTGATATTACACTTCGTTACCGTACATTGGGTGGTGGTGCATGGACCAGTGTTGACTCTGCAAGCGCACGCAAACCCGTCGTAGCACTGAATGAAACCGGCCAGAATGTCATTGCTGCTGCAAATCTAGCTCCCACTTTGCCCACTGGAATTCCTGTTAAAGTCATCAGGGAGTGGCTTCAATATAAGGATGACTTCGCAGTACGGTTCAACATTACAAACAACAGTAATGGTACCGTAGAGTTAGGAAGCCTCGGTCTGCCCGTCAGCATCAACAACATCTTCACAGATAGGTCTGCCGAAGACACGGCCGCTAAGTGCGCCCTTGCTGACCCGTACATTGGTTTTGACGCAGGCTATGTGCGTGTCTCACATCTAGAAGGCACTGGAAATGCTCTGGTCATCACGCCGATTGAAGCAGCAAAGTTCGAGGCTTGGAGATTCCTCGAAGAGCCACAAGGTAATTTCGGCTACCAATCGCAGACCTTCGAAGGCAACTATGAGTGGCAAATTCATAGTCTGGCATACGCCCAAAACGAGTGGAAGGATAGTACACCTTGGAATGAGCCGACTTCACGAATTCTGCAAGCTGGAGAAACATACTCTGTCGGACTTCGATTCTCGGTTGCTGAGAAGATCCAAACGATCGAAGACGCCGTAGTCAAGACTGGATCTCCACTTGCAGTGGGCATACCAGGCTATATTGTGCCAGCCGACGCCTCAGCTCGCTTGTACATCACACATACTTCGCCAATCAAGAATGTCGACACCGAAGGCGCCTTCACTGTCACGAAGATCTCGTCAGCAGACTCTGCCTACAAGCTTACGCCGGTAGCTTCAGCATGGGGACGAGTTCGTGTCACGATTTCCTACGAAGATGGCAAGACGCAGACAGTGCACTATAAGATCACCAAGCCAGCGCCATCTGCGCTTGCTGACATGGCTCACTTCTTCTCGACCGCAGCTCACTTCACCAACATCTCGGACCCGTTCTTCCGCGCACCTTCCATCATGACTTATGATCGTTCCGTCGACAAGATTGTCGAACAAGATGCGCGCGTGTGGTTTGCTGGTATTAGTGACGAAGCTGGTACTGGAGCATATCTTGCAACTTCTATGAAGCAGTTTGCCCAGCCTAATGCAGACGAAGTGTCTATCGTTGACGAATTCGTACATGAGACTATTGTCGGCACCCTGCAGCAGAATGGCACCTTTGGTGTCGTTGCCAGTGCGTTCTACTATGAGCCTGGTGCTGTCAACTACACTTACGACAGCTCGATCAATTGGAATACTTGGGCAGCATGGAACAAGGCACGCGCATACACCACACGCCGCGCCTACAACTACATCCATCCAGTTGCTACTTACTGGTCGCTGTACCGAACTGCTAGAAACTTCCCAGACACAAAGCTCCGAGCTGACTGGTCGTGGTACCTCGGCCGTGCGTTCAACACCACACAGTACTGTCTATCCAACGAAGGCGTGAACTGCGACTATGCTCTAGTCGGACTTATGGGGGAATGGGTCCTCGGTGAGCTTCTCAAGGATCTCAAACGCGAAGGCTTGGCCAGCGAAGCTTCCGCTCTCGAAGAGTCGATGCGCTTCCGTGCCAATCACTGGGAGACCCAAGCTATTCCCTTCGGCAGCGAAATGGCATGGGACAGCACCGGCCAGGAAGGTGTTTACTACTGGACATCTTACTTTAACCTGGCCAACACGCCGGCCAAAGCCATCAACAGCATCCTCGCCTACATGCCAACGGTTGCCCACTGGGGCTGGAACGGCAACGCACGCCGCTACTGGGACTTCGTCTACGGCGCCAAGATCCAGCAAATTGAGCGCCAGATCCATCACTACGGCTCTGGTCTCAATTCGCTGCCCATGCTGCACTCGTACGAGCACAGCCCCAAAGACAATCTGTACGCGCTCCGCGTGGGTTTCGCAGGCAACACTGGGCCCCTCACCAATATTGACGAGGGCGGCTTCGCATCGGCCGCGTTCCACTCCTTTCCTGAGCTGCTGAAATGGGATCCGTACTCTGGCGACTACGGACAGGGTTTCTTGGGCCTTGCCCTTGGGCAGACTGTCTACGTTATCAAGGACAGCAAGTTCGGCATCCAGGCTTTTGGCGGTGACATCGATGAAGGAAAGTCCACAGCTACATCGACTGTCGTTGCGCCCAGGGATGCGGTCAGGAAGCGTGTGTTCATTGCAGATATTGGATTGAAGGTTGAAATCAGTGCTGGTGCGATCACGGAGGTCGTTTACGACGAGGCCGCGCAGAAGCTCAGCCTCAAAGTCGTTCCTGCTGTTTCGGAGAAGGCGCTGCAGGCTAAGTCTGCGATCGTCTGGCTGGAGCAACCTGGTTCTAGCAGCGTTGGTTTTACCATTGCGGGTGCAAAGCAGGAACGAGGTGGCTTCGCTATCGATCTTTCGGGTGGTGCCGCAACGGTCGAAATTACAAAGTTGTAGTGGTTGGATCGGATGTGGAAACTCGTTGTTTATCGTAATTTGATTATCGCCTTATTGGAAACCCATCCACACATACATCATGAAGTGATTCTTGTCTTGTTGGAGAATGACTTTACATGTGCATCAGATCCAACGTGGGAGCCCGTCTCTTTGCATCCGAGCGTTGCTCTCCCAAGCCCGCCATATAAACCTCCGACCTTCTATGCTCCAACTTGCACGCACTCGAGATAGTGGCGAAGGCCTTCCGCCTCTTGGTCCTGAAGATACAGGCGCCAGTACCGGCGGCAGAGCTTGCACATTAACGTCTGAAGGAAACCATGATAGCATCCCCGACTCCATGTCGTTTGTCTGATTGTCAAGTATGAACAACGTGTCGATGTACTCTGATGTCAACGGTCTCGTCATGCTGTCACGTGGCGTCTCCTGGCCAAGTCCAACGTGCTCCTTCGTCTGCAGTGTTGCGGCGCATGGATGTGAGATCTTGTGCTGGACACCCTCGTCTTCTCTGAAAGGAATGGGTCTTTTATGCCGGTTTCCTCTCCTTGTATTCCCCTGGGTACTTCTGGACAAGTCGTTGTCCTTACTTGAGTGCTGTCTCTTCGATCCGCACGATTGCGAGCGTGAACGTGCTCGAGTCCGGCTAGTCAAACGATCAACCTTAAGCACTTTCTCAAAGAAGATCTTGAGTGCCGGAGCATTGCCGCACATTGCGCCAATGTGTAATTCAAGCAATGACCAGAACCAGATATCGCTTGCAATCCAGGTAACATCATAGGTCGTGAAGAAGAGACGATATCCCTGATATGTGCGCATCGCGCCGACGGCAACGCTCGTATATCCCAAGGCAAAGACGCCGTAAAGCGCAATCTTCTGTCGCAGCGCCATCTGCAGATTCCAACAGAGCAGAGCGGGTAGAGAAGTCACGACCAGGTCTTGCAGTGTGGATAAGATGCCGTGCGCTACTACGTCTGCGCCCTCATTAAGGCACGTCCACTCGTAGCCTCGAGCTAGTTTGACGAAGTCGACCTGGTCCCAGAAGGCGGATATTGGTCTGCAAGCAAAAATCGGCATGACGGTGAATGCGATGCTGTAGCCGCCAATCAGGAACATTGTTATTCGCATTGTCCAGCGGAAAGCGGGTGAGACAGCTCGAGATGATAGACGGCGATAGAAGAGGAGGATAGATAGCTTAATCAAGCCCGAAATGAGAGAGTAGAGTATGTAGATGGCCAGAACGAACTTCCTTTGATCTGGGAAGTATTTGTACTCGACGTCCCATACATGACGATCGAAGTGGTACATTTCTGTGACTACGTAGAGTATTAATTACAGGCCTGAATGAGGAGCTAGCGACCTACCTAAAGGGAAGATGATAGTTAAAGCCGTCATAGGAAGCTATTCTGTCAGCGGAAATCCTGCACTGGGAAGCCCAAAGGTACTCACTGCTGCTGCCAGCATAAGCCAGTCATCCCAGCCTGCATTACGTTGCATATGTATGCGAACCCATAGTCGTGCACATAGCAGTGCGATGCTGATCGGGCCTATGATACAGGAGAAGATGAGGACGTACTTCGATCGAGTGACGGGGTTACTGTAGTTGGGGGCCGGCCAAGCTAAGAGAACATCAAGTGGAATGTGAATGCCTCCATGCATGATTAGAGCTGAGTCTGATATTGCAAAGAAGGGTGAGGGTGATGGAGAGGTCCAACCCGGATTCTGGAGGCGGGGACCTGAGTTGGTCGTCTGTTGTGAACCCCTGGGGAATGGAGATGCTCTGCCTCATGCATGCTCTAGCTGTCGTTCTGGATCTGTGATTTGCGTTTCCCACCTCTAGTAGCACTGCAGCTAGACAGCTTCTAGAACTTTGGGACGCTATGAGATTAGCTTTCCAGTGCGATTCAGTGACGGTCGTAGCCGCGACCACTCTTCACTCAAATCTGTCTCGACCTTGTCAAGCCCTAGCATACAGTTCGAAATTTCTGTGCAGTAAGTGAAGAACCATTGGCTCGTTAGTATGTTGGCTCTTGAACCACACTTGCATTGGTTGGGTAAACTAATGCAGGTATTGATGACAGCCTCACAAAGGCTGAAACGAGGTCACGCTGGCAATCTTTAGATCAGATACGCTTTGTGGCTGAGGCTTGTGCTTGATTGAACAGTCCGCGTCTTCTCGCGTAAGTGATAACCGAGTCGCTAGTAGTCTACGTGTGTAGCTGAACTTTGTACTGCGAGAGAGAGATGATGCAGTTAATCCGGTGGTGAGACCCATGCTTCTGTGATCGTAGCGCGTTCAAACTCGAAATTTGCGGGGTAATTGACGTTTTGTTTCGTGATGTCTTCCATATCTTGAGAGATGTGGTGTGGATTCTGGCGTAGCAGGGGGCAATGTGGAAGTTGCTGTCAGGTTGCGCGAGTGGAGTTGCTTTGTCTAGATATCTACCAAATGATGTGAAAGTCCTTTAGGGGTGCGGGGAACCCTCAAGAGATCAGCGAGCTGTGGCTTGCAATGGCGTGAATGGGTTGCTCAGATCTTTGCTGTCCATTGTGATTAATACCAGGATTCAGCGTTGGTTGTATTGCAGGCTGCAAAGATGCTGCGGATCTAGCCGCACGATGCGAGCTTCTGCGCATCAGAATTGATGCTTGATTGCTTGGACTTGCGTTGCGACTGCCGTTCAGAAACGTCGTTTGCAGTGTTTAGGTACGGTTGGTGGCTTCCGAGTGGTTCCAAGGTTTAAGGCAAGTGCTGACGCGATTGTCAACGCGAACGCCAACATGGTGGCCGCTTTAAGAAGCTTCAGCTGCTTGGCGGGAAACAAGGTCTAGGAATGAACACACTTGTCGTAATATTCCCAATAAGCTGAAGGATAGAATGGCAGGACCTGCACATGACTGTCCGTCCTAACAAGAAGTCGTTAGATAAGGCATACCACTTCCCAAGATTTGACGTTACGAAAACTTGGCCACAGGGAAGCTTGCTTCACCGAGCTCATATCATTTTCCTGTTCGCAGACGGCGCGAACATCATGGATACTTAGGTCCGCAATGTTACAACAACTCTACAGATGCCTTGCAGCAGGAAATACGATCGCAGAGCGCATCGTTTGCGGCATGCGTGCATGTGCTGGTAGTATAGAGGAGGTAAGGGGTGTAGCAACTTCGTACCATACTTTCCCTTTGACCCCTAACAGCTCGCTTCATCGACGTGTTCACCCGCACCTACCAATATGTGCTCCACTGAAAGGCCTACCCTCCACGACAACTCCACTCACACCACCACTTCGTCGTTGAGCTACTACCATGTCAGACGGTATTGGACAGGAACAGCATCACAGCAATGGATCGGATCCAATCAGCGGAACGGCTCTTCACCAATTTCCGTCTGCATGGAATGCTGGAAACATGGCGAAGTCTCCGGGTTCGCTCCTCTGTTCCCATACGGTTCGTGTTGAAATGTAATAATAAGACATAGAGACTGAGGAGTCCGCTGCAAATGACATGAGTTTAGACGATAGCTTTGTCGAGAAGACCCAGACTGCTCAGCCAACCCAAATGCTATCGGACAACGACATCGATGACGTCACATGTGTAACTGGAGATGTCAGCGAAGATCGCCAATCAGTCTGGGCGCATGGCATAACCGAAGCCAAAACCCCAAGCCGAAGTTGAAGTCGATGGCAGCGCTCAAGAGGATTGTGCGAGCGAAGAGGCGGGCGGACCGTGCCGTTCTTGACGATGATAGCTGGAATGCCTAGAGATTGAGCGTAATGAGTCTGAAGAAGAGCAGACCGGGTTTCTGAAGCGTCAGGCTAGCAGGAAAGGAGGGGAGAAGGAAGCTGCACAATGGATGAAAGAACTTAAGACGCGCAAGGAGATGGGGAAGGATGAAGGGAAATTTCTGAATGGCGAGCCAGCTAGATACTTGCTGGCTTACCAGCATCAGCACAAACAAGCTTGAGATCATCAATGAAGCACTGTGATCTCGAACTGATCGCTTCTGGAGCGAGGACGAACGCCTGATGGTGGTATATAAAGTGTTCCAACATGGAGCAGCCCAAAGAAAAAGCTCCTTTGCTTCGGAAATAGTTCTTTCGAGCAGAATGCAATTCCCGAGGCAGTCAAGAAAGAGTGGTATGCAGTGTAGAACAAATTTAATGTATCATCATCATCATGTACAGCAACAGATGTTCGCAAAGAAACACGTCCAACTTAGCACCGGAAGCTGGCCTGCAACGAAGTCATGCCTGGCCTATCTGTCCAATCAGACACCGGCTGATTATGCCTCGGTTCATTCGCTGTACCCCGGTTTTTCGAATGCTCACTCACTCCACCACCACGGAGGGCAGAGCGGAGAAGGCTAGCGCCTAATCTGACCGAGGCAAAACATCGTGTACAACGTTGCAGATGTAGCGATACGCTCCTGTCCTGCGCTGTACGCTTTGCCTTCTCTACCTTCTCCTTGTCATTTTGTAAGACCTCACACACTCTGCATCTGCTCGATATGTCCGGCGAAGCTCTCACCCGCGATGCTGTCGCGAAGCACAACACACCCGAGGACTTGTGGTGTATCGTCGACCACAAAGTGTACGATCTAACTGACTTTGTCGACGCCCACCCGGGAGGCTCGATCGTGCTCGAGCAAGTCGCAGGGACAGACGCCACCATCGCATTCTACAATCTCCACCGCCAGGAAGTGCTCGAGAAGTACTCCGACCTGTGCATCGGCACCATTGAGGGCGAAAAGTCCGAAGTCATCGTCCCTCAGCCCGGTGACCTCAGCCCCGTACCCTACGCCGAGCCGCTATGGCTGCGTCCGCAGTTCAAGAGTCCATACTTCAAGGAGACGCACAGGAAATTTCAGAAGGAGGTGCGCAAGTTCATTGACAAGGAGGTCAGACCTGTGGCGCAGGAGTGCGAGAAGAGCGGCAAATACATTCCTCAGGAACTAATCGACAAGATGGCGGCGAACGACATGCTGGCCATGCGTCTTGGTCCTGGAAAGCACCTTCATGGCAAGAATTTGCTCGGTGTAGTCAAGGGTGAGGAGTTCGACTACCTCCACGATCTTGTTCAGGCGCAAGAGGGTGTGCGCGCGAACGCCAGAGGTTTCCAGGACGGTAACATGGCCGGAATGACCATCTCTTTGACTGCCGTCCTGCAGTGGATGCCGGAGACTGAACTGAAGACACGCGTAGTCAATGAGGTCTTGAGCGGGAAGAAGAAGATGTGTCTTGCCATCACAGAAGCTTTTGCTGGCTCCGATGTTGCCGGTCTGAGAACGACTGCAACGTTGACACCTGATGGCAAGCACTACATCGTCAGGGGTACCAAAAAGTGGATCACAAACGGCATGTTCAGTGACTACTTCGTCACTGGCTGCAAGACCGACAAGGGCTTCTCGGTCCTCCTTGTTGAGAGGGACGACAACCTCGAGACCAAGCTCATTAAGACCAGCTATTCTACTACGGCGGGTACTGCATTTGTTGAATACAACGATTGCAAGGTCCCCGTCGAGAACCTTCTCGGCAAAGAACACCAGGGTTTCGCCGTCATCATGGCCAACTTCAACCATGAGCGCTTCATGATGGCCTGCGCTGTCATTCGACACTCGCGCACAATTGTCGAGGAGTGCTTGAAGTGGTGTAACCAGCGCATAGTCTTTGGCAAGAAGCTCGTTGAGCAACCAGCTATTCGACAGAAGTAAGCTCCCACCCCATGGTCAACCCACACAAATCCGCAGAGATGCTAACGATGTGTCAGACTTGCAGAGATGATCTCTTTGGTTGAAGCTAACCAGGCCTGGCTCGAATCCATTGCCTACCAGATGTCGCACATGTCCTACGCCCAACAATCGAAGCTGCTCGGTGGACCCATCGGGCTGCTCAAGTCTTATGCCACACGCTCCGCGCACGAAATTGCTGACCGGGCAACGAATATTTTTGGTGGACGAGGTCTGACGCAGTCCGGCATGGGCAAGTACGTGGAGGAGTTTCACCGCACATACAAGTTCGACGCCATCCTGGGCGGAACAGAAGAGATTCTCTCGGATTTGGGCGTAAGACAGGCGTATAAGAACTTCCCCAAGAGCATGTTGTAGGCAAAAGTAGACGTGGTGTAGGATAGAAGCGTTGCATGTCAGCAAGCATATAGAAACGGATTTATTGTTTAACAAGGGTGCCAATCAATTAACCTGTCGTTGGATGGAGGATCTGTTAGAAAGCCAGGGTACCCCGACGAGTGTGTCACAAGACCGTTGAAGCTCGGATGGCGAACGTTTATGGAACATTTGTGGTACTGACAGGTTCGAAATCGTCAAACAGCTTCCAAACATGGCGATCCCTGCTGTGTGTCATTGGGTTGTGCGACGATGGCACCTCCGGAATGTACAGAATGTAAAGCAACCTGGGTCCTTGGGTCGGGTAAGCACGTTGGGGAATACAACAACGTCGCTAGATGTCGATAGCCGAGTGCACATAGACTATCGATCTGTACACTGCCGAGCATTGATAGAGCTTAGGATAGATGCCGTTTGTAGCGTCAAGGGAGTCGATCGGTCAGGCAGCCGACGACAACCATCACCTACAGATGATTTGCGACCACGACGAAGCAGCGCATCGCCTTCAATCTCCACGACCGATGGTGAGGATCATCCGCACGGGGATGTCCCTGGCGCTGCTCACATCCCTGCAACCGGACCCCCGCGTCCAATCGCCAGCGCCAGCACGCGCCTCAGCCGCCTGTGGCGAGACGACCAGCAGCTGTCCGTCCACGTGTTACATGCCTCGAGCGGCCGCCGTGCAGCTGCATCTGCATGAGGCGCATGAGACACGACGAGACTGGATGGCAAACAACGGAGGTGCATCGCAGTGGTGATGCCGCTGTCGCCGACTGCAGGCATCCTCTGGTGCGAGTACGTGTCACCTGCACGGCATCACCAAGGCAGGTTCGGCGAGGTAGGCGAGGTAGGCGATGCGCAGCTGGCGTAGTGTCTTGGTGTTCATGATGGAAGAAGCTGCAGAGTGAGACATCTAGGGAGCTGTGAGAGAGAAAAAGACGCCTTCCCATGATGCCAGCCCAGGAAGGTGAGGCTCAACAGCACTCACGATAGCGCTGTGTTCCTGCATGTATGGCAAATGCAGGGTAGAAGGCGGTGGAAGCTGCTCGATTCGGTCGCGTCATGCCTCACTATGCTGCGGCGGTTTGGACTGCAGGCCGGCTCGAGTCGCGCGCATCAGTCACCGCCGTCAGTGCATTGTCTTGTCATCCGGCCGCCTGGCGTGCTTTGCCGGACTTTGCTCTGCTTATTAAAGGGAGCGCCGCTGCTGCGTTACCTTTGCTCGCCCATTTACGTTGCCTCGCCGTCTGACCATCTGCTCTACCACTGTTCGCGCAGCCCTCGTCCACGGCGCCCTCACCCCAACAACCCACTCACCCACGCTTTCACCGCGCCTGGCTCCTACATAAGCCCTGCTGTGCCCTCTCTCTCACACTCTCTCACACTCTCTTGCTCTGCCAGCATCCTACACACTTGCACTTGAGCACACGACACGGTCTCCACTGCCTCAGGCCGCTTTCAACTGCGACCGGCGCTATCTCCGTTATCTCAACCTCATCGACCGCCACACCAGCGTCATCACCGCAACCGCACACACCGCAGCACGCCTGTCCACCACCGCAACCATGATGCGCCGCTCCGACTCCATCTCCAGCATCAGCTCCATGGGTTCTGAGGCCGACGAGACCATGCGTATCTTTGTCAAGACCGTATCCGGTGACTCCAGTAAGTAGCCCCTCGGTTCCTGGGGTTCCGAGGCCTCGGAACCACTCCAGGGTCTCTTCCATGCGCAATACTGATGTGCTGCAGCAATTCCCCTTTCAATACCCGCCAACACCTCCATCGCGACCTTGCGCAGCTTGCTCGCGCTGCGCACCAACCTGCCCGAGCCCGCCGACCTGCGTCTCGTGTACGCCGGGAAGCACCTGTCCTCAGCCTCCACAACGCTTGGCGAGTACGCAATCGCGCCGAACGCAACCCTGCACATGGCGCTGCCTCTGCGCGGCGGCATGCCGCCCAAGAAGATCCGCTGCAGCCACAAGGAGTGCAAGGACGCCGCGCAGCGTATTGTCGGCGACTGCGGCTTCTGCAACGGGCATTTCTGTGGCAAGCACCGCCTTTTGGAGGACCATAAGTGCGAGGGTCTCGAGGACTGCAAGAAGGAGAGCCACGAGCGGAACGCCAACAAGCTCAACAGCGAACGCACCATGGCTATCAAGGGCATCTAAACAGACACCCATGATGAAGTCAAGCAGAAGACCATGGCCGTCTGGCTGTAGGCTGATGCTTTCGAGACCAGGAGGTCACGAGTGCGAGTAGATCGTTGCGAATTGCTTTGTCTTGCGTACTTCAGTTAGCATGTTAAGCGGCTGTTTTGCTTGGAGTTCGGGATCTGAAGGGTTGCTAATCGTTTGCTCCCTTACGCGTATTGGGAGCAGGGCGTTCTGGATATAGCTCCTCCTCACATATTGGTAGTCTCTGGCTAGCCTCGATTGAATCATTGTCTATACACACATATAATTCCCCTATTTTGTGCATGATATATTACTATGGCAAATCCATTTGGTATTGACACGTGCTGAAGGACTAAACCGTACGGCCTCGACATGGCGTTGTATCGACGATGACTCACCCCTGGTATAGCTATCCATGTCATCTCACGATTCAACGACTCTACAGTCTCATATGCACATGAACTCCTCTCCTGAACGCAGCTTTGCAAGTCTCGACGAGCACCTAACAACCAGCGGCGGTGACCACTACTCCTATGCCCTTAGCATGACACCATGTCACCAACCGTACCTGAGCTCAGGCGTACCCATACACAGCCTGCTTCGCCCCGCAGCCGTCCAGAAACCCCAGTGTCTCAGCACGAAAGACTAAGCTCTGAGAGGTCTCAGCATCGACAAGCCTGGGCTGGCGACTATCTCACTTCCAGGCAGTGTAGTGCGCGATGTATATCGGACTGGCGTGAATGATGAGAATGGTGTTACCTTGATCGCGAGGATGTCTCGTCCGTAGCACGGCTTCTAGTATCCATTCACTGGTATGAGGTAGTCTTGGTGTGTTTGAAGGCTTGTAGTAGTGTAGGCTGTAGGCGTGGCGAGGCAGGGCGTGTCGTCACCGTTTTGTGGCAGAGCCTGGTGCGGTGAGGTGTTCCTACGAACTGGGAATCTTGTGGTGTTGCATGCTCTGTTATTGAAGGGATTGTGAGGTGGAGTCGAGTTGCGTTGTGCAGATCGAGACATGGTGCTGTAGCGAGTTACCAGCATATTGAGAGATTTGTCTCTATATGTCCTCCTAGAAAGCTCAATCCATGCTTGGGAATGGATAGTGAGGCTTATACCTTGCTCTAATATAGTTATTGATTTCTGAGAAAGCTCACGTGGTGCGGTGAGTCGGTGTGGCTGCGGGCGCATGGCAAGGCGCGGCGCGTCCTGGCACTCGAGTCAACACGAAGATCGCTGTATGGACTTTTAGAGCTCAAAGACGCAGTGGAGAAATAGGCCCTTAACATGGAGACCGTTTGGAAGTCTAGTAGAGCTCGCTTGAACTCCTTGCTGTTCTCAGCCGGGCATCGTGGATGACCATCCTGTCATGTTTGGACTCTGCGGAGCTGATACGGCCACGATTGGAGAGGATTCATCTGTCTGATGAAGCCAGCAGAGCCCCGGGTGGCCCAAAAACGTCCATGAGAGTGGAAGCTGTTAATCTGAGATGTGTCTTGCACCTCCATTCGAAAGAAACGCAAATGAAACTCGGAGTGGGCGCACATACTCTCGCAATCAACACCCGATTCAAGCTCCACTCCTCTCCTACCTGGCAGTCATACGCAGAATGTCTGACGTACAGCGGAGCGGAGAAGTGGCGTGATGTTTGCGGAGCGGATTCTCTGTCGAGCGGAACTCGGCACCCAGCGCCTGTTAAACTTTCAACATCACTCACCAACGGTATTACGGCGTTCTCAAGATTTTGCGATAATAGTCCTCTGCTGAATGTTGCTCGGCAATGATCAAGAGGTCTGTGATGTAAGCTTTGAGACCTGCTCATCGTGGCTTTGACAGACGGCACTTTGTGGAGCATTTCTCGCACAGAGAAGCGTGAGCTGCTTACCTTGCCACGCTCCACCCCACCCTGTTCCCTCCCGTGCATATATCGCTGTTCATGAGCGCGGAGAATCGAGCGGAGCTCCAAGCCGCGGAGCGGTCCCGGTGGGACCACAATGGGCTGATGCATGGCGATAATCATGTCTTGTCCTCCGTGGCGTGACTAAAAGCGACGCATGCCGAGCAATGGAAGCGAGATTCCCTGTGGGCTGACGCCGAGGCGCTGTTTCCACTCCTCCCCACCCGTATTTGTTTATTTGTACAGCGCTGTGGTTCTCTAACATCTCGCGCATCTTTCGTCGAGCTTGTGGTCGTGGAGCTTGTTTATTTGAGTTTGGTGATGGAGCGAGCGTCATGATTTTGGACTTGTGCGGCGGCGCACGTGCATGCAGCGTGCTGGCATCAGAGATGAGCGTTGGGCGTCGAGAAAGGGGGAAGGAGAAGAGCGGGAGGGTTGGCCGGAAGTTCACGACACGAGATTGCTTGTTTGGGCTGAGATGTCGATGCTATGTGAAAGGTCGGCAGAAGTGCTCTCGTACAGGGACGGAGATAGGATTTAGCCGTCTTGCTTGCAGACATTTGCATTGGGCATAAGCTATCAATGTTCAAGGTACGAAACCTACCTGGGCAATGAGTGGCAGTGGACGAGATAGTGCTCAATCGTTTGTATTGCTGAAGTCGAACACAGTCAAGACTGAACAACCGTTCACTACCAAAATGCAAGAGAAGGCTCTTCAAGTCTGGATGGTGCATCGCGCTTCGCAACATCCTATTATCCGGATATCCAGCCAAAGGAACCCCCGGAAGAAAAGTAGTGATAAATTGCAGCCCGAAGAGTCGGCCACGTCTACCAGCACACCGCCGTGCATGCAGCGCACTCTTGCCCTCCTTCCAGGCCTTGCGAGGATCAGCATTTATTGACCGTACTATGACCATAAACAAGGCCACGTTTATCGGGAACAGCTCTGGTTGCTCAGGAAGGCTATCAGTTATGCGCAAGTATGGCAGGGTGCAGCTTCATGCATGCTGTACTCTGGTGTCACATTTGAGATTGGACCCCCAAGCATCAGTCATTGCTCGGCACATGCACAAAGATTTACCATTGTTTCAGCGAATGCATGTCTGGGTAATCGATCATGCATCCTGAGCTGTTTCGAATGCAGGTTGCTGGGTGAGTGCAGCGGAGTGGCCAACATGGTGCCTTAGCAACCGAGATCATTGGTCTCCAGTGTGGAACCTTGGAATGAGGCTCACCTTCGACATTGAGCCAGGTGAGTTCAACAAAAGTCGTATGCTGTGTTGAGTCTTTGACCATCCGCATCACTGCAATCAGTTCTCCACTCCAGGATGAACTTGTCCTTGGCGACGCAGCGAAGCGCAACATACCTGACGTAGTCTCTTATGCCGAAGACATGCTGTCATGAACTACTTTGCAAGTGCAGATGCGATCCTTGCTACGCTGGTAAACTGTCCTCAGTGTACAACGAAGTTGCGACACCAAACATCCCAAGTCGTGACCAGGTGCACAGATATCAGCTAACAAACGAACCAGGGTAACGGTACCGGGACTTTCTGATCCGCGCACGAAGTGCATGTCGATCACGACGTGCTTCTTAAGGCAGATTGGGATGAAAGTGATCTGCGTACCTAGGGCAAACCCGGGCTTGGCCATATCCTTCCGTTGTTGTCTGGAATTGGACGTTGCACTCCTCTTTTGGTCGATGCTGGGCAGCAACTACCCACTCCGGACCGCGTGGACGTGTAGAGTTGATGAAGATCGCTCTTGGCGATGGCTCTGAGCCGCGGAACAGCGTTCGCCCTCGCTCCCACTCCAGGTCGCGCGCCTTTCGCCGCAATCGGGCTCACCCTGCCATATGCTCGCTGTTGTCATCGCTGTGCTTATCAGTCATCCCCCGTGATCCCACGAACACGAAACTTTGTTTTCATCGGAACCCATCCGTGGGCATGGACCAGATCTGACGGATCGAGGGCCCACGAGCCTGCTGCAGGGTGACGAGTCAACAACGCGTTCTTCTCACCGCTGCACTGGGAAACATGGTGAGGCTCCGCTTGCTGCATTGTGTGAGTGATGTGGGATAGGGATGACACCCAACTGCATCCCCTATCTGTGCTGTTGCAAAAGGAAGCGCAGGCGTGGAACGGCTGTCGATCTTCGCTCATGGACCGAAAGCCAAGCCCCAAACGGTTGAGGCTGTGTCAAGATAACGAAGCAATAGCACCCCAGCAAGCGATCTATCTTGGCATTGGCATTTTAAGTTTCTACTTCGACAAGCAGGTTGGTGCCTGCCTCGAAAGCCCTGTGACGTCCGAATCTTGCTCACCATCCTGCCATTTTCTGGTCCGGCTCGGTATGATCGTACAGACCGCCCACACAATGTCCTCTGGAGGTCAGCTACCGCCCTGCGATACTGCCCCGAGCCTCAGCGGTTGCACGCCGGGAAGTCTGAATGCATTCTTAGCCGTGGAGTACTGGCGGGTACGGCTAAGGCGGAATGCACATCATTTTCTTGGCATGTGGAACCTCCCGGCCCAATCCACAATGCTCGAAACATGCCTTCCGCTGACTCCCGCCAAGACTCCGCCTGCAGCATTGAGGAACCGATCAATCTCCCTGGCCTCGCTCGAACACAATAGCGCCTGCCCAACGGTGTTCGAGTTCGTGTAATATATGGAAAAGGGAAGGGCCCTCTTACATGTACCAACCCATGGTAGCCCGCGGATTTTTTGGGTTACGGTACTTACGCACGATGCTTTCGAAACTGTGGCAATTTTCCTAGCAAAGCAACGAGTGAGCTTGCGAGAGGATACGAATCTTGCGCTATGACGACTAGACGTGGGCGTTGTCCCACCCCAGCTTGGGATCCTTCCCATGGGGAAGCTCAACACTAAGATGACAACGGACGCCGAATGTGCGCTATCTACTGCATCTGGTCGCACGTACCCACAGAAGGCTTGGCTACTTAATGTGAATGTCCGAGTGCGTCAATGGGCATCACCCTGAGCCTGGCGGAGTCGAGGGTCTCGTAGTGCATGTGGGCCTGGCACCTTGGCCTTCCTTGGGTTTGCTCCTTGCGTTGCTTGTGTACGCCTGCGGCTTGCAATTCATCATTGCACGGACTGTTTGACTACCACGTCACCAACAATAAGATGCCAGCCACAAGATGAACGCGCGTGCTTGGTAGAGGTGGGCCCCCTATTTGAGCCCGGAGTTTAGTCGCATGCCCCGGATCAAAAGCATAGATGCACAAGAGTACCGTTGTGAACATACCTACATATACCTCCGCGCCTCGCTGTCGACTGTATTCATAAAACTGTCCCGCCCTACGTGCACCGAACTGAGCGCGCCCCCTCCAACACGCACGTGTTGAGCACCCAAACTTTACAGATCAACCTTACCCTATCGGGCGCATCACTCTTGCCTCATTCACCAAACCCCACACCGCCAGGATCGATAACTCAGCAATCATGCCTTCACAATCATTTGAGAAGGATAACCGCAAGGGCAGCGAAGCCAGCCTGCCTCTGTCAACACCGACAACGGATCCTTCACCATCGATGCGCGAGACTCGACGCTCTTCATCAGACGATGACGGTGAGCCTGATTGGCCGCGAACCTGGCGAGCATACGCTTGTCTGCTTGGCTGCTTCTTTCTCATGTTCAACTCTTGGGGATTGGTGAACGCTTACGGAACGTGGTCGTCTTACTATGTCGGCCACTCGCTCCGCAACGTTGACCAGCTCGAATTGAACCTGATTGGCGGCTCACAATGTTTCCTTGTTCTCCTTCTCTCCAACCCAGTTGGTCGGCTCTTGGATGCCGGTCACTTCCGCAAGGTGATCGGCTTCGGCACTGTCTTGACCCCCCTTGGGCTCTTCATCCTCTCGGCTGTGCACCCCTCTAGCGTTGAGGCCATTGCAAGCTTTGGCCCGATTTGGGCAACTCAAGGGCTTGTTGTTGGCTTGGGCATGGCTCCCTTCTTCGTTTCTAGCTCTCAAGGTATGTAGACCCGTCACTGGCGCTGTTTGCCACTTCACTGACCATCACACAGTCGCCGCAACATGGTTTCCTAAGCGTAGGGGACTCGCCGTGGGGTATGTTGCCTGCGGTGCGAGCATTGCAGGTGTGATATATCCCACTATGCTGCGTTACCTTATCGACCTAGTAGGTTTCAACGATGCAGTCCGCTACGTTGCTACCTTGACCTCAGTCACATGTATCTACTCTTTCATCTTTGCAACACCAAACCCCAAGCACGAATTTCACCAGCCAGAGAGTTGGTCCGCGATCCGCACATGGTTCGACACAGATGCATTCAAATGCAAGGCGTGGTGCTGGTTCACTGCCGCAGTTGCCTTCATGTTCTTCGGATTCTATCCTGTCTTCTTCAACCTCGAGGAGGTACGTAATAACACACCAGAGGATGTGAGAGGCTACTAACAAAAATCTAGTGGGCGGCAGTTCGAGGCTTCGGCACTCGTAATGTCTCAAGTGTCGTTACAGTTCCAGCAGCTAGCAATGGTGTGAGCGATAAGCCACTCCAGACCTTCTGGCTCCTGACCATCATGAACGGCGCTTCCACAGTCGGTCGCTTGACCCTCGCGACATTCTCCGACAAGACTGGAGCACTCAATATGCACATCACCTCCCAATTCATCTGCTCGCTTCTGACCCTGATCCTTTGGTCTCTGGCTGGATCCGAGACGGACGCTATCGCCTTCTGCGTGGTCTTTGGAGTCTTCTCTGGCATGGTCATTGGACTTCCTCCTGCTTCGATAGCCAACATACTGAGCTGCACCTACAACGATCCCGAGACTAGACCCCTTGCCAAAAAGAAGCTCGGTCACTGGGTCGGCATGATGTACAGCTTCGCCGCCATCCCAGCTCTTCTTGGTCCTGTCATTGCTGGACATCTCGTAACTGAGTACTCGGACTACATCACAGTACAGATGTGGTCAGGCACCAACCTTTTTCTCTCTTTCGTCTGCATGCTGGTCGCTCGTTGGTACCTCCCATGTGAAGACGGTGAGAGTTTCGCTTATCATCTCACTCGTAAGCACGAATCTACTAAGGAGAAGCTTCGCCTGGGCAGTGATGCCACCGCAGCCGGCATGGTGAACCCCACCACCTTCTCGCAGACACTCACTCGCGTCCAAAGCACTAGGCCTTCCACCGAAAAGCTCGAAGAGCCAAACCAGTCACCCGAGCGCATGGCCTAAGAAGCGTATCTTTCTCAGTCTGATTCTTATATAGCGACTTCTTCTCTCTAGACGGCGTTTTCCTTAGCGGTTGTCCGTGCAAAAGTGTTGTATTTACCTGTACGTCGAAGCACCAGGGGAGCAGATCATGCAGCTCAATTCTTTTAGATACCACTTTGTTACAACGTAAGCGCATGGAGCTCCCCACAAGCCGAGGTTGAGCATCAGTTTACAGTCAATGACAATAACCATCGAATCTTATGACAACATCCGCCTGTGATATCCAGATCTACTCCGGTCGTGACATTGGTGCACAATCTCCCGAATGGCTGCAAACAGCATTTCCACAGGGGTGCTATTGTATGTCTTACATTGTTCCTCTTGGCTGAAGCAACGAAATCCAAACGTGCGGTCACTGATGAATGCCATGCAGATGAGAGCCCAGCATCCAGGGACAACACCATGCAGGAACCGTTTGCGGCACGTGTTGCGAAATTGAATTTTCCTATTCTACCCGAGTTGCATGGTATATCGCTTTACAGCCTCGCAGCTAACAATCTGACACAGTAGATCTCATATGTGGGAGACCGCTAGCCAAGCAAATCATGCGCTTGTGGAGCTGGCACCTGGAGAAACGATTGTACCGCTAGGGCTCCGATTGTCCTTTGCAGATCGCTGAGATTCGAACCTCGACACGAGACCATAGGTGATCGACATGGAGATAGAGCCTTCCGTGTGGACCTAAGCCACCGCTGTTTCGAACTGCACTCGTCATGCGGAAGTCACCAAAGTTTACATGAACGCACGTAAAAGATCAAGTAGGCCTGATTCAAAGAGAGAACAAAAAATTTGGTCGAGGTCGTAACAAAGATCAATACTGCTCCAGGGACTAGGCGCCAGTGCCGCAACGAGACGGGTGTGGCTTGCGGGCCAGCCTGCGGGCAACGGGGCATGTGTACCCTGGGTGGATATGGTCTAGCCTCTGTCATTGAGCGGTTGTTGATGGAGCTAGAGCTGGCTCCGCGGACGTCACTACAGCACGGAGAGCACCTTGGTTTGGCGCGTAATTCAAGCAGCATTTTGAGTTGATTCGAGCAATTGTTTCAAGCAGCAGCACGGAACAAATGGCACGTTGTGAGCTTCATTGCACTGTGAAGTCGCCATCCGAAGAAGATCACTGCACCTCCATTATGCCTGATAAGACTTGAAGTTATACCTTGCTTGATCTTTGCAGCAAGCAGGACCGAACTTCAATGTCAATTTGAGTATCACACTGCCGTGCGCAGCTAGCACTGTCAGTGTAACGTCCGGTAGAAACGCGGGTGGATTCTAGAATGCAGGTGTCACTGCTTTCGTGTTTGCCCAGCCAAGGGATCGATGGGAAATTCGATTGCCATACTGCATGCATCTAGGTGATGGGGCCCAGTCTCGATGCGACCCTGTCGAGACGGATTCCTCCATACAGCTTTATTTGTAAGTCCTTGTTCAGATACCTTCGCGGCATACGCTCTGGTGGATCTGCCAGGCCGACCTGAGCAAGTCCGGGAGTGATGCATATTGCAAACCGCACTTCCTCTGAAAATTGAAAATCTTCAAGACATACGCAGTCTGGACGTGGGGTAAGGCGCACGGCGGACACAGAAGTAAACCCGAGTAAATGCTGGTCTTCCAAGCAGGAGCACAGACATCTGCCATGGCTTTGTGTAACTCTTGACGTTACGCCGCATCCCTCACACCGTAACCGCTGTGCTTCCGCTGCGCAGCCGAGCCGCAGCCAAGACTCCGCTGATCCTGTCGCTGCGCATCACCATAGTTTGTTGTCGTACGCGGAACGCAATGCGGGTGTACGTACGCTGTGGCGTAGGCTTTAGACTTCTATTCAACTACCACCAGTCTCGGCCTTGTCCCTCCGATGTTTTGTGGAGAATGTGGGATTCGCGGACGTACAGAGCTCATTGCTAGTATTCTTGGCGATGTCGCAACGCGGCGATCGACCATGGATTCGTTGCGGAAGGATAGCATCTCCGTCTCATTTTCGTTCAACTCTTCACATTGTCTTCTGTTGTGTCGTTAGATGGGTGAAGTTCCGTAGGAGTGTGTCTCCACAGTAGTCTTCACGGCACTAAAATCTGATGCCAAGGAAGCCAGAGAGAGGATGATAATGGATGGGTTTAAGAAATATATCGAATATGACCACATCAAACGGCCAGCAAGCGATGCAAAAGAATAACAATTGTAGGAACTTGATATGTCGTTAAACACTGCATGGTCCCAAAACGCCTACCATGCAGACATGCCTGGGGAATCGAGGAAAGCGCTATCATTTGCAAAATGGGAAGTGCAGAAGGTCGGCTCGTAGCTGATTAGGAATGCAGGAAGAGGAGTGAAGTTGTATAAGTGACACGTATATCAGAGATATGACGCGTGGTTGGCGATCATGATGTTTGCTCCGGGTGCGTAATGCTGGGCGTTTGGACCCCCGGCTTTTCTGTGTGAGAGGCAATCTCGAGGACACTCGTTGAGCTTTCGCCCCCATCTTGTACACTCATGCCGAGCGCCCGCCGTGCGAGTTCTTTCTGACCGTTTGCAACATGGTCTATAGGTGACGTTGCGCTGTTTCCAGCTACCTTCCTTGCGGCAGGCGGTTGCAACCATGGCACACTGGTGCATCGTATGACAAGTCGCTCCGTAGTATCATCTACAGGCGCAAAGTGATTGCCGCTGGTCACAAGGAGGCGGAGGAGGCGGAGGATTTCATCGCGCTTGTAATGTGGCGGCTTGCTGATTTGGCTGTTTGTTAGGATAGGATACAGCACTCGAAGGTATGTATGCCGCAAAGCGTTCGCAGCCGTCGATTCGTGTGGCAAGTCGATTAAGTTCCGGAGAATGACGTCAATCAAAACATGAAGGTCGTTCGTGTAGAAGTACTCCGCAGTCGAAGTGTTTCCGAAGAGAAGGTACAAGACCTTGAGAATTAGGAGTTGGAGCGAAGTCTCCGATTCCCTGTTCAGCAACAGGATCAGGTTGCATCCAAATGTCTTGTATGTCATACCATGGCTGGACAGAGCTTTCATCAGTCGATTTGTGACCGGTGGACGGCCATCCTTGTGGTGATTTGTAGAGGCCACGAGATATTGTTCGTTAAGAACCAGCTACAACACGAGTCAGTTTTCGGTTCCATCTTTGCTAGAATGCACGTACCAAAACTCGAATGATCGGGTAATGATATGGATCATCAGCGTCATCAGAGGCGCCTTCAATGACCCCAAGAAGA
This sequence comes from Didymella pinodella, assembly GCA_039634465.1. Lineage (NCBI taxonomy): Eukaryota > Fungi > Ascomycota > Dothideomycetes > Pleosporales > Didymellaceae > Didymella > Didymella pinodella. Next base: position 1,929,665 of record CP113347.1, on the reverse strand, counting down.
TAAAGGATGAAGTTGTCGTTGACTGAAGCTGATATATGTGTCAGCCATTGCCCAGCTTGTTCGCAATCGAGCACGAAACATACCAAAATCTTCCCAGTCGAGTCTTTGTACGCGAGACGACTCGTATAAGAGCTCCAGAAGCATTTGGTGCAGCCTTGTTTCTTCTTGTACATTCTCCAGTTGAACCAGTTCCACTAATCTTGGAAAGCTCCCTTCCTTGTGCATCATCTCAAAAACAACGTCATCTCCGCTATGACGGCCGTCATAGAGGAGTAGTGCAGCGACGAGGTGGAGAGTAGGGTTATCTTCTTCCTGCGGATATGTCAGCTACTGCGAGGCCTACAGAGCAGGGGGGTTTCTGGAGCCACATACCTGCAAGAGACAGTACACCATCTGCCGGCGTACATATTCTTTATGTCTCGCGAAGAGTTGGCCTTCTAGCATGCGAAAGGTGCATTTCGCAATGCTATAGTCGGTATCAAGGTACTCGGCTGTCCTTGTCAACGGCATTCGCGAGATCTCGAAGGAGTGCGTTACACTTGTAGTTTGTAGTAACATTGAGGTATGCGCGCAAAGAGTTGTCTATGGTCTCTTCGTCTTGGCATTGGGTTGACACAATGTCGTCGAGCTCTGTGCAGCCTGTCAGTCTTTGGTGGTGGGGTTACAGTGGCACAGGTTCCTCTCACCATCCCAGAACTGCTGCTCATTCTCGAGGTTGTACGACACTTCAAATGCCATACTGTGTTCGCGGATCAGCTACCAAAATCATCGTCCCCGGCAATGCAGGCTCTGGGAGTAATCGTACGAGGCGCAAAGCAGGTGGTGATGTTTAGTTGTTCGCATGAGACCCTCCGAAGGACCGCCGCGGTAATGCGTCACTGTTCCTCATTGGGCAAGCGCGTTTGGAACTTAACGCGTGCCTTTCTCTGTCCTCGCTCAGACCTCAACCATCTAAGTCGCTCACGCATCTCGCACGATGCTATGACGAGCTGTCGAACGTCTCAGAATCTGTTTTGGGGAGTGGCTCGGGTAATGGCTTCTCGTGTCGGACCTTTCGGAATCGTGCCATGAGCGATGTGACCCGCCTGCAAATACGACCTGTTCTAGATTCGACCTGCTCTTCCAGACCGGAAGATCGTGATTGCGGTCCACTTGGTGGAGAGTCATTTGGTGGGATGCTTGCAGATATTTGCCGCAAAAGTACTGCGGTCACCTTCTCGTCCGGTCGTCGAACTGCTGCAGACTGTCTATCTTCCGCGCGAGGGTCAATTTGATAACTGACACGCACCTTCCACGCCTCATTGAATGCGAGGGGGCTGCGCCTTTTCAACTCCTGATCGAAGGCCTCCAGCTCAGCTGCTGTCATCGTCTTGCCCATGAACACCAAGTCCAAGGTCTCCAGCGCAGTAAAGCTGTAGACCTCAAATGCCAATCTCTCAAGGAACGGCCAGTCGGAGTGTCTGCATTCGTACTTGCATGCCAAAGGGCACCTGCATGCATCAAAAGGGAGATGAGGGATCGTTCGAAGAGGTGCTACGTGTATCTCGACCTTGAGATGGCGAATCCAGCAGCGTGTGTCTTGTGCAGGTAACCAGAAAGAGGTGGTTTGGTAGTACGATTGACGACCGAGTCGTGTCCTGGCCAGGCAGAAGGTGTTACTCTTATAGAAGAGCTCTTTCGCAGTACGTCCAATACCATCCAGGGAACATGGAAATGGCGCAATTGCATTGCACGTCAACTCCGTCGCGCTGATAGATCTTCCTTGTCTCCCATTCCATTCGACTCTGATTGCGCTTCCACCAGGAAACTGAAAGTAGTAGGCCAAGATTTTGAGTCTCATCCACACCGGTGCTAGCGATATGAAGTCTTGAAGCGTTCGCACAGGATACTCCTTCGGACATCGTCTTGCCATCAATTCGTTAGGATGTTTCACAAGAAACTCTTCTATCATTCTTAATCTACGCTTAGGCGCCCGGCGTGTCGTGCGCAGAGCGGAGGCCATAGTGGGCTTGGTCGGGCGTGGGCTTTCTGGAGGTGTGAATCGAAAAATGGCTGAGAGAAACCAGTGAGCAATGAGTGTGCAACGGCGAACGCTGCACGTGATCCTCTACGATTTTAGGGGTTCAGGTTGTAAGATTCTTGGACAAGGGGTTATCGATCATGTCATTGAGAGTTCCCACCCTATCTTTCGAGGTCACACACCTGCTACAAAACGATTTCTTTGGAACGATGATGCCATCAGTGGCTGAAAGGAGTCGGACTGCCTGCGAAGCTTCGCTGCCTGTGGGCCGTCTTTTGCGCAGGACCCTCCGATCTGGGATCACGTTTCATTGCCATCAAGGGCACTCTTCACTAGTCCACTTGCACTTCTCGTTAACGCGCTTCATTATGTCTGTTGCGTACACTGGCCCCACTGAAGCGCATTACGCAGGGGAAGCCACATGCAACAATCAACGGCCTGATGCATACTTGGGCGCAGGTTGCAGACGTGAGAGAGATTCGACCTGTAAAAGACACATTGCGCCAGCTTGGAAGTGGCCTGCGGTGCCAAGAGCAACGGCAGTACTGTGTTCCTCGTAACCTTCTCTAGGATGTGAATAATGACCTTTAGCAAACACTGTCTGAATAGATTGACTGCGTCGCTTTAACAGAATTCATTATTATTCGACTTCACAACAGGTGACCAAATCCCACAATCTTCGAGGTCTTCACGGACCTGTCGTTCACAATAGAGAGACAAACCTTTGAGTACACAAACGTCGAGGAAACGAGTTCGATCAGATGATCTGATCACCCATCACCAATGCTTGCTGTCAGTAGTGTATAAGGCAAGGCACAACAGACCGAACCTTACATATCCATCCACGCTCGAACATGTCGTCATCACCCCCCGTATCTCATAAAGTATTAGTAGCATTTCAACTGCACCTTCAGCAGCGCAGCCGCACCGGCACTTTCGCCCCCGAGTAAGTCGCACACCGCCTCATCCCACCCACCTTCCTAACCCTGCGCAGCCCAACCGGTGACAAACTCTCATTCACCATCACCGAACCTTGGGGAGACACACCCGCTGGCCAAACCTTCACCATACACGAGAATCTGCTAGACCGCCACGGAACCCTGCTATCGGCCGCCTCGCAGTCAGGCGACCTGGAGCCGCCGTACAAGCTGACCGGCTTCTCCATACGCAGCTTCGCGCTCTACGTCAATTGGCTGTACGAGCAGCGGCTGCGCGTCACCAAGCTGCCTGACGAGGATGAGAAAGAGAAATTCGAGAAACTCGGAGAAGCGTTCGCCCTGGGCTATGCCATTGCGGAGATAGACTTCCAGATCGCTGTTGTTGACGAGATGCTGAAGCTTGCACAGGAAGTGGATGGGTTTCCGGGGTATGAGTTGACTGACGTTGTGTACAGGTGCTGGGACTGCGATGCCCTGAGGGGGTTGGTTGTAGATCTGTGGGCGTGGAAGGCAACGGCGCGGTGGAATGCTGTAAACGGCGTGGAATCCATTGCCTGCGACGAGTTAGATCATGGCAACCTTGAACGGATGTTCGCGATTGACCTGTGCAAGGCTTTGGTTCGTGTGCGTCCCGTGCCTGGACAAGAGGTGTCAGCGACGGAGAAGAAACCTTGGGAGAACGCCAGGAAGTACTACATGCATATCCTGGAGCAGACTTGGGGGGAGGCTGGTGCGTGCTACCAGAAGAACTTATTGGAGGGCATGGGTGACGGAGGATACTTGGGGCTTAAGCAATGGGGAGGGACTGAATTCTGTCATCCGTGAGGCGGTAGATGCCTCCGAAGCGGCTCCTTTTGCGCATCAGCCAGGACTCGTATAGAGACCGAAATACAAGAACAATGATAAGCACACATAAGAAACGGTATTGATTCTACAGATCCGCGTAGTCCGGTAAGGAAAAGCCAAGGTATTTACACATGTCGCAAGATTTCCATTTCCCTCTTCTCTTCTATTGGTCGTCAATGACGTGGAGGTACTTCTTCTCCTCACGCTTCTCGCGCTCCGACATGGGTGGCAGATCGTAGTACGATGAACTCCTGTAGCCCTTGAGGTATTCGTATGTCAGGCTGCTCAGCTCAACAGGTTCAATGTCGAGGTCCTTGAATGTCTTGGCCTGAGGATCAATGTACTGGTCAATGAACTCGCGCTCAACCTCGTCCTCGGAGTGGATTGGCCACCAGAGGAGCTTGTTGGCGTAGCGTGCGACAGGCTTCATGACAGCCTTGGGCACGTTGATGTGGCGGCGCTTCTTCATAGCTTCTCGCTCAACAAGGTCGTTCAGCTCGGCCATGGTGTACTCTGTAGGACCGTAAAGCTCAAAGGTCTCAGCGGCCGTTGTGTCATCGTGAAGCATAGCCTCGAGAGCCATACCGACATCGATGGCGTGCACGGGGTTGAAGCGCTCCTGCATCCAGTTGGAGGTGATGACGTTGGAGGGCGAAGCAAGGCGGTGGAGGAGACGGTCCTCAAAGCCAAACATGGGCGCGGGGCGAACAATGGTGGTCTCCGGGTAAATGGAGCGGGCTACCTGCTCACCCTGGGCCTTTGTGCGGTAGAACTCGGAGGGAGAGTCGAGCTGGGCGCTGTGCGAGGAAACATGGACAAAACGGTCGATATCGTACTTTGCGACGGCTTCCGCAATGCGCTCAGTTCCTTCGACATGGACATCAGACAGATTGAAGTTCTTGGTGGGGTAGTCGCGACCAATGAGGTTGTAGACAATGTCAGAGTGTCGTACGCTCTCCTCGATCGACGCGGTGTTGCGCAAATCCATTTCGAGGAAGACGACACGGCCGAGGTCACCAGCAACCTTCAAGTGGCGCTTCGCCATCTCCTCACGGAAAGGCACGATGACCGTGCATCCTGAGCGGGCTGTTCCTTCTATTAGCTTCCTATCCCGTCTTTGACACTCAATCACGACGCACCGAGCCTGTTGACAATGTAGCGTCCCAGGAAACCCGTCGCTCCGAATACGGTCGCTGTGTAGCCTGTGTATGTGTGAGCGTACTCCTTCATGTGAGACTGCGGGCTATGGCGCACCTCCGAGCGAGGATCGACCGGCGGACACGGTCAAAATGGGCTTTCCGGTTCTGTGCGCGCGTCAGTATTCCAGCTATAGTGCGCTGAGCGGGTGCCGTGCCTGGTGATCCTGACATCGTGGTTGATTCGGCCTGCCGGGCGGCTTGTGGAGGTCGAGAATGGGGACACGCGGGCGGAGCGCAGCTGGGCCGGCATCGCTGCGCGAGCACGAGCACAGCGAAGGGGCAGAGCCATGGTTGCGGCGTTCAATGGCTGGCGGGAGGGTGGTTCTGAAGCTTGTGGACTGCAGCATGAATGATGAGGTCGGGGCTTGGCGCACTTTCGCCGATGGGAGCTTCCGCCGCGACGCCACAGCAAGCACATCCCACATCAACGCGCCTCCAGCACACGACTACATCACCGCCCCGCCTTTACCACCCAACTTTTCCTTCCTCCCTCTCTACACACAACCTCAGTATGGCGATGGACACGGACACAATACCGAACCTGCTCGGCGATGCGCGGGACCAGGCACCGGAGGAGCTGCAAGAGTACTTCATCGCCTTCGAAGACTACTGGGAGCGGAAGCTGTGGCACGAGCTGACCGACAAGCTCATCGAGTTCTTCGAGCACTCAGAGAGCGCCAAGCAGCGGATACCGTTCTTCGAGACGTTTATCAAGAGCTTCGCAAACAAGATCAACCAGCTCAAGCTGGTCACACTGGGCCTGAGTGCCGCTTCACAATTCAAGGGTATGTCACAACGGGTCTGTTCGTTGGGATCCCACTAACTCGTCAGATGACAAGGAGCGCCTCAAGTTCGTCAACGACCTCGCCGAGAGCGTCAACAAGCCCGCCTCACAGGACGCCTACGTCTACGCCACAGTCGCTGCCGCCAGCATCCAGCTGAGGTTACGGGATGAGGAGGGGGCCAAGAAGAAACTAGACGAGTGCGAGCAGATTCTCGACAACTTTGACTCGGTGGAGACGGTAGTACACGTCAACTTCTACAAAGTCAGCGCAGAGTACTACAAGGTACGTTCACGATCCAGGGCTCTTTGGCTCGTACTGATGTGATGCAGTCAAAGCACGAGTTTGCCGCATACTACAAGAACGCCTTGCTGTTCCTCGCCTGCGTCGACATCACCGATCTCGAGCTCCGCGACCGCCAGTCGCGCGCGTACGACCTCAGCATCGCCGCCCTTGTCTCAGATTCCATCTACAACTTCGGCGAGCTCCTCCTTCACCCGATCCTCGATTCGCTCGTCAAGACACCGCACTCGTGGCTGCGCGATCTTCTTTTCGCCTTCAACCGCGGTGACCTTGGCGCATACGACGTGCTCTCGGGCAACATCTCGAAGGTGCCTCTGCTGAAGGACCACCAGACGTTCCTCTACCAGAAGATCTCGCTCGCAGCGCTGACGGAGACCATTTTCCGCCGACCGCCGCACGACCGGGCGATGACGTTTTCGGAGATCTCGCAGGAGACCAAGGTGCAGCCCAAGGAGATTGAGCACCTGATTATGAAGGCGCTGAGCTTGGGGTTGGTCAAGGGGCAGATTGACCAGGTGGCTGAGATTGCGCGGATCAACTGGGTGCAGCCTAAAGTGCTGGATATGAAGCAGATTGAGAGCATGAGGGCACGACTCAAGGAGTGGGATGCCAGTGTGAACCAGCTGGGCAACTGGATTGAGGGTGTCGGCAAGGACGTGTGGGCTGCTTGAGTGATGAAGCAAGACGTGTTGGTTGACGATGGCCCTGCAAAAGGGGTAAGAAGGCAGTCACGCGTGATGGCAGTCCTACGCGCTGTGACAGTGTCTGCGCAGCCATAGTTGGGCTGATGAATGAAAGACCATGACATGACAAGACATTCCTCACATCATCACCTGGCATGACATGTTGCACGGTTCATGAAGGTTGACACGGTGATTGCTTCACTTGTATAATACAATTCTGAAGATGCAACATTACCTGCGTATTCACTCGCCCAGAACGCCGCCATGATGCATAAAAGGACACATTACACACATCCAGTCATAGACTGACATTAATCGACACATTACACTCCTGAGCTCCTTCCCATTATACGCCAAGACCTATCACGGCCCCAGCCTCGCGCCCGGGTCTGGACTCCTAGGTATCCCAGCCATGGGCACGCTCGTGGTGGGCAAGACGCCATACCTCCCATACGTCTTCTGGTCAACACTGACGTAGTGCGGCAGGCGACCCAGCAGATTGGCCTTGGTCTCGACCCAGCGCAGGATCTTCTCGTGGGGCACGAGGAACTTGATGTATCCGGTGGCCCACAGATAACCAATGCCCGCGCCGCACAGGTGGCCGATGAAGCTCACGCCCGGGACGAGGATGCTGGTGACGAGGACGAGGATGAGGGGAGTGGACCAGGTGGGGATCTTGTAGGGCCCGAGGGCGAGGGCGGGCGTCGTCTTGTGCTGCTTCATGACTTCGGCGGAGAGGAGGAGGAAGACCCAGACGCTGGGGCGGTTAGCAGGCGCGCATGATGTGTGTGTGTGTGTGTGTGAGTGGGGAGGGAAGGGTACCTCGCGCCCATGACGATGGTGTTGGAGCGGAAGACGAATTTCTCGAGGAGCGTGTAGATGCCGCCCGGGAGGGTGCCAAAGGGCCCCGTGAAGAGGGCGAGGGTGACGAGGGTACCGAACTCGGACTCGAAGCGCTCGAGCAGAGGGGCGATGGCGACGAGGTTGAAGGCCATGTGGAAGAAGTTGAGGTGCATGAGCGGGAAGAGGTTGAGACGGTGCACTGGAGGGGTTAGTCATGTCTGGGTTGTGATTGTGCTCATGTCCATGGCATGTCATGTCCTGCCTGTCCTGCCTGTCGTGTCTGTCCTGTCCACCTCTCTACGTACTCTGGGTCAGGTCCATCTTAGCCGGCTCGAGCCGCGCAAACTCCCTGAGCCATGGCAGCGGCAGCGTCGCAATCCACAGGGCGACAATGGCCAGCAGCAACAAACGGGTGGCCAGCGGCAGGCGCAGCACGTAGGAGCGCAGGCGGGCGGGGTTGAGGTGCGTGTACGAGGCCATGGGCGGCGGAGGGCGGGCTGCGGGCTGCGACGTGTGAGGCGACGGGAGTCCAAGAGAGCGCCCGGGCGCGTTGAGAAAGATGGGCGCCGGGCCAGGGTCGCGTCGCTAGCGTCGTGGCGCCCCGTGCCGTCTGCGGGCGAGCACGACGAGCTCCGCAAGCAGAGACACGACAACGTCGCTCGTCTGGTCAATGGAATGGCGCTGATCTGTAAGTGCACCCAGGCCATCACGCTGCTGCTGCCGCCGCCGGACTGACTCCAGCCCAGCCTCGCTGTTGGCGCTCCGCCGCGATGCCCGCGTCCTCAAGATCCCGCCCTACCTGTCCGCCCTGTGCCTCGTCGTCGGCGTCGCCTGGCTGCTCGTCCTGCCGCTCAACGACTACTCGCGCAACACGTACGTCTCGGAGAACGCCCTGCTGCCGGGCCAGGTCCACACCTACTTCGCCGGCAGCGAGCACAATGTCTTCCGCGCGTACCGCCACGAAGTCTGGGCCCTGAACGAGAAGCCCGTCGCCGAGTAAGTCGGCACCCTGCCCGTCGCCGTGCCTGCCTTCCACTGACCGACGGCCCGCAGGCGCTCCCAGCGGCTGGGCGACATGTTCCGCGCCAACAACCTCAAGGTCGCCGCCCAAAAGTACGCCTACCACGTCTCGAACCGCACCATCGCCAACGAGAACGTCTACGCCGTCCTGCAGGGCCCCCGCGCCGATGCCACCGAGGCCATTGTGCTCATGGCCGCCTGGAAGAACATGGACGGCGAGGCCAACACGTCTGGCGTCGCCCTCGTCCTGACCCTGGCCCGCTACTTCAAGCGCTGGAGCCTGTGGAGCAAGGACATCATCTTCCTCGTGTCCGGCGACAGCACCACGGGGCCTCAGGCGTGGGTCGATGCCTACCACGACGCACACGACGAGCGCTCTGTCGACCGTCTGCCCCTCAAGAGCGGCGCCCTGCAGGCCGCCGTCGCAGTCGACTACCCCGCCGGTCCCTGGGGCCACCGCTACGACAAGCTGCACGTCCTGTACGACGGCGTCAACGGCCAGCTGCCCAACCTCGACCTGTTCAACACCGCGGTGCAGATTGCCTCGAGCCAGATGGGCATAGGCTGTGCCATCCAGCGCATGCTCGACCACCGCGACTCGTACAAGGAGCGTCTCCAGACGATGCTGCGCGGCATGCTGTCCCAGGGCCTCGGCCACGCGACCGGCCCTCACTCGTCCTTCATCCCCTACCACGTCGACGCCATCACCCTCAGCACCGTCGGCGACGGCTGGCACGACGAGATGTCGCTCGGCAAGACCATCGAGTCGCTCTTCCGAAGTCTCAACAATCTGCTCGAGCACCTGCACCAGAGCTTCTTCTTCTACCTCCTCATCCAGGCAAACCGCTTCATCAGCATCGGCACCTACCTGCCCTCTGCCATGCTGATCGCCGTCAACTTTAGCATCACCTCCATCGCCCTCTGGGTCGCCAGCGGCCGCTCCACTGACGATATTCCCAATCCAGCCGCGACCGCACCTCAGGACGCCAACAAGGCCGCTGGGAAGAGCGCTGCCTCACCCCAGGACGAGTCTGCAGATGACTCTGCCGAGAAGAGCACCACCTCCCCCAGGGATGAGCCTGCGAATGACCCCGCTAAGACCACCCCACCCGCCATGGAGCTCGTCGAGCAAAACGGCGCCAAGGCACTCGTCCCCAAAGCCTCCACCACCATAACAGAGCGGCACCTCCTCTTCCCCCTGCTCTCGGTGCTGACCATGCACTTCCTGGGCCTGCTCCCCCTGTACCTCTTCAACACCTGGTCCTCCGACACGCTGTCCGCGCTGTACCTCACCATGGCCAACGCCACGACCCTGTTCCCGCTCGTCGTCGCCTGGTTCTTCGCCGAACTGCGCCCCCTCTCCACCCAAGAGAACACGCTGATCCAGTGCTTCAGTCTGCTGCTGCTGGGCATGATTCTCGCCGCCCTCGCCACGCTCAACTTCAGCCAGAGCTTCCTGATCGGCGTCCTCGCCGCGCCCTTGTCCTTCGTGCGCAAGACAGACAAGACATGGCTCACGGTCCTCCAGCTGCTTCTGCTAGCGGCCATCAACCCCGTCATGGTCGCGCAGTGGAGCGCCAAACTGCTCGGTGCCGATCTGCATCACGTGCTCGTGCTCGCGGCGCAGGGCTGGGCCGTTTGGGGCCTGTGGACACAGGTCACCGTGTGGTTGGTCTGGTTCCCGGCGTGGGTTTGCGCGACTGTAGTCGTTGCCGGGGGAGCCGTCGAGGGTGGTATTCTATAGAAACTGTAATATTTCACGCTGCAGTCTCGCCCACCAACCTATCGCAGAGCAAGCAGCAATCCACTCCACAAGACACCATATTACCCTCCAAATCAACCATGCTACGCTCCTTCCTCTCCCCCCGTGAACCACCCCCACAGACCTACCCCCCCGCACTCACCCCACTCCCAAACACCCTATCCACCCTCGTCGCCCGCTCCCACACCACCTCCCCCCCATCATCACCCTTCCTCCGAAAATACAAAATCCGATGCTGCGGAATAAACTCCTCATCCGTCTTCTCCGTCTTCCACGCCTGCAGCCCAATCTCTCTCACACCCAAGAACCGGTCCAAGTACCCAATCACATACGCCGCGGGATCGAGATGCGTGTCCCACCGCAGACGGTGCAAAACGTCGGACGCGGGGCGCAGCTTGGTTGTTGAGACGGGTGTTGGTGATGTATTGGGTTTGTAGCGGGGTGTGAGGCGAGGCGCGGTGGGCTCGTCGAGCGCTGCGTCGTCGTCGTCCGAGTCGTCCGAGTCCGAGTCGAGGTCTGTGGCGTACATGCCCCAGTCGTGGGGGTCGGGGTGCAGGGTCTGGGGTTGGAGGGTGGTGAGGGAGGCGTTGAGGTAGGAGGTTGTTGGGTCGTAGTTTTTCGAGTCTGTGCGGAGGGAGGTCAGGAATGTATCCACGGTTTTCTCGAGGGATTGTCTCGCTGCGTGCCGCTCCGAGGGGGTTCTGGGCTCTGCTGGGCTCCGCTGGAGGCCGATGAGGTAGCAGCCGTGGTATTCTGTGCTTTCGCTGGGTGCGCTGGCCTTGGTGTGTGTGAAGCGTGCTGGCCAGAGGCAAATATCGATGTCTGGGAGGAGTCTGTGGATATCTAGAAATGGTTAGCATTGAGCGAGTACGAATGTGAGGGAGAAACGTACCGACAACCAGCGCGACACACCGCGACTCCACCCACCCCACCAACCCCTTCCCCTTCGCCAGCGTACGGCCCCAGAACTGAATGTCAATCCTGACGAAGTGTTTGTACGCCTGCAAGAACTGCGCCTCGCCCAGCCCAAGCCCACCAAGGCTGTGACTGCCCGACTGGCTGAAGAACCTATCCCACGTCATTGAAGTATCGGAAAGACGCGCACTAGCACTCTCAAACTCCTTCCTCAGAACCGCAAGCCCCGGCACCGTCGAACTATGCGCTACATTCGAATTCGGAGCATGGAACCCCAGTACCACCATCGGCTCCCGCTTCGTCCGGTGATAGCGTGGTTTGTGTCCGTGGAAAAACGCATCGAAGACCATATCGCCTGCCCAGTTGAAGTGCGCATAGTGGTGGAAGAAGGTTGCGACCAAGTCGCTCGGCGTGAGCGCGCGAGCGTCGTGTACGGCGCGCTTGTAGACCCAGGATAGCATGAGCGTGATGTGCACGCCGCCCAGGTATCCGAATTTGGACGAGTACACACCACGCTGCGTGGCCCAGAGTTTGATAATGCGGTATGCCAGGTCGAAGGTGGCAGGATCCGGCGTCGTGCGCTGGACGTAGATCATATCGCGGTACGGCTTCAACTTTCGCAGCGAGAGGATCGAGAGGTTGAAGACTGGGTCTGAAGACGGCAGGGATTCGAGCTCCGACCAGCGTTCCGCTACGCGGGCTGCAGGGCAGTACTGCAGGTCCACGGGCACGCCGTCGACGGACAGTTCGAGCATGGTGCCTGTGCCTGCCTCGACCTTGCGGAGTATGCGGAGCCCCCGGCTCTCGGCCTTTTGGAGGCGTTGGCGCGCGAGCTTGAAGAAGGTCGCGGAGCTGATGGATCCGATGCAGAGGCAGTCGATGTCGGAGGAGGATGTGTCCACCTTCATTGCGAAAGATCCAACGGCTACCATGACCAAGGGGATGTCGCCAGTCGTCGAGTCGCCAAGGACGACTTCCTTGAGCAGGTTGAATGCACTTTGGCGCTTTGATTTCTCCTCGTCGGTCAGGAACATGCCATGTTGGCGCAGGGTGGATTGCATCTCCTGCGACGCTAAGTGAGAGACGTGCTGGATTTCCACGTTGAGCTCCTTGAGCATCTGGCGATGATCTGGAGTCAGTTCCTCGGCGGGTTTCGAAATCTGCAGCGACGCTCTGACTCCGTAATGGTCACTCGGGACTATGCTTTCGCCGGCTTTCTCTGCAGGCAGGCCAAACATGTTGAACGCAGTGGCTCGAAGCGATCCAAGTGGTCGATAGAGGATGCGGTCGTATCTTTGCGGCCTGTTCTGTGAGGTACCGGATGTCGCAGCGGCCAGTACGTTGTTTCTAGGGTCGAAGGTAGCATCTTGCTCGCCGTCGAACAGCTCTTCGTCTTCGGGCTCATGGTTCCCCAGTCCCTGGTCAGCTCGCAGACTGCTCCAGGCATCCAGGATGCCGTCCGCCAGCCGCTCTTCGATGAGAGCAAGAGTCTGACCAGTCTGCGCAGTAATGGATTTATTCTTCAGGGCACTGTCGATGGTGTGTGTTGACGTGGCAAGGTTGAAGTCTCCAGTGATGATCCATGGGCTATCGTTGTACTGGCGAGAGAGATGGGTCAAGAGGTTGTGCACCTGCACCTTCTTCGCAGCCACGGATCCATCTGTCAGACCGCATGTCAGGTGAACACCAGCGACGGCTAGCGATCCACCGGGAGTGTTTGATTTGAAGACTGCGACCACAGCACCTTTGTGCCTGCGATGAAAAGGTACCAGCTCCCAAGTAAACGGCCATTTGCTGATGATGATGACGTTCCGCAGACTGGGCAGCGGTCCGATGTCCGGTTGGCTGGGGGGGCCATGCGAGGTGAAAGGAAATTGTTCTTGAATCTCGCCATTGTTCAGCAGAGACGACAGGAAATCGTCAGATACTTCTTGCAAGACTACAATGTCCGCCTGTGCAGCCTCGGACAGGAGTGTGCCGATCAAGAGCGGGTCACGAACGCGCGCTGGTGGGTACTCTGAGTCGACCAAAACGTTGTAGCTTGACACAGTGACTGAAGTACCTCGAACGGCAGATGATTGCGAAGGCGTTGCTTGTATCCATGCGCGAGACGATACATCGAAGCAAAAGGTCTTCCCTGGCTGCACGGCCCGGTTGAAAGCTGTTGCTGCTTCAGCGACGTCGGTCTCGTCAAGATATTCATTCTTGTCCGCATTGCAAGTAGAAATCTCGCTGAGCCAATGCTCTGACAATGTGATCTTATTCGGAGCATCAGAGGAGCAAAGATCAATCGAGCCCCACAAGCGCATGCGGTCCGCTGGTTCCTCGCCTGACGTTCGCTCACGAACTAAAATAGCCAAAGAGCCGAACTCAAAGTCCAAGGCTGGAAGTAGACGCACTTTAGAAATGAGAAACTCAAGCGAAGCCATCGAGTTGTCTTCGGTCTGGCCGGCCGTCAGGTGGAAGTTGTGTCGACTAGGCTTGTGGCCAAGAGCCTGTAGGGCCAGAGCTCGAAGCGATTCCAGCGATCCATCAGACGATTCTCGAGACTCTTGCACAATTGCAGTGCTGTTGTGTCGTTGCCTGAACAGTCCTGCGGAGTCCAGCTTGATTCTTCTTGCTGCCCTGGTGTCGAGATTCCTCCCAAAGTGGGCCTGAATCTGCCGCTGCGCCTCTGGCAAGCGCTCGGGCGCAACAAATGGATAGATGAGGTTGATATGTGCTGGCCATCGCCCATACGCTTTATCGTAGAGCCCACGTAAACTGTTGACGTGCTCGCACTGCTGAACTGGTGGCAGTACGCAAAGTGCTGTGTCGTAGGAGGTCACTGGGATGGTGTAGGAAGCTGAGTTTAGTTGAACGCCCGCCATAATGCTCAAATTGCTGAAATATAGGTTGCTCAGAAATGAAGGGGTATCTCAACGTGCAAGGAAAGATGATTCAATGGTGTAGCAAGGCATTGATGAGAAAAATAAATATACTTATACATTGCAAGGCATCACCGCAGCCTTGCGCTCTCTACTGCCCCAATTACTTTCATGCCTAAACAGGAGCCACAGTATGACTCCGAAGTGAATTCGCGCCTCGTGTGGTGTTTCGAATGGCGGTGCACGCAGAGACTCGAAATGAGTCATTTGCGCTAGCAACGGATAAGGAAGTAGCTGCTGCGCCACGAGTGTGCATTGCTACTTTCGGAACCGTCGACACTCTTCTCCCAACCGCATGGCATCGTTGTATCTGATTCAAAGGATGCGATTATACATTTCGGTGTTGGATGGTCGATGCAGAAGACGCTGGGAGACGAGACGCGCGGAGACGAGACGCGCAGGCGTGGACACGCGCGGAGAAAAATGGGCCCAGCCCCGGACTCATCACAACCACAAGCTCTATCCCAAACGTTCCGACAAGACTACGCGCATCTTACGCGGCATCAACATCGATGGTGATACCCCTGACCTGATACTGAAGTGTTTGGCATGATCTGTACTCAAGTTCTAGCTTCGTCAGGCTTACAGAATGCCGTGGCCCCTCGCTCGTCAGCTTGAATGCGCTCGAGGGCCGCGAGAACCGGACTCTTCCACTCCCCTGACGCCGAAAATGGATCCCCGTTATGTTTTATGGATTCCTTAAGCGTAGAGAGGCAACACATGGGCTCCTTCTTGTTACTGAACAATTTTTAGCGATCGAGGGTTGTGCTAGTCATAAATCTCAACGAACAAAGGGCAGCAACATGGCGTAGATATGGTTGACTCTTAGGATCCGAGGTTACTATTCCATGTAGGTGTATTGGATTTTTTGACATGTAATGACTGCTGCAATCATCTAAACCACAACTCTCCAGACACAGTCTTTGGCACAATACTCTTAAATGGGACCCAATCATCTTCTGCATATTGGACGTCGAAGGCTCTGGAGCTTTGGTATCACTTTCAGAACTAGCTTATGAGAGCCTTGAATAATGCTAGGTTCTGTCATCTTCACCATGACATTTGGACCGTTCCCATAACGTCAAAGAGCTGGAGGTTCCCCTACTAGAGTTTCAAACGAACACGGCTCATCTTAATACTCAACCTGAACTGACCAACATGGCAATGTACATGTCAATCAAGTCATCCACAATCAGCATCATCGTCAGGCCCGAGGGCAATCATGAGACGTTCATCGCACATCAGGCACCACTTGAGGCGCGATCGGATGTCTTCAAAAGTGCTTTCAAGCGTGATCGGTCCATTGAGGGTCATGAGCGCGTCATCCGCTTCCCTCGCCAGGATCCAGAAGTCTTCAATCTGTTTCTCTCATTTGCATACGATCCGCTCGAAGTCAAAGACCACACCCAGCGTATCATTGACGGCGATGCGCCTACCGACTGGAATGCCTTCCACGAATGGTATGACCCACAAGCCACCAAGCTCGCTCAAGTGTTTGTCCTCGCTAATATGCTATTGGGTTTTGACATGATCAAAGCAGTTTATTCCCAGATCGACCTGCTGGCCTGGACGGCTTTTAAAATTGACGGAAAATACACAGGTGGCTTTTCCTGTCACAGGTATCGTTGTCCTTTACCAAGGTCTGCCAGACATGCTGGTCACAGATTTATGTGACCCTCGCAACCTTATCGTACGGAATTGCGACAAGCGCGGCAGCGACCGGTCCTATGAATGTCAGGCAGCCGGAGACCACGACAAAATCCTGCGCGCTAGCATAGAGTCTACGTCTATTGAGTTCCTCCATACGCTCATCTTCCGATTCTTTGACCAACGTGTGTCTTCGATAGAGTAGGACTACGTGCGTTCAAAGAAGGACACTGAAAAGGAAGCGTATGAGAAGAAGACCGAAGAAGTTGAGGTCGGATCGTTCAACTTGAGAATCATCGCTGAGACGGCTAATAGACACATGTTGCAGGTGTAGTATATATTCGAGCTTCGTTCTACTCGCGCATCGCCCTAACGCATACATATAAGAATATTGGACACAGAGTAATTCATATCTGCCGACCAGTAATCATAGCCTTGATTGAATCGTGAGAGTTGAACGTATTGACCTTCCTGAACACCAGCGCGCCGATAATATGCACATGACTGGACCTTTACGCTGATGAGAAGCGTCGTCCAACATCTACGCACTCTACTGCCTCCACAGTACGCTCCTCTCGTCTTTTGCGTTGACCCAGACGTACTCAGTACATCTGGGGTTGCTCTTGCTATTGCCCAATGTGACGGCGAACAGATTAATCTCGATCCACGCGGGCCTCATTCCCATCCTCTCGAGCCTCTCCCACCACTTCCTGAACCTCTCGAAGTCGACCTTCTCATCGGGGCTGTCACCATTGCCCAAGTGCAGCTCGATCATGACCTGGCCTATGGGAAGCACACTCTTGCCGCTGGCGCTCTTAACGCCGTCGAATGCATCCATAAACGTGTCGAGAGCGTCATACTCGCTGCCCTCTATATCGATCTTCAAGATGTCGATGTATGTGTGGTTGTTCTCCTTCATCAGCGTCGGTAGCGTCCAGAACGCAGGCGATGCATTGTGGTCGTCATCCTTGCCGAGACCGACCTTCTTGAAGAAGGTGCGGTGTCGCTCGGTCGACGGGATCTGCTTGCCCCAACCGTCGACGGAGAAGTCGTAACCCCAGATCCGTGCGCTAGGGACGCGCTCGAGCATCTCAGCCTCGAAGGACGACTCGCCGTTGATGCCAAAGCTGTAGATGACAATACCGGACTCGGCGGCTGCGATGGCTGCTTCGCGGACTTCGACGGCTTCGGCGCTGATGGGCTTTGGCTCAGGGATGCTCTCGTAGATGCTCATTCCGCAGACCCACTTCCCTCCGTCGCCGAGACGACCAACGCGTTGGAAGTCGTGAGGGCAGGTCCAAGTCGCGGGGAAGAAATCCCAGATCGTGAACGGGTACTTCAGGAAGTCTTTTGGGAAGAAAGGGATCTTGGGATTCGCCGGGTGCGATTGCGCCATCTTCTCGCGCAGCTCTACGCTCTGCTTCCATGACTTTTCAGAAAGATCCATGCGCTGGCGTAGCCATGCTGGTGGGTACGAAGGCAGCTTCGATGACTGTGATAAAGAAGGGAGGAACGCGTATGATCCAGCATCGTTGTTGTGAAATATTGCTACAACGAAAAAGAAGATGACTGCTATCGCGGCGACTCGACCTGGGGATACTATCAGCTATTAGGCCAGGCCTGAAAGTACAACGTTGACTGACCTGTCGGTGACCGGATCATGGTGACGATGTGGAAGAGTTGACGTCGTGGAACCAGAAGTGACAAAGTAAGGGTATCAAGACGGTACTGTGAATGCGTAGGCTCAAGTGTTGAACGAGCCTACCAAGAAGAGTTGAGGAGTGAATGGTACAGCAGGTGAAGCACAGCAGATCTTCTCAGGTCATTCGAGGCACGGCTTCGGCCAAACACCAATTATGTACTGCCAAGTGCAGAAGACAGCGGGATATACCTGCGACACCTGTACCTGCGACTTGCAAGGTATCGCCAAGTCGCTTTAACATGCGCTGCTATCAGCATTCGGTCCAACGCGGAATTAGGATCAACCCCACCGATTGGACTGGTGCGACGGATGCCGAGGAATCATGCCCTCCAGTCCCCGTGCGAGGATCATCAATGGAGGTGGTTCCAGGCTGCGGCCATGGTGGTCATGCTCGGTTTCCGAACAGCGGGGAAAAGTGGACCCAACCGTGTTTCAACTAACGGGATCGGATGGGCATTGCGTGGCTGCGAAACGGTTCTGGAAGGCGCTCATACTAGTTCGACGTCACGGGTAAATACGAGGTGGCGAGAGGTGGATTCAAACAAGTCATTTCATATTCTATTTTCGGCAGTTCGTTGTGAGGCTGATCACAACACTTCAAGCCAGGATCTTGTGGACTACCAGCGCAGCCACCAACAACAGTCCACTGCACGTTGTAAACACCGTATCACGGTGTGATTCGCCTGAGGAGGTTAGCCGCGAAATAATGCAGATGCCTGGGCAGATGATTTGCCTACCTTCTTTGGTCGTGCTCAGGGCCAGCACAACAAAGGCATTGAGGGGAATGCGCAGTACTGTGTATACGCTCGCACGTGAACTGTCATCAATCAATTTGCCCTTGATCGATGCCATGACCGGGTAGTATACGCCGCAGCAGAGCTCAAAGACACAGAAACACCACAGTGTCATGCGCTCGTCGCGGAAATGACCTGGAATGAAGAAGCATGCAGACGCAACCACTAAGGTGCCCATAAGCACCTTCTTGGCCGGGAATGTCGAGGAAGCCGTTGTGAGGTTGTTGTACAGCATCGAGCCGAGCATCATGGAGCACATGAGGATGGCAAAGATCAAGCCAAAGGGGAGGTCTACCAGAAAGTCAGTTCAGTGTTGGTCATCCTGGCCTGTCTATCATACCATCTTTGGCGCCTGCAAGCTTGTGTGACAGTTTCAAGGCGGGAAACTTGAAGAAGATGAACAGGAAAAGCGAGCCTTCGAAGAAACACGACACCAGCGCTAAGACGAGGATGTTTGTGTCCCTGAAGATGTATCTCAAAGTCGATTTGGTCGTGCTCAGGGTGGATTCCTCTGCCTCTTCTTGCTGAAGCAACGACGCATTTTCTGAATTGTTACGGTGACTCGCGCCGTAATTCTCGCCCTAGAGATGTCAATTTCAGGGAGTGTGTAAATGAAGCAATCCACTCACCCAGAACTTCGAGATTGCAACAAAGGCAAGAGCGAGGCAGCCGACAGAAGCCATGAAGGGTGCTTTGGCCGTTCCCACTAGACCAACCAGGCCCTCAGCCAAGATGCCTGCGAAGATTGCGACCAGACTGTTCAGAATTGTCATTGCGCTGAAGATGCCACCGAGGACCGAGCTTGTGTCCTCTAGCATCAACTGGTTGAACTCTGCAACCAGCCAGCTCTCGAACACACTCCAAAGTAGAGTTCCACAAATCCCTCCAAGTACGCGACCCACAAACAGAATCCGTATGTCGTCGGCGAGCAAGCTGAAGCTGGAGAACGAGTACAGGACGCAATACGCCAGGCATGCTGTCCGGCGGCCGTATCGATCGGCGAACGTGCCTGCGAAGGATGCTGAAATGCCAGCGGAGACAAATCCAATGAGAAAGAGGAACGCAACCGTTTCTTCCGGGAGACCTTTTTCATCTGCAGATAGTGAGTCGCGTTTCCAACCTACAAAGGCTTTCGAACGTACCTTTGTAAATGGGGTAGATGTATGGTCCTTGAAGCCAGTCCGCAGCATTGACCAGTAAGTATATTGGCAAGAAGCGCCATTTCAACTTTCGCAGACCTTCTCTGTCCGACTCTTCTCGTCCCCGGTGCTCGACTTTCTCCGAACTGGTAGCATCTGCATCTGCTGTTCGGCGCGACCGGTATGTTTGCAGAAGTACCAGACTGTTCAAGAGCAGTGACCCTGCAAATGTCGCGCGGTATAGATCCATGCTGTGTATGGAGAAATCAATGTGCAAGTTGAGTAGCACTATGTCCGTGATTGGGTCAAATCGAAGCTGGGTAGATTCTCCTGGGAATACTCAAGTACGCAGTTGATGCGAACTCGATGCTTGATGAGAACGGATTTAACGGACTACGGTGGCCAAGTGAAGCTCGAGGGCAGGTATGGTCTCGGAGTGAACGATGATATGCGCTGTTCTTCGGGAGACCCGGCAAACAAACAGCATGAGCTTGTGACGGACCGCGAATTGATAACGCGCCAGCCTCACCCCTGATACGGAACCCGCCCAGCGGTTACTGACATTGACAGCTTGGCTGCTTGCGCGTAATCAGGGCGGCACTTGTTACGTTTCTGAAATGTGGACCACATCTCTGACGATGGCATCGGCCTCATTCCCCGCAACCGCAGCCGAGCGCTGATCGCTTGAACCTGCCCAGTCAAACGCCGTTTTGGCCAGTCGCATCGACTGCCTTGAGGGCCTGCCGTCATTTCATTTTGAGGGGTGTGCCAGGTTCAGGGCTGGGTGATCCCATCGGGGGTAAGACGGCTACATTTCATTCGTGGTGAACGCCTTACTGTGGAAGCTTGACGGCAGGAAACCAGGCTTCTTCGCGCCTGCAGTAGCGAGGATGCGGGGTCGTGCAGTAGTCTCGGGACCTGGCCAAACAAGTGTTGTGCCGTTGTCGACTTCGCTTCGGCTTGCTGGTGATGTGGGGAGCTCACGGAGCAATAGCAAGCGTGCCACTTTCGCGTTCGCGTGATGACGTAATACGAGGTCGCCTTGCGCAGCGTGTCTTATGCACCTCACTGCTATGGCGACGGGGTTGATCAATGTGCCTCATGCACGCCCTCTCCTTCGACTCGACGACCCTTTGTTTCAGAGAAGGTCTCCCTGGCTTACGGCGTGCAGCCAGATAAGTACGCGCGTGTCAGAGCTCCCTGAACCTCACAAATGCGAGGAAAGAAGTTCCTCTGCTTTTATATCCCTTGGCAACTGATCATAGTCTCGTCTCACTCAACCTCACACCAGTCCCTCCTATACACCGCCGGATTCGCTCGATCCATCTCAAACACGCCTTTCACAACGAACCCATGCAGACCTGCGTCCATCTCACCACTATGCAGCATATCCGACAGAGCCCAAGCCACCGCCTCCCAGCTCTCTTCAGACTGCTTCCTACTGACGCTACTCGAACTGAGCGAGTGCAGCACGAACCCAATTCCAAATGTGGCCTCCAGCTCCTCGATATTTTCACCGAAATTGCTCACCTCTCCGTAGTAGTCATTAGAGGTGTCTGTTTCCTGCTGCGATAGGGCGACGTGCATCCGTGGACCGCGCAGGTCTGACAGACCGGTTTGGCTTGGATGGCAAGCAGCGGCTCGGAATCTGTGCAGTGAGCAATTTTGTGAGAGGTGATATAGCGCCCACCCAGCCTTTTTCACAAAGTCGACTGCGCGCGAGTATCCTCGTCCTGCCGTAACATGCTCCGCCACGTAGCCATTGCGACTGAAGACATCTCTCGACATGTACTTCTCAGCGTCGAAGTCTGGCGCGGCTTCGTCAGACTGACGTTGACGGAGGACCTGGAACCACTTCGCGACGGCGTCGATGAGCCCGCCTCTCATGGCGAGGAATTCCAGACTCTGGTAGTGCGCTTCCATCCTAGGGCCCGGGCCTGAAAGTCGGGTCTCGGAAGTCTCCAGCATGGGATCGTCGCCAGCGAGTGGACGCAGGATACTTTCGGCTTCTTCCTTCACCAATCTACAAGTGCTGAGAATTGCCTTTGGAGCGATGATGGAGATCAGCGTAAAGCTAGTCCCGCCTCCGCCGTTATGAGAATATCTGGTACGAACAATGCGATCCGGTAGGAATGTGTACACCAAAAGACGCAGCTCTTTGGGCAGATCCAGGAAACGGAATGGCTGGTCCAAAGCGCAGGACATGGTCTTTTGGCGGTCTGGACAGTTAGATGATACCCCGTGGCTGTGGTAGGTTGGCCCGTTGATCTTGCCGTTGTCGAAGTGTGTTTGTCTTTTTGTAACAGGGAATGCGTGATGACGTAGCATTCGCAGAACGCCTTAGCGACATCACTTCATCGCCTGCACGCCCGATGCTCACTGACAAGCTTGTACTAAGCACAGGTTCCAGACACATCTTTCGTGGAAGTTACAGCCTCAAGATCTCAAAGTCTTTCACTATTCCTAAAGCTCCTCTCTTCCCGCCGTAGCTTTCCTCTGGTTCAAATCCGGGTACAACTGCGCCTCCTTCGATATTTTGAATCCCCCCGGCACATTATCCTGAAAAACGTGCTTCGAATCGTACTTCTCCGCGGCCGCCACCATCTTCTCCACGTTCTCTCGTCCATAGCTTGCGAGGGGCCGCTGACTTATATCTGCATAGTCGAGATACAGGTAGGGAATTCCAGCGCCTTTGCTGATCGCATAGTCGGCTATCCTATCGACAAGATCTGCGCCAGCTTTCTGAAACATGGCGTCTTGCTCAGCGCCTTTCCACGAGAGATAGATCTGATACACTGCGAGCAAGTCAGCACGCTCACGTGGTTTCAACACCCAGATTGACTTACGGCACAAGGTCTGACCATCGAAGCGCTCCAGACCGAGGACATTGCCACCTCTTTCAGCGCTATCCTTCCAGTACGCAGGTGGCAGGGGCTGATACAGAGTGTATATCTGCCATTCACCAGCCGCCCTCGCCTTGAGATCAGCCAGTGCATCCTTATAGAACCCATGCGCCGCGGCCATGACACGCAGATCGTTGGTAAAGGTCACAGTGCCAAAGTACACGCTCGTACCATTCTGGCTCGCAAACGCAGCCGCAAGATCCGACATGTTGGTCACGGCGGTAGTGTCGGAGATGATACCCGGGATCGCGAGGAACTCGTCGAAAGCCGCAGGACGGGGGATTGGCGCCGTGTGGTCGTACACATTCAGGATCAACTCCACGCCGGTGGCTGACTGGTAGAACGGAATCACAATGGCGGCTGATTTCCGGTTCTTGTCGACGTTGTTCGCAAAGTTGACGAGCGCCCTGAACTGATCCTGGATCGTGGACTCGGGGTAGACAACAAGCCCACCCCACATACCCTCATACTCGAACGTCCTCAACGCAAACCGCGTAACAATCCCAAAGTTGTTATTCCCCCCTTTCAGCACAGTGAAAAGATCCGGATTCCGCGCCTCGCTAGCAGTGACAATCCGTCCATCAGCAAGCACAACCTCAAACTCCCCCACATTATCGCAAATCAACCCGTGTTCGGCAGAAAAATACGATATCCTATACACCACAATCAGCAAACCAAACCTGCAATCCAGACGTTCAAACGCACCCGCCCCCAAGCGTCGACCCACCCACACCAACAGTCGACGCCCGACCCCCCGTCGTCATCACACCCAGCGGCTCAAGCGCGGTGTACACATCGCTCCACCGCGCGCCTGGGCCAACCCTCACAAGCCTACTCTCATCATCGTACTCAACAGCATTAATATACTGCAGATCAACAGTCACACCGTCCTGGATATTCGACGCGCCGGCGTACGGCGTCTGCCCACCGCTGCGGACAGCGAATCGGCACGAGTTGGTAATCAGGATGTTGATCGCCGCGGAGACTTCTGTTGCGGTGGTGGGTTGCAGGATGCACGCGGGTGTGAGGAGTTGCTGCTTGACGTCGAAGTAGGAGGCGAGGCGGGATGTGTATGCGGGGTGGTCTGGGAAGAGGAGGTGTGGTTTCAACGGGGTGTTTGCTATCGCATTACACTGACACGGTACTGTGAGTCGCGGGGTTGTTGGAGCGGGGGGGGGGGGGGGGGGGGGGGGGGTGTACTACTCACGCAGGTGTCGAGCTCAGGCTGAGCGGTTGCAAGAGCAGCAGCTAGCAGCGTCAACGTCAATAACATGTTCGGCGCTCAGGGAACCGTTGGGGAAAGTACGAAGAGAAATGTAGTGCCGGGAGGGGATTTTCTATTTAAACCCCCCAGCGCGAATGAAAGCGGGACCACGCCGTCGGGCACACAACACACCAGCTCCTCCACTCCATGACCGTATCCGCATCTTGAATCCCATGGACTCGGCCAGACCTGCAACTCGCGCCCGCAGCACGCTTCCGATACGGACAAGGGTATATCCCTAACGCATCCTTACTCAAACCTTCTCCCCGTTCAAAGAGCTGAGACCCACGCCCCCAGCGTCCTAACCGCGCTTATCGCATGGGCGGCTGTTGCGGTAGAACGTGAGAGTGAACTGGACAGCCCCGGGCCGATTGGCCATGTACCTTTCCCTACACGATCGCAGCTGCAGGGACGGACGGCATAGCACCGGATCAGTGTGACATGTGACGATGAGACGTGGTAAACGTGTCCGCGGTGCTGCAGAGGAGATGAAGTACGGTAACGACAGCACGGTGGACTGGCGTGTAGATGGTGGCTATTGTGGATTGAAAAGAAGGTCCCGTGGCTCCACTCTCAGCCGTCGAGCGGGCCGCGGGCTGGATTTGGCAACGTGCCGGCCCCGTACGTAAGTGCCGGATCCGTTTTCCAGACATGACTCGGTTTTGATGCTTCGTGGGAGGTGCTATGGTGGGCACTCGGGGTGTGTGGACTGGTGCTCTGGGAGCTGTATGGTAGAGTGGTGGTGAGTGAGGCAGAGGATGAGAGGTGATGCACGGTGCAACTGCTCTATGTAGACTGCAGATTCAGAAGGAAAGTATGAGCGTATCTCGTGATCTATGCTTTTGGTAAAATCTTCGCATCTCTCAACTCCTTGAACGTGTCCTCGAGGCTGTCCCACGTGTCCACGTAGCCCGTCCAACCAGCCTTCCGCGCCTTGCTCATGCTGATGACCAGATCGTAGTTGCGGCCGAGCACGAAACCCAAAAAGCTCCAGGTAGCCTTCTCGAAGGAGTCGTGCTGCAAGCCGTGCTTCTCGGCGATTTGATCCCAGGCTCGTTTGACGTCTGAGCGCTGGCTCCACTTGTCCAAGTCAATGTGCTGCTCGACTACAGATTGCTCGAGCGCAGGATGGCCCTGCAAGCCCAGCTCTTCAGCGCGCTCAGTGAGCGGCGGTTCAGGCGCCAGTTCAGCCGTCGAGCCCGCATCGCCAGTCGCATACTTGGCCTTGCTTGGGCCTGTCGTGGCAGCGAACTGGTCGGGCTTGACTTTGGTGCCGAAGTAGTTGGCGACCTTTGGCCACAGGTTCTGCCACGACTCTGCGTCGCCATTGTGCACGTTGAAGGCCTCGTTGGCTGCACGGGGTTCAGTGGCGGCCCATGTGCAGAACTGTCCATGCAATTTTGAGTTTGTGAAGCAGTCGAACTTGGTGTAGAAGGACGGGGAGCCGGGGAAGACGAGTCCTTCTTTCTTAGCATCGAGCTCTTTGGAGATGATGGCGTAGAGCGCGATGGCGGTCGCAAGGTTCATGTAGTTACCCACGGCGTAACCGATGACGTCGTTGGGATATGTGACGGTCCACTCCTTGCGGTGCTCTTTGCAGAACGAGTGCAGTACATTCTGCTGGTTGTAGTAGAAGTTTGGCGGCCACTTGGCGTCGGTGAGCCAGGGGTCGGACTCGAGCATGGGGTTCTTGACGGCGCCGAGGTGCACGCCGTATTGCTTTGCGCCAGTGACGAGGACGATGCGTTGGATAGCGGTGATGGCGCCAGTCTTGACGAGTGCTTGGAGGAAGTTGGACAGAATCGCACCGTTCACGTCCCAGTTCTCTTGCTCCGTGTCCTTTTGAATGTAGCCAGCGAAGAAGACGACGTCGCCTTGGACGGTCTTGAGATCTTTGGCCATGTCGTCTGGCGATGAGAGCAAGTTGATGTGGTGGTGGATGACGGTTTCAGCAAAGTGTTCCTTCTTGCTGCGGGACAGGGCGTGGATGGTGGGCCATTGCTGTCGATGGTTGGAAAGCTCATGGACGATTTCGCGGCCGAGGATGCCGGTTGCGCCGACTACAATTGCTGCAGGCATGTTTTTGTTGAGTGTGAAGGTGAGGGTGTGTCGAAGTGAGAAGACAGAATGGCGTGTTCAGGACGAGCTGTTTTGATGGAGGTTGGAGCTGTGGTGCGTGTGACGTAAGTGCGCATCACCATATAATCAACATGATGTGCGCTCTCCCGGATGTTCAGCGGATGAACGGTGTCGAGGTCGGTTGTAGCAGAGTGGGGAAGGGTGCTGGATTTCGGTGAGTGGCTCACTTCCTGGGGTCGCGTTTTTGCCAGGTGAGGTCCTTGAACTGGGACTTGACCTCGTCCTTGAAGTGGTCGAAGGCGGACGGGCCGGTGCCTGGTGTTGTCAGCTCAGTCCATCTCCTAAAGGCGGTATATACGCACGACCCAGGCCGTTCTTGGGCTCGTGGTCAGGGATCTTGTTGATCTTGCGGTATGCCTTTTGGATGGCGCGGTTGAAGGTCGGGCTTCGGATCAGCTGGTGGATGGTGAGTATGAAGGAGCTGCGGCGTGGGTGTGTGGGGATGCTCGACGTACTGCTGCGACAGCCCATGCCTGGAGCTTGTCAGTGGAGTGTCTCGGCCATGGAGGAGGGTGCATGTACCTCGAGAAGCGCAAACCAGGGCGCCATGGTGGTTTGCTGTGCGCGTCTTCACTCCAATAGCGGGGTTCTGGGCAGAGATGAGACGCAATGGCGTCAAGCAGTGTAGTGGGTCGAGGTGTGTGGCGGGTCGATGTGTGGTGGCGGTTGGGTGAGGAGTGAGGACTCGGCGATGATTCTGGTGACAGCGGGTAGGCGTCTTGTCCGGAGATAAGGCTGCAGGCTCCTTGGGGTGTGACAGCAGCGTCGTGCTGCGCAGTGTCGCTTGACAGCACACAGGCGGCGTCTCTGTGCTTGAGTACAGCACAGCACAAAAGCAACAGAATATCCTGCGCTGCTCGTTCTGCTCCCCTCGCTCTGCTCCTGCACTACGCAGCGACTCGTCTCGGTGGTCCGACGCGCCTACGCTCCGGCCAGCGGGCGATCTGATCCGACAGCGCGACCCCTCCACCGTCGAGTCCCTCGCCGAATCCTGGTTGCTGGCGATCGGGGACCGCTGCAAATTCTCGAATCCCTCCGGCCAGCGGGCGCGTTGGAGCTGAGGCTGGCCTTTTTGGAGTAGTGCGCGACACACTCACCGCTCACGTCTCTGCTCTGTACACCGACCGAACCCACTCAGCCCGCCGAGCGCCTCGACCCGCGACCTCGACCCGCGACCTCGACCCTCAGCCCGCGACCGTCGCGAGTCACGCAGCCTCAGGCCGGACGCCTGACACCTCCCTCCTCCCTCTCCCTCCTCCCTCTCCCTCCTCCCTCTCCCTCCTCCCTCTCCCTCCTCCCTCTCCCTCCTCCCTCCTCCCTCGCCTCGGTCGCGCCGCCTCTCCTGCTCCTCACCCGCCGCGACGGGCTCCTTCACGCTGCATAAACTCCGCGCGCTCAGGCGCAAGGCGAAGCTCAAGGGCGCGTCCCTGAGGACCGACCCCGCCGTCACGGGCATCATGTCGGCCCCCAGCTCCGTGCCCGTCTCGCCCGCCTCGTCGAAGCGCTCGCGCAGCAAGGACAGCACGCGCTCAGCCCCGTACCCCCAGCTGGCCACCCCGACGGCCACCACCGCCGCAAACACACCCGCCGCGAGCACCCCGAGCCTGCTGCCCGCCACCAACCTCGCCCAGTCGCCCAGTGGCACCCACTCGCCCGATCCCACCCCGTATCCTGCCTTCCTGCGGCCCCGCAAAACCCTCGCAGCGCAGCTCGACAACAAGTGGAACGACCTCGAGTGGGCCCAGATGAACCGCCTCAGAGACGCCATGGCGGCCGCCGAGTCTGAAGCGCCCGCCAGATGGGCCCGCTGCAGCGGCGAGCCCTACGCCCCTCGGAACCGCTACATGAACGTGGACCCCTACCAGGCGAACCGCGTGCATCTCGACGTGCCCGCAGGCGCCGACGACTACATCAACGCCTCTCCCATCCAGCTCAAGTCGACCAAGTCCGCCACCGTCCTCAAGTACATCGCAACCCAGGGCCCCAAGGCCGACACCTGGTCGCACATCTGGCGCATGCTCTGGAAGCAGAACGAGTCGCCCGCCGTCATCGTCATGGTCACCAGGACCCACGAGCAGGGTCGCGAAAAATGCTACCCCTACTACCCGCAATCCACCTCTGACCCAGACCTGCGCGTCAACGACCACGACGAGTTCGGCGACGGCCTCGTGCACAATCTGCACCTAACCGACCTCGCCCACGACGAGCACGCTAGGACAGAGGTCAGAGAGATCGACATGACCACTCCCGACGGCACCGAGCCGCGCAAGATCTGGCACCTCCTCTTCGAAGCCTGGCCCGACTTCTCCGTCCCCGAAGGCCAAGACAAAGCAGCCATGCTGAACCTGATCGAGCTGTCGCGCCAGAAAAACTCCTACAACTCCACAAACCCCCGCATCGTCCACTGCAGCGCCGGCATCGGCAGAAGCGGCACCTTCATCGCCCTCGACTGGCTCATCCAGGAGCTCGACGAAGGCGCCCTGGACGACCTCTCCGACGACCAAGACCCTGTCGTGACCGTCATTGAAAATCTGCGAGACCAGCGCCCCATGATGGTCCAGTCCAAGCAGCAGTTCCTCTTCATATACGACACCCTCCGCGACCGCTGGCGCGACCGCTGGATCAACCTCCACCCGGACGAAGCAGCACAGCTTGGCGTTCAGTCTAGTACCCACGACGACGAGCCCGCCCTCAAGAGGCAGAAGAGCAATGCCGACCCCGACCTCGACCTCGACGCCTCGTTTGTGAGCGACCAAGACCGCGCGAATCTGGAGGCGGAGCTCATGCACGCCGACTTTGAGTGATTGCCTGGGGCACTCGAGGCTGCTATCCTTGTGGGATTGTGGCTTGAGATCCTTCCACGTGGCTGGCTCTCCTCTCAGACCCTCCCATATCTGCTACCACGTTGTACAGAGAGGTAGCTACTACGTCCTCCCTTCCGTGTCAACAGGGACGCTGGTGCCGACCACGCAAGTGAAAACACTCACGGCGGCAACGATGACGGCAGTGGAAGTGATGATGAGGGTAACCGATCACGACGACGACGACGACGACGACGACAAGGACGGAACGACGCCTCCGCCAACGCCCGCTGAAGCAATTCATCACCTCTACAGCAACCCAAACGCTTCTTAGAATCTGTGGCGTCGTGGTTGGCACACTCAATCGACCCTGAATCGCAAGACGAATCACCTTTATTTCAGTTTGGATCTCACAACGGTGCATAGCGTGCAATTTCTACTTAGACGGGCGGTAGACAGATATAGACCATCAGCTTCAATGCATCATACAACACCAACCACCCTCTTCACACTCTTACCCCTAAAACACCGCGCCCCCAATAATAAACACCCGCTCCTCCTCCCTCCTCACCCACCGCACAACCCCCATCGCCCCCTGCGCCAACGCCTGCCGACTCGTCCCCGCCGGCGCCACAGCATACATCTCAAACAGCGGGGTGCTCCACGCGAGCGCATTACACGCACTGCTCGTCTCGTGGTGGATCTTCACCCCCGCAGGTCTGGCGTGCATCGTCGCGTGGAGGTGCGCGTACAAGCTCATCAGCCGCCGGCGGTCGAGCGCAGTGGGGAAGTAGGGCGTGTACGAGGGCATGCAGAACTGCACGTTGCCGCGGGATTTGTAGAGGAAGTGGCGCAGGGGCGATCCGGGGACGATGTCTGTGCTGGAGGGGCGGCCGAGGCGCACGGCCCTGGTGATGTGGGTGATGGCGGTGTTGGATGTGAGGGCCTGGGGGGTGGGTTAGCGATTATGTGATCAAGGACCTGTGAGTGCGACGGCATCGTCGTGTGAGAGTGCGGATAGGGAGTGAGTGGGCTATCACGACAGCAGCATCATATGAGCGGATATCACCGCTCCAGTCCCGAGCAGCGGAGCAACGAGGCCGCAGCGCCGCCGTGCGCAAGGGGACACGGGAAGGATGCGACTAATCCCCAGCCTGAGGAGCGCAGGCCGTCCAGTACGTGGCCCTGCCCCCTGTCGCTGTGTGTTCCTGGCATGTCTATCGGCGCGATACCGTGTCGGAGCTTTGAGATCGGAGACCGGGGCGTCCGAGACCGAAGGCGGCTTGTACGATTGATTTGCCCGAGCCAAAGCCGTGGCTCTGCCACTGGTGCGGTATTTTCCATGGCCTGACAGGGGGGAGCAGGACCGATCCCAATCCCATGTCCAAGTCGTCCGGGGCAGCGGCGTGCTGGCAGTAGGGAGGGTTTTGTAAAGATACAGCGCAGACGCTGCCTAAATTTGGCCCTGGCCCGAATGGCGAACGGGTGGATCCTGGAGTCGCTATGCCTTTCGTACGAAAGGTGGACCGTTGTGAAGCAAATGACTCCTGACAACGAGGCTGGTCATGACCATTTCACACCACGGCTTCGGGGTCGCCGTGTGGCTCGAGAACCACCTCGATAACCACCTTGATAGCTACCTCGATCGCCATGTTTGCTGCGCTGCGAGCGCATCGCCCAGCCAAAATGTGCTCTGATCCAGGTTCCAAGACCAAGTATTGCCAAGCAAAATTCAAAGGGCAGTGCATTCAAGGAAAGACAAAAACATACCTCGACAAGATTATCTCTCATCTTGCGCATCTCGAAGAAGCTCTCCTTGTCCGCGCTAATCAAGACCACCGCAACCTCATCGTCGCCGCCGTCTCTTGTCCTCGGCCGTTCTTCCATCTGCTCGCCAGGCTTGTCCAGGTTCAGGAAGCTCACGTACATGTACAAATACCCTGTATTGTTGAAACCCGGCAAGCACAGTGGTATCCAGTTCTCACCGCCCCCAGCTTTGACACTGCCCGCTTCGAACAACATGTTGAATATCAAATGCAGATCGCCCGGGTGGAGTGAATGCTTCTTCGGCCGTACGACGGACACCAATTTGCCAGATGCAACAATAAGGCCGTAGAGAAGGTTATCACAACGTGCCTTCAATAGTGTGTTGTTGATGCTGTTTCGGTGAGACTTTCGTAGTTTCAGGCACTCGAGCGCGGAAAGTAACGTCGAGGGTGAGCCTCTAGTGAAACCGTCTGCAAGTGCGGAAAGGAGCGTTTCGGTGCCCTGCAACGGTCGGCGGAGATCATAGTTGGCACGTGCTGCGAACATGCGTTCCATGCTGGGCAGCGTGAGTGTGGAGAGGATCTGCATGTACAGCGCCTCGAGCTGGCCGCGCAGCTGAGAGTCGCTTTCAGGCAGCCGTGTGATGGCAACGAGGTTGAGCGGGCCTTTCGACATGACCACGAAGCGCACATCGCCCGCCGTGAAACCGCGCAGCGTGTCTTGCGTGGACTGGTAGAAGGAGATGATGGTCTGCACCACGCCTATGTAGTTTGTAATCAGCTGATCGTCACCGTGTCGGCTGTAGATGGGCTTCCCCGCGCTCGAGAGAACCAGAAAGTGCTTCAGCTTTGCTCGCCATTGCCGCATGACTTGCTCTATTGCGTCCATCAGCACATACTAGACGTCGACGGTGCACGTGTTTCTGACCTTCATTCGACCCGTCCGCTGCCATGTCATCTACATCTTCAAACTCACAGTCGAAAGAGGACTCGAAATCTGGGTCAGGCGGGAACATGCTCTGCCTCTCTCCATCGTCAAAGCGGTGCCCCAGCGAGCGCAGCAGTGTCTCTTCCTGCTTTGACTTTTCGGTCGCGTCCACAATCTCGCCCAATATGCTCTCCCCTCCAGCCTCGGCGAGTGTGGGCGCATAGCTCCGTATGCTCGCGCTGTCGTCGGCGTCACTCCTTGCGTTCGACGACAAGTTGGGAAGCACGTGTCGCGGCTTCGACGAGGCGGGTGAGGTAGAATCGTCACGCGAGTCGCTCCCGTAAGCCTGAGTGTTAGTCACAGACAGCTGCGTGGTCGCTTTTGAGACCAGCTGCGGCCGCGATGGCTGTCGTGCTATCGAATGCGACGACGCTGGCCGCGAGGAGAACATGGGCACGCCGAGCTGTGGTCGCGGGGGCAGCGGTGGCGGCGTGCCCTCTCGTGACGGCGAGGTGGCGCCGCTGTCCGAGGCCCTGCGCGATACATTGCCTATAATCCCCAGCGTGGGGTTTGCAAAGTCGTGCTGCTCTACAGGGTCTGCCTTCTTCGGCGCGTCGTCAATTGCAGACGTGGTGGGGTCGGGCGGCGCCTCACTTGGTGACGGCTGGCTGCGCGGCTCAGCCTTTCCAGACTCGGACATCGAGGACGCTGCTCGTCTCTCTCATGAGGTGTGGGTGGAGCGGTGCTGCTGTAGGAGAAACATGCGGACGTCGCCGAGGTGGAACAGGCTTCTGATGCCGGATGACGGCACCCATCGAATTGTTGCAGCCCATCGAGGCTGCTCCCGCACTTTCCCCACAAAACACCACAATCCCATCTCGATGCATATCACCGGCTATCGTGTCCAAAAGTGCAGCACGATACCAAGAGCTGCATCGAACATCGCGAGGCTTCGACAGAGACGCGCTTTTGTGATAGGCGCTCCAGAACTACCTCACGTGTTTCGAGACGATGGATGCGCGTTTGTATGATGCGTGCGCAGGCACTGTCTAAGCAAAGGCAAGGAGAAGTTGCCCAAGTCGCTCTCAGCGACTTGTCAGCACCCAACTGACGAAGGCTACTATCTGGTGAGGAGAGGAGATCTGACATACTTCTATTCTGCTTGTGTTGAACCGCATGATGTTGATCATATATGGGATCATTTTTTAAAATGGAATCATTTTTTAAAATGGACATGATATCCAATCCTAGGTTTACCTACTGCAATGCTGCAGGTCCATGGTGCGAGACATAGGTAGTTCCTTCACCGACGAAGTTTTAACCTCTCATCTTGGGTGAGCCTGGTTACTGTGACTTTACCTTGTCATTGAGAACGTCTATACCAAGCAGCCGCACCGCCCTCTTCCTTCCCCTCCAGCACTGCTTCTCCTCACTTATGCTGCGACTACGATATCCATGTTCCTCGCCATGCTGACCAGTATTAATGCACGTAGAAAAGGACAACGTTACGCATTTGTCCATCCTTGCATATAAGGATTATCGACCTGGGTATCCGAACGGAATTCCGCAAGACCTGCATCGTGCAAGAGCTAGGCTTCACCCTTCTAATCCGCCTGATCTTCTGGTTGTATCCAGCTTCATGCAGATCGCGTGCTCGAGTTATGCAATGTGATCTATCTATGCGGACGAAATTCCGCGGATCTGCGATGTTGCAAAGCGCTTACGAGACAAACAGAGGCGCTTCTATATTCCGTGCTGACAAAATTCATGATAAGAGTGCCTCAGTCGAGACCGCCTAGGAGGCTTCAAAAACGAGACACTTGGAAGCCGCAGCCTGCTAATCAGGTATATTTCTTGGATGGTGGGATTTGCAAGAGATTTGCGCGATGCGGGTGGAAATCCAACGCATCATTCTTGGCAAAGTCTAGAGATGTCAACTGTTTCGTCCAAGTTTGTTCTGATAGAGATGGTTAGTAGTGGAGCGATGGAGAGAGTGTGCCCGAGTCGGCAGATTAGTAACATGGTCCTTGTTGAGAATTGAAATTACTCTGACATCGAGGTAATCGCATGTCTGAGACTCGGGGTCGCGCATGCAAGAGCAAGATAGTTTCGTGCGTATGGGTGGGGCTCTTGGGTCATTTTCAGGCGGAAGGAATCTGTTACTGAAGTGACCCCAGTGCCAAGAAGCGAGCAGTTCAAGGAGAGATATGCTTGGAACTCACATCTCGAAGGAACATGAGATTGACAAGGTCTAGACCTTCCCAAACTGGGATATCGCGGACATCGACTGTATCTCTGGGGTGTCGATCGTCATTGGCTTGCGTTCGAGCGTCAAACGCTGCACAGGAACAACAGAATCCAACTCACCACGTAAGGTATCAAAGTTATCGAGCTTGGCGGTGGGTTTGTATATTTGCGACAGACTCCAGATTCGTACTTGCGCCATCGTTGAGGCTACTGAAAGGCGAGCTTGATGCATTGACGTGAAGATCTACAAACACTTCTGTGGGTCTGATCTACGGAAGGAAGGCGTCGCACGGCTGCTTGACCCGTACTATTGATGTTGCGCGACCACTTTTTGTAAACGACGTGCTCGACACCGACGTAGAACTTAAGAATTTGTACCACTGTCTGGCTCAGCAAGTCGTTGATTTTGCCTCAGATGTCAGGCATGGCAAGCACCTTGGCGAAGATCCAGGTTGTGAGTTCTGAATCTTCCTGGGGATCGAGAGGTCTCAGTAACCAGTCTTGAAATGTATGACGTCGCTACCCGTCAAACCATAAGCTTTCTGTTAGACGGTAGACCTGCAACGCCCCGCCGCGACCAGAGTGCCGCCAGCCCTTGTGCACTGTCAGGTCAGCCGGCAAGCGCTGCGAGGCTGGCAAGCAGCACCAGCGC
Source organism: Didymella pinodella (assembly GCA_039634465.1). NCBI lineage: Eukaryota > Fungi > Ascomycota > Dothideomycetes > Pleosporales > Didymellaceae > Didymella > Didymella pinodella. Next base: position 1,895,445 of record CP113347.1, on the reverse strand, counting down.
GACTTCGCGCCAGACGGACGCCGTCTCGGATATCGGCTCTTGAAGGCTCCGCCCCCCTGCACCTCTTCGTCGCGAAAACTGCACACCAAGGTGCCGAAGAAGTTCGGGAGATCGACAGATCGGGTGTGGGGAGATGTACTTCCTTCTGTTTGGCTGCGCGATGCTCGATTTTCACACCGATATCTTGTTTGGAGCAGGCCGCTTCCCCAAAACAGGAGTATTGACTTTTGCATTGGCTGAGAATCGTTAGTGTAGATGATATGGGTTTTGGAAACGCGGTGGCCACGTATTCGGCAGCTGCCGATGTACTGCAGCACCGAAAGTAATATGCTATCGAGACGTGACGTGACGCTATTGTGGACGTCGGGCATGGTAAGTGCCAAAAGGAACGTGTCGTACGACTTCAGCAACTAGCCACAAAGTATCAATGACATTTTGGCATCGTACTTTGCCGCTGAATACTTTACAAAGTATCGATGCGTAGTGACTGCGTCGGGGATGATTTTCATGGGCGAGCCTTCTTCTAATCGTTCTGCTGTCACAGACAAGTGGCTGCCACCGCATCGTGGTTGCTGTCTGCACCGGCAGCACATCGGCGAAATGCAGCACACTGCTTTGTGAGCTGTGTAGTCAGCAAGCTGCATATGGGAGGCACTTCGGCGCCTTTCGGTCACGCCGTTGAATAAGGTTCAAGGTTTAGCCCATTGTAAGTGTCCAACGGCCGACTCTGCGCAGTAAGGAGGGCCCACACCGCAGTATTCTACTTTGTTCTGGACCTTGGAATATCGATTGGGCGAGCGGGTACGTATGAAGGCAGCGTGATAGTAACGTAGATAATGAGGCGTTGAGGCATGCGGTATTGGGTCATGGAGTTTGATAGTGGATGGGTTTAGCACTGAAACTGAAGGCGCGTCTCGACTCTTCAGGGCATGCTGCAACAGATTAACACACCCCAAACAGCGCGGGTATTCTTGCACGGGTAGAGAGGGTGCATATCGATGCGCATCGTTGATCTGATAGCGCCTCAAGGGGGATGGCAGGCCGTGAGACACGATGGATGGCTATTCAAATGTCCATGCGGTGTGCTGAGAACAAGCGCTGCATGGAGTTGGGGTGCAGCCTGCAAAGAGAAATTTGGACTTACAGGGTATCTGCGCGGACATACTGTCACCGCATCGCACAGTGTTCTAACACCAGAACAATCTGTGTTTGATGGGAAGTGCATTGCCTCATGACAAGCAATAATCGGTCCTACTCCATCGCACTCGCTCTCGTTCCCTGACCATCGATGGATGCCAAGATCAAGAACGCCTTGCGCATATCCTACGCCGTGACCTCCATGAATGTTTCAGAAACACAACATGCCTTTGGAGGCTCGGAAACATACCTGGACCATGTCTGACAATATGGATGTGAGCATGAGTAGAGAGCAATAGTCCCTGCAACCGGTGATGGAGCGTGGAGGAAGATCGACAGGGTGGCACGCATTCTTCATTCCTTATCCTGATAGTGTTTTCAGCAGTAGTCTCTGCTTATGCGGACCAGCCCCTGTACACAATCTTGGCTCCATACTTTTGCCCCTTCCTGAGAACCATCATACCCTTGTACTCCGCAACATTGATGGCGTTGACGTAACGGCTGGGCTCGACGCAGAAACCGGAACGTGCAGCTCTCGCCGGGAGGCCATCAACAGCTGGTACATCGATGTACTTGCCGGTATAGAATTGAAAGGCAGGCTCGGTTGAGTGAACTTCAAGATGGATCTTCGTCTCCGGGTGGTAGGCAGCGACGAGTTTTTGAAGAGGCAACGATCGAGTGTCGATGGGAACGCTGCTCGCATCCGTGTTTGCCACGAAACAGTCGTCAACATCCGGCTCTTTCTCGCCCAGAGTGAAGGTCTTGCCTCCGGTGATGCCTGGATACTCTTCAATGGGGCCGGTGGGAATGCCACCATCGTCCACAACTTGGTACTTATTGGTAATTAATGTGACGTCGGTACCAGCAATCGACGGCTTTCCTGTCAGGTTGAAGTAGCTTTTTATGTATCAGCGAGAGTGTCAGGCATCAAGTTGTCTGCGGCACGTACCTGTGGTTTGTCATGTTGATAGCTGTCTCTTCAACCTCATCGCCCACTAGTTCAGCCTCATACTCGATGTATAGAACCTCCTGCTGTGTACCATTCACCAGCTCTCTTTTCTGCACATACCAGACGCTGACTTGTACGGTGCCAGGATATCCCTCCTCGCCGTCCTTACTCAGATATTTGAATAGAATAGCGTCCTCGCCGTTGCGCTCCACGTTCACCGGGCCCTCGAACTCGCGCTTTCCCCACCCCTTCTCACCGCCGTGGAGAGAGTTGGGACCATTGTTGATCGGCAGCTGGTGCGTTTTCCCATTCAACTCGAACTTTCCTTTCGCAACTCGGTTCGCAATGCGGCCAATGGTTTCGCCGAAATAAGGCCCGTTGTACTGCTTGTACTGTTCGGCGGTCTTGAAACCCTGAACGATGTTGACACCGTTGACTTTGAACTCCTGGATGATCGCTCCTAATGGTAGAAACGTGAAGGCGTTAGACGACATAGTGTGATGTTTGCTCTTCGTCAAGCTTGGCTGTGGGGCGTCAGTGCTTTATCCCGTGGCTAACAGTTGTATAGTCTCGGTCTTCGCCTGGCATTCGCGACCTTGATGAGGGGTATATGCCAATGCCTTGTAAGGTTCACAAAGTGCGGGGCTTGCATGACTGACCTGGGTGTCGTTCGTCGCTATTATTTAAGAAATTGAGGCGCTGCACAAGTTTAACGTGGTCATGCAAGGTCAAGTGATCAAGTCAAGCAACACGAGAAGCTGTCTGGTGCACGTTGCTGTTATAAGGGTATGTTGTTCATTAGGCTAATTGAGAGGTGGAGCTCGCTCCTTCTGCCGTCTTGTCGGTGCCGTGAGCGACAGTGCGGATAACATCTTGACATACAGTACGAAGCCCGACGATGTCGCGTAGCATGCCAGATTGAGACTTTCCTGATACTCACGGAATGGATTACTTTGACAGGCAATGACAGTTGGACGGGATTGTCGAAATTACTAAGCAGGTCTGTGCGTGCCTTCTGATCGCCAATGCAGCCCTGGAGGTGTCGCCAATCGCCATCAGTCCTACTTCACAGATTACTATCAAACGCTCGAATCCTTACTTTGGAACGTGTATATTGTACAGTTATCTACCGCGCGAAACTCCCGACCAATCTTGATGATGACAATTCAATCGTCGCCAGACATCATAACTCCACTTAGAGGGGGTTCCTCGGAGTTGGTCCGCAGCGCGACTTCTATGGTCTACACGTCATAATGAAGACCGTTTTACCGCTTCGTAATATCAAAGCAAGCGGTGCCATGTCGATCATGCGACGCCAGCCTTATCCGTTAACGCCGAATGTCAGTACTCGACCCAGTAACCGAGTGTGGGTCTATCCCAAAACGCTAGAACGCTAGACAAAGAACGACGAAGAGGAGACGAGTTTGCGCTACTCATGCGCCGACCGGATTTTGTATGAAGCTGTTGAAATCTAGGTCGGTTGTGTTGTTCCAGTCCGGCATCATTGGGTCGTTGGGGTCCATGTAGAGTGGGTCGACCATCATGATCTGATCATAGGAAGTATTGAAGTTCTCGAACGCGTTCATGGGCTTGCTGAAGTCCATGGGCTCTTCCATCATCATCGAATCGGTCATCCAAGCTCTCGAGAGCGCTGAGGGATTCAGAGCGCCAGTCTGCATAAACGTCGAAGATACCATAGGCGATTCCGGTTTTATGGGTGCCGGCATTTGTGACTGTCTTGGGAAAGGGCTGTTCATAGGCGGTGTTGGCGGTGCGTTGTTTCGTGCGAATGGGTCGGTGAAGGGGAGTTGTCGAGTCGTCGGTGTACCGCTGTAAGATGATGGCGAGGAGGTGTGACCATGCTCCGAATCCGAGCTCACGGATCCACGCCTGCGGGACAGCGGTGCACCCCTCTCAAGCAGCTTGTGTTGCATGCGACTGCAGTCCTCCTCGAACCCTTCGTAATTACCACCGTGTTCGGTTGGACCATGCAATAGGTCGAGTCGTTCGAGGATGTCGTGCGTCAAAGGATGACCTCCTTGCGCTTCACGCAGTGCCTGACCGGGCCAACCTTGTCCGGTCTGCAGACGAGTGTACAGCTCACGAAGTCCAGCGACGAGCTGTGCTTGTTGTTGTTCGAGCATCTCCACATACCTAGCTCTGTCAGACTATGACCCAGCAAAACGCAAGTGGAACACATACCCTTTGGGGTAGACTTTGTCTTGGGACTTCTTCCTCTCTCCGAAAACACAAATGGCATTGTCAGCCTTGCATCGGCTGCATGGACTTGCCCCATCGCACTGTAGCAGTCAGACCAAGAATCCGCAGACTAAGCCAAGATACTACACACCTTTGACTTCTTTAACCGACAGCGATCGCAGGCTTTGCACACTCGCTTTCGGATGTTGTCTTGAGCCTCCATTGAGCTCGACCTTTGTGGTGACATTGAATTGTGGGGCTAGCTATGTTGCCCGAAGTAGGGTCACTTGAAGATGCAATTGTTCGATGGTAGGGTATCATCAACGAATTCCAACGAGGCTTTTTGGAGATAGACTGAGGTGGGAATTTGGCTCCTAAATACGGACATAGCTTAGGTGGGTAGCAAGGCATTATATCTCCTTCGCGTCAGTGGGCATCTCCAAGCGGACGTTCGGCGTTAACCATCATCGAGCTTTCCGGCGCGCAAAAACTCCATAATGACTGTAATTTTCGTTCCCGCCCACCCCTGGATATCTAAACCACCCCTCTCCCTGTCCATCATTCAATCGGGGCACGTTGGATTACTGTTCGCGCTTGCAGGGGTGCAGGGATTTTTGCACTGCACCAACCTTACGAAGACACTGGGCTCAGTGAGCGGGACAAGTGACAAAGCGTTTCGCGGAGTCGGTCATCGAGCGGACCGTGGCCATGGAAGTTCCCAAAATTCGCCGTGACGCTTGTTCGACCAACGGTATGAAACAGATGATGAGAAATTAGGTCAAATATCACGGGCGGACAGCACATCTGAGCTGGGCTGTTCATCGATGAGTCGGTAATCGGCAGGGCGTACATCCACGCCCAAAAATGTGCGGACTAAACATCACACAACCACCGAAGGCAGACTTTCGTACAGCAGGCAGGTACACTGGCAACAAGCCCTGAGCCTGTCTCACCGGCGACACGCATTTGAGTGAATGCTCGGTCTATGCAGTAGTCAGCGTCATCGTGATGGCTTCTGAACTAATAACGTTATTCCCATCCATTCGTAGACCCTTGAGATCTCGAACAAAAGATCGCGCCTCGGCCGAACGTATCAAGCACATGCTGACAGAGTTGGATATTGGGCCGAGCAATCTCCAGTTTTGAATGGCTTGCTTTCCTGTTCGTGGAGAAGAGGTTTGGCGGCTTCATGTCGCGAGAGGGCCGTTCGTGCGAACACGGGAGATGTCAGGTGGCATTCGAAAGTGGCAAGCTCGATGACAGCAAGAATCGTACGCAAACAGCAGCTCCGAACTTGCGCAGCATGACGTTCAAGGCTCCCGAGTTCGAACAACACAATTCGTGGCCCAAAAATGGACGATTGACCGCATGCGTAGCCTAACGGCATGCGCCAGCTCTTCAACTTATCCATGCCTCCTCCACTGGCGCCCGTATCATTCAGCATGGTGCGATTATGGCTGCTTACAACGCAACCGTGACTTTGCTGCACGCCACATAGCTTGAACGGACTGAGTTTGCGAAGCCAGTCATCTTTTATGAAGGCCTTATCGTGCGCGCGCCGTTGCTTTGTGTTTTGCGCTTTTGTTTGCTTACCAATGACCCACAGCAGCGGGAGTACTAGAATGGTCTGTCACCACAACATCGGTAATGTGCCTGCTCCTCCTACACAATTCCACATCTCACAGTAGTTTTAATTCCAATTGGTTCGGCTTGTACGTCGCAAAAGTCTCATTGAGTGCGCTGGCTTCTTACTCACCCGCGTTGGGTCTCTGACAGTTGCCCTGCATATCGCTTAATTGACTCTACGCCTTGCGCTCAATCCATACTACGCGAACGTTCAACTTCTTGCAAACGATGGAGGGGACGGTCCACTATAGGAGTCGTCGTCGTCAATCGTGGCTGTGGTTACCGATTCGTGCAAACATGCGAGGTGGCCCGCCCTACTCGTTTCGCTATACGTTTATACGGTACGCATCGCGTTAGGCCTCTGATCCTATCGCAGAGCGTATTCTGCACGACACTGGAACCGAAAAGCCATTGGCGGCCCTTGACCGTCGCTTGTTCTGTCAGCTTCGTTGAACGGTGTGTCAGCTCCTTCGCGACGTGCGACGCTGCTTTGAACAATTCTATCCTCATTGGGTAATCTGGTTGCAGCGGGAGGAGGCCTGAGGATCACCCGCATGGGCTGACCACCAGCCACCTCAACCAAGTCTACCACAGTGAACATCTTGTAACGACAGCCTTCATTGATATGCGAAAATCATGTTGCTGTGTTATTGCTCAAAGTGCTCTAGCGTAACGTCTTCAGCTTGAGACGAAACTCAGCACTAGAGAAGGACTGAGCCACCGCTTCTCACTTCCCGATCTTGCAATCGATTACATTGTTTACCACGCACTCGCCTCTTGGCTGCTCAACGGTAATCACTTCGACAACACCTAGGTCCGCAATACGGGTATTGCGCCACACGTCGGTATTTCGGTCTTTTCAGGAGGCCTACTTGCAAGTCGCATCTAGTGTCACAAATGCACATGAGATATCGAAGCAGCTTCATGTGACACCCCCCGATCTTCGACTGAGCTTGGGTCTTCGTCCTTAGGGGATGATGGAGATCTACAGCTTCTTCGTTCTATCTCGGATTTGAAGCCAAGCGATGATGTACAATGAGGCAGATGACAGGGCAGACACCTGGAGAGCGGTCCTTCTCACGGCTCCTGCACACAAGTGTTGCAAGCTTCCCCGCGCTTATCAAGGTGCCGCGCATGACTAATCTGCTAGACCAGTATGCTGAGATGGACACGCCCAGACCGACGTACTCTTACAGAGCAGAACTCTATCATTTGTGTCGGGCCTTCCATCGATACTGGGTCCAGGGTTCGTAACTAAGGGGGTCTACAACATGGAACTTGTCGATTGGACCGCAATTTCTTTCAGCCTCAGGAAGATTCTCCGTCCCGATTTATATCTTCAGGAACCTCGCACATCGAGACGGCCCGTTCCACTGTATCAGGATGAGCATAAATCAATTTGCTCAACAGTTGCGATAGTTCCAACGAGGCGTTGGGCGCCAGGCTGATCCTGTGTTGGGCTACGTCTCCTGAAGATAGCCGTTGACGTGTCACATATTTGAGGCATCAACCAGGTGTTGCAGACAGGCCATGAGAGTGCAATCCTATTCAGGGAAATGACGAGAACAGACGAGAACATTAACCACCGAAGCCACGTGGCTAACAAAGTTTCTTACATTCCCAAGGAATCGCTCACGGGACACAAGAGCGCCGAATCCCGAGTAAACGGGACGACAATCGCAAGCTGTACCTTAGAGAAGAGCAATAGGTACCGGAAACCCCTGATTTCGCGATGCTTGTGACACATGTAAGGCCCTCCTGCTTTGCGGGGCTGTTGACAAGCCGCCTAACAACTCGCATTGGTTTAGCGACACAGCCTCACCATCTTGACCGTTAGATGAATCTAACTAGGACGGCGCCAAGAGGAGTGCGTCTGCTACGATTCCCTGTAGACTCATGCGCGATGCCTGTATGGACAGTAAGCCAAGATCCATAAGTGAGTGCCTAGCACAATGGCAGCCTGATCCCTAAATTCTGTTCGTAAGATCCAAGGCCTCCTGACGTTCTCAGCCTCAGGGCGACGTGGACACGCAAACTGGAAGATTACACGGTCTAAGCGCTAAGAGTTTCCGCCAGTCTGGGCGCAGGGACGAAAAGATTCGGGATCCGCTCAGAGGCTCGGCGACCGGACCACCCGCTTCCGCTCCGAGCTAGACAGTCCTGACGACCCGCTTCGTGAACGATTCCGAGTGCCGTAAGCTGGGTAAGGTACTTTCCGGCCACCCGTACTTTCCGGCCACCCAACCAAATGCAACCACCTCACTTCGAATCGCGACTACTCAACCACAACGCTTATAATTGGTATATTGTACACATTGAATCAAGACTGCGGGCTTCTGCTTCCTTAGCTGCTTTCTCAGCTTCTTTTTCTGGGTTTTTGGCAGCGTTTTCTGCCTCTCGAGCAGCAGCCAGAGCCATCGCAGCCTTGATCGCTTCGATGTTTGCAAAGCGCTCATTTGGTTCAATTTGAACACGCTTTCTTACCCGTGTAATCTTAGTACTATCTAGTTGGTATTCAAGGCGCTGATTCTCAGCTTCAAGCCCAGCTGCTCTGGCGTTGGTGAGGGCAATGGCCTTAGCTGCTTTAGTAAGAACCTCCCGGGTACTTCGCGAGAGGTTCTCTGACCCCAGCAGCGCCTGCTGCGCGCGCCGCAGCTGCTGAGAGCTCTGTGGTGTTGCAAACAATGACTCAAACTGTGCTCCATCTAGATCTGCTGGTGGTGGTGTACTTAGGCGCCCGGTAATCTGCGATAAGTGGAGTACCAGCTTTGGGTTGTATGGACACAACCCAGTAGCCTTCCAGCCAGCTCTTATTACTCTTACTGAGAGCCCTTCCTCTCGTGCAAGGTTATATGAAGCCACAAAACGCTCCTTCTTAATAGGTGCTGCGTCATCCAGTGTAGAGAGCGCTCTGATCGCGTCACGATAGCGTGACTTCGCCACAGAGAATGGTGCTAGATCAAGGGGCTGAAGAAGGTGCGAGGCGTGCGCAGGGAGGTAGAGAAGGTGTATCTTATTCTCCTTGCACTCCCACATAAAGTCGATAGGTGTGTGAGAGCCGTGTCCATTAAGAATAAGCAGCCGGTGGCCGCTGCCTAGTGGTGAAGTTTGTGGTATGAATATACGCCGCAACCATTCAATACCAATAGCATTCGACGTCCAGCCATTCTCAGAGGTTGTGTAAAGCCAGTCAGGTGTGTTGACTAAGGGAAACCACGTCGATTGGAGGTTCCTTCCCTTGAAGATGACGAGGCATTGCAGCTTCTTGCCCACTGCATTAATGCACTCTAATATGCTGACCCACTCGCGCGATTCTGGGGATTTCTTATAAGCCTTCTTCTTCCGCGCATCTGCAACGACTTGCTGATTGGTACATACACCAAGTGCGACGCCAGTCTCATCAAAGTTCCACACGTTCTCATATGGTATACCCAGCATCTCTCGCGTGCGCTCAAACAGCTCAAGCCACTCGCGTATAGTATTGTAGTCGGCAGCAGTAGTACGCGCGCTCTCAATCTTCCTGCCTACTACAGAGGCGACGCGTGGATTGCGTGCAAGGAACTGAGGTATCCATCGCCTGCCAAGTGGGCGCGTGTCGCCATTCATACGGAGGATTCGGGTGGCCATCTCACGCACACGAGGGTGAGACGGAGGCTGTGCGCGTGAGTCCTCGTCCAGAATCCACTCTACAAGAAACTCCTCTTGATCCGGAGTCAATCGCTGCTGGTGGGAGTGGGCAATCGCGTGAGGTTTGCTGCCCTTGAGGCGTTCTTGGAGCGACGATCGCGTAACTCCCCACTTCTTACACACCGCGCGTTGGCTTATTCTGACACCAGAATTGAGTTCGTCGATAGCAGATTGCATTGCAGCTTCACGGGCATCCATTTTGAGTACGTGGTGGTTGTAAAAAAAGACGTTGGTTAATGATGACGCGAAGTGGTTGGGTGGCCGGAAAGTACGGGTGGCCGGAAAGTACCTTACACAGCTTACCTCACGTCTACAAGCAGCACAGCTCCAAGACCCTACTCTGGAGTCTCGGATCGGACGAGTCCATCGTTATGGTTCTGGATTGTTCGTATGACTTGATGGCGTCGCGGACTCGCGGTGTTCTACTTGAGCATACTCTCACGGCCCTGGCATGATGTCAACCGGATGGCCTAAGATCGACACTGCGAGCAACAACGGCGGTGCCAGACTCCAGTCAGGCCAGCACACTGTGTATGATGCTCCAGTATCAACTTGTTCGACTCGATATTGCACATCAGTCTAGCGATACCTTGCTGAGATTCGGTGATATCGAAAAGAATGTCACACAAATGCAGAAGCCCCACCGGAGACCCACGCGACTATTGTAAGGCTGAAAAAGCTTCGTCGGCAGCAGCGTAGGCTTCTAGCAATGTTCCACTCACGTCAGAGTGCGCCGGCAACGCGAGCGCGAGGCGCCCGCGTTAGATGTTCAAAGGTAACGAAAATTACCTGCGCTTGACTACGTGCTTCTGTATGCATGTCAAGAGCACGTTGTTACGGCAGCCGTCCGTTGGTGTCGCGTCTGCGAGCTTGCGAACACTACCGTGGTACTCAACAACTTCACTCCTGCTGCTAAGCTCTTACCCGTCCACCAGTGTCGGCCGAACATATGGTTCAGGCCAATTTATGACTCCTCGAATTCTGCGATCGCATTAATGACAGCAGTTTTCTCGATCGCAAGTACGAGCGCATCGTCAACATCCTCTCCGCATGACAAATAAACCCGCAAGGTTCTGCGCAGGGTCTTTTTCCGATTCTCAATGTTTCCCGCAATCCACTCTTGTGCGAAACTTCGAATTCGAAGATCGTGGATCGTCCCGTTTGCTGAACTCCACGCCCGGATGCAGAATCCCTGCCATGCAACCGCCTTATCGGGTGGACACTCCTTGGGTACATACGGTCGCAGGTTTGGATCCAACGCTACACAAGTCCAAGAAGTTCGAGGCTATTAGTGACAGCAAGACTACGCGGTGTCGATGAGAGACGTTGAGCCTCAATTATGACCATGACGTGCGTGGCTGGTTAGTAGCCGGCGCTCTGCATATGGTCAACGTGATGTTCCCAAAACCGGCACACCTACCACACACCAGGTTGCAGACTTTGTGTAAACATCGAACCAGGCATCGCGAGATTCCCCTTCACGAAATCACATGCGTGCTCCTGATGTTCAGTGCGTTCGGGGGTTACTCTTTTGCCGGGTATCCGAAGCCACCGCCGACTTTTGCCCGGTCATTCGAGTGACTTTGTCAAACTAGATCTCTCACACGATGTACAATACAAGAGTTCGTCACACTTGACTACATTTGGTAGACCACCAGTGAGCAAGTGCGCAAATCGCTATCCTGGTTTTCGGGGAACAATCGTTCCCCCACCCTTTTCCGAGACACGTGCGGTGCCTCATTTTTCCATAAAAGTGGATGAAGAGCATGGGCAGTTTCAAATCTCGAGAACACTCGAGAGAAGTTCACATGACATGGCATAGCATCGATAACCCTACAATCCTACTCATCATCCTCGAGATGAGCCACAAGCCACTGTTGTCACGAAGTCGGTCCAGTCAAGCTCTGTCACTCGTGCGCTGGCCACGTGCCCTTGCACTCATACACGAACAGCGCAATGGATCTTCCAGTCGCCAGGCTCAGCGGGTCATTTCTGGCAAGACGCTGGCTGGCAGTGCCCCACCACATCAATGACCGGTGATGATTCGGGTTTACCTGGGCGCTCGGAATTTTGGGCACATCGAACCAGCCTTCTCGACATTGCAACTTCTTGCTCGATATTTGAATATCAGGTGAGACGAGTACAAATGCCTCAACGTCCACAGCGGGGCTACCGACAAGTGTAATCTTGACGATCAAGAAGCTGCCAGTACGAAGATATGAATACGAGTGCCCCACACGTTGCCATCGAGATTATCGTACATCGAGTCCTGTTCTGAAGTTTGCGCATGTTTCGGATATAGAATTCGCTCTCGGTTTGGTGAGCTTGCCCGGTCCCTATCGAATTGTGGCTTTCAAGTCTCTGCACTTCGCAAGAATCCTACGATCGGATCAAGCAATGGGGATCTCGATACAATGGGGAAATCTTGTGAGATGGTAAACTGTATTGCAACGAGACCTTGCTTTGTGTCAAGGCAGCATGTCTAGCAATCCTTCCTGCCATGCTACTATGGCACCTTCAAGCGATACATACGACCCTACCTACGCTTTTGAGGCCAGGACCATATCGGGAGAGTAGCGCTGCACGCCATGACGAAGGATGCTTTGTAACCACAACATCTATGTTTTGTCAGCACTCGACGTTCCTATTGTCTTCTGTCTAGTCCCTGTTGCTATTACACCTGGGCATCGCTGCAAAATCGCAGGAATCCTCACGAAGCACTGGAGAGGAGAAGTCCTGTTAAACTAGCCGCGTCGAAGGATGCAAAGATGCCGCCGTATTGTTTCACACCCCAGAGACGCTTGTGCAAGGGTCAGTGGACCCGCACGTGGCCGCAAAAGCTTGAATGCCACGCGAGCGGTCACCAAGTTGGCGAGATATCAGGAAAGTGAAGCGAATGAAAGGAGGCCGATCATACGTTTATCGTCGACAAAGGCCACGTTCAGAAAGACGTGTCGATCGCACTGGGTGCCGGCCAATCTGTACGCCCCACGACGATGGGAGAGTCAGCTTACCTCAGATGCACTGTACGCTCTGGGCGCTCCTGAGTCGTCCAAAGGTGAAACAACTGTATTCCCAAACTTCTGATTACCAGGTCATCGGAATCACCTGAACCGGACTTGGGGTGGTGGCTGCTGAGAAGAGCGAGCAACCTGCTCTCATATTTACCATCAAGTCTTTCCAATCTCCCGCCAGATTATCTGCTACGCTCGGATATGCATAAGCTTTTTCTCTGATCAATCAGTAGGTGCAACTAAGCGCATCTTTCCAATTTCAGGACTGCTTAGACGTGCGGATCATTCTAGCGCATGAGCGTCTCCGCCACGATTATACATCAAGTCTCTCCGAACCGCGCAAGCTGTCCATGCACTCCAAGGCATTGCGACCATTGCAATAGTCTCTCTGATATGTCCTGAATTCAGACTACGACCCTGGACAACTCGACAGAACGACTATGCTCGTATACAGCTCAGACCAGGAATCTAGCGGTTCATTAAACGATCAGACGTTAGTAAAGGCTCCTCTCATGCTCAAGTAGCTGCAGATGATCCGAGTTTCCCTTCTCAAGATCCTTCACACATAGCTTCACCACAGCGGGTGCCGCATATGGACCACTGAGCAATGTCGAGTACCATTAGTTGATCATTGATGCCATAAGTGGAGTCAGAACGGCGCTCGATCTATCTCTCGTTTTTAGCTTCAGCTACCTCTAGCAGGACATTTGTGTCCTATATCTCGCCAGACATGGATACTGGCGTCGTTCAATGTACTCATTGATTCATGTGCGTTTCACGACAATGCCACTCGATGACCTCGTTGTACAGCAGTAAGATGTGTCGTTGATCAGAGCCTAACGGTGCTTCTGGCTCTTATCCTCTCACCATACCTGGTGAACAAGAACGGTATCGGAACCAAGGCCAGTGACACAAATGCCAACAAGCTGTTTCCCCAGCCCAAGCCTAATGCAGCATACATCTTCTAACTGCTAAGCGGAACCAATACAGCCATCAGACTGCGAAGGACCGTGTTCGCAGCCATGGCGCTAGCGGCGTGTGTCGTGAAAACGTCGATAAGATACGTGTTGGCCGGCATGAATGACATGAGTAGACCAAAGCCGATGACGCCAGTACCGAACAGTGGGACCATGTAGTGCGTCCGGAAGTTGGCAGACCAGCCGTAGATAAGCAGGCCAACAGGCAGGAAGAAGCCACCAATGCACATAATGTGCAAACGCATCTCAGGCTTGAAGTCGCCGCGGACGATGTGTTTGGCGACGGTTCTGTTGCCGAAGCGGATATATAGACCCTGTCCCAGGAGCGATCCAACGCCCAGACCAAGGAACGAAAGCCCAGTAATGCCGCCGTGCCAGTGGTATTGGTTGGTGAAGACGGCAGTGAACGTTGTAAAGAGGATGTAGAGATACGTGTATGTGATGGCGACGTAAAGTGAGATAGCGAAGCAGATCGTCGAGCGAGTCAGCATCTTGGCTGGTCGCACAATAGAAAACTTGAATAGTGCTTTCGGAGCGAGCCCGCTGTCCAACTTCGACCGCAGCTTGTCGTTGCCAGTCTCTTTTCGCAATTTTCTGGCTTTGCGTTCCAGAATGACGGAGGCAGATGTTTCACTCATGAGTAAGAGGGACATGATGAAGAATGCGCCAGCCTGTAAGAATTAGCTTGACAATGAAATGTCCAGAAGAAGGTCAGCCTACGACAATAGCAACAAACCAGAAGTTCCACCTCCAGCCCTTTGCAACGGTGAGGAAGCCACCAATGACTGTAGTTATCAGTTCAAGTCACCTCGCTGTCATATTGGAACTTACTTGGTCCCACACAAGGCCCAATGGCTGATTTCGTCAGTGGGTATCTTTGTTGTTGTCCCTAGGACTTACTTGGCCCCATCATCCAGATGGACATCGCTGTACCCCTATGCTCCCGATCTATGAGGTCCGCAATGGTACCGCCACCAAGCACCAGTGGCGCCCCTCCTACTGCTTTTTAAATGTTAGACAAAGCTATCATCAGCCAGCAGCTACGTGTACTTACCGCCCATCAGAAATCTGAAGACAATGAACATGCTCATGTTCGTAGAAACAGCTGCCGCAACAGTGAAGATGATGAAAAGTAGGTTACAAGAATGGTACAAGGGCAGACGACCATACATTTCCGACAAAGGTGCAATGACTGCTACGTTAGCATCAGCTCGGCTGGAGGTATTCACTAACGTACTTAAAGGTCCAAAACTAAAACCAAGGACGTAGACGGACAGCATGAAACTCTCGAGCATATCGTTGGTCGATCCAAAGTCTCTCATGACCTCCGGGACTCCTGGCGCGAACATCGAACTGGCGAGCGGCGTCAAGAAAGTAATGGCCGAGGTCAGCAACACCATCCCCCATTTCTTGGTGAATGGCCAGTTCAGGGGGTTCTGAGGGTCGTCAGGGCCATCAAAGTCCACGATGTTGAGATCGATTCCGGCATCATCCTCTTCATTCCCTACAGAGCTCAGGGCCGGGCTGATTCCCTTCTCGACATCCTGATCAAGAGCCATTGATTTGATGTCCTTCTCGTTCGAAAGTGATTGTGGTCGTGTCGATAGATTGCTGGGTACGAGATGGATCGACCCCAAGTTAGTTGGTATGTCTGCATCATGGCCCTCTTGTGCAGCAAGGTCGGTGATCTCAGCATCGGTGGGACGAGAGGACTGTGATGAGTGTACCATTTTAGTGGGTAAGATAGACGTATGATCTCTCAGAGTGGAGATGCCCACGAGCGTGTGCGTACGGCAACAATAGTCGACCAAATGTGCTGGAGGTATGCGCAGTTGTCACGGTAGCATACTGTTCTCAACCGAGCGAATGGCGTTGCTGAACGCGTGCGCATCGTAGTAGAATGCGCCTATTGAGCCTGGGGTTGTACATAAAGTGGAGACTTCTTGGAAGAAGTTCGTACGAGGTGCAGGTGGGTCAGGTGCTGTCTAGCTACGAGCGGCAGGAGTTGTGAAGGTTCCGCGAGGGTGGGGACCTCGGGAAGCTGTGTTCCCCGCACTCGTCTCGCTGCGCTCAACTTCAAGTCTATGTGTGTCTCTGATGCATTCATTACTGTGGTAAGAACTGTACAATCTAGAAGAGATGCTGAACAGCGTGCATGTTACGCAATCAACGTCGAAGGCCCGACTGTCCGCCTAAGGCTTAGCCTCCGCGACTTCGGTGTAAGAAGAGCGAGCGCGACGCCCTACACTGAGCATTATTGCCCTTTCCGGTCAACACATCATGAGCACGCTGAAACAGCTCTTATCTCATAGCTAGGGGTCTAAGCGAGCCTAGATGTCTACGCGGTGCGTTTAATTCCCTGCTCGTGTCTGCAAAGCTTTTGCTGTATGGATAGGCGTAAATACTTCGCCTTGTGACATACACTGTTGCTGTTTACGAGTCGCTTCATCACGAAGCATATATGTTAACTGGACCTGCGGAAGCTCGGCACCCTTTCGAGTCTCGGTCGAGTAACGCAGAGAATGAAGATGTGAGAATTTCCGAGCGCAATAGTCGGCGTCTTTCAAAGCTGCGCCCGTGGGTGCAATCTTTAGAGGGCCAGCAAAGCGTGATCACCATGAACACTTCAACTTATCAACATGCGCATCCAGAAAACCCCTAATTAGATCTCAGTTGGACGGACTCTGAATTTTTAGGGGTCAGTCCAAAGTAATTTGCACAGCATCGCAAGATGGCCGCCTCGATAGGGAGGACATCGTTGATGTGTACGTACCGTTGTCAAGAGATCTATACAAAACAACAGGCAAAATATCGATCTTAGCAGTCTGCACCAGCAGGGACGGTTTCTCGGAGTGTCAACTCTAGACTCGACTTCTCAGCGAGCTTGAGCGCGGAGTCCGCCACTCGAGCATTGTAAGAGCCCCACTTGCATAACTGTTAAACCTCATTTGTGCTAGCCGATAGGACCCCTACACGAACGCGACAGCGATCAAAACAACGCGTGAAGTCATAGCACAAGAGCGCGCAATGTTTGAACTTATGATTCGACATTCATTCCATTGAAACGACGATAGACATCACGTCGCCGAAATACCCTTTCCCTTAGGTGAAAAGACAGAAATACAGAGATCCAACCTGCGCGTACGCACCGGAACGCCAAGCCGAGATGATGTAAAGAAGAGACAGAGAGATCCACACACTGGCAGTACCAGGCCTATACCGTCCTATGGTTCCGGATGTAGAGAGAGAAAAGGGATATCACATTACAGGCTCAAATGCTTCGACACTCAGAAACGTGGTCTGCGCATTACAGCCGGTTGAGAAGAATCAACAGCGAAGGAAAGGTGCGGGCGATCTGCTTATGCCTTCTTCGATGTAGCCTTCTTGGGGGTGGCCTTCTTCGTTGTGGCGGCCTTCTTGGGGGCTCCCTTCTTCTTGGACGCGACCTTGGATGCGACAGGCTCGGGCGCCTTTGTCTTGGTGACACGTCCGGACTTTGTCTTTCCGAGCACGCGTGTGACCTCCTTCTCGACAGCAGGGGCGGGACCGGCGGCGGCGGCGGTAGCGGACTTGCGAGGCTTGCTGGCGTTTGCCTTAGGCTTAGCAGCAGTGGGGGTCTTCTTCGTGGTAGTCTTCTTGGTGGTGGTTTTCTTGGCTGCAGGCTCCTGCTTGGCCTTAGTGGTGGCCTTTGCCTTCTAGAGGTTGTGTTAGCAATGGCAGCATCCTGTGACCAGAGCAAAACTTACGGTAGCAGTGGCCTTAGCCTTGGGAGCAGCCTTGGCCTTGGTGGCAGTCTTAGCCTTGGTGGCAGCAGGCTTCTTCTCCTTCTCCTCCTTCTTGGTCTCAGTCTTCTTGGCGGCGGCGGGCTTAGCCTCCTGCTTTGCGAGCTTGACGGTACCGGAAGCACCTGAATTAAGGGTCAGCTTCTGTCTCCGAGAGCTATATCTGCGCACGGAGAAGTCGACTCGAACGCATCTGTGGCCAGGGGTGGACGGCATCACTTACCCTTGGGCTGCAAGAAAATGCCCTTCTCAACACCATGTGCAATGGCGCGGTTGACGTGACCCTTGTAGGCAACATCGGAGAGATTCCCGACGCTGTTGTTGGCCTTGATATACTTCTGAATAGCTTGACGGCTAGAATCGTGGTCAGCGCAAGCCCTCAAACCATGAGACGAAAGCATGAAGTGACGCGTGAAACATCACCAACTGCCACAGGATTGGCTCACCTAGATCCATTCCGCTCCTTGAGCTGTAGGGTGCGAAGAGCATGTTAGCAAAAGTGTTCTCGAGTGTGAGATGTTGGTGGGCTTTATTGTTGTTTGCGACCGAGCCGACGCGTTGGCGTCGCACGCCCAGGTGCGGGGGTCGTGATGCGCCGGAGAATATAGACTTACGTTGGCAATAGCATCCTTTACCATATCTATCGAATAGAGTCAGTAAATGTCGGCGAACACAATGGATCCGACGCGCTCGCACTGCGACAGCGTGGTGTTGAGAGATCAGGTAACATACCCTGGAAGGAGCCATGGCTAGCTGTGGAGGCAGCGGCCTTCTTGGGGGCGGCAGTGGTGGACTTCTTGGGAGGCATTTTGGTAGTAATTGCGAGTCGGGATAGACGTGTGTCTGATGCTTCGAATGAGGGGCTAAGAGTCGAAATCGATTGAGTGGATGTTGTTGTGGATGCGTCGAAAGTCAATGGGGTGGGAGCACCGCGCGCCCCGAAGCGGGGGGGAGCTACTTATCTGACGGCTGCAACCGAGCAGGTGCATCCAGATCAACTTTTGCACGACACATTCGTCCATTCCTATTTAGGAAGGGGTTTCGCATCTGAAGGCCTTCTTCTGATCTAGAGACGAACAAGAGCGCGCTCTTACTGGGTGATGCGCGTTGGTACTGGAGACGTTCTTTCAGGGTGTTGGGAGCCTGCCGCTTCCTGCCCGTCCCGTCGACCTCGTGCTTCATCCCACTTGGTGATTCCCTTCTGTATCCTTGATGCTTCGAGCTTTGTCCCTGATCTCCCTTGCCTGTCGAGCATTGGTCAGACGCTATATTATCGCTTAGTTGCCCTCAAATGTATCTAATTTATGTGTTGACTGTACGCCGCTGTTTGTTCATGAAGCTTTGTACAATCCTGATCCGGCGCGTCTCATCTCTTATTTACTGCGCGCTGTCTACACTTGTCTGACGCTTCGACACTTCGAAAAGAAGGTGTTACATTGTCTCTAACAGTAGTGATATTCATGTGAGCGTAGCCGTCCTCAGTTCGGGCGTGAACTGCCAGATCGTGGGTGTTGTTTTGATTCTACGCGCGTCGCTACTCGTGTTGTTTCGCCTCAACCTCGACGCACACTCTTGGTTTCAATCTCAATCCCCAACACAAAGATATTGAACGAGTACGAGGTGCGCTCACAGCGGCAGCAAGGTTTCATTCACGGAAAGGTTCTGGCCCTCTGTCAGAAGTTTCCGTGGTCTGAAAGAGAGCTGTTTCCGTTCATGACGTGCGCGTCAGCTGAGCTGGCAGTCGATCACGCGCACAGCTAGAATCGCCCTCCTACACAATTTGCCGTCAACGATTCTCAAGTAAACGCAATTGCTCCAGTCTCGATACTGGTATGAGACGACTGCCACGTATCCGTTGCTCAATTCTACCTTGTATGCTTGGAGAGACGTACGCTGTCCTTTGGGGTTTATGGCCGCTATAGGCAGCCCGCAGCGGCTCGCATGCGTCAAGAACTTTGGAACTTCAGCACGTACCAGTGATCGCACTTATCACATAATTCACAGGGTATACAGAAGAGAATAGCACAAACCAACTACTTGGTGGCTAGGAGAAGCACGATTGCTATCAACACGTATATGCGGCTTCGAAACCCACATTACGCACATGCCTCTGGCAACGACCCCCGACATCCATCATGGTGCAGACGCCCTACGACATAACGGCTGGCGGTTCGTCTACTGTACTTCCGGCCTGTAGTCGTGGGATCCTCAAGATGCAGCAAAACATAATGTATGGCCACGAGCTCCGGGCACACATGGAAGTGTGACGCCGAAGATTCTGCATTAAGTGATGTTCGATGGTACCTGCGCTGCAGGCAATACTATTATACCAATGTCATTTGCACAAGTAGGTCAGGACTCAGTGTTGTGGAGGAGCTCACACTTGAAAGTCGAGGTTAATTCTGTTGCCATTGTAATGCTCGATGTCTTCGTCAGTCTTTCGCTCAATGTGTGTACGTTGTCCGCTTACCTTTGTTAGACTGACCGGCTTGATCCTTGAAAATCCGATACCACCATGTAACGCTGCGAGCACTAGGTGGTGAGCCACTGTCCTGTGCACGAGTGAGTGCTCCATTATATGTAGACGGCTCGGCGTCGAGGTCTTGCAAAAGCTGCCCGCGAGGTCTGATATTTCCCGCTCACGACATATGTGCTGGAAGGCTGAATGCGTCCGCAGCTGGCTTCCAGTGTTAGTTTCTGGTCTCTCAACGACGCCATAATCTATGCGTTCGGAAAGTCATGAAAAGTGGCCAGAAAGACCATGCCGGTACAGTGTGGCTGTGCAACATACAGACGATGGTCACGCTACGTTTGACCCTTCAGTCTTGTCGAGAAAAGGCGCCCAGCCTTGTCAATGTCGACGAAAGAAGTATTTTGGTGTTTCCAATAAAAGCATCAGTATGGTATCATAAAGAATGTAACAATGCCAATCACCATGATCTCACCAACCAGACAGAGACCGACCCAACGCCCAACACCACCCAATGACCAACATTACTCGTATCACAACATAGGCAAATACTTCGTCCAGCCATTTATGCGCTGGCAGTGAGGTAGTCCTTGTTCTCGATGGTGACACTCTTCGTCTGCGTTGTGTTAGTCTACACTCTTCACAAATCCTTGCATGCAACTTACCATATGATTGACCTTGTACACGCCCACCAACCGGCTCGCCAGTTCGAACATGTTGTTTCGCAGCGAGATAACGATGAACTGTGCGTTCTTCGTGCGCTCTTTGATGTAGCTAGCAACAATACTGACGTTCCTGAAATCGAGCGCGGCATCGATCTCATCCATGACATACAGCGGCGTAGGCTTATAATGATGGAGAGCAAATACCAATGCCAAAGAAGACAATGTCTTCTCACCGCCAGACAAGTTGCTGATGTTCTTCCACGATTTCTTAGGCGGCATGACCGAAAACAGGATGCCTTCCGAGAATGGGTCGAGCGAATCGACAAGCTCGAGCTCTGCATTGCCGCCCATGGTGATCATTTGATACATCTCCTTGAGGCGAGCAGTGATGATGCTGAATCCTTCCATGAAGCCCTCGAGACGCAAGCGGCGTAGCTCGTCGCAGCGCTTCTTTGCGTCGTCGCGCGCGGTAACAGCTTCGGCGAGGTCCGTGGAGCGGGCAGCGTGTTCTTCGACACGCTTGCGATACTCGGCAAGGACGGAGAGGTCGACATTTGTGCTCTCATTCTTCTTCTCAAGCACGGCGATTTCGTCCTTGAGTTCGTGCTTGTCGAGGTCTTGCAGTTCGTCCTTGCTGTACGTGGGAAGGCCTTCTCCATTCTCCTGCTCCTCTCCAAGGTCGGTGACGTTCTGATATGTCAGTTTGCTTAGCTTATCCTGGAAGTAGGCTTGCTTCTTCTGGAAGTCGTTCAGTTGCTTCTGGCTCTCCTCAAGCTTGTTGCGCATCTCAATCTCAACGGCGCGCATCTCGTTGATCTCTGCCGTCTTTTCATCAAGATCCTTCTTGACTGCTTGGAGATCCTCCTTTGTGGTCTCGAGGGACTAAGCGGACAGTTAGCACCATGAAAGACAGACAAGCGATGACTGCGCATACCTCCTGAGCTTCCTCAGCTTGTTGACGGACACCCGACGCATCGCGCTGATGAGACTCCATATCCTCCTCGACCTTCTCCAAATCGACAGCGAGCTTCTCGAGGTCGCGGACTGCATCATTGTGCGCCTTCTCGTGCTTGTTGCGGTTCTTCTCCTCCTTCGACTTCGAGATTTCAGCGTTGGAAGCTTGCTCTGTGAGTGTGTCTATCTGCTGCTTCAAGTCATCTACCTTCGCCTTCTGAAGACGAAGCTTGACACCGCCGATCTCCATGATCTTGTCCTGCAGTGCCTTGATTTCGGCTTCGACACCCTCGGTCTCGGCATGCAGCTTCGAAATCTCCTTTTCCATTGAGGCGATGCTCTTCTCCAATGCCGATACACGGCTTTTGTCCGTCTTGGTTGCAGCCTTCTCGGCACCGAGCTCCTTGATACGACGCTGGCTGTCAGCAATGTTACGATCGTAGCTTTCCAGCTCAAGGACGATCTTCTGAGCCTTAGTATCGAGCTCAGGCAGTTGTTGGCTGAGGCTTCGTAGCGTGCTCTCAAGCTCTTGCTGGTCTTGTTGGAACTCGGTGAAGAGCTGCTCAAGCGCGTCCCTGTCATGCTCAAGCTTCGAGACCTGGTCGCGTGACATGTCAGACGCGAGCTTGGACGACATCTTGCCCTTCACAACGCGGCTGCCACCACCACTCATTGTACCAGCGGTGTCGATGAGCTTGCCATCGAGGGTGACGACACGCCATCTCTTTGCTCCGTACGCAATGCGCTCTGCCTGATCGAGATCATCAGCGACTAGGGTGTTTTGGAGGACGTGAAAGAATGCCGGCCGTAGAGCATCATGCTTCGGCTTAACGAGGTCGAACAATCGAGGCACATTCTCCGGTGTGTCGACGGCGGACATGTCGCGTTTAGCGAGACGGTCCAGGAGGATGAAGTTGGCGCGACCGAGGTTGTTCTTGCGAAGATGCTCGATACACTGCTGACCAGACTCGACTGTGTCAACGACCATATTGTCCAACTGCGGGCAGGCAGTGGAGATGGCGACATCATACTTCTGATTGATTGTGCCCAAGTTGCCCAATCGGCCATGGAAACCGTCGATTCGTCCAGACTCCTTCAACCGCATGAGCCCAGTCAGAACGTTGCCTTGGGTCTGATTGGCAGAGAAATTCGAACGGGCCTCATCAGCCTTTGCGCGTGCTCCCGAAAGCTTATTTCGAAGAGGCGCTTCCTTCGAAGCGAGTTCTTCAATCTGAGCCTGAATGCTCTGCAGCTCATTTGCAATCTGTCTCTTCTCTTGCTTGCACTCTTGAAGCTCAGCTGCCTTGCTCTCTTTAGATTCTTGTAGGGCTCCGATCTTGGCCTCGACATCCGCAATACCCTTGGCGCCAGCATTCTCGCGTTCCCGGATGATGTCGAGCTCACTCTGCGCAACAGCCATGGCGGACTGCTTCTCGCTGATCTTCGCAAGCCAAGGCTCCAGAGACTTCTGCTTGGCTGCGATCTCGTCGGAGAGACCTTGCGTCTTGCCAGCAAGAGTGGTGCGAACACGCTCGAGCTCTTTCTCTTCGACTTTCATGTTTGCCTCTAGCTCTTCTGTCTCCTCGGCATACCGTTCCAGATCAGCAGTGTATTGCTTCGCCAGTGTCTCTGCTTCGGAGCGACTGTAACTGCTGGTCTCCTTGGTCTTCTCAAGCTTCTTCTGCTTGCCGGCCAAGAACTTCCTCTTCTCCTCGAACTTGACGGCTTCCTTGTCAATGCGCCCGACCTCCTTCTGAAACTCCTGATGTCGCTTTTCGAGCTGCTCGTACTGCTTGACGCCCTTCTTGTACTGTCGCTCGAGCTCCTTGATACCCTCCTCGCTGCCTTGGTGCTTCTGCAACTCCTGGTCAAGCTGCGCCTGCATCTGACCGACCGACTCTTGCGTGACCTCGATGTGGTCGTCGAACTCGGAGATGTAGAGCTGGTAGAGCGTAGACTGCTTGGTGGCAAGCTCGTTCTCGTCTCTGATGTATGCTAGAGCCTTGTTCTTCTTCTCCTCGAGCGCGCCCTTTTCCTTCTCGACGTGCTGAACGCGGTTGTTCTTCTCCATGCAGGTCTCGTTGAGCGTCTCAACCTCAGCAGCAGATTCCTCAATTGGCGCCTTGTACTTGGAGGTGCCAATGATGTCTTCCAGATATTCGAGAAGGCCGTCGTCGTGCTCGGTCAGGGCTTTTGGCTTCATTTGGGCAATTGACTCGACTTCACCCTGCAAGATCAGGAAACGTTTGTGATCCAGGTCAACGCCCTTGCCCTTCAGGTACTTGGTGACATCGGTAAAGGTCGACTCCCTCTTGTTCATGTAGTACTTGCTGGAGTTGTTCTTGAACGCTCGACGGGAAATGACCAATTGTGACTCCGGAATGACCTCAGCGCCATTGGGTGTGTCCATGACTTCCTGAAAGTGCACTTCGACTTCGCAGTAGTCGAGATCTGGGTGTTGGGCGGAATTGTGGATGAGCGCCGAGATCTTGCCCTGTCGCATCTTGCTTGCACGGAATCCAAAGACGAACAAGAGCGAGTCGATGACGTTCGATTTGCCCGAGCCGTTGGGTCCTACGACGGATGAAAAGGAGGAGTGGAAAGGCCCAACTTCCTGTCGCCCCGCGTAGCTCTTGAAATTTGTCAACACCAGCCATGTGATGACTGTGCGCTGCTTCGGCGGTGCACGCTCCTGTGACAGAGGCACTCCAGCTGCTCTCCTCTTCGCCACAATATCCATCGGCCTCTCTAGCACTGTGTGATTCGCATTGACCTTCTCGATCATTTTTGGCGTTGGCGGCGGCGGTTGCGATGAGGGAATCGCATCGGGGGTCTCTGAAGGCTTCAATAGCACGTCTGGCACAGAAGCTTTGGCTGCAGGCTCGAGCTCAGCTATCGCTGCCTCCTCTTCTACAGTACTCTGGATGGTGTTGTCTTCGGTGGGTTCAGACTTGATCTGTACCTCGATCCTCTGTCGTTTCACAGCTGTGCTGACTTGGGATGTCTCCTCCTCGACTGCGGGTGTTTGGGCGGCTCGTGGCGTACGGTCCCCGGCTTCGCTGGGTTCGACCTCAGGCGCAGGTGTTACCGAAACGCCTTTCTCTTCGTACTCGGATAGCACTGATGGGGGCTTAGTCTCATTTTCTCTGACTGTTATCTATTGCGCAGGGGTTTGCCCACCTTCATCCTGATTGTGCTTCTCTACCGAGACATTTGGCTTCCGCCCGCGCTTCTTAGGGGCCGGCCTCACTGGTACCGTCGATTGCGGGCTGCTTTCGGGCGGTGTCTCTGTCTGTGCGGGCTCTGCGACAACCTCAATCGTGCGCTTTGGCCGCCCTCGTTTCTTTGGCGCCGCTGTGTCTGTGGCCTTTGCCGGGGTGGGCGCCTCATCCGCAGGCGCAACGCTCTTCCTGGGGCGCCCGCGCCCTCGCCCAGTCTTCAGAGGCCCTGGTGCCGGTGTAAATTCTTCCTCGTCATCGTCGCTGACCTCCGGCGCAGGTGTGATGTTCTCGTTGTCCGAGTCGTCGACGACGGGCGCTTTGCGGCGCGTTGTGCGTGTCGACTGTCGCGATGCTGCTGGAGCCATTTTCGCGTCTTCTGTGAGTTAGTGAGTGTCGGTCTGACCGTCCGGTAGTAGAGTCCGCTCCACACTTGTGCCTTCGTTGTGTTTACGGGGCACGGGCCACCACAACACGCTAGCACGTGCGATGCCCCACAGTCGCGTCAATGTTCGCTGGGGCTGATTGCCAGCCGATGGCTGAGTCTCAAGATGAGGGGGACGATATGCTGCGTTAGGATCTTGGAGTACCCTAGAGCCTTCATGCTAGGTTGCGAGACTTGATGTCTTCCAGTAGACTCGTCCAAAGAACCGCACCGGCTGCGACAGCATCATACAAAACGATGTACGTCATGCCATGCTGCTGCATGCTGTAAGGTGTTCTCCATGACTGTGTATTGATCAGGTAGCATGTCACTGCGTACTCTCCTGATCTGATTGTCCTTTCCCGATTCGCATCTGCTTTATGCGCGTCAATCTTTCAGGAAGGTGGCCTATCTACTCTCACTTCACCATGCGTTACTCCTTCCTCCTTCCGTCAAAACCACACTTTGAACATCTCTCATAATGTGTACCCTCTTAAAGTTCAAGCTCGTCTTCTTTGTTCCGCCCAGCGCCCTACAAGCCTGCAAAAGCGCCATCTTTGCTGCAGGCGCCGGCAGCTTCCCCGGCACGGGAGGCTACACTGAATGTTGTTTCACGTCCAAGGGTACTGGACAATTCAGACCCGGTGACACTGCGAACCCACACCTGAGTTTACAGCTTTGCACGTACGAAATCTGATTCGAGGAAAGGCTGATGAGGGCAGATTGGCAAGGTCGGCGCGCTGGAGGAGGTCGAGGAGTATCGAGTGGAGGCTATTTGCCTCGGGCGAGATACGGCGGTTGAGGCTGTAAAAGCTTTGAGACAGTGAGTATGACTATCTGAGGGTGAGTACAGGCTGACAAGGTTAGGGCACATCCGTACGAGGAGCCAGCATACGAAGTATACAAGATGGAGGACATGTGATTTCGTAATTTGCTCAGAACGCTACGCTTGAGTCTACCTTGGTGAAGGAGCTTCTGAGAGACTTGGTGGAAGCACTTGTGATGAGAAGCAGAGGAAGAGATGCTCGCAAGTCAGTACTAGTAAAATACACCAACCCATCATGCTGACCTTTGAGTACGAAGTTGATTTCGGGGTTTACTCTCTTTGCCACCATCTTCTTGTTTCTTGTTGTGAATTTTCAGCTTCAAATGGCCGACGAAGCGTTCGTGACCGGCGAAGAAGGCACTCGTCTTCTGCACCTCTGACTTACCAGGGGACGAGAACGGAGGCGACGGGTCCATGACACCGTCTATGTTTCTCATGGCAGACTCAGCTCAGGGCAAAGGCTGCCGCCAATGGGGGAGTGTTCACCCTGCAGTCTCCCCACCAGCATTTGCAGCCTTGATCAGCCGTTCCTTCAACCCATCTTTCCAAGCCCTGTCGAGTGTCTCAAGCTTGCCGCCAAGTACCTGTACGTTGCCAGGCCCGAGCATGATCACCCCTCTCCGCACTTCTACGTCACGGAGGAGAAGCTTCACACCCATGATCGTATTGATGTTTAGCCCACCGATGCCCTGTAGATCCAAGGCATATATCTGCAGTCCTTTGGCGTCTTGAAGAAGTAGCTTGAACGGACCTGTGCTCTGTGTAGCTGTTGCGGCTTGACCTGAATCGTCGTTCTCAGGCTCGATCACGCGAACGATCTCTCGTCCTTTTGTCATTTCTCCACGCTCTCTTGCCTCGATGGCTTCGACTTGTGACCAGCGTGATTGTCCAATGTCTTCAATACCGAGTACTTGACAAACGATTGGGCCTGCAAGAGGTCGAGATTGCACCGTGCCTCTCAGAATGTCTGCCGGGAGGACTGATGCTGCAGGTGGTTCGAGTGAAGATGTGATGTCAGTTGCAAGGAGGCGAAATAGGCATGTCTGCTTCAGAGCAGCAAGTGCCGTGTTCGAGCGCTGGGTTGATAAGAAGCTTTGCAGCCAAGCTGGCTTTGGGTGAAGGCCTCTCGCTGCGAGGTGCTGCATAAGCTCTCCTGCAGCATTACTCGCCATCTCAGTGGCCTTCTGACGGGTAGTCGGTGATCCGCGACTGTGTTGTAACTTCCATGTCAATATCGGGGTAGACGCGTCGCGTAAATGACGTGGGGACGCCTTGGCACTTCACATTAGGAGCTCTGTGCTACAACAAGCCACCGCGCTCTTCAAACCACGTATGCTGTTCAGAACACTTCAGAGAAACCAGGAACAGGCTTCGCCATGTCGACTATAGCTTCGCCGCGCGCAAGCTCCTCTATACGGAGCCCATCGTCCACCCGTAATTCATTCGATAGCTCCGCAAGACCACCGCCGAATCTGCGCCGGAACCGCGTAGCGCTACGAGACTACTACGGAATCAAGAATGCGCAGAAAGAGGCAGATGTAAAGATCTCGGAAGAGTCGACTAGAACAGGGCTGGGACCCGAAGACGAAGAGACGTTGACCGAGCTGGACGCTGCTGAGTTCAATGCGGAGGCTTATGTCGAAAGCTTGCTTGCAAAGGAAGGCTTGAAGGGGGTGCTCAAAGTTGAAGCTGATCTCATATCACGTACGGTGGTCTTGCATGCAGAACAGGTCATCTTGCTGATCGACGATAGAAATACGGAATCTTGACAGCGACAGGAAGTCCCTCGTCTACGACAATTACTCCAAGCTGCTATCTGCAACTAGCACCATTCGTCGAATGCGTGGCAATATGGACCCTCTAGCTCCAACCACCCATACTCTTGGTCCTGCAATAGCACACATTGCCGGAACCGCTGCCTCGCTCTCGTCTTCTATGCAGAATCTACAGAACAAGCCAGAAGGCCTAGGCATTGACATACATGTACAAGGTGAGCCGCAAGAGGAAGAAACAGCTGCGAGGAAACGAAAGCAGCAGGAGACTGTCACATGGGTTCTGGGCACACCGAGACGCCTGCGTGATTTGATGGATCAAGAGCAGGAAGAGGAAGCGGCGAAAGAGTGGGAGGAGGTCAGCAAAATCCTTGACAAGTGGATGAACGTTGCTGGTGTGGAAGATCTTCGAGTAGCTTGTGAGAGCATTCTGAACGAGGATGCGGCGTCGGACTGAGCCTATCGGTCAAGGTGACTTTGCAACACCTTACGAACGAAGGTCTCCGCCGCCCGAGCCCTGAGCCAGATAGCAGCGAGATCCCAACGCTTCCCGCAATGGCAAACTGCTCCAGCCTGAGTTTGTACGGTCGCACTTCGCCAGTTTTATGTGGAGGACTGGTCTGTCGTGATTGGTGGAACAATGCAACCGGGATCCTGAATCTGATCATACCGATCTGAGCGCCCCCAAGCCGGATAACAGTCGACAGCCTCTCGAACACCAGACTCCTCCGCTTTAAAAGCTTGGCTGCTACCCCACGGCTACCATTTAACCCGACAACCGAAAGCTTCAAGCTGCATGTGGGGTAATCTGGGGAAGCCTGCAGCGGAAAGCTTTTCCAAAGTTGAGGCTAAGCTTCGGAGAGGTCTAACTACGGCGCTGTCGACGGATGATATGCCGACATTGAAGGTACGCGATGGAGTCGCTTAGGAATGGCGTATAAAAGAGGCGGCACGATGCTGCTCAAAGGTACTGCCAGTCGAATATCGCCTTTGCAGTCTCATGATGGTTCGCCTCGCAACTCCAACCTTGGCTGCTTTGGCGCTCCTCGCTCCTGTAGCATCGACTGTGTCGGTAGCAGAGAACTTCCTCGAGACGTTACGCACAAGTCGCCCATTTCATGCTCAGACCTCACCAAGCCGGAATCGGACGTGCGTCGCCGAGTCTCACAACGATCTCAAGACAGACGATGCCGAGAACATCCTCAGGGCAGTCCAAGATTGCAACAATGGTGGCCATCTCATCTTCGCCGCAAAGCAGACCTACACGATCGCCTCGCCTCTCAACCTCACCGGCCTCTCATCAATCGATCTCGACATCCAAGGTATCCTGTCCTTCCCTTCTGACAATCTCACATACTGGCAAGCCAATTCCTTCGACCTGAAGTACCAGAATGCAACCTCCTTCTTGATCCTAGGCGGCAGCGATGTCAACGTGTATGGCTCCGGGACTGTGGAAGGAAACGGTCAAGCATGGTGGGACGAGTATGCCAACAACAAGAAGCTCAAGCGACCGGTTCTGTTCGCCATTGATGGACTGGATGGAGGCAGCGTGAGCGATATCAAGATGCGCAACTCGCCGTTCTGGCACAACATCGTCGCCAACTCGAGCGATGTGGTCTACTCAGGGCTCGACCTGTTTTCAACAAGCAACAACGGCAACTTCGAAAAGAACACTGACGGCTGGGATATCTACCGCAGCTCACACATAACGATTGAGAACTCAACAATCACCAACGGCGATGGTATATCTTCCTTTGCATCGCCCGCTCTCCAGAGACTAACCTAGACAGACTGCGTATCCTTCAAACCCAATTCCACCCAGATACTCGTGCAGAACCTGCGCTGCAACGGCACTCACGGCATCTCCGTTGGCAGCCTCGGTCAGTACCCTTCACGCATCGACTACGTCCTCGACGTCCTGGTGCGCAACATCAGCATGGCCAACAGCTCCGAGGGCGCGCGCATCAAGGTGTGGCCAGACGCGTACTCGGAGAAGAGCCAATCCCTGACTGGCGGCGGCGGCGCGGGTCTCGTCCGCAACGTGACATACGACGGCATGTTTCTCGACAACGTCGACTATGGCTTGACGATCACGCAGTGCTATGGGCAGGATGACGAAGAGGAATGCTTCAAGCATCCGAGTAAACTGAACATTACGGATGTCACTTTCAAGAACATCCGGGGGCGCACCAACAGGGTCTTCAGTCCTATTGTGGGCCACTTAGTCTGCTCGTCGCCGCATACTTGCTCTGGGATCGTGGCGGAGAACGTGGATATCAGGACGGTGAACGGGAGCAATCTCGTCACGTGCCGGAACATGGATGAGAGCACATTGGGTGGGTTGAACTGCACAGATTGGAGCAAGGGGTATAACCCAGCGTAGGCGTCCGCGGCCAGTGCGTCGCGATGCTTCCGTAGCAGCTCGTAGAATCGTCGTGTTACCGCCTCATGCCCCAGATGTCTCCGCCGACCTTGATGACCTTCCCCTCACCCTCTAATTCGGCCAGCAGCCCGGCAATTTCTTCCTCGCCAAACGGAAAGCCGCCCGCCATCATCATCCGCATCATCATGAGGATCCTACTGACTGGCACGTTGCCCTGCGCTGTCAACATGCTCGTGATGAACGTCTCATACACGTCCCTGTTTTCATTGAATAGATCTTGCTGGTTGCGCACCGCAGTCGCCTGTGCGGCTTCAACAGTAGCCAATTCCGCTGCAGCAGCCGCCTTATCCTCATCTGCCTTTGCTTTCCCATCGGACTTGGGCAGCGTCTCGATGATGGCATACGTATCGGGCCCGGTCTCGCGGAGCACCGACTTGCCTATCCAGAACGCGACCGCTTGTCTGATGAGCGCCTCGTCCATGCCTAGCATGTCCTCGAGCTGCGCGACATTTCTAGCGATGCCCTCGCCGTTCTTCCCAAGCTTGGCGGCGATGTTCTCTTCGCCAGCTTGGGGCTGGAAAGCGTACACGACGCTGACCTGCCAAGGCGTCAAGTAATCAAAGTCCTCTGTGCGGTCTGCGAATGATAGCGTTATGGAGCTGGAGCCGAGCGCGTTCATCCAGCGCAGCTTGCGCATGCCCTTGATTCGTGAGAAATTTGTGCCGTATGCGTCTTGGAGACGTTGGATCTCGGCGGGAATCCGGAAGTTGTCATCGCGTAATAAGGGCCAGAAGTAGGAGGATAGGATCTGGGCATTGAGGGCGGGCGCTGCGGGTGCAGATGGTGTAAGGGAAGATGATTGGGCGCCGTGACGTGGTTGGGGGGTGCGCGGGTGTCTGGCATTTGGCGCTCGAGGGCCGCGAGGTCGTTGCTCAGGGGTGGAGAAGGCTTGTTGGGCTTGCGAGGCTGTAGCGGCGTGGATGGTGGCATTGATGCGTTTCGAGTCCAGGACGTCGCGGAGCATCACTTCGGCGGCTTGCAGGTTGCTGTCGCCCAGACGCATCTTGATGAGCTCGAGGAGGCGGATCTCCTTCTCGTACTCTGGGTCTGTAGAGCGCAGGAAATGGTCGCCGAGGATGTTCTTCAGCTCGTTGATGAAGTCGTCGCGCTCCCATAGCGTCAGCAAGAACCAGATCACGTCCTCTACCTTTGACTTCTTGTATTCGGGCGAAGCATCGGTTGGCATAGGCTGCCAGTTCATGTCGTTCCAGTTCAGCTCCTCGTCTGCGTCTTGGCCGAGATTTGCGAGGGGCTTGCCCATCTCGCCGGCAATCTCATGGGACAGCTCGCTATTGGAGGAAAACTTGGCACCTGTCTCATCGCTTAGGTCCGTGAGTAAGCTGGATATGATGATGCGTCCTGTGTCCTCCCGCTCTTTCAGATATCTGCGGATTGGCCGAGCAACTCTCTCCAGAAGCACGCCCTTCGGTTCCAGTTCATGGAAGGAGCGGATGATGAAGATGTAGACATTGAGAATATAGGTGGTTGTCACACCCGGGTGCAACAAGCGCCTCGAGATTTGTTGCGAGAAGCTGGAGGTGACATGTTGCTTCGCGCCAGCAATTCGGAGATATTCCTTGATGTCCAAGATAGCACCCTTGCTCCTGTCCCAGCGAACGACGAAGTCGAAGAGATTATCGACTCGTACCCGCCCGAGTCTACCCAGAGCCATCTCTTGCCATGTCGAAACTTCTGCAGGCTCAAGGCTGCTCTGCTCGCAGCGCAGACATTCCAAGACCAGCTCGACCAGAGGACAGAAGCCATCTTTGACCCACTCTCTGAGGTGCGGCACAACCGACTTCTTGTCGTACCAGTCCACCTTCATGTAATGGCTGTTGATGAAGGAGTCGAGCAGCTTGTGCATGGCATGAGCGAAGGCTTTCTGCGCACTCTCGCCACCCAGTCCAACACGCTCCAGGCCCTGCAAAAGCGTAGTCATCTGCTGTCTAACCTCTGTAGTGTTCTCCGGTACAGCGTTCGGCTGAACTCCATCATGTCGTGTATAGATGCGGAACACTCTACACCCCGCGTCATGCAAGACATAACTCAGCGTCTTGGAGAAACGTCTCGGGGTAACACAGCGCGCAAAAAGAGCATGCACATCTCTCCTGAACTTCCACTCAGCACGCTCGGCCTCATCGTCATCTCTCCTGCTCGGTCTCACCGATCGTGTCGTCGGTCCGCCTCCCAGGAACGGAAGTATGTGCTCATTGAATGGCTCGAGGTACACGTTCTGCACCTGCTCAAGCAGTGTCTGAGTGTCGCCGAGCACATCCCAAGCCCGTTCAATACTCACCTCGTCCCTCCACAGCTCATCGAGCTCCGGCCGGACGTTATTCGCAAAGTGCAGGCGGCATTCATTCGTGTACCACTCGCACAAGCCCTCATCGCCCTCGTGCCTGGCACCTCGTGCATCTTCCCCTGCCTTCCCCTCCCCCGCCAACAAGTAGACGAGCGCATCCTCGACCTCGCGTGTACGATGCAGTATCCGTGGCACAGCGGGCACGACTTTGTCAAGACTCAAGAATCTTGTTGCACAGCTCCATGCAATCATTCGCTTCACTTGTCGGTGTGTGCTGCTGTCGTGCAGCTCTGCCTGCCGAGGTATGTATGGACTGCCGAATGCAGCACCCAGGACGGTGACGCCTAGATCAGGTGTGGCAACTGGCGCCGGCGTAGTATGGGAGAGCGAGATAACGGGGAAGACGGAGGAGAAGATGAGCGTGCGGTGGTCCATTGCGTGCGGACATACGACAGAGGTTCGCAAGGAGGGTGTGATTGTGTGCGCGGCGGTGCTTAGTTCATGGACAGTCGCGGTCAATATGACGAGTGCCGCGTGTATGCATGGGCTATCATTTGCACATTGTGAGGTTGTGGTCCGAGGGTTCGGGAAGCTGCGTTGTGTTTGGTTGTTTGTTGGTCGCGGTTGCCAGTGAATGTGACGCGCCTATCGATAACGCGAAAGCACGTGGGGCTTCACATGTCGCAGCGGAGAAAACAGTGCAAATCATTAGGTTGAGCCATGCATTTACGGCTAGAGCTGTTTACGCTAGTCTAATACTACAGTCGCCCACCATGGTGTGGTAGAAAGAAGGCAAGTCCCAAAACCTTTGAGGTCGATGCCTCCCAGTACGCCAAAGCTGCGCCATCACAATGTCCGAAAGATGCAGCAGGAGAGGACAATCGTCACATCTCCTGTCCATGAAACAGCCGTCAGAATCCTAAGGCCGCAAAACACCGTGTCTTCGCCTGAACGCCTCCACCCTCTCTTCGTAAAATAGAATCTCCCGCACCCTGAGCTTGGGTCCCCTGTGCTCCTCGTGCATGAAGTCATCATCGTCGCTGTCCTGATCGTGTCCTCCATCACTTGCTTCACTTTCTGTCTCCTCTCCAGCGTGGCCCATCCCTGCATCGTCCTCGTCCTCATCCTCGTCTTCGGTAGCCTCGCTCTCGTCATCGCTAACAATCACCGGATCGTGTCCCACGTAGCCGTGTGCGCCGTGACCGCCCTCGCCACTCATGCTTTCGCTTCGTAAGTCGTAGTTCGTCGGTCGGTTCTCAAGGATCTCGAAACACTTGTGTGTGAGACCCATGTAGCAGAGCTCTATCTCAGGACGCAGATGGACAATATCCAGTATCTGGTATGCGAGCTCGCGCGGGTCGATGTTGTTACCGTGTGCATGGTCGGCGATGAAGGGGATGTACAAGGACCGAATGTGGGGAATGAATGGCAAACGTTGCAGGAAGTGGTGCTATCAAACTGTGAGTATAGGCCCTTGTAGCGGTGTTGCGAAGCTTACCCAGTCCTTGTAGTCAATCGAAACCGCCAGCTCTCGCAGACTACTCATTCGGCCACTTGTTATAAAGGTCAAGATCTCCCGATTCATCATCCATCTTCTCCACCGAGAGCTTGTTGTTGTGTGTCCGTCCGGGCCCTTCTCGCTACTGTCGATCATTAACTTTTTCAGACTGGCCTTGTGCCGCCGCATTGGCCCGCGGTATATGGCATCTACTGTCACAGTAGACGAGTACGAACGGCTTTCTTGCAGAAAGAGAACCTCGAGACTGTTAGGTGCGAGAGTCTCCTTGAGGAATGAAATGAGCGATTGCGAGACAGTGTTGGTGTGGATGCGCTTGAGATTCAGCTGGTAGTCGGATCGGAGGGTATACGATGCTTTGAAGGCTTTCGAGGACGACGGCGACCCGGAATAGCTGGCACGCGGTGTGTATGTGCGCCTAAGGGCTTTCCAGAGCTGCTCGTGGTTACTGCAGTGCAGCAGAGTCAATGTCGAAAGGATTGACCAGTCAATAGCTCTCCGCAGCACCGAGACTGACAGCGGGATGCGCTCGAGCTCGAGGACCTCTAGCTTCAATTTACCATTCAGCAACTCTTCGTCTTGTTCGTTTTGTGAGTCTGAGGTACCCGCACGACTCGTACCATTCGTAAATTCTGAAGGGTTTCTTGGTTTGGATGGAGTCGCTAGCGAAGTTGCTGGCGGAATATCCGGTTCGGCATCTGGCTGTACGGTCTCGGTGACGAGGCTGATTCCTTCTGTGATCGTTGAGTCCTCCATTGGGTTCCCAAAATGATCCACGTCTGGCTCAGCCTCCCTATCTTGCATAACAAGCGACGCGATAGACGGCAGAGGATTCGACACTGTCGGCTTAAGAGGTGTCGTTTCCACCTCCTCTGGCAGAGACGCTGCGCTAGGCTTACGAGGAGACTCCTCGGAGTGGCGCATATTGTGGATTCGCCCGACCAGCACACCCAGCACGCCCCCCAATCTCTTCTCACCAATGGAGCTAGTGGCCGTGGTTCTAGCATTGTAGTCGACTTGCTGCAGACCGTCGCCATCCCACACCGTGACCCAGTCCCGCTGCTGCGCATGTGATGCAATGCCAACACGCAGCTCCCTCAACTTTTTCTGCGACCTCGCAATCAATATGCTCATCTCGTCCAGATATGGCAGCTCATCGATGTCGAGAACGCTTAGACTCTTCAATGCGGGAATGACTGAAAACGTGGGGTGCTCAACCCGGTCTAGAGCAGAGACGGCGGTGGCTTGGAAGGGCTGGGGCACAATGACGGGCGGAGGAAGCGAGCCTACACCGCTGGGATGGGTGGTGTTGGGAGGTGCTGGAAGATTCGCATTGTTGAGGATCATGGGCGGCGCGGGAGGAGGCACAGGTGCATCGATTGTATTGTCATGCCAGCGAATCCAAAGGCGTTCGAGGCGGCAGTGATCGCCATCGCTGCGGCCGGCAAGACTGGACAGTGCAAGCCAGACGTCTCGCAGCACGCCAGTGGGCATGTCCCAGACAAAGGTCTCGAGATTGATCATGCGCGCGACTGCAAGCGCGACCAGCGTTCCCAGCATCTTCCCGCTCTCTTTGGTGATGACATATTCCTGCACCCATGCCTGCGGTCCGTTGCCCAGGGAGAACTTCTTGGTAAACTGGCCGTAGTAATTGCCAAATCGGCGGCGCGGGATTGGATACGGCGTACCGGACTGCGAGCTCGAGGAAGGCGCAGCGTGTTCCCGGTACAGCGTGCTCTGATGCGGAAAGCACTCGTCTCCCATGACGAGCGTCGCAAGCCCGTAGGTAAGCGCATCGACGCCGGACCGTGGCTCCATGTGAGTGCTCTCATCTGGCCACACGATATCGAAGCGCGAGTAGATGCACGGGATCGTGAGGCGGTGGAGGGCTGTGTGGCATAGCGAGAGGGACGTGAGGTCGTTCGTGTGCGGTAGCTGTTGGAGGCATGGTCAGCATATAGCGCGATACAGGCACAGTGGCACGTGTGACGGCCGTACCTGGTGTATAATCTCTTTCAAGATATCCACGGGCAGATCCAGCAGCTGCAGCGGTCGCCTGGTAGCCTTCTCTTTCCCTTTCGGCGCATGGCCCACCGGCGCTGGTGCTGCGGATGCGCCGACGGCGATGGGAACGGCGAGATGGCTCGGCCAGGCGTCGTCGGCCTGCTTCGGTGTCGCCATCGTGTGCGCATCGTCGGGCGAGGACGAGAGCGGCTGGGAAACGTCCTCGTCGAACGCCAACGGCGACGACGTCCTGGGGCTGCCGGGGGCGGAGAGCGGAGAAGCCATGTCGCTGTCGTCAGGCTGGGATCATGTCATGGGCGGCTGAGAGGAGAGCGCCCGCATCGGAGGACAGGTGCCAGGACAGCTTGACCTCACCAGCGCCGCAGTCGTGCGTTGTGTAGAGAGTGATGCTGCTCCAGGTCCCGTCGACAGTCGTCGTTGCCGAGTGAACCAATCG
This sequence comes from Didymella pinodella, assembly GCA_039634465.1. NCBI lineage: Eukaryota > Fungi > Ascomycota > Dothideomycetes > Pleosporales > Didymellaceae > Didymella > Didymella pinodella. The sequence goes on along the minus strand of CP113347.1, from coordinate 1,859,023 downwards.
GCGTTGGGCGCACCTGGTTACGAGTTACGAGGCGTTCCGGTGTTGGTGGAACGCCCTGAATGCGCGGCAGTCGAGGGTGACGTGAGCAAGGGAGCGCATTCTGGTAGTCTCTTGGTGGACTCTGCACGACTGCCTCGAGAGTTCGTAGCATTGGTTCAAGGTTGCAGCAAATATTAGATGCCGTGCAACGCGCGTCATCCGCGGCTTGCAGTTGTTCACCCCATGTCCCCCATGCAGATCCAGGAACTCTAACGCCGACCGGGTATAACTATAAAGAGACCTCAGACACCCATCCATATGCGCCGTTCCATAAAAACCAACAAGACCGTGCAAGAAAGCTGCGACGCAGACCACAGGCCTACCCTCGGGAGAAGCTGAGTGCAGTCTGACCTCGCTCGGGATCGTTCATGCGGGTGATTTTTACGTCCGAGTCTTGCTGGACGTTGTTCATCGACTGTGGGGTAATGAAGATGAATTGCCTGCCGACTGAACGTCGAGCTGCAGCAATGATCATGTTCATGGACCTATCGCGATTGACGCTGTCCATGAACACGTCGAACTCGTCGAGACAGCGAATAGGCGAGCCCATGGCGTCCCACAACGACAGCAGCAGACAGACAGTCGAAAACGACTTCTCGCCACCAGATAACGTCTTCGTCTGACGTCCGTTACCAGACTTCTCGGTACTGTCCGGCTGCACGTTGATGTCGAGCGCTTGGTTCCTGTGGTCGATTTGGAGAGTGCCGCGGAATTTGCGTTCGCTGAGCAGATAACCAAACGTGACGCGAGCACGCACCGAGATTCCAGACCGAAACTGCTTCCATCGAACCTGTCGGTGTTGCAGAGTCCGGATGAGGTGATTCTTGAGCTGCTTGATGCTAGTCGCCTCGTCGGATACAGCCTTGAAAGCACGCTTCGCCTCATTGGCCCTCGCCAGGAGATCGTGTTCGGATCCTCCCAATTGTTTCTCGGTTTCTTCTCTGGTCCTTTCAAGCTTCTGGCGCGAGAGGATGAGGTCGTCGGCACTCTTGCCTTCTGGAACAGGGACTCGGGGGAATGTCTCAAGTGCTCGGGCGGTCTTCATGTCGACTTCCACCTGCCTGGTGGCCTGTTCCTCAAGCCACAGTTTCTTGTTGTCTTCCACTTTCTTGATAGACTCAAGTATCTTGTTCTTGGCTTTGAGCGCTTCCTCCCGCTGGTCCTGCATCGTCCTGACCCTCGCCTGGGCTTTGGCAAGCCGAAAGTCCAAGTCTTTGACTTCTCGTTGCGCCTCCTGGAGCGCCCGCATGTTCACGGCGTTCTCGTCGCCCAACTCCAGCTTCTTCGCGACCACATCTTCGAAGATATCTTCACAGCGTTTCTGCTCCTCCTGAGCAGCCCTGAGCTGTTCTTCCAGCACCTCGATGGCCGCTGCATCCGGTGTTGCATCGCTCAGCTCTCCCTCAAGCTTCTCGATCTTGTCTTGTGCTTTCTGAAGGGCGTGATTGAGCTGTTTTCCACGACGGGAATGGTTCGTCTCCTGTGCCTTGCAAGAGTTGACCTGGTCCATGAGTCTCTTAGACTCCTGACTGGCCTCATGCGTTGTTTGCTGGGCAACCTCGAGCTGTTGCTCTTCTTGTCTGCATAGGATTAGCTCTGTCCATGTGCCGTGATGCAACGACATACCGAATTTGGGCCTCTTTGTCGACCTGCATGCGTAATTGGCCTCGGTATTCATCAATAGGACTGTTATTGATACCACCAGCTCCCGAGTAGTTGATCACTCGCCCTCGTCTCTTGTCACCGTTCGAGAAGGTGAAGCACATTCTCACATTAGCGCTCAGGGGACCACGGTCTTTCATGAAACGCGCACCCTCATCTGATTCTCTGATGAGTACTGTCTGCTCAATGCCTTGGTTTATGATGAATTGGTTTTTGACGAGATTGTTCTCGATCTGCTCATCGTCAGTACCGATCCAACGTAACAACGCTTTGATGCTATGCATACCTTGAGTGCCCTCAGCCACGTCAGCAGGGATTGGTCAGGCTCGTGACGAGAGGTGTCAATCCGCCTGTCGCTCCCTATGAAGATGGGACCTTGCCTTTCCAAAATTAGCCGACGTGACTGCCTCAAGCTCATCTGTACTCACCAGTTGCACTTTCGCATCAACTCGCCCAGAACGGCCTGGTCTGGCTTACTAGTCACGACAAAGCCGTTGAGTGCAGAACCGAACTGCTTTTCCAGTATGTAGGCCCAATCTGGCTCCACGAGCTTGACGTGGCGCCCCAGCGGACCCATGACGCTGTCCTTGTCACGAAACCTCCTGTCGACTGCGACAGCCTGAAGCAGGTTGCGTAACTTATCAGGATTCTGGTAAGCGGTCATCCAGTCGCGACTATCGGCCCTCAAATTGCGGATGGTCCCTTTGATGCGATCTTCGTCCTTCCGGGCACGTTCAGTCGCCTGATCGGCCTGGGCCATCTCTTTCTGCATGTCTCGCAGCTTTCGTTGAAGCTCCGGGAGGCTTTCACCATGTGCGGCGAGCTGCTCTGCTTTCTGTGCGCAATCTGCTCTGGCGTCTTCTAGCTCTTGCTGCTTCTCAGCATACATGCCGTTATCGGCTGCGGCTTGTCGTTGCTTGTGCTGTTCAATCTCAGATTGGAGCTGACTGACCCTCTTCCTCTTCATAGTAACGTCGCCTTTTGCGTTCCTCTCGTCGGACTGCAATGTCAGTAGCTGCTGCTTCACTTCATCGAATGTCTCTTTGCACTCCTGAGCTACTTGCTGCTTTGGCTCCATCTGTGTCGTCACATCGGTGACCTCTTCTTGGGCGCCTGTGACAGCAGCATCTGCACGTTCGAAAGCCTCAGAATTCTTGTCTGCTTCTTCAGTCTTCTCCTTGATGATGCCGTCTAGCTTCACGATCTCCTTTTCAGCCTCCTCGAGCACACTCTCCTCCTCTTCGACTCTTGCCCATACTGCTTGTGCCGCGAGATCACGCTCCCTTGCGCGCATAGCCTCAAGTTTGCTTGCGCTTCTGGCTTTGGTCATCCATTCCTCCGCGTCTTTCCTCTTGCTCTTAACAATTTCATCGGTGACTTGTTGTCGACTATTCATTTGCTCCAGAGAAGCCTCGATCTGCTGGTAGTCTCGATGGAGCGTCTCGAGCTGTGTGCCAGATAGAAAGAACTTGTACTTGTCCTTTGGTGTCGAGTGGTTGAGAAACTGTCTTGCCATGTCCTGGGTAAGAACGTTCATGGGATTGTCGATCTGCAAGGAGAACGCATCGAGGATGTCTTCTAACTCGGCCTTCTTCGTCGTGACGACCCTGTCGTTTTCGTCCCTCAATTTGAAGCCTGAGGTTCCGTTGATGCTGAAATGCCTCTCGACGGATATCGACTTGCCGTATTCGTGGGGTTTGAAAGCCAGCGGGCCCTGGTTCTTGATCCTCACTCGCACGCTGCTGTGAGACTCTCCTTCCTTGATCAAGCTTTTAAGGTTCTGTGCACGATTGGTCGCTGTCGCCTTACCACCAAGACAGATCTGCAACGCCGTGAGCACTGCGCTCTTTCCGCTGCCGTTATGTCCGATAATGAAATTGATAAGAGGCCCGAGGGTGATATGAAGGTTTACATGGCACATGAAATTAACACAGCGAATCTCTTCGATGATCCCACATTCAGCCGGCACATTCTGTTGGTTCTTCGCAGCCGCAAAGTCCTTCTGCACTCGTTGTGTTTGCCAAATCATCTGGTCATTCTCGTGAGTAGCGTCCTGTTCGTCTTCGTCGCTTGCATTCGATTCGTCGTCGCTCGCGGATCGCTCATCTTCATCGGGAGGTGACTGCCGTGCGCGTTTGTTCTGGTGCTGTCAGCTTCCTCGCATGCATATAATGCTGGCAATAAACGTACGCGTTCATTGTGTCCATTGCTACCCACTGGGTCTGTATCATTGGTAAGTGCACGAGCCCTCTTAGCAGACATGACCGCAGCCATGTTGCAAAGCACCAGGGGTTGGCAGTGACGTCGCGAGAGTCCTGCAAATGGTCGTGGAGAAGTGCGGTGCAGCAGACCAGACGCGTTGATGGCGCCCCACTAAATTTACGCTAGCGTTGGGGGAGGAGTAATCGACGCTTGCATTTTACGGCCCTACCTAAGCTGATATGCAGGGTCTGGTATGGCAAAAGGAAATCCTTCATTACTCTTTCACTCATCTCAGAGGGCTACCTACCGATTTATGGAGTGAGAGCCGGGTGCGACCATACGTCAGTCGTAGTCGGACACTTAGTTTTGGCGCGTTCTCACGTGATGGAAAGCGAACGCGAGACTCACGCCGACCCCAAGAACAACAATATCTCGATAAAATCATCTTCTCCAATTTCCCATCTATTTAATGCATATGTAGTCTGACATTAGGCTCTGGCCTCTGGGTATGGAATAATAAAGGTAGGACTTGGCTTAAATAGGGCCTAAATAAGTGAAGAGTATGCAAAATGTTCTACAGAAGGGCCCGCTATGCAAGTTGAACTCAAATGGCTTCGTGACTTTACATGACAACCTGTTCATTGTCAGCGCGTGTAAGGTGATCGACACAGACAGACAACTTACGCAATCCTTGTCCTGTGGAGCCGCGCCAATACCCATCTCGTCGAAGGTTTTCGGCCCCTTGCCAGGTGGCGAGGATACAGCTGGCTTGGGTGCGGGCGCGGCGGGCTTGCTAGCTGGAGGAGGGGCAGATGCAGGGGCAGGTTGTGGAGGCGGTCTCTGCTGCTGGGTGGGTGCCCTTTGCGGCTTGGGTATGGAGTCCTGTGGGCCCGGTCGGCCAGCTGAGCCAGGTCTCGACGAAGGACGCGACCCTTGTCCAGGTGTGCCAGCGGAGGGTCTATCCAGGCGCATCGAGTTTGTCCTGCTCTCTTGACCGGGCTGTACGGTAGAAGGTCGTGTATGCTGTCGAGGCTCCAATGGGGCAACATAGCCAATATCTGGAAGCGTGGATGTCTTCTTCATGCCCTGCCCGGGCTTCTGCAGTCTGTTGCGTGCGTCTGGCGGTGCGCTGTAACCGACATCGACAGGCTGGGCAGTCTGAGCACGATCTATCTCGGGACGTTGCGCACTTGGGCCACCAGGTTGTCTGTAGCCTCCAGGGCCCGCGACGGGCTGGCCACCGCGACCACCTGGAACAGGACGCATGCCTCGGCCGCCGGGACCAGTCTCGTTCACGCTGGAATGCGGACGTATTGGAAGACTTTGGGTTTCGGGGCCGAGTGGTGGCCGGCCACGTCCATACCCGTCATTGGCAGGGTAGATGTTAGGATTGATGTTGAACGCGTTGCCGGAGGAGGGAGGACGAGCACTAGCAGCGTGAATTTCTGGTGCAAAGCCGCCAGCTATCGGGCGTGCTGATCCGATTCGCGGTGGGCCATTGTCCATGGGGTAAGGCGCAGCTGTTGAAGAGCGAGGTGGGGGACCGTTGATGACGGGTGGCCCGTCAGCCATAGGATACGGAGTGGTTGAGTCGCCCCTGTTCCCGTAGTCTGAAGGGCTGTGGTCATTGATGGAGGGCAAGGCAGACCCGGCAGGTTTCTGCAGTCGGGCTGGGCGTTTCCCGCGCATCGAACCATGCTGCGACTTGATCCGATTTATCGCGACGTTCTCGTGGTCCTTCTTGGAGAGCGTACGTGAGATCGATAGACTCTCTATACGTTGGATTGCGTCCTTGTTGCCATTCCGTTCTGCCTTCTCGTACCATTCCATGGCTTTCTGCAAATCCACAGGCACATGCATGCCGATCTCATTGAAGTAACCCATGGCGAATTCGGCGGTGGCCAGCCCGGTCGCTGCTGCGCGCTGAGCATAGACGTAAGCAAGCTCCTCGTTCTTCGAAAATTCGCCTTCGTGACCGCAGAGGAACCACTTGCTTATAGCCATGTCAGCCTCTGGCTCGCCTTGACGGGAAGCTAGTGCGTTGTAATGCAATGACAGCGTAGGGTTGAACTCGCAGCCTAAACTGCACAGCTCGTAAGCGGAGCCCATCTTGAGCTGCGCCTTAGCAAAGCCAAGATACGCTGCTTTCTCGATATTCTGTCTTGCTGCCTTTTCATCATAGGGCAAAAACGCGTCCGGGACTTGGATCTGAGGAAGTTCGCGAGACTGCAGCATGCCGAGAACGTACGCACCCTGTGGTGCATTCTCATCTGCAGAAGCTGCAGCAGTCCTGATCAACTCGACGCCTCTGGCAAAGTCCTGCTGTTGCCCATGCTGTCCGAGCAAGGTCATCATGCCCAGACGATAGTTGGACGCAGAGTCGCCTTGCTCCGCGCCAGCTTTATAGTGCTGCAGGGCGCGAATAGGGTCGTTCGACTGCTCAAATTGCATCCCCATGCGATACTCGGCTCTTGCATAGCCCTTCGCAGCTGCACGAGAGTAGCACCTGAAAGCCTCCTTCTTGTCCGCACGCAACCCGAACTTGCCAAACTCGAGCCACATGCCTCGCATGAAAGCAGCCTTGGGGTGGTGCTGGTCGGCCAGGAACTGCACCACGTTCATTGCATCCATGCGCAACTGGTGCTCGATCTGTGGTGTCGAGGGCCTAGCTCCTTGTGTCTCAGCAATCCGCAGCTCGTGCAGCTGCGCAGCGTCTACGTAGCTCAATGCATCTTGCGCCCATGCCAGCTGCATCTCAGGGTCGTTCGAGTTGAGGACGGGGAGGCGCGCGTTCTCGAGGACTGCTTCCTTCTCATCATCGGCCGGCGGCACGTTCGGCGGGCGATTCGGAAGCTTGGGGAACGGCGAGAAGTTGGGTGCGTCGCCGATTTGCGCAAACTGGTTGTAGTCGTGGGAGGGCTGCACGAAGTCGTTCTGAGGCTGCACCTGGGGCGGCCCTCGAAAGGCGGCAGAGATGCTGGCTTGTCGTGCCGGCCATTGCTCGCCGTTGCTCTGTGCACCCCCGTCTTGAAAGCTAGACTGTCGCGGGGGGAAGTGTCCCTGGGACTGATTGTAGTCTTGCCCTGGCGAGGCCATTGTGTTTGCGCTGCGGGGCCCGTTGGCCTCGAGTTCCATGTACTGTAAGTTTTCTTGCATGTTCTCAGGCACCTCGGGCATTATCCTAACCCAGCAGGGCTACGTCAGCAGGCGCAATTTCAAGGCGCAGCTTGTAGGGGTCAGACGAACCGTTGAGGCGCTGGCGAAATGACTTCAGGCGAAGGAGCCGGCATATAATAGTCATCGAATCCACCAGGGACGAACGTCGCCCCTAGCTGAGGCTGGCCGGGTTGGTGGTGGTAGCTCATTGCCTTCGCTGTCTTCGGTCGCCAACTCAGGGTCTTATAAAAGCAAGTGTCAGCCCGCGTCCAGGAGGGCAAGTCTTAGTCGTAGCCTCCTTTCAAGCTGACGACTCTCTGTTAAGGCGCACATGAAGGTAGATGAGACTTTATGACGCGCGGAGCACGAGACGATCGTACTCACCTAGCGGCGGGGTACCTGACACTTGACTTCTCGCAGTGACCACGCTTCTGGACCGCGATGTGATGTGCCTATCCTGTAAGTAGGTACGGGTGCGCCCGCAGGTGAAGGCTGCGCAAGACGGGCGTTGTTTGAGTAGACCGTAAGCTACTTGAGGGCTACAGAAACGGCGGTACACGTGGGAGGGGCGGTGCAAGAACGGGAGCCTGAAGGGAGTGCTTCGAAACACTGGCGAAGGCCGTCACTGAAACAGGTGCTGGAGTGATTCGGATGCGCCAGGATGTCGAATCTGGAGAAGTGGAGGCTGTTGACGTCGACACCCAATCAACCTTGTAGAAACCGGCTTCTGGGAGACATGCAAACGGGTGGAGTGTTCGATACCATCAAACCGGCGCGTGCTGAGCTCGCCTTGCCTATATGCGTTCGAGCTTCTTGTTGGCGCGCGTCGGTTACAGGCACTGCTGCTGCGCCATTGAGGCTGTGGAGCGAGTTCCATTTGAAGCCACCGTATTCGGCTCACTGTGGAACAGTCGCATAATGATGGCCTATCAGGCACGAGGTGTGTGGTAGTATGTTGTGCAGCCTGGATTAGGCCTCAGCATACCCAATCGAGCAGTCGCGGCAAGGTGAAGGACAGGTCCCATAGAGAGGAATCCAAGCTCTCTTGTTGCATGACCATATGCTCGAACTTGAGCAGATGGGCCATGTCGACGTTGCAGCAAAATTCCTGAAGCGTGCTGATGCTCTAGACATGAAACAAATACATCAGCACACGAACTTACTTGCCCCAGGGAAAGCCGGGCGTAGCAAGAGGAATCCTATAGCTCTCGTAGCGTTCGTCTGTACGCTAAAGATACTTCAGCAGACTTCCTTTCTCTGGACCTCTAAGGCGTATGTTCGGACGTTTCTGCATGTGACATAAAACTACGAGGCACTCGATAGCTGTAGCCAAACGCCCCATCACCAGTAGGGGTATATTCCGGATCATATTTCGTCTATGCAATGCGCGCTCGTGAATTCAACAGCAGACCCAAAACCCAATCCTCTACACAGTCAGCGCACGACTCAGCAACGTGCGCTCCTAGTGAACCATCACGTCGGCCTTGTGCTCCTGAACGTTCCTAGGCTGCTGCTGGGCCTGGTTGTCGCCGTTCGCAGCATGCTGTTCGCCATCATCCATCTCCATGTCATCGTCACCACCCTCCTCCTCATCCTCGTCCTCGCCTTCGGAGTCCTCGATGTCAATATCCTCGCTGCCATCGGAATCGCCATCCTCATCTTCCGCAACAGGACCTGCGGTCTCCTCGCCGCCAGCCATTGCAGCGTCTTCGCCATCTACAGCCGCGCCCTCGGTCTCTTCCTCCTCTTCCTCCTCCTCTTCGATTCCGTATTGGTCGCCGTCGGCGTTCAGGTCAGCCTCGGGCTGTTCGGGAGGGAACTCGGGTGGGGCAGACTCCTCGGAATCCCTGTACTAGTTAGACATGCGCAAGAACAGAAAATAGGAGGGGACACAAACCACTTGATAGCAAAACGTGTGACACGCGGCTTCTCTGCCAAGATCTGCCTCTGGACCTTCTCGATGACAGGCTTTGCGGGGGGCTCGAGAGACAGCGCCTCATCAACGTACTCGTTGTTGACGTAGTAGCCAACACGTACAAATTCGCGATCTTCGTAGCTGCAGCTGAGCAGGATGACTGTGACGCCAATGATCTCGCTGTTCGGAATGCGGGACAGATCCGGAGGGTCGGCGCGGAAGAGGAACTTGTTCACACCCACAGGGAGGGGTCCGACAAGAACGGAGTCGAGCTCTTGGTCATATTCGTTGCTAATTCGCGTCAATTACTGGCTGGTCAGGTTTCGCAGTCGACCGGCACTCACGATGTAGCAGAGCCGACGTAGGTCAGTTTCCACTCGAGATCTATACAGGAATTAATTGAGGTCGAATGGACAGCATCGTTCATACTCACCTTTCTGAAGCTGCTCGAGGCACTCGAAGGTGATCTCGAACTCGTACGGCGCGTCGAACGGCGCGGGGTTGTTCTTGACCTCGACGCCGAGAAGCGAGACGACAGACATTCTGAAAGCTGAAACTTTTCGATATGTGGTGGGGAGGCGGTGCTAATAGTGTGAGGTGGTCTTTCGCGGTGTCTTCTACTAGATGAATGGTAAGATTGTGTTGATGGAAGCCAGGCAGAGCGGTGAAGTGTGGGGCGCGTTTCGTTCGCGCAACGCGTCGCGCTTTCTGCCATCCAGATCGCCATTTTAGCTCAGCCTAATAGAATCAGGTTACAAGGCAACATAATTGCAAGATCCGTCCGCATCTGTACAGCGATTCTGAACGCCACAAATGGTGCGCCATATACTGAATCGTCGATATGGTGTAGCAGCTCCACACAGAGAGCTACTCACGTGCGGGAAGACACATTGCATTCGATGCATGGTTGACAGCACTCATGGCTGCAGGGCTGTTGCGCCCGTCTCATGTAGATGTCACTAGGCGCAACATGTTGTTTGTAACTTGAAGCCTCGATTGCTCACGGCTTGGTTGTGCAACCTTAGTATACCGAAACAGCAAGTAGAGCTTCGCCATGTGCTGCATCTCATAGGTACTTAATGCGACCGCAAGTTCCATCCGCGACGCGGCAGGTAATTAGTAAAACTGTTGGAGACAGCAGCTCGTGCATTGAGGGCGAGGAGAGCATTGTGGTGTAGAGATCCTACCATGGGACGCCTTTCGCTGCTCTTTACTGGGCGGCGATGACGGCAAGCATGCATCTACCTCTCAACATCAACAGCAGCACTGCGGAATAGCAAGAGAGCGCTTGTCGGCTAAAGACAGCAGATACCGCACAGGCCGTCTTGACACTTGTTACAACCGTCGCTCCCCAAGCGGAGCTGTGTTCCATCCAAGTGCCGGGTTTCCATCTCTTCAAAGCATCATCAAGGGCGGGGTCAAGCAACACAGCATCCTCACAAACCACGCGCGTGTAATCATACAAACGAACGTTCGGACAGCAGTGCAGGCTACGCTGACCGCACCAACCAGGGTCTGCCAGATAGGATTGGGCCGCGACGCCGTCTTGTTATTCTCGTTCCCCAAAGCCACTAGCTGCTGCGCAATCGCCGCGTTGGCGTGTTAGGTGTCGAACGCGCTGAGGGTAACGGATTAGACCTCGAATAGTGGCTCGAAGTGAGTATGTATAGTCCCTTGCGTTGCGCGGAATTGACCCACAGACAAGGTCTTGTTCACGCGCCACAACGCCTACGTCCGTAAGGGCAGCCTTGGCTGATCCCATACCCCTAATCTGCATGCACAAGGCTGCGGCACGACTCAAACTCAGCGATGACTGATTCAACAAGCCCGAACCGGTCGAGGGCTGATGGTCAGATCCCGACCACTTTGCCGGACGCAATCGGAGGTGTGGGTGAACGAAGGGCGCAGACTGCACAGCCACGTGTTCGCCGTCGCAATCGAATCATCAGCTCTTGCCTCGAATGCCGACGCCGAAAATTGAAGTGTGACCGTGGGAACCCATGTAACGGCTGCATTAAGGCCAACCGACAATGTCACTTCATCTCTCCAAGTTTCGATGCCGCCGCGCAAGCCCGGCTGGCAGAGGTCAAGGAGAAGATGGGCATCTTGGAGAAGAGCCTGGAGGAAGACATAGTGCGACGGAAGCAAGCTCAGAACAGGTCGTCAACTTCGCCTAGTGTGTCTGACTCCTTAAGGCATGAAGCATACAGCGAGGAAGAAGATGAAGACACCAAAGATCTGAAAACGTCTCTCTTCGGTCGAGAAGATGCTGCATACTATGAGGATGAAGAAGGCGACGACGACATTGTAGATCTCGGCATAGCGCTGGGCAAAGTGAGGATCACCGAGAGGATCGGTGGCTTAGTAAGACCTAAGTTCTCTGACGAAGTAAGTAGCCGCGCAGTGGTGAATGAACCGAGCTAACATGTCGTCGCCAGCTCGGTCAATCACTGAGAGAACTGCCCAAGAGAGAACCTCATGACCCAGACTCTTCCTTGATCAGCGCCGTCGATTGGATGATGCCATCAAATGAATACGTCGCCCCCTCCTCGAGCTTCTTCTTCACCCCAGGTGCTAAGAAGACCACTCTCATGAATTACCTTCCTGCCAAGGCTCTGGTTGACAGACTGATGGCGCATTACTGGCAGGCAGTGCATGTGATCGCGAGGACTGTTCACAGGCCTTCTTTTGAGCGACACTACGATAAATTCTGGAAGAGCGTAGCGTCCGGTATCGAGCCACGCAACTCTTTCCAAGCGGTTGTGTTTGCTGCATTGCTAAGCTCTGCCATTTCGATGTCCAACGAGAAGGTTATGGCGGAGTTTGGCGTTGACAAGCAAGGACTTGTAGACAACTTCAGGGAGGCGACCGAGGCAGCTTTGTCCAGAGCCAATCTACTCCGAACTGCAAAGCTTGAGACCTTGCAGGCATTCGTCATGTATCTGGTAAGTCTAGGCCTTTCAGCCCATATCGTATTTACAACGGGGACACGGGCTACTCAACCTCTCGTAGTGCAGAGGCTTCGATACCAGAGCAACGCCATGCTGACTGACGTTAAATAGATTCCCCTTTGCCGGGCTGAGGTTTCGCGCGCTCACTCCGCCCTCACTGGCACTTGCATACGCCTGGCCGAATGCATGGGGCTCCACAAAGATCCCTCGGTGTACAATACATCACCAGTCGAGTGCCAAGTTCGACGACTCATCTGGCATCAGATCTGCTTTCTCGACCTGCGCACAAGTGAGGCGACTGGGCCACGCCCCCAAATCCGGCCCGACGACTACGATACCAGGCTCCCTCTCAACATCGACGACATAGACCTCGACCGAGCAGAGCATGGCGACAGCAGCATAAACACTGAGAACGACCAGCCCTACTTCACTGACATGACGATCACGCGTATGCGATTCGAGTGCTACAGCATGCACCGCTCTCTTTGGGTCGAGCGGCTCAAGCTGGAGAGAAAGCGGAAAGAGGGAGAAAAGGCTGTGACCATCAACACTCTCTTGGCACGAGTTCAGTCATTCAAGGCGGCAATGGAGACGACATACGTCCCCATGCTAAGCAAGACAGCGCCGCTTCATGCGTTGGCGTCCCAGATATATGGTATTCTGTCCAACAGGCTGTATATTCACGTACTGCAGAAGTATCTGAGTTCTGATAGACACAAGATGCCGGAACGACTACGTCAGATCATCCTCAGCGCGGCCATCATGACCCTCGAGCACAGTCAAAATATTGAGCAACAACCATTGCTATCTACGTGGGCGTGGTACGTCGGAGCGTTGCACCAATATCACACTGCGTTGTTGGTACTCAACGAGATGTACGCATCGTCCTACACACCAGCTTTGGAGCAGAGAGCCTGGCGGGTACTAGACTTCGCGTTTGACTTAGGTCCAGGCATGACCAATATGGAAAAGACCAGAGCGGTTCTGGAAGAACTCATGAACAAGATGCAGGTCTATCAAAGTGTGAAGAGATGGAGGGTTCCAAAAGACATGCCACAAGCTGGACCACGAACGTTTACGCCTGGGTTCCAGCAGCAGCAGCAGCAGGAAGCGGAAGAAAGAGAACGTCACGACAGCTTGCGACTTGCAGAAACCAGCCAACAAACGCCAGGGCACGATGTTCCAGCAGGCGTGGAAACGTCACCACCACCACAACGACCGACCCACCAGCCACCGAGACTGCCCCACTCGCAAAGTCGTCAAGCTCACTTCCCAGGTGCCATGCCTAACGCCGATTGGGGCAGCTTCGATGGTCAACTTCCAGCTTCCATATCAGGTCTACAACCATCGATTGGCCCAGAAACATTTCCTATATCGAACTACCATCCGGCAGCTCCGTCTGGAAACCTCATGCCACCACCACATACGACATTGCAGGGCAGTGACCTGAGCAGCCTCCAGAGCTCATATGCAAATCTGGGTTTCGCTACGTCTACGAGCTCAGGCAGCAGCCCACTAGATGCTCTGAATGACGTAGACTGGGTAAGACTCACCGGCCGATGACAGAACAGCGAGACCGTAGACTAATGTCAACACAGAACGAGATTGATCAGCTGTTTGGCGGCGCAGAGCGAGGAACGGGCAACGTGATGATCCCACCCTTCACGTTTCCCCAATTCTCGGCGACTGATCTTAATGATCTGCAGTGGCCTCCGGGCGGGTATCAATAAAAGGACAGTGTCTATTGACGACGATCAAGAGGACGACTGCATCAGGGACGGCCTCTTGGAATGCTCTGGATCTTTGAGCCACCAGCAGACTCACGTTCTTTGTGAGCCAGTACATTCAGTGCATAGGGATTGCTTGTAATGGTTCTCACGCGACCCATGTAAGCTCTTTATACGGATAATCGGAATAAATATTTGCTATTCGTGTCCATGTTGTAGCACCTGGTGGTAGAGAAGGTGCAGAAGCTTGGGCTGCTTGAAATTGCCCTGCATACGGGCAGCAGCGTTTGACACATGTATAGCAGACACTCTATTCTCCGGTTGACGTTTGGCAAGCGGCACCAGTGCAACACAGTACCCGCCGCACGGAACGGGTCAAAGTGCAACTTCAACAAGGGTAAGACGGGACTGAGATCTTGCCCGTTCGAACATCGCCCTCTCTGGGAAGCAGTCTTGCTATTTCGGGAAGGGTAATTTGCAGGATCCTGATCTGACTTGGCTTCGGGCCAAGCGAGTCGCTGGCTTGCGCGTACGGCTGGAATGCGCCGAACACCAAGGGCGGCAGTGAGGCGTGCCGTGTGCACCAGCTTGACAGACAGCGACAGCGATGAAGTGGGGAGTCTGACGATTACCAAGAGATCACAAATAGATGGATGGCAGCCACGAAAAGGAACTTGCACCGAGGTACAACACATCAATCATGGTTCCCACTGACGCACACCCGCAGCAGCACGACCCTCTCGACAAGCCACACTCAGTGCCCCCCAGCCTCGCCGTGCAATGAATCCCGGTTATTTCGCAAAAGCTTACTTACCTCAGCATTTGATACAGACAAGCCGTCCCGTATCTTGCATCAAGTCCCAATCAAGGCCAATTATTAGCTTTCCCAAGTCAGGCACCCTTGTCGTCTCTCAGCCAACAAGCGTCCAGAACCAAACTACGCAGATACGCCAAACTCGCACGTCGAAACGCGTCCGGGCGCGTCGCCATGGTGAAGGGTTTCATTCGCTCGTCATCGATACTCAATGTTGCGTGGCCAAGAGAGCGCACTAATCCCATCCTTACTGTAGCTCATCTGTGAACGGGTGGTCAAAGATTCTTTGTCCGTCATCGATTCTGAAGCGAGGAGGTTGGAAATGACATGGCGAATCTGCAAGGCTGCAGGAAAAAGTATTGTGGGTGCTGCACGCTGCAGGGTGGGACTTCCGGTGTGCACTGGCCGACTCTGTGCATGAAGCCCCATGAAGCTCCGCACCGTGACATAAATTGACCCGGGCTCTGCATCTCGAATTTGAGCAGAGTTTTTGCGCAAGTCCACTTCGCTGTAAACAATGCCGCCGAGCTGAAAAGTGGAAGATCTCGGTCAATGCCTGGCGACTCAATGTTCGTGCCGTCCCTTTCTAAGGAGTCGCCGATTTGCGTTGGCGACCCTGGCGAGGCGTAGCAACGATTCGCTGTCGCGCTCGTATGCCTCGCCACGCAGGTCGGAGCGACACTTCGCAGCGAGCAGTCTGAGCAGTGTGAACCGTGCATCATTGATAAGTGGGATGACTTTGGCGTAGACTTGTTTATTATTGGATGTATCTATATGCACCAGATGATGTGACACTGCCACCTTTCATGCTCCAACAAATCATGGGGCAGCGAGAACAAAGGAAACCATCGCTAGGATCAGCCTTGCTGCCTGATACGATGTCGAGACATGTGGTACAGAGCGCTTGCTGCGGTGCTGTCATGCAAGAAGCCTCGGATATGGTGCAAATCTTTTCCGACCAAGAAGAGAAAGTGCGCAGTGCCAAGGCAAGGAGCAGTGCGATTTGGGTACCGCCGTGAACGCCATGCTAAACAAATGATCCAAAAAGTCAAGAAGGAAAGAGCCGTAGTGGCGTTTAGGACCAGCAAGATCAGCTGGAGGTATCCAGGGTCGTTACGGGGTCATTTTCCGCGCAGGGTATCGTTAAACAAGTGCGTGTGCGTGTGCGTGTGCGTTACTTCAAGAAATGATCTCGCCGCCGAGGTCCATGCTAAGGCCTTCGACCTTTGCGACCATACGAAGGCCGTCGCCAGTAGGGGGTGCAAGATTGTCGAAGTTGACGTGGCGTCTGGCCTCACGGACTGCTGCAGGAGTCTTGCTTGCTGGCGTGCGATTCCAGGATGAGCCAAACTGTGCTTGTGCCGGGCTCGGCGTCATGTTGAGAAACTCAGCGAAGTTCAAGTTGTTCGGTGTGGTAGCAACGAAACCACCATATGCTTGCCCACTGCCTCCAGGTGTCGACAACATCGAAGATGGCAGCGGTGTTGTCTTGGAGGGTGGGGTAGAAGGGGCGTGCATGGGTTGCTTGAAAGAGCCAACCCGAACTGGCGTGGGGGACGTCGCCAAGTACATGAGGAGGTTTGCGTCGTTCTCGCCGTGGCCTTCTCTAGCAGCACCAGCAGCAGTGAAGCCTCTCTGACGTAGACGGGCTGAGCGGGCGACATCGGGCGGTGGTGTCCGTGGGGTCCGAGGTCGAATCGGCGACGTTGCAAAGTGTGACCTGTTCATCTGGAACGAGGTTATGGGAAGGTCCTCGTCATCTTCCTCAGACAGGAGGGGAGATCGGGGCTCGTCGGGGATGGTTGATGTCTCGGAGACGAAAGATAGGCTGGGCACGTGGGTTCGGCCGAAACGTGCGTGTCTGCGGTGGTATGCCGGTGACGACTCGGGTAGCTGAAAGCTATTCTTCCATGAGGCTGAAGCTGCTGTAGTGGACCGAATGACCTTGCCGCGGTTGTGGGAGCTCGAGGCTGGGTAATGGGTAACAGGTTTGTCGTAGCGAGGACGCTTATTGTGGATGGTGCTGCCGCTGCTGACAGACCGTGTGCCCGATCGTCGAATGTCGTCGGAGAAGATGGGTGCGGCGAGCGGAGACGAGTCGAGCACACCTGGACGGTAGAGGCGCTCGGAGGTGCTCGATGCATCCGACATGGCCTCGTTGCTGGAGCCAGGTCGCTTACGCTTAAGCTCGACGTCGATGACCGGCTCAATGGCATCGATGCTCAGAGACTCCCAGCCGTTCTTGATCTTGACATTGGCCAGTGCGAGCCTGTTTTGCAGCGTCCTGGTCATCTACAGCGCACAATGTTAACAGACTAGCCGAGGAAGTGGACACCGTGAGAGCAACCTTTGAGACCTGAGCTCTCCGCAAGACCTTGCTTGCTACCTCGTCCTGCTCTGACATGATGAAGGAGTGTATGAGAGAAGGATCGTGGTCTGGGCTGTCGAGTGGAGGGCAATGGTGTCAAACACGGACAAGCATTGAGGTTAAGATCTCGAGCTGAGTCGATCGCCGGCGAAGGAGGAATGCAGTGGAGAAGTGGCTTAGCGTGGAAGTCGGAGCACAGACCAGAAACAAGGCTGGTGAATGTCAGACACGCATCATCTCATGGGTCTAGTGTCGAGGCCTTGATGAAGCGAAGAACGCCAGCCCACTTCACCTGAGGACGACGTGGGGAGCCCAAGGTTAGCGGCGTACGGAGGGCAGCTGACTTAATGTATTGTATTTTGCTACTAAATGGGAAAGCGGCTGCGGATGAGGCGCAGGCTGTGGGGCTGCATCTCCACACTCACCGTGCCCTCTGCGTCGCCTCTCGATGATAACTAGGGGATGTACGCTGCCGAGGATTCTGCGTGATATTAGTGTTTGTTTCATGGGCAGACATTGCCTCCTTGAACGACCCAACAGTAGCCTTGCGAGGCCTCTCTAGGCCTGCTATCTGGCACGCTGGAGCTTGGACCTGTGGGAAACGCTGACTTTGCATTTGCCGTGGAACTTGAATTGCGCACGATGGCTTGACCTAGAAGACTTCAAAGGTGCGGTTCTTGCACAACTCCATGCCCGGGCAATGGAGTTTAATCATGACCACCGATTGCAGCTTGCACGCCGCTAGATGCGAGGTGGATCACAGCCGCATCGTGGCTAGTTCCAACGTCATTTCTTGGAGAGCCGTTGGCGGATGCTCCGACGACCTACAGGAAAGCATGGCCGGCGTGATTTATGAAAGCCAACTAATGCGCAATGCAGATGTCGCCCTTTAGCTAGGTCCAGCACGTGCCTGCTGTGACCAAGTTTGCGCTCGTTGATCCTGGGACGATGCTTCCTTGCCTAGATCAGCGACGGGCAGGCTTATCGACGATTGCGCCTGCTCTCCGCCTCTCAACATCGAACGATATAACGGAGAGCACAGCAGCACCACTGCTCGCACTCTACATTGAACAACTTCTCGTGACACTCTTTTGCTTGCGCCCAGTATATTCCCTTGGTGTTGCCATTGCCGTGCTCCGCGCGCTCGATCGCCCGCCTGCGGCCCACCGCGCCTGCATTACGCGTTCCTACAGCTTGCTCAACCTATACAGCTTTTCAGCGCCTGCCCTCTGGCTGCCACTCGTTTCGCGTATGACTTTTCGGTGATCTCGAAAATCCCAGAGCTACACTAGTATAGCGGCTATGCCTTCATTCCTGCATTCTCTGCGCAGAAAGAGCTCACGGCAGTCTTCCCATGATAAGACAAACGAGAGCTCTCCTACCAAGACAAAGTATGGCTTTGGGCGGCGTCCGTCAACTTCCACGATAAACTCGTCCCCGGTGGGCTCGTCTACACCATCTACTACACCCGCAACATCAACCACAGAGGGAGAAATACCTCCCGTATCGGCGCAAAGCACTCGACCTCAGAGACCGAGCGTTGAACCTGTGAAGCGCTACAGCATGAATGTCAGTGCCCATCATCATATGCGAATCGCTGGAGCTAATGAGGCCGCAGGGCTCATCCACGACACCTACCAATGGCTCTAGCTCGCACAACTCGTTCAATCGATCCTCTCTTCTCGCGCCGCGCGTTATTTCTGTATCCGATAATTCTTGGGTATGTGTAAGCAGGCTTGGAGCCTAGAGGAGGAGCTGACAGCCGGCAGGTTCATCAGCAAGTTCTTCTTGTTTTCGGGCAAGTCGGGGAACCATCTTCTAAACCGATAGACGGCACCGTTACAGTCAACCACCACCAAGGCCGATTTCCAGCCACATGCTGGCCGGTCAGGGACTCATACTTCAAAGCATTAGTCCATCTTGAGCCGGGCTGGAACAGAGTCCGTTTCGACTTCTCATCACCCAAGGTCTCATCTGGCAACCAGTCGATCTCTCCCCACGCAACGTTCATGAACATCAACTTCCTCCCGCTTACACATGCGCCGCCTCTACAACTTGCTATCATCCTTGGAAGCGACTCGCCTGGGACATATGATGCACCGCCTTCGCGCATGCAGACCGAAGGAAATGGGCTGGATCTCGCGGTGAAGAAGTTCCGAATGGCAGCGTACCTGTGGCAGGCTTTTACAGGAGAACAGATGAAGCGACATGGCTTCGGACGACGGTGTTTCCGCTTGGAAGATGCATGGGAACCGGGCACAATCAGCTACCAAGATTGGGAGCCCGGTCACTTCCGCACACAAGCGAAGGTCCACATCATACGATCAAAGAAGACAGTCGCTGAGATCAGGGACCTCGATCGAGCACAACAGTATGGCCCAGGAACAAAAAAGGGTGAACTATTCGGCATCGCGGCAGATGCCTGTAAGGAGTACTTTCACATCACACCCGGTCAGAAGCTCTACGTTTCTTGCATGTTCATCGACTCGACGTGGGATGCCAATGAAAAGGTTATTCGCGGACACGCAGCGCTTGGTGGAGGCGTGCCAGATTTGCAGCTCGGAATCTTTGGGTCACAAGCGCTTCACAGCTACCCATCCAGCATTGAAGAGGTGACACAAGCGTTCGAGGACTGCACGCGAACAGACACAGATTTTGTAGCAAATGATTGCAACGAGTCTGGCAGCAATTGGGAGGCTGCCAACATTGGTATCGGCGCCCACCTTCACGAAACTGGACATCTCTTCGGCTGCCCGCATCAGGAGTCTGGCATTATGTTGAGAGATTACGTCACACTGAACCGTACGTTCATCTGCCGCGAGCCCTACTCCACTCGCACGAAGTCGCCAGGACAGCGGCTGGTGCTACCTGAAGATGAGTGCAGATGGCACAGGCTGGACGTGCTGCGCTTCAGATTCCACCCGTGCTTCCGCATACCGATCGATAGAGCCGATACTAACAACGACGGAAGCGTGCAGGTCTGGACGGTTGATCCCGGCCAGGGCGGTGTGATTGCAACCTCGAAGTCTGGCATTGCTTGGGTCGAGCTCTACACAGAAGGGGACGACGTGTGCCGCTATTGGCGAGAGTGGCCAGAGGTCGATCTTCAGTATCCTCGCCAGGTCTCTCTAGACGAGAATGAGCTGCGCTCGGTGCTACCAAAGGACAAGCAGAAGTCGACGCTCAAAGTTGAGGTCTACTCTGCAGGGGGTGGAAAGCATGTGATCGAAGATTTCAGTCAGCTTGCGAACCAGAAGCTTGCGCGTGTCAAGATCCCTGATGGTCGTTGGGGCTACCGCGGTAGCAAATTGGGATACTCTCAGATGGAAGGATCGCAACCAGTAGAGATCATTCTCGACAGCGCTCATATCCAGACGAAGCTCTTGCTCGGCATCAAAGTGTGGTCTGGGCTCTGCGTCGATGGTCTAGAGTTCTACTATGAAGACTCAACGAGTCAAGTTTTCGGAAAGCGAGGAGGACACGCGACTGATTTTCCGCTCGACACAAGGAAAGGCGAGCTGCTTCTCGGCTTTGCTTTGCGGGCAGGACTATGGATCGACGGCATTCAAATATTGACTAGCTTGGGCAGGTCGAGTGAGTGGTTTGGAAATGCCACAGGCGGTAGCGGGTACGTTGCGAGTGTTGCGTACACTTGACAAACGACTAATGTTGGCAGACACACTCTCATCCCACCCCGGGGCTACACCATCGGTGGTCTATCCGGATCCTCAGCTGCATGGCTCGACGGCTTTTCCTTGATCATCACAAGGTGATTGCAGCGCACCTCGAAATACATACTCGGACACCTCTACTGCAACGCTAGCGGTACACTCCCCACAGCTTATCGCGGCATGTTATATACAACGAGACTTGGTTGGTCGGCTAGCAAGACGTTGCACATCTAGATGCGTACCGGTACAGCGCACTGTTACAGGGACAGACGGCATCACTGTAATGCAACCATCTTTTAAATTTCAGCAACAGGGCAGGCGCGTATGGGAGGTCGCCCACCAAGACGGGCATAACACATTACAGATCTCGGAAGACGAGACGTTCGATTCTCTGCAAAAGCAACAATATCAGAATAGCATGGGTGCAGTCACTATCGCGATATCCAAGCATTACTGGACGACGTATGGTTGGGTGTAGTTGTGAAGAATATCGAGTTTCCTCATTGTATTTATGGATCATGCTCTTGAGCTGATCACTCTGGTATCATCGTCCTCATGCTTAGAATAGAGAGCTTCCGCTGTCGAAGAGGCTACAACTGACAAGCACAGCCCCTCCCCGCCCACTTTTACCTATTCTCAACTCAGATGGTTGGCTGCTTACGGCTTAGGGATGTGAATAGTCTTGCTGACCATCAAACACCCGTGCAGGATGAACATGAATACGACAGGATGGAACTCGAACGCAGTTCCTTCCAGCCACAGACCCAGCGGCAGTTGCTCATGCGTCCAGCTCTTATACACCCAGTACGCCATGATCTGCACTATACCAAGGGACATGGGGATCGGCGTGCCCTCGAAGTACTTGCTCTTGCCTGTCTCGTCCTTGGGCACCATAGCAACCGTAACGTTGAATCGCGCCAGTCGCGTCAGGCCGCACAGCACAAAGAACGTCAGCAGCAGGTGGTCGAGCGGCGTGCGGACTCCGAGCGCGAAGGCAGCGGCCGCGGGTGACACGCCGAACGAGACAAGGTCGGCCAACGAATCGAGTTCTTGACCCATTACCGAAGCCTTCTTGCGCCAGCGTGCGACTTTGCCGTCCATGAAGTCGAAGAATAGACCCAGCGGGATGAAACCCAAAGCCCAGTAGATGTTGGTGTAGTCGTATGGGTTGGCTTGTGTGCAGTAGCGCAGCGAGGAGAAGATGGACATGACACCACAGAAGCCTGGTGATCGTCAGTGTTGCTGAGCTCAGGTTTTTGTGAGTGCAGGCTGTGTGAGCGCGCGCGAAGCGTGTTGAGAAGTTGAGGTGGGCTGGGCGTACCATTGAGCTCGGTGATGAAGTCTGCGAGGTGCAGTGCGCGCACTAGCGAGAAGTGGCCTGGGTTCTCCTCAGCCAGGAGACGGGCCTGCTTGTCCTGCGCTGCTCGCTGTCAGTGTGGGACTCCAAAGTGTTTCTTGCAGCGCTGTAAACACACTCTTGTCCGCAGGCACCGTCGCCTCGTCCTTGGGATTGTTTGATCCGTTTCTGCGAGTCGCCATCGTAATACTACAGGGTATCGTGTAGTAGGAAGGAAGTAGAAAGAATTTGTGAGTTGTGAGAAAGAGGATAAGCCTTCAGGGTTTGGACGGCGTGCAGGTGTGACGTGCGGTAAACTTCCAGGTTTGGCTCAAAACGTCATGGGCCGGGCTAGGCTACAATTCACCGCCGGGTGATTCGCCAAGGAACGCCCCCTGCAGTGTCTAGGACAACGCTGCTGATTCACATGGATGCAGACACACTACGAAATGTCTTGTATGAGCTTGATATGCCCGTCTGCTGTGCAAGATGAGCGAGCTACGTGTAGAAACTGCGAGTACTGATTTTTGAATTATGGCGTCCACGAATCCAAGGCAGCATCACTTGAATAGCGCAAACGCGGTGATTTTCCATACCAGTAGAGCCATAGGAGACTACGAATAATCTGCTGTCAGAGCGCTGCTTTGCAGTCTCGACCACGCTCACAGTAGCTGAACAGCTATACCAGCGGCCGCCTCATAGCCTCCTGGAGAACTACCTGGCAAGAGCGTTCGTAGCATTGTTGTGAAGTTTCGATTTAGCTGAAATGACTATCATCCGTACAATATGCTCTAGAGCCTTTTCCAACATGGCGCCATGTTCCACATGTACAAGAAATCCCATTGAGCTCCCAAACGCCGTCGAATGTTCGTGGTATCCATTGGTATCCGTGATGTCCAGGGCTATACCGCGACTAGGAAAAACCGCCCGTCTGGTGTCTTCATTGCAAAGGTAAACCGGTCCGGATTGCGCTTAGTATCCGCCTCGCCCACGGGGGGTGAAACCACCTCGTCCACCGCGGCCTCCACCACGCGAGAAGCCACCGCTGCCACCGAAACTGCCACCGCGACCACCGCCAAACGAACCACCACGGCCGCCACGGCCGGGAGGACCGCCGCGTCCTCTGGGTGCGCCACGACCGCGGCCACCACGAGCTCCACCGCGGGCACCGGCGGGCTTCTTGACCTTGGACGCACCAGGAGCGGGCTTGGGCTTGGGAAGGAACCTGTCGAGGGGCAGGAGCTTGTCGCCACCGATGTAGAACTTATCACCGGCCTTGAAAGACTTGGCCTGGATGCCTTCCTGGGGCTTAATGGTGAAGTAGACCTGGTTCAGGGGACCGCAGATCTCGTCGACTTTGCCGATAGGTGTCTTGTTCTCGAGATAGACGGGCGCGTTGAAGTAGGGGATCTTGGTGTTGATCGACTCGCAGAACATCTCGTTCTCGACCTCGTGGACGAACTTGCCCATTTCTAACTGTCATTAGCACTGCGCAAGCAATCAAAACATGTTGCGCATACCAAAGACCTGGTCTGGGGGACCGAACGAGGCCTGTCCGCTGAATCCACCGCGTCCTGCAAAAAAGTTAGCTACCTGCGCCGGGAGCTGCAGCAGCGCAGGAAAACCGACCTCCACGCGAACCACCACCAAAACCGCCTCTGCTTCCTCCGCCAAAGCCGCCACGGCCGCCACGAGGTGTTCCACGGAAAGACATGTCGTTTGTTGTGGGGTGTGCAATCGGTTCGCGGCGTTACGAGCTGGTCGGCTTCAAAGGTTCAAAGTTGCGAAAATTCAAGCCGCACGCTAAATCGCCGCCTAAACTTCGGCACAGGAACCAAGGGAACCAATAGCGGGGCTGTCGTGGGCGCGAGGTTGCCAAATTGTGAGTCGATTGCAAGCATTTATCGCTCGAAAGTGCTGGCACGAACTAGTTTCGAGTCACTTTAGCTTCAGGTCAGACAGTGCGGCAATCGGGCACGCCTGTGTCAAGTCACGCTTAGTGTTGCAGTGGAGTTGACTCAGAACAGCATATAAATACAACCATTCTCCGCTTCCGACGCGGCAAGACAACCAAACATGGCGGAAGCGGTCAAGGAAACTGTGAACCAGGTCGTGGAGGGCGTCAAGGGCCTCGCCGTATCTGGCGAGAAGAAGGTAGAAGAGAGGGCCCCCAAAGCTGCAAAGCCCAAGAAAGAGAAGAAGAAGGGTGGGGATGAGGGTGGTCGACCTCTGCTGCTCGATCCTGTACCAGCATACATTGACCACCGAGTCAAGATCTTGTATGAAAATACCATGCCGGCACACATCCGAGACTGACAACGCGCAGCGAGAAGCTCAAGGCGAAATACGACGAAGAAGTTGCCCAGAAGCCTCGTGGTATGTCTGATTCCTCCAAATGCGTGTTGTGCGAGTTGCTGATACACTTTCTACAGAGAAGATCACGATCACACTCGGAGACGGCAAGCTCATCGAGGGCGAATCGTGGGTCACCAGCCCAGCAGACATTGCGCGCGGCATCGCTAAGAGCTTGTTCGAGCGCACCGTTATCGCCCGTCTCGACCACGGCACACCCGAGGAAACACTATGGGATCTTGAGCGACCGCTCGAAAGGAGCTGCAAGTTGGAATTGCTGGACTTCGACCACCCAGAGGGCAAGCGTGTCTTCTGGCACTCGAGCGCACACATTTTGGGAGAGGCATCTGAGCGCAGATTCGGCTGCGACCTCTGCATTGGCCCCCCAATCGAGGATGGTTTCTACTACGAGATGGCTTTGCCGGAAAAGGCTGCAGTTGAGCACTCGGACCACAAGCCTCTCGAAACCATCGTACAGAGCATCGTCAAGGAGAAGCAGGTCTTCGAGCGGTTGACCCTGTCCAAGGAGGACCTGCTGGAGATGTTCAAGTCGAATCCCTACAAGCAACACATCATCAAGGACAAGATCCCTGATGGCACATCTACCACCGTTTACCGCAACGGACCTCTCATCGATCTCTGCCGCGGACCCCACGTCCCCCACACTGGAAGGATAAAGCAGTTCAAGGTCATGAAGAACTCCGCAAGTTACTTCCTCGGAGACGCCAAAAACGACAGTCTGCAACGTATCTACGGTGTGTCGTTCCCTGACAAGGACAGGATGGCGGAGCATCTCAAGTTCCTGGAGGAGGCTGCAAAGCGTGATCACCGCAAGATTGGAAAGGAGCAAGAGTTGTTTTTCTTCCACGAGTACAGCCCTGGATCTTGCTTCTTCTTGCCACACGGACAGATCATCTACAACACTCTGCAAGCTTTCTTGCGCGAAGAGTACTGGAACCGCGGGTACCAGGAAGTCGGCTCGCCAAACATGTACAACTCAGCACTATGGAAGATTTCCGGTCACTGGCAGCACTACCACGAGGACATGTTTACATTCGATGTTGAGAAGGAGAAGTGGGCACTGAAGCCTATGAACTGCCCTGGTCACTGCCTGATCTTCAAGCACCGTGAGCGCAGTTACCGCGAATTGCCTATCCGCATGGCTGACTTCGGTATCCTGCACCGAAACGAGGCCAGCGGTGCTCTCACTGGTCTCACCCGTGTGCGCCGCTTCCAGCAGGATGACACTCACATCTTCTGTACTGAAGATCAGATCAACGAAGAGGTCCTGGGCCTGTTCGACTTCCTCCGCGCGGTCTACGGAAAATTCGGCTTCACATTCAAGCTGAAGCTCAGTACGCGCCCGGAGGGTTTCCTCGGCAACATCGAGACCTGGGATAAGGCTGAGGCCAAGCTGACAGATGCTCTGGACAAGTTCACTGCTGAGGGTGGAGGTGCTTGGGAGCTCAATCCTGGTGACGGTGCTTTCTACGGTCCCAAGATCGATATTACCATCTCGGACGCCCTGAAGCGTGACTACCAGTGCGCTACGATTCAACTCGACTTCCAGCTCCCCAACCAGTTCGAGCTCGAGTACATGACCTCTGAGGTCGTTGCGGCTAAGCCTAAGGAGGAGAAGGTCAAGGCGTCAGAGGCACCAAAGGAGGAGGCGCCCAAGGAGGCCCTCGCACAGAAGCAACCAGAGACATCTGACGACCTTGCCTCCATTTCAAAGGCTATCAAGCCCCCGCAGCCCGGTTACGCTCGCCCTGTGATGGTTCACCGCGCCATCTACGGATCCTTTGAGCGTTTCATTGCGTAAGTCACAACATATGAGCTATTCGAGTTCATCACTAATATACTATAGAATTCTCACTGAGCACTTTGCCGGACGTTGGCCATTCTGGCTGTCGCCTCGCCAGGTTATGGTCATCCCTGTCATGCCCGGCGCCAACGACTATGTCAAGGAGGTCCAGGCTGCGCTCCGCAAGCAGCACATTCACGCCGACATCGATATCAGCGGAAACACTATGCAGAAGAAGATCCGTACCGCACAATTGGCTCTCTACAACTTCATCATGGTTGTCGGTGCTGAAGAGCAGCAGAACCGCGCTGTCAACTGGAGAAACCGCGATGACCAGGCTTCCCAGCAGCGTGGTGAAATCATCCCACTTGACGAGGCTATCGAGAAGCTTGTCAAGCTAAGGGACGAGCGAGGGATCGAGAACAAGGTGTAGATGAAGGATAGCATGGTGGCACAGAGCCGTACGAGCAATAAAGTATGATGTCATATAGTCGAATGCATTGCACAAAGTATTGCCAGAACACAAACAACAATACACAGTGTTTAGCCACCGACCGGGTCGCATACTGATCAGATTTGCTGAGCACATAAGCGTTCTATGTTGTCAGGCTCCAGCAAGGCTGCAAGCGTTGGACGGCCGAAGATGGGTACGCTATAGAAGCGCCCGTTTCGTGCCTCAGACTAAGAAGACCCTGCGCCATCGAACAACGGCGGTATCTTGACCTCAAACCATCAGTAAAGCCTCTAGACTGATTCTTGTTGACGCAGTTCCTTCCAGCTGCGAACACTGCAGACACTTCTTCAATCCTGCAATGCGATTCAGGTACGAGACTACGAGCTATGGCGTCAACCTGCAGAACGACGCCCCGACCCCAAGCGAGATCGCAACAGGGGTCTCCGCTCGCGAGTCGCCAGTTGACAGCGTGCTTCAGATCTCTGGCAACCGGGCACGGGGTTGGACCTGGTGTTTCCACTCTGTAGTCTCCACCGCTCTCTCATCTAGATAATGCGCAACGCGTCAATTCATCGCCTGCGAGGAGCATCCCCGCAATTCCTCCACGATGTGCAACGCAGGGCTGCGAAAGGGGTTGAGGCGTTTGGCCAGCTGCGGAATGACGATGCCCAGGCGCCATTGCCAGGCTTTCATAGCCAGTCCCGAGATGTTGGCTGGGCCATTCCTGATACAGCGCGGCTGTCTTAGCCATAAAGCATGTTTATAATCTTGAACCACCCACGATGCTTTCGCTCTGTTCGCAACTTTGGCTATCGCCATGGACAGATTGAATCTGCAGCAAAAGACGCGTACAGCGCGCAACAGACTCGCTGAAGCTGTGTCGCGAGGGAATGGCACCGGCTCATTGGCTGTTCCACCTTCCACGCTCGCGATTAACGACAACACTAGTACGACTGGTGTGAATGAAGGCTTCCCAGGGCAGTCTGCTGCACGCGACTTTGCAGTCCCGGAACGCGAGCCAGTACCACAACCAAGGATAGAGCCTCCCACTTCTCTGCAGTCTTCGGTGGATGCAGGCAAACGCGTGCCTGTGCCTCCTCCCAAAGATGTCCGAACGCCAAACACCCGAGGGTTGGTCTTACTCACATGCAAGGGGGACTTTTGCTAACATTCCAAAGGACGTCATCTCCGCTGACACCACAAAGGGCAAGGAGCACCTCAGCACCACAGCGCCCATTCAATCAGCAGCGTGCAGGGCCTCAGCAGCAAACTAGTCCCTACAGCCGTCCGTCACCAGGTCGTCAAGCAAGTATTGGTATTCGACGAATGCCGTCCTCGGTTTCTCTAAACCAATATGCACAAGCCACGAATCCCTCTTCACAGCGACTCAGCCAACCGTTGGACACCCTGGAAGAAGGCCGCGAACTTGAAAGGAGTCCTTCGGGCGCGAGCGAATCGACACTCACTCAGCCTGAGTCCAGTAGGTTAAGGAAAGTCAGAAGCGCTATTCAGACCAGGGTCCCATTCTGGAACAGTCCCAGCACCAAGGAGAAGGAAAAGTCGCCTGAGCCGCTCAATCCGCCCGCGCAGGGCCCGGTAGACGAAGGCATGAACTACACATCAGACATGGTCGATGTCTTGGATACTCTTGGTAGGATTTGAACCGTCCACGCAGAAGCACATGCTGATTCTTCCAGATCCCGAGATTGCGACACTGACGTCTCTGACGAACTTGCAGAACTCCCTGTTCGTTCCCAACCTGCCCTTTTTTAACCGGCGCCCAACCTACAATCTGCGACGAGCTCCGAGCGAGACTGCGAGTTTAGAAGAGATCAACCGTGTCCTGGGCCCAGCACACGCAGCTCAGATTGAGAGCCAACTTCGACCACCAAGGCTACAGCGAACAGAGACCGAAGGCACCACGACCACGTTGGCTACCATAGACTCGCAGCTGAGCGATTCTCGGTATGCTGTGCTGCCACATGGCACCTCACTGGAGGGCTGGAGCAAGCACGACAAGGCCGAGGTGAATGACCACGTCCGGCACATGCTCCATTCGAAGCGATCAAAGTTCAAGCGCTCGATGAGAGGATTCGGGCAGTACGTCAGAAGGCCATTGGGCTTCCTAGTCACGCTCTACGCGACGCTCATCACACTGTTTGGTCTAGCGTGGGTGCTCTTCCTGATCGGCTGGATCAACGTCGGAGGTCGACAGATCTACGTAGTCCATGTCATCGACAGTGTCCTGGTGGCTCTCTTTGCCGTTGTTGGAGACGGTCTCGCGCCTTTCCGGGCTATCGACACATATCACATGATCTATATCGCTCACTACCATCACTATACTTGGTCACGCAGGAAGAAGGACATGCTGCCAGCGCTACATGACCAGAATGATCTACCGTCGACAAATGCGCCCATCACCGGGCCACGCTCCACCGACCCCGAAGATCCCGAGAAGCAGTGGGAATTTACTGTCCTGACCCCAAAGCAGCAGCAGAAGCTTGAGCATCATCAAGAGAAGTTCTGCAAATCGCACTCCTTCTACAAGCCCCACGAGACCGAGACGCACTACGCCTTCCCGCTGCGTTTGCTCGTTGCCATCGTTGTCCTCCTCGACTGCCATTCGTTACTCCAGATCTCACTCGGGGCCACCACTTGGGGAATCTACTACAAAGAGCGGCATTTTGCCATTACGACTGTCATCCTCATCTGCTCCATTACCTGCAACGCTACCGCTGGCCTGCTCATCTGGCTCGGCGACAAGCGCACCAGGAAAACGGATGTCCTCGAGCGCATGAACAGGCAAGAATTGACGGACGAGGCTATCAAGAAGGTTGAAAAGAAAAAGGAGCGCGGGAGCGAGAGCGAAGGCGATGAGCTCACTAAGAACGAGCGGAAGGGCCGCTTGAGCCTCGACATGATAAGGAAGAAGACGCAGAGGAGCAGCAGTGGGAGGAGCGGAAAGAGCGCGGAGCCTCAGCCTACGGCGCAGAACCCTTACCCTTGAGTGACGGGGTAATCTGTCTTTTATACCATCGTTTGTAGCATTATAGCGGATACCATTTGAGCGAATGCATTTGGCTGCTATGCAGCATTTTGAATCGACATTCCAACCTCTAAGATCTATACATGCTGTGAGCACTTTGTATGAAGTTACTCGTCCGATGGTCAGGAGGCCATCTAGAGTTGACAATGTGCTTGTAGCGACGATATAAATGTTGAAATAGATCGCGCCTCTTCCTGAAAGTCATGTCCACACAGCGAACATACAGAGATTGGGAAGAGATCCAGGATACGACAGCCACATTACAAAGCAAGGAAATAGCTTGAGTACAGACCCGGCCTAGCTCCGCCACAGTCGGGGATAGACAGCGTCTCGAAATCTCATCCCGGACTCTTTTGCCCCGGACAAATTTCCCCACGAACCCGCCCCACGCCTTATAAACAACATTCTGATTGGTGGAATCGCATAAACAGTGCTCATCTCCCAGAGACTTGAGACGGTCAAGATTCGCGAGAAACGTGCGTTTACGCGCTGGGAAAGCTTGTTTCAGGCATGACTCGGGGCTGCTCGATATTGAGTGAGGAGATTGCGAGGAGATGGCCGATAGAGATGAGCCGGCCCGTATGGCAAAATGTACTATAGTACGGAGATGATTCTTGATGGTCGTGTGCAGCATATATAGTGGCTCCCCGTTCATGGGAAGTATCCAGACTACAGAGCCATACCCTTCCGTCAAGATGCAGTTCACACTCCCCCTACTCGCGTCCATCGCTACCTTTGCATCCACAGCCGTCGCGGCACCAACAGCAGCAAAGCCGCCTGCGTTCTTCCTGGCCGGAGATTCAACCACCGCTTTGCAGTCCACTGGCGGAGGAGGTACAACCTCTCCACTTCCTCGAACGCAACAACACTGACGACCTCCAGGCTGGGGCAGCGGCTTCTTGAATACGACGCTCAAAAACGGGGCAACTGGCAAGAATTTCGGCCACAATGGCGCAACGACCGTCTCCTTCCGAGCCGGTGGCGATTGGGCCAAGGTTATATCCGCTGCGAAATCAGCTGCGTCGAAATACACCCCCTACGTAACCATACAGTTTGGTCATAACGATCAGAAGGAAGATAAAGGAATCTCCATGGCCGACCTCACTGCCAACCTGGTCGCGTTCGTCGATGAAGTGCGTGCCGCAGGCGCCACACCAATTCTGGTGACGTCCATCAGTAGACGGCGCTTCAGCACCAGCACGGGCAAAGTCTCTGAGAGTCTGGCTGATGTAGTGGCGGCAGCGAAGGAGGCGGCGGTCAAGTCCAAGGCGAAAATTATTGATTTGAATGCGGCGAGCACGAAGTATCTGAACGCTATTGGGGCCGACAATGCGGCGACCTACAACCTCAACCCCACAGACTTCACGCACTTGAACTCGCAGGGCAGTTTGGTGTTTGGCAATCTAGTGGCACAGCTTATTGATGCGGAGGTGCCGGAGGTGGCAACGTATGTCGTGCCGGTGAAGCAGATTGCAACGGCGTTGGACCAGGGGAAGTACATCTTTCCCGCGGTCTAGGAGCGTCAGTATATTGAAATGAGAAGCTGTTGCGGTTATACTATCAATTGATTCAATGCTACCTTGACGCCAGTGTAAAAGCTTTGACAGCCTCCATATAGTGCCTCTAAATCCAAAGGTATCTGCCAAATCTACTCGTCACCATCCAGCCGCTTACTTGGCAAGCACAGGCGCAACCTTTCCAGCCTTCTCTGCTGCAACAGCAGCCAGCTTCTGGAGCTTCTCAGCGCGCACCTTGCGGAAGTATCTAAAGAGAAGGATGAACTGGAGCTCGATCCTCTCCTTTGTCATCATGAGGAAGCCTTGTACTAGCAGGCCCTTGAGAATCTGTGGACCGATACCCTTGAATAGTGCCCATGGGCCTTCGTGCTCAATGATGTATTGCATGACCTCGGTGAAAGTCTTGAATGGCACGCCGTTCCTGGCTGGCGGTGGCTTGGACTGGAGACCGACCTTGGCGACAATGAGTGGTTGTGTGACAATAGTGGCGAGCATCTTCGATAGAGAACCCAGGACTGCGTCATATTAGTATGCGTGTGCCTGAGTGAATCGCGAGCACGTACCGAAAGCCTCGTGGGGCTTCAATGCTGTCTTGCCAGGATAGAAAACCTCTCGCAGCCGTTGGTATGCGCCGTATGTGATTGAAGGGTTCACAACCAAGACCAGACTGGCCTTGAGTCCGCGCCAGAGTCCTGTCCAACCGTCCTCGCTGTTGACAACGTCCATTCCGGTCGCAATCATACCCTTACGCTCATGCTTGCTCATGGTCTGCTGGCGCGTTGTCACAACAGCGACGGGGATCGTGAACAACTGCGCCAGCGCTCCAGCTACAGCGCCCAAAGACAGTTCGATTGCTGTCGATGGAGACGTCGACGCTGTCTGGTAAGACAGATACATGCTGCGAACGAATGTATACCAGTAGAAGTATGCAAAGTTGGTCGAGGCCACACCAACGAGAGATCCAAACATGCCTGCGTACAGTCCACCGACACCTTCGTTCGCGATGACCTTCTGGACAGCGTCGAGGGTGCCATTGTAGTGCTCGTGGTCGGCTGGGTTAGGATCGTTCGACGTCTTTGAGCGCTTGACTTGTACTTGCAGTCGCGTCTTGATCCTGTATCATAGTTAGTCTAGAAGTTTGGAGGTATTAGGATTTCCCGCCAACATACATGTCCAATGGGTAGACCACCGTGTTGGCAATGACAGCACCAGCAGCGCCTGCGACGGCATTGCCCCATGGAGGCAACACCTCAGGTTTTGATTGTCCAGCCATCGTTCAAGAGGGATGTAATAGTCGCGTAGTCCAGGATAATGTATTGGGCGCGGGGACGATCGATGGAGCCGGCAATGCGATGTCGAGGTCGTGAATTGCAACGTATATTCACACCATTACCTACGACACGAGAATAATCTCTATCTGTTTTCCTGAATTCGTGATCGTCGCCTGGCCCAGGAAAGCGGGCAGGAGGCTTTCGTGCTGCTCCCGATAACCGCAAGCCTGGCGCATGACGAAAGCGCAGCAGCCGAGGTCCGTGGCCGAGGTCCAGTTTTCAGGACGACTTTTGACAAGGTTCGTTGCGATCTTCCCAAATTACCGACACCAAGATGGCAATTCTGGAGCAGGGAATCCAGACGGCAGGAAAGGCGAAGGTGACTGTAATAAGTCTGCTCTTGCTGCTGTAGCTGCCCTCGAACTCATCAGTCTCTACTGAAGCCAACGTACTGGAGGTAGAAGAGGCGGTCCCAGGGCGGTCTTGGAACCGGCTCGTGCACGTGCACTAGCTGCCCAGGTGAGCCTCAAGCCAACACCACAACGGTGTTGCGACCACCGAACCGCCATATCAATGTGCTTATCGTCACCAATGCACCATTCCTATGGCACATGACAAATGATTTGCTCACGCACACCTGAGATCAGTCTTGCACGGTGAAGCTTCAATCTTACCGCTCCGTCAATCACCATGACGGACAAGCCGACCCAGCTTGAAGCCTGCAAAAATGCAGCGGACGTACGTGACACTGACCTGACAGCAACGCAATCACCACGGTCGCGGGCACTTGGACTTACAACGATCGTAGAATTATGTCACGCAGCTACAAACCGCAGTCACCAAGGACGAGGCCCTGACGCTCGCCCTCCAAGCAGCCGAGAATCTGATGAAAGCGCTGAAGCTATCTTCGAACGTGGATGAGAAGAAGCAGCTGAAGGCGCGATGCGGTACATTGATTGATACCGCTGACCGCATCAAGAGCTCGAAGGAATGGACACCGTCAGTCGACCCATACACTGAGGAAGCGCGAATTGGTCGTTGGGCAGCCAGTATTGACCCGAGCCACAGTCCAGGTCCTGCATACCAGGAAGGTGCCTCTGCATGGGCAGACTCATCCCCACATCAGAGTACGCTCGAGCAAACGCTGCGTTCAGCATCAGGTAAATCACCAATTTCGTCAACTTCACTTTCTTCGCGAACACAGCCACTATACGCCGAGAGAACTGGGTACCATCTGTACCAAAATGAATCTCAGCATAGCTCAATGCCTCTCATTGATCTTTCGGATGATCAATCTGGAACACTGTACGAGAACAGCTGGCAAACACCTGCTGATATGCAACACAAAGGGAGTGAAGCCCGCAAAAAGGATTTACCAGGCTCTTGGTCTACTTTGGAGGCAGCTCAAAGCGTACCTTCGCCGTTGTCGCAGTCTGGATACCAGCCACCGATCCCAGCAGCCGGTTACTCTGCGCGGATTGCACCGGGAAGGCCCAAAGCCGAGAGGCTTGCGTCATCCGCGCACATTCGCCGGCTTACTGAGCCGGTATCCAGCAGAAAGCAGTCACGAAAAGAAGACATCATCCTGCTGAAGGCGTCGGTCGTAAACGGCTTCAAGTGTCCACCTTGGGACAAGACTCCAGCAGCTGGAGAGTTTCTTCAGGAGAGCGGCCAAGAGCTCTTTCAGTATGTGTACACTCACGTCTTCAGGCTATGTCTAATCTAAAATGCAAGTGATGTTCGTGATTTGAGTCTTTCATCGTACCAGCAGCAGTTTTTCCAGGGCTGGGTCCGCGCTCACGATGCGGTTCCTCCACCAGCACTGCACCCTAACGGCAGAGATGGCATTGGTCCGTTGATGTCGAGCTCACGACCGATCGATCTTGTGCAGGACGCGGCTTCTGACTGCTCGGTGGTGGCAAGTCTCTGTGCAGGTGTCGCTCGAGCTGAGCGTGGCCACGACCAGGTTCGTGAGCCTTTCTCCGTTGTCAGATTCGTACTGACAATGCTCCTTGCAGATCCTCCAAGACAAGCTTTACCCATTCGACAAGAACCTGGGGAGACCTATCCCATCGACCAACGGCAAGTACATCGTTCGTCTTAACTTCAATGGTTGCTGGCGGAAGGTCGTGATCGACGACCGATTGCCAGTCTCCAACACCCGTCGACTCCTACACGTAACAGATCGACGGAATCCAGCGCTGCTGTGGCCAGCGTTGCTTGAGAAGGCATATCTCAAAGTGCGCGGCGGCTACGACTTTCCCGGCAGCAACTCGTGTAGCGATCTATGGACATTCACTGGCTGGATTCCAGAACAAGTCTTCCTACAGGAGACTGACACCATTCCGGATAGGCTTTGGAAGCGGATGTATAACGCTTTCGTCTACGGCGACGTTCTTGTCACCGCTGGTACTGGCAAGATGTCGACGAGACAAGAGCGCGAACTCGGCTTAGAAGGACAACATAGCTACGTGGTGCTGGACATGAAGGAGACAGATCATGATCGGCTGTTGTTGATCAAGAACCCTTGGGTCGAAGGCAAGGGCTGGAAAGGCCCCCGTCCGCCAGCAGCGCCGGTCGTGGACAATTCTACCTCTAGTGAAGGTTCTTGGGGCAGTCTTGAAGTCTACCGTGAAGCTAGCGTACCAACGACCGAGCGACCTCAGCCGACCACGTTCTGGATCGGGCTCCAGCAAGTCATACAACACTTTGAGAGCTTATACCTGAACTGGAACCCTGGGCTCTTCCAACACCGTCAAGACATTCATTTTGACTGGACGATCGAATCCCAGAAGACGCCTGGTAATTGCATCGTTCATCATCCACAGTTTGCTTTCTTGTCGAAGAAAGCTGGACCTGTCTGGTTCTTGCTCAGTCGGCACTTCCGAGACGCACCATCAGACGCGAAAGAAGAATCCGACTCGTTCAACGATGGAACAGTTCGCTCTGGGTCACAGACAAACTCATCGGGAGAGGCTCCAAAAGGCTACATGAGCATATATGTCTGCACTAGTCATGGAGAGCGCCTGTACATCAAGGACACCTACTTGGAGTCCAGCGACTATGTGTCGACGCCGCAAAGTCTCCTGCGATGGGACGCCGACGCCGACTCCAGTTATACAGTTGTGATCGATCAGGAAGATCTTCCATCCTCCACATACAGCTTCTCACTGTCGGCGTTCGCTAACTCGCCTACGGCTCTGGAACCCGCGGTTCTGAAATACCCCGTTCAGAAGATTGAGAAAGGAGCGTGGACCAGACAAAGTGCAGGCGGCAGCACTAGCTCCCTGAAGTACTTTGAGAACCCGCAGTACGCACTTGAAGTCAAAGTGCGCAGCTCTCTCGCCATCCTGTTGACCAGCTCTGGCCATGACCACCCGTTCCACATCAAGCTCGCCCTCGGTCACGGCAAGAGGATATATCGACTGCAGAGCAGAGATGTGCTCGCAGATTCTGGCAACCACCGCGTTGGAGCTGCTACCGCAGAGATTAAGGATCTGCAGCCAGGTCTGTATACTGTCATCTGTTCCACTTTTGAGGCAGGCCAGACTGGCGATTACACTCTGCGCATTGACAGCAGCAGTGAGATCGAACTGAAGCAAATTCCTCGAGACGGCGCCGGCTTGAAGACAATGAAGCTGGCGCCTGCTTGCTTCGGGCCAAACATGCACAAAATTACTGCCCCATTGCTGCCACAACGTCTGGCATCATATACGATCGTCGCGCGTTTCCTGAAGGCCACAAGTCCGCGGTCAGTCGACCGAGGGATGCTAGCTCGCAGTCCGCTGCGTTTTAGTGTGGAGCAAGGCCGGGGTCCAGAGCGCAAATTCCTAATTGCAAGCGAGCGTGGAGAATACGCTGACTCGGCGACGGTTCGGTCCGAGAGCGTGCACATTGATCCTGCAATCGTGCACCGTGGTGATCTGTGGCTGGTTCTCGACAGGCTGTCAGGCCCAGGAGGACCCGTAGAAGAGTGGTATGAACTCGAAATCTTGACAGACATGCCTGACGCTTGTTCTGTTGGTGTTTGGCGCGACTGGAGTGACTAGGCCACGGGACGAAGTCATGATTCGGCATTGGCATCTCGTGTGGATGGCATTTAACAGGCTGTGGGTCATGTGCATTGCACTCTGGCGATCATTTTGCAGGAGTTCTTTTCGACACGGGGGCTTCAGAGGCATGCATGGTGCTTGTCGCATGACTGCGGCAGCGACTGCGGCAACGACTGCAAGCTCACATTCTTCGCGGCTCATACCCTCCTCATGTAGCACAAGATACAGAGCAGCATCTTCGAACTATAGGGATCTTTGCAGACGAATGTGAAACAGACAAGGATGAGCATGGGGCGGTGAAACTGCATCCAATCACGGCAACACGAACTG
This sequence comes from Didymella pinodella, assembly GCA_039634465.1. NCBI lineage: Eukaryota > Fungi > Ascomycota > Dothideomycetes > Pleosporales > Didymellaceae > Didymella > Didymella pinodella. Next base: position 1,822,356 of record CP113347.1, on the reverse strand, counting down.
TAGCAGGCCATCTCATTGCCTGTGGCTCGCGTGCAGCAAGCGCATGTTGAGCTCTCAAGCACGATAACGGCACGCTAGATAAATGCAACTCTGCTGCACATACAGCTTTGGTGGTTTCTCCTTCGTGTTGTGCTGTGCAGAGCGTCAACCTCTGCATTCGTCTCTCCAGATTTACCCCACCAACGGCTTATCGGCATCGTCTACGTCAGAGCTTCACGCGTCCGCCAAGTGCGAGATCACCTGCAGGGCACTCGCACCGCCACACAACGACATCACCGCTGTTCTTGATACATAGACTCGTGCAGACACCCAAAGACATCTGAGTGCACAACCCGTACAGACATCATGGCGGACCTCGCCGCAGAAAACGCCCGCCCGGGCTCGACCACAAATTCAGCAACACCCTCGAACGCTGCGTCGCGCGCCTCGACGCCCGGCGCAGGCGCAGAGAAGCCACCGGATGAGAGCTCCAAGTTCAAGACCTTCTTGGGCATATTGCGAAAGTGCGTTCCACAGCATAGACCCTGAATATGCAGAGACACGTTTCCTAACTCGAGCCCCTTGCAGGTTCATTGGTGTCTCCGATCTCGCTGCCGTGCGCTTCTCCCTCCCTGCGCAGCTTCTCGAGCCTCGGCCTAACCTGGGTACGTCAATCATACTACAAGGAAAAAAGTCATGGACGCAGCCTGACGGGCAACAGAGTACTGGCACTACCTGGACAGGCCAGACACATTCATCAGCATCGGCGACTCCGACGACGAGCTCGGCCGTCTGCTGGGCTGCTTGCGCTTCTGGTTTACAAAGGACTTGGTATGCACGATGATGTGGGGGAAAAGCAGGGCTGACGTGGGCAGAAATATGTCAAGGGCAAGCCATGCAAGCCCTACAACTCGACGCTGGGCGAGTTCTTCAGGGTATGCTCCTCGAATATGCTGTCTACCTGTGCTAATAGTCGCAGTGTAATTGGAAAGTCGAAGACACGCACCCCACCCTGAAGACCCCAAACTCGGCACCCTCGAGCAGCGCCAACAGCGTGGCCGGCGACGGCAAGACTGTCACGGTCTCGTATCTCACCGAGCAGACCTCCCACCACCCTCCCGTTTCCGCCTTCTACATCGACTGCCCCGAGAAGGGCATCAGCGCGAGGGGATACGACCAGCTGAGCGCGAAGTTCACTGGTACAAGCGTGCGCGTGGTCGCTGGAGCACACAACCTGGGTATCTTCATCAACCTGAAGAACAGGGACAACGAGGAGTACCAGCTCACACATCCGGCTGCATACTTGGGTGGTATCCTGCGAGGTAAGCACAGCAGGCAGAATCTAGCACAGGAAGCTCACCAGGCCAGGCTCCCTCAGCGTCTCGGTCGCCGATACCTGCTACATTACATGTCCCAAGACTGGGCTCAAGGTCATCCTCGAGTACCAGGAGGAGGGCTGGCTCGGCCGCAGCCAGAATATCGTCAAGGGCGTGATCTTCAAGTACGATCCCAAGAACGATAACGTTACCAAGATCAAGGATGTCTCAGACAAAGACGTCCTCGCACGGATCGAGGGTGCCTGGACAGACAAGGTCTACTACACGCTCGGCAACAAGCCTTTCAATAAGGCATCTGTAAGTCTGAGTCTGGCGGTCACAGCGGCGCACTGACACCCTGCAGGAGAAGCACCTGATCATCGACCTCAACCCGCTCTTCCCCGTTCCCAAGGTCATTCCGCCCATGGAGGAGCAGCTCCCGAACGAATCCCTCAAGTTCTGGGAAGGCGTCACTAACGCCATCGTTGAGCGACAGTACAACCAGGCAACAACGCTCAAGACCGAGATCGAGGAGAAGCAGCGGCAGAAGGCGGCAGAGCGCAAGGAGGCCAAGAAGGAGTGGCAACCGCGGTTCTTCACCGGCGCAGTCACACCCGTCGGCAGACCAGATCTCACCGCGGACGGCGAGATTGCCCTCAAGGGGTTGCACGAGGAGAGCTACAAGCTCGAGCCGAACAAAGAGTACGGCGCATAGAATGTCGATACGGATCTACACATTGGAGTCTGGGTGCGGGCGCGTTGGTCGATTCGGACACCTTCGCTTGGATCAGTCTGGTCTGCCTTTGTTTCGGCTTGGGGAAGCATGTACAGCTGGCGTTCCGTTGAGTCCTGACATATCACAGTGCGGTTGGCTGACACCGTCGTTTGATCGCATATATTCAAGGCATCTGAATAGATCTCCTTCCTGACATCTGCCGAACCGTGTATCGCATACAGTGAGACTTGTCATTACGAGATCGCATCAGCCATACGATCGAACGTAGACTACAAAGCCTAGCCTGAGTTAGCCGTTCGGTATGCTCAAACTCCCCACATTCCAGAGAACGAGTGCCATGCCTGGTCTCTGCCTCGAGACAAGGCCAAGAACGCCGCAGAAGTCAGCTGACTACTGCGTGAATATGGAGGTCCTCACATGTCGTCTGCGTGTCTCTTGTAAGCTTACAGTTGCTCTGATGACTACAAGTATCACCAAATATACTCGCCCAATGTTGCTGACCGTCGTCTAGGTGTTGGACGAACTTCGTGGGCGATCTGAAACACTCCTTAGTAAAACGCATCAAGCCATTCTCAAATGCCGGCTGCAAATCCAGAAATACGGGAGGCATCCAGTGTCGTGCTGCGTATCGTTCGAGTGTGATTAGATGCTCTGCTGACTACAATAACCGCACTGTTGTATCTCACGTCGATAGACTCGCTCGTGACAGCCACGTCCGATTTCATGCTATTTCTCTGATCTTCCTTATCTGAGACTATTCATCTCAACTAAGCGGGCTCGTTGATGCTGGTGTTCAGATAATCTCGTACTGCTGCAGCAAAACGGGTCGTAGCTTTCACTCTCACCTTCACCTACGGCACCGTGCACGTGTGCGGAGCAAATCTTCGCCGCACATTTGTTAGGATGGTTTTCGCTGGCCTCCGACACTTCACAGCAACAATCTACCATTTTCGGGAGAATGGCGGACAGCGAAGCAAAGCCGCCTGATAGGCTACTATCACCACACCCGCCTGCTCTTTCGAGCGAATTGCCGCACGGTCAGTCAATCAACAGCGTTAATCGGCCTCTCACTGACACGCCCTAAGGCTCAGAGTCCAAGGACATGGCCGTCACCGATGACGAGGCCGCGCTGAATAGCCGGTACAGTGATGAAGAAGACGAGCCCTCCGTGCTCAACGAAGAAACCGCGCTGGACAACCAGCACAGCGATGATGAAGACGAGATATCTGTGCTCGACGAGGAGGAAGAACCGCGGCCGGAGCCGCCTTTCGAAGCTGACGAGTTGGGCGAGTACGTCGATGGAGAGGAGGACTACGACCCAACTGGTGCCGTTTACAAGCTGCGCACCGTCATCTGGCGTGAGCGAGACCAGAGAGAGCGCGATGCTGAGTGGTACAACCATGAACTGTACCGCCAAGAGCTCGACTTCGAGACTGAGAAGAAGAAGCTTGAAGATGAGATCGCGGAGCTCCGCACCAAGCTCGCCGAGAGCGAGGAGCAGAGAGCGAAGGAGAGAGAAGCTCCCCAGGACGAGGCTTTTATCGATCGCGGCAGCGACGAAAAGCTCAAGCAGGCTGCAAAGGAGACAGAAGATGCGCTGCAGAAGCAGAAGGCTAATCATGGAGCCAAGATCAAGCAGCACAAGAAGGAGGTGAAGCTGGCGAAGAAGCAGCACGAAGACGAGCTGGATGCTGCGAAGCAGAAGACCGCCAAGGTTGAGCAGAAGCTCGATGAGACTACCAAGACCAACAGCATGATTGCTTCCGAGGTCGAGCAGGTAGTCTTGGACCATATGAGCATGGCGATCGCCCTTATCAAGGAGTACAATGACGCCAAAGCGGAGGTGAAGCAACTGCTGGACACACCAGCAGATCCCGCGAAGAAGACTCGCTGGTCGAACCAGCAAGCGAAGTCACGCGAGATGGAGAAGAAGTTCCATGAGTTCATGGAGGAGTTCATTCAATGCCTGTACGAGAACAAGTACACGGCGGATGGCATCAGCCAGATCAAGACCTGGTACGCCAACGAGAGCTTCCGACCGAAGAACCTGCCCCCGCCGCCAGCACGACCGCGGTACACTGAGCAGGATGCGATGAAGATCTTCAAGGAGGGCCGGACCATCGGCTTTTACGACTCGCAGATCCAGGATGATCTCAAGAGCGTATTGAGGCCAAAGTACGGGGTGCAGCCCCCGGAAGGCTTTGAGGAGAGGATCCGCTGTCTGCGGGATAGCGAGGACAAGAACCACCCGACTCAGCGGGGTTATGAGGCCGCTCGCCTTCTGCCTGGGGTGTTCTGGGCGAAGGAGCTGCAAGACCCAGCTTTGGACACATGTATCTTCAAGGCACCGCAGCTGGGCATGCCACAAATTCTGTTGGTGGACGAGGAGAAGAGACGGTCGCACTACTGGAGTGCGTTCAATGAGCGCATGCTCGAGCTTGGTAAGGAGCCTTTGCAGAGGCGGGAGAGGATGAAAGCGCAAGGTCGATAGATTGACTGCTCGCATTGAGCAGCAGATAGAGGAAATTGATGTTGCTGTTTCTTATTACACAAGTGATCATTAAATGCCGTGACCTATCAAGCTGGAGAAGTTGCTGAAGCCTCATTCGTGACTACAAGTATCTGCACATAACTGAATATACTAGCTTACTGTCGTCCAGGTGTTGAACGGACTTCGTAGTCGAGTTGAAAGCACTCCCTAGTAAGTACACATTAAGCCATCCCCGCTCTACACATAGGCTGCACGTCTAGGAAAACAGGAGGTATCTAGAGTTGTCCTGCGTATCGCTCGAGCGTGATTGCATACTCTGCTGGCTACAGTGACCGCGCTGTTGTAATTTACGTCAAAGAGGACATCAATGCCTCATTTGAAACAGCTTGATAATTGCAGTGTGCTCTGGAAATGGCTCCGCGAAGACTGTCATCGACTGTGACACCTGCCGTTGCCTCAACTAAAGAGCCCATCGATGCCTCATTCGAAATTCCCTATCCCCGTGAACATGAGGACACACAGACTAACGTGATATCGAGGGGCAATGCGGTTCTTCCCGATTAGTCAGAGCTTCGTCGCAACATACTGACCCGAGAGTGCCTCCCACACACACCACAGCCACCAACATGGACAAAGGCGATGGAGATAGTCATGCGCCTACAGCGCAAACCCTGAAGCGCAAGAAGAAGTTTGCTAATCTTGGCAGTGATAGTTTGGCTCCACACGTGAGCAGTTCCCAGCCCGCAAGAGCGCCCATACGGTTGGACTGGAGCCGGATGAAGCTTGTGCAGAAGCCTGGTATCCCGGGGAGCCTACTGCAGTCAGAGGAGAGACGATCGCCTGTAGTGAATGAGTAGCCAGTGAGATTGCCTGAGAACTTGACTTTGAGTCAACAGGGTGCTTCAGGACGAGTAGGAGAGTCGAGGTCGTTTGAGCAGAGCGTGGCAGCAGAAAGCTTATGCGGAATTGTTGAAGATGAAGGAAGAGAAGTCGTCTGGAGCTAAGACAGTTGAGGAGAAGCAAGCTGCGACAGCGCAGCTTGTAGTAATGCCTAGCAGACCTTGGCAGCAGAAGTCGATGCCGTCGCTGAGGCCTCGGCATGCACCACCCGTCGGCGAGAAGGCCCAGTTGAAATCTGTACTGGTGCAACCTGAGAGGAAAGCCGACGATTCCGAACCAAATGCTACTCAGCGCCCGCCAAAGAAGCATAGATCTGTCATTTGGTCTAATCCTGTGAGCCAGACGCGGTACATAGATGCTGTTCCTGAGGTTGGAGCTGCACAAGGCTCCAGATCTGCTGATCTTGTCAGTCGAGAGTATCCCTGACGTTCGCGGGTCGGGCAAGAAGTAGACCAGCGAACTGTGGGACACCCAGGAGACCTTCATGCAATCGAAAATCTGGGACGAGACGAAGAGCGAGCTGGCACTTGCCAAGCAGAATCGAGACCGCGTACACAAGATGGAGCGCGACTGGATCCCCAGGCTCGACAAATCTATTGAGCAGGCCAGGCACAGCAAAGAAATTCTGGAGCAGGAGACGAACCGCTTCGCGGCAGAATCACAGTCGGACCTGGAGCTTGTTGATCAAAGTGATCAAGAGAAGGAACTGTCCCAATTGAAAGGATGTCTTCAAATGAACAGGAAGCGACTGGAAATACCCAGACAAAACCAAGATGAGAGCAGCTTTAGTTATACTGCACCAGACGAAGAGCAAGACGAGTCGACGGTCTTGCTGGGAGATTCTCAGCGCGAGGATTGCTTGGATGATGTTGTTATGCAGCTGGATGCGATTGCACGCGAAGCCCAGATTGATGGAGAGCAGCACGTCGAGACTGAGATGCTTCATGAGAATCTCGCCGAGATTGAAGCTGGTGATGCAATTGAAGAGAGCCGACCTGTGACACGTCGACAGGTGGGAAGCACCCAGCCGGCAGCAGCACAGCAGCCAAAAGGCACGAGAAGCGGTGCGAGTACAGCAAGCACGCAGGCAAAGTGTGGACGAGGGAGTTCATCAAACCGTGAGACGGCACGGCTGCCGGTCGTTGTTCGCCGGGACGACCGGTGGGTGAGTTGTGCAGAGCTTCCCGCCGCGGTTGCGGACTTGATTGATGAGTAGAACACTCTGCTGTACGAAGGCTGGGCAGCACAGCACACCGGCCGTTTTGCCCGTTGTCCAGACAGTCTTCGTGGCACGTACTGTGTTCAGTGCGAAGTGATCCTGCACGATAAAAGCAAATGCTCGAAGCAGGAGTCGCAGGCATACACGGCTTGCGCGAGGTGCGTGAGTACCTCACGGCCATGTGCCATATTGTTGGAGGACGGGGACGGTGTTAAACTGGGATGGTTGCCGCTACCAGCAGACAGGCGTGGTGATGCGTCTTGGGCGACAAAGCCTACTGGATCGAGCAGTGAATGCAGCATGTTGACTTGTCCATGAATGACCCCCATGCCGTGATGACAATGAGCACTACCCACGAACATGCTGAAAGCTTTGAGATATTAGCATTGCCAGTCTAAATTAGTTATCCCTTGATGTAAGAAGCGACATGGGAGCAGGAAAAGCTCACAGCTAACGAGTTGAGAGAGTGCCTCGACGCTACAATCCTCAGAGCATGTACTGCTGGCTTGGAGATTTGAAGACAAGATGCCTTTTCGATAACAAGTCCGACCAATTTTAGACGGATTTGAATGCGAGATTCGATGACAGGACTGACCATGGCTGATTGCGGCCGAAGTATCGAACGCGGAACGCGGGTGTGCTTTTTTGGCAAAACCTCCGACTTCACGTCGACATATCAGAGAAGAAAGCACTGAAAAGCAGTTCCATTGGCCTTCAATCGAGCAACTAACTGCTATTCTAAATCCTCTTAGACCCATGGCCTCCCCTAGCACCACCCCGCCCCTGCGCGCGCGCCCTCTTGCGAGCTTCCTCACTGTCGATGGGGACGTCGTCCTCATCTTCGACGCAGCCCCCCCCACCTGAACGGCTCAAGGGGCGCTTTTGCAGATGCCTCCTCTCTCTCTTTCTCGGCGACCTTGTTCCAGTCGCTCAGCTTCTCACTCGTTTCTGGCCGGCTTTCCTTCATGCCAGTCAGCTGTTCTCTCGAGCTTGAGAAAGTGGTGTTGTCAGCGCGCAAGCAAACTCTTCTTGCCATGCTTCGCAACGAAGCCTTCGTCAACCCAGTCCTCGATCCCCTCGAACCACCAGTGTCGGAGTGGGAATGTCTGCCATGTCTATCTGACCATTAAGCTGGCTGATCTCCCTCCAGCGGTCGAGCTGCTGCCTGTATCGCGCAGTCAGATCGGTGTGGCCTACCACAGCCTTCATGACCTCGTTCAAGAGGTTTTGCGGCGCATCGCCGCTCGTCATCTCACCATTAGCAGCTTTCACTGTTGCTGCTTCGATGATTGCATCACGCTCGTCCAGCAGCCGCTGGAGCCTCATCTTCGTATCTACTGCGGTGCGTTAGCGGAGCTCCACACTGTGCAGCTTGAACTCACCTGTTTGGCTGAGAGGGCCGTCGCTTGCGCTTGCCATCGTGACTGAAACTGTTAGAAGTGCGTTGCGGGCGCCAGGGCATACGTACAAGATAGCAGTTGTTGTTGTGTGGAGGAAGAAAGTGAGAGCGAGCTCCCAAACAGCCACCTCTGCCCGTGACTAAGCAAGGACTTCGCTGCCCCACATACGCAGTTGTCTAAAGAAGTGCAATCCACGCTTCTCCCGAGGGCACACCCCGACGTGGACGCTCGGCATAGACACGCTCTTCAAGACGCGCGGGTCGTGCCAGGTCTTGCCTTCCCGTCTGGCAAGCTCTGCTGGCACGATAAGATTCGCGAGCTGCTTTCCGAGTCGAGTGGGATTCAGATCCGCCTTCTCATCGGAAAGGAAACTCGTCATCTTGTCGAGATCGTCGACCTTGATCTTGAAGATCCTGGCACTCTTCAGATCGTCGAATAAGAGTCTTGCGTGAGCTCTGCGCTTCTCGCAGTAGGTCACGCAGCTCTTGCAGCTCACCACGGCCGCCGTCAACCGGGGAAGACGCTTTGTGCTGGTTAGTGATGTTTTGGCAACGCTGCTTTGAACTTACCGCCGCTCTCTAAGCTCCTAGGAGCAGGTGGGGGTGGTGTAACATCTTTGTCAGGCGGTTTTGCGTCGGTATCCGCCATTCTCGTGAAGATGTTGGATTGTTGTGGAGTGGAGGCCAGCGAGAGTCAATACAAACAGCGCACGGCAAAAATTTGCTCCGCACACGTGCACGGCATCAGATAGGAAGGTGAGAGTGAATGTTCTAACCTATAGGTCGCCGCAACAATGTGACATATCCTAGCTAGCGACTGCTTCCACCACGACATGAATAGTTTTGGCAAGGACCACGGGGCTTCCTGGGCCATTCCACAGCCCGATGATCGAGAGGATCATCGAGCACGCTTCGTTGACGCTGGAGGTGTTCAGTAGGTTTGACACAGCTGCAGAACGCATCCATAGGACTTAAGTACTATGCCCCAATGGCTCGAGATGTTAAGACTACTGTACGACAGAATGTGAGCGTTGCTCAGACCTGGTATGACCTTGCTCAGACTCCGAGTGATAAATGTGTGTGTGTTACAGATGTGTCTGACATGGACCGATAATTGCCCAAAGCTACCCAACCATCTCAGGAAACAAGATGTGACGTCATTGAGACTAGTGGAGTGACCTTCAACGAAGATGAGGATGTGGTACTCCCAAACTAACCAGACAATGCCCGTTTCCTTCGATTCATGTCCCCCGGACCTGCTGTGGCATCCGATCCCATCTGGCACAGCAACATGCAAGGTCCATCTCATCCAAGCCGGCGGGCTTGCCATACCCACAGACATGGCACTCCTGCCTGGACCAGACAAACCGATAGACCCGAAGGATAGCGGTCAGAAAGATGACAAACCGAAGAAGTTCTATGCTCCGGACTACGTCTTCCTGATCGAGCACACCGCCACGGGAGACAAATATCTCTTCGATCTAGGCATTCGCAAAGATCTGGAGAACCTCCCTCCAACCATCGTCAAGGACGTACTCCCTCAATTTGACTGCGAGCCCAAGTCGCCAGCGGAGATATTGCAAGAGTACGGATCACCAGAGCAACAACCGGAGAAAGTCAAGGCCATCATCTTCTCGCACATGCACTTCGATCACGTTGGTGATGGGGCAAAAGCTGGCTTTGGGAACGCAGAACTGTGGGTAGGACCTACATGCTGCACCTACGCTCGGCCTGGGTATCCCGTGGATGAGAACGCGCCGACGTTGAGCGAGACGCTACCAACAGATGGGAGCAGGCAGATCTTCGAGGCCTTTGTGCCAGATGAGCTTCTGAAGGAAGCCAAGGACAAGAGAGCTGGGAAGGTGATGGAGGGCCTCCAGAAGGGACTCTACAATGCTGTTGCTCTGAGAAAGGCCGACTGGATAGGCCTTGGGTCATTTGACCGCGCATTTGACGTTTTTGGGGACGGCTCAGCTTACCTTATCGACGCGCCCGGCCATTCCGCAGGGCATCAGATGATGCTTGTTCGAACCACAACAGGTTCTGGGGACGACACATTCGTCCTCCTGGCTGGCGACTGCTTCCACCACCCTGAGCTGCTGAAGGAACCGAGGAGGACGGCCCGTCCGCCGTACTCAAAGGGCGGTATGCACAGTGACCCTGAGCCGGCGCTCGACACCATCTACCGTGCGAAGGCATTCGCGGAGAAGGACAGCATCTGGGTGGTTGCAGCGCACGACTTCAGCGTTGGCGAGAATATCCAGCCGGGCGTGAAGGAGATCCAAGGCCTCGTCCAGATCAATGACTGGCGGGCGAACAAGTGGAAGAAGCCGTTGCATGGAAAGGTGTAGGACAATCGTAACTCTGCGTCTGACACGCATGTTTATTGCCTCTTGACTTGGTTCAATCTGGTATCTCTGTGACGCCCGCAAATGCTCGAATGTCCTTTTCGTCGACTGTCCAGCGCTCATTTCTTGCCCTTGCCCTTGTCGTCTGCCTCGCCTGCCTCGCGGTCCTTCCGCCTCTGCGCGACATCCCAGTTGTACACCCGTGCGAACGCGACCTCCAGTGTCTGCCACATGTCAGCTTCTCCTCTCCACACCTACAGCCTACATACCGTGATCTGCTCCCGCAGGAAGTCCAAGTCCTCCTCGCACGTCGCCAGACTCGCCTTGGCAGTCGACAGCTTCGACGAGAGCAGCTCCACCGCCTCAGGTATGGGGTATGCCAGCATGACGTTTGCGCCCAGCCACAGGTACACCTCGTCTGTCGGCGGCACCTCTGCCTTTGCGAACAGTGTGTCGTTCAGCTCGAACGTGGTCTCGATGGGGTCTGCATCCTCTCCTCTTGTCTTCAGGAACTTGACGGTCTCCAGTGTCTTCTGGATGTCTGGGATCTTGTCCTTTAACCCCGCTGCTCGCCGCTGTGTGTTCGCCTGCATGAACTGGTATTTTCTAGCCATTGTAAGGTTGGGTCGCGGGTTCGTTGGGCGTGGATGCGTACGATATCATCTCCTTGAAGCTGTTGATGGTGCTCTCCACCTCCGAGCGGTCGGTAACATAGTCCTCGACACGATCGACGAACGGAGCTTTGGGAATACCCCGCGGGTTCGTCTCCGCTTCCCTTGGACACGTTAGTGGTTGTTGTTTGAGAAGTGAAGCTTCTTACTGCGCCAGCTTGACTACGTCCGGCATTGCGGTGCGTTGAGGGCAGAGCGATCGCTGAAAGACTGTACACGAACAATCAGCAGGAAATTGAGTGCTCTGACCCGGATGGCGGATAAGCGTCGCGCAAAAGTGGTTCTTCGCGATAGCGATATCGATGTTTGTGGTGTTTGCCGCATGAGGGTGCCCCGCGGTTCCGCTCCGCCATCTCTTGGCTCTCTGCTCCGCTCATGTGTCTCGGCCTTCCAAGCGGACGGCCGGACTCGGTGTACCGAGTAGCAACTAACACTAGACTCGCTTGTCAGCATGACTTCATCACTTGGGCATGCTGGTTAGCCTCTCAATACCAGCGGTACCTGCTCCAGCCGAACGGCAATAATGAAGTCTCAGCTGAAGCCCAAGCCCATCGGGCAGCCACCAGCGGAATCTATTGCGTACGTTCAGACTGGCAACACGGACCAGGGTGTTCCGTTATCGTGAAGATGCTAGACAGGTGCCGGACGCAGATCCGCTGGATGTCTGGGGTTGCTTGTCTGCGGCGTGGCTGACGGAGGAGCTCGTATTCGCCAGAAGGCTACAAACAAGCAACCGCTTACTCAACGGGCGGACAAGGCTTCCGTAATGATTTAGCCCTAACTCCACACTATCGAGGATCATCGCTGGTGCAGAGGTGATATCGAGATGCCGCAGCATCACCGATCAATAGCGTTTCCGAGTCAACCGAAAATGAACACTAGTCCCTGCACGACAGCGTGTCCAGCTCGAGGCAGAATGATTAAGCATCCCGTGTTTCAATACACGATCGACTATCTCCCGCGTTTACATGAATCCACGCTACCTATCCCCTGTCCTGAGCGCATAGCCGCTGAGCCCGGATCTCCGCAGCGTGCCCCGAGCACGAGTCGCCGGACCCATATAAGCCTGAATAGAGGCTGACAAGGCGTGCTGTACTTGCATGTGACAATGCTCATGGTACGAGTGAAGCTGGACTGTCAGGTCATTATCGTGTTCTGGTTCGGTCACCGCTCCAAGTCTGCCCATTCTGACCTCGAGGAATTGGTTGAACTTAGTCAGACTCGCATTCATGCAGTATTTCAGCATCCGCTATCACTAGGAGTAAGCCGCATGACGTACACCACTGCTAGCATTCCTCATGTTTGCCATGTGTGTTGGTGAGCCGAACTTGTTCACTTGAGGAGATCGGCAAGACTCAAAGCCAGAGATGATCACTTCGCTACCATAGCGTTGCGAATATTCCCGACGTAGTGGAGGACTCCTTCTTTCATAGGATCGGTGAGTCGGCAAGCACATGCATGCACTCGTGTCTTTGGTGTGATGTTCGTACTCACCTATCAACTTGGCGTAGTCGCAGCGCTACCTGCAAGTTGCGCAGGGACTACAGGACATCGAAGCTGCAGTATGGCTTGTTCTGCAAAAGATACGACGCGACTTTGAATCCTTCTCTGCCCTACCGGGAGATATCTAAGGTCGATCTCCCATGGCTCGTTGCACGACACAGATGGGGACAGCAGTCTGATTAAGACGCGACGTTCGTGGTCTGATCGTTACCGAATGTCGCAACCCTTGCATGTTGGTGGCTGAGGCATATAAGCCATTCTTGGACTCGCTAGGTGAGCCATCCGATTGGAGTGCTCCGCACTGGGCCATGTCACCTTGTTGACAAGGTTTTTGGCTGGCGAAGCGATCGACTTGGACTCTGCAAAGGTGAGAGGGTTCTGACATTGGTGGAGAGTGCACTCGACGCGGAGCGAGCTGCTGTGCTAGCAAGGTCGACCTCGTGGGCGATGAGGAAGGAGTGATGACCCGTAAAATTAATAGATGAAACTAAACGTCGTAACTATCGTGACAAAGTCAAAGCAAGATGCAGTGCGTTGACCATGACCAGTGAATCAGCGCAAGCATGTGCTTGAACGCCTCCAACGCCAATAGCAAAGTATATGCCCGTAACCCCATCCCGAACGCCCACAGCCCCAGGTTCAACACTTGAACAAAGGAGATGTATGCTGTCTGTACAATCTACACACTGTCTCAAACCTACAGCTTGAGACCCTTCTGAATGAGCTTGCCCAATGTGGCACCCTGGAATGTTATTAGAAATTTACTGCATAGTAGTGTGTGGTTTAACTTACATGATCACCCTTCATCATTGTGAAATGGTTACCGCCCATGACAGCATATTCGAACTTCTCTTTGGGTAGGAGCTGGGCCCAGCCGTTGTCGTCGAAGTCGGTGCGGTTGTTGAGGAGCCACTTCATGGGAGCTGGGTCCTCACCCTCACCAGGTGGTGGGCGAGGATCCTCGGGGTTCGGGCACACACCGTCAGTGCACCAGATGGCAAGGACGGGTGGTGCGATCTTAGGATCCATGGGGACAGGTTCGTAGTTCTTCAAGTTCTGGATAGCCGAGGCGAAGTGAGGCAGGAGCCATGATGGCGTACCTCCGGGCTTGCCAGTGCCGAGGAGACCGATCTGGTCGAAAAAGATGTGAAGACGGGCGGGAAGAGGGTCAAGAGCGACAGGGCAGGGAGCGTCGATGAGCACGAGGCTCTCTACCTTCTCACCAGCATCAACGAGCTGCTTGGCGACTTCATAGGCCATGACACCACCAGCGGACCAACCACCGATGATATATGGGCCCTCAGGCTGACGACGCTTGATCTCCTTGAGGTAGATCTGAGAGACACCCTCAACACCGCACTCCCACTTCTCGGGGCACTTCATGAACGGGCAGTTTAATCCGTAGACAGCCATGTCGGGGGAGATGTTGGGGATGGAAATGTACGAAGTAGCACTGCCGGAACCGTCGGGGACCAAGAAGAACTTCTTGGAAGCGACCTTCGGGTTGCCCTGGAGCAAGACAGAATTGGAGGGAGGCAGCTGCGAGATATCGATAGCCTGAGCAAGCTTCTTGTTGACTTCAGCAAGCTGGGGAGCTTCGAGCTGGGACTTCTTGGTGGTGACCTTCGCAGTGATCTTTACCGCCTTGGGAGACGGGCGCATGCCCAGTGCCGTCTCGATGTCCTTGATGGTGACGTTCACAGTGAGGAAGTCTGCAGGGAGGTCGCGTCCAGTCTGCTCGCGCATAGAGCCGAGAATGGTCAAGCTCATCAATGAGTCCATCCCAATGTCGGTGAGGTCGAGGTCGTCCGTAATCTCGGAGACGTCGACACCCATCTCTTCAGCGACGAGCTTGCGGGCGAGGCTAGCCTCACCATCAATCACAGTCTCGGATATTTTCACGTCGACGTCGTTACCGTCGACGCTGGGCGCAGAGCTGGGTGGTGTGCTTCCGACCTCACGCTCGAAGGGGGTGGAGGCGTCAGAAGGCTCGTCAGTAGTGTCAGAGGCATCATCCTCGATGACAGCAGCAACGCCATCATACTGAAAGAAATGACTCTTCAATTCTCCGACACTGGCGCAATCTGTGAAGAGAGTGGAGGGAATCTCCATGTCGAGTTCCTCGCGGAACCTGGCCGAAATGGTCAGGGAGAGTAGGGAGTCGACACCGAGATTCTCGAAGGCAGCGTCGTCAACGAGCTCCGACATGTCGACATCAGTCTCTTCAGCAATGATCTTCATGACCTTGGCTGTGACACCAGCGCTCGCCTGCTTGACGGCCTTGGCCTTGACAGCCTTGGCCGCAGGCTTAGATATCTTGGTGGGAGCGGGTACAGCCTTGACAGGTGCGGCAGCAACGGGTCTGGCAGCAGGCTTAGCAACTGTCTTGGCGGCGGGTCCAGACTTGACGCCAGAAGGAGGCATCATGATGTTGAGTGCGCGGCGAGGAATGTTCTGGAATTTGAGGCCGTAGACCACACCGATAATCTCCCCACCCTCGAAGATGTAGACGTCACCAACTGAGATGTTGCCTGGAGCAGGCTGCATACGCACGTAGGAGCGGTAGGTCTTCTCTGGCGAAAGTTGCTTCGCAATTTTGATGGATCCCCAGCCGTGAGAAATGTAGACCGAGTTCTCGGAGTCAAGGTGATCAGAAGCGTTGACGATGAAGCCGGAGAGATGAGCCAAGCTGTCGATCCAGTAAGGGGAGCAGAAGAAGTCGCCATCGGCAGGAGTGGTCTGGAACTTGACTGAAGCGGTGGCTTCGGTCGTCTTGCCATCCAGAATGACCTCCTCCATACCGCGGTAGTTGTCGGCGTAGGTCACCAGGGCCTTGAACAGCTTGTAAGCCATGCCGCGAAGGACCTTGTGGGCAGCACCAGTCTGGAGCTTCTGCTGAAGAATGTCGATCTGAGACTGTACCATGTACTGGATGCGGCTCCACTCCTCCTTCCAGACCTTGACGTCTTCGTACTTGATGACACCGAAGGCGTGTTCCGCAAGGACCTTGGAGCCATCGGCGGTAACAGTGCGGAATTTGACATCAACCTGGTTGATCTCAAGGTCGGCAGTAGCCTCAACCTGCAAATGCTGGCCACCAGCTGGGGCGGGCCACTGCGGAATCAGGGTCTTGGGAACTTCCATTGCGTGGACGTTGAGGCCGGGTGTGGCCATGTTGGGGCGTAGCTGCTGGTAGAGGTAGTCTGCGACGGTCATTGCCTGATCGGCATACAATGAAGATGGGCATAGAGGTGTTCCATTGACCTGGTGACCGCTGATGATAGCCTTGAGCTTAGGATCAGACAAATCGGACTGGATGACCACGGTGCCGGAGTTGGCGTGTAGCTCCTCACGGACGACCTTGTGGCAGGAAGTGGTCTTCAGCTTTGAGGTGATCTCAACTGGAGCCTCGATCGCCTTCGTCTCAGCAGGCTGGACCTTCTCGCCCTTGGTCAAGGTCCAGTTGTTGTGGTAGTCGAGCCAGTACTTCTTGCTGTCGAAGCTGTAGGTAGGGAGTGTCAAAAGCTCGTAAGCATTCCTGAACTGCCTGTGGTACTCATTGAAGTCGAAAGCGACGCCAGTGAGGTGCAGAGTCGCAATGGTGTTGGAGAGCGTCTTCCAGGGATCCTCGTTGCGACGAAGGGAGCCGGCAGTCGTAGCAGCACCCAGAGTGGACTTGACCATCCCGCTGGTGACGGGGTGAGCGCCAACCTCGAGCCAAGTGGTCTTCTCGTCGAAGAGCTTCTCGGCCTTACCTGTGGACAGCGCAGTCCAGAAGTTGACAGTCTCGCGTGCATGTCGGCAAAGGTAGGCCGCGTTGATGACACCAGCCTCACGAATGACCTCGCCAGTAAGAGGAGACATGACTGGCACCTGAGGCTTGCAGAAGGTGACAGCAGATGCAGCCTCTTGGAATTTGGCCAGGATCGGCTCGACTTGAGCAGAGTGGAACGCGAAGGGCACGTTAAGCTTGGTTGACTTGAAGCCCTGCCCCGTGAGAAGCTGGTTGGTGGACTCAACGACCTCAACGGTGCCACAGAGAACAGTTTCCTCAGGACCGTTCATGCACGCAATCTCGGTCATCTTGTCGCCAAGAGCGGCCTTGATAGACGCAGTACTGCCCTTAACAGCCAACATACCGTGCGTACCAGCGGTGCACTCCTGCTCAAGGATCTCAGCCCGACGACCGACCAAAAGGACCATGTCGCTGGCAGAGATGACACCAGCCACGTGAAGGGCTGCGTACTCGCCAAGACTGTGGCCAACGACAGCGATAGGCTTGATACCCCAAGACTCCCACATGCGGGCAAGGGCGACCTGAATGCAGGCCATACCGAGCTGAACCACCACAGGCGACAAAGTAGCCACATCAGTTCCGGTGAGCAGGGGCAAGAACGATGGGAGACCGTGGAGGCGAGCAATGTTGTCGAGCTGGTTAATGTCTGCCTTGAAGGGCTCGAGGTCCTCGTACAGCTTCTGACCAAGACCTGTGTACTGCGAGCCCTGTCCAGTGAAAGTGAAGGCAGTTTTGGTCGGGACCATTGGAAGAGGGTTGTACGAGTCCTTGATCTGCGCCTGAAGAGCGTCCTTGACCTTGGAGATGTCGTCGACACAGATGGCCACGCGGTAATTGTGCTGAATGCGACGAGCGGTGGTGGTGTAGGCCAAGCTGGGAAGAGTCGTCTCTGGGTTCTTGTTCAGGTACTCAATGATGTTGTTGATGTTCCTCTTCAACGAGGCGATGGACCTCGCAGTCACCGTGACAGTGTGCATGGTACGTGGGTCAACACCCTTGGGAGCCTCGCGCAAAGGACCGTCCTCGAGCAGGATAGCAGTGTTGCCGCCAGCTGCTGAGAAGTTGTTCAGGAAAATCTTTCGCTTCTCGGCACCCTTGCGGGGGAGGGCGACCTGAGTGGTAGAGATGTGGACGTTGCGCTGTGCGAGATCTTTGGGGAATGTCTTGTTCATGACGCCCTTGATACCAACATTGGCGGGAATGGCGTTCTTCTGCATCATCAAGAGGACCTTGACGAGGGAGTTGATACCAGAGGCGGCCTCTCCGTGACCGATGTTGGCCTTGATGGCACCAAGGTGGAGAGTCTGCTCAGGTCGACGCTGGCGGTGACGAGGAGCAAACACATTGGTGACCGAAGTCATCTCGATACCGTCGCCAGCCTGAGTACCAGTTCCGTGCATCTCAACGTAGCTAATGTCGTGAGCATCAACGCCAGCGTTGGCCAGAACCTTGCTGTAGAGGTACTCTTGGGCACCGGCGTGGGGGTGTGTAATGGAGACAGCCTCAGCGCTGTGGTTGGTGGCGGCGCCGAGAATGCAGCCAAGGATGTTGTCCTTGTCGGCAATGGCGTCCTCATAGCGCTTGAGCACGACTGAGCCACAACCATCGCCACGACAGTAACCGTCAGCATCGTTGTCGTAGGTCTTGCAGCTACCAGTCTTGGACAAGAACTGTCCCTTACTGAGACCGGAGAAAATATCGGGGTTGGTCAGGACGTTAAGACCACCGGCGCAGGCAGTGTCGCAGTCACCAGCCCAGAGCGAGGTGCAGGCGAGTTGGATAGCAGCAAGAGAAGACGAGCAAGCAGTGTCAATGCTGTAGGATGGACCAGAGAACTTGAAGTAATAATTAATCCGCCCTGGAGCGAATGCACGTACACCACCGGTGATGAAGTAGGTGTCAATGTTCTCGGCGGCGTTGATCTCACGCCAGTCATCCGAGGTCTGGCCGTAGAAGGTACCGATGCGGTTCAGCTTGGTCGAGGGAGTGCGGTTGGGAACGTAGCCGGACATCTCCAGAGCCTCGAAAGCGGTGGTCAAGGCGAGGCGGCCCATGGGGTCAGTCTGGGCGGCCTCACGAGGAGACATGTTGAAGAAGCGGGGGTCGAATAGACCAGGCTCGTCGATGAAACAACCGAAGGGGGTGTGGGACTTATTCTTGCCCTTGCCAGAGGGATCACAATGAGCTTGAGCGTCAAAACGGTCGGCAGGAACTTCGCGGTGAACATCAAGACCCTTCTCGAGGAGCTCCCAGAGAGCTTCAGGAGTGGCAGCTCCGGGGAAGCGACCTGACATGCCAACAATGGCAATCTTATCACTCTGAGTGCGGCCGCGAGTAGCATGCTCGGTCTGCACCCAGGAGGTGTGGTCACGAACAGCAGTCTGAGACTGGCCGCCCGCCTTGAGGGCAGACGCGAGGCTGTTGGCAACATTGGTCACACCAATGGCAGAGACAGAGCAGTCTGCGCTGCCGGTGGCAGTCACCTGCGAAACAACCTCACCGAGGAGGCTGTCCCAACGCACAGGCTCCAGGAGCATGTCGTTGAGCGCATTGCGCATCAACTCTAAAGTGGAGGTTGCGGTCGAGCACTTGCCGCTTGAAGCGGCATGGATCAGCGCCAGGGGCCGGAACTGCTGGAAATGCCTGGTGGCCTCGCTGTCCAGAATGCGGTCGATGTCGGCTTGCGCGTGGATGTGCGCCGCATGGTAAGGAGCGTAGACAGGGATTGACACGCGGGTGTTGTTTCTGAAGGCGTCGATCTCCTGAAATAGGCGTTTCGTTGTGGATGGTGGGCCGCTGATGGTTAGAGCCATGGTGCTAACGGCGCTAACGTAGGCGCGTGCCGATGCTGGTATGCGGCACTCGTCGTGAAACGCCAACAACAGCTTCTTCGCAGCGCTTTCAGAAACACCTGTGACGATAGTCGACCAGCTTTCTTGCGCTTCCGAGGGGTGCTCCAGCGCATCCTTGGCCGCACCAACGCAGGTACCAGCGCGAAAAGCGACACGAACAGCCTCTGTTGCTAAAGGCAGCAACTCGCTAATTGATCGCGCGGATGCGACTACGGAGGCAGCGATGGAACCAGTGCAGAGGCCGACAAGTCGTGTGTTGGCAGGATTGGGCAGGTCTGTTGGGTTCTCGCCATAATACCCGATGTAGTGAGCAAGCTGCGCAAGTGTGACCATGCAGCTCTCAAGCTGAGGGATCTTCTTGCCTTCGGTGTAGTAGGTGTTGACAAGGTCCCACGAAGTGAGGAAATCGGGTATCTGGTCCCTTTGTGTCTTGGGTAGCTTCTGAACTTCGTCGCGGAGAACAACGCTTGCACGGTCGAGGAATGTTGTCAAAGTGGCATTGTTCCTCCATGTGGCCACCTTCTTGAGTAGGGGGAACTGATCAGCTGTCTGATCTCCGAAGATGAGGACGTTCATGATGGCGGTATGCTTGGGTCAGGGAAACGAAACTATTAATAGTGAAAGAAGGCGGGGTCAGAGCCTTTCGAAGTGAGGATACTTGGGTAGTGATTGGATAAGAACAATGGTCAACCGTCGAACAGTGGGGTCAGTACCGTATATCAACGAAGAATTGAGGAAGAGATGTGGTGATGAGTCCTCTCTTGCAATCAGCAGGAGCGGTTGTATATGAAAATGCCCGAGGGACTGGATGGAGAAGATAAGGTGCAATCGAATCTTGGGGGATTAGCGGTACACCTTATATGTGATGATCACCCTGTGTGTATGGTATGAGAATTCCGTATGGTGGCCCATGCTTGGATCGCACGATGACAAGCACTGCCGGCACCGGGTCTGTGACAGCACAGATACGGGGCCATGTACTGCGGAGCGATGTACTGCAGCAGGATATTGACGCGAAGACAGGACTGAAGCGCAGAGCATGCCCTCTTTCGGATGGTGCCGCCAGAACCCCGAGGTGTAATGGCGTGCAGTGACCGGGTATACCTCCGGGTAAGCTTCATGCCTATTGATAGCTGGCGCATGCTAGGCATGTAGACCAACCGCTGATGTATCGAGCACATGCGTCACAGAAGATAGCCAAGGTGAGACGTGGGGACCTGGATAGCAACGCGCTGTCTCAAAGTCGGAGCTAAGTCTGCCGGATCCCCTCATATAAGCCGGGGTGGACATGGAGCCCGTGTGTTTCTGCTGTCAATTACAGCATTAGCCAGGCATCAGGAAGCTTGGACCTGGGAGAACCACTTCTTTGGATAACGGCGAGTCGAAAATCCGTAACTGGTTGTTTGATGCTTGGTGCCATGCGTCGAACAGGTCGTACGGGCGAGCTCCAAAGACATGGCAACGGACGCATCCCAGCACCTGCAAATTTCTGATTCTCGAGCCCAGGGCCTTGAGCTAATGTTTGGTACGGGAAGCCCAGCTGTCCGGCTGCGCTTTCGTAGTGGGTGCATAATCCTTCGCAGAGACCCGTGTGCCAAGCATCTGAGACTACCACGACGGATCACCACCGTTGATGATCCCAGTAAGCATTGCTCTCTGCAGAAGGAGGAAGCGAACCGCCACCTTCTTGATGGCGCAGTATCAAGCTTTTGGAGACCCAGCCCGGAATTAGGGTTGTCAGAGTGCTTCCATGCTGATGAGAGCCTGCACGGTGCAGGCTGCACAGCCCGCGTCCCGGAAAAGCTGAGAACCGCAGACTATCCTCGACGGTCTCGAGTACGATCTGGCTTAGTAGCTTTGGTTTGGTGGATCATCGTCAGAAAGTGCGAATGCGGGTTTGAGCGACTGGTTTCTCGCTTGAGCATTGGTGTACGACTCTACGGGCACCAATGGAGTGCCGTTACGGGATCTTCAACCCCAGAGACAGCAAACAGTCATCCGATACCACAGTACAGGTATCTATGTCGACCATAGTGGTACGGTTGCTGAAGATCATCCCTTCGTTGCGGTGATCAGTGTTTACGGGATTCCCCCAACGTCCGAATTTACGAGCTCAAGTAGCGATTCGCATATAAGGGCAGCATTCATCTCTCCGTGGCTCTGACTTCGGTAGGTATATATCGCCCCGGTTAGACCTACAACATTGTCTTGTTTGTTGGTGTCGAGCTCCACTCCAAAGCTTGAATCAGCGCTCAAACGAACCGTTCGCGAGCTTGGACAAATTCCAACGCCAGCTAGCGTGAGATGCTTCTGTCCGACCTGATTGCAAATGCACTCTGGTATCAGCTCGCCAGGACGCAGAGATGATGCTGATCGACATGTTCGCGATGGCGTTGGTTGATTAGGCATGCGTTGTGAGGGTCGTTCACGTCAGTGGGTTTTGCGGCTCCCCAAGCCGAGATTCCAACTTCAACTTGATGACTAATCATCGTTATGCGGGTGACACGATGTTCCGCTCCGTGAGGCCTGAAGCCCCTGCCCTAAGCGAAACCGAATCTCCTACACCAACGACAACTCCTGCTAGGCAATCTGCTTCTGCTATGCTCGGCGTTGGCGCCACGAGTCGCGTACCGGGTGCACGTCTGTGACCATGAAAACAGCTCGAAACTTGCACCAAGGAAACGGAGCGGGTGCAATGGTTCTTTCGAATCACGGTTTCATCTACTTTTAGCTGTTGTTCCCGTTGCCATAAATCCGGTTGTTGTTTCACTCGAGTGGGTGTCAGGTCGATTCGAGTCTGTTGCGTCCATTGGCTACCTAGGCATGGGAAGTGTTGCATAGTCAGAGTACCGTTGTGAGTCAGGGTCCATTCTGCAGTCTGGAAATGCCTTCCATCAGATCGAATTACCAGTCGAGTGCTCTGTATACATGTGACCGCGACTTGTGGCCCCGTCTAGCATCCGCTCTCACATGCAGTCTGCTAAGTCAGACTCGTAGCAGTTGATGCTTCAAGCAAAATAAGTCAGAAATGAAGCCCACCACGCCGTTCCCAGTATCGGCCCCGCATACACAGAGCAACTCGCCTGTGACTCAACGCACAATTCCACCCCGCATACATGGAGTTCAGACACTCCAGATCCTCCGAGGGGAGCCTTCCTCCGTGCAGAATACGCCAGCGAAATCCAATGGTTCAAGACATGGGGTTGCAGAAGCTTCACGCTACGATCGTAATTACGCCGACTGCTGCATCGGCCTTCTCACACTGTGTACCTGGAGATCCGACACGGCTCGGGCAAAACCTCTAGCTCAAGGGCTCGTTAATGGGAGGTGCTGATGCCACTGTCCCGCAACTAGTGGCACTCCGGCTAGATACACTCAGCCGCTCTCAAAAGCAAGATCTTGACGGGAGGCCCGTTATCGTGCAGTCGTAGTGGGCCTGGACGTTGGTCTCGGGGCTTGTCCACACGCACAAGCGCACGATCTCCTGGAAGACGATGTCGAAGCAATTGGTCTGTTGCGCCATACACCAGGCTTCTTCGACGGTGATGTCAGTGTCAATTGGCTATATGGCTGTCATCATCGTGGAGCGCAATGTTCGCACCGTTAAGTAAGAGGATCCGGATAACCTTCCAGGAGGCTCACTTGTCTCCTTCGACTCTACAGGCTGCCACGATAGTCATTGACACATTCTGACAGCTTCAGACAGTCGGTTTAGCTCCTAAATAACTCGATGGAGCGTCCTGCTGAATCCTATTTTGAACGAAGAAGTGTGCTCCGTCTTGGCTCGGTACGCAGCATGCGAATGTGGGCTGAACAGCATGCAGTAAGAGGGACCTTGCTCTCGTCGTTTTCGTATAATCACACGTCCAATCCGATCAGGGTCCTGTCGAACAGCATGGTCAATCGCCGCTAGGATCGCGATCTGGATCTTGAATTTCTCCAATCCACGAGCTAACCATGGAGAACATACCTGTTGGTCACATTTCCAGTGTGCCCCAGGTGCGCCTCTGTCCGAAATCTAACAGCTGGTCATCTGACATGATCGTCTTAACACTGTTGGGATCAAATTTGGTTAGCGTGCAATCGCTACCGGCGCGGGCGGGTATTCATACCGCGATCGCCCCGGCCCGTGTGCAAGGCCATTGTTTGATGAATCCGCGCTTGCGAAGCCCCACGCGCGGCTATTGTTTGGTTTCAGGCCTATTCGAGGCTCCCAGGGGGATTTTGACGTTTGAAACAAATCCTCCTGGCCTTCGCGAAGTGCAAACAGTCAAGGTCAGAGCGTATTTCTAGAGCACTTACAAGGTTGGCCCTCGTCGTTGGCTCAAGTTTGGCTTGAGGGTCCAAGGGTGTCAAGTCTACGAGTAATTGGCGCAGCTGTCGTAGCGCCGTGTTTCCTGTGAGCTCCGCGGGTGACAAGACACCTTTTGAGGCACCGATCTATGACGGCATTACAGTTCTGGCTGGGATACCCGCCGGTATGCCTCAGGGACGAAGGGACGGATATCATGCAGCCGCCACTTTAGTATCGAGCTGTCGAAATCACTGCAAGTGTTAAAAACGCAATGGTCGTCGGGCGAATCCGCGACGCTCAACTGCGTTTGACAGTGACAACATCGCAATGCGGTTTCTCCGGAGTTTGGAGGTGTCCCGGATGATGACGAAAAGAATAACGTGCCGTCGCACAGAGTCTCCTGCCAAATAGGGATGGCATCTCAATCTAGACGTTCGGACAGAACAAGCCGCGCGGGTTCACCACATGTGGATATCGTGGCTGACGGCTTCGTTGCTTGGCTAGTTTCGAATGATACTGAGCTTTTTGACCTCGCCGGTCTAGATAGATGGGATAAAGTCACAAGTGGACCAGTATTTTTGCCGTAATTTTGAAAGTGTCAGACTTACTCACATGCTTCGCAAACCATCTTCGAGATAGAATGCGAATCGCAGGGTCAGTCCATGCTCGCAACCGGTTTGAATCATCACAATCTTCAGTGGTCTTGTATCGTTAGATCAAACGTCGCTCGTGACCTTGAGCGGAAGCGCAGTAATTGGACGCGCTCTTCGTCCGCAACGCATTGATGCAGGACTATCCAGCTTGATAATGTCACGAAGACACAATGTCGACATGAACAAGAGGTCCAAATTGCTTCCGTTAGAGCGCTGTCGCGAGCTTTCTCCTCTAATTGTGTTCGATGACGACACGAAAGCACGCACACCGCATCTCCGTCAATAACGTCCGATGGCCGAATGCATGGAAACTGTAACACCTCGCTTTCCTGTTGCAGTCAGAAGACATGTCTTGAGTTCTCAGTCATTATCGCAGGGTAGCCAGCTTGAATCTAGTGAGGCGCCACACGATCTTGTGCCACAGTCAACGCGGTGCATCTGTTGGTGCCGGCATGAAGCCACGCTTCCAACCACTCGCTTAGATTTGCTGCGCCTCAGTAAGGTGCGGCATGTGAGCTTTTGGTACGACACGGAACCACGCGGAGACTTCTTGAAGCCACGTTGATTGACGCAGCAGATTTCGTGGTGCATACTCTAGTTCGTTACACTGCCTCAGTACGGTAGTCGCACGAGCGGTAGGATCAACTTTGACAGCGGATTCTCGCGTCTTTGGCTCACACGGGGGTTGGCATCTTCAAGGATCGGTCGACTCGCATGCAGGGTCTTTGCTTTTTGCGTGGTTCGTAACCTTGGTTCTGCATTGATAACCACGGTTTGTCGATCCGACGTTTACTTTCTGCTCTTGTTCGAGCTTCACTACCTTGCCAACTCCTACGAAGTGTCAGCCAGATTGGACGAGTTGTCTGGGATGTTAGCGGCTCGGGTATCTTTGATCTCTCGGGAGCGGCCCAAGAGCAGATAATCCCGGCCCACAGGAATACCAGCTTAGCCAAAATCAGTTGCAGATTTTTAAGACTGTCTCTTAATAGGGTGTTACGATGAGAGGAGGATATGCAAGTGACACCATGACCAAGTGTATCGGGCAGTTGCTGGGAAGTATTCGCAGCTAGCAGCCGTGGTTCTGGTACGGTTACAGCTCGTGGGTCACACCGCATAGTCGACTGGCGACCTTGACCCTCAGACTGTAATTGACCCTGCTCTTAGGTGCTCTTGTGAATCTGTGCCAGGCCGCTTGACCACTTGGATTGTGAACGGCAAAGGTGGAGTTCGTATTGTTTGAGCGACGTAAGCTGATCAATACCGGATGTTGTAATATACCATAAACGGCTCCCGTCCCTGTCCTTGGCTCCAACCGAGTGGAAAGTACCGAGACATCGATCGTTGTACCTCTGGAGGAGAGTGTACAAGAAGGATTCAACCAGATGGCAGGATCGCATCCAGCTTCACGGGGAGGACCCTGATGCAGCTGATGGTGGCACTACACGCAGAGTGGATGAGCTATCCGCAGTCATACTTCACATGAAATCAGAAGTATCAGAGCTGATTTTAGGCTGACTGAGCATACCGTGACTGGCTCTCCAAATAAGGGGTTCCACTTCAGGCCTGCCATTTGTCGAAGTAAGGAGAGCGCAGCGCAGGTGAAGGTCCAGGATGTCGTCGTGAGGCTCGTTCTCGCCGATTGAAGTGCGGCTGTGGGAGGCTTGCCTGAAGGCTGTTCTGACCAGTGTTCTTGGAAGGTTTGGGTGTTGCACTTACGCCCCGGGTCTAGCAACCTCTTCTGCGCGCGGCTTTAATGTACGGATACGTCTCTTTGGAGAAACGTGCTTGCCGTGCTTGTGTTCGATTTTAAGCTTGCCATGTTTTGTTTGATTCAAAGCTTGCAAAATCGCCCAGGACGCCACAGGTCAGCTAAGCGTCCGCTGTCAAGGGTTTTAGCGGCGGTCGGGACGGAAGCTTCCATGATCACAGTGAGATGGGCAGAGTTGCAAGCAATGTGAGCCGATGGAAGCTGCACTTTGACAAAGAATGGCTTGACAAGGTTTGTTGTTTGGATTCGCTTGCCGTGCGTGTTCGAAGTCCTATGGTGCCACTAGCAGGCATTGTTAGATCTGGACCAGCTAAATCAGACGTCCCGATTCCAGCTGCATATGCGCAGTCAGAGGAAACCGGTCATTTGGGGAATCGCGGTACCAAAACATACCCCGAAACGATTTGGTGCACCAAAAATTACACTCTAGCCAAACGTCTTGGTGATAATCATTTTTGTTATTGCAGGGGTAATTGCGATGTACTGCGAGGAACCTTGGAACCACGCAGCTGCAGGTAATCGGTACGTACGCTGTGTTCTTGTGAGCAACAAACGAAAGCACATGCCGTACGAGCTGAGGAATCTAAAGGCCCGAACGGATCCTCTGCCTGTTTGGACGACGGCTGCATGTCAACCCCATGTTTTCCGGTTCAGCTGGGCAGTACATCGTTTTACGTGCAGTGACTGGAACTCATCCTGAACAGCGCAGCAAAGAGTCGATGATTCAAAACAGAGACCTGGTTTGGCATGTCAAATCGGTATGCGTAATGATGTAGAAGTTGGAGCTGAGCGGCGCAACGTTGTGAAGACCATACCTAATACGAGCCTAGACCCTCACATCAGCCTTGGACGTACAGCCACCAATACTATCCTACAGTAGCCCTGCATGACCGCCACAACACATTGCAGCAAAGGCGCTCTGCAGAGACGCTGTCAGCTCTTCTTGTGTGAGGCTTCATCAGCGGAAGCTGTTCCTTTTTATCAACAAGAGACTTCCAATCGGTGAAGGCAGCGAGAATGTCGACTCGCGAGTCAGCAATCCTTCCTCCGGAGGGGGCCCGGTGTCGTGAGATCATGCTTTCAGGTGTTCTCTCCGCGTCTGACAGGTGCAGCGTCGAAATCTCCGCAGCGGGATCTCTCGGCAGGCTGAGTAGCATCTCCGCCCCCGCCCCGCTCAATCGTATCAATGCGGAGGTTTAATCTCCATGCGCGGTGACGATCACAGTGTGTCGGCAGGATGACTGTCAGCGGAAAGGGTCAGGTTGATTTCGCCAGCGCTTTTAGCTTTTCTTGTGAACGGTATGAGATGACAGGCGCCCAGCAAATACGATCCAATTGAAGCTTTCGCATTCCAGAGCCCCCTCCTCGGCGTCAGCCCACCAAGGCCTTCACGCAGTTCTTATCGGACGCCTCGAAGAGGTCCCCAGACAGTCCTTGCGCTTCAGTTGCCCTCAAGCATCGTGGAGCCATGAGGACTCGGATCTGCGTCAGAGACTGACCAAAGAGGCATCTCCGCTGCTGCGAGAGTCGTCATTGCCTCGATTGAGCTCCTGGTCGTCCCGGCTGGTAACTGCAAAGCCTCATCCTTACATTCAAGAAGCAGGGTCTTTCGCCAGCGTAAATGTGGCGCTACGATATGTGCGCCAGCCATTGCAGGCGTCATCAAATATGCAAGGCCCTGTCGTAGGAGCCGCTATCGGCCGTTGACGAGCCTGATCACTTTGGAAACTCTAATAGACAGAAGGCCCATTTAGCGATTAGACGTCGGGACAAGAAATCTGGAGAAGCGCTGAGTGGATCGATGAAGCGTGTTAAGTGGCCGAGCTTGTCGCTCTTCTTCCGAAGCCGTCGATACCGCTTGCACAGACCGACCGACCGAGCACTAGCAGCACCAAAGATCTAAGAGGTCCCTTGATCGGACCCGCTGAAGCTTGACGCCATGGCTGAAGACGGGAAGATATAGGTAGCAGATGTGCAATCGAAGCGAGAGTCGCCCTTGCGTGTCGTTCAGGCTGATGTGCCTGCTGGACGTCAAGACAACGTCTGCCGGGTCGTCGACTCAAATGCCAGGAACGTGAAACGATAGATTGCCCTTGCTGGGATGTAGAGTTCGCGAATCGCGAGACCGACCCGCGCAGCACTAGTTGAAGAAATAAATGGCATTGTTTCAACATCCATCCTGTTTCTGGATTACCCACAAGTAATGATTCTGTTCTAGTGCAGCACTGTTTGTCGCCGATGGGACGGTGATACAACGTGCGCCCACCTGGCTTGAGATCATCCGGATTTCCGCGCTCTCCAATCTGGCACAGACCGCGAAGCCATCATTAGAAAGCATTGCCGAAGTGTTCCCTGTTGGGCGGATTGCTGGAGAAAACCAGATCGGTAATCCCAGCCCAGCCAGTGACACTTGCGCGCTCTCAATTGGGGCTGGGTCAGCATATTTGCTGGTTGACATGCCGATCACGACAGCTTATCACACTCTTCAGGTCGCCGCAGTTTCGCGATCTGACGCCAGGCATCATAGATTCATAGCATGTACCGAGTGTTGTTGCATCATAGAGGATCGGGAAACTGTCGTGCAGATTGTACACCGGACGCGCGCTGTATCCTCGGTTTCCCGGCATCCCAGCACAGTTTTGCAACGGCCTCGTTCACAAGTCGACTACTAGCCTAGTGGTAACAGTTTCCGCAGGGAATGCAAAATTCCATGACGCCCGAGAGCGCGCCGCACACAGCGTCGCCAACTGCAGTTGATCGACGCTATTCTGTGCGCAACAGCCACAAAGTGCGTCTTGGGGTTGGAGGCCGATACGCAGAAAGCAGATGGAAAGATGAATTCCGTCGACTCGACAATGCTCATATGCCCTCTTGTGTGCGCTGGCAATGAAGCGGTAATAGACGATAACGGAGACCGAGCACGTGTTGTGTCCCACGTGATCTGGTGTCAGCACTAATGAAAGCTTGACTGGAGATGGTCTTTCGCTTATGATAATTATAGACGAGTCGGCTCAGCGCCAGTGACGCACGATGAAACGAAGTCTAATCGAGTGTACGAAAGTTCTTGCGCGTGAGTAGCTGGGAGGGTGTGAGCGGGGACTGGTCTCTGGGTCGCAATATCATTCGGAAGATTGCTGGTAGGCGATTGGAAGGTGCGAACTTTGCTTAGAGTCAAGGTACGCTCACGGTCCCACAGTGGTACTCTCGTGCGTCAGGCCGTACTTTCCGACGGCCACGTCAGGGTTTGGATCCAGGAAACAGTCGAGGGTTCTGCTTGAAACGGGCGAATACCATAGGCGGCCAAGCGGGTCTGATGCGCTGCTACTTCGAGAATCAGGCTCGATTGTTGTCAACCTCGACTCAGCTGCGCGTGCTGACAGTCTGGCTGAGCGTTTTACGCTTATCACTGCCTGTGGCAGCAAATGTGAGCGAAACATGGGTTCGTATCAGTCGCTTCACAGCTCAAGGCCAAGGTCAGCAGTGTGGCCGCAGTCGTCTCGCAATCGCGAAGAGGAACCTGGAGTACCTCGCGTTCCGCCTGCTAGTTCCGTCTTTCCGCTCGTGTCCATTGGTTACGTTGGACAGCAGTAGCCGGACTGTACCAGTAATGATGCTGTCGTATTGCAGAATACATTACACCTATACGGCCTGCTTGTTCGGGACGCAGGCGCGCTTGATGGTTCTGTTTACCAGACTAGGTGACTGACGCGGGCTCGGCGCGCCATCACCCGTAACACCACGAACCCTCCTCCAGCACCGACCTAGCTCATAGCCAGTGCCCCAGGACAATCCCTGTGTGAGCTGAGTCTAATCAACACCGTGCAGCACCCCCCTGGTCGCCCAAAGCAGATTCAGCACTAACCGGGTTGAGCCTTGACCCACCCAAGCACCTGGCGCTGATGCATGTAACTGCGAGGCACTAGCTTATGGCTCTCACGCTCAGTTGATGAATTCATCGCTTTGCAAATGCATATCCTACATCCCTCGTTGGGAAAGGCAGGGGCGTGAATCCACTCGCACCTCTCACGCTTAGTCGAACTCCACTGACGTTGAGCGGTCCGCAATTCAGATTCCTCCCTAGCCGCTTATACTCTACCGTTCTGTACTTCCCGTTGCTGCTGCTTTACATGTTCTCGCTGGGCAGCTGCAATTCGAACCTTCTTTTCCCAAATCTATCCCAAACATAGCCAGTCGAGGAACCCTGCCGTCAGCTCCATAGCCCTATCCACGTTCCCAGTCAGATCTCTCAGCATACTAAATCTGGGATTCGACCTGACGTTAGCTATTTCTACCAGTAGCCCCATACCGGTATTGAAAGCCGTCCTAGCCTAGGAAACACGCAGTAAAGCGGAAGCTCGCGTCGGCCACTTATAACGGAATACCTCTCTGCCGCTTGGGTCAACAAGTATCCGTGGTCACCGCAAGCCACAGCGACATACTCCCCGCTGTCGCCACTGTCCTCATCACTTCTTCCCCACCTTGATGTCGTTCGTATTGGCTCCACGCTAAGACATCAGTGCTGCAATAATCCTTCCGTTGACCTTATCTGCAACTGATTTCAAGGCTGCCTCCATCACTTCGATTCCATTTTCGATCGACGGCACCTCTTGACCTTCACCCGCCAAAATGGTTTTTTGTACCTACTGTGGACAGTCCTTTACCAGAGATGAACATCTGGAACGGCATATCCTGACTCGTGAGTCTCCTGCCTCTTTGAGCCTCAGATGAAACTGCCTCGCCAGCCTCTCGACACTGCTGACCATTCATAAACAGACACTAACGTCAAGCCCTTCAAGTGCTTTACTTGTCATATGAGCTTTGCTCGACGGTACGGGTTCCTTCTTCTGCTCTTTCGAAAGTCGTTTGAGTGTGTTGGCTGATAATCTTGTAGAGATCTCCTGCAACGCCATTATACAGTCCACGGACGCAACCAGAACAACGAAGAGGGCCTTCCCATCCAGGGTATAATACCCAAGTCCGCAGGCCGAACTCCAATTGCCTGCAGCAATTGTGCGAAGACAAAGACAAAGTGTGATAAGAAGTTCCCTTGCAGTCGATGTGCACAGAGAAACCTCAAATGTACACTACGACCAACTCGAAGGGCGTCCAAGAACGTCAACAGGGTTGGCGTACCACCTGAGGGTGTATCGAGCGGGTCGAGCGAGAATGGAAACAGTGCAGAGACTCAGAATGCGTCGGCAGGCAATTCTCCTGCCCGCGAAGTGCAGCCTCCACAAGTCAACGGGCAACCGTCGCCAGTGCTGCTACAGCAACCACCTCCGCAGGTGGTCAATGGCGCACCGCCAAGACAGTCACAGTCGCCATCTGCACCGCAGTCGAGACACTCGTCGATATCTCATCCTGTTCAGCCACCCCCCATCCCAACACCAGAAGAGAAGCATATTCAGCTGCCACTCTCAAACCCCACTCCCCCGTTCTTCGACCAGTCACCGCCGAACACCATGACACAGCCTCCGACGCTACTCTCACCGTTGCCGACTCCCGGACACATGGTACATGGGTTAATGACCTCTACGCCTATGTCTGGCTACGACGATTTTGTCCGATCTGGCGGCCAGTCGGACCCAGAGACAAGCCCGTTCATGATGGACCCTTGGAGCGGCATGCCTTTGGGTACTGAGTTCGATACTATGCGGATAGATCCCTCGCTGATGATGTCCATGAACATGGATATCAGTATGGGCCCTCCTCCGGATGGCATCCTGGGCATGATTCCAGAGCTGTCGCCGAGTCAAGCGTTCGGACCAGTCCAGACTCCACTCCAGACACCACGGATGGACGAGACGTTCTCAGACCTGCAGATTGGCAGTTCAGCATCCATGTTCTACCCCTCGAATCGGCACTCGTCAATCGCAGATGTTGGTATTCCAGATCTTGGAGCTATCGTTGCAGCACAGGATGGGTGGACTGTATTCCGCTGCACGCCTCCTATCCCATCGAGCTCGTGTCCACGTACCGCGCGGCTGAACCTTGAACGCCTCGAACTGAGTCTGAAGAATCACGAAGGCTGGAGCAACTGGTCACCGGCCTGGGATGAATCGGATTTCCAACAAGAAGGCCGAATCATGGTGGCAAAACTCCAGGAGAACACCAGGGATAAGCTTCTCGCCATCACCCAGACCTTCCTGCACAAGGCTCTTGAAATTCACAAGGATGCCATGAGTACATCGTCAAGCAGTGGTGAATCACCGGGATCCAGCTCATCTCTCTCCAACTTCATCATCCTGCCGCCCGCGCGGGTCCTAGAGTACTTCCTCAAATCCTATGCCAACTCTTTCGAACGCTACTTTCCTACTTCGTCTCGTGGACTACTCGATACCAACGAGCTGATGCAAAACTACAACGACAAGGCCTCGAGTCTACTGATTCTGATGATGATCGCTCAGGGCGCAATGGCTATCCCATCGATGGAGGCGAGGTGGTTGACAGGCGGTATCACCGAAGCGTGTCGCATATCGTTGTTCGATCTGATAGAAAAAAACATCATCATGGCGGGTGATCCTATCGTCCTTCGCGCGGCACTGCTCTTCACCTGTCAGGCTGCTTGGAGTGGCGACAAGTGGCAGATGGACATCGCCATGGGCCAGCGAGGGATGTATTTTTCGATGCTGCGACACTCAGGTATCTTGGATGCTCGTCCCGTTTCCACTCCTCAAGTAAACGGTGGCGTATCGACGGAAGTGTTGTGGCGCGAGTGGCTACAGCAGGAGGCTAGAAGCCGGTAAGTTGCCCAATCTTTGGCTGCCTTCGGTACGACCCATCACGTGAGCTGCTCACTAACACCGTTTAGCCTCATTTACTCATGGATCATGGTCGATCAGGATTTGTCGCTTTTCCATGGCTCAGCTCCCCTCTTCTCTGTGACAGAGTGTGGTGCGCCAATGCCTGACTCGGACAGCCTCTGGCATGCCGCAAATGCGGCTGAATGGTCGCAGATCTTCAATCAGGTCCACGAATTCTCCAACGGCTTTTCTTCTGTGGGCTCTGGAGCCAGACCAGCGAGTCTGAAGGAGCTCTTCCGTCAATTCTTGGACGACGAAATCATAGTCCAGGATGTGCAAGAGATTCACCTCACCCCAATGCACCTACGACTTCTGCTCCACCCATTGCAGACTCTCGTGAACCAATACTGTCAGTTGTTAAGCTGCTTTTCCGATAGCGTGGCTTCGAGATCCCGTAACAGGGCGCTCACGGCGGCTTCGACTCGGGTTCGCCTCGAGGAAGTGCAGGCTCTCCTTGGCCGATGGTTCGATCTCGCGCAGAGGTATCTCAAATCCAACACAATGTGTCCTCTGATGCAGGCAAACTTAGTCATGTTCCACCTCATTAGCATGAACGCCGTAACGAGCTTTCCTGAGATCGAGAAGCTGGCACGGCGTGAGGGCGTTGACGGTACGTACCAGCAGATGCTCTGGCTCCACAAGAAGTGCATCTCGGATGTACAAGAAGCCATCACCCATGCTGGGCAAGTACTTCGTCTCATCAGGGAGATGCCTCGAGGCATTCGACCACCATGGTGGCCTGGTGCCATCTATCGGGCCTCGCTTGTCTTGTGGACAGATGCACTGACACACAACGACTCCGCCGGTCCTCGGCAACAAGGTGCTGCCTTCCCTGTCGACCGTCTACCAGCAGATCATCAGACAATCCTTAGGTACCTGTCTCGTCGAGATGGTATTCCCACATTGACAAAGTTGGATGGTACACCGGTGCCACTCGACAGAGGCTTCTCGGTCCTCTCGCACTGCATCGACGTCATTGACGAGGGCGTAGCGACCAGATTCTCAGATGGCATCCGCAGTAAGCTAGAGAAGCTTGCACGAGGGTAGTTGTCGTGCTTTCCGGTTCTCGTTTCTTTCGTTCAGCCCTTTGTGGGTACATGTTGCGCACTAGCAGGCGTATTGCATCTGCTATCCATCTTTGTTTGATCACTTTTCATCTATTCTTCGAAGATACCCACCAGTAACGACCACAACAGTTGCTCTAGGGTATCGTGCTGTATCTCAAAGTGTTCTTCGCGTAGGTCGTTTATGGGCAAACACAGCAGCGGCATTTGTTTTGGCGGTCGCGGCCGTCGACTTCTGGTCGACTACATCAGGATCAGTAATTTATAGTATGTAGCGGCAACAAAGAGTTGTCGCTGATAGAAATGACAGAATATGAGTACATACCTTATCAAAGCGATGACGATGTGAGATGGAGTTGTGGGTCATGGGGTGCGAAAGGGGGTCTTAAGCGGGGTCGGTGCCTTCTGCTATATGTCTACCAATGAGGACTGGATGCTGACGCTTGACACCCCACCATGAACTTACTACTAGTATGGTACCTTTCTGTTAAGATTAATGCTAGAGGTCGAGCGACCGGCGAGGAGGTCTGGAACGGTACGTTGTGGTGACAGAGGGACTGTGTATACGTGTGCTTGTTGCATCCATCGTCTCCGTGGTCGACGACCGTTTTTTCTTTTTCGTTCCCGTAATGATGTTTCAGATGCCCTGTCCAGGTCCTGCATGTATCCAGAATGATGTGTTGATTGGTCTCGCTAGTCATGGATGGCTGATGGAGGCGTTGGAGAGACCCTTTGTGAGGTCTGTATGGGACGGCACGTCCATGGTAGGGCGTTCAGACAGCTGCAGGTGGACGCAGGCGAGTCTTGTAAGATCGCCCACGAGATCGAGATGTGCTCGGTCGTTGACCTTTAAAACACGGCGAGACCTGGATGAGATGCCGGCAAGCGTAAGCAGTACGGAGGAGGATCGATGGATGGAAGAAGAAGAACTCAGACCGTAGCCACTACACAGGTATGTAGTGGGAGAAGGTGCATTGATCACATCTCCCGGTGATGAGAGAGACACATACCTCAGTTTGCCCTTCCCGAGGTCTCTACACTTCGCATCTCCTCCTTCTCCGAGCAGTGCCGTCCATTCCCCTTAACACCATAGGCGTGCAGAGCTCCTTCGAGCCACATTGTGTTTCGATCATCTCTGGTAGTCTCTAGTAGCCCCAAACCGTCGTTATAGCTCGCGCCCTTAGTACCAATCCTCCGATGTAAATGCGATTGGCCGTCTACTTACCTTCAGCGACGCAACCGGGAAGGGTTTTCCATAGTTAGTTACTCTACAATGATCAGGCACGCTGCACTACGCAATTCAAGGAGTTCCACGCAATGTAGCTCCGTAGCACGATGACGGATACCGTTACCAAGGCGTCTATCTGCATAAGCGTTGTTTGACAGGGTGACGCGTTCGGAAAAGGGTACCCAGTGAAAAGCCTTGGTTGATCTCTTGTGAGATTATTGGCTTCAGAATGGCTCAGGAGGAATTCATAGGCCACATATTCGAGTAAGATTACACCAAATCGCGATCCTTTACCACAAGTCCACCATAGAATAAGTTAGATCTGAGTTAAACTGCGGTCCTTCCCCACACTTGATACTTTACACGAGACCTGCTAGGCCAATGATTGCCCGCATCAAAGCTGCAAGCTATACTCGTACGGGCCGTGCGGTCGGATTTCAATGCTGACATGGCATCCGGACAGCAAAACTCATGAACATGATACTCAGCCACCAAATATTGGCCGGTGAGTCGGCGGATGAGTTCACCGACGTATGCACCCCGCGTTGAAAGAAGTGTAGTGATATGCTGGCTGTGCCGTCTCAGTGCAGCTGCTGCAGATCTTTAGTGTGATGATCACCACCACTTCAATCAAGCCTACCTTGATCAGGACGAACGTTCGCCAGATGGTGAGCTCTGGCTGTTCGAGTCATCTCTCCCAAACTCAACGGGTAACCAGATCGAGATGGTCCACAAGTCACCGCCTACGTTTATTTTGCTGATCTGGAGGAATTGTCCGGAGAACTGCCTGGGGCCCTGTCACTATCTCCGAACCTAGTTCTGCCGTTTACTGGAACGAAACTATTTGTGGTACTGACGTATATCTCAAACATAACTGAGAATTGATAGCACAGATACACCCCGGCTTTGTAGTAGCGGTGAAGCTCCACCCCCCCCAAGCCGTACACGACGTATGGATGCATGGCCGGTGCTACATGCCACAGGACAACATAGATTTACTGTCTGTATGTTCTTCGGTCTCGGGTTTGAGTCAAGCTGGGGTAAGCATTTCTGGTACGCCTTAATCTGATTACCCGCAAGCGATTAGTGACTATGAAAGGATGTGCAAGCCCACTGCAGAATCAGGATTTCATGCAGTGTACCGGATCTCCCCTGCAGCCGACTGGAAGAGAACTTTCCATCGCTAGGAGTCTGTCGATTTCAGAGAATGCATCGATTTAGTTGGATAGCACCGTCTAGAGACGCTCATCAATTCTTGCTTCCACTCTTTGCACCTCTCAGCTTGGACCTCCATTGGGGCCAGTTGCCAGACTACCCACGCCATAAAGTTTGCCGGCCGTTGAAGCGCACCCTAGCTTGACAAATCTCCTTGCTTTCTTCGCTGTCATGCACGATGCCAACCTTCTTCAATTCGATGATCAGTTCACGCGCGGCATTGCCAGTAGACCTTCAGCATTCCGATACTCCTCTTCAGCAAGCGGACTGATGCTTTGGCTTCCTTTGTGGGGAATGGCAACCCTTGCACTGTAATTGCAATGCGATATGACTTGGTAAAGTTGTGATTTCTTATCCAAGGATGCACTACGCTCAATCTTCGTCGTAATGCTGACCTGGCCCAGCATCAAAGGCTTTTATCAGTCGACACCAAGGATACAGACCTAATCCTCTTCATCACAGGGTCTTCCGATGGTTTGGACGACCGAGTGTTCTCTAAGAGGCTGTTCTGGGAGCCATTGGCGACCTGTCATGCACAACGCGCAGCAGAGCCACAACACAGTAAGAAATCCATGAGATCTCTCAGCAGTTCAAAGATGCTGTTGTCTCCATTCCTCAGGGCATTTATACAATGGCCATGCCGATATGGTGTTGAGGTGAGGTTTGAAGGTGGCCCGTGCTTCCGGCTCCCCTCGTGTGTCAGTGGATCTCGGGTATGAAACGCACCTTTGCCGATCCATCTCGGACTCGACGGCATTCTGAGTGGAGACTGGAAACGGAAGCCAGGAGGTATACTGGGGATCCTGGCTGTTGGTGGATGCGCCGTGTGGTGAGCGAACAGACGGAATGAGCAACCGGGCGGTAGCTGTGATCAGGGGACTTCAGCGCTAGACCGACTCTGACAAAGCTTTTCTGCAGACAGCAGCTCCGGATCAGCACATCAGGAGTCTAGTCATCATCAAGAGGCCGCCTGCAGATTCACTTCATCGTTGAGCTGATGCTGTTTTTGGAATAGTGGAAAACGAATTACTGTATTCGACAAACACTGGAGGTCGCGCTCACTGTGTCTGCGACGCCGGCAGCTATCACTTCATGGCTGCCTTGATCTCTGACAATGCGCAAGGCTGACGCCGCGACTTCTTCGAGAATAGCATACTAAAAACTCTCTTTTGCTCACAGTTGATAAAAAAAGATGTTTCCATTCATGAAACGGACAGTCGCGTCACGAAAGCATGGTGTTGTTCTTCGCTTGTCTGCGAATCGGCCAATGGGACAGGCTCCTGAACGCCTCGGCCCCTCCTTCCGCCTACAGATCCTGACCATCAGCATAGGCAGTTCGTCTTTGCTGAGGCTACTCTACGGATTGACGAGCAGTGCGGCTACGCGCTGTTTCAGCCTACGTCGCTCAACGCTCGGACATGAGTTCATCTCCGACACGGAGACCATGGACGAGCTGTACGTTAGAGCGCAGAGGCCGACGGGTGCCAGATGTCACGACAAGTACACTCTGATTGCCGCTGGAGTTCCGACTCAAGAAGCAGTATATATACCATGCTCTTCACACTCGAAGTAGATCATCATCAGCTTCCAGCACTCTACTACAACACTTTCACAATAACCTTCAAGGTTCCTACTATCACCCTCCAACCAACAGTCCCCAAACACCACACGCAAAATGTCTGCTGCTCCTGCTAGCTGGTCCCTCGAGGGCAAGGTCGCCGTTGTCACCGGCTCTGGTATGTTCTAGAAAGGCGAACAAGTCGCCAAACCCACTGTCTAACATCTCACAGGCCGTGGTATCGGAAAGGCGATGGCCATTGAACTCGGCAAGCGCGGTGCTAAGGTTGCTGTCAACTACGCCAATGCTGTTGAGGGCGCCGAGGCAGTCGTCAAGGAGATCAAGGCTCTCGGCAACGGTGCTGATGCTCACGCCTTCAAGGCCAACGTTGGCAATGTCGAGGAGACCTCCAAGCTGATGGACGATGTTGTCGCCCACTTCGGCCGCCTCGACATCTGCTGCTCCAACTCCGGTGTCGTCTCTTTCGGTCACTTTGCTGATGTCGAGCCTGAGGAGTTCGATCGTGTCTTCAACATCAACACCCGTGGTCAGTTCTTCGTCGCCAAGGAGGCGTACAAGAGGATGGAAGTTGGTGGCCGCATCATTCTCATGGGCTCCATCACTGGTCAGGCCAAGGGTGTGCCCAAGCACGCTATCTACTCTGGCTCTAAGGGTGCCATCGAGACCTTCACCAGGTGCATGGCTATCGGTAAGCGCACTTGCGATCTCTTCAAAGACATGTACTGACGAGCAACAGATGCCGGTGAGAAGAAGGTCACAGTCAACTGCGTTGCTCCCGGTGGCATCAAGACCGATATGTACCACGCTGTGTGCCGCGAGTACATTCCTGGAGGCGAAAAGCTCAGCGACGACCAGGTCGACGAGTACGCCTGCACATGGTCTCCCCACAACCGTGTCGGTCAGCCCATCGACATTGCCCGTGTCGTCTGCTTCCTGGCATCGCAGGATGGTGACTGGGTCAACGGAAAGGTCATCGGTATTGACGGTGCTGCTTGCATGTAAGCGACTGTCTATGAGCGTACACTTTCTCTTTAGTTTTTTTGTTACGAACTCCGCCCCGGCATAACATGGCGTTTTCCTCCTATAAGAGAAGAAGAATAATGATATCACTGAGCCCTAAAAATTCTGCCAAACTTGTTGTGTGAGATAACCATACCTGATGCGAATGGTAGACATTAAAGCCACAGTCGCTTGTTCCATAACATAAGCATGATCATTTGCAATGGTGATACCTTGCCCGTCAGGACGTCTCCACTCGCCATCAGGCGCATTGCGCATCAGGTCCGTAGAAGGCTAATCTGGCGACATTCACTCATAACGAAGGAGTGGTATCAATGGGCACTTGACCCAATTGCATCTCGACATGACACTGAGGGTGTCTTTCCCTCGATGAGGCTGATCTGTATTTCCACAGTTGGTCTTACTCTTAACCCCATTGCGTTTGGATCTCTGATGACAAGAATTGAGCGTCCACCCAAAAGGATAATGGAGACAGGTCGTCACGACGGTGTGTCAACGGTTGCAAGATTGGTCGATTGCATCGCGCACAATTGGTCGCCCGCCGAAACGTTGTGGGGCCAGAAAGGCGCTAGCCGTATCAGGCGTGTCCTCCCCTTCACGGCCTGATACAACTCCAAACATAACCGTCTGACCATCTCATCGCGCCACATCTTCAGCCTACAACAAGGGATAGACAGACAGGTAAGCTCATGTTGCTCTGGGCTTTTGAACAGATGACGCATACGCCACCTGCGTGAACCTCGTCGCTGCGCATGGGGCTGTAGCATCTCTGATTCTCTCCTTCAACCTCACTAGCTGCAGCTTTTCATGACTGGTCAGAGCAGCGACGTCTTTACAGCTGTAGGGAACCTCTCGGATATAGCTATGGCCGCACACTGAACGAGTTTGCTAAGCTTTGCGATGTGCTTCACAATGCTTCTGTGGCAAAGTTTCTCCGCGAAGACCCATCACCCACTGAGCTTGACGAGCGAGCGAATCATAACTACGGCTTAGACGGTAAGAGACACTCTTATGGAGTGTCACAGGCGGACTGATGGCTCATCTGGGTATGGAGCTAAGCTTTTTGTCGCGACTTCACCAAACCAAACGCTGCATCTGGAGTCTGAAACAGAACATGCACAGAAAATCCGAACCGCCACAACGGAACCACACTTGGCCGATACCAAAATTGCAAGATGAGAGTTTCGATGTCTTGGAGAGCCAAGAATCACGACTGTCACTGCATCTAGCGCGAACGCTCACGTGTGAAGGGGTGCCGGATGTTTTCTTTACTAGCACGACTCGAGGTTGGAGGTGTCCGCCATACATCTCTGCAGCGTGACTCTGAAACTCTATCAACGGGAATGCTCTCGCCGGTGCCAGTCCCGAAGTCATGCACGAGCACCAAGACTCCTCTTATAGACTTGCCCGCCACGAGAAGTCTTGTGCTACCTCTCAGCGCAGCAAGACTGGTCAGTGGCTTCGTCGTTCTTTCTACGTTCCCGTTAATCTTTTTTTGATCCTATTCTTTACTTTAATTTTTTTCCGAAGCCCAGGTGGCCTTATTACTAAATCAAAATGACGTCTGGTACTGTCTCCTCTATCGTGCTGCTGCTGTTGAGCAGCTCGGCCTTCGCCCAGCAGCAGGTCCAGTTTAACCAAGTACTTAATGTCAATGGCGATGTAAGTCACCAAAACTTCAGGTCCCCGATACATGCTAACGATAAGAGATGAACCTCAACTCCTTCATCTTCCCCGATCGCTCCAAGGTGGAGACATTCTCGCAGAAGCAGCAGCAAATAATTGTTAATCAGCAACAACCCGCTATCCCTGCCAACCAGGTCACTGGCTCAACTGGACAGCCCTTCGTTGCTATCACCACTCAGTCCATGACCATCAGCACCAATGGAGCTACAGACTTGGTCGGTGGCCAGGTCGAGATGGCTATGACCATACAGAACCTGCAGGCGGCTGCCGTTCAGCCTGACAACACATACGTCGCTATGCTCTCACCCGACAGGCAAAGTTGGATGATTCAGGAGACAATGAGGAGTGTGAACACCACCGACATGACCGTTCGCATGGTCAAGCGCAACCAGCTCGACGGCGAGTACATGGTCGTCGGTCGTCAGACTGTCGAGACCAACACTCTTGTCACACCCTTTGGCAGCGGTGCTAACACCCAAGTTGCTATCCAAGGCACTGGTCTCCAGGAGAACGAGTTCCAGGACGGCTTCAGGATGTCGACTCGTGCTACCCAGCCTATGCTTATGAATGTCGACGTCAAAAATGGTGTCGACTCTGGTATGCTGGCTGGTCTTCAGGGTCAGGCTCCAGTCAACGCCTACCGTTACTCTGTGATGACCAACCTTGCTGCTGTTCAGCCCGACCTCAACCAGCAGGTCACTATCGTCCAGATGCCCAGTACGTACTCAGAACACGCTCACTCAACTATCTTGCTAACAACTCTGCAGTCAACGCTGTCCGTATTCAGAAGATGATGCAGGCTATGGGCGTTCCCCCTACTGGTCAGGTCGCTATCGGTGTCGCTCAACGTAGCGTCCTCCAGAACCCCGGCGGTGCTACCGGCCAACTTCAAGGCGTTGGCGCTCCCTCCCCGCGTGGCCTCTCCCGTGACAACTTCCGCAAGGAGGTCGCCGCCCGCCAGATCAATGGCCAAACCAACGGTCAGACTAACGGTCAGACTAACGGTCAGACCAATGGCCAAACCAACAACCAGGGCAACACTGGTAGCACGACTACTGGCAACAACAACCCCGCCGCAGCACAGCTGCTCCTCGCACCTACATTCACCCCCATTCAGGCCAACGCTGTCCTCGACCAGGCTAACATGCGTATCGCTGTTCCTGTCCGCCAGGTCGATGGAGAGTACATCCTCGTCATGCGGATGATGGGTGCCCAGGCTGGGGCTCAACCCGCTGCTGCTCAACCCGCTGCCGCTCCTGCCGCCGCGCCTGCCGGTGCTGCTCCCGCTGCGGAATCCACTGCTCGCCCCACTCGTCCCGCTGAGCCTGCTGGTGCTGCCCCGGCGGGTGAGGCTGCTCGTCCCGGTGAGGCTGCGCGTCCCAGTGAGGCTGCTCGTCCCGGTGAGGCTGCTCGTCCCGGTGAGGCTGCTCGTCCCGCTGAAGCTTCGCCTGCTGCTGAAGCCGCAAAGACCGAGTCCAGCGCAAAACCAGAGGCATCCAAGCCCGGAGCGTCTCCCGCTGCGAAGCCCGAAGCGTCTCCCGCCGCGAAGCCCGAGCGCCGCCAGGAGAAGACCGACAAGTACGGTAACCCTGAGGCGCCTCTCGGTGCGGTCATCATGAGCATGAAGCAGATCGACGAGATGGCTGCCATGGTTACCTGGGGTGGCCAGGCGCCCATCACCCAGATGATGAACGAGTATGTGAAGAGTCAGACGGGCAAGGGTCTGGAGACCCCCAAGAACGGCACGAGTGAGACTGCGGCCGCTGGTCTTACTGGTATCACTGTTTAGATGGGTTGCGAGGAATGATGAATGAACGGCAGGAATAAAATGTGGCAGGAGACTGTGTCTTCGCCACGGAAAGAGGAGGACGGTACCCAGTTAGGCAATAGTAACAGAATATGTTGTTGATAATTCATCTCTTTGCGTCAGTACTGCGTACACATCCACTGCCACGGGAGATCGCTGTCCTCGATTTGTTGCTCCAAAGCTTGATTCTCGTGCGCGCCTCAGCTCGTAAGGCTCTTTCCAAGATCCTCGGGTCCTCGGCCCCTGCGACGCACTTTCCTCACATTGTGTCTCAGCAACAAACCTTCCCCTCTGCCAAGCATCGTGGGATGTTTCGAACATTTGTCACAAGGGTGGCGGTGTGGCACAAGGCATTGACTGAAGGGTTGACTGAGGCGATTCCTAGGGTAACATGAGGCAGGCATTGATCTGGGCTTGGGCTGCACCGAGGCAATAAAGCGGTGCGACATAGTGCAGCC
Organism: Didymella pinodella; assembly: GCA_039634465.1. Classification (NCBI taxonomy): domain Eukaryota; kingdom Fungi; phylum Ascomycota; class Dothideomycetes; order Pleosporales; family Didymellaceae; genus Didymella; species Didymella pinodella. The sequence continues at coordinate 1,779,571 of CP113347.1, read as the reverse complement.
TGACTTTGGGTCTCTCGCATCCGCTGGCTCGATGTATTCAGCATTCGCGGTTTCCACGTATGCAGGCAAGAACAATGGGTATCTCCACGGCCAACAGCCGTACAACCTCGCACGTGGGGTCTCATATCCAGTGTGAGAGCAGCTGGGGCGCAGAAAGAATAGAAATGACAAGAACGCACGAGGGCTTGTTGTTGAGGTGTTGATATTGGAGAGACGCTAAACGCCTATGGTCGTACAATAGCTAGACAGCAAATCTTCCGTTCGCCAACACAGGGTACAATATACAAGAAGTGAGCGAACACCATGAAGCGGTAATCTAGGCTCCATACATCGTGCCTGCATCCTCTACACAGCAGAATAGACAGCAGTCACGCCCCGTCCACACTCGACCTTCTGCTCGATCTCCACGTTTCGTCCATTGACCTTGACCTTTGCCCGCGGACTGATCTGGAACCTATGCATTTCCTTCTCCCTCATCTTACCCACTGCCGTTACGCTCGCCGCACGCTCGTTTTCCGCCTGTTGATCCAGCGGCTGGATATATGTCGGGGTGGCCACGTTGTTGCGCTTGCCCGAGCCGATCTGGTAGTATTCATTGTTGCCCCAGAACAAGATGTCGCGGCCCCAGTTTGTGTCGTTCTCGGTCAGCCTGCGCGGCTTTGCGGCTGTCACGACCGAGGCGACATTATCCATGACGGCTGCGGCATGTGTCGCGCCGACGGAGATGTTGTGCAGGCGGATGGGAATCACGGTGTTGTTGTCTTCGTCCCACTCGAAGAGCCCGGAGAAGGTGGGGATCTTGGTGGGATCAGGTGCAGTGTGGACCCAGCGACCGGTGCCGAGTTGACCTGTCAAGCCGTGGCCAAAGGCAAAAGTATCGGCTGTGACGCGTGACTCGTTGGGCTTGCTGGCTTCGACGGTCAGGTAGGATGTGTTACCGCCGGCGAAGACGTTTGTGATCTTGCCCTGCTGTGCTGTTCCGGCGTAGAGCTTTTGTGTTGGGAGGAGAATAGGTGCGTCGACGTAAGGCGCTTCAGCGTTGTAAGGCATCCCGAGCTGCCCAGAGGTGTTATCACCGAAGGAGAAGGCACGGCCTGCCGTATCACAGACAAGGCTATGGTTGTCTCCAGCCGCGATCTTGGAGATGGGGAAACCCTTCAGCGTTGTGATCTCGTGAGGCATGTCCATCGGACCCTTCGGTCTGGACACAAATGTGAGACCTGGGATACCAAGCTGGCCCTTGCTAGGAAAGTCCTGTGTTCCAGAAGCCAGCGAGAAGACGCGGCCGGTGTTTGTAAGGAGAAGTGCGTGCTCAAGGCCAGACTTAACGTCCACAACCTTCTCGCTCCATCCCAGATTCTCAGGTGTGCGTGTGCGGTACGAGAGGTCGATTGAACCGCCCCAAAAAGGGATCCACGACGTAGACGCAGGCTTGGGACCCTCCTGCTGGTCTTTCTGCGAGACGGGTATCGAGTATACGGAGCCATTGGAGGCGAGGGCGATGATGCGGTCGCGGGAGATAGCTAGCGACTTAAGGTTCTTGCCGCGCAGCGTTGGCGTAGGCTCCCTGGATTCTGCCGAGAAGCCTGTTCCCCACTGCAGCAGGTCACCCTTCTCGTCGATAGCGGCGCCAAAGTTCCTGTCCAGCTTGATGTCCCGCAGCAGCTTGCCGTCGAAGAACTTTATGCGCCGAGGTGTCTTGACGTATCGCTCGTCTGAGTCTGGCGCGACCGTCCGTCCCGTGTTTGAGCCCCAGGCGTAGACTCCAGGGTTCTCCCAGCTCCTCTGCACTTGCAGGTGCTGGGAGCTGATGATGTTTCTGTTATCGTCGGTCGACCTTGGCTTCCGTCTAGGTGCTTCGAACTTCATGACCTCCTCTTCGTCGGCCTGCTCTTCGGCGTGCACCTCGCCGACCATGTTGCCGTTGACATACTGGTATGCTGAGGCCGTGGCCCATAGTGCAGTGACAGTGACTACTGAGCGGACAAAGTGTTGCTGTCGTCGCTGAGCATATGGATGTGTCGCCGTCCGTACTCGTGGGCCTTGAGGTCTTGTTGCGATGTTCCTACATGTTCGCGGGGCATGCGGAGCTCGAATGGTGGCGCGTGAAAGACATTTGGTGTTGAGCATTGTGTGGTGTAAGGAGTGCGGAAGGAGCGATCGAAAAGGATCCGAGGTCTACAGAGTACAGGATCCTGACATGGATAATTTCAGTGTCACTCGATCACTCGACGTTAGTCAGACCACGGCTCGATAGCTGTCGCGCGGTCGTCTGCGGCGAGATCGGAATCTAGAACGTCATTACCTTCGTATGATTTGTAGCTTATCAGATTTCAATCCTAGCTGGATCAGATTATTTGCACATCTGTGATTGGTAGACAGCGCTTCCCCACAAGTTTGGTCGGAGTTTGGGGCCGCCGACCCTTGGATCTGATAGCAACACGGGTGTTGGCCAGCAAACGCAAGGGACACTTGATGTCTGCCAGCCCAGGTTGAAGCCACACCGCCGCCCGCCATGGAGGGAGAGTCGTGGTACAATTCCTTCGTGCCTCGTGTGGTCAAGAAGGAGGAGCCGCCCAAAGCGCACCGCCGCCGCGAGAGCCTGCTGCGACAGCCCAACGTAAGCCCACCACCTGCCGCATGGGTACGTCAGAGCGATATTGATGAGTCTGCTGTAGGAGAGTAACGCTGACGTCGAGCGCGCAGAAGGCATTCCCGAAACCGTAGAGGAAGCGCCTGCGAAACTCAATGGACCCCCACCGGCCACCGTGGCCAGACGCGCCAAGTCATACAGTGACTTCTACTCGGTTGTGCGGGCACACATCAAGAAGGAGAAGGCATTGATGAAGAGGATGTCGCAGGAGAACATCAGCAATGAGCTCGACTTTGCTGCGTGGTATGGCGGGGTCAACGAGGAGCTGTTGGAGGCTAGCCACGACGAATACAAAGCCTACCAGACCCAGCTACACCTGACGCGCAGCCACCTGGGCAACATCATTGCCGATACGGACTCGACCCTCGCCACCCTCTCGTCCCTCTCCGACTCCTTCCAGACGGTCGAAGCGCAAACGACCGCTTTCCGCGAGCAATGCGAGGGTTTGATCAGCGACCAGAAACGCATCACGAAGCTTGCAGAGGACATGGAGCAGAATTTGCGCTATTACACCTATCTGGAGCCCACCACGAAGCGTCTCAATGCGCCGGGAGCGACCAAGATCGTGCGAGGAAAGGAGTTTACGGACATGCTGGCCAACCTCGACAGCTGTCTCGAGTACATGCAGGTCCACACGAAACACCGCGAAGCCGAGACATACCGGTCGAAATATAAGCTACAGCTTACGCGCGCCCTCACGCTCATTCGAGTCCACTTTACCGAAGCACTTCGCGAGATCGCCGCAGACGTTGCGAAGAGGATCGCCGACCGCCAACTGAACGACACGACAATGTCAGCGCTTTTGTACGCGAAATTTCGTGTCGGTGCGCCAGAATTGAAGACATTGGGGCTGGAGATCCAAAAGCGAGCAGTATTGCCGGCGGGCGCAGCGCCAGGAGCAGAAGCAGAGTACCAGAGTTTGATGAACGAGCTATACCAGAGCTACTCTGCCACCCGTGGAAGGCTGATATTACCTATCGTTGCGAAAAAGGTCAATGAGATTGCACAGGCGCCGAGCACGTCGAAAGATCTGGTGGCATTTGCTCGTAGCAGCATCAGCTACATTCGCGGAATCTGCATAGACGAGCACGACCTATGGCGGGAATGGTTTGACGGCGACGGGGGCATGTACGATTTCCTCGAAGCAATGTGCGAGCCGCTCTATGATCACCTCCGACCACGAACAATTCATGAGACCGAGATCCTGAAGCTCTGCGAATTGTGCACGCTTCTGCAGACTCGGTATATGGATGATGACGAAGACGACGAATCACCGATCGAAGCCAACAAGCTCGACTTCTCCATCCTTGTCCATCCTGCTCTGCAGGACGCGCAGAACCGACTTGTCTTCTTGTCGCTTGCGATTCTGCGGGACGACATCGAGCGTTACAAGCCGAAGCCTGAAGATCTGGACTACCCTGCAAAGAACAAGAAGCTGGCTGGTCAAGGTGCAAAGTCGAATCAGCCTGCTCTATCCGGCAAAAGACAGAAGAGGTCGGAGATTCCGCCTACGCCGACAGTGCCAAAGACACCAATGGTAGTGGAGGAAGACGAGACTGAATCCCGTTGGAACTTCAGCACAGAAGCTGCCTTCAAAGACTGGTATCCTACATTAAGGAAAGCCATATGGTTGCTCAGCAAAATCTACCGCTTAGTCCACGTAAGTCAAATCCTTATCACGAAATCTTTATCATCCTGATCACTATTACAGTCGTCCGTCTTCGATGATCTCGCGCACCACATTGTTCACAGTACGACGATATCATTGGCGCAGGCGAGCGCGTTGATTTCCAAGTCAGCATCACCGACAGACGCAGCGCTCTTCCTCATCTCGCACCTCCTGCTACTCAAGCAACAGATCGTGGCTTTCGACATCGAATTCGTAACACCGGAGACAGACATCAAGTACGATATTTGGAGCGTCACCAACACGTTCTGGGAGCTGCGTGAACGAGGTGGCTTGTTCAACCCACGCAACCTCGTGGGCCTACTCATACCCAAGGTTGTCGACAACATGCTAGATGCCAAGGCAGAAGTGGACGCGCGACTGCGACAAGCGATCAATGATTTTACCGGCCAATTCGTTGCACGCATGATTGCACCTATTGACACGAAGGACAATAAGAAGGTGCCGCTTGCTGAGGCACCGGCGCGTACAGCAAAGATACGGCAGAACATCGAGCAGGACACGCATTTCCTGCGCAGCAAGCTTGAGGACTACATCACGGATGCGCGCACGCGCGAGATGCTGGTAGCAGCTGTCATGGAGTCTGTCACGCAGTCATACGAGGACTGGTTTGACACATCCTACACGCCTTCTCTGAACGGCACCAACGGTACTGGGAGGAGCGGGAAGGGCAAGGGCAGGGAAGATGGTGTTTGGGATCCTGATGTATTCAGTGAATGGTGTACGAATACATTCAGAGTCGGCACATTGTCTCTCGGCATTGTTGATGACGAGAATGAAGACTATGGAAACGGCGACTACAGCGATGCAGACAGCATGGACGCCGTTTCTGAAAGGACCGGCACATTGCGCACAGGCACCACTGGCAGGGGCTTGACCATCAGGTAAAAGCCGCCTAGAAACCTCGTCTGAAGCTTAGCAAGCCAGTACCAGATGCATGCAAGATCCTTCGCTGCTAGGGCGTCAATTCCCATTGTTGCACTTGTTTGTGCATCATGCTCGCTGGTCCGTGAGAGCACTTGGTCTTTGTTCAGCACAGCCCCATCCTCGCCGAGAGCCTACAGGATATTGCAGCAGCCGTGGTGTCTTAGTTCCCTTGTTTTTTGTTAGAGGACTACGATGCATGATCCCCTTTGACCACAAACGTGCGGCCTGGCATACTTAAGAGCACCTGTCGACGGCACAAATGTATATCCAACAACGCAGACATAGTTACCCACGAACGCCATAACCTCAGATTTGTTTGAATTATCCGACACAATGAGTTCTAACAGCTCCTCTTCCGGGCGCCGTACCTCCACTATCCGCGCTGAGGCACTCGCGCAGAAGAAGGAGGTCGAAAACGCAGCAGCCCTGAAAAGGGCAGAAGACGAAGCCGCCGCTACTGCTGCGAAGAAGAAGAAGAAGAAGAAGGCAGCTGGTACCAAGGCCAAGAACGGCACGAGTAAGAACTCCACTCCAAAGACTACACCTTCCAAGCCCAAGCCCAGAGGCAAGCGCAAATCACCAGAACCGGAGCTCGAAGACGAAACAGAGATCGAGGATCCGCCCGAGCAGCCTGCGGTCAAGAAGAACAAGACCAAAAAGCCTGTTGCCGCACCTGCACCTGCTGAGATCGACTACGACCGCATCATCGATGGTGTCACTAGCAATGTCGCTGAGTACATCGAAAGCCTCGCCAATACACCCGTACCCGTAGCACCTACTCCACCCGACTACAACCAGATCACTGAGCATATCACCGCCGCGGTCGACTCCGCCATCAAGCCCTACCTCGACATCCTCGAGCCGTTCATGGAGTTCACGCAGACTTGTGCTAAGCTCAAGAGCAGAGACGAGGAGAAGGCGAACATGAACAAGACGGCTGTGAAGAGCCTTGTTGAGCAGCTGGAGAAGAAGGGTGAGAACAAGGAGGAGGATGAGGACATTTTTGGGACTGAATTGAGTCCGGTTAGTACTGATTCAGATCCCGACGGGTAGTATTCTTGAGTAATTGCGCCGATGTGGTTTGGAAAGCTAGATTAGTGTTAGATTGTGTTTCAGGATTTTCGAATGCATTGCTTTTTATCCCACTCTCCTGTCTGTTCTTCTCGGTAATCCTCTGGGTCTTTCTCTTGGCGGACACTGCGGTGTTTGCTCAGACGCCTGGATAGGTGTGATATATTGTCCAGGTTGTATGCTCTCCCCGTGTCTTGAGCAAAAAGATAGTGTGCCCGTTCACGCGCGTCGTATGACCTTTCTCAGCATGGCTATGCTCCCCATGCAATTTCTGTTCGAAACCATGTAGATGCTATATTATCGTCCTCTGGTCACCGTGCAAGCACTTTTGGTTTTTGCTACAATGTTAGCTGCTCATCATGATAATCTCAGACCGAGTATGGCTGAGTGGTGGTCTTCAAATCCCTTGCTTCTCTTCAGGGTGGTCGAGCGGTCGCCTCGACCTCTCTTCATACTTTGGGTTGGGACGCTACTATGGCTAGGAACCGGCTGTCCTGTACGATGGCCATGACCAAGGGACCGAACAAAGTCTTCGGTGTCTTCGGTGCGAGGATAGTCGGCACAGAATCCGCGATGTAAAATTTTCGGAGTACATTGCCATATTGCAAACAATTTAAAAATGGCTGCAACTTACCCACGTACTATGGACATGAGTCTAGTCTTTTTATTGTCCTCATAGCCAAAAAAGTATTTACATCTGGGTCTTGCAAGACCCAGCATCATGTTCGTTGTTCGAAGTTCAAGCTCGATCATCATCACAATTTTCCCCATTCTGCAATCGACAAGCACACAGCCCCATTTCCGCCGCTGACGTAGTTGGTAGTGCCACGAGTCGCTGTATACAACAAGACGGCATGCGGGGCTTTTCAGCACGACATTATTACACCAACTTCCAAAAACAGTACTGCACGATTTGCAACAGCAACCCACCGGCCCGAATCTAGCACAGCGGTGACAGCAAATCAAACAATGGCTTCAGACAGCTCATCCCAGTTCAGAGGTTCGTCGCTCTTCAGATTACTAGATTCGCCGATTAGCGCACTGGCGCTGCACGGCTGCCTGTTTGAGGCAGACTACGCCGTAGAATCGGTGATATAATGTACATCATAGCCGGAGCTATATTAGCCTGGCTTTACATATTGTTGCATCAATCCTACACTAAGGTGGTGCGCGGAAAGAGCAAATCACACCACACACAGATGTGCAATTCCCTGTCGCACATCACCTTTAAACTGCCACATTTAGGACAGAACATGTGTTCTCCAGACCGACTAACACAACCCCACAGAGCCATCCTCGCACCCACATGTCTCAGACGTGCTACACCCCTCGTCCAACACAGACGACACCACCGTCGACGCCACCGGGGCCGTAGATGCTAAGAACCACTCAGCACCATCAAACCCGCCGGCGATGGATCGCCAGAGCTCCATGGGCAAGATCGCTCAGGTCGCGAAGCATCTTGTCAAGAGCCCGGTGGAGGAGATAGAGCACAAGCAGTTGGAGAAGACGCTGAGCAAGGAGGCAAAGAAGGGCAAGGTGGACGTTTCTGTCATGGAGGCATAGGCGGGACGACTTGGAATGACTGCATCGTTTCATCCGTATAGAGGTGTGAGTGCATGGGTTGATACGGCGTTACGGGCATGCATTAGATCAGAGGTACAAGGGTATGGAATGACAGAGCTTGGTTACCACTCGATGTGCAAGGCTCTCTACTTCACCAGCTCAAGGTACTAACAACTCGCACATGTCGAAGCTCTGAGGTTGCAAATGTTTGCCAACCGCAAACCTATAGACTATCCAGCATTCAAACAGACGCGAATCTTGCTGAATTGACATGGATATTGTGAGCGCGTGATACTTAGGTCTGAGCATCCATCATCCATTCACTCAAGTTTGCAAAAGAGTGACTACTATCCATTTGCTCTCGAACGTTCGAGGCACCCCTCCAGATGAACGCGGAAGCTCTTGCTGGCGCTAGTGCTGCCCTGCAGATCCCAAAGCTCGACTTTCAAGATTCACGTCATACCTTTCACAAAACACTCAGCTTCGAATATGGAATTCAACAAAGGCGAACGCGTTTTCTTGAACTTTGAGACTGGTGGCGTCGAGAAGACAGACCAGAACCGCGAACCTGAGCCCGAACTCCCCGTAATCCCCGCCTTCGATTTCGTTGGCGACATTCTCGAGCGCGACCCAGCTACAGCCGCCCCGCCAGTCGCGCCTTCCTTCAAATCAAACACAACCGGCTTTCCAGCGCACAAGAAACGTACCCCACGGGTCTCAGCTTTCAAACAACGACGCACAGCGAACGAACAACAAGCTGCGCCGCCACCAAAAGCACAAGATGCCTCTACACTGCACAGTGCGCCGCCACCGCGTGCAAAGTTCGAGCCCGACGACGAGAGGAGGGCAATAGACGAGGAGAATCAGCGTAGGCTGGACATGATGTCTGAAGAGGAGATTGAGGAGGAGAGAAGAGAGCTCATGGCAAACCTCGACCCTGCTTTAATTCAGAGGCTTCTGAATCGACACAATGTGGAAGCTGGGGCCAGCCAGCAGCAGCACGAGGCGACTGAGGAATCAAAGAAGGCAACAGAGACACCACAGACCGAGCCCGAAATCAAGCTCACACGGCGGCTGTTCGAGTCGAACATAGACGACGGGAGCAACGAGCAGCAGCAGTGGCCAGAGGACAAGGCGGAGACCCAAAAGCCTGCAATGCCAGTGCAGGAGTCCAGAACAGAGCATGTAAAGGCGGCGAGCTCGAAAAAGGTGTCTTTCGTCGCAGAAGAAGACGAGGAGGAGGCCACAACATCACAGGCAACAGAGAACACTACAGCACCCTCACATACACACGCCGAAGAAGACACCGGCTCGTTACACTTCCCACCTATACCGCAACCACCTGACCTCGACCCAAACGATCCCAACTTCCTTGAGAACATGCACGCGAAATACTTCCCCTCGCTTCCATACAATCCCTCAACTGTCGAGTGGATGAAACCCGTCGATCCTACAGACAAATCCTCGCCGTACCACCCCTCGCAAACCGCTCTCAATGCAACAGAACTTCGCTTCGACTTCAAAGGCACACTACTGGCACCCAGCGTTGCGCGCGAGATACCCACCAACAAAGGTCTGCACCACCATGCCGACGCCCCCGAAGCTGCCGGCTACACCATCCCGGAGCTCGCAGTGACTGCAAGGAGCGCTGTACCAGCACAACGTTGTATGGCTTACCAGACGCTGGGTCGGATACTCTACAGACTTGGTCAGGGCGAATTCGGGCAAGAGAAGCCGAAGCAGGAGACCGATGGCCCTGTGCGATTGGCCACGAACTCGGAGGAAGAGGATAGCGAGGTCGAGGATGATGATGTGGGGCATTACATGGCTGCTGGGCTGTGGAAGTGTATTGAGGACGGGAGGGTGATCGAGACGATGACGGAGGAGGCGAATAAGGAGAGAGGGCATCTGACGGCGAAGACTTTTGCGCAGGAGGCGCTGTGGAACTGGAGGAGAGGCGGTGGTCGCAAGATGCATGCTGTGTAGCACATCCTCAGGGGGAGCTGGGACTGCGGCTGGACGACTGCCTATGCAGAGTAATCATTCCAAAATGCATATCTGAACAATCCAAGCATCCTGAAACTCACCACTCGCCCAAGCGCGCTCTTGAGCATATCCGAGTCCAACCCACAGCACCCTCACCAAATGCACGCACGCGAGCATGCCGGCCCCGCACTCTTCGTGCTGAACGCTCCTGCCCAAGCCGAACCCGACCGACCTCTCACACTACGATCCACGTGGCTGCTATAGCGATCAGCACAGATGTGGAGCACTGTGAGCGATCGCCAGCATCCACGACATATGTCAAACGCCTCGTGGCAGACACCACACACACCGACAGCTCTCTTTCCTGTTCTCACAGGATTCCGAAGTTGTTACCGAGGTGCTGACCTCACAAGCCGAGTGTGTGTATTAGCCTGAATATTTGCTTTCGCATGGAGGTTGTAGAAACGGGGCCGGTGTTTCGTGGCGAAGATCGTCGAGGGTCACTTGCAGCGCCGTGGTGTGGCTGGTGCGGGCGGACTCGGTGGCTCCGAAATGAGGATTTGCATGACTGGGCCGGCGAGGAGGCGCAGCAGCGGGGATGAAAGGATTTATTCCGGAATGAAGAATTGGTAAGCTTTGACGTCACGGAGGTCGGAACTCACCCTGCCAATTGGAAGATCGATTTTGAGACTGTGAAAGCCGTGGTCGATGAACACTTCAATGATGCTACAACGCTACGGAAACATGAACTTTTGAGGTGCTTGGTGGAAGTAGGAGCAATGTGACAAGAGACTAAGATGGTGTAGATAAGTTGGGAGAGAACCCTCGGACTGACAAGGTGCAGGCAGGGCACGTGAGAGAGTGGCATGGACAAAACTACTGTCCGAGATGTAAAAGGAAAATACGAATCGTGATGCCGCTAAAATACTGTATCGCCCATTTGATTGTCAATAATCTAACACCCAAGACGCCAGATGTGGTTCGAAAAGCTCGGAGATATATAACAGAGGAAAAGCCCTAGACAGCGGTGGGTATTCCGTTGATCAAGGAAACGGTCAACGCCCATCATGCGGGCACAAACGCGGGATGGTTTTCTTACTCTCGTCGTCAAGCGTGGTCGCGCACTGCAAATGCGAGACATAAGAGAAGGTAGTGAGGATTAGCGAGGTGGTATCGGGGTATTGAATAGTCATCAAAGTAAACTCCAATTCAGTCGTGAAAGGAGAACGTGCTGGCGGTATATGTTGATGGGACGAAGTTGCCAGATGCCATCGTCATTGCGCTCATACGTTGGTGACCTAAGCGTGCGTTAGTACGGACCCTTTTTTGCGTCATCGACATCATGACATACCTTCAATATTCTCCTCGAGTAGTCCTCGTTATCCGCAATGCTGCCGTTGCTTTGCCTTCGGTCCATGAAGCTGGGGTCGATGCGCGAGTCGTTCACGGAAGAGGCGGTTGTCTTGCCTCCGTTGATGAAGTCGTTCACGCCGGCTGCGTTGCGGCGGTAGTCCTCCTCAGCCTGCTTCTGGCGTCTGCGTCGCAGCAAGAACCACACTCCTCCAATAATAGCAGCCAATCCAACGACGCCGACTACGACGCCTGCGGCAATGCCAGCTGTGTTGGGCTTGCTGTCAGGCTCACTGACAGCAGTCTTTGACGGGGTGGGGGTGGCAGAAGTGACGGCTGTGGAACTCGGTGCTGCGGTCGACTTCTTTGACGATGATGAGGATTCGGCAGGAATCTTGTAGAATGGGACTTGGTTGCGTGTGTTTCCAGTAAGCATGACCCAGAGGTGGTTAGCTCCACCGCCTATCAAGAGTTAGCAGAGGTCCATCAGAGCCGCGTCCCTATCGACATACAAAGTTCCTGATCTGTTCCTCCGCAACTTGTGCCGCATGTACTGTTCGGGACCTGCCAGTCTTGTGCTGGAATCTCGTCTCCACACCAGCAGTCGACACCGTTTGCGAGACCAAGAACGTTCTTTCCATTCTCAATGCATACCAGCTGACAGTTACCGGGACTCTGGAACTCGTAGAAGCCGTAGTTGGACAGTGGTGTGCCAGTCTCGAAGCAGCCGATCGTCGACATGGCGCTGGCACGAAGGGTGGTGGTCGGTGACGCAATGGCCGAGGGTGTTGTGACGGTGCTCCAGAAGTCATCAGACTTCTGGGCGGAGGCCATCATCATCATCGCAGCCGCGACGAGGGCGGATGTGAACTTGAAGGAGACCATTGTAGGATGTGTCGACAGGGTGTCGGTGATGTGAGGATTCTGCCGTACGTTGCACTATACGAGCGACTCGTATAGACTGCGGTCTGCGTCAACGACAGGCCGCGAGGTCGCAGGCAGCGAGGTCGGTCTGGGGTAGGTCGCAGGAGGGTGAGGCCGTTCGATGGGCTTCACTCAACGGCGCCGTCCAAATGATGGCAGTGAATGGGCGAGTGGGCGGCAGGGTGCGGGTGAACAATCAGGTGCTGGTAGCGAGTATGGGGTAGAGTGGGTTGTTTGTGTCTTGGATCCAATGTCGTGGAGTTGCAAGGAAGATAGGCCCAGTTGACAGCTACGATGCGATGGACTCGCTCAACGATGCCCTCGACTGCCAGATTCGAAACGCAGCGCGTTGGGGCGGCGGATAATGAGGCCCGGAATGAAGTTTCGGATTTACCCCTTGATTTCGAGGAGCTGCAAAAGGAAGGGATGGAGCTGCTCGCTGGATGTTAGTAGAGGCAGCGTTGATGGACAAACAACGAAGCAGAAACGAGTGTGATGGCGAGCAGCGAACAAGGACTGACTTGGGTGGGTGTGAGGAGCGAGGAGGCATGGGCGCGCAGTGAAGTGGGCCGTGAAGGGGAGAGCACGCCCGACGCGGCCTAGCGCAAGTGATAGCCTGCCAACGCGACGGATTCCTGTGTCCGGCCAGTCTTTGTTGGGCCTCTGGCCAGGGCGCATTAATTGCATTGTGCCTGGCCAATACTGGGTACAATAGTGCAGCCTGCCGCGGTGCCCTCTCTGATCGCTTCGGTGACCCTCTCCTGCGTCTCCTCATTGTACACACAAGGAGCACCTTTGTCGACAGCTGCCCGGTGTTCTCGGTGTTGTGCGTGTGAGAGGGCGACGCAAGCGATCCACTTTGCTACGATCCCTGGCTCAATCAGGAGCTCGCTCGCGCCTATTGGCTGTTTCCCCTGCATTGGTGAACGCCAGTGTACCGCCGTTTTGCCAATTCGTTTCAACCTCAAGCCACATCCACTTCCAAGCCCGGGATGGTGAGCGCTCGGCCAACCGCGCGGCCCTCTGCCCAGCGCGAGCGCTTGTTTTTGGTGGCCGCTGTTGCTGACGTTGTCCGCGGCCAGTGTCTTCAGCGTGCATCAACACCCCTTCAAGGGATAGTTTGCGGTCGAGAATGTTCTCCAGATGGAGACGACTGCTGCTTTGACTTGTCAAGGAGCAACTGTGGGGATAGATCGAGCCCCTGCGATGAACGCGACGACTTCCACACAGAGCCGGCAGAATCGATAAATTGCGCAAGTGAACCACATCGACCAGTGACCTGTGGGTCGACTGCCAGAAATACTCGGCTTGTGAAGACGACTTCGTCCGAACTGCTCCTGAAGACGCGTCGAACACCTCCTGAAGCAGTTTCTCAGCCCTGCTGCAATCGTGTATTACCGCGTCACTGTGGCCGTTGACACCGGCTTGCCGCTCGTACAGCGTGCATGATGCACTGATCCCACTCGGTTCTGGGAACTGTGGCAGGTGTCACTGAGATGCTTGACCTTGAGCCGTGTCACTAGGGCAGAACGTTGCTGTCTTGGGAGCATCAGCTGGAGACTGCACACCAGCGATGCGCATTATACACGTGAGTGCATTGGCATGGTTCCTTACGACAGCAAAGCTACTTTGCATGATTCGATGTGCCTGAGTGTGTTCACCTAAGGACACTCGATAACAGCTTCCTATTGAGCCAATCATATTGTATACACGTGATAGAGACACTAGCGCGCAACTGGAGAGCTTCCACGCGACTGGCGCTCTGCAGCTGGCATGGCAGCGCTCTCATGACCAGCACTCTGCTTGATGCGACGTCCGCCAATTGCCTGCCGGCGAGCAGTACAATCGCTCCAGGCTCCTGCGCCGCAGCACATCTGGGTCCCTGACGAGGTCCTGTCGTTGGCGGTACATCGGTTTTTCCACAGCACCTGTCCGCAACAGAAGCGCCATGGCAGCAATGTGCCTGGGCCATTAGAGGCCAGGAAGAGAGCCGCAAAGCGTCGCATGACAGCCTCGGTTGGATACTACCCCCAGGACAGCTTCCCGACCTCGTTCAGCCTGGGAGCACTATTTGGACATCGCTCGGACCCGCAGACTTCGTGGCGATATGAGCCGCCATCATTGACCAGGAATGCGCCGACATTGGGCTCATGTATGTGGCGCAAAAGTGTCCTGTAAACATAATGGACACTGGCTGATATACCACAGACTCACCTACTTGGTGTGATACGCCGTCCGCAGCCGCGCATTCTCAAGTCTCAACCATTGACCCCACATCCGCCGACTGCGACCTCTCGCAAGCAGTCGCCCAGCAACCTGTAGATCAACATGGCAGTCATAGTGATATTGATGGACCGCCATCAGGCCTGTTTGCAACCGAGCACGCTCTTCCCCTCCACAACGAGCTCGAGCAAAGTTTGGAGAACTTCAGGATCGGCTTTGCAGCCGTGCAAAGCGCCAGTTCAACCCAACGAGTGGAAGGATATTTCAAACAGCTCTTCCAGCAGCACCTGCCATCTACGCCTTACTTATGGCAGTACTGTGCGGCAGTGCTTCGATACTTGGACTCAGTCCGGGGTAGCCCTGTGCCTGTGTTGCGAGTGCTGCTCGAAGAAAATGGACGATTTCTCCGTGTTCTGAATGGACTACACAGCTTAAGGGACTGCGCGGCATTTCTGGACAGTCTCGACCTAGTGTGGGAGAACGACCAGGGAAGAAGAAGGAAACCGTTCGTCCATCGTATCTTCAGAGTCATAGCGCAATTGGCAACAGAGGCTGGAAAGTCAACGACGGAAGCTGAGGACCAACTCCTATTGCGCCTGATTGAACGGATGGCCCACCGCATACCTCATACGGAACTGAAGACACTACACGGTCTTGCAGCGAATCTCAGTGAGAGTACAGAGAACAAGTTGTTTTTGTCGCTTTTCGATCAGACCAATTTGGTCCAGGAAGCCATTGTATCGGCTCTTCGTCGCTCGGCAGTTCGCAACAATGAGGCGTCAACGCTTAGCTTTGCAGATGCGGTGCGTCTAATGTCATATATGCCACGCCAGCATTTGCTTAGCGTAGTCTCCGCTACCACGCTACGTCTTGCAAAAAGGGCCCCAGGCCTTACACTGGAGGAACGGCTGGTCGTCAGTCATCGCAGCATGAAGACATGGCTAGACTTGATTCACCAGATTGATGATAAGCTACTGGATGCGGCTCTTGGTACTCTCGCAGAGACTCTAGGCGCACGTAATAATAAGAAGTGCCCGCCTCTGCCGGATGCTCCCAGATACTTTGTCGAGGCCATGCTTCTCCATCAAGGCATTGATCTGCAGGTACAATATCCTGCAGAAACTTTGCCTCGAATCCAGAATGTCCTGGCCGTTGCTATGTGTCAGTTGCAGACACAGCCGAAGGTATACACTGCGTTTCTTGAAGCTGCATTGCCGCTCGTTGCTCGGCATGCAGGACCCGTTGTATTTCTGCGATGCCTGCGAATGATGGAAGAGAAGGGCCTGTCACTACCAACACAGACGGACCTTGCGTCAGTCATCGTGCATGAGCTTGCTGAGTTTAAGGTTCCGACTGCGAGCCTCTCATCTGGACAGACACAGGAGAAGACCCGCAATCTACAGGCTTGCAAGAAGCTGATCAAGATATTGAGGCAAGCCGGCCACACGTTACCAGCGACGACAACGGAGGTCCGTCAATTCAGCCACGTTCTTGAAAATGCAAGAATCAACCATGCCCTCCCTATCGATCGCCGCAACACCGCTGTCGACATGCCTTTGGTAGAGCGCATCGCTCTGGTGCACCAACTTGCTCACCACTACTCCACGGATACGACTCTCACACAACGCGAGGCTTGGCGACAGATCTACTTTTTGTACCAATATCTCGAGTCAAACTCGCTCCCACTCGGGCCTCTTTTCACTAAGTCCGTCGCTCACGTGTCAATTACTCGCCCTTTGCTGGAGAATCGATTCGTCAGCGCTAGACGCCTGATTTGGGTGTGTCACCTTGTGGCAAGGGTGCAAGATGATGCAAGTGCTGCAAATGTGGAGGCAGAATTCTACAAACAGCGAGGTGAAATCATCCGCCGTGCTAAGAATGCTTACATCGGCGTTGGCGGAAGGAAATACCACAAGGCACACATCGGCCACATGAAAAGATTAGGGATGATCTGAGCATAGAGAAGTATGATCACGAACACAGAGGAGTACTACAGCAAACTAGAAAAGTCAACGCACCAAGATACCCCTGCTAGAGATATAGAAACGATTAAAATGACACCATGCACGTGTAGCTAGTTCACGAGAGGCCTATCGCATTAGACTAAGCGTCGCATTCAGCTGCAGAAATTACTATGGCTGAACAGCGCTTAAGATATCGCAAAACACTATGTACTGCTTGCTTTCTTCCTAGATGTCTGTCGCTTGTTTCTAGATGTCCCTACGATACGGTAGACAACGTTGAAGCAGCGTGGGGATCGAAGTCGAAGTCGTGGAGAGGCACGCTAATTCGATGCAAGCTACAACATGGATTGTGCAACTGCTAGATCCAGCTGTTCTTGATACTGAGGAGAAGACTGTGTTGCCAACGTACTTCAGCTGGCGTCGCCAGCGCATCGTATACATGATCAGATCGTGACAAGAGGTATACTCATTGTAACAGGTTGAATAGTACCACAACCCAATCTGCAGTAAGCTCAAGGACCGAACAAGAAATGGGCCTGGGATATCCCGACTAAGGACGATTTCAAGATGCTGCGGCGCTTCTACCAGTATGTCAATCATGAGAGATAGTCGTGATAGTGAAGAGCAGAGGCAACACAATCTTCTAGCAGTACAAATGGAGGTTGTCGGAGAAGGCGAACATGACGACAGATGGTTGAGTAGCCACTCAACAGAAGCCAAGTAGGTAGAAAAAGATCACAAGGGACGTACCTCTCTAGAAGATAAGAAACTGCAGTAATTCCAGTCGGAATGACAGAATAGCACACGGTTCTTTTGAGAGTGAACATGTCATGTAGACAAGCCTTAATGGTACTTCGTCGACTGTTGTGCCTTCTATTCGTCCTCAGATCGTGTATCTGAACCGTGGACTCTCGTCACCCATTTCTGCAATATCTTCTCCGCTTTTGTCCGCCATCAGGTGATCCTCTTCACCCTTGTCGCGCTTGGAGTTCAGCATGCCAAGGTATGCCCACAAGACGGCATAGCAGGCAATTGCAAACGCGACCATGGCCATCGTGACTGCGTGCCCCTTGATGAACCGAGGGCCTTCCTTAGCAGGGTACAGCTGTAAAAGTCAGTACGGTACATCTCAGAAAGAGGAAGGAGCCACTTACAAACGACGACATGATACCTGCACAGTTCCCTATCGACAGCTGCAGCCCCGTCGCGCTTGTTCTCTTTCCATAACGTGGCAAATTGGTAGGCAACCAAGCCAACGGAATGCCAACACATACATACAACCCCATCGCCACCAGAAAGCATCCCGCATAATGAGTCGCCGAGCTACTTGAGCTAATCAGCATCGCATACCCGACGATACTGACCACACCCATGAGGATACTGTAAAATGCACGCTTCTGCTGCTTATCCGAGAAATGCGCAACAACCAGGTATGTAATCGCGCCAAGCGCATAGCACGGGATGGTAAGGACCTGGACCATGGCGCTGCTCGCTTTGGGCATGATCGCGCGAATAATAGTCGGCAAGAAAGTCGAAAAGCCGTAAAGCATGGTATCGCTGCCAAATTGGGCAAAGCAGAACAGCCATACCTTCCAGTCCTTGAAGCACTTGCGAACGTCTTCCCAGTGGAACTCGGCAGCGCGCTTGGTGTATCCTGTCTGCCGCTTGAGGCGCGCTGCAGCGTACGCTTTCTCGTCTGCACTGAGGAAGTATGCAGTTTCGGGCGAGTTGGGCAAAATCCACCATGTTGCGATGCCGAGAAGGAAGGTCGGAATCCCTTCCAGGATCATAATCCACCGCCAGCCTCGCTGCCCGGCGATCCCGTCCATATGCCCAATTGCATAGGCGAGGAGACCGCCGCATGCGCCTGCCAGTGCGGCAGAGACAAATAGGTAGCCGATACGCAGCGCAAGTTCACGTTTCGTGTAGAAGAAAGTGAGATATACGGCCATTCCGGGGAATAAACCACCTTCTACAGCACCGAGGAGGAGACGGCATGCGAGGAGGCCGCCGTAGGATTGCACGATGCCGGTCAGTGTTGCGATAATACCCCAAGAAACAGTGATGAAAGCAATCCAACGCGAGGGGCGGAGTTTTTTGAGGACCTGCGTGCATCAGCTGCGAGTTCTCGGCCTTTGAAAGGAGCGTAGTACCAGGTTGGAGGGCACCTCGGAGAGGATGTAGGTCACGAAGAGAATAGATACGGCGGTTTGGAATTGTGTGGAGTCCATACTGAGATCTTCCTCGAGGCCATACAGGCGTGCGTTGCCGATGTTCACTCTGGAGTCATGTCAGTGAGAATCGTGATTAGCGCGCGTTGCTGGGAGTTTTGTTCTATGAGGATTGAGCTTAATGCTTGGATCCAACATGGTAAGCTATATAATTTGAATCGAATAGAGTCAGAGTTTAGAATCGAAAAGGTCCTTACCGGTCGAGGAAGCTGAGGAGATACAAAAGCATGACAACAGGAATGATGAACGCATCGAGTTTGCGAACCAGCTTTGTCTCATAGACAGGGTCGACTTCTCCCAATTGCCTATCAATCTCATCGCTTTTCATTGAAGTTGGGTGAGGATCTGCGCCCTCAGGCTGCTTCTCAATGTCGCTCATTTTGGCAGCGAGGCTTTGAATTGCCGATGATCGGTTGAAAGATGAGTCCGCGTCAAGTTGGTGGGTCGCGTACGCTTGCGCTGTCGAGCGGCTTGAAAACGGCAAAAAATTGCAAGCTAGTTATCCCTCACTCAGAAGCGCATCTTGAAACCGAACGTAGTAGCCGTCATGGTCATATATTCTCCCTTGCCACGAGCAGACATTGCCCTTAAATCTTTCACGGACTTAAAGTTTGACCCACTTGGAGAACGGCAGATCCAGGCGGGGCTGGGCCAACAAGGAAGCGTGCTAGCCGGCTTTGGTATGACGCCTCTGTCTCTGCTGATACGCATGTACGACAGTTGCGATAACCACCGATGATTGCTGATATGGGTATGCTGACGCCAAGAGGAGCAAAGTGCTGCCAATACTCCAAGGTTGGGGGAGCTTGATCCCAAAAGATGGGGGCGTCTCACAGAGTCGTGGGGCGCTCTGATATCTCGACAGGTGCATCCGTGTTTATTCAAAGTAGAGTTTTACAACTTTTCATTAACCGGCGGTTTCTGAGACGACCTGGCTGATATCCCGCACGGTATCTGTACATGATTTACAAGGAACCTGTGATAGGTTTCTTTTGCATCACTGCTGCCCTCTCCTATGATTCTGAATTGAGCTTTACCCCAGAGTGACAGCTGCTGCCTCAGCATGCAAAGCCACTCCACGTCGAGGTGAACACGCAAACTTGTATAACGAGGTCGCATGGTACCCAAAAGTAGTCTGCAGGTGAATGAGCCTCGAGTAAAGTCTCCCACAATAAATCAATTAGGGTGACCCTTACTCTGCCGATCTTAAATCCATAGTTGGTCACAATGCCTCGCAACCTCGTTTGGATCCAGCCATGAGGTACCTTCAGGCCGACTCATCAAGTGCTCCGTAATCTGTCTCATACTGCTTCTCCATCTAACCTCGCAGGAGACGATGTATGCACAACCCTCCAAGCTTAGTTGGCTACATGGTGCGGTTGGCTGCATAGTCAACAGATTTCGAACGGAAGACGAGCTCATCTCTAGAGAGCTACAAACCATAATCACCAGGGGCTGAAGTCTGAAATGTCGCCGCAGGGACAAGTGCCGAAGATGCATATCCCGACCTACCTACAGTGACCTGCGCCCAATCCATCGGCAGCACAAGACCACTATAGATATCCACGTGTGCGAACGGATCGACCGGCCAGATCAGCTCATCGCGCTGTATCTCGGCTTCTTCTGCGGACTCTTGTTGTGCTGATTGTACTGAGGGCATGCTGGTCGGGACGGAAAGAACAGACCGAGCAACGGCACGCACATCCTTTGCCATAGCTTTGCCAAGCGCCCATACGGATCCCATGGCATTTAAGAAACCGATGCTGAGTCTTACACGATCGCGTGCGATAGACAAGGCGTGATCCTCGAGTAGATTGCAAGCTGAGACCTGTGCGGTGGCAATCTGAGCGCTAATCGCCAAGCTGAAAACGCTGTGCTTCTCGATAGTACACGGTATGGCTAAGAGCTTAGTTTGAATCTCTGCTACTTTAAGCGCACGTGCTGTGTGTACACTCCGTCCAGCTGTAGTTGCAGGCGACGAAAAGGGTGTGGTCGAGAGCTCCGCGTCATTATATACCAACGAGGAAAATGGCCGGTGCATGGTCATCAAAACGCTCCTGAGATTAGTTACTGTACTTGTAGGTCGGTGAGAACTACAAAACTCACATTGCACCGATCATGTGGGCTTGGAACATGACTTCATCGACTGTCCCATCTTTTCGCAATGGATCCCTTTTGGTGGATGGAAGCAGCGAGTGCCAGATAGCTATCTTGGCATCCATAATATCGACAAGCTCTCTGCCGAACTGTGCAGAGGTAGCAAATGTCCGCATTACTGTGGCCCGTCAGACAGATATTGAAGAATCATGCTTATACCTACCGTAAGCAACGGTTTTGCATATATCATGCATATACGCGATTGAAGAATATACCACCTCAACGTCGGAAAATTCTCGGTTTTCCATCTCTTCATACGTGGCAGGTATTGGTATGCGCTGCATCGTCAACAAAGGGCATGCGGATATTATGACATGAACTTACACCAGTGATATAGAACTCGTCGTCACAAGGCAGTTCGACATCGCTTGGCAAGTCAGCCAGTTGGTATATCGGTGTGTTCATGACCATCGCAAAATGCTGGTCCGCGACAGACAGTATATACCAGGTTCTCCTCCACGACTCTTCCAGCACCGGGTTACCCTCACCCCACAAGCGTGCAAAATCTCGCGCATGCATGTCTAGCTCCAGCGCAAGCAAGATGGCAAGGTCAAGCGTTTTTCGAGAATGCGAACGTATGTCCTGATGCCCATGGCGCTGCGCTATGGCCAATAACATGGCAGCTTGCACGTTGAACGGTGTTCGAGGTAGTAGAGGTGAGCTGATGGCTTCGAATGCGGCTTGGTAGTACGTTTCCGAGGGGCAATAGGAGGTGTAGAGAGACCCTATCCATTGGATGACCAGAGACAGCTCTTCCAATCCATGGCCTTCAAGTGTGTTCCGTAGCTGAAAGAAATGCTGCGGAAGGACAATCGGGAATGCGGGCCAGAAGTACTCGTAGAACAGATCAGTCAAGCGGTCATCACTGACTTGGAACGACAAAGTCTTTGAGAACGCAGTCTCAGGACCCCGAATGTGTAGATCTTTCAGTGATGGCATGTCAGAAGATCCACTGTACATGTTCTCCTCGCCTTGTGAGGATGACATTGGTGTGGCTTGTGCACTGGCATCATCGTTGGAAGCCGATTCCTTCGGACTCTGTTTGGCTTGGTCTGCTTCTTGCTGCAATCTCAGTCTTCTTCGTGCAAGAGCTTCTTTGTTCAGCCCGCCTCTTCTCGACTTCTGATAGTTGCACTCTTTCCCGTCACGCCGACATCTGTTGCAGATGGGCTGATTCGAATCGCATTTGACGTGCCTGTTTCGGCACTGGATGCATGCGAACATGACGCGCTCGATTCGTTTCGCATCTGATTGTATCTCCATACTGACGGCTAGACGTGAGATGCCGTGTTTATTAGAGGGCTACGATCGTTGATTGTGGCGCTCGGAGAAGTTGATAGGGCTGAGCGAGGCTGGATGCATAGTGGAGCCAAGGATGGGAGCACATGAACGTCGGTCATGTCAGTCAATATATACGTCGGTCGGGTCGTCCCGAGGAATGATACGATTGAAGATAACTGCATCGTCAGGTAGGGCGCAGACGGAACGCCTTGCGGGGCTGTGTCGGAGTTGCGTGGGAAGGATGAGCCGAAGGCGGTCAAGTTTGGAAATTTAGCCAGGTGCGAACGGCAGGTCGCTGCAGGTCGCTGCAGGTCGAAGCGTTCCCCACCATTGATGACTTGGATCAATTCGCAAACTCTTGACTTTGATTGGGGGTGTTCTTTGTAGAGCTTTGACCCTTACCAAGCCGCTGGATCCTGGCTTACAATGTCTCTTTACTACACCTTCAGATATTCACCGCACCTGAGACATACCCTGCAGGCTCATGCCTTGATTGGAACTGTTTTTGATCCTCCCCAATGCTCCGGGCTTTGCGTGGGGTGTCCCACTACCATGTTATCAAGGTCACCGCCGTCCTTCTGTGTATTGGCTTTGGGCACAAGCTTCAACTACACATGGAATACATTCCCACATGAATTTAACTGGAACTCTTTTTAATTCTTACCAAAGCGCTGGAACCAACTTGCAGGGTCCCACATTATACCTCCAGGCTTTCACCGCCATCCGTCTTCGTCTTGGGCACGATCTTCAGAGAAAAATCGACGTGGGGCACGCCTTGGTGTATGCTGCTCGTGCTGACAATGTCGATATCGCCACATACATACTTCTCGACGTTGTGCTCGGTAAGGCCTCCACTGACCTCGACCAAAAATGTCTTTCTGTCCTCTACCCCCCTGCCCCACTTCTCTTTCAGTTGTGCGGCTGCAACCTTGACACCATCGGGCGTGAAGTTGTCTAGCATGATAATGTCAGCGCCGGCAGCGATCGCCTCGTCTGCCTCTTCAAAGCTCTGACATTCGACCTCAACCTTCGTGGCGAAGCCACCTGCTGACTTTGCGGCTCGTACGGCGTTAGCGATGCTACCTGCGGCAACAATATGGTTGTCTTTCAGCATCGTCATGTGTGACAAGTCGACTCGGTGAGCGTCAACGCCACCAACAAGCATGCCGTATTTCTCTACTAGTCGGAAGCCAGGTGTAGTTTTACGTGTTCCTGCAAGGATGTTCTCGTAGCCTGCTTTTCGCAGCAAGGTAAGGAGGCGATTCGATTTTGTTGCAACGCCGGAGCAGCGGGCGAGGGTGTTGAGGGCAACGCGCTCGCCGAGAAGGAGGTTGCGAACAGGGCCGCGGACAGTTGCACAATGAGTCTTCTCGCCGTTCTGACCGACCGATTCACCTTCCTTGACATGCCACTCGACTCTAGTCATAGGTGTCAGAAGCCAACATCCATGTTATGGTTGCGTTACTCACGTGCACTCTAGCTGCTTGAACACCTCGTCGAAAAATGGAACGCCAGCAAGGATGCCCTGAACGTGTCAGCTTTGCCATCCTGCCTTTAATCGATCTCTCTCACCTCGCTCTTCCCAAGGAGTTTCGCCTCTGATTGCTCCTCTCCAACGACAAAACCTCCGTAGTCGAAGCTCGGGGTGTCCTCCTCGAGCCATTCCGAAACGTATCGCTTGTACGTCAGCGGCAGCAGATGCGCGACCTTTCCATGTGCTGGTGCTCCCTCTATTTTCGCCATGGTTTCGGATTCTCGAAAGGGATTACTGGAGTCTCGAAATGTTGAAGAGGGTACGGACTTAAGGAAGGGTGATGAGTTCATCGGACCTTCGGTACTGCCCCGCCAATAAGCGGCCGCATTCGGAACGCCATTGAAACCTTACCAGCATTGCGGCTATTGCACCTCACTCTTTCAGTTCCATTGACATCCTTACACTGTCCTGTAGTACACTTCATCAATTTTCCATTTCGTTTTTGATAAATTCGTTGTTTGTGCGGTTGAGTCGTGTCTATGCTGCAGCCAGGTGCGAGCGTCTCAATATAGTCCTGCAAGCTGAACTCTGCTTTCGCTTGCTGCATTTGTGACAGCTGACCGGGCGAGGATGAATGATCATATATTTCCCCAGCACCCTTTATCAAGACTGTTGTAATTCAAATATCATTTCCCCCTTACTCCTGCTGCACATACTCCAGGCCACCGTCGTACATTGCCTCGTGCCTCAAAACTTGTCGCGAACGCTTATCCATGACGCTTACGGCGAGTTCCTGTAAGAACTCGCCCAAATAATCGCTCCTGGTGGAGCGGGTCAGCCATCCACTCTGGATACTGTAGGTGAAGACGTCAACTAGACACTGATGCGCCGGAGACCCCTTCGTTGTACCTTTGTATATGATATCAACCGTAGTCGTTGAAGGAATTGGCCACTTCGTGCTCCGGCTGTCTTTGTAAATGCCTTTTACAAGAGCTTCGATGACGGTGTTCTGGCTACGGATATCCTGCAGCTCCTCACAGAGGACGTAAAGTCTGGCAAGGCTCAATCGCTCTTCCTTTCCACCTTCTGTATCATTCGGCGGGTCTGGTCTGCATGTACGCTCTTTGTGATAGACAAGGTGCAGGTAAAGCTCAAAGGTGTCGATGTCGTCATCTGGTATGCGCACAAGTCGCTCGTCGGCCGCCCTCCATGAACTGGATAATGCATTCCGAAAAAAAGATAGATCGCGATCGGAAGGCTTCGCTGTCGATGATATAAGTTTTGAGGGTACCTTCCGGACCGACTCCGATCTTGACCAAATCGTCGAACCTGTGAGGGTTGTTCAGCGTCTGTACATCATGACCCGGACGCAGTCTTACTTCATGCGCTTCGCCTTGGAGACGATCAAGTCTGGCTGCAGATGTGCCATGGTATGTTGTTATTCTTCGTCAGCAGTGCGTTTGGTGTCATTGAGGTAAATGTTGGCGAATGGAGGGGGACTGCCGGATAGTTCTAGCAGCTAGTAAGTGCGCTCCTTCACTTTCACTTCTATGAGAGCCAAGAGTGACTATACATTTGATAGCGTTCACCACTGCAATGAGACAGCCACAATACCACATTCAACACGCTCGTAAAAGCCGAAGCAACAAGACAGCTAGCTGTTCCAGCAGCCTGGGAGTCGCTCGCCGCATGGCACTTGCTTCTCCCCCGAGGAGCTATTCAGCAAGCATTTTTCAGCGCGAGGCTTTGTGGATCTCACAATTCCGGCGGCGGATTGTGACACCAGAGTGAAGTTCAGCACAGAAAACAAGTCGATGACTGCCACGTGAGGCTGAGTAGTCCATTGACACCGCTAGCAAGGTATCGTGATGCAAAACTATGTACAAACAATGCAGGCTGATGATGCGCCTTTGAACGCCCACTAATGCTACTGAATCACGCTCATCGCGTGAATGTTTTACTCCTTCCTGCGACTTCTTTTTGTACCCTCGGTAGCCCCTTAGGTGCATCCGTAAGACCAGCGAAGCCTTGGAAGCCCTTCTTCTTCTTGTCTTTTTTATCTTTTTTCCTGTCCCTGGCTTCCTGCTTGGCTTGCTCGTCGGCGGCGTGTAGCACCGTCGGTGCGTTGGCATAGTCGAATGCAGGTTCGCGGGATGCTTCGAGCGCTGCCGCCTGTGCGTCCAGCTTCTTCTGCTTCTTCTCGGCCTTGCGGGCGGCTTTGCGCGCTGCTCGTGCGGATTCCTCGTCGGTTTGTTCGTCTGCACCGTCGAGCATAATCTCGTCGCTCGTCATTGGATCAAGCGCAGGCTGCGCAGGCGTTCCTGCTTCCGAGGCTTCTGCGCGCTTCCTCTTCTTACCGCCAAGCTGCTTCACCACGAACATGTCAGTTCTCTGATCCTCTTGCGGTCGATCCTCCTTGCGAACGAATCGTGGTTTCTCGGTCTTTGGTGTGGGTGCCTCAGATTTGCCATCGAAAATCTCGGCAGTGAGCGGTGGCAAAGGAACAGCAAGAGCGACGTCAATAGTACGTTGTCGCTCGAAACTCTGATGTGATGCCCATAACGGACCCCAGAAGGACGACGATGTTAATCGGGTTGCTGGCTCGGCAACGCCGCTTTCGAGCGGTGCGGATGCGGCAGACTCGACGACTAGCGCCGGTGCAGCTATCTTTGGAGTTTCTTTCGCGTACTTAGCCACCTTCTCCGCTTCTAGCATATTTGAAACTTGTGTGAGAACGGTGGCGAGTTCGGGGCCATTGACGCCGTCCTCCTTCGCACGGGCAATGACGGCTACGAGCTCGTCCGCATGGGATCGGACAACATGGGAGACATGCTGTATGGCGGTGTAAAGATCTGCTTTACTTAGAGGCATCGCACGTGCGATGCTGAACAAGGCATGGTTCGGCATAACGAAGAAGGTGCTCTCATCCTCCTTTCGGCTCAAAGTATCGCGCCATTCATGTACGGCCTTAAATACGGCGAATTGTTGCGGTGTGAATGTAACTGGTGATTTTGAGATGACCTTGTACCATCCGTTCCCTCCAAGACCGAGCTCGCGGTCGTAGATAGGATGCTCGTACCGCTGAAGCGCGTACTCTTTTGACTTTTCCTGAACGTCGTGGACCTTGTTCTTGTCAGGGTCGGAGAAATCTGACTTCTCCACCAGCTCGTTCCGCATCTTGTCGTAGACGTAGAGCAGGAAATGGGTATCAGCGCGAGCATAATCGAAAAGCTCTTGACTCAGCGGTCGAGTCCGCCAATCGGCCATCTGATACTGTTTCTGTGCCTTGAAGTTGACGTGTCTTTCGAGTAGGTATGCGAGACTGGCACCAGGGTAGCCTAGAGATCGAGCCGCGTGGTAGGTATCGAATAAGCCCACAAGGTACAGTCCAAGATCGCGCTGCAACCAGATGACGTCCATGAATGAACCATGCAGGACTTTCAAGATGCCAGGGTCAGCGAAGATCTCGTTCAAACACTCCAACTTCCGACGCCAAGGCTTGAGTGTGTCAACTATCCAATCCTTCTCACGTGTACTGATCTGCATCAGAGAGACCATGCCGATGTACGAGCGATTATCGTGGTGCTCCAGATCGATAGCCAGTTCTTTCACAGTCTTCAGCTCAGCCAGCATCTCCTCAACTGCCTCGGGAGTATCAACAAAGGTAGCTGTAGTCTCCTCAAAGGGCAAATATTGTTGCGGTTCGGTGTGTTCGTATACGACCTTGGGAAACTCGTAATTTTCGATTTCTGTCTGGTAGGGATGGGGGTATTGCTTTCGGCCACGGCTGTCCTTGAACGTCTTCAAGCATTCCTCCAATGGGATCTTCGCGTGCGGCTTGGTGACGAGCAGTGGGCGGAAGGGTCCGGTTTCATCGTTGGTGGGGACATGGTCGAAGGTGAGCTGAGGCTTAGGGAGATGTTTCTTTTCGGCGATGTTGGGTCGCGCCTTCACGGCACCCTGTGTCTGTCAGCATATACCAATCCAACATGTATGCAGTTTCCCTACCGGATCCGCGCTGGGACTCAAGCGCTTCACCACCCCCGTGTACTCGTCAAGGCTGGTGTCGGCTTTCTCAAGCAAGCTGTCGATGACATCAACGACCGCCCTCCAATTGCCGTCTATGGATTCGACGTCGGGTAGCTTGGGACCTACGGCGTCTGAGCTCGCAGCGGCGTTCTCGAGAAGGCGTTGCGCAAGAGCGAGCAGGCGCCCATTCTGCGCATCGAGCGCTGCACCGACATCAGGGTTAAGCGACCGCTGGAACGCAATGTCTGTGCCAGCAATGCGTGTCGCGGAGCGCGTCGTCGAAACTAGGGCCTTGGAAATTTCGTCCTGGAGCGACTTGAAGGATTCCATGACGTTGTTCACTCGCTGGGCATGCTTCAGTGTATATCCGGTGGCGAAATAAGGCACAGCGTCTTTGTTGACGCGGGCGTTGTCTGAGCGCAGAGCCGTGTCGCAACTTTCGTAGAAGGCGCAGAAATTCAAGTTCTTGGCGCGGCAATCGATAAGAGCTGCAGGCATGAGCGACCTTCACCCGCCTCGGTGGGTCTTTCTCCGTCCACATCCATCATCATGTCTGCATCCTTAGCTCCAGAGTGTAACGAAGTGAAAGAGTAGGCAAACACAGTGCTAGAGGGAGAGCAGAGTTGACATTGACAGGAAGTATGACAACTGCTTCTTGAAGTGGTATAGCGAGAGTGGGTGGAATCATGTTTCTTCGTTGAACCTCACTAACATTCGCAGAGTTCCTCAGAGGCACCTCGACAAACGATGAGTGCAAGCCCATGTTTGATGCATATGAGAAATGTCTTTCAGTAAGCTGGTTCGCTCCGTGAAGCTGGACTCCGACTAACTTTTGCCACAGAAAGCATTGTCAGAACGAGGTATCGACAAGATGCTGGCCGAAGTTCGACAAGACAACAAAGAGAATGATGCTGAGCACATGAAGCCTGTTAGTCCATCGCCCTGCCGAACCATATCGCATACTAATGTATGAACAGGGTCGGTAACATGCCACCGTACATCCTGTAGCTCACAATTGTACATTACACATCACAGAAGCTTTGATTCGAAATTGAAGCACGATATGACTGTACGATACCCTTGCATATACAATCATCAATCCTGTATACTTTCCTCGATCGGTCAATTGATGTCCTACTGATCAATGACCTTCCAAATTCTACATTTTACCATAAGAACGTACACAACATTGATATCTCTTTTCCTAGGGTTTCGCTGTAACTTACTCCGTTATTCACAAAGCTACATATCGAAGTCTTCGCAACCCACCATGTCCATCTCACCTTTAGGCTCCTGGACCGGGTGATCCACATCTAGCAGCACGCTAGATTCGAAGCTAGATCCCTGAACGACGTCACGACCGGAGTAGCTCCGTCGAAACATCTAAGCTCAAGCTCCACAGGTCTCCAAACGATTCTACAACTTATCGTCTCCAACACCTCCCTCGCCCATAAGCAAAAAACCCCATACACATACACAATGGCTACCAAAGTCGGTCTCGGCGTCCCAATGCCTCTCCTGGCCCCTGCAACAGCAACTTGGGCCGTTCCCTTCGCCGCATACTATGTCTTCCTGCAGAACCGGATCGTCTACCACCGCCTGAACTCAAAGACGTACGTACTGCAACCACTACTATGGCCTTTCCACACATGATTGTCTCCTCTAAACCCTTATCGTTTGCGCTAATCGCAATATCGACCAACCATACCACACTTGCGTCGAGCCACAAACTAACAAACACAGCTTCATGGGCGACACAACCGACGCGTCAGCCGGTACAAAGGACCCGCTCTATGTCGCAACGCGGGCGCAGCTCAACTTCGCCGAAAACGTACCTCTTGCGCTCGCTATTGCGCTGCTCGCCGAGCTCAACGGCGCAAACAGAACGTACATCAACTACGCGCTCGGCACACTCTTTGCGCTGCGCATTGGTCACGCCGAGCTTGGGCTTATGATCAAGGACTCTATGGGCCCCGGGCGTATTTTGGGTTACTACGGCACACAGGGCGTCCTTGTGGCTCTGGCCGGATATACAGCGTACCTTGTGAAGGACTTCTTGCAGATCGCTGCATAGACTGATACAGACGCTGCAAAAAAAAAAAGGTAGAGTATGGATTGGTGGACCAGGTTCAAGCGAAGGTGGGAGCGAAAACACATGAATATTTGACCGCGTGTGTGTGTAAGAAGAATATATGTACAAAAGCCACCGTGCATCACTGCTTCCGCACGCGCGCCTCCTATCACCATTGTGACTACCAGTATTGCCGACGGCGAGAACAGCAGACGTTGCATATCACCATCTACCAGCCGCGGACCTGCTTGAGCCTACGGTACCAGTCCCTCAGCATCCAGGCGTCAAACTCGGTGATCTCCATGGCGCTGCCGGCCATCATGACGAAGCTAGTCTGGTCCTTGGGAACCCAAGTGTAGAAATCGAGCAGACCGAAACCGTGGCCAATCTCGTGGAGCAGGATGTGGAGGTTGTCCGAGTCGAGGTTGTTGAGGACGTAATCGGGACCGAGTTCTTGACCCCTGAAGATTGAAGTGTTAGTAGGGTAACAATTGCGTTTCCAGATGGCAATAGCAGTCGAGATGGGTGGTGTACGCTACTGATTAGGTGAGCAAGATAGGGGGACTTACCAGTTGTATCCGTATCCGCCCATCTGGCCCTCAAGACTGTCGTCCAGCCACAGCGAGATATCCCAGCGGCTTTTCTCACCGCCAGGGCACGAGCTGATGCCATTGGGGTCGTCGAGGTGCGCGCCGCGGTAGCAGCGAACATCGCACTCAGGGACACCATCAGCGTCGGTGGTGGTGTAAATGTCGAGGCCAGAAGTGGAGCCCTGGATCAAGCTCTTATCCTTGACTGCATAGCCGACGGTCTTTACAGTCAACTTGGTGAGTGGGAACCCTTCAAAGCCCACGAGCACGTCGAACCACTTCTGCATCGAGCGCTGCAGGGCAGCGGTGATCTTGGTACGGTCGGCGGCGGTGCTCTTGTGCGCGGCCGTGTTCCAGCGCACGCAGTAGTTGATGTTACCCTTGTTTGCCATGAGCTGGTCGGTGATCCAGTTCTTGTCCTTGAGGCCGTCGGGGTTCTCCTTAAGAGTTTGCTTCCAGACCTGGTCGATGGCAGTGACTAAGGACGCAGGAGGGCTCCAGCTTGTGGCTTTGGGAATCGCGGCGCGAGAGGTCAGGTCGCGGGCGAAGAGAGCCTCAGGAGCCTCGTTGGCGCAGAAGCGCTTCTCGCTGCCAATGTGCTTGATGGTTGGGTGTGCCAGCGCACCCATAGCAAGGGCCGAAGCAGCCAGGAGCTCAAACTTGACCATGATGAAATGTAGAACGAGTGGCTGAAAAGAATGTAATGTTCAAAGAGAGACAAACGAAGGTATGGATGGAAGTGCTTGAGGGAAGAACTTACCGGTATACTTATACCATACTACACGACGTCGGACATGTATTCGTATCGAGCATAATGCAAACCAACGGAGCTATCCGACGGCCAAGCAAATTCACGAGGGAGTTGAAGGATATTGTGCCGTTGCGGAGTGGAGCCAAGCTTGTCAGTTGCTGTCAAAGTAGGCATGATGCCCCGTCAAACGGTGAGGCTAGATGTTAGTCTGATGTTTCATGTCGGACATTTGGGAAACAGATGCGCAGTAGACCTCGGGACGGTGCGTGCAGTGACATCGGGAGCTGTCCACCGGAAGGATTCGTGCGAATGCCAGGTCTGTGTACTCTTAACATATGATCCAGCTGTTTCGTTTGGTCATGCATGGAAACAGGTGGGTGAACGAGATGAAGGCTTGCTTCCAAGGTTGATCGCCGCAGGATAGTGGAGTCTCGACTTCTTTAGGGCGCACTCGCACTCGCAAGACTAGTAGTCGGGTATTTTGAACATTCCGTATTCTGAACGTTCCGTGGCGAGAGGCAAGTTTTCCGGTCTTCGTAGTTCGTGGGAGTGTAGGTATGCTGTTGATGAGCAACCATAGCCTTTGGAGGCATTGCAAGATAGTAGATCCTCTAGCACGCAAACGACCAGCTTTGCAGGACTCTTGTTCGTGCCTTGTATCTATCTCGGATGGTGAGCAAGCGTGGTGTTGGTGAAGTTGCGTCGAGTGCGCCAAGTCGCCGGAGCCTTGCTCTGCCTGCCCCAATTATTGGCTGCATACCCGCCCTCTACCCCAACTACCACGCGCTCAATCTGCACCTCTGCTGCCCGCTCGTTTAGGCATAGGGTGCTTCGTCATACGTCTATCTGTCCCTCGCCCAGTTCCGGTCACCGTGCGCAACCGTGTTTCCCAACTACTCCAGCAGATCTCCATCGGCGGCGGCAATGGAGGCAGCATCTGCGCGCATGGCCGCCCGTGACCGCTACGGCGCGTTTGGCGAGGCGCCCACGAGTCCGCTGCAGCGCTTTATATGTACGAACACGGCAATTGGCGGGGGCAGGCACGCTGTGCGGTGGACTGACGGTGCGACAGTGCAGGCATGCGATCCGCAGAACTTTGAGCCGAACCTCGCGCTGAACCTCGAGATCACCGACCTGATCAACCAGAAGAAGGGCTCCGCGTACGCATACTCCCAAGTACTGAGCGCCGGACCAGCACTCACCGAGACAGACCCCGCGAGGCAGCCGTATCGATTGTGCACTACGTCAACCACCGCAACCAGAACGTCGCCCTACTTGCCCTCAGTGTATGCAAGAGCTGCCCCGCCATGCCCGCCCATAACGTCCCTCGCTCACAGTCACACAGCTCCTCGACATCTGCGTCAAGAACTGCGGCTACCCGTTCCACCTCCAGATCAGCACCAAGGAGTTCCTCAATGAGCTCGTCCGCCGCTTCCCCGAGCGCCCGCCTGTGCATTCGTCGCGCGTCCAGAACCGCATCCTCGAGCTGATTGAAGAATGGCGGCAGACAATATGCCAGACATCGCGGTACAAGGACGACCTGGGCTTCATCAGGGACATGCACCGGCTCCTAAGCTACAAGGGCTACATTTTCCCCGAAGTACGCAAGGAAGACGCCGCAGTGCTGAATCCCAGTGACGTATGTTGGACTCGTGGGTAGGATACAGACAGCATGCTGACGTCAGGCAGAACCTACGCTCGCCCGAAGAAATGGAGGCAGAAGAACGAGAAGCACAGTCCGCGAAGCTGCAGGAGCTCATTCGCCGCGGCGGACCGCAGGATCTGCAAGAAGCGAACAAGCTCATGAAAGTCATGGCGGGCTATGACCAACGGAACAAGACAGACTGGCGTGCAAAGGCGGCCGAAGAAGTCGGCAAGATTCAGCAGAAGGCCAGGCTGCTTGAGGAGATGCTGAGCGGCTACAAGCCCGGCGATCAGCTCAAGGAGGGCGACGTGTTCGAGGAACTCGCCAGTTCCCTACAGAGCGCGCACCCAAAGATCCAGAAGATGTGCGAGGAGGACTCGGAAGACACAGAGGCGGTCGCCAAACTTTTCCAAATCAACGACAGCATACACCGCACAATACAGAGGTACAAGCTGATCAAGGAGGGCGACATCGAGGGCGCGAACAGAATCCCCCAAGGCACATTAGGGCGCAGTGGCGCTGGAGTGTCGAAGGGCGCCAACAACGAATTGAACTTGATCGACTTTGGCGAACCCGAACCTGCACCAGCTCCTGCAGCGGCAGAATCGTCCGGCGCGGCCTCAGGACAGCCGTCAGCTAAGGGCAACGCGCTGGAGGACGATTTGCTTGGATTGTCTTTGGCTGGTGGCAGCTACGGTCAGTCAGGCAGCATAGCGCTCGGAGGCTCGAATGGATCAGTCCTGGGTTTATCAGGAGTGCCAGTACCTCAACAACAGAAAGCCTCGAACCAGGCAATTACCGACCTCTTTGCATCAGGACCGCGATCCACACCATCTCCACAACAGATCTCGTCGCCGCCCCCCTCTGCCACATTCTCACACGCCCCGGCTCAGCCAGCACGCACGCCAGACCCTTTCGCCGCCCTCACATCGACACCGCGTGGAGGGTCACCCTTTCAGTACCAACAGTCGGTCAAACCACCGGCACCAGCATCTGCAGCAGTCGATCTGCTGGGCGGCGATATCTCTGGGCCTACATCGAGCCTGGCGCAGAGCAGTACGAGCGCAGCGAACGACGATGACGAGTGGACGTTTGCGTCTTCTGTGCCGGACACATCAAAAGAGCTCACAGTGGTCAACTCCAGCATCAACGTTCTCTTCAACGTCTCGCGCGAGACCGACACAAACCTGTTGATCAACTCTCGAGTATCCAATAACACCCCCCTTCCCATATCCGGCCTGACATTGCAGGTTGCAGCCTCCAAGGTACGTCCCCTGACATATATGTATTCTATATCACTGATGTGTTCTAGGGCGCGCAACTGCAACTCGAACCCCAGTCCGGCGTCAACCTTGCGCCCAACCAGAAACACGGCATTACACAGACCATCAGAGTCAACAACGTACAAAGAGGGAACGGCAGCAGCATCAAGATGCGGTGGAAGGCGTCGTACTCGCTTGGCGGACAGCAGAAGAGCGAGCAGGGCGAGATTGCGAGCCTGGGCGTCTCGTAGCTGGTCTGAGCAGACGTTGAGCTTAATTGTTAGCGTATTGATACCTGCAGTCAACATGGCTGATCTAGAGGATCCACACGCATTCTCTGTCATGTCGATTTAATGGCTTCTGAACGTTATCCTGCTACGGTACACTGGTGTAGGTGGGGTTGTGAGAAAATCGCCCACCGAGTTGCTGAAGCTCCGTCTGGGGAGTGCTTGCGAAAGCTTATGACATGCCCGTCTCCCCCGAGTAGCGAGAAGTGCTGGCTATTGCAGAGGCAGCTCCGTTTCATCTTGCCGTCCTTCGGTCCACGACTGCTGATAGTCTCCATTGCGATAACCAGCCCGACAGTCTCAGCCTGCTTTGATCCTCGCCGAGAGCTATACGTTGATACATAGCTTTCCATACTATTCTGCCCGCTCACACGACCTTGCCGTGCAACACGCGATAAAACCGCCCAAAATTCCCACTCCCATCCTTCCCTCCCTCACCACCCGTCTTGTTGTCCAGCACCGCAAACACAACCTCTTCCCACCACCCGCCCTGAAACTCACCCTCGCGCAGAACCTCCAGAAAACAAGCCGCCACATCCTCCGCCGGGTTCCCAAACACGCCACAGCCCAGCGCGCCGAGGACAAGCTTCCCGTGCCCCTGGCGCGCCGCGACGCGGAGACTAACTCTTATCTTGCGCTTCGTTTCCGCGCGCTGGCCCGCGTCGCCGAACGTTTCCACGCCCGTAGAATCGACAGCGAGGACTGGATGTCGCAGTGCTGCGACGCTCAGCACCGACGCGACGGGGAGGTCGGGCGCCGGCGCGGTGTACAGCGTGTGTCCGTCGCTGGTGGCGGCGCGCAGGATCACGACGGAGGGCGTGTATATGACGCTTAGAGAGGGCAGCAGGTAGAAGCGGTGCCGGAGAGAGCGGTAGAGAGAGGAGCGGTAGCAGAGTGATTCTTCCTGTGCCATGGCGCCGTTTTGCCAGCCGCCGCCTGCGTGACGCTCTGAGGCGAGGTTGAGGACGAGGACTGGGGAGGGAGTGGGGCGGGGGAAGGGGGGGATGGTGTATGTTTTGGTGCGCGGGGTGGGTTGGGAAGGCTGGTCTCTTTGGAGTGGTTCTGCAGGTGGGGGTTTGAGAGGTGGTCGCGCGGACAGGTCCCAAGAAGGAGGTTGGGATGGAGGTGGAGGTAGAGGCCGAGTGACTGGTAGGCCGTCCAGGTCCATCTCGTCGTCTTCGCTGGCGTCCTCTGTTGTTGGCGAGGTCTCTGGTTCGCCGTCGTCTGCGCTGAATGTCGCTGGAGCAAGGTTGCTCAGATGTGCTTTGGCTTTGTAATCTGGCTGAAGCTCGATCGCAGCATCAAAAGAGTCCTTATCCAAGACGCGTATCCTGGCTCCTACTTTGCCAGCATCCTCATCACCACTGGGAAGGGTATATCCGGGACAGTCTGCGGGATCTAGTGGTGTGAGATTGCTCAAGTCATAGACGGCAGACACATCAACCCCAAAGCCAGGCAGTGATTTCAGTATGGCTGGCAGGACGGTTTTGGTCTCCTGTGCTACCTTCTTGAGCTCCATGTTGCGCGGTGTTTTGCCGCCTCGGTGCTGGCCACGCGTGCTAGGTGAAGAGCTACTTCCGCGGGGTCGATATGGGCCAGGTCGTCGCTCCTGCCGGTCGTTGCTTGCACGTTGCTCATCTCTTCGAGAGCCATTCGAACCAGACGCTTTTTTAAAGAATCCGGTGATGGAACTTTGCTGCATGTTGGACGACCGGACGTGATCTCACTGAAAGAGACCGCTGTAGCTAATGCTACGATGCTACAGCATACACGAGACAGTCAGGGTCAGATGAAAAAGGTGTTGTAGTCAAGGAAGGTATCCGAGTATGAGGTGCTGGCGAGTCAGTCGACGCTACTGTCAGGCAACAAGCAGGGCAACGAGACGGCCGTGCAGGTGACGGCTCCCAGTACGACTGTCCATAGTCGGAGCAGTAGCATATGCAGGACCACTGACAGACGGCAGTGGTGAAGCGACTGCTGCAGGTGGCCCACCACTGACAGGCGGCCGTTCTCCGCAAGTCGTCCAGTGACGCGCATGGAGCTGCAGGGATTCTCAGCCCTACGAAGGCCGTTCAGGGTCGGGAGGCGTGCCCCACCTCGCTAAGACGATGGTAGGCAGGATGCTTACGACTGTCCCCAGTTCAGTCAACAACCAGACGCTCAGCAAACCCGCGGCGACGGTGCCTGCCCTGCTCCTCGCCCTCATGTAAAGGCCACTGCCGGCGAGATGCCACCAATGCAGCTTGCTCACCCTTCGCCGAAGCGCAAGCGCGACCAGCCCCAGCAGATTCCGCTGCTCAACACGGCCCTGGCCCTCCGACCCGCCCAAACCCCACCACGACGACACAGTCCCGCACCGTCGACGGGGTCCGACAGCCCCAGGAATGCCGTCGCAGACCAGCTCAGAGGGATGACCCTCATTGCTACGGCGGCCATTCCCATGTCGCCGCTCACGCCCACCGACCATGTGATACGCAAGAAGCCGAAGCTAGGCGCCATGGACCTGGACGAGCTCGACGGTGCCAACACGCAGCCAGCACCGACGAACGTGAAGCCCCGTGCAAAATTCAGCATCCTGGACACTGCCGCACTCGAACGCACATCAGACGCTGCTCGAGAGATCCCGGAGACACCCCAAGCGCCGCGACCCCGCATCGTGACAGACATTGCCGCTTTTGCACAACCCACCGCCTTCGTATCGTCATTTGACAGTAATGACTCGCCAGGGGCATCATTCAGCACCCAGACCAGCGAAACATCAACATCGACACATCAGCCACCGTCCAAATCACATCCTCGGTCTTCGACACCCCCGCCTTCAGCCCTCACGTGGCAGGACGACGAGATCACGGGTCACCTGACCGGCCCAGCGAACGACCCAGACGACGACGGCACCGGGCTGAATGGCATCGGGTTCAAGCCAACGCCTGCGATCGCCTATCAACGCGCGCAGAGGAGGAAGCAGCAGCTGCAAGAGTGGAAAGCCAGGGAAACTCGCGAGGCGCGGGCAAAGCGCAGCCAGAGGAGGAACCGCGGGGTCAGTGCCCGGCCGCTTGCTTCTAGAGAGTCGACGATCGAGAGAGAGACGCCACTTCAGCCTCTGGAGGTGCCGAGACG
The DNA here is from genome assembly GCA_039634465.1 of Didymella pinodella. Taxonomy (NCBI): domain Eukaryota; kingdom Fungi; phylum Ascomycota; class Dothideomycetes; order Pleosporales; family Didymellaceae; genus Didymella; species Didymella pinodella. The sequence goes on along the minus strand of CP113347.1, from coordinate 1,742,325 downwards.
AAAGGTGCAGTTCTCTGTGTGACCCCGACAGCAAAGGCGAAAGCACGTAATGTAATGATAAGCTCCAGAAACGACATGGTGGGCGAGGCTTTGTACGACGACTTCACGACAGCAACATGACGAACAATGGTTTTATTTGGGATTACTAGGACTCATGGTCACGGCGTATGGCGACAGGCGTACTCTTTTTTTTTGTTTCTTCTTTCCTTTGGTTCGGTCCAGGCTCGACCCATTGCATGCAGACCCATATCATACAGATATTACAGATTTATACAGCACAAGTTCTGTACATACTCCACTTAATCTTACTCCAACTCGTCAACCTCATCACATGATCCCTTTTGTCTCCTTTCCTCCTGCAGTGCCTACCAAAATTTGACATTCTTCTCGTACCAGTACCCCCAGCTCTTGCGCCTCTCCTCTTCCCGCCGCCGAATTGCTTCCTGCCTCTCGTACTCTTCCTTCTGCCGCCGCCGCGCCTCCTTCTTGGCCTCGATATTGGCCCGCTTCTGCGCCATCAGATCCTGCGCCTGCTTGATTCCGGCCTTTTCTTTCGATCGGTAGTATTGGCACACTTGGTACGAGACGACGGACACGCCGCACCAGGTCGCAACGGCCCAGTTGGACGCCACGAGGACAGGTTCTGCAATCAGGTCAACACGGGAGCCTGCGGTCAGATTCGAATTTCACGCACTCCCTATTATCCCCGCGAGCGCGCCGCCCGCAAAGCCAGCGGCCAGCCCCTGGAGCTGCGAGTCTCGGACACATGGCCGCTTGTGGAAGTTGAGGTAGTACTCGGGCCCCAGCGAGCGCACGGCGTCGATGTAGGAGGGGCCCTCGCCGTCTACTTTTTCGCCGCCAGCGGTGTGTGCGGTGCCGCCGGGCATGCTGTTTGCTGGGGCGCGTGGGCGCGGCGCGAGGTTGTCGATTTGCACCGTCTGCACGCCGGACTCTGGCCGTGTGTCGTCTGCCATGGCGGGCTGTGGGAGCACTTGCGGCCCGATATGAGTTGGAGGCGTAGAGGCAGTCGTGGGCTTGCGGATTGGGGGCCGTGGCCTGTGCTGTGGCGGTTCGATGGATGGGTGGGTGAGCTCGGTGGTGGTGCGGAAAGGCCCGAGAGAAATGTTGATGATGCATCACATCACCTGCAAGCCCTGGCCCGCGCCCATTTTCCACTTTAGCGGATGCGGTTAGCTCCAAACGCGACGCGGTGGGAACGCGCCTCGCGTGGACCGTGTTTTCCAACATGGTGCCGCAGTGTCGCTCGCTGCTCTCGCACTACACATGCACGCTGCCAGTTCTCGATACCCCGCGTCCTGCCCACTTCCACTGCCCAAATGATACCCCGAATTGCATAGCTTAGCACTTACACCTCTTAATTCTGCTTCTACACCACAATACACACAATGGGCGCGCCGCGACGGGCAGGCCAGCCCTTCCGCCGGGTGGGCAAAGGCGGACAGTCCAACTACGGGCACAACAAACGCAAGACGGTCGACGCCAGCACACTACGCAGCACCGAGCAGACATCACAGAATGAGCGTCTCGAGTCGACACGCCTGGCCGACCGCATCGACGAGGCCATGGGCTTCCCGCGCTTCGACTCCGGCAAGAAGAAGGTCGGCTGGCTCGTCAACATGCACTCAACCGCCCTGGAAGATGAGCATGTGCCGGGCGGGAGAGCGGGCGTCGACTTCTACTTCATCGGCGAGGACGGCGACACATTCAAGGCGACGCTCGAGTACGACCCGTACTTCCTGCTCGCAGTGAAGAAGGGCAAGGAACAAGAGGTGGAAGAGTGGTGTCGACGTACCTTTGAAGGGCTGGTCAAGATGTTCAAGCGGGTCGACAAGGAGGATCTGTCCATGCCGAACCATCTCACAGGCTACAGGAGAACGTTCCTGCAGCTCAGCTTCGCCAACGTGAACGACCTGCTCGCCGTCCGCAAAGCGGTCAACCCCATCGTCGAGAAGAACAAGAAGAACGTCAATGCCATGGACACGTACGCCGAGGTGGCGACAGGGAATGTGGACATGGACTTTTACGACAATGACGATTACGAACACGAGAAACGATTCACGGCTGTCGTCGATTCGAGCGACTTTATTTTGGATATCCGCGAATACGATGTCCCTTACCACGTTCGAGTGGCCATCGACAAGGACGTCAGAATTGGAAACTGGTACACAGTGGAGGCGAAGCACGGCGTTGTCAGCATGTCATGTCTAGAGGAACGTCTGACGCCTGCGGACCCCGTGGTCATGGCATACGATATCGAGACGACGAAGCTGCCGCTCAAGTTTCCAGACGCTGTCATCGATCAGATCATGATGATTTCGTACATGATCGACGGCCAGGGTTTCCTCATTACAAACCGCGAGATCGTCTCCGAGGATATCCAGGACTTCGAATACACGCCCAAACCAGAGTATCCGGGTCAGTTTATGATCTTCAACGAACCGGACGAGAAGGCAGTGCTTGAGCGCTTCTTCGAGCACATCAAGGAGGCGCGGCCGACCGTCATGGTCACGTACAACGGAGACTTCTTCGATTGGCCGTTTGTTGAAGCAAGAGCCAGTGTGCTGGGCATCGACATGTACCAGGAGATTGGCTTCCGGAAGAACAGCGAAGACATCTACCAATCAGACTACTGCGCACACATGGACGCTTTCGCCTGGGTCAGTCGAGACAGTTACCTGCCGCAAGGATCTCGTGGTCTGAAGGCCGTCACGATGGCCAAGCTAGGCTACGATCCTGACGAGCTCGATCCGGAGCTTATGACACCCTACGCTTCTGAGCGACCGCAGACATTAGCGGAGTACTCCGTTTCCGATGCTGTTGCTACCTATTATCTGTACATGAAATATGTGCATCCCTTCATCTTCGCTCTGTGCAAGATCATTCCGCTGGGTCCGGATGATACGCTTCGAAAGGGTACTGGTACCCTGTGCGAGATGTTGTTGATGGTGCAAGCCTATCAGAAGGGCATTGTTCTCCCAAACAAGCATCAAGCTCCCAAGGAAGCCTTCTGGGAAGGCCATCTTCTGGAGTCAGAAACGTACGTAGGTGGTCACGTTGAGAGTATCGAAGCCGGTGTCTTTCGCAGTGACATCCCATACGACTTCGCAGTAGATCCGACGGCTATTGACGAGCTTGTCCGAGATCTCGATGCCGCATTGAAATTCAGCATCGAGGTCGAGGAGAAGAAGAAGCTGGAGGATATTACCAACTATGACGAGATCAAGAGCCAGATTATCGAGAAGCTGATGCAGCTCAAGAATACACCGAATCGGAGTGAACGGCCACTCATTTACCACCTGGACGTTGCTTCTATGTACCCGAACATCATGACGACGAATCGACTGCAACCCGACTCCATGATCCAGGAGTCGAATTGCGCTGCTTGCGACTTCAACCGACCCGGCAAGACGTGCGATCGACGTATGCCCTGGGCGTGGAGAGGCGAGTACCTTCCCGCCAAACGCGACGAGTACAACATGGTGCGGAACGCGCTGGAGAATGAACGCTTCCCCGGAAAGTACGCCAACTCCATGACCAGGACGTTTCAAGAGCTACCTGTGGATGAACAAGCTACGCTAGTCAAGAAGCGCTTAACAGACTACTCGAAGAAGATCTACCACAAGATCCACGACCAGACAACGATAGAACGCGAGGCCATCATCTGCCAGCGCGAAAATCCCTTCTATGTCGATACAGTCGTTAGCTTTCGTGATCGTCGATATGACTTCAAGGGGAAACAGAAGGTTTGGAAGGGCAAGACAGAGGAGCTGAAGAAGGCTGGCGCGCCAGCCGCACAAGTCGAGGATGCAAAGAAGATGGTGGTGTTGTTCGACTCCATGCAGTTGGCGCACAAGGTTATCCTGAACTCCTTCTACGGCTACGTCATGCGCAAGGGTTCGCGATGGTACTCGCTCGAGATGGCTGGTGTTACGTGTCTGACGGGTGCGCGAATCATCCAGCTTGCTCGATCGCTGGTGGAGCGCATTGGGCGACCCCTGGAGCTGGATACGGACGGTATCTGGGCTATCCTTCCCGCGACGTTCCCCGAGAACTTTGCATTCAAGATGAGTAACGGCAAGAAGCTGACTATCTCGTACCCTTGTACCATGTTGAATCATCTGGTCCACGAACAGTACACCAATCACCAGTACGAAACGCTTGTCGACCCGAACACTTTCAAGTATGAGAAGCACAGCGATAACACCATCTTCTTCGAGGTCGATGGGCCGTACAAGGCTATGATCTTGCCCACGTCAAAAGAAGAAGACAAGAACTTGAAGAAGCGTTATGCTGTGTTCAATCATGATGGCAGTCTCGCAGAATTGAAGGGTTTCGAGGTCAAGCGACGTGGTGAGCTGAAGCTCATCAAGAACTTTCAATCGCAGATTTTCAAGTTTTTCCTGGAGGGCACGACGCTGGAGGAGACGTACGGTGCTGTCGCGAACGTTGCCAACCGCTGGCTCGACATTCTTGACACGAGAGGTGCGACACTGGCAGACGAGGAGCTCGTTGATCTTATTGTCGAGAACAAGAACATGACTAAGACCCTTGAGGAGTACGGAGCACAGAAGTCTACTGCCATCACCACCGCGAAACGATTGGCTGAATTCTTGGGGGAGCAAATGGTCAAGGACAAGGGTCTCAACTGCAAGTACATCATCTCCTCGCGGCCTCGAAACGCCCCTGTCACCGAGCGCGCCATCCCGATGTCGATCTTCTCGGCCGAAAACTCGGTCAAGCGCTACTTTCTGCGTAAGTGGATGCGGGAGGACCCTGGCGAGATGGATATTAGAAGTATTCTGGACTGGGACTACTACCGCGAGCGTCTGGCGTCCGTCATTCAGAAGCTCATCACCATCCCCGCAGCACTCCAGAAAGTCAAGAATCCCGTCCCTCGCGTTCCCCACCCCGACTGGCTCGCGAAGAGAATCCGTCAGAAAGAAGACAAGTTCCAACAGACGAAGATGACGGACATGTTCACCAAAAGCAAGAAAGCGTTGACCAATGGTGATGCTAACATTGCTAACAACAAGCTGTCCGGCGACTTCGAAGACTTTGGAGCTCCGAAGCTGTCTCAGATGAAGAGAGGAATTGCAACTAAGATGGTGTCCAAACGAAAGGAGCCTGAGCCTGCGATTCCAGTGCAGACGGATCCATATGCTGCGTTGCCCAAGATCATGCCTGATATCAACAAAGACTACTCCGGGTGGCTCATGTACCAGAAGCAGAAATGGAAGATCCAGCGGCAAGCGCGACGGCGTAGACGACAGCTTTTCGGAGAGAAGCCAGTGGACACCTCAGACGCTATTGGAACGCTGTTCAGGAACCAGGCTGAGATGTTATTCATCAGCACGTGGCAACTCATTCAACTCCGCCCAACAGAGGTCCCGGGTGAAGTCAAAGCCTTCGTGCTGATCGACAAGAAGATCCACACGCTGAGAGTCGTGGTGCCGCGCCAGCTGTATCTCAATCTTCGAAGCGAAGATCTGCCAGACGTATCCATCAGCGGGTGTTCAGTGGAGAAAGTCGTCAATTACACTCTGCCCAACGGACATCCATCGATACACCTGTTCAAGCTCCAGATGTCGGAGCAGACGTATGTACAGGAAGCGAACAGCATCTCAGCCCTCTTCAACCACCCCAGTGTCGAGGGTGTCTACGAAAAACAAGTACCGCTCAATATTCGCGCCATATTGGAACTGGGCAGCACCTGCACTTTTGATGAGTCGCAGAAGGGTGTTCTGGGCAAGGGACTGGAACAGGGGTTCGATTTGTCGTCGTTGCGCAAGATCCCCTCGAAGAGCCTTTATCTTGCTGACGCTTCGTTCACATACCTCTACGTGTACCACGTCAGCAGCGGAGACCGCAACGTTTATGCCGTCTTCTCGACGAGCAAGAGCGATGCCCAAATCGTCGTTCAGAACCGGTCGAAGGATTCCCAAGGCATGCCAAATGTCGACAGGATCTATCTCGATGCACTGCAACGCCGGATGGAAGATAGCCAAGGCGAACCGTGGCAGGCGGCCATCGAGTACCAAGAAAACATCCGCTTCAGGACAACGATGGTCACAACCAGGCGCAAAGCGCTGCTGGAGCTCGGCGACGTGATCAAGAAGATGAAGACGGACGAAGGCAAGCCTATTGTTGTTGTCATGCAATCCCCAAACCAGGCTCTGTTGTCGCACGACATCCCAATGCTGAAGGATCTGCCTATCTTGTCGCTGCACCCAGATGAGTCAGACAAGCAGCTGCCGCCGCTGGGCTGGCAGTCTTTCATCGCCAAGCGCCTTGTCGGCCACTACCTTGATCTGGGGTCATGGGCATCTCATCTCATGGAGCTCGCACGATATGGCGACATCCCGCTGTGCAACCTGGAGAGCAATGATCCGCGCTTCCTTATCGATATTGCCTACGCCAGACGTCTCCAGAAGGACCGCGTCATCCTCTGGTGGTCTGGTCAGGCCAAGCCGGATCATGCTGGCTATGAGAAGGACGACATTCTTGGTCCACTGGAGACTGTTGATATGCCGTCCATCAACAACCCCGGCACTTACTCTTCGGTGTGCATTGATTTGAATCTGCGCAACCTTGCTATCAACACCATCCTCTCTTCGTCTCTGATCAACGATCTGGAGGGCGCAGACAGTGTTTCTTTCAATCCTGCGGCGCCATCGTATGACGCCGCAAACGACGGTACGAACACTATCTACTCTGACAACGCGTTTGCATCAGCTGGTATCACTGTGCTGCGTGAAATGGTGAAAGCATGGTGGGTCGAGGCTGTCAGTGCAGGAAACGGAGAATCAATGGCGGATATCATGGTCCAGCACCTCGTGCGATGGGTCAGTTCGCCCGGCTCGTTCCTCTACGACCGCAGCCTGCACTACTACGTGCAAATGATGAGCAAGAAGACACTGCAGCAGCTCATGAGCGACTTCAAGCGCGTGGGCAGCCATATCGTCTTCGCCTCGCCTACCCGCCTGCTGCTGCAGACAACGAAAGCTGAGGTCGGCAATGCATACGCGTACAGCCAGTACATCATCAAGACGATCAAAGCAAAGCCACTCTTCCAATTCATGGACCTCGAGATCAAGGAATATTGGGACTACCTCGTCTGGTATGATGCCTTCAACTACGGCGGTCGGGGCACTGCCACCGTTGTCGAAGAATCTGCCCAGACCCTTGACGACATCATGTGCTGGCAGCTCGCCTCCTTCCTGCCCCCAACGCTGCAGCCCGTGTTCGAGCAATGGGTCCTCGAATTCATCGACCTCATGCATGCCCGCAAACGCCCTGCACCAGGCCCGGACGGCAGCACACCGCGCGCCACGCAGATTCCCCTGCGGCCCCTGACCATCGATCCAGACGATAAGACGCAGATCCTACCCAAGACCTTCACAAAGGGTCTCTACAAGCACATCTCCGCGCTGCTGCGCCGCCAGCACGCAGAGATCCTGCACCCCGAGCTCGCCGCCGACTACGCATTCCCCTCGCTGCCTGGCTCGCACCTCAACCTGTCCAACCCCGTGCTCCAACTCGTCAAATCGCTCTGCCAGGTCCTCAGCCTCGACCGCGCAATCAGCCTAGAAGCACGCCTCCTGCGAAAAGAACTCCTGCACCTCTTCGAAATCCGCGAATTCAGCGCCGACGCCGCCTTCGCCAACCCAAGCGCCGCCCTCGTCGTGCCCGTCGTCTGCGACGAGTGCACTTCCGCGCGGGACCTGGACTTGTGCCGCGACGCAGCGCTCCTCCCCGTGCTCCCCGCTGCTAGCGATGCCCCCGCCGTGCTGCCAAAGTGGAAGTGCGATAACCCGCTCTGCCTCGCTCCATACGATAAACTCGCTATCGAAGAGCGCCTGGTGTCGGAGCTGCAGCGCCTCGTGCTCGAGTGGGCGAGCCAGGACCTCAAGTGCGGAAAGTGCAAGCGCCTCCGCAGCAACGAGTTCATGGAGCACTGTGCGTGTGCGGGCAAGTGGGTTAGTACAAAGGACCGTGGTGAGGTGAGGCGGAAGATGGGCGTGTATGGACGTGTGGCGGGCTTTTATGGGCTGAAGATGGTTGAGGGGGTTGTGGAGGAGTGTCTGGAGGGGTTCTAGGGCGATACGGTGTTCAACTTTTTTTTTAAGATATATTAAGAGCATAGCGTGGCGTTTGGGGATTACACGGCAGACGGTAGAGCTTGGTGTTCTTGGTGTATTGGGCATTAGCAATGTATGCGTTCGACACGACTCACTCGAGACCGCTGATACGGATTGTTGAATTTCGTTGGCGTTACCTGCTCAATCTTGCTGCTAAGCCATGCCTTTTGACCAATGATGCATAGCCCAAGTGACAGCAATGAGCCGGGACCGTGATGGAAGCTTTGGCGTTAGAAGTATGATTATTGAAGTGTAATGCTGCTCTGGTAAGCTTCGTCTCCAACACGCTCACATCGCTGTCGAAAGCGCAAAGTTGGTGTCAAGTTCAGATCGATTGGTATAACAAACTCCCTCGCAGACGTCCTCACCCTATTCTCATATCCACTTCGAATATCCTCACGCTATCCGTGTAGCTGCATCTTCACCCGTAATCCCGCGTGCACCTGTTGCCTGCTCGTGACGCGCAACTCCTCTTTGGAGCGCATCTGGCTCAGCGCCTCTTCTCTCCGACCTTGTCCTCAAGCGTCCTAACATAGCCCTCTATCCTCTGCACTGCGCTCTGCAGCGCGTAGATGTCCTCGGTGAGCAGCTGGTTGCTGACGCGGTACTCATCGATAACGTAGTAGTACATGCCGGCGCCTGCGGTCGCTGTACCGAGCAGGAAGCCAAACAGTCTGTGTGCAACGTCAGCGTCTCTGTCTCCCAATCTGTACTATGAACGCGATGTGCAAGTCTCCTCCGTCGACAAATACGAGAGGAACAAGGACACAGGAGGCCATAGCGGAGAGGCGAAGCGTGCATGACAGACACGTAGAGCTGCGGTGAGTGTGTCGCGCTTGCATCTGCTACAAGTGTGGCTTGATGCGGCGAAGCACCCAGTAACGAAAGACGTTCGACTTACCCTCCGCGAAAAGCGCCAACGGGCCTCCTCACAGGCGCAACAAGTGGCTTCTCTTGTCTCAGCGCGGCGCTGGTCTGGAAACCGCGGCTTGTGTTGTTGAGCGCCCGGAACGCTGGACGGAGGATGCGGGATGCCATTGTGTCGTGTCCGCGTGCTTGCAGTATCGATTGTGAAATTTGGAATACGCGTGAGGCGGTGTGAATGGATTCGATGTCGTGTGCTGCCTATTTGTGAGTGACGTGATGTTACGAGAGCTCCCAGCTTCTCCGCTCGGGAGGCTCGTGAGCTCTGACGCTGGGCTGGACCCTGAACAAGCTCCAGCTCCAGCCAATGAGCGGCGACGAGACTAGGCCAGTCCGATTTGGGAGGACTATGCTCTCGCTCCTTCCTGATATTAGGGATTTGCTGGACTGTCTCGTCCAGAAGGTAGGCAGGGTAAAGCTGAGCGCCCTCTATTAGTCTTTGTGTGTTGAGGTTTAGTCACAAGTGTCGATGATGGCTACGACGTGGTCGATTGAGCCTGGCGAATTCTCGTCACCAGGTTTTGGCTTCGGCAGGGGGCACTCGTGGAGTCATCTTTATGCTGCCTTATGCGAAGGATATAAGATTATAGACTTGCAAATTGATTGGGATAATTGTGCTGCCTTCCAACTTCGACTGTGTTTATAAAGTTGAAGCAAAACAAAGATGAAGGTTAACCAAAGCCAAACCAGACTCGGGAATTCTCCCTGACCCGTAAACTAACAACAAGGACGTCAAAAATGGACTGAATGAACACCGCACATGCATAACAATACCCAACGCCAGACCAAACCCTTGATATTTAATCAAGTACGAGTTTCTATCTCGCGGTCTTCAGGCCTACACCAGACTTCCTCCCGCTCTGTCTACGCATACTCGCGAGCTTCTGCTTCAACTGCTCGTGAATTTTGCGGTTCTCTGCCCATCCCTCGCTCAGCTTGTGCATTCTCAATGCCGCAATGACAGCCAGTGCGGCTGACTTGAGCGTAGGACGGCGCTCCTGGATAGTGATGTCAGGCGTGATACCCATCTGCGAAATAAGATTAAGGTCTTCCTGATTGCTGCAATATCGTTAGTCCCAATCCGTACTGTGATGAGAATGAGCACTTACCATTCATTGTAGGTCTGAATCTGCATCAGGAAAAATCGTTTTTGATAGCCGAGCGCTTCACGGAATGACTCGGCGCGCGAGCAGCGGGCACGCAAGAACTGGATCTGTTTTGCGAGGCCATTGATCTCTTTGATGTGGCGTATCTCGAGAGCTTGCGATTGCGCGTCGAGGTCATATGCCTCGTGTTGCGCTTTCTGCTGCACAGCCTTGGCAGACGCCTGCAGCAGGCGAAGCTGCGACTCTTTCTCGCGCAGACGAGACTCGAAATCTCGCAGCTCACGCTCCATCGATATTTTTTCTTCACGCTGCACAGCCTTGGCCTCGTTCTGGATCTTACGGTGCTGCAAGTCCTTCTCTCGCAGACGGGTCTCGAGATCGTATAATTTGTTTTCCAAGGCTGCCTTCTCTTCGCGCTGCGCAGCGCGCGTCTCAGACTGAGTGGAAGCAACCTGACCCTCCTTCTCACGAAGCATCGACTCCAAGACAATGATCTTCTCTTCCAGAGAGGCCTTTTCCTCGAGCACCTCATCAGCATCCTCTTGAAGTACCTCAAGCTCGTCCTCATACTCCTGCTTCTGTCGGTTCGCGCTGTCCCTCAGCTCTTCAAGAGCCTCCAGACGCTTCTCTGCCAGCTGCTGAATTGAGTCGACTTGGCGTCTCTGTGCGTTAATCTCCTCACGCAAGTTATCGAGCTCGTCGTCGCGCTTACGCACCAAGTCTTGCATAACATCGATCTGCGTGTCAGGCTCGTCGGCGTGGTTGCGCATGGCGTCAAGCTCTGCATCACGTTCCGAGATCGTCTTGCGAACGTTCTCCAGCTCCCGGGTTCGATCGTTAAGATCACTCCTTAGCCCCTTAAGCTCGTCAAGCGCAGCCTCTTGCGAGTCGATCTTCTTTTGGAGTGCCGCGACGTCGCGCTCTCGCGACTGCATCATCGACTGGAGGTTCGAAAGATCACGAGACAACATATCTCTCTCGCGGGTAATCCTCTGCAGAGCTTCTATCTGTGTATCCTTGCCTGAAACGGTCGAGCACAAGGTGCGCATCTGTCGTTCTATGTCGTCGCGTTCCTGACGGAGAGTGGCAACAAGAGTGTCACGGTCACTGTTCCCGCGGTTGAGTCTGTCGACTTGCGCATCCTTGTCCGCTATCTTCGTTGTGAGGGCGTCTCGCTCGCGCCGAAGATCTGACAGTTCACGAGACATTGTGTCACGTTCTCGAAGAGCTTTGTTTAGAGCATCGGCTTGCGCGCTCTTGCCGGTGAGTGTTGAGCGAAGGCCTTGGAGTTCTTGCGTGGCATCGTCGCGCTCACCGCGAAGCTGGTTGAAGTCTCCGAGGTCGCGATCTTTCTGTGTAAGCGTTTGTCGTAGCTGCTGTAGCTGCTGCTCGTACTCGGAAGCATCGCGCTCAAGACGGGCAATTTGTTGCATGGAATCCTGGAACTGTCGACGATAGTCCTCTAGTTCATCCGCTCTGGACTCAGCAGCATCTACCCTTGATTGGAGAAGCTCGATCTCGACGCCCTTCTCGCGTGTCAGATCGACCACCTTCTTTTGGGCATCGTGTGCAGACTGTCTTGCGAGCTGGACTTGGTTGTCGCCCTTAGATTCGGCCAGTTGTACTCGCTCGTGGAGGGCATCAAGCTCGGCGTCCTTTTCGCTCTGGATTGTGTTCATCCTTCGTTGGAGCTCCTTGATGTCTGCGTCTTTTTCGCGTTCTAGTGTTCGCAAGCGGTCTTCAACGAGTGAGATCTCGTGTCGTTTCTGCACCTCCGCTGCCTCGAGCTCACGTTCAGCTTCGTCCAGCTGCTGTTCGAGCTCACGGATCTCCTGATCGTTGCCATTTGCAGCAGTATCGAGCCTGTCTTGAAGCTTCTCGATTTCAGCCTCCTTGGTGCGCTCGAGTGATCGCAGCTGATCTTCGAGATCCTCGATCTTCTCGTTCTGCTCTTCAATCTGATCGATCTTTGCCTGTAGCTGTCGCTCCACATCGGCAGCATCTCGATCTTTCGTTTGCGAGGTTGAGTGAAGCTGTAACTCGAGCTCGATCACCCGTTGTGCTTCCCTTTGGAGCTGGCGATTTTGTTCCTCTAACTCCGTAACTCGCGCAACCTGCTCTTGCAGTCCACGGTTGTTCTGCTCCAGCTCATCGATGCGTTCGGTTCGCTGTTGTAGCTCTCGTGCGCTCTGTTCGAGGGCTGCGATACGATCGGCTTGCTCCCTGATTTGGCGGTCCTTCTCTTCGAGATCCGCCGACGTTGAGCCTGCCGCGTTCTTCAATTTGTTTTCCAACTCTTCGATTTGATCTTCGTGTTCGTCGAGCAGTTGATCGCGACGCGCGACTTCAGCTTGTGCGCCTTCCAGCTCTGCGCTGACCTTCTCCAGTTCATCTTCTGCGCTGCGAGCCTCCTCCAGCTTATCTTCCAAGCGCTCAATCTCCGCAGCACGTTCCTCAGCGAGCCTGCGCAGCTCATCCATTTCCTCGCGCATACCTGCATCAGCGTGTCGCTTCTTGACCTTCTCCGCGTAATCGTGCAGTTGCTGCTTGTAGCTGTCAAGCTCCTTCTCAGCGTTCTTTAAGTCTTTCGAGTATTGCTTGATGTCGCGCGACATTGTGACCTTCTCCGACTTGAGGTTGACGTTCTCTTCCATAGTCCTGACGTTGAACTCGGGTCCCATCTTCTTAAGGTTCTCTTCCAGAAAGTGAATCTTCAGCTTCAGGCCAAAGTTCTCCTTGTCGATCTGCTCCAGTCGAGCCTCCTGCTCGCGTAATGTGAGGACATTTCCGTTTCCGTTGCCCATGTCGAGTTCGCCCTCGGCGCGTCGCGGCAGTGCCATGGGTGTGCTCATCGCGCTTGAGCTGGGATCGGGTAGCTGTGTGCGACCGTCTATGGAGTGGTCGAAGGAGCTGGACTGCATGTCGAGAGCACTTGCTTCCGGCAGTGGCGAGTCGCTGACCCTGAAGCCGTTCTTCAGCGCGGCTGGAGTCGTCATCTTACCGGGAAGCAGGCCAGAAACTTGGCGGGTGCGGTTGGCGGTTGCGCTCTTGAGCATAGGCGTGAACTCATTCTTCGCATTGGTGTTGCGCAGAGCGGCAAGTGGATTACGGGGAGTTCGTGCACCACTCGTCTTCTTGAAGAGCTCATCACGGCCGGCCGGCGCCTGGAATGACTCTTCTCTGCTGAAAGACAGGTCGTGTTGAGTGAAGCGCGTCGCGTCGCCCACCTCGGCGCCTGGAGTCTGCGGGAGAAAGTTCGCCATATTGATGTTGTCTGCTAGAGTATGCGCATGAGTGAGAGGGGTATCAGTCGTCGGCGTGCGCACACCTCAATCAGCAGAGGGAGTGCATGCAGGCGTGTTGTTAAGTCGGCCCAAGGTGGAGTGGATTGTTTGTTGTTTGGCTACATTCAGGCTAGCGCCCGAAAGTGGAAGGACCGAAAAAGCGGGTGCTGCCTTCGGCCAGTCACGTCACAGGTTCGCCGCTCCAGCATAACTTTTTGTAACCGCAGGCCTGCGATGCTCACCACTCAACATGGACTCGGGCGACGGTCTGAAGTGGTTTGGCGAAGGCTTCGACGGCTTTCCGAAAAAGCTGCCAGACGACGTTGTAGAATATATCATCTTCATCATCGACACTAGACTGTCAGACATACAGACGAGAGAGCGTCTGCAGGCCTTCCAACGTGCGCTGCAGGACTTGAAGAAGAAGTTCCTGAAAGAATACATTTGGCAACGAGATGAGATCAAACTTGACCTCGTACGGGAGAATGACCGTTGGCTCCTGAAGGGACAGACCAACTACGGCGACAGTGTTGCTGATGAGTGGCTAATCGTATACTTCCTGCGCGAGCTAAGCAAGGAATTCAAGGATGCGTGGATACGTATCTATGACACGGATGGCGAGTTTCTGCTTATCGAAGCTGCAAATGCGCTGCCGAGCTGGCTCACTCCGGAGGTAGCAGAACACCGAGTCTGGATCAATGCCCATCGATTGCTCATCGTACCTTTAGGTAAAGAGGAGGAACCGGCGCCACTTAAGCTGTCTGATGCACATGCAATCATCAGTGACACACCAGGTCGACCACAACAATACCTGAAAGTCGAGAAGGAAGCCTTTCATCGCCTCAGCAAGTACCCAAATGCCATCTCGGAAAACCAACACCATGCTACCCTTCCTCTACCACGGAAAATAGCGCATATTCTGTATGCGAACCCGTCTTACATCTCTTCAGCAGTCGAAGCCTTCTACCTCCGCGATCCTATCTCCCTGCGCCTCCTGCAACCTGAGAAGTCTAAGACAGCGCTCACATTTCCGCCTGAGGACTTCGTCTCTGCTAGCGTACGTTTCACGAAAGTTCTGTATGCTCAGCTCTTAGGCCAGCACTGGAACCCCCCGCCTCAGTACGAGTCCGCCATCGAGTCACTGGTTAAGTCTGGTCACCCCCAGGAGAAGAGCGAGGTGGCGATTAAACTCAGCGCTGGCATGCAGATGCTTGTGTCCCACAGCCTTTTCGCTGACAAGAAAGCTGTGCGTGAGATCCATTTCCTTCAGGAGGACCTGGAATCAGGTGATGACACTCTACCCACGGATGCTGAGATCGCCGCATGGCCCAAGCGCGAAGACGATGAAAGCTGGCTGGACATCGACTTCTCTGAGTTCGAGAAAGAACTCCAGGGCAAGGGTGGCGACAAGGGCTTCGGTGACAGGAGCGCTCAGGACAACCTCAAGAAGATGGTAGAGCGATTCAACACGTTCCTTGCAGACGATGAGGCCGGACACGAGGGCGCAAATGTGGACGAGCGGGATCCAATGGACGAGGACAACGATTCGGACCCAGGGCGCGGATGGGAGGATCCCGAGGACAGTTCAGACGAGGACGGAGACGAGCAGACTGGCACATCTGCGTCTACACAAAGCACAAAGCCTGTACCTCAACCCAAACCGCAGACCAAGTCAAAGATTGCGCGAGCCGACGACGAAGATGACGACTCAGAAAGCGGGCCCGACGAAGAAGACCAAGCCACGATTGACGCAGAGTACGCCGAATACGAAAAGTATTTCGAGAAGTACATGATGCTCCCTCCGCATGAAAAGGCCATGCTCACCGAGGATGCGCGCGAGCTAGCACGCGCACAAGACGCAGAGAAAGAAGAAGACGAAGAGATCCGGAAGTTGACAGAAGCTATGGAAGCCGAACTATTCGGGCACGGGGCACTCGACTTGAATCCTACTGCGGACAAGACCTCGAAGATCCTCAAAAGCGCTGAGAAACCGGAAAAGGCCGACAAAGGGAAGGGCAAAGCCAAGGTGTCATTCGCTCAGCCCGAAGATGAGGTCGAAGAGATCGAGCGCCAAGGGAGTGACGAGGAGAACGAGGAGCTTCTGGATGAGGACTACAATCTTGTGCAGAGTATGCTTGCTGCTTTCAAGGGCCAGGCCGGCGCTGCTGGACCAGCAGGAAATATGTTGAAGGCTATGGGTATTCACTTACCGCAAGATGCGGATGATGAGGTGCAAGGCTCTGGAGGCAGGGGTTCAAGTAGTGTTGGAGAAGGGAAGGCGAGCGATAACCCAATGAGGAAGCAGGATTGGTATATGAAGTGAACGATGAAGGAAAAGGTTGCGAAAATGTGGATCAACTTCAAGATGGATATTTGATCTGTTATGAATAATTGGAGTAGGCTTTAATCAGAGCTATCAAAAGACGACATGCTGATGCAGAATCGACGGAGCAGCTTCGACGGGACTACAGACGTTCAAATTACACACGTCGGCATGCCATTATGAGGCTACATACTGAAAGCTCTCGATAGACAGCATTGCGTGGTGAAGTTCAATGAAAAATTGACCCACCGAAGGTATTGTGAGAACGTCATTGCCTGGACCCTGAACTTTTTAGCGCATCGACAAATCGTGAAGTCAATCATTGTTTGCCCCTCCATACCTTCCACCCCGCTGCCAGATCCCACTTCCACGCGATAAACTCACAATCGCTCAGCATGGTTCGCCACAAGAAAGATTTCAAGCCCAACAACAAGTACTCCGCGCGAGGAGGAAGAGGGAGAGGAGGAAGACCCGTAGGCGCAGGGCCGCCACGTCCCCGCCGTGACTCGGAATCTGAAAACGAAGAAAGCGACGCCGAAAACCCGCGCCCCAAGAAGCCAGAGTTCAAAGCAGCATGCTGGGACCTGGGACACTGCGACGCGAAAAGATGCTCGGGCAAGAGGCTTATGCGCCTGGGTATGATGCGCGAGCTGCATGTGGGCCAGAAGTTTGCAGGCGTGGTCGTCAGTCCCAAGGGCAAGAAGATTGTGTCGCGCGAGGATAAGGAGCTATTGGATCAATATGGTGCGGCAGTAGTGGAGGCAAGTTGGAAAAGAATCGACGAGGTGCCATTTGGCAGGATTGGTGGCAAGTGCGAGCGCTTGTTGCCATACCTTGTTGCGGCGAACCCCACCAACTATGGAAAGCCTTGGAGACTGAACTGCGTTGAGGCACTTGCAGCGTGTTTTTATATTTGCGGTCACCCGGATTGGGCCGAGGACATCCTATCGACATTTTCATACGGCCGGGCGTTCTTGGATATCAACGCTGCACTGCTCAAGCGCTACGAAGCGTGCGAGAATGAGGAGCAAGTGAAAAAAGCCGAAGAAGTCTGGCTCGCGAAAATTGAGCAAGAGTTCGAGCAAGCTAGGGCCGACAAGGAAGACGGCGTTGAAGACGATGTCTGGGCTGGAGGAAATCAGAACAGGCGAGTCATCGATGAGTCTGACGAGGATGAGTCCGACGAGGATGAGGAACAGGGCGAGATCGATCCACGGAACCCCTACGATCTCCCACCGTCTGATGATGAAGAGGAAATGGCGGAGCTACGTCGACGTGTCCTAGCATCTAAGCCGTTCGCCAACCCGTCCAAAAATGAGGATGAGGACGAAGAAGACACCAAGAAAGCCCCCGAGCGCATACCTCGTACCGAGCCTGCGCCAAAGCACGAGGAGGAGGAGGTTAAGAGCGATGCCTCGAATGACGATGGCGCGGATGACGAAGAATTCGATGCCTTCATGAACGCTCAACCCACAACAGACAGGACTGGAATCACAGGCAAGCAAAGGCAGAAGGCACTAGACAAGCAGACAGCTACCTTTTCGAGTGGCAAAGTCAATGCTCCCAGTCGGCAGGGGTACTAGAGTTGGATTTATACCTTAGAGGTCGCTAAGAAGAAATTCAAAACGTGGATAAGTCCGTGATGAGTGGCAAGTCCATGATGGGTGGCTGCTTCGATCTTACAATCTGCGCCAAAATGTCAGTGACACAGATATGTTCGTATCACTTCGTGCTTGACTCGACAGCACCCAACAGCCTTAATTCGTTTGATCGATCAACGCGCCCCCAACGCCGCCAATCCTGGCGAGTCAAGCCCCAGCGATGTTACCATTCTGGTTCTCTGGCGAAGTCTGGGACTTCTTAATCCCTTCAATGCTCGACAAATTAATGAAGCATCCCGTACCTGGTCGACTCTTCGAGCGCACATCGTCGGACAGACATTCCCTCCGCAGAGACACTATAGATTAGGTTGAAACCTGCTGGTGAAGTCGTTTGCACAGATGCCACGCTTGTAGTCTCTCTGAACCCTGGCAGAGGGTAGACACACACTGTGCAGCCGTCACGAGCTGATGCAAAGAAGCCACAAGACGGTACTGGCATTTTGAATGCGGACAACCCGGCGATCGATACTCGAAGGCTAGGGCGAATGATTATCGAGGGCAAGGCTGCAACTCCAATTAGGAAGACTCGTAATGATTGATGCGGTACTCTAGACTCACGCTACAACCTCATTCCTGCGCACTCGCATTCGGACCACGATTTCCGCATTGACGCATCCGTATCTTTCTTCATCGCGTCAATCGAAGCTCGGGAAATTGAGACCCGGCGTGATTTGACTTGCAGTAGCACAGATCTGTGGACTCGTGTTCGGCGCACCTCCCAAGCCAAAACGTTGAAGACGCCATCGCCCAAGATGGTCCTAGCTGCCAGGAATGATGATCAACGATCCGCGCGAAGCCACGTGGGATCCTCGCTCATCCTTTCCGACAATCACCATCAACCCTGAGGAAGTAAGTTTTGGGCACGCGTCAACACGGGCAGAAGATTGTCCAATGCGCTCTTGTCTCGACTGGAGCTTCTCGTGCTTCTCAATATAGTCAGCATCCCTAGAGAACAACGACTGTTTGAGAGTAACATCCGTAAACTCAAAGAGGCTAGATGCTCTGGCTCGCCGACCAGCACGCGTCGACGAACTCTCCTACGGAAGTACGGCTCCCAGCTGCGCGTGGTTCTTGATCCGCGCCAATCAAGTATGATCAATCAGATGCTTGGCGTTCGCGGGCGATCTTCCAGTCCTTGTAATCTCAAACTTACCCTTCAGTAATTAGTGCGTTCTGCTGCTCAAACCCACCTGTCATATCCAAAGGCGCCGTCTCCGTGAGAGATGTAGTGAATCAAAGTTCACGTGCATGCAGATTTCGCCATGGCGGGTGTCGACACCCTGTGACCATCATTGTATAGGTACGGTACGTTAACGTTTGGACTGTGAAGAGGCGCATCGTCGGAGAAAAAGGGTGCAGGGTGGGAAAGATGATTTGCATGGCGGGACTGCCTGAAGAAGGACGCCGGGGCTGCGTTCCTGAATCATCGTACGACTTCTTTCTCTGCTACCCATTCTGTTGGACTACCGAAGCCGGAAGAGTACCTAGGACGACGAGGTCATCCGATCTGTCACATACGATCTGGTACGGCTGAACACTTGGGACGTTCGCATAGCTGAGATGGCAGATGACTATACCCCGGCTGTGGTGCCGGCGCCAGGGCAGGTTGTCAGTGTTGTTCTCCAGATGACTACTTTTGGAGTGCTATGTACATGCTTTAGTAAGTCCTGCAAACAGGCATTATGAGTGCTGAAACCTGACCCGTACAGCAAGACGAACAGCATGGATAAAGAACTGGCGGACCCTTCCATTGGCTATCTGGCTCATCCTCATGATCTACGTCGACTCCACCCTCTTCGTCCTCGCAACCTCCATTATCGTCCATGGTCTCGGCATCAATTCCTCCCGCGCCGTTTGCGAAGGCGGCATCCTACTGTGTCTTGTGTGTTACATGACAACGAAGATCCTGATCTACTACTTCCTCGTCGAGCGCGCATACATTGTGCGAGGTAGCCTCAAACCACGGCTCCAGACAAAGCTGTGGCTGTTCAACTGTCTGTTCATGATGCTGCCATACACAATCTTTGTCATCATGAACTTTGTCTGGCGGATCACGTACATCAACGACAAGGGCGTTTGCATAATCGGCATGCAGAAGATCGCCATGCTACCTTTGATTACATTTGAAGTCGTTGTCAACATCTATCTCACTTTACTCTTCATCCTGCCGCTACGCAGTGAGTATACCCATCCCCCCTTAATTGTAGATCTTCAGCCTTGAGATGGTCCAAACGCATCGTCGCTTTTGGAACGACAGGTCTGTGAATCATTGCTAAGAACAACAGAATTATACTCGTACCGCAACGCTACCAACCCAAAGCTCAACCGCATGGCCTCCCGCTCCCTCGTCGGCTCGCTTGCCACCCTTACGACCTCCGTCGCCAACCTCACCGTGCTCATGGTGTTACGCGGCGAACCGGGCTGGATATGCTTGATGTGCTGCAACGCAGACATCTTGTTCTGTGTGCTTGTCCTGCACTGGGTAACTTCGAAGGACAAGCCATCTTCATACGCCTCAACCCACGCAAGTCGCGCTGGGACACTCGAAGGCTCACAAGGCAAACACGACCCGTCTCGGCGCCATAGCAGGGTCACTGCGCCTGAGAAGCTGTCCTTTCATAGACAGGATGCAAAGAATGACATCACCTCGCAAACTATAGAAACGCAGAACGACCCCAGTATCTGGCCCTATGGACATTTCCCGGCTTCCCCTAAATCCCCCGTCGCCGCTAAACTCCCTGGCTCCGTGACGACCGAGATTCGAAGCAGTCATGTGCACCGCGCGACAACGCGGAGTAAAAGCAGGAATCGTCGCCTGCATAAGATTCGCAACGACAATAGTAGCGACTGCGGTGACGAGGTGGAATTGCACAAAATTCATGTGCAGCGGGAGATATGCATTGGCAGCAATGATGGCCGGGAGGGTGGGAGTGAGAGGGGATTCAAGAGCAAGGAGAGGAAAGAGAGGGTCGAAGATGCGTGGACGATAGGCCGAAGTGTTAGTGCGGAGAAGATGGTTTAATTTTCTTGCGGCGAGTATACATTGTGAGACGCGTTCGGAGTTTGCTTGGAGCACTCTATGCTCTCAGGACCAATATGGACCCATACGCAGGTCGTACGACTTAGAGAAGAGTAGATATAGCTTGTACGGCAAAGCTGTCCGATGAATTAATGTATATCTTTGTATTGCTGTTCATCGTTATGCGCATGTTTGTAGCAATCGCATACGCAGCCTCTAGGGCAAATCTCAGAGCAATAATTCTTATGGTCAACTTACCAATGGGGACGACATGCGAATTCTCCGGCGTCATATTCCGCTGCTGTCCGAGTGGTCAGAAAATTCGGTCTTCTCTGTCGGTGTTTCTTGTTCAGGACATTCGAAGCATCGCGTCTTGGACGCGTCTAGGGCGTGAGTGGGGCACAGTGTGGGCTGCTCCTGCCGTCCGTCTTTTGCTTGAGCGAACGTCGTCTATCTCGACCCACTTCTCCGCAATGAAATGAGCATGCTCATTCGAGCAAACAGAGTACTGGCATCATAACAATGAATTCAAAGAAGCAGCGTGCAGGAAAAGGGTTGATAAAGATACGCAAGTAAGCAACCGAGGTTGACCTACGTCAGCTACCTTAGCAATGGTGGGGTCGCTGATCGCGGCATCAAATGGTATGCGAGCACGCAATTCCGACTAAAGATCACAACAGGAAGCTCCGTGAATTGACACCATCTTGAGGAGACGATTGTCTTGGGCCGGTATGAGGAGGGGTAAATATAAAGATTTGCGATAGCGCACTCAATGCTCGATTCGCACTTTGTACCATTCACTTGGATACATCCATACGCTTGAGCTTACCTTCTATACCAAACTCGAGCATTTTATCTCTGTTCTTCCAAACCAATTCGGTCTATCCGGAGAATATAAACACAATGGCACCTGCCTTGACTTCCGCGGCGCCCGTAGCCCCTCATGAGCTCTCGAAAGGGCTTGCCAATAACAAGGTAGACAAGAGCATCTTCCCTGATGGCATCCGTACCTCAGGACAACACGAGCCTCTCTTTGACCTGCTTCACTCCTACGAAGACTTCCCGAAAACAGTCACAGGCCCCACTGCCTGGTCGAAAGCAGACTACCAGAACAACCCTGAGCGCTGGACACACGTCTTTTCCGAGTCAGAAGTTGCCGAGATCTCAGACGCCGCAGACAAGTTCATCTCTTCCGGCGAGCCATTAACCGGCATCACAAAGGAGAAATTCCAGCTTCCCGAGTTCAGCAAGTTTCTCGAGCCCCTCCGTAAGGAGCTCATCGATGGCAAGGGCTTCATCCTCTTCAAGGGCCTGCCGGTCCAGGCCTGGGGCAACCAAAAGTCTGCCGTCGCGTACATGGGTCTTGGAACATATCTCGGCTACTTTGTGAGCCAGAACTCGCGTGGGCATGTTCTCGGACACGTCAAGGATCTCGGTGAAGACGCCACACAAATCGACAAGGTGCGCATTTACCGCACCAACGCGCGACAATTCTTCCATGCAGACGACTCAGATCTCGTTGGTCTGCTGTGCATTGCGAAGTCGCTCGAGGGTGGTGAGAGCGACTTGGTGAGCAGCCATGAGGTGTGGAACGTGCTGCAGAAGGAGCATCCCGATGTTGCGAAGCTCTTAACTGAACCTATATGGTACTTCGACCGCAAGGGCGAGACGAGCAAGGGTCAGCAGGAGTGGATCCGAACACAGATATTCTACCTGGAGACTGGTGACAACCCGCGTGTGTACTCGAAGTAAGTTGACCCAATGCTAGAGTTAGCCAAAATACTAATATATGCCAGATGGGATCCGTACTATGTCAAGTCCTTGACACGGTTCAGTGACAAGGGCCTTATTCCTGCTCTTTCGCCCGAGCAGATTCGTGCCGCGTCCATCCTCGACGAGACGTGCCTGCGCCTAGCGCTCCACATGATCCTGGACATTGGTGACATCCAATTCCTGTCCAACAACCATGTTCTGCACGCCAGAACAGCATACAAGGACTTTCCTCCGCCAGCGCCCCGCAGGCATCTCATGAGGCTGTGGCTGAGCACACCCGAGGATGAGGGTGGCTGGAAGCTGCCTTTCCATGACAGCAAGGATAAGAAGAGGGGTGGTATCCAGGTTGATGACACACCACCAGTGGCACCCTACGATGCAGAGTAGACCGCGGCGCTAAGACGAGTGCTCCACCCCATAGATTTCCAGACCTCAGTGATCAGATACCAAATCAAAATGTGACATCGACGCCGATTGAATCCAAGTGGTATCAAGCTTCATTTGTGCATACACGTACGTTACCTATACATGTGCCCAGAAATGCCGAACGCCGTGCTTGCTGCGGATCTTCCGCATGAAGGGACAGTTCGAAGTAAGTCTCGGACGCCTCATCCATGAGTGTCGCCAGCGGTATGCGGAGCCGCTGTCGTACGCCCCCATTCTGTCGTCGCACGCGACTTCTGCCTTCTCTTCAGCCGTTCCATCGTTTTGATGCGTGCCCTGTCGATATTTTCCCTATCCTTCTCTTGCCAATTAGAATCCTCGGCCACGGCCACGACCGCGGCCTCCACCACGTCCGCCACGACCCCGTCCACCGCGCCCTCTGTCACCACCGCGGCCGCCCCGTTCTGCCTCTTTCCTGGCCTTGTTCTTAGGCTTCGGCGCGTCGTCAATCAACAATGTATCGAGAGGCAGCGAGTCTGGGAGGATGATGTAACGGACTGTTGAACCGCGCACGGTCATTGTGTCGAGGGTTACGGTGTCTCGGTTCTTTTGTGTGTATTTGACAGCTCGTAGCGCAACGTTCATGAGCGGCGAAACGGAGGTGATGGTGCCATTGACGATGGTGCCATTTTTGAGCTCGACTGTGACAGTCTCGTTCTGGCATTTCATGAGGAACCTGGCGTACGTTAGTTGTGGGTTTGCGCGTAGTGTACGTGTCTGCGCACCTGACGAGCTTCATGATGACGAGCTTTTTTCGGATCAAGAATCAAATGCGATGGTACTGTTTGACTGTAGGCGTGAATTGTATGCGATTGTGTTGCGACTATCTCGTGAGGTTGGCCGGTGGGGACATTGAAGCTTCCTGGATCCAAAAGTTCGAGGCAGCCGGTCTGGTCTGTGCGCATCACGTGCATTTTCTTTCACTTATTCCAAGGTTATCTCATCAATCTCCAGCTACATGATCTGATCGTTAGAACACTATCGTCGCAACCTGTTTCTTCCATGATAAAATGCATCTCTTGTTACAATCTCCAAGCCATTGTGCCGATTGAGCGCGAATGGCCTCACGTCACCCCTTCATTATGACCTTGAAGCGTCACAGCGTGTCCTTCCCTGAACAAACAGGTATATACCTATCGTAGCCTCAAATAGGCTAGGAATTTTACTGTGAAACTATGTTGGGTCTGGCTGCTATCTGCGAGAGATACGCCATTGCCGTAAGCTGCTCATCCAGACTGCTGGCAACGTGTCTCCCAGAAGGATGTCGTATGATCTACAGTCGCTCACGCTTTCATTTCATCCGACTCTTACAGTACTGACTACCGTATCTTTGCGTTTAACGTTTAATTCTGAGCAGAATGTCATCAACAGCTCGGGACGGTTCTGCCCTCATCTCCGGAATTGTCAGTGGCTGGTCTTATCATCTATGCCTCGCGGGGCTCATTCTGAACAATCTCGGCGGAATTGTGGCATCATTGTGTTCTTTATAAGTGGAATCTCACAGTACCCGAGTTGGCTCGGGGTACGTCTGGGCATCATGTGTGTTTGCGGTGATGCTTGCACGCCTATCTATTTTCTGGCCAAGATCGAGGGTGAGAAAAGAGACCAAGGTGACAGGGCATGGAGATTAGAAGAATCGGACACAGATGACCTGACCTGAGCGATCATCATCCGTATTTCAGTTGAGGCTTGAAACAGACTGCCAGATGCACGGAGATTCAGACTACCTATCTTACGCTATATGCTATGAACTTTCCCACACCACCTAAGCCAACTACGTATGCCAATGCAAGAACGCCAATGATGCAAGATGCAGCCAAATATCCCACTTTGCTCATTTGCCTAAAGCTTTGATGTTGTCGAACTCTGAGTCTGGGTATCGAAGCCAGTTACTCTTCTGTTCCAGCTCACTTTTACCTCCAAGAGCCTTCACAACGTTATCAATAAGTCCCCCCGGCCCATCATAGCGGTCGCCACTAAGCTCCCACCACATCGCACCCCCTAAGCCGGTTCTCTTCAGCCAGTCTGTCTTCTTAAGAGCCATGTCGACGGTATCAAAGCTGATCAACATGCCCGTGCTGTTATCGTAGCTATATGTGCCACCAGCTTCTTGGTCATAGTACACCTGTGCTCCTGGCAAAGGCAGGTCCTTCCAGTCGTATATACCTGCCTCCCATGTACCTTTACCATTGCCGTTGTACGGTTGTCCAAGGCCTGCCGTATTGGTGAACGCGCGGCCGTACACCGGCATACCGAGATTGATCTTCGAAGGAGCAACGCCAGCATTGAAGTATGCCTGTACGACATCGTACGTGTTGTATGGCGTGGAGGCAGGATTCGAGCGCGACTTGTACAGGTTCTGTGCGTGGCCTGTTGCCTTCTCCCAGGATCCAGTATAATCGTACGCCATGAGGTTGATGAAGTCAACAACCTGGCTAATCTCACGGAGGGGCATGTTCTTGTAGTTTGATTCGCCAGCAGGTGCAGCAATCGAGAGGTCGAAATGCGGCTGCTCAGAACTGCCGTGGCCATCGTCGTAAACGAGAGTTTTGGCGTGGTCGTCCATTGCACTACGGACTGCTTGAAGAAGGCTGAGCAGCTGGCCGCCTTGTTGTGTGTTTTGAGGGTATTCCTGCTTGAAGTCAGCCTATTTTGAAAACCCACGTCAAAGGACTTACCCAATCGATGTCAATGCCGTCGAAGCCGTAGTTGCGGATCATATCAACACAGCTGTCTGCAAACTGCTTGCGACCATCGGCAGTAGATGCAGGTGTATCCATGTGTTTGTTGGTATTTGTGTAGGTCCAACCTCCAATGCTAAGCATCACTTTCAAGTTGCGATTTTTCTCCTTCAAGAGCTGGAGTTGCTTTACGGCGCCGTATACATCGGTCCCGCCGTCTGACCAGGAGTCGCCAGTATAGTGAATGTCGGTATCTGCGTACGTATCTGTGAGGAAGACAGTGCCATTCTCTTTGTTGTCACCAAATGCGTACAATACGTGAGTGAGCTTGTCAGCGGGGATGTCCTGGGGGAAAAACTTTCGGTCGTAAATGTCCCAGTTCCCATAGTATCCGATTGCTCTGTAGCCATCCTGAGATCCAACCTTGGTCGGATACGTACTCTGGGCCGTTGAGGGGGGTGTTATGATATTCTTAGTCGACGTTGCAATATGATTGCCTGCATAACCATTTCGCGTGGTAGTGGTGACCTGAGTTAGATTCAGCATTGTTTGCCTTGACTTTCCAGCCTGCGTGGCTTACGTATGGCGTCCCGAAGGTACTTGGATATTGCTTAGTGGGGCTTGTAGCGTGTTGCGAAGGCTGCTGCGAGTATACAGGACTATTGCCGTTGTTCGATCCGTCAGGATACTGATATCTGTCAGTAAAAGCATCAAAGACGCTTCTACAGATTCTCTACTGTGTATAGGAGTAATTCGCTTAGAGCGGTTTGAGTTGCACCTACGAGCACTTTGGTCAGTTTGGCGACCTGAGCCTCTAACGCATCAAGCCTCGCCTCCACCCAGCAGTACCAATCGCACTCATTTTTGGATGTCGAACTTTGAGCGAATGCGGTTGCGAAAAGAAGGATGGTGGTGAAAGAAAACCACTGTAATGATCGTGCGCGCTGAAGATGCGTCTAGTCAGCAACGCGCTTTTGCAGCATCTCTCATATACCCGACTGCTACTCACCGACATCTTCAACATGAAGCAGTGCCCAGATCACCTCAACTGCACGCGCGACATTCTTATTTATTTGAACTGGAGATTTTGAACCTATCATACCCCACTGCCGTCCCTCCCTTGGCCGCGCAATTGTCATCCACTTCGCTCCCTTGATGCCCCCGGGTGTCATTCCTCATCGTCTCAGTGGGCCAGGAGCACGCGTCGAGCATCATTCCGGACATTGTCTTGCCACATATAGATCGAACTGGCCACGAGGACGGTAATGCTGCTCTCGAGCGAAGCCTTGCGGCTCTTTCGATCGGCAGGTCCTGTGCTGCGTGCGACGTATGCGGCTTAAGTCGTGCGGTCAGTACCTCGAAAAGCGAGATACTTGGAGTCGCCTGACTGTAGAACACTATGGGCGATGGCGAATGTGGCCGGAGATGATATGGAAACCCACGGCGGCCCACTGCTGACAGGCTGATGACCATGTCACGACAATGAAAATTGGTGGCTGGGTGTCCTTTGCGACTGTTGCAATGCTGACTTCCATATTGAGTTGAGACTTCGGCTAGAACGTCTTGTCAACTAACGGGTTTGCCCAATTTTGTGCAACCTGGTAGAACCGTGCTTCCTTCTCGAAGCCGCTGAACACAGCTATTATCACATCTCGACCTTTTTGGCAAGACATTAGGCCTTTGAAGAGGTGCAATAGGACCGGTTTCTGGATAGCTAGAGCTTGGTGAACTGAATCCGTGCACTTGGCTTCTGTCCGAATATTATAGAGTGCAAGAGGAACCTTGGAAGTGCCAGGAAGCAGGTACAGCGACTTGAGATGATAGTTCTTAGATTGTATGCTGGCTGTACGGTTATTGATGTCAGTGACGGTTGAGCTTCCCAGCTTTCATAGGAAATTTATTCGTGTCGCGAGAAGAGCTTGGACGCTCATAGCCCAAAATTCGCATCACGGCTGGTTTGTTCGAGTCTCTCGTCCTGCAACTTTTCGAAATACCTAGCATATGGATTGCATGACGCCGGATCACTGGCCAGAGTCATAACGAATAGGGAATCAATTCTCTACTATCCTTTATCGAAGGCGTAGTGTTGTGGCTTCTCCTCAAGCTGTCGATGTTGCCTGAGCCTTCCGCCTTTGGGGGCTGACTGCAAGTGAGAAGTCAGTAGATAGGATCGAATCGTCCGTAGAATTGATCCTCAAGCCGAAAGCAAAGATATCTTGGGGGTTCTGCACCGCCGAAAGAGATTGCCGATGAGCTAATACGCGGCGTGACAGTGTGTGACGATCGAGGAGCAGATGGCCCTACTCACGGAGTTTGAGAACGGGATCCGAGTCTTAGGAGAAGACTTTGAACCCGTATGAGAGCTCGGGTATCAATATCGTACAAGACCTTACGCATAACCTCCCAGTCCTTGGGGTACAAATACACGTGAGTCGCGCCAGGCTCTGGCGTGAGTACATCGCAAAGTCAGGATGGGACACATTCATGCAGGTAGCAGGGAAACAAAGACGGAAGACGTGCAAGGCAGCGTCTCGATGGCCCTCCAGGGCGTGATTCGTTTACACAGTATATATTCAGGGCTACGGCGGAAAAAGCTGGTCGACAATCTGGGGAACATTCACATGACAGCCGTCACTGCACTAACCTCACAGGGTTCACTAAGCGATTGGCTCATGCGCCTTGAGATGTTCTGAACAGCCAACGGCGATGACATCAAACGCGCTGTGAACGCATTGAATAAGGGCCAACGCGTCACGATCGCCATTTCCCCAAACTCCCCGCAAGGCTGTGCTTCTGGGGTCCTGCGATAAGCAAACTGAGTTCCCGTGCCGCAGATCGTCAAAATTCGGTCACCACATGCAACGAATCACATGAAGGCAAGGCTGCAGTTGCGCCCAAGGTGGAGGTGACTTTCTGGGCAGCTGCATGCGCAAGCTCCCCACATCATTGAACAGCACACCTCTTGACGCGCACAAGGAGGCACTTTGTCCATTTGACTGCACATTTTCTAGCTTGACATACACCCTGCTGTCCACAAAGACTGTCGCAGGCAGTATCGAACTGGCTCTACACCTTGCAGGCAGCGCGCATTCCACCCCGCACTCAGCATCGCACCTTCCGTCGCAATGGCGGAGACGCCCAACAAGAAGAAGGACGGCCACGTCCCCTCTCCTCTACAGTCTCTCAGCAACTCAACAGCCTCGTTGGGCCGCTCGCCCCCAGCAGGTCTCATGGCAACTAGTCCCAGCCCCCACACTCACCGTGGGAGCTTCGCAGAGCAGATGCGCGGAGGCCCTGGCTCACCTCGTGCCTCACGACAGCCTTCACTTTCACAGCAAGCCTTTCAGGATCTGATCAACAATCCACCGACTAAGGCCGGGGATCCTAAATTCCATGGACGCGACTGGAAGAGCGTTCGACTGGGAGAGATCGTCGACCCGGCGCTGGTACGGTTCGTGGAGTACGATACCAGTGTAGAGGAGGCTACAAGCGTAAGGCTCCCATCTCGGGTCCGGACATGAAACGCGCTCACAGTTGCAGCTACTGGTCAAGTCTGGTGCGCCCAACGTTGTCTTGCTCCGCGAAAATGCAAACACCCGTCACGCGATCGGCACCTTCGACTATAGCGATCTGAACGCATACCTCCTTCTCGTAGTTGGTCTTGCGCACCCGGAAGAGCAAGATGTAGCATCGTTTGATGAGTTGGCTAAGAAGGGACGAGAGGGCAAGCCTATCCCGCTGAAGGACGTGAAAGATTTGGGCAAGAAGGAGCCGCTGATCACACTGCCTCACACTGCGGACCTGACAAAGGCTATGGAGGTCTTTGGCAGTGGCGTGCATAGAGTGCTGGTCGCGAAAGAAGGCACATCAGATGTCATTGGTGTGTTGACACAGCTGAGGCTGGTCTCGTTCTTCTGGGAGAATCGGGCTAGCTTCCCTACGGTAGACCAGCTGTACCCACAGCTTCTCAAGGATCTGAACATTGGACAGAAGCAAGTCTTGGCTATCAAGTAGGTACTCGTACACCAGACTGGAGCAAGATGGCTGACAACAAATAGCGGCGACAAGCCACTTGCCACGGCTCTGGAATTGATGCACAACGAGGGTGTATCGTCCATCCCCGTGCTTGATGCGCAAAATAACGTTATTGGCAACATCTCCCATGTTGATGTTCGAGTAAGCACGAATTCTCTACTCTGTACTCCGAGTCACTAATCATGCATCGCAGTTGCTCACGAAGTCGACCTCTCTTCCGCTTCTTCGTTCATCGTGTATCCACTTCATTTCTGTCGTTCTCTCTGAGCGTGGCGTGAATGACGGCAAGGACTCGTTCCCGGTCTTCCACGTCAACCCCTTCAGCACCCTCGCCCATACTGTAGCCAAACTCGTTGCCACGCGATCGCACCGCATGTGGGTAGTCGATACACCCTCGCCCGCTTCTTCAGGTGCCTCCACTCCCGCGATACAGCCTGCTGTACTGGTTCCTCCCTCGCCGATCACACCTCTCCCAGTATCGCTGTCTGGCCCTACCTCTGTGACTACAACAGCACCGACACATCTAGTAGGTACGGGTGCGGTGGCTCCTGCTATCTCCGCAAGCGCGATTCCTGGTGCAAGCCTCTCTGGTCGACTCAGCGGGGTGATAAGCTTGACAGATATTCTCAACGTATTTGCACGTGCAAGCGGGCTGCACCCTCACGATCCCGACGAGGCACGTCGTGCCAGGAGACGGAGCAGTTCGAGCAGCATGCGAACGAGCATGGACAGCTCAAGGAGCGAAAGTATATCGGGTATTGCTGGTACCTCGGGGCGGCGAAGCAGTGTCAGCGAGAGAGACAGGGCTGCAAACGTCCAAGGAATCGGTGCTTCTCGTGGGAGACCTGCTTAGGGCCATCGCAACACTCTTGAAAGCTTGACATCCTCTAGGATCTTGTAAGGACGACACAATCAACAGCTCCTGTTAGAGCGGTTTTTTCAGTTTCCTTGTCATTGAGTCGCGTTTGGCTTGAGTTCTGGAACTAGTAGATCAGGGCATACTGAGGTTGATTATCAGGCGTTATAGTGATTGGCGCATAAGTCCTACTAGGCATTCACACATAGATTCCAACAGTCATCGGCTTGGTGATAATGGTAACATTTTGCTCTTGTTCTTACTCTGGTGCTTATCCAGTCCTCTCCCATGTGACCCAGGACAATTCAGGAACGCCATTGCGTTGCCACATCCTACCCAAAGGTATCTACAATAAGCCGATCAAAGCATGCGCCAAGCAACACCACCCAATAGCAGGACTTTTTCCTTACATCACATACAAAAGGTCCGTGTCTGCCTTATATCAGCAAACTGGACGTACAAGGATTCGGCGGCAACAAATTTGGTGGCGCAGGGGGATACTTACTTAGGGGGTGACTACAGCTCAACTGTGGTTTCTGCTGGTACTTTCCCTCGAGCTCATCGCGGATACTGTTCAACAGCTGGACGTAGCTCTGGTTGGGGTTCTTGCGCAGTGCAGTGATGAAGGCCCAGCTCATTGCGCCGGTGGCCTCGCCGCCAATGGACGCGTCGGCGCTCGTCTGCTGATCCTTGGAGCCAGACCACATGATGACGTCGGCGGGCGAGGTCTTGGTCCGCAGGTTCTTCTTGTACACATCATCGCCTTGCGTGACTTTCTTGAATAACGACGACGCCGTTGAGAGCATCCCGCCAATGTCGTTGCGTGCGTATGACGAGACGATGCCGAGCAGGCCTTGGCCGGCTTCCTTGGCGAGGTTGGGCTCCTTGAGCACACCCTGTGTGCTGTAGATGTAGGGCAGGTCGAGGGCGGAGCCGGAGTGGCACGAGTCGAAGATGGCGGTCAGGCGGACGCCAGGCTGTAAGGGTGACACCATGATGCGGTGCATTTCGTCGTCGACGATGTGGCCGGCGGTCCGGAAGTCGACAGGGTAGATCACTTCATCGTAGCCGTCGTCTTCGTCGCCATCTAGATCCTTCGTTTGGCCGCCGTGGCCTGAGCTTCGTCAGCATTGGGTCATGTCTTGTCTCTCTGTTTTCTGAGAGTGATGACGGAAGAAACCTACCCGAGTAATGAAAGAACAGCGAGTCATTTGGCCTCGCATCCTTGACGAGCCAGTGCATTGCGCGCAGAATGTTCGCTTTTGTCGGCTGACTCATGGGATTCTGCTGGTCGTCCGTGAGTGTGACCATGTCCTCGCGCTTGTACCCAAAGAACTCGTTCAGGTATGTGCTCATATTCTTGACATCGTTGATGCAGCCACGAAGCTGCCCTCGCTGGCCAAAGTAGTTGATACCAATCAGCAGCGCTTTCCGTCGCCCGTTACACGCAGAGTACTGGAAGGAGTAGCCATTGGGCGCCCCGTGGCCGAAATTCTGCGCGCCAGAAGGTGGAGGCGGTGGTCCTTGGTGGTTCTGTGTCCACTGGTTGCTCGTCGCTGTGGGCATCATACCAGGACGCTGCTGGTGTGAGGGGGGTCCTTGCTGTGGAACTTGCTGGCCGTATTGGCCGTAACCTTGCTGAGGTGGCTGTTGCAGGTCAGCTTGCCGCCAAGCATACTTCCACGTTGAAGACTGACCTGTTGGTACCCATACTGCTGTGGAGGGGGTGTTGACTGGTAGCCACCGTTGTACTGTGGCTGTCCGTAACCCTGTTGTGGTGGCCTGCGATCCGTCAGCTTTCCATCCTCGGTCCCCGCCGAACCTTCCACACTCACGGTGCTCCGTAACCCTGCTGGGGCGCTCCGTATCCTTGCTGTGGCGGCGCGCCATAGTACTGCTGCTGAGGCGGCGGGCCGTAGTTGTTGTGGTACTGCTGTCCTGGGAATCCAGACATGGTGGATGATGTGTGTGTGCGCGTAGGAGAGGTTGGCGGTTGGGCGCGTGGGCCGGAGTGAAGACCGAGGCAGCTCTCCGTCAGCTAGTGAGGACTGAGGTCGAGCTTTCTCAGAGGTCCCAGAAAGGAATTGCACGATGCAGATCCGGGGATGATGTATGCAAAACTGTCGAGTCGTATGTGCTCGCCGGGCTTGCGGCTGAGTGTGACGAGGTGTCGAGAGACTGGAGGTTGCGCAACCCCGCTGGGTAAGACGGATGCTGAGTAGGGCTGAGGAATGACGCTAGGCTATGCTTTGGGCCTGTGGAGCTCTTGCACGCAGTAGGAAAGATTCACTGTCGATCACCAGCGTACCTGGGCCCAGTATATAGAAAAGATGTTTGCGAGCGGCTTTAGGTCTCAGGGGCAGTCGACGTGCGCGTTCGGGGTAATAAGCAACTGTTTAAGAACGCCATGAACCCACTGCTGTGCATCGCACACTGACTAGCGCAAAAGGCGCGTCCCGTACGGGAGTGTCTCGTGGAGATAACCGAGCAATTCTTCACTCATCCAGATGCACCCAAATCGCTACCCATGTCCAGCTGGGCCACGTCCGTGACAAGCACAGGTCATCGTTGCTGCTGTTTCTCAAACGCTCTTGCCTCGAAACATCTCTCTCCCGTCTCTAGACCCTCGCATTCTCTCCAGACTCACAGATCTGCAGTCTCGTCATCTCCATCAAACCTACGTGTCTTTCACAACTCTGCCCATGCATGGCGGTGTCACAGTGCGCTCACGCTCACCCCTCCTTCGTCTCCATTCGTCAGCCCTGATGCGTCAAGCTGCATAGAAGATTGCGGTGCCAAATTTGTCCATGTTCAAGCCTCGCGTGGCTGTGGAAGCGCGGCAGCATGCCAACGCTGCATGCACGTACACAGGCTCGGGCTGTCCGCTCGCGTAGCCCTGTGCGAGGTCTTGTGCGTAGCCTGAGCCCAAGGGTCTTCATCCTGATCACCGCATCCGGACGCAGCACCGCGTGGCTCAAATCCGTCATGTCTAGCAAAACCCCGACATATTCGGACTGAAGTTGCGGTAAAGAGTGCTGTACATGCTGGCTCCCACGGAGAAAGCATCGCAAACCTAATCTCTCGATTTCGTCGTGATCCAGTAAATACTCGAGACTTGGACATCTCCTTTTGTGCCGTGCTCACGGTCCTCACTCCTGTCCATCCCCGTTCCCCCACGGCCCGAAGCTCATAACCTGGGTTGCTGGGAAGCTTGCATCCGTATGTGTCGTCTTGTTTGAGTATTTTTTGCGGCTAATGGCGATCACTCCCGACGTCGGTCGCACACCAAGGTCAATAGTGTACGGTCATGCCGCTGCATCAATCAAAGCAGCACTTCAATCCGTCTTGCTGCAGCTTCGGCAGCCCAATCCATCCATCCCAGTCGCTGTCGCTGCCACATTCATCTAGACAGCTGCTCCTCGTGGTGTGTTTCTGCACGACGACCTGCGCAGGGGTCACGAATTCGAACGAGCTGAAGTTTGGCTCATGACACTAGAGCAATCCAGACCGTGTTCTTGGGTACTACGCGAGACTATGGCTTGCGTAGGGTGCGTAGCGCCAGCATGGCTGGGCATCGTGCGAGCTAGAGATGCATTTGATGCGCTATGCTACATAGGTTTAACGGTCTCACCGAGCCTCTGGCTGTCATTGGGTGCGAGCGGACCATTCACGGCATTCGTGTCTTTTCCATGCCTACCTTTTGAGCATGCACCAGCGCCTTGCACACAGACAGCTGAAATCGATTGGGACGCAGCAGAGCTTGGCAACAGTCGAGCATCGGTAAAAGATTCGGTTGGCTGCTGTAAGGCGTCATGAACTTGTACAATCGCATTGCGTAGCCCTACGGTGGCAGCGGTCAGTGAGCGGGCAGGCATGCAGAGCGTTGCGAGCATTCTGGCGTCTTACATTAGCATCGGCGCATAGACTGTCTTTGGTACAGCGTTCTTTGCGAGGCTCGGGTTGCATTCGAGCTGAGCGCGACTCGTGAGCAGTGGTCAAGCGTTCACCCACGCGAGTGGATGGGCCGTTGACCCAACATTGTAGCGCATCTTCGATTCTGTGCTGCACAAGACTGCTCCGCCTCATCAGCAGGCGTGTATCACGATCGCTGGCGAGTAGGGGAATAGTAGCTGAACCCCAGCCATGCGGCTCGAAATAGAGGCTGAACTGACCTCAAGACATGTTAAGCTGAAGATATCAAGCAAGATATCAAGCAAGACATCTGGAGTGAAACGGTGAACAGACTAAGCTAGGGTATATGATGTCCGGCTTTATGCTGTCCCCGAGTCTACCAAATGCTTCGGCCATGTACGGGACTGTAGTCCCAGTCGCTCCGAGAAATATGTGTACATGATGCTTCGTCAACTTTCCTTAACGACACAGCAAATACTGTCGCGCGTATGCCAATGCTAAAATAAGAGAAAAGGTATTACAGGGGTATAGAGCATCAAGCTATTGAGTGTGGACGCTCCTTTAACGTGACTCTGGATGAATGAAGCAATCGTAAACGCCGCATTGTTCGTCGAAGAGGTGTAAGGCCTGAACAGTACATGAGGAAATCGTCAGTATATGTAAAACAAGAAACGTAGATGAATGTAGAAAAATTTAAGCGTTGACGGACTCGGAAGCTTTTGGGGCTTCTTTCGCACCATCAACTTCGTCTGAATGTGAGCACCCGGCTGCACCATCCTTTGTGCAGGGACGCGACTCTCCGTTGGCTTCGCGCCCCGCGTAGATCCTTTCTTTCTGTGTCTGGGCAAGAGCCAATGTGTCAATGTAAGTCCGGAACTTGACAATCTCTTTGAGCAGATATTGCGACTTGCGCTCCCAATTGGCCATTGCCCTTGCGGCGTTGGGATGGCGTGGAGAGAACTAGTGATGAATCAGTGTGTGGGAGTCCAATTTGAGTGGTTGATACCTACAGTGATGAGCAAAGGTGCTCTCAATTCGTTGTGATGCGCCAGCTCGGCCTCGATGTTCTTAACGTAGTCGGTAAGAGCTCTCAGCTGATCGACTTCCATGAGATTGCTAGCCATCATGCTTGCGGTAGGCGGGCTCCAATCAGACAACACAACCTTGTCACCTGGGAGCCTAGCCCTTGGTGTGCCTGTTGCGTGGTCCATCGAACTGCGGAGTGAGCTCGCCACACTAGGACGAGGCATATGGCCCTGAACCGAGGGGGCACTATCTTGTCGAATGAGGGCAGGATTGATGACATTCTCACCCCAGCCATACTCCATACTACTGACACCACCAGTGAGAGGCTCCTTCGACAGCCTGGCAGACCAGTAGTTGGCAGTCGTCACAAACTCGCGGACGATGTCGGGTGTGCCGACTTGGAAGAGATGGACTGCACCAGTTGGCAGCGACAATGCCCACACGTGAGGCCTTGTCTTAGAATAGCCCGGCGGTGGCAGTGCGCTTGCAATAGTTTGCCGCAACGGGAAGACTTCAAGAGCCTCTGCGTTGTCCATCCAATTGCCACCACCGACAATGCCACCGGCAGCTGGCTTATTCGCCTTGCTCTTCATGCGCGCAGACTTGGAGTTCATACTGAATGAGAACAGACGCATGTACCCCTTCTCAATGACAGCAAAATTCTCGGTCCAGTTTCTGTCCTTCGCCTTCTTGTCCACGGTCTCGAGGTGATGCTTGTGCTTCAAGATACCTTCCTTAGCCCAAGGTGCGCCGACAAGCTCTAGCGACTCGTCTTCCAAAAGAGGGGCTGCGCGAGCAAAGTCTTCGTCGCTGGCAATCGTCATACCCTCTTCGCGAATGATGGCTTGACTGAGGGCGTTTGCAAAACCAATAGCCTGTTGATAATCACCGGGAGCGAAGTGCGAGCCGAGTGAGTCGACAGACATAGAAGTGCCTGTCTTGCCATACGAGTAACGACTCCAGGTGCTTGACCCTGCAGGGCTCCAGACGGATGTGTCGTCCAGACTAGTACGGCTGGATGCGACCGTTGATGCAGGATAAAGCCTCTGCTTGGAACGGTTTTTGGAAGCCCAACGAGCTCCAACGCTGCGGAAGTCAGCTTGTGGTCGCCCGCGGTAGCTGGTTGTGTCCGAAGGTGCTTTACTCAGGACACTGGGTGTGCGACGTAACATTCCAGCGACCGAGAGGTTGTTGTTTGAAGGCTGGTGATGCAAATTCGATACTCCATGGAGAGGCAGTCGTTGTTTGCGAATCGACTCGTAGAACTCCTTGAGGACTGTCTCAATCTGTAGCTCCCAGCCTTTCATTGGGCCATTATACGGCGTATTTATGAGGGTGTTCGACTCCGAGGCTGCCGAGTCAAAAGACAGAATACCTTCTGAGCCGCTCCTGATTGGCGGTCTGACTGATAATCTGCTTCGTGCTCGCCTGCCTTCAGTTACCTCTTCAGCCGCCTCAGTGGGGAGTGTTGTTTGCTCAGCGTTAGGCGTTGTAGGCTCCGACTTCTCGTTCCATGGAAGGGACCCGCGGCGGAAATGATGCGACTTGGGCCTCAGTGTCTCGTCGACCTTCATGGCATCCTGGCAGACGCGAGTCACAGTCGGGAGAGTATTTTTCACAAATTGGCTGCGGGTCATCCTGGTCTCGATATCAGCCACGTGCAAATCTGTGTTGAGCAACAGAATCGAGTAGCAGATGGTATGGACGACGTCTGGCACATTGTTAGCGTGATGAAGATCTTAGACGGAGCGAATGACTTGCCAACTTCCTTGAAACCGTGGTTGGGATTGCACTCGCACCAACGCTCCGATAAGCTCATCAAGATACGATCGACTTGCTGAGTCTCGGCTTTCAGGACGAGCTTGCCGCACATATCTCGCATTGCAGCAAGAATGGTGAAATTGGCCCAGTCGAACAGGTCCATGAAGGCATTTCGAGTACGCGCGGCGCTAAGAGTCACATCTCCGAGCATAGTGGCGGACTGTGACTTCTCCAAGGCGGACTCGTTGCCATTGAAGATTTTCAATGCGCGCTCCCTGTCAGCGTCGGTAGGCTCAGGGTGTGTTGAGCGGTCTTCTGCGACCGAGGGCATGGTCTTATCTGAATCACGAGTTTCGACGTGGACGATAGGCAAGCTCGTGGCAGAATGGAATACATCGTCCGCAGGTGAGGCGACGTCTGGCGTGACAGGTACTGACGGCTGTTCTTGAGGTTGTGTGGATGACTGTGCACCTTCCAAAGGCAGCTGCAAGTTATCAGTAATGTCAACAGGCGACTGTTCAGTGACAGTAGTGTCGAGCCAAACGCGTCTTGAACTGGGGCTGTGTCCTCTCGCGTTCTTTTCGTCCGTTGTTGGTGCTGTGACGACCCAGCCGTCTTCATCTGCTGATGATGATCGTTGCGAAGCGGACCTGCTATCAGACGTCAACCTCGCGGTGGGTGTCAATAGCCCAGGATGGGAATCCCCGCGTGCTTTGTGTTCGCTCGTTCCTTCTTTTACAGTCTGATTGAGTGACGAAGATGTGGGGCCAGGGCTGGGCTTCCGCGCCTCAACCGCGCCACTGGGTTCGTGTACAGGGGACGCGCGACCACTGTGGTCCTCATTGCAGCTGCTACTGTCCGCAAGGAATGTGTCTTCCTGCGGTGTTACCACAGCAGGCGCTGGCTTCCCGTGCTTTACCTTGAGCTTTAGCTTGGAGCCGCTTGCGCTCTGCAGATCGCCCTTCAACTGCTCGCTGCGTGACGAGGGAGGAGATGACGTTTCTTGTGAGTCTGGCACTACGGTGCGCACTGTAGCATCTTTATGAGGTTTGTAGCTAGGCGAGAAGCCTTGGGGACGCTCACCATGCTGCTCTCCTCCAGCGCGTTGATGCTCTCGGCTCTCATAAAACTTTTCGCCTGCAATTGGAGACTCCACGAGGTAAGGGTTCATAACCTGACGCAGACTGCTAACACTTGGGCTCGGTTGTGCAGGGATGAACGGTTTTGGAGGAGGCGCGAAGTCAAGTGACATGACTGGGGGTTTTGCGGTTTCCGAAATGGACTTCTTGCGTCTTCTGAAGAAGGACGAGGGCTTCTTGGCCAAGGCAGGTGGCGCAGGTGGCTGCACCTCGCTTGGACGCCCTGCAGAGGATTGTGGCACCTTGGGTAAGGATTTCTGCTGACTAGCGATGTGCGCGTTATGACTAGGAGTTGTTCGCGGTCGGTTATTAGAGTATATGGAATCGACCTCAGCGGGCCGCGACTGGGATGATGTTAAAAGCTCCGCTGAGGTCATGCTTGAAGGATGAGAGGTGACAGCTGGCTGTGTCGGTGCCTTTGAAGAGCCACCGCCAAACACTCGCCTGAAGAAGCCCGGCCTCTCCTTGGGTGCGGGCGCAGTATCTTGAGCTCCAAATAACGACTTCCGTGTTCCCACGGGCGGAGCCGGGGCTGTTGCTTCCTGGTATACTGGTACCGTCGGCAAATCACGCAGTGCGCTTGCGGCATTGACGAATTCCTGCGCCTGAGCTCTCATACTCGGCTCCAGATGGCTCTTGCCTTTCCTTAAGGTCTTGTAGCTGGTGTTCGAGCGCACACTGCCCCTGCGACGAGGTGCGGGCATCGACGGCGCCACTGCTGGTGAGGTAAGAGGCTGGGCAGCAACAGACTGTGGGGATGGTTGCACTCTCCTGGGGCCTGCAGGGATTGTAGGCTCAGGCGCAGCATCATAGTCCTGGTCGTAGTTCATGTAAGCGGTCCGTCCTCTCTCTAACACGGAGCCATTATTCATGAATGGCAAACCAGATCTGGCGCTGTGGTCAAAGCTGGCAGAGCGCTTTCCAAAACCCAATCGGTGTGTGCCCAGCATGCCTGTCTGCCCGTAGTCCATGCTCGACGAGCCGCCGCTGCTCTTGCTGCCCTTATTGCCGCCTCCCCGCATGTGCGCTGTCTGCTGGTACTGTCCGTATGCACCATTTGCTTGTCGTCGTGTGTAGGGATCTCGTGCGCTGCCGCTCCTGGCTGAGGGCGAGGCAACGTTGTTGCTGCTGTTGCTTCGTTGCGCGCGCGAGTGGGACGGGTATTGAGGGGTCGTGTCGTCGGCGTGCAGGCTGTAGTCAGATGATCCCGAAGTAGTGTATGTGTGTCCGCGATTGCGAATCCCTGGCGGCCTATAGGAGTTGTCTCTGATGAAGAAGGGCTCGTCTTCCCGTCTGCTGCTGGACGAGGCGCCAAACATGTCTCCTGCGGAGAATTGATCTAAAGAGAGCAGCATATTGTCGACCACCGAGTCCCGCGCAGTAGCTCCCTCGGCGAAAGAGAGGTCGTGGGAGTCGCGCAACTGGTGGTCCGGTTCTGATTCGGCCCTCGAGTCCCTGGCATTGTCCACCGGTGTTGCGTCGTCGAAGAAGGTTTCCTGTCTCGGCGTGTCTGTATTGAGAGCGCGCATGGTACCATTCCCTCGGTGCATCCTACTCGGACCGGCGGGCGTGCTCGGCCGTTCGTCGTCGAGTGGGTAGGATGGCATCTTGGGCGCTGTTCAAGGATGGAATGTCTGCGTCGACCTGTCGCCCAGAGCCAGGCGCTGGAGCTCTCTCCGCACTCGCAAGCAGCACCAGGATGGCAGAGACGCAACAATTGTCGCTGAATCGCGTGGCAGAGGGTGACATGCACAAGTGCAGTGGGTGGTGTAGCTTCAATCGCGGGAGGTCGCGCTGGAAGCTTGCGCCGTCACCCGTTGGTCGTTACTTGTCGCCCGCAGCGGCAGGATGTCTTCGGTGCCAAAATGCAGGATAGTCTGGTCGCATGATGCGAGACAGAAACAGCGGACTACGTGACCCGCGCGCTGGCCGATGCGGGGACGCGGGCCAGGGAGTCCTTCGAGAGCTCAGGGGTTCTTTGTAACAGTCGGCGTAGTAAGGTTGGAACTCCAAGCAAAAAGAGCCGCGCTTAGAGGCTAACGCTGCACTTGTGCTTGTTGCTGCAGTGCCAAATTTCGGCGCCGTCACCTACAATGAATAGCGCAAGCAAGAACACAAGGAGAGACGAGATGGAGCGCGGCGCCGAGGCCTCCAGCGTGCGGTATTGGCAATGGGTGAAGCTGATATGCTGACGGACAACTAAGCCGTCTGCTATATGACTTTTCAGGACGACGTGCAGTTGCTCTCCGTTAGCTCTGGGGGCATCCCTGACCGTCCTTGACTTATGTTAAGGTGGTCCTGCGAGTCAGTCCATCTTGGAAGCAGCGCAGAACTCAATCTTGAGCTGTAGGTGCTACTAATAACCGCTCCTGCGTCCTGGTCCTCCCAAAGAACCAAAGCACCCACGTTTCTGTTCGACCACCTGCTGCACACCCTCTTGAAACACATTGAACATGGCGAATCAGGCAGAAGTTAGCCCTTTCGCTTACTCGCTCGCGTCTACCAGGGGCCCCTCCCATCCCTGTTGCTGTCACGGCGGACCAGACGCACTTCGACGAATCCGGCAAAAAACGCGTCGGAATATTGGCTCCACCTGCAGCGTTCCTGGCGAGGAACTGCCAGCTCGAAGAGATGAACACTCGACAACGCGCCTGTGATACGTCGACGCGAAGAACAGAACCAGTTTTGGTGCGAACCGTAGTTCATGTGATCATCCGCTCTGGCGCAGTGATCAGTCCTCGCGCGTCCTACTCATTGGCCACGATGAATACTCCGCGAGTACGACGTCAGGAAGCGTTGCAGTGACACGAAACACCCAGCCCACCAGCAAGGCGTTCAATATCCGCGCTCTCCGAACCCTGGCTGCTGCAAGAAGACATGTCGACAGTTGGCGCTAGTACCTTTCGCATTCTTACACAACTGGAATGTCACTCGAGCTTGCACTGGTTTAGTTTGCGAGATAGAGTTTGATCTCATCTCGTATTAGAAGTTTAGGACGGTGGCCGAACATGTTGATTGACTTATCATACGTCAGATGCAGTCCTCGAGGTGAACTGGCGTTCGGCTGCTCAGTTTCTCTGCCGGTGGCTTAGGTCTTGCGCCACACCATAGGCCAGCTGTTTGACTCTGACGACTCGTTTCCGCCTGCATGATTGTGATTGCGCAACTTCACGACTACAATTTTGCACAATCAAAGCGGCCATACACCGGAATCATTGCAGCCTATGGATCGAGGCGACGGCCAGCTGCCGAACTGGGTATCAGCGCTTTCAACGACTGTCGCACCAAATACAGGGTTCGAGGCAGTGAATTACACTCTCATCTCTGAACATCTTCGCGACGAGTCATTGCCATGCTGATGCTGTCGCATCACGAAATTGGCTGGTCTGTACGCGGGTCCGGGTAATAATCAATCAATTGATGTTGGCCATTTGTCGTAGTGGTAGTCGACAATGTCGAGCATGCTTCTGACCAGACCGTATTCGCTCTCAAAGATACCGGGATCCCTGAAAGCAGCATTGACATTATGCTACAGGCATTGAGGGCGAATCTGATTCCATCGCGAGCGCGTGAAGGTACATGCTGTTGTCCATCACCTTGCGTATGAGTGGTGGCGTAAGTCGCGCTAGTGGAGTGGATACTCCAGGATCCCTGTCGATTTCCGAGGTCGTCATGGGAGTTTAGCAAAACTTTGGACAACAGCTCACGACAACGGCCACCTTTGACTTCGACACCCCTACCATGCGCCGCGCACAGGGTCTGAGAGTGAGGCTTCATATACTCTGATCTTCAATTGAATGTGACTAATGTAACAGGTCTCTGCGACTCGCGACATCTGTATCTTCTGCGCCACCCGTCAGCTTGCAACTTCGAAGCCCCCCTCGACACAACGGCGATACTTAAACTCATCAAGTAGAGCTCTCGATGCCGACGCACAGTTATACAAGAGTGAAGATGAACCCGCTCCACGACCACTTACACAGGCGGAGAGGATGCGCAGGGCATTGGCCGCAGCCGCGCCGCCGCCTCCGCCTGCGCAACCACAGGTTACCCAGCAGGACAGACGTGCGCCGAACCGAAATGGCTTGTTCAGCGGTATAGGGCAGGGCCAGAGGTCTGCACCTGTTCGACGAATGGCCAACGAAGGGCGCTTTGACTCAAGAGCACCACAAAGAGATCGTTTCAGGGTGAACATGGATGCAAAACCTAAATTCGACTCTCCAGCCTTCGGTTCGGGGTATTTGCGGAGGAAAAACGAACCGAGGAATGACTTTGCGGAAGTCCAGCAAGAGCAGAGCCGGCCGGTCCCGCGTCCGACACCGAGTAGAGGGAAGCTGGATCAGAACGAGCTGGATGCGCTTCTAGGAAACACCTCAAATCGGAGTTCAAGGCCCTTCCAGCCACTTGCAAGGAATTCGAATGCGCAGCGAAAGTGCTTCAACTGTGGTTCGACAGATCACTTGAGCTCTGCTTGTCCGAACAAGCCCACATTTCGCGAACGACCAAATACCCAAGCCTCCGCGCCTCGCGCGACTACCACGTATACACCGCCGCAGCCCAGTCGAATGACAACATGGAACCCACCAGGCGCCACACAAGAATCACTGGCAGATGCTGCGAACGAGTGGGTGACCAAGCGGGGTTCGAAAATAGAGGTCGATCCTCAACACTACCGAGCTGAAGAAGAATGGGACAACAAGCGCCGCGACATCGAGAAAGAACGAAGACGGAGACGTTTCGAGATGGACGAAGAAGGTACTTCAGAGGTGCGCAATCGCTATGAGGAGCCTGAGCGTCGCAAAGCCGGTGGTAGACAGAACAGACGTGTAATGCGAGACGATGAGGAAGATGAACCCGAGGAGCGAAACGTCAACAAGAAAGAACAAAAGCGTCTGCGCAAGGAAGCGAAGAAAGCAGCCCAACTGCAAAAGGCCGAACCAACACCCATCACTCTACCGGAGTACATCAGTGTGGCAAACCTGGCTACAATGCTGAGGTTGAGAGTGGAAGATTTCGTCTCAAAGTTGGAAGAGCTTGGTTTTGAGGATGTGCAGGCTACTCAGGTCCTCAACGCTGAGCACGCAGGGCTGATTGCTCAAGAGTACAACTTCGAGCCCACATTTGAAAGAGAGCATGAGGATGGCGATCTCTATGCCGCTCCTGAGATTTCAGAGGAAGATTACGCTGAGCTCCCTGCTAGGCCACCTGTTGTCACTATCATGGGCCACGTCGATCATGGAAAGACCACTATTCTCGACTACATGCGCTCGACCAGTGTCGCAGCTGGCGAATTCGGCGGTATCACGCAGCACATTGGTGCATTCAGCGTGCCCCTTGCCAATGGCAGGAAAATCACCTTTTTGGATACACCGGGTCACTCGGCTTTTGAGACCATGCGTGCCCGCGGTGCCAACGTGACAGATATTGTAGTTTTGGTTGTAGCCGCGGACGACTCAGTTATGCCACAGACTGTAGAAGCCATCAAACACGCTCAGGCAGCAAGAGTTCCACTAATCGTTGCGATCAACAAGATGGACAAGCAGCAAGCCGATCCTGACGCTGTCAAGCTTGATCTTGGCCGCCACGGAATTGAAGTTGAAGACTTTGGCGGAGATGTTCAAGCTATTCCTGTCAGCGGTAAGACCGGCCAGGGCATCCCGGACCTCGAAGAGGCGATTTCGACGCTGTCAGAGCTTCTCGACCACCGTGCGGACCCTCTAGCCAACGTTGAAGGAACTGTCCTGGAGGGCTCAACAAAGAAAAATGGTCGTGTGGCCACCGTTCTTGTCCGTAGTGGTACACTTCGCCAAGGCACAGCACTCGTGGCGGGTACAACGTGGACTCGCGTCCGTACTCTGCGCAACGAGGCCGGCGTCGTGGTTGAAGAAGCCGGTCCGGGCATCGCTGTCGAGGTAGACGGCTGGCGCGACCAACCCATTGCCGGCGACGAAGTCCTCCAGGCTGCTGACGAACAACAAGCAAACGCGGTTTCCGAGCTGCGTACCGAGAAGGTCGAGCGCCAGCAGATGGCGAAGGACATGGAAGCCATCAACATTGCGCGTCGCGAAGAGTCTGAGCGACGAGAGGCTGAGGCTGCAAGGGAAGCCGCCGAGGAATCTGGCGAGCCCGTCTCAAATACTGCAGTCAAAGACAAAGGCCCTCAAGTCGTATCCTTCATCATCAAGGGCGACGTCTCTGGCTCCGTCGAGGCAGTCATTGACTCCGTATCCGCCTTGGGCAATGCAGAAGTCAGCACCCGTATTCTGCGCCACGGCGTCGGCTCGCCCTCGGAGTTCGATGTCCAGCACGCTGCTGACGCGGAAGGCCATATCATCAACTTCAACACTGCCATCCCAGCGCACGTAAGCAAGCTGGCGGAGGAGAAGGGCGTTAAGATTTATGACAGCAACATCATTTACCGTACAGTGGAGATGGTGAGGGACTTATTGAGCGAGAAATTGCCACCCAGCATCATTCAGAAGGTGACTGGTGAGATTGAGATTGCAGCTGTGTTCGAGATCGGGCTTGGCGGCAAGAAGAAGATGAAGGTTGCTGGTTCCAAGGTGCGCAATGGTGTTGTTGAGCGTGGTAACAAGGCTCGTGTCCTTCGCGGCGATACGATTATCCACGACGGTAAGTCGATCGATCCTCTGATCTGTCTTGTACTGTGGGCTAACGTGTGTCAGGGCTTATCGACAACATCAAGAACCAGAAGAAGGACGTCGAGTCCATGCGTAAGGATACTGA
This sequence comes from Didymella pinodella, assembly GCA_039634465.1. NCBI lineage: Eukaryota > Fungi > Ascomycota > Dothideomycetes > Pleosporales > Didymellaceae > Didymella > Didymella pinodella. The sequence continues at coordinate 1,697,475 of CP113347.1, read as the reverse complement.
GTGCGGTATCTCTTTCAAAGACTGGGAGGACTTCAAGATCGGCGATAAGATCCAGTGCTACGAGGAGACGCAGCAGAAGAGGACGTTGTAAGTCATCTGTATGTGGGAGGGTGAATCATTTAACAAGTGCATATAATGGCGTTCAAAAGCCTCACAGTGTGCGCATTGGTGTTGCAAGGGCTTAGATGTAGATATTAGACTCGATGTACGATACATGTATGACGATATCAAGACGTGGTATCTCAAACATCATGCACCTTGGACACAACCACCGCAATATTCCGAAGTATTCAGGGCCAGATCAAATGCTTCATGAACGCCGATGAATCTTCTAGAGGCTATAAAACGTTGCTTAGTCTTGTCTGATTTCTCTTGCAACATGAGAGCTTCGTTATCTCTGCGCTAGCCGCTGCCTGAACAAGTTCGACGCGAGCATCTTGATTTTCGTAGCAGTAATAACCATTGGTATACATCTTGAAGAGCCACTGAACGGCCTTCTTGGCAAGGCCCTTTCATAGCCAGATGGTATCGCAAATCTGCTCGTGGAAAATCGAATCCTAAGACCCATCTTGCCGGAATGCACTGTGAGGCTCATTCTTTTCCGCTGTGTGAGGAGCTACTTTTCTGCTTATGCAGTGTCTATTTATTGACGTTAGATTATTGTCAGCTTTGTTGACCGTTACTAGCTGGCTGAAGTTTAGGAGCGGTAAACTGTATGTGGAAGTGCATGTGAGGGTATCTCCAGCGACATCTCTTGTGGTTGAGTTGCGGCTGCTTCGACCATTCAGTCCGGGGAGCCTCGGCCGAGATGTTTGACTGAGCTACCAAACTTCAGGAAGGCCGATTAGCCCAAAGGCTGTTCTGGATAATCTAGAATATAAATATATTTTTCTACGTACCCTCCATCAAAGCAAGTAGCTTCCTTGGTGTAGTCGTAAGTTAAACCTGAATCTCGCATCATCAATAAATTCTAATATCAATCCAGGGTTATCACGTCGGTCTCATATCTCGTCGAGTATGACTGTTCCAAGAACAGAAATCCGAAGGCCGCCAGTTCGAATCTGGCAGGGAGCATGTTTTTTTCTTCCCTCCATCCACTGCTCTGCGGATGCGAACATGTGATGATTGGGGAGTTTTTTTTTTTTGCATAATGTGTGCGCATTGTGTTGAGGCTCGGCGGGGCTGCATGCTAACCTCGCCGCAACAATCGCTAACACCAGGATTGACGTCTGCAATAATTTTGGTATCTTCCTGAAGCCGTGTAGCCAAAAAATGTGCTACAGATCTTCTACGGTGCGAGTGCTGCAGTATGGCATCTGCGTGTTTCGCGTGCTCACTTCAACGATGCTCGAAAGCTTCGGTGCGAGGTCACAACAACATGACCCCGCGATTAACTTGCTTGATCTGGAAGGAATGTTAATTTCCGTAGAAGACGGCCGCAAATGAGGGGCAGTGGTCATGGAAGCGGCGTTCGAGCGCCCGCCATCAGTTTCGATTGAGGAGGTGGGGTAAGTTCGCTCAGCTCGATGCCCTGCACACACTCCACAGATAACCGCAGAGAGTGCGCTACACCACCGAGATGTTACTACGAACATTGGTTCCTGGTCAAGAGCCCCTTCTATACAGCTTGAAGCAATACGCATGCGGCTCTGATATCAGCAAAGGAGGTACTCATGGCACGAGAGTGGACTCTCCGCTTGGACACGCGGTCCCTTCCTCACATCTATTGCAGCCCTCAGGGCAAGAAAAGAGCAGCTTCTTCACGAAATCGCAGACATTCTCTCAAAGTTTCCAGGCATCTATCACTGCCTTCTGGTATCGCGATCACAAGCTCGTTCTTGATCATGCTTCCCCAGCATCCGTCAAGCGGTTCTTTTCCAGCAGTGACCCCTCATCAAAGCAGATCTAGATCGTCGTGTGACAAGTACTGTCAGAGAATGCCAGCTCGCACACAGGAGCATGCTCCCTCTGTCTATCTCCGTTGTTCCAGGCAGGCACAACTTCAACCCGAAGTGAGTGGCGAATTGTCCATCAGAATCCGACCTCAGAATTTTTCGTGCTACACTCACGCAAGGGTTTGACGATGTCAGAAGTGTGGAGCTATTGTATCTTTCTCGTGAAGCTCGTAATATCATGCTGACTCTTTGAGCCGTTCGTTAGTATGCTACACACTGGCTCTACGAGCTATACCTTGAGCTGAGGGTGACCATTGAAATCAAGAGTCAACTTTCACAACGAATGTCTTTGTCGGAGAAAGCAGACATGCGACATGGCTTTGTGGCTACTGGGGCTTGATGAACTTGCCGGTGTGTTGGACCGTATTATTTACGCGATAGACAGAGTGTCTGTTTTCTCTCACCTTGGTTTTTGCGACTGACAGTAGGATCTACGAAGAGAGCCAGCTCTCTCACCTGCAAAGCTACGAACAGTCGGCTTGTCATCTCCCATCACAACTACAAGCTTGCAAGCAACTCCAACAACCATACAATGACAGTAACGAAGAGCCGCGGTGCTACTAGAAGGCTTGGGCCGATCAGGTATGATGCGTCGAAGCGCATACTCTATCCTGTCCATGTTTGACAGTAAATAACGCCTCCAAGTACCGGCAGCAAGATCGTCTGCTTCGATATACCAAACCTCACTCGTTGCTTCACCGTTCATGAAGATGTCATCTGCCGCTCTTCCACAGTGTTCAAAACTCGCTTCCAGCTACAGCGCAAGGACATTACCAGCAGCTGCTCCACGTGCTTCAACGACCTCGACCCGGCAATGGAAGAGGTCGTCTTCTGTGACAAATGTGGCCAGAATTTTCATGATGCTTGCATTAGGAGATGGCTGGCAGTGCAACTTGGAGCATCTCAACCGATAACCTGCCCTATGTGCCGAGGGGAATGGACACGCAGGAGTCGGGAAGATATGGAGCGCTTCAGTATTCAACAGCAGCTTGACGGTCAGGCTGTGCAGGTTTACCTCGACTGGCTATACTCCGGTACCGTCCACATCGACACTTCGGTGTCTCGTACGAATGACGACTTCAATGTCGTGCTCCTTCAATGCTGGGAGGTCTCCAACGCAATGGAGGACGAAGCCTTTTACGACGCAATGATTGAGGAGTTCTTCAACGAGGCTGAAGCACACTTCTGGGCTAAAAGTATCGACTATGCCTTCGTTAAAGGCAAAGGCAGTGATGCCATGCGCGACTTCGTCATGGATATCTTCCTGACACGAGTCTCCCACGACTGGTTCAAAACTGAGGGTAGGAAATGGCCGGAGGCTTTCGTCCAGAAGCTTGCTGATCGTTGTCTCGAGAAGGCACGGTCTGGGGAGAAGATCAAGAGCTACGAGGAAATCAACGCGATGTACGTCAAGTGCCATGGTGAAGAGGAAAAGGACGAGATGGTGCGCTTGGTGTCTGTAAATGAGGGCGGACTTGAGAGCCTCCCTCTGTCAGCCTCGAGTTTTGTGCACGGCAGGACGTCTCTACATCAATTGGAGGAAGGAGAAAGCAGTGGCCGCAATACTGACCGGAAGGATGTACCGTCTGGACGTCCTGCTCCGCTTGCGGACCTCCCGCGCCGCCATTTCAGCAACAGCTCTGCTACAGCAGCAGGTAGGAGAGGACTTCATGATGGCGGTGTTCGCAGAGCTTCGGCAGTCTGTGTTCTCATTCCAGCTCGGACAGTAAGGCCAGCTCAGGCAGAATTCGCAACGCTTCATGGAGCTCCGGTCCGCCTGAGAAGCTTGGAAAGCATGCCCCGTTTTGGTAGTGCTCGCAGGTAAAGAGCAGGAAGGGGAATATATGAACTGCTGCCTCACTTTTGAAAAGAACATTCGAATCCAGCTCGAGAGTTCCGGCCGTAACGACTTACTGCAGGCCTCCGGGTACTTGAGCGTAACGTGCTCACTCAATGAGAATCAGGTCCGTGAGGATATGTCGAAAAAATTCGCGCGGAAAGTCGTGAAGATGCAGTTCTCATGGTCTTGGAAGAGATAGAACAACGGTTGTTTATAGCTTTATTCAACATCGGATCGAGGTTCTGATACTCACAGTAAGACATTAGTAAATACAAGAGAACACAGAAGCAGATAGCAACAACTCCGATTCATCTTCCCGCCAAACAATCAGTGGACGCAAACCGATTGTACCTTGCCCTCTGAAAGGAATGACAGCAAGTGCAGGTCTCATTACATGATATCGCAAGGCTTGAAGTCGAAAGAATCAAAATCATTGCGCATGTCCTGTATACAGACCAACCTGCGAGATCCAGACGAATCGTCAGCAAAATACAATCATGGTCCATCCTTAACCCTCGATATCTGCAGTGGCTACCTACAGTATGTTACTCAACTGTAGCGTCCATGCATTCAAAAATTGCACATGTCCTCGGTCATTGCGGGCCTCTGCGGTATATTGATCAGCTCTTAAGGCATATGTAATTGCAGTCAGACCTCAGAAAAGGAAGTTTGGCCTCAGATTAATTCAGTCTTTGTCTCAATGGAGTGGCGCCGGCCCTGTACAGCAAACTTTGCCCGGTCACACCCTATGCATGCAAACAAAGACGAATGGGGGATAGAAACTGCCTTTGTTATATTTGCAAATAATGCGAGCACTCTTTCACACAACCCTGGTGAGCCATGCGATGAGTACATAACTAGGCCACACTCATCAAATTTCCGATACATTCACGATACAGTGCATCTACCTTCGACCATGAAGAAGACCACGAAAGGCTCCAAGGGTACCAGTGGCACCACGTACGCTTCACCACCGAAGAAGCGCAACACCCCATCTGACGACGAAGAAGACGCCGACAGCAAGTCCAAGTCCAAGATCACAACCGTCGAAATCCCATCACCCCTTCCAAAGAAGCAGCGAAAGTTTAAAGGGAATGAAGTAGCCATCACCGCCGCAGTGTACAGCGCCATGCTGCCCTGTCTAGACCTCATAGATCCGTTGATGGAGTTCACGCGCGCCTGTTCGTCTACCAAGCCCTCTAGCACCAAACGGAAGATCGCCGATGCGCAAGAGCAAAAGGTACGCACCGTAGTCGATGCTTTGAGGGAGCGCTTCGAGAACCCTCCGGCACCGAGGAGTCCGAGGGTGGTTTTCAATGAACATGGCGAGGCGGAGGTCCTGGATAGCGAAGAGGAAGAAGAAGAGGGAGAGGAGGAGGAGACCGAGCTGACGAAACCAAGGAAACAGAATAAGCTGAACGTTATCTTAACCACGCCGGGCGGTAATATGTCTGTTGTGGAGGTCTACAAAGGGACAGTCAAACCATCCGAGATAGTCAGAGCGTCAAAAGATGGGGAGCAAGTCAAGAGCAGGGCTGGGAAAGAGGGGAAGAAGAAGACGGGAGAGAGCGCGAAGAAGCCAAAGAAGAGACAGACGGAAGTGGAGAGACTAGGCGGTCCTGTACATGATGAGCCAAGGTCAAGGAGGACCAGTAAGGCGAAAGCTCCCGACTCGAGGAGTCTCAACAGGACACAAGATATCGTCGATGAGGCGGTTCTTGCAGGTCAATATGCAGCTGATGAAGATGTGAGTGATTCAACGGCGTTGTGGTGGCGCTGTCAGCATACTGATGGGGGCGCAGATTGCTGGTGCATGACTTGGGAGTCGCTGGGTCGACCTGCTATCTGGAAAGGAGGACGATGAATCTAGCATCTCGGAGCACGACAGAACAGCTGATGCTCAATGGTGAGAAGCATGGTATTCTTCGTACCCAACCGGTACACGGACCGCGTTGTGGGGTAATCATGCATGTCCATTCCATACTGTACAATAGTCTAACATGCTGTCCTCGCGCGCATTCAGCGCTCATCGGACTGTTCGCCGTTCGTCGTTTGCCATTCGCCATTCCCGTTGCTTCTACTTGCTTCTACTTCTTCTTCGGTGCAGGCTTTGCTGCTGGCGGTGGTGCAGCGGCCGCAGTCTTGGACGGCGCTTTCGGCGCATCTGTCTGTTTTGCGGCGCCGCCGATAATGTCGAGGAGGCTGTCACCCTTCTTGCCCTGATACGAGTCAATTTCAATTCTTAATTATGCAAATTTGCTTCGACCAGACGCACCTTCTCGCTCTCACTATCCCATACTGTGCCAAACTTCGCTCTGAAAGCCGCTAATCTGCCGGCCTCGTCCTCCTCTACGTTGCGCAGGCCCTGGCTGCTTGGGTGCCATAGCGGGTTGTTCCTGATGTCCTTTGCGCTCTTGAGCACCGGCTGCGGGTTCGTGGTGCGCAGTGTGAAGGCGGAGCCGTCGGAGAGCTGGATGAGCTGTGTGAAGGTGTAGGGCCGCTTCGGGCGGCGCAAGAGCGTCGCGTGGCGCACCTGCTGGGAGTGGCGGGTGTATGGTGCAATCGAGGCGCGGAGAGCGCGCAGAGCGCTGGGAGAAGGTATCGGGGCGGCCATTGTGTGCGTAGACGTGATGAGTGCTGTGTCGAGGACTGGAGGTGCGAGCATGCGGAGTTCGGGAGTCCTTAGCGCGCCTTTTTTTGAGAGGGTCGCGAGGAAGGAGCAACCCAGAACGTCATCACCAGCTTCTCCAGCTACCAAACGTCTCTTTCGCGCTTACTGTGCGCTGTGAGGAGTCGGGAGCTGCTGCCAATGCCTCGTTGAGACATGGACAGAATGGCGCTCACTCAGCGCCCAGCGTCGCGCTTCTTCGCAGCCTTCTATCGATGGAGCTGCCATGCACGTGCGTCTGCTCACACTGTCCACTCTGTCTTCCACCGCAGCTGCTGACGTTCAGCAGAACGGCCGAACCCATGTGCGCCTTCCTCGAAATGTCTTCGCCTGTCAAGGCAGCCTACGGCCGCCGCCAATCAACGACCCTACCATGCTACACATCGGCTGCTGAAGACAGCCCAGTCCGCTCACGATCTTGCGCAAGAGCTGGAGAGACTGGCATCTACTGGGGAAGGCGACAGTCGCCCTACAGAGAAATTTCTGTCACCTCTCGATCCATCTACACAATTGAGAGAGGATGTCCGCAGCATCATGCGAAAGGTTCCTGCCCCGGTCGTCGTCATCACGGCAGCGCACATCGACCCGGAGACCAAGAAGAGCGTGCCTTTAGGTATAGCTGTCTCGTCGTTCAGTACCGTTACTCTCGATCCACCGACAGTGTCTTTCAACATCAAGCAACCTTCGAAAACCTTGAGTGCCATCCGAGATGCTGGCGGCTCCTTCCGTGTGCACTTGCTTGCCAGTGATCATGAAGGTCTCCAGATCATCGAGCACTTCTGCAAAGGCAACCACCCCAATGCTTACGAGGAGCGTCTGAGAAACCTTCAAGTCCGGGTTCATCAAGCTGACGATGGTCCGGCGACCACAGCTCCAGCGCCACAAATCATGGGTAGCGGCGTGAGCGCTGAATTTGAATGCGCTCTCACTCACGAGCTCCCTGTAGCCGACCATATCATCCTCGCTGCCCAGATCAAGAAAGTCAGAACACGCGATGTCCGGGCTCCGACCATAGCCTATGTAGACGGCTCGTACCGAAGACTTGAAGGGATAGGGCTCATCCAGCGACACAAGAGTGAGCAAGAGTCGGAACGGCCTGCAGTAGTTGTCCGATATGGTGGCTCAGAGCACGATATGACAGGCTCAACTTTACCCGTCGACTTTCAAAAGGAGTTTGCGATAGCGTTCGATTGGCCTGGCATTCCCGGAGAGGAGCAGCGGGGCGACTTTGCGGAGCGAGTGAGATCGTATCTAAAAGGATTACAGGGCCTCCGCTTTGTGAATCAAGCGATGGTAAAGAAGCGGCTCAGCTTACATCTTGAAGAGGTCGCCGCACAACTCGGCGTCAATATTATTGCGCTTATTCAAGAATGCCAAGGCAGGACCGTTGCTGCTCAAATCCTACCTGAGTTCTACTGGAGACTTTCAGCAACCAAGATGGCGGCATTGGCAGAGCGCATGTATCAGCTTGTCAAGGCTGACAAGCGATTTCTCGAGGTACCCTACCAAGATCTGCTGAACTACTTAGATGTGATGGCTGGCAGCACTGATGTTCTGCCCAGTGATCTGCTCAAGATCGTCCGAGCAGAAGGTCTTGTACCTCCTTTTGAACCGTCTGCAAATCTGTCACCAGCGGACATGGTTGATGCAAACGTTTTGTTTATGGAGCAGGTTGAGCTTCTTCTTCAACAGAAAGCGCGGTCATGGAGACGCGGCCCTCAGCGAGGACAATCACTTCGTGATATCGCGGATAAGGCCGGCGTCCCTACCGCGGTGATGTTCCACTTCGCTCGCACTCGGATATTCACTGTTGACCCGGACGACCTTGATGCGCACTTCGATATCACGGGCGATGTCAGCCCCGAGGAAGGCCTTGTGGTCATACGTCGCCTGAGTGAGCATATGATGCTAAACTATCGCGCAAGAAGAACGTTCCAAACCTACAGACACAGACTCAGAGAGGCAGACATACTGCGCGACATCGAGGTTGATCCACGTATCACCGGCATTAACACCAACTTTGTCATGGCCAAAATCAGAAGTTTATCGAACAATGGCGCACCAATGAAACGTCAAGTTGACCAGTGGCTGGAACACTTCTTCGCCCGTACTGTAGGGTGGGACGATCTCAACGCCCGCATTACTGCATTCGTGCAGAGACACCCACTGCGCGCTACCTCCTGGAACCACAAAGACATTCTTGCCGCCATGGGTCTCAGCGAATCCAGTTTGATCATCACACATGACAATGATCACTCGAACACTATCGCCGAAAGTAAGGTCCTCGATACGCTCCTAGCCAAGGCTCTCAAAAACCACTACGGCAACGGAACGGACGAGGAGAATCTAGCCATTGCTAAATTCCTCATGAACACGTACAAATTCGACGTCACTGAATTAAAGAAGATCTCGTTGTAAGGAGCGAGGCAGCTTGTCGACCGACAAGCGGAGTCCGAGTCGACCAGACAAAATGCACACACTAAGCTCCATATGAGTTACTTGCGAATATATGCCAGCTGCTTTTAAGGATACGAATGGGAGCAACGCGCAAGGTTCCTGAACCTCGAACCGGGACGTTTGGTGGAAAGCAACGAATGGAACGAGGAATGGCTGGTGATGATCGCAGAAGCCACACATGGTCAGGTCCGCATCTTGGAGCCGTACAATAAATACTGTATAATAGAGATGTCACGACCGGAAGTCGTCTATGCTACAATCTGAACGGAAGGAAGTAATGAATCATCCAACAAATGACTCCTAAGCCTGGCACACAAAAGCTCTGCTTGACGAGCAGTCTTTACGAGAGACCTCGGTTGCCACACTGTATCCCAAGACTCATCTGCCCGCGGAGCGTAGCAAACGAAGTATGAGAGTGCAGCATCGTACTCTAGATACACTCCTAGCGTAATGATGGATTCGAGAGACACTTTTGCTATTCGCGCCTCTACTCTTTGAGCGCAGACATAGGTATTCTGATGTGACCACCCCGAATCACACACGGCACGGCTGTGAGCTACATAGTCTAAGTGCAGTTGAATATTTGAACCACAAATACGCCATCGAGTCCACTGATTTTCAGCTTCGAACCTTGAGTAGCAGCAGCAGTATTGGTTCCACTGATAAAGTAAGAGTAGTCCCAACTATGTTGTTGGGTGCAGCACGGGCTGCGCTTCACGTTCAACCCGCGGTAGTGTTCAAGGCTCTTCCACAACGACACTTGACTTCACTAAGATCAGTACAAGCACCCTTGATTTGGAGAGTTGGTTGCTGCGAGCAAGCAGCTGAAAGCGGTTTCGGTGGAACCTACGACACATAGCGTAGTCCATGGGCGCGGCAGACCGAGTCGGAATGGAGTTGTACATGACCTTGCACTGATTCTTCCTCATTCTTCATTACCCCACTAGCCCTTCGAAAAGCTCGTCTCTCCTCCTCCTGACCTCGTCGCACTTAACCTCCCAGCGTCCCACTTCCTTCCTTGCCGCAGCCAGATCCGCCGGCAGGCCGCCGAACTCCTCGACCTCGCTTTCCAAGGTCTCGACTCGCTCCCTCAGCTCTTCTAGCGCGCGCTGTTGCTCCAGCATCTCCGTTATCGCCTCCGCAGACGCTATATTCTTCGAAGCTGGCGTCATTGCACGAGCATGGCTAGACTGTAGCGAGGAGAGTTGAGACTCTGCTTCCCGGATCTTGGAGCGCAGATGCTTAGTCTGCCGGGTTTGTTCGATCGTCTGGCGCTGGAGCGAGGCTGGCACCGAGAAAGAGGGATCGGTTTGCAACTCGTGAAGTTGCGCGCGCAGCAAGGCATGCTGTTTCGACAAGTACCGTTGCAGATTTTGGATGTGCATGAGCTGGTTCGTGAGGTTCTGCGTGGTGGTGGTGTGCGAGATGAGGGCGTGGGCGAGGGTCTGCGGGTCTGGTGATGGTGTCGAGAGGGCAATCGTAGTTGAAGCGAGCGCCGTGAGTGCTGCTGAGCCCTCCTGTGTAAGATGTGCGCGGAGCATAGAGAGAATGTGAGCATCACTAGGATTGGCCGTGACCTACCTGGTAAGCCGATACTACGCTGCAGTGGCGTTGTGCAGACGTCATACCTCATCAAGCTCCTTCAAGGCTTCTCGCTCTACTCTCTCAAGCACTGCGCGCTCTTCATCTGCTCTTTCATTCGCCATCGACAGCTCGCGCAACACCTTCAGCGTCTCTTCGCTGCGCTCAAAGGTGGGCACAGTGCGCCCGGCATACTTGTACGACAGCCATGAGTCGATATGGGCCCAGTCCTGAGCTCTCGCACGTTGCTGCCGAGCTTTCGAGGGCGAAAAGAGGTCAGAAGGCGTAAGGTTGTCCATCCCCACAGAGTGATGTTACTGGTGTTTGTTGTCTTCTGAAAGCGGGACCCGTCCGAGACCCTGGTGCCTTGGCGCCTGCCTTTATCGATAACCCTAAATTTTGTCGATGTCGCAACTGCCGACGTCGGAGCTAGCGTCACTTGGGGTAAAGGTATCTGGAACATGAAGTGTCATTGCTGTCGAGCCAGTTATTGCCTCCACTATTACACACACGAGGCCCTCTCTTCTGTATCTGTTACCATAACCTTAGAACGTACATATTGTTTTTACCGGCATGGCCCCTATGATGATGGAGAATGAGAACGATGTCGAGGTGGGGGAGAGTCTGCCTCCCATGACTGAACACGTGAGTCAACCAACGACTCTCCATGCGGATGGACACATGCTGAATACGCCAGGCTGTCAGTGTCTCATTGCCTACGTGGAGAGCGAACGTAGGCTATGAAGAAGGTGAAGAATGGGTGATCAGCAGGATGAAGACTGGATATCCCCGGTATGTCGTGGTGAAGACATTAACGAAACTCGACTGACCATCAAAGATTCTTCATACATTTGGAGATCCAGAGCTTCGCAAGAGACATAGTACAGCGATATGGAAGAGAAGGAGAGAGCGCAATGCTGTTTCCAACGAATTGCACAGCGTCGAGATGCCTGGGTTTCATCATCAGAATCGCGGCCGATCAAGACACTACGCAAGTGAGGATCGTCGACTTGGTACCAGCAGCCGAATCACAGCGTGCTGAGCAGATGAAATCCATATCCCCTAAGATATCTGCGGTACTGTATCCAAATGAGCTTTTCAAGGTGGCGAAGCAGTTCTGGCAGCACTCGGGAGACGGTGTATCAAGTAGAAGAGCAGAGTACTGCCATCATCTTTTCGAGAAGGGCCTTTTGGTCGATGCTGCAAAGCTGGATGAGCCACCAGCACGCATGTGCAAGGGCCCTCGACGCTACCAAAACAAGAAGGTCTCGGTCGACCTCGATGCGCCGGCCGTTCAACAGGATGCTGAGACACTGACACAGTTCGTCGAGCAAAGGTTTGGCCGCAACCTTGATCTGTCTATGACCAAGAACGCTAAGCTCGCTGTACGACGCCGCATCGCTGGCTCACTCACGGCAGATGTCGCACTGGCTGATGCCCTGTCCCTGGATGCTGACTCCGAGCGGACACGCGGGCATGACTTCTCCGAGGACGACGTGTACCTATACCCAACCGGTATGAGTGCTATCTTCAACACTCACAGAAACCTGCTTGCTGCCAAGGGAGAACGAAAGGCCATCGTCTACGGCTTCCCGTATATCGACACCCTGAAGATCACAGAGAAATTTGGGCCTGGCTCGCTCTTCTACGGCCATGGATCCAGCAAAGAGCTTGATGACTTGGAGACTCGTCTCCAAAACGGCGAAAAATACCTTGCCCTCTTCACAGAATTTCCTGGCAACCCGCTCCTCCGCAGCCCCGATCTCGAGCGCATACACAGACTGGCCGACAAGTACGATTTCTGCGTTGTCGTCGATGAGACAATCGGCAACTTCATCAACGTCAACGTGCTCCCCTATGCCGACGTGGTCGTCAGCAGTCTGACCAAAGTCTTCAGCGGCGATAGCAACGTCATGGGTGGCGGTCTGGTGCTGAACCCGAAAGCGGCGAACTACGATTTACTCAAGCAGCGTTGGACAGAAGACTACGAGGACAACCACTGGTGCGAAGACTCGATTTTCCTCGAGCGCAACAGCCGCGACTTTGTGAGCAGAATCGAGCGCATTGGTACCAACGCAGAGGCCATTTGCGATGTGCTCAGTGCGCATCCACGCGTCAAGCAGGTCAACTATCCCAAGACGAGTCCGACGAGGGAGTTTTACGAGAAGTGCAGGAACCCCAAGGGCGGATATGGTGGGCTACTATCTGCGACATTTTACACCAAGGCGGACGCTATCGCATTCTTTGACAATCTTGATACCGTTAAAGGACCGAGTTTGGGCACCAACTTCACGTTGAGTAGTCCGTACGTTATTCTGGCGCATTATGGTGAGCTGGATTGGGTAAGTTCATGTTTCTTTGACAGACCGGTTGAATGAGTGCTAATCTTTGCCTAGGCTGCGAAGTGGGGTGTTGAAGCTGATCTGATTCGATTCAGCGTTGGACTTGAGGAGACGGGCAAGCTGATCGATACGTTCAAGAGGGCGCTGGATGCAATGGATAAGGTGGAACAGTCGTAGCGCTTGTAGAGACAGCCAGATGAAAACAATATCTAGACCTGTCCATGTCGACTCTCCCTTCAATTGTCGGAGTACAATTTGTAGGCTATCTATTGGAGAGTAGGAAGGCTGTGAATGGGCCAGTCCCGCCGAAGAACCTGATAGCGTTGTCATTTACCGCATATTATCGTCACGGCGTCGCGCGTCCATATCCCGGAAGTGACTGTAGATTTCGCAGCGGTGCTCAGGCTCGAGGTCAGGAGTTGAAATTGGCACACTCGTTAATGCATCCTTCGCTCCTGCGCCAAGATTACCCCTGGGATTATGAGCCTTTCCGATGCGCCAGCCGATATTTCATATTGTGGCTTGTTGTGATCCTATGGCAGATGCGCATTAAACTTCACGCATATGGGTCGTAATTCGCATGCGTGTCGTGCTGCGAAGACAATCTGTGTAGAACTGACTTGGAGGACAGGCGAGTCTGCAGGGATGGGGACATCGGCTGAGTGATTTGAGTCAATGAAGATTGAGTTGTGTGCGGCGCAGGTCGTTTTTCTGGTACTGGAATATTGGGAACCGCATACAGTCACACCATTGTGATACGTCAAGTAAGCAGAAGCTCAGGATGACCTGGCTTTGGGTCGTGAGAATTACTTGCCTCTGCCCAAGTATATTTGAGCACGCGCTGCAATTTGCTGCTTTTGCATGTCAAACCGCGCATCCGTATGCCTCTGAAAGATGTCGCAAGCGTTATTATGACAAACGTTTATGCTTACCAGGCGGACGGGAGTGCGGTAGCCCGAGCGCACCCCGCCTTTCGCCATGCAATGTCTGTCATGATGGCTGGACTCAGATGTACTAGGAAGTTTGCGAGGTTGGGCCCTGCCTGAAATATCATCGTCAGGGCAACATATTGCAATATCGGGAAATCGAAGCAATGATTGAGTCCATGGGAAGCTTGACAGAAAATAGTTGCCGAATACCGAGTACTACTGTGGTGTCAGGCGTAAGTAGTGTAGGTGGGTCGCGGCACAGTACATCGTAGCTGTGGCGGTCCAGGGCAAACCTTCGTAGGCGGTGGAGTAGCTCATCTCGAGCCAATGCACTCGCCTGGTGCTCCCTGCGACAACGGCCCGTTTGCGGCTGTCTGCTTGACATTCTCGGTCGTGGCAGGCACTACCCTTGCTCACATCAGCTACCCTGATCCTGACCTTGCTCACTGGCTGTCGTTGAACGTTCCTCCTCAAACAGCTACGTACTATGAGGCCTCCCAATCAGGCCCCGATGCCCAGGTCGACTGTTCATTGAATCAATCTCCCCGAAATGGCCATTGCCTCGGTTGGAGGCTGCGCCGCATCGCTTCTTGGGGGCTACCTCCCCACTGATTCCGGACGAAATCGTAAGTCAGAATTGGGACCAAAGGTGCTATCGTGAGCGCAAGGTTACAATGTGTGACAGGAGTGGAGACGTAGGTTCTGGCCTTGAATTTTGCTGGACATGAGATCGACAGGCAGCTGACAGCTGGCCAGCATGGCGTGACGCTGTGGCTGATGCACAGAAGCCTCATTTGACAAGATTTTCGAAAATCTGTAGCATTTCGGAGTGGTTTGTGGTGTTACTGTGGGCTTGCTGCGATCTTGGTGTCGATGGACGACGGACGTTGCCGGCCGGATGGTAGGTTTCGCGAGCCCATCCGCCATTCCTCCGTGAATCTCGCGGCTAATGCAGCCAATCAACACCTCAATTTGCTCGCTTGTGTCATCTGTACGAGCTGCGGCGTTCTGCGACGGTGCACGTTGAGATAAGGACTGTGCTTGGTGCCTACCACTCTTATAGACAGCTCCGTGAAAGGGAGGAGGCATCCGCAACTGAGTCAGTTGAAGGAAAGCCGGGTGGCAACTGCAACTCAGCGCAATACAGCTACTGCTGGCAGACAGGTCCTCCCAGCTTCGACCACGAACCCGGACGTCGAAACCCATCCGTCCCCACAGCGATGTCAAAAGCTCTACCATCCTTGTAGGGGCGGCGGAGATTAGCCGTGTTGGCAGCCCCTCTCTGCTCATGCATCTTGGATCACAATCACCTCGCACATTCGACTGACGACAGTTCCGGTGGAGCACCCGCGACAGCCACTTCGCAAATTCGATGCGATTTCCAGAAGCTGCCGCGCAGCGCTGACCGCTGAAAGCAATGCTTCCGGCCCGTGACTGCTCGACAACACGTGCTTCGTGGGGCTTCTTTGACGTGAGATGTCTCGGCGGGTGAGCCGAGGGAGCTATGCACAAGTACCATAGTACATTACGCTATTTTTCTGTTCTGTATCGAATCCAGAGCCAGTCCCTGGGCGGCTCTCGGGTTGTGGTGCCAACGTTCCCCGACAAGGCTCTAAACAGATGGAGATTGACAGTGCACGCGCCACACCTGTTCCGAATCATCACCTCCACTCACTAGGCCCCATGTCCTCTTTCGTCAGATACTATCCCGGTTCAACGCATCGATGCCTGACAGGCCCATTCATATACCAAGCCGAAGCCGGCATAGCCTTTTCCTCGATGCGCGGCAGCCCTTTGCCGCCACCAACGCTTGGATGGAGGGAGATGCACCTGCCAGGACTATCAACGGCCACCTTTGCGGCTTGTCAGCGCCGTAACTGGGGTCAGCCTTGGTCGCCGGCCGGCAACTCGTTGGTTTCACTTGCTATGCATGCGGTAACATCCGCGTTCACATTAAGTTAACAGCGCTCGCTGAGGACGATGTGACCGAGCTTGTCGTCAACCACAAGCGCCCGTTACTTCCCTGAGGTCAGGGTGTCGGTCCAAGGCACGCAGACATGGGTACGTTCTAAGAAAACGGTCGGGGGCTCTTGGCAATGGTCTGGCTGGGATGTGAATCCCACGAGGCTCTGACCAGTCCCCAGCCGCAGACCCGGGAAAAGTGCAATTCTGTCGAACTGCGACTCTTCGAAGCTCAGATGTTCCGTACCCGTAAATATTGGTATTCCCCATGCAGGGTGCAAACCGCGCTCAGATATCAGATCCAAGGGTACAAGTCAGCCTCATATTTCTCACTCACCAGGCTGTATAAGCAGCTCAAGGCCGCCCACGCCCAGTCAGGAAACGTACGTTGGCCCCACTCAGCAGTCCCGTTACATATGTTGCTATCATCTCGGTGGTGACCCATCCGTCTTTTCAGTCTTGACGACCCGAGGCCCAGCTCACAAGACTCTAGGAACCGTAGCGAACGAGACCTTCCCTACTATCCATCGGAATCTCTCGATCGAGGGGTGACCATCCGCACCGTGCCACACCTATGCTTGTGCCCCACCGAAGATTTGCGGGCTATCATAACCTGGGACTCCATCAGCCTCCCCCGACAGGGCATAGTCCACAAGAACCTCAAGACTTTTAAGCGGAAGAACAATCAATTGCCGACTGATCGTCAGGATTCTTAATCCTACATCCAATTGATTTCACCTATTGGCATCCCATCGCCTGCGAGTACCAATTCAAGAGGCTGACGCACAACTTCTTCGCTGCGAGCTCAAGCGTTTACAACATCCTCACAATAACGTACAGGCCTGCCACGCGACAGCAAAGTACCTCAAACACCATAACCTGATTCCAGGACCCGCCGTTCATATTGAGCAGTTGTGCAAATAGTTGCCTGAAGTTCAAGGGATGAGGTATGCTCGCCTGTAACCACCGGGTGTAGACAATTAGCTTACAAGCGAAGCACACTAGGATACAGTATGCCGCATTCTCAGTACGGTATGAACCATTACGGTTCATCACAATCATCCTACTCGTCAGGCTACCCACCAGCAAGCCAACAGGGCTACTCGGACTCCAGATCATCCACAACTGGTGGCTATGCTTCGTCGTATGCCTCCAGTCCAGGACATCAGTACGAGCAGCAAAGGATAAAGGAAGAGCAAAGTGTGCTACCGCCATATCAGCCGCAGCACCCTTCTTATTCCCACAGTAGCTATCAGCAACAGCAACAGCAACCATTGGACTCCATTCGGTCGAGTTCTAGTGCTGGTGGCTATTCATACCCTGCACCTCATAGTAATCTGCCGAGCCAAAGCATGGAGAGCAACCCTTCGGCCTATCCACCGTAAGCGCAATCGATAGCTTCGATTTCACGCAAAGGCTAAATTTGTCTCAGACCGGCCCTGTACCCTCCAACCACATACGGCCTGAACGATTACCGCGTGTCTCTTCCCACTATGTACCCGGCTTCATCAACGACGCCTGCAGCATACCCTGCGTACGAGCCTCCGCGGGCTATTCCATCCCCTCCGAACAGCAGCATTCCTGCACTCCCCTCGTCTCCAAATGCGCAGAACAGCTCTGTTATGCCGCGTGTTCTGAACTCACGACCAAAGCCGCAATGTTTCGAACACGGATGCAACGGCCGGCAATTCTCGACGTTCAGCAATCTCTTGCGCCACCAGCGCGAGAAATCAGGGACCGCAATGAAAAGCCAATGTCCGAAATGCCATGCTGAGTTCACACGCACTACTGCAATGAAAGGCCATATGCAGCATGACAAATGCAAGGCTCGCAGACCCTCGGAAGCATCGAACATCTCGAGATGATGGCGCTCGACCCATCCGCCCATCTTACCAAAACCTGGCGTGTATAGCGTTCTTCTCGAGGTTGTGTGCCTCTACATCACCTGCATAGCATGGCGTTTCGAAACCGGATACCACCATCCTTTCATTTGGAGTTTTGTTCCGCGCGCATACCACGTCTTTTTATGCCATCGGAGCGGCCGCAGTCGCTTCTCTCGTTTCCATCACAGGAGTTGGTACTCAGAACGTGTTGAGGCACAATTTCCACTAAACGTCGTTCAAATCGTTGTACTTTCGGCATTATCATTGCGGGAGGATATGGAGGAATGAGGTATCGGCGAAATAATACCCTGGGTACTCATCTTACCTCTCAATGGTGCTTTTCGTTCTGCTAGTCAAGCGAGCATCAACGGCACATGCTCAAACTTCATGGTATGATGCTCAGCATCAAGTTTCAAGGCTCCTCCACTTCCATCCTTCCTATAATGGTAGACCCTGTCTTTCTGCTGTTCATGTTGACACTTGTCGTTTCCTGCAATAACCAAGTCAGAGACCCTCGCGGAGTGTTCCAAAAGCATTGCCCTCACATCACTCCTTAAGCACTCTCCAAGGCATGGACGTCCGTCGCTTGTTGCCTAACACGCTTGCGTCTTTCACGCCGCCAAGGGGATAGACGTGTCTGGTTCGCAAGGCCACTGCACGAGGCTTCCGTGCACTAGGTCCAACCTAACTAGCGGGCCGTCCGCCGGGTCCCTGATTCTGTCAGTCTTACAACATGTCGTTCAGCACACCGTCATCATATGGTCCTCGCAGAGGATCAAAGATCAGAGCGACTAAGCTATCCCTCTGGCGTACCACATGCACACACACAAGCCGATCGCGGGAGTCATACAAAATGCCGGCCCTACAGCAAGACTGACAGCTCGGCAACCATAATACCGGGAATCAGGAGCGCTATCGCTTTCCCCTGCCATCACCGGGCAGCGGCAGAGTTGGCTACTGCGCGTGCCCTGGACGCCTTGCCATGGATGGAACCTTCCGTTCAAGGACATGGGCTATCGCGTTCAGACCCTCGCAGATTGGCGCACGTGTGGGGTCTTACAGAACGTGATTATCCTAGTCTTGGCCACAAACGACCAATGAGTTACTTCATACGGAAGGTACTTGGAATTAACGCGTTCCTCAGGACGTCAAGAAGGCGTTCGATGGCCTGCCAAGACTTTGGTTGCGATTGTTCAATACCGGCTCCACTTCACGACTACGCGCACGATGTGGGCAGACTACGCATCGGATGATTCGATCCGGTAACGAACCCGTGATGGTAGGCATCAGGCGACGGAAAATCTCCAGTCCAGCTTTCGATCCATGACGCAGACAGCGTCTGCATTTGAACTATTGTCCGACCCACGGCGCTGGAATTTAACCCACCCACAAGATTATGAAAACCAGGTTGCATACCACGCCGGTGTCTTGGAAGACGTGCAGATTAGCCACATTATGCTCGATGACACGGACTGTGCCAAGTTTAACGGTTGAACGAGAATGACGTGAGGGGTCTCCTCCTTCCCGCACAACACAGAGGCTTGACTTGGGCTCAGATGGCTGATATGTGGATCGGGGGGCTGCGCTCTTACATGGGTTCCTACCGCATGCGCAGCGGGGAGCGCCAGACGGGAAGGATGGGCAGTGACTTGATCTGGAGACTCCACTGCGAGCATGTGGACTTGTGTACTACTTTTCCACGTGACAATCTGATAAAAGAACAACACTCCGAAAAGCTTTGACAATGGGGCATTCACAGAACGAGGATGAACCTGCAACTTGCACGTGGAAACACATGTTGTGCTATGGTACCGACGACTGGGAACGCGGGACACGGGACAAAGTTTGTATTTGCGTCGTATTTGTCCACAAAAGCCTCATGCGAAATTGTCGCAAATGTACAAGCTGCGGCACGAGTATTGACTTTTGAGTTGGTTGGACCTCAGGCCCGGCAGGACAGCCGAATCCAATCTCGCTACGGGCGGCAGCACGTTCTGCGCGAACAACGGCAGCCCCTGGACCGAACGACCATTGTCCGAAAACGACCTGAATCGTACGTTGCGGACATTGGCGACGTCAAGGACCCCCATACACTCTCGTACCGGCCAACCTGGATCATGTTACGGGAAACCAACGCGAGACCGAACTCATACTCGCAGTAGGTAGATGAGACGTACCCACCGCAGGGGTGCGTGCAGCACGAGCCGCCTAACCGGAATAGGAGAATAGTCGTTTTCGGATCCGACGCCACGATCCCCGAAATGGATTTTGCCATGCATCCTTCATGTGGCAGCTGCTCCGCGGACAGTTGCAGTTCAAACAGTGGGGTGCATGCAAGCGCGTTGGCGGAGGACCACATGGCGCCTGAGGGAAGCGGAAGGAGCGAGCTGCACATCAGAACGGTCCCAATCCCACTCGATCCTACCGCCCTCGCTCCTTTGCATCGAGCCCAACCGCGACCTCCTCGTTAACTTGAAGGGGCTACGTCTGGCGGTCTCACGGCGAGGGGTACACCGAACGGGCTGGAAACGGGCCTTACCATGGGCAAATGCTATCAATAGCATATCGATATTCGCAACGCGGCTGTACTTAGCCGCAAGGTTGACCGTGTCGACGTGGTGCTCTTTCTGCGACACAGCCAGAATGCACCGGGTAATGTGGGTCCGGCGCGCCTGAGACCAGGGCCTGAAGGCGAGCTCAACGCCGCAGCAGACACCGGCCGGCCCTGCCCTGGAACGCTGGCATCATAGGCGCAGTGATGTGTGAAATGGCCCTTGATGCGCAGCGACTGATTGGTGCAATGTCGCGGAAAAGGTATGCGCTGCCGAATTACACGAGACGGTCCGTATGCACGTCAACACCGCTCAGCTCGCTGCTGGCATTGGTGTACGTGAGTCGGCCATGACCGTGGACGTCGGCATGCCGAGCTCTGCACTCGGCAGGGCGCTGGGCTTTTGTTATTAGTGATATACTGTGTGCGCCTTGCAATGGGTTGTAACGTTTTTGATCTGGATGATGTTCGTTTCGTTGTAATGCAAAACTCCATCTATGGCTATCAGTTGCGTGGATGTGAATCATGGGAAGCGCTGATATAACGAACAATTGCAAACAAGCCTGAGACCCAGGAAGAGCAATGCAAACTCCACGTAGAAACAACAGATGAAATCAGAATTAAGCAATCCATACTCAGTGCTGCTCGACAGCGTAGCCAACGAACCCCTCGAGACCAGTCACTCCTTTTGAGCCCTTCTCAGTGCCGTTGGCTGGCACTGGGCCGCCGCCTGGCATGACCAGGACCTTGACACCGTGCTCAATGAACTCCTTGGACGCGATGAACTGGAAAGTGACGGTGACTGCCGATGGTGGCGCGGCAACAGGTTGTACGCTAGACTCGTCATCGAACCCACCAAAGCCAAACGCATCGTCATCGTCATCCACGATCGGTGCCTGAGGAGTGGGACCATGTTCAGCGGAGACCGAAATGACCTTTGACGAGGCGCGGACACTGGCAATGTAAACAACGACTGCGCTGCCGACTGTGAGGTTGGCAGCACCGCCAGCCTGAGAATCCTCAAAGTAGACTGTTACTAGTCTAGATGCCAAGGGCTGTCTGTCAGCTAGAACCATGCCTTTCCTGATGCGATTGATCGATGGGGTGATGATGGCGGTGTCGACGGGCTCCACTGCTACCGTACCAAGCTGGTCCGCGTACAGCGCTCGCACAGGCAGACGTAGGTTGCGTAGCGATGTAATTCGTACTCTCCGCCACTCAATGTATCGATCACGGGTTGGAGTGTTCCTTTTGTTCAAAGCGCCAGGGTAGGACCTCGAGGTTGTCAACGGCGATTGACGCGGTGGCCTCCCGCTTCCGCTGTCGCTGTCATCTGAAACAGTGTCGATGGGGTACGGTCCGAGCAGCAGCTCTTCGCCGACCGTGAGTCTTCCATGTTGAAGATATCCTCCAACGATAGCGGACCTGTCAGAGGAAGCATTGGCACGGACGCTGTAGACATCTTCGATATAGAAAAGATGAGATGGCGACTTGTCTGGAAGAGGTGTTTCGGCCGGCAGAGGCAGTTGCCGCAAGAAAGCGTGCAGCTTTGCTATGCCGTTGCCCTTGACGGCGCTCGTCAGTACTATAGGTACAAGTGAAAGAGGAGACGAGGCCAGCTGCTTCGTTATCTTCTCTGCCTCGTAGAGGTCGTCTGAGGAGATATGCTGGATATCAATATCTGGAGTTGGTGTCGACTGGTCAGAGATGATGCATGGTTTGCAACCAGCCTCTTTGAGCGCTGACAGTAGGTTCGACAAAGTTTGTCGCAGACCAGCTTTCGTAGCAAGATCGTATTTGGTAATGACGATGACTAGAGGCAGCTGAAGAGTCAGGCATAGCTCGAGATGAGCTTGGGACAGGTCAAGATCCGCAGCTGCAGGTCCCAAGATGTCTTGTGAGCTGGGTGATGCCCCGATCTTGCCGGAAGACTCGTCCGTGTTGTCAGCTGGGACACACACTAGAGTCCAGTGTGGTTGCCTGTTGAATTCTCAGTCGCGGTTGCATTAAAGTCGTGTACATTCGACTCGGGATTTGTTGAGCATGTCTTGGAAATACTTACCAGCCAACAATACCTCGAACGGTGGTACGCCGAAAGCGTGGATGTCCAGCAGAGTCCGATAAAACGACTAGGCGGCCCTCCTGCGCAGCCTCAACGGCCGCATGAATGTCAACCCACGCATCCACGTCTCCAGACCCATAGCTGATAACTTGAGTCGAGACTGCGCCATCGCTCTCAACGACATCGCGGTAGCCGATGAGCTCCTGGGTGACGGAACTAGTCATGCCAGAGGCAATCTCGTGCCGGTGCTTCAACAGACTCAAACGGCTACTTCCGCGTCCGTTGTCGAGCGTCGCTGTGGACAATGTGCCCAGCAGACTAGATTTCCCAGACATGGTTGCACCCGTGAGAGACACTCGCAGTTGCTCAACGGTAGACTGAGTCTCGCCGTGTCCAGCCACTGCAGCTGTACCGGCGGTAGAATCATGCGCTGGGGCAGCCTTGGTGGCATCCTTGTCGTCTTTGGAGCTGTCTACTAGATGTTGATCTGGACTGACCAGGGCTTCGGCAGCCAGTAGCTTCGACTTGCGCACCTTGCGCTCTTTCGTGCCATTGCGCTCTACCCACTCGCACTCGCCGACACACAGCATACGTTGCACCTCGACTCGACATCCGAGACTCGCGGCCATGGCACGGAGGTTGTTCAGGCTCTCCTCCATCTCATCCTCTGCCAGGCCAACAATAGACCCATCGTCAGCAACTCCGATCTCATACAGCGCGCCCTTGCTCTCTTCCAAGCCTGGCAGGAGTCTTTGCGGCATCTCAGGAGTTGTGAGCTTAGCATCATCCGGAAGGTGGGGGAGAAGAGGCGCTGTCGATGAAGAAATGTGGTAGGGGCATGATTGCTGCAGGCGCCATAGAAGTTGAGTGGTCAGCTGTTCCAGCCTATGCTGTCTGGACTGGAGCGAGGTCAAAGGTGGAGGGGTGTTACCCAAAGCACCCGACTCGGATACAGCGCGATTCACAGCGATAGAGCTGGTGCCATCGCCGCGCCGGAGCGATCCAGAAGCGCGGAGTCCAGTGCTGAAGCGTGTGAATGATCTCCGTCGTTTGAGTAGAAGGTGCAGCTTGTACTCTGTTGGCCCTTCCTGCGGCTCGGCCTCGAGGCGGGTGATGGTCGTGTTGTCAGTGATAGGAATCTCAATGCCTGTCAGCGAATGCTGATCATCGTCGGGGCCAAGTCGCGAAGGAATGGGTCTGGCTGCTTGCTGGCGAGCCGGGGTGTTCGTCCCGGTTCCGGCCGGAGGCGTGGCCCATGGCGATGACACGCGTGGCGGATCAGGGTCGAAAGTAAATATTGAGGCCATGTCGCGGATCGTTGTTTAGTACAGCGGTCGCTGATGTGGATTGTCGTTTGTGATGTTGATGTTCTGTACATGTACTGTCGCTCTCATATGTCACGTCAAGCCCGTTTCGATCTTGAGTTTGTATGTGAGTAGTGCGTCCGGAAAAGTTTTGATAATAGTGGAAGCATCTTGGTGATGGTTGTGCTATGTGAGACTTTGCGGATGAAAGTGGTGGACAACTCGGGTAGAGTTGGGACTGGCTGCCTCTCGGCAATCACTAGCTGGTGAAAGACATTGCCTGTGTTTCGGTTGTATCCGAATGATGTAGTGGTTGTTTGCTGCAAAAGAATGATGGGTAATGCGGCGATGTAGTGGAGTAGTGGAGTTGCGTGAAGTGGCGGCAGCGGGCAGATCCGCTCGAGCGCTCTTGGCGTTCTTCTGGAGTCATCGCGTGGAGTCACAACTCGACCCTTCTCACAACACGAAGCACCGCCCTTTGCGCGCCTGATCTGGTGCTGGAGGTAACTAGAGTTGCACTACTGTTTGGTCGACCGACATTGTAGCCACCCCGAGAGTTCGACTGCACGCCTCTACAACTACAAGTTTCAACCGTGGTGAGTAGACTAGCCCGCGCAAGAATGAGCAGGGAGGTAGGTCTCTATTCTATTCTACTAGGGGAGCGTGCATCGGAGTGCTGAGGTGAGCGGTGCTGGGGACTCGAGCGGGACAGAGTAGCGTTGTGCTGTGGTGTGTGGTTCCCCACAGCGACATGGGTTTTGTTTGGTGCAGCGCAGAGAACGCTTTCTGAGGTGCGAAGGGGTGGTGATTTGTGTGCTGCGTTCGACGGGGTTTGTTGGCTATCCGACAACGCGGTGCATTGATGGGGATTGCAGGAGGTGCCTGCAGCGGGGTCTACTGGTGGGCGTGCTTCTGTATGTATGCACGTGTGATGGTAGTATTGCAGTGCTATTTCTACCCACCACACCCGCGTTTCCTCCCGCCATCTCATCACCCTCTCACCGTGTCCGACCCCAAGCCACTCGCCTAGCACTTCAACACCGCCGGCCCCGGAACCTGGTACTTCTGCCCGTTCCCCACAGGCTGACCCTGGTTGTTGTATATACTGACCAGAATCCCGGGATCCGTTGCTTTGTACGCGCCAGGGAAGCTGACTGTTTGCGCTTGGCCCGTTGTGGCGGCGCCGGAGATGCGGAGTTGTGCGCAGCCACTACCCTTATTAGTATCTCCATCCTCTCATAAAAACGGAAGAGAAAGGAAGGGAGAGAGGGGGGGAACATACACATAAAACTGCGCCTGGCCCTGCGTGCTCGCAGAATGCAACGCGATAATCTCCGCGCGCAGGAGATAATCGCCGCTGGCCAGACAACTGGGCAGCGTGAAGTCCACCCATCCGTTGTTGGAAATCATCCTGTCCACGCCCCACTGCCCGGACCCATCGAGCCCGTCTTCGTAGACTTTGATCCATTTCTGACCGGAGGGGGAGGCGGTGGCTGCGTTGTCTACCTTGGCCCTGTCTGCTGTTAATCATCCACTGTAGAAGGAGGGGGAAAAGAGGGGGGACGAACACATAAAACAACACAGGCCCCTTGTGACTCTTCGCAATCGGGTGATCGGGATCGTTAGCGAACTGCGGGCCGCCGATTACATGGCCCCATTGGACGCCCACTCTATCGCCGGTCCTGGCGCTGATGACGGTGCTGGAGACGGGCTGTTTGAAGTTGAAGTTGCAGGCGATGGAGGCGTCGTTTACGTTTTGTAGCGGGTTGTTGCTGAGCGCGGTGCGGATGCCGATCGCTTCGCCGTTGTCGGCGTTGTTGACGCTGGGGGGTTAGCTGGGGGGTCAATGGGGGTTAATGGGGGGTTAATGGGGGGTTAATGGGGGTTAATGGGGGGTTAATGGGGGATTAATGGGGGGTTAATGGGGGTTAATGGGGGGTTAATGGGGGATTAATGGGGGGGAGGGTGTGGTACCGGACGCGTTGGGCGATGGTGTGGGCGGTGGTTAGGAGGGGGAGGAGGGAGGCGAGGGCGAGGGAGAGCTTCATGGTGGGTGGTGGGTTGTGTGCTGTAGGTGGTGTGTGCTGTAGGTGGTGTGTGCTGTAGGTGGTGTGTGCTGTAGGTGGTGTGTGCTGTAGGTGGTGTGTGCTGTGGAGATGGTGCTGGAGGTGGCTGCAGGAGGTCGACCACCAGTCTTGTACCTTTTATGTTTCTGGGGAGAGGAGCCGGCTTGAGATGAATTGCGTTGATCTTCTCTCCCTCATATTCAAATGCTGGGCGCAATGTCGTCCCGTTGCTTGGGGATATATGACGACTGCTGCTATGCACCCCAGATTCGACGTAATCCTGTTGCCAGAGAGCTTGGAAGGTATCCAGTGATAGTGGTTTGTTTCATGATGGGTGTTGGGCGAATACCAGCTTGTCGCGTGGTGGTATAGACAGGGCCGGTGTTTATCCGGATATAGTGGTGGTGGATGTTGTATCGGGGCCGGGACGCGGAACCGAAATAGATGGTGCTATTTAGTGGGTCTGGGTAGAGAGCGTTCGTGATTCGAGGTGTGCGTCAGTCCATGCTATGCTGCCTTCTTGACCCCGTCCACGCCCACGTCAGCGGGGCTAAGGGGTGACTGACAACAGAATCATCCATCTTTGAAAAACAGGTACTAATCAGCAACTATTACCAGCACGTGTTGGGCGACAAATGAAACGAGTCAGTACAAATGAAATGGTTCATTGCGGCTCCTCTATGGCTGGTGATGTACAGGCTCGTCCAACTTTTCCACGCGCTCCTCGGTGCTCACCTGCCCTTCTTGACCCAGCCCTCCATGCTGTCACGCACGTCGTGGACTTTGTCCTGGACCATGCCGACCGTCATGCCGACGTGGGCCTTGCCGGTGTCGATGAAGTGGTTGATTCTCGCTTTTGTGCGGAGGTGGGTGTCTGCAAGGACGGGGTACTTTTCCTCGTAGGACCAGGCCAGGTTGCCGACGTTGTTCATGGTGATGGGCAGCACGGCGTAGGCGGCGGTGATGCCGACGGCGGCAGGGACGGAGGCGCGCAGCAGGACGTTGCGGTTGCGGGTGACGATGGAGCCGGCCATGGCGGCGACGAGGACGTAGAGGGCGCCGGGGAAGATGCGCTCGCCGGACTCCTTGGGCGGGGCCAGGGAGCGGAGGGTGCTGGTGAACGAGTGCTCGAGGCGCAGCGTCTCGGTCAGGGCGCTGTCGACGGTGCGCTCGCTGCGGACGGCCTGGCGGTACAGGGCCATGCGGGCGACGCCGATCTGCTGGGCGAGGCGGTCGGTGGGCGTCGGGCGGTAGGCGGCCTCGGGCGTGAGGTCGTTGGCGGGCTGCGTCAGGGCGGGCGCGGTCGGGGCTGTGACATCGAGGGGCAGGTCATCGTAGATGGGCTTGCGGTTCTGGCGGAGTGAGCATGCGGCTGCGGGCGGTGGAGGGGAGCTGCGTGACGTACAATGGCATCGCCGGGCTGCTCCTCAGCGTAGACGGGGCGCGGTGCGAAGACTGCGCCGGTGGTGAGGGCGGCGGCCATCGCAGGGACGACGGCGCGCTGGGGCGTGTCAGCGGGTGTCAATTGGCTGCGCCGGGCGCTCGTGGAGCTACTCACCTGCCGTAACAGCGGTCGGAAGGCCATGTTGTGCGGGGGGGAAGGGCGCAATGGGAGGGCGTGAGGCTTCTGATGTCGCGCTATCAAGACGCTCGGCGCAGGACGGAGGTGTCGGCGGTTGGCTGCTAACTACTATAGTAGTGCCGCCCGGCGTCGGCTTGTGACGTGACAGCGCAGGCTTCGGCCGCGATGCCATCGCAACGATGCTCCAGCGGCTTGTTGCGCGCCCAGCAGCTCGAGGCGCCGCGTCGCCCTGGGTCTGCCCGCAGTGCCTGAAGACGGCCAGTCGACGTCGCTTCAACAGTGCCCTCGCCAAAGCACGCGACCCCAGCGCTGCCCGCCCGCCGCCCGCCGCCGCCGCCGCCGCCGCCGCCCTTTACGGCCTGTCTGCCAGCAGCAGGCCCGACGACGACGCCCTGCGCAGCGTCTTCGACAATGCCGCCTTCTGGGACGCCTTCCGCCGCGGCTCGAAGACCACCACCAAGACCAAGCCCGCCGGCATCATCGGCAACAAGTACCTCACCCACCCCGACGGCTTCGTCGACTTCGTCACCGTCACCATCCACCGCTGCAACGCCATCATCCAGACCGTCGCCGCCGCCGACTCGCTGCCCGCCTTCAAGGCCCTCGTCCGGGAGCTCGACAAGCTCAGCGACCTGCTATGTCGCGTCATCGACCTGGCCGACTTCGTTCGCGGCACCCACCCGGACCGCGCCTTCCAGAAAATGGCCGTCAAGGCCTACCACACCGTCTTCCAGTACATGAACCAGCTCAACACCACCCCGGTCCTGTACAACCAGCTGAAGAAAGCCTCGGAGATGCCCCATGTCTACGCCAGCTGGTCTGAGGAGGAGCGCATTGTGGCCCGCATCCTCATGGAGGACTTTGCGCGCTTCGGCATTGGCCTCGACGACGCCACGCGCAAGAAGCTCGTCGACATGAGCGGCGACATCGCCGAGGTCGGCTCGCAGTTCGTCGAGCACATGGCCCCGGAGACGCTGGCGCTCAAGTTCAGCTCGCGCAAGATGAAGGGCCTGGATCCAAACCTGGCCAAGCAGCTGACCAGATGGGGCGAGACGGCCATCTCGACCATGCACCACGAGTCGCAGGCCGTCCTCCGCTTCGTCGAGGACCCCGACGTGCGCCGCGACACGTACTCGGCCGTCCGCACAGCCAGCCGCTCCAGCATAGCCCGTCTCGAGAAGATGCTGAAGCTGCGCGCAGAGCTGGCCGCCCTCTCCGGCTACGAGACGTTCGCACACATGACGCTGGAGAACAAGATGGCCAAAACGCCAGAAGCAGTGGATGAATTCCTCAACGCACTGCACCAGGACAACCTCCCCGCCGTCATGGCTGACCTCGACGAGCTGCTCGCCCTCAAGCAGAGCGACGCCCACCGAGACAACTTCCCCGACCGCATCAACCCCTGGGACAAGTTCTACTACACCCAGAAGATGCTGGGCGCCATGGAGGGCGCCTACCGCCAGCGCACCCCAGACACCCTCTCCTCGTACTTTTCCGTCGGCACCGTCCTACAGGGCATCTCGCGCCTCTTCGACCGCCTCTACGGCGTTCGCTTTGTCCCGCGCGAAACGCAGCCTGGCGAGGTGTGGGACGACGGCGTGAGGAGGCTGGACGTCATATCAGACACCGAAGGCCACATCGCCGTCCTGTACTGCGACCTCTTCTCCCGCCCTGGCAAGACACCCAACCCCGCACACTTCACCCTCCGCTGCAGTCGCGAGATCCTGCCCTCGGAAATCGCAGAAATGTCCCACATGGCCCACCGCTTCGACTCCCCCATCGAAGCCGCCACAGACGGCATGGCCGTCTCCTACAACGCCCAGCGCGATACCTACTTCCAGCTCCCCACCATCGCCCTCATCTGCGACTTCCACAAGCCCACCTCCACCGCCCGCCCCGCCTGCCTCAACATCCACGATGTCCGCACCCTCTTCCACGAAATGGGCCACGCCCTGCACTCCATCCTCGGCCGCACCGCCCTCCAAAACGTCTCCGGCACCCGCTGCGCAACCGACATCGCAGAGCTGCCGTCCGTCCTCATGGAGCACTTTGCCTTTTGCCCCCAAGTCCTCGCCCTGTACGCCCGCCACTGGGACACAGACGCCCCGCTCCCCGCCCACGCCCTCGCCCACCGCCTCGCCATCGACAACCGCAACGCCTCCACCGAGCTCGAGTCCCAGATCCTGCTCTGCTTCCTCGACCAAGCCTACCACTCCGCGCTTCCCCGTAATCCTGCCTTCAACTCCACATCCCTCTACCACGACATCTACAACAAATACGCCTCCGTCCCCGAACCCGCAGACACCGCTTGGCAGGGCTTCTTCGGCCACTTGTTCGGCTACGGCGCAACCTACTACTCGTATCTGTTTGACCGCGCCATCGCGGCTAAGATATGGGCCGATGTTTTTCAGAAACAAGGACCACGCGGGAGTCTGGACCGCGAGAACGGCGAGCTGTACAAAAACGAGCTGCTCAGGTGGGGCGGCGGGAGGGACGGCTGGCAGTGTCTTGCGGGCGTGTTGGGGGATCCGCGCCTTGCAAGGGGGGATGCGGAGGCGATGCGCGAGGTGGGGAGGTGGGGGATTAGAGGGGCGTAGGAATGTGTATATAGGGAATATTGTATACGGACATGTAGTGAGTGGTGTCTTGTGTAGAATTCAGAGCTCGATGAGAGTTTGCACTGAGATTTTTTTTTCCACGTAAATACGCAAAGAATTTGACATGTATCTGCTTTTTCTGCTCGCTCACACACACACCACAAAACACCACACCGTCCCCCATCTACCTCACGGACAGTCAAACAGGAGTAATAGTAGTATGGAGATCCAGATTGAAACCATTTACCTCCGAATTCCCCCCGTCCAGCCGTGCCAAACGCCTTCGCTATGCAAAACCAACCCGCGCCATGCTCTCCATCACACAACCCCTCAACCCGCAACCCTACCCCCATCCCCCCTCGGCCCAACACCCCTCTCAATCCCCTTCCTCAACACTTCCCACTCCCCACCCTCCCCCATATCCCGCCCCGAATCCACATCCCCAACCCTCCCCGTAGCAATCCTCCGCATCAGCACCGTATCCGCTGCATGGCGGAACATCCTCCCCCTCCCCCTCGTCAGAAAATCCTCAACAAACTCCTCTTCGTCGTCGACGAACGGGAGGCTGACTAGCTCCATTGCTTTGTCCTGGCGGGAGTACACAGCGTCGCTGCCATCCTGGCAGTCCAGCGTCTGCTCGATCAGGATCTCAAGGAGGGCGTTCTGCTCGTGTGCGGGACGCGTGTGGATCCAATAATACGTCTCCGTGAGATTCCTCCGCGAGAGATACTTTGCGAATTCCACGCGGACGTTTTCGGTTTCGAGGGGCGGCTTGACGCAGTTGTAATACGCGAGCGGGAGAACGTCGTCCTGCTCCCCGCTCTGCACTTTCACCGTGTTGAGCCTCGCGCGCCCCTCGAGCAGCGTGAGTAGGATTTCGTCGGGGAAGGTCGGGATGATGCTCGGGTGGGTGAGGCTTTCGACTGCGGTTGCGAGTTCGAGGCGGTCGAGGGCCCAGAGCCCTTCGATGAAGGTCCAGAAGCGCTTTTCGAGGTGCACGCTGCGGGCGAATGTGGTGGCGAGCTCGTCGTCTTCGTGCTGCTGTGGCGAGAGGTCTTTGAGGAGGTAGAAGATTAGGCAGTGTTTGTTGTGGAGCGTGGTTGGGGCGGAGACGATGAGCTGGTGGAGGTTGTGGAGCTGGTGGGGTGTTTTGGGAGGGTAGGCTCTGCGGCCTGTTGGTGTTTGTGAGTTTGTAGAATGTGGCGTCAGCGCTGTACGAGTGCCTACCTTTGATCTTCAGAAGGTCTAGCAGGCGTTCGAAGAAAGTTTGGCCGCCGAGCGCGTGCTGGTATTCTTGGATTTGCTGCACCAGGCCATCGGTGTAGTTGAAGCCCTGGAAGACAGCGTCAAAGTCTTCAACGTCAAGCATGGTAACCGATTGAGGTCGGGGCGCAGAGGGTGTGGTAGCTTGGTCGGCCCAACGCGTTGACGCGCCTCAGTGACGACTCACTAGCGCGAAATACATTCAGTGAAGCTCTGTGGGTCAGCACATCTGCTCGCCAGCACGAGTTCAATCAAAAAATCAAGGTGAAATGATCATCAAGTGTTTGTTCCAAGCAGGAACATACCAAAATAATTCAGAGATCCCTTTTTGCATCAATTATGTGCGAAACTTTTTCGTCGCTATAATACATGCGCGGTATATACAAGCGCTGGTATCAATACATTTTCGTCGTAGGCCGCTCATTGCCCCAACTCGCCAATAACGCCGTGAACCATGCTTTTACAATGCGAAAGAGTTGAGTCAACCTCCGGGCTCCATAGAGACAAAGTGCCGAGTCTAAGATATGTGCAAAGGGATCCTTACAAGTCCTCCTATCGGTTCCGTGTTCGTTCGATATGCTCGCGTTCGTTTGCATCGTTGAAGACCTTCTTGCCCAGCTCGTAGCAGCTGATCATGATCGCACACGCGGGTGCAATCTTCAGTGACCTAGCTGCCCATCCCCTGAACAGTCCGGACATTCCCTGCTCCTTGTAGATGTGCATGAGGAAGCGTGGCATTGACTGGTCCTCTGGGCGAATGGTCTCGGCGGCATCTTTGGCGGCTCTGCCCGCGGTTCGTGCAACCTGCTGTCGTGTCTTGCCGACGTCGAAAGGGGTGGTGACGAAAGCTGCGACTCCACCCGAGGCAGCGCCAGCAAGGAAGCTGTCGATGATGGTGTCTCTCGGATTCTCGCGGCTTCTCGAGCGACTGCGACGCCGGATCTTCTCCTCGCCGTGGCCCATGCGGAACTCGAATCCGTCATGTCTTGCTTCCGCTCGTCCTCGTGCATCGGTGAGGGAATTACGCGTAGCCTCGTAGCCCCACCAGTAGATAGCAGAGAAGGGCACGTCACGCCACAAGGTCAGCGTGAGGCCGCGCCAGAGGCTCAAGATTCCTTGTGAGCCAACCATCTCTTTCAGACCGTCCATCGTTTCGCGGAAGTGTCCTGCGGCGGTCGCCGTGTGGCTTGCGGCCTGCATCCTGGTCCTGAACATCTCGATTGGGCTCACCGTGATGGCGGCCAGCGTGCGTGCGGTTGCGCCTGCTACCAAGGGAATATATGCATCTGACACGATCTTGCGGAAGGGCGAGGCTTCTGCTGTGCGCAGCCAGTCGTAGCCTGCAAAATAGATGACGTTCGCCGGTACTGCCATGGCCAGAGTGGGTGACAATCCTCGCCACAGTGTTCTCGGACCTTCGTTCTGGGCGATCTTCCGCAGGCCGTCCCAAGTACTATTGATGGTCCTCCGCTCCACCTCTTCCACGGCGCAGTTCAGATCTGCAGGGTTTATTGAAGCCATTGTCGGCCCAGCGACACAGAACGGTGCCTTGTTATTCATCCAGAACACCTCCCTGCAGCATGCTGATATGCCAATATTTGGGGGAACGTCGCGGAATTGTGTGAGCACGGAGCCGTTGAAGCCGCGCGGTGCATGTGACGATGTTTTTGTTGGTGTTTCTTGTGATTGCAGGCGGACACGGACGACATCGAGAGGCGTGACTGTTCTACGTCAGTAAGGGTCCAGACAGGCAGCGGCGAACACCGTGCTGGACACAGCAGGACGCTGCGCAACTGACAGAGAGCAGACAGGGTAATTACTTACCAAGCAGCGATGTCAAGATGCTCCCAGACACGGCCGAGAGCATCTTCTGTGAGAGCGACACCTCGTCGGCACCTTGGATGACGTCCACATCCTCGGCCCGCTGGGTGGCCGTTGCCATCGTCGCAGCTGTCTGCTGGAAGGCCGGGTTACCTCGAATCAATTCGAGGGGTGCTATGAGGATCGCAAGGGCGCAGAAAGGCGGGCGTGTTCATTCTCCACGGGCGGTAATAAGTAAGTGGTGACGGATGCGCAGAAGGGCGGCGATGGGCCCTGGAGCTAGAAGCATCATCGGCTCAAAAAATGGCTGTCACTGCGATCGGACTGCATTTCGGACTAACTAAAGTGGGGCAGGCGGGTGCGGGCTTATCACAGGCCTGAATCGAGACGCGTCTGTGGCGCGCCTGCTCGCCTTCGTCATCGCCGTGACTGTCAACCTCAGTGCATTAGTGATTCACCGCATAGCGCCGCATAGACGCACAACAACACGTCCTGTAGATATGTATTCCTATTAGATCCTTTGGAGCCCCGCATTGTATATATCCACTCTCCCGCACGTGGGACCAGCGACATCGGAATATTGTGCGCTTAGAAGCGGCACGCTACATCTGGACATTGCAACCATGGATACCAAGAACGAGACTACGAACACTGAGGCAGAACTTGAGTCGTTCCGCCGGAGATGGAGGGAAGAAGTCTCGGCCAGGGCTAAGGGCAAAGTGCCTGCACCGTCTACAGCACCAGCGAAGGCTGCAGGTTCATCAGCCAGCAAGCCTCACGCACCCAAGGGACCTGCGCCGGACGCAGCATCCCATTCCCATGCTCATCGACGGAGTGTAGAAGAGACAGACGAAGTCACTCCATACGTTCATCGAGATCTGGGCGAAAAGCAGCATGGTCGAAGACTGGACGAAACCAGCGCTCAAACTGCAGCTGTCATCTCTGCGAACAATGAGCCCAAGACTGCACTAGACCACTACGAGAAGGCTGTTGAACGTGAAACGCAAGGAAATCTCGGTGATAGTGTAGCATTGTACAGAAAAGCTTTCAAGGTAGGATGGATATGCACGACCCGGACGAAGGAGATCTGACAAGCTGTAGCTCGACGACGGTGTGCATGAAAAGTACAAGGCCAAGCACTTTCCACCTTCATTCTTCAAAAATAGACCCAAGCCTCAACCACAGGAGCACACCACCGCAGCTGCAGCTGCAGGTTCGACATCGTCAACAAATCCACAAGGTCCGAATCCTTCGAATGCATCAGCCACGGTACCGAACACCGCCCACCACTCCCTACATGATCTCTCGCCCTCGCTACAGGCACTGCTCGCCGACTTCTCCAGCCTGTCCATTACAGGAGAGGCACCACCAACAGATCTGTCTCCTTGTCCGCCATGTCCTATAGCCAACGTCCCTGAAGAGATCATTGTGCAGATACTGGAGCATCTTGCTGTCCAAGACCTGGCGGCGTTTGTCCGTCTCGCTCAGGTCTGCAAACGCCTGGCATATCTTGTCAACACCGAAGACCAAGTCTGGAAGCGATTATCTCTAGGCAACGAGTATGGTTTTGCGGCTATGCACTACTCTTACACCTGTCAGATTGACGGCAAGCCACTCGGAGACGACGACGAAGGTGGCTTCATCTTGGGCGATAGCTCTGACAGTGACGATACCGTCACTACGAGCCCTCCTTCCATTGTGGAGATCACTCAGATGCTCGTCCCATCGCCTTATCCCACCTACCGTACTCTGTTCCATCGCCGGCCCCGCATACGTTTCAATGGCTGCTACATCAGCACAGTCAACTACCAGCGCGCTGGCGCCGCCAGCACAATGAGCTTGACATGGGGTTTACCGATCCACATCGTCACCTACTACCGCTATCTCCGCTTCTTGCGCGACGGCACCTGCATCTCACTCCTGACAACATCCGAACCCGCCGATGTCGTACCCTACCTCTACATCGAGCATATGCACAAGAACCACGGTAACCTGCCCTCGGCACCGATGAAAGACGCACTTCTCGGCCGTTGGCGTCTCACCGGACCAGAAGTGCCGGGCGTCGCAGATGGCGAGAAGGAAGGCACGCTGATCATTGAGACGGCAGGCGCGACGCCCAAGTACTTCAACAAGATGATCTTGAACTTGAGCACAGCTGGGCGCCAGACGAAGAACAACAAATTGACTTGGCAGGGCTACTGGAGCTACAACCGCCTGACTGACGATTGGGGTGAATTTGGGCTGAAGAACGACAGGCCATTCTATTGGAGCCGGGTCAAGAGCTATGGTATGGCTTGGGGTGAAGGTGGGCGGAAGGCGCATTAAGCTGAACGTTGCCTGATGTAACCATGTATGTCACCCTCAACAACAAGTCATCTGCAAAGATGATTGCAAATCAACCTCGTGCTCTTCTACCCTCTATAATCTCGTTTCCGTTCTGGTTCCCCCACTCTCCCCCTCCACCAGCATCGCTCACCGCTGTCTATGCATCACGGCCTTTTCAACGTCCGAGACCACAACCTTACCTGCGCACGACATGCCATTACTGCAGCTGCCCCCTGAGTTATTGAACAGATATTCAATATCATTGGGAATAATGAACGAAAGGTCTACACAAGTGTCGGCAAACGCGCCATAAGTTCAGTCGCTGGAGCCAGTTGATACGAGGAGAAAGGTTTGCTATACGCGGACTAGCTCGCTAAATAGGAAGAGCCGCCCAGACCGAGCACCTTGAGATCCACAAAGCCTTAAAGACTCGGCAGCAGCGAAATCCTGTGTGCCGGGATTCCCAAGCGATACGACCCGGAGCTTGCTGTGGCTACGTTTGTTCGGGAGTGCTCGATGTTTTGCTCAAGGCAAAAATACTGTTGGAAGCAGAGACACAGATAAGCTCTTGTGACATATTCACGTTAGCCGCTTCCAATTTCTTTGAGAGGGAGGATGTTGGTATGGCCTGTGGGTCAATGTCGTTTTGTATATATTGGTAGTGATTGGTCCACAAATCACTCAGCACGAGCTGTGTTGGTATCAGTTACGATGAGGGGGAAGAGAAGCGAGGAGAAGTAGCTTGGTGGTCACTAGCTGCTTTAGTTGGCATGTCACTGGTTAAGTGGTGAAGCGGTGACACTGGTGCGGCGCACGTTATTTGAAGCTTCTTCTGTTTTCGTTGTAAGGGGAGGAGGCGGATCTAAAAGGCTAGACTGGTGAACAAGGGATGATGAGAAGGAAGTCGTCGTTTCTAAAAGGGTGTATCCATCGCCCCTGCTTGATCCCAGAATGCATCAGATGCACATGTCTCAAACTTATCACCCTGACAGCTCCTTTTGCTCTCACCTCGAGTGTTGAGATCGTAAGCCGCTTTGTCCAAATTGAAGTAGCGACCTTTCTTGAACAAAGGTACTGACTGGTCAAATGATCCACTCTTGCAGAGCATTGACTTGAACTGTGCATCGCTCAGCTTCCCTTGAACCCCCCCAACACACACACACACACACACACAGTAAGAATTATTCTGTCAGTTGTCTCTTGTTTCCAAATACCATAGCGCCTGAGACTATCCAGCTCTCGGGTCTTGTTCAGAAGCAGCCCTTCTACCTGCGCATGCTTGGTCAACAGACCCAAGTGTTCACTGGGCTTCGCGCGCTCGGAAAGCATATTGACAGCAAGATCGGCCAGAAACTCGCCAGATTAGCTGCTAACCATTGATGCCAGACTTTTCAATTCGCCGTACATCTTGTATATGTCGATGAGCCATACACGTGCGGAACTGGACTCAGCTGAACCGCCGTAAAGCGCACAGGCAGATTCATGATCCGGTAGCGTAGCAAAGTTCGTCTCTTGTGCGTATGAAGAGAGTGCGCCGAGGACAGCGCTCTTCGTGGTGTCATCTAGAAGTTCCTTGGCGAGGACGTAGAGTTTGCTGAGGCAGAGGTACTGCTGGCGAATGTTGTCGTCATCATCGGTCACACTCTTCACAGGGAGTACTTTTGTCTGGAATATATCAATAGAGCGCTCGAAAATGATGTAAAATCTCAGTGTCGTCCTCTGGGAGTAGGACTATGCGTTGCTCGGACTCTTTCCAGTGCCCAGTCATGGCTTTCTCGAAGAAGCTGCTGACTTTTGTGATCAAGACCTCGTGAAACACGAAGTGCTTGGTTTGCTCGCCTTTGCCAACGATGACGCGTATATGCGGTGAGTCGATGAAACTGGATGTAATGGTTAGAATGTGTTTTTGCCTTAGTCTATCAGAACTCACTCATATGTCACATCAAAAGGCGCGCGGCGGTCTATGCCTATGATGGTGATGGACATGTTGTGTGGTGTCGATACGTTGGAGGGGCGGAGCGGAGGAATTAACTATCTTTGCACTACAAGCTTGGTTCTGCTTCACCTTCTCTTTACCACAGGAAGTTGCATGAGAACTACTAGTACGGAAGATCTATTTGGTGATAACTTAATACTGCTCTTCCTACTCTCGGCTCTGTATCATATTGCGTGTCAGTGACGTTTTTGATGCAAGGATCGTTCCATTTGGCGCTATAAAAGCATACTCCGCATACATTCTTGTCATACCAGTCATTGAACTTCTAGTCCAGGCCCCAATCTAGATCACACCAATAAAACAGGGCGGGCAAAAGTAGCCAATACTCTTCAAGACATTGAAGCGCTCTCAATCGATGACTGAGCTTCAACACGAACTAGTCTGGCACATGCAGTTGCAGTCGCCCAGCTGAGAGCGACATTTCCCCCGATATTCGAGAGCCCTGGGAAAGGTCGCGTTGAAAGGATTGCGACTACTTGTAGTGCAAAGTCGTCGGTCATTGTCGTCGTGAGCCTCAGGGAAAGCTTGGTGTCGGTGAAGACGAAGGGCGGGTACTTGGAGCTTCCCCGACGGATCGCGCTGCTCTAATCTCTCGCCTCAAGCCTAAGATTGTTGGTTTCCAGACTCTTGTGTTGCACGCACAACTTCTCGTGGTCTCGTAGTAGGGAGCGGCTTCGCAGCATGCTCGGCGAGAGGTCGTAGAGAAAGTCTTTTGGCACATCTGCCTTAGCAGTAAAAAATGTAGAGTCATTGGAATCGGTGTATAGCTGTGTAAGGAGATGACGAGCTGGACTACCCTCGATCGTGCCTTCGTATATGACCTGAATTGAGTCGATGGCCGGGAAACAGTGTGACTTATCGGGGGACGCCTCTTCAGCACGAGCAGAGATGGCCGCGAGAACAATGCCCTTTGTGATTTGATCCGCCAACTTTTCAGCCAGAACATATAGCTTGCTCAGCAATAAGTATTCTTCCACCTTCGTGGCGTGATCAGTCGAAATTGCCTCCTTGAGAGGCAGCTTGCCAGTCTACCGAGCATTAGCGAAGTTCGAAGAACAAGTCCAAGGCGACTTACATAAAGAAGCTTTGCATATATCGAGAAGACCTCAGAATCATCCTCAGGCAATGGAACTGCCAGATCATCTGCCTCCTTCCAATTGCCATTCATGGACCTGTTGAAGAACTCGCTGCGAGGGCAAATTAGACCCCGGTGGATGAAGAAGTCTCTCGCTACCGTTCCCTCGCCGACCGTGACGCAAATCGAAGGCGAGTCCACATAACTAAGGGTAGTGAATTAGCAATGCAACTGACCAAGGTGAAGCTTTGAGACTTACCTGAACGTTTGGTCATGAACAACACGCACGTCTTTCGCGCAAGTTAGTGCGTTCATGCATGGTTGAGCCAATTGTGCCGGTACGGTTGGGTAGGAGATCTTGAGAAGGACCAGAGGCTATATGTATGCGACGCGGCTGTGTCGATGTCGCTCTTTCACTTCTCGGTGTAGCGCACAAAAACAGTATGCTAATGAGCACGTCACACTGAATCCTGCCGACGTTGATGCCCAAGACTGCTGCTTCCTCTTGGCTAGCCTTACCATTTCTGTGCAAAGAACACTTTACAAAAAATACTGATAAAGGCGCTTTTGACCTGGGTGATGGTATACTTACGATGAGTCCTTAGGATCCATACACAAGGGAACGTTCCCACTGTTTGCATTATTAGTTCCGTAGTGCCGCTACTTTTGGATGCCGCAAAAGGTGCTAGTTCTTACTGTATGCAGCATCTCTATTCTACAAGCGAGAGCTTTTGGTCCTGTCTGTGTGCTTCTGAGCGATGCACGCACTGGTGTTTGGTGGTATCTACTAGAGTTTGACTGGCCACTTGTAAAACACAAACTCATATTCAGTCGAAGGTTCCGGAGAACAACTGCCGACAGGATGCTACGACAGACTTGCGAGGGATGCCATAATGGTTTCTATAAGTCTTTCCTGCTCTACAGAGCGCTTACCTTCGCGAACACGCTTGTGCGGTCGGTGAGATCTGTGTGGATCAGCATCAAAGCTCTCCGTACAGGCATCCTTCGTGCATCGCCGACTGCTTTGGGCACCGATGTCAAGACGCACGTAAGTTCCGGAAAGGAGGCCAGAGGTTTCCGTAGTGTAGTCTAGATTCTCTTCTGATGTCAAGATGCACAGTCATTTGATGACACGACAAACGGAGGTGTTGGAGGGTGCGTCACCCGTACCTAGCGGGGCCATCCCTGGCCTGCTGATTCGAACACGCCAACTTCGTTCTCCCGAGGCTCACCTCCAACCTGTCAACGACGTCGAGCGGATAACATCGCGAACATATGTTCGGAAATTTTCTCACGGCTAAAACCCTGGGGACTTTCATCTGCATCCTTTTTGGAGCCTATGGGATTTACAAGCATTATTTATTGCCCTGGGTGAAGAGCTGGCTGCCGCAACGAGAGCCTCCGCCATGGCGGCTGGACTACGAAGACGTTCTCAAGGCAAGAGTCCTGTTGAAGGCGTGCGGCCTGCCTATGGAGCTGACACTTAAGATCCTCGAGGATGCCGAGTACTGGCCGACACGTAGGTTCTCTATGCAAGAAGGCAAATCGGTCAACGTGGCTGCAACGATGTTCCGTTCGAGCGCAGCCGGCTTGTGCTTCGATGCCGACGTATTCAACGACCCAAGAGTAGACGGACTTCGCAAGGGCGGTGAGAAGATCAGAATTAAAGCCATAAACTTTCACATCCGGAGTCGCGATCAAGGTTGGACCTCAGAGCCAACTCGAGGCACATTCAGCACGTCTTCCTGGCTCGAAGCCTCCATCTTACGT
Organism: Didymella pinodella; assembly: GCA_039634465.1. Classification (NCBI taxonomy): domain Eukaryota; kingdom Fungi; phylum Ascomycota; class Dothideomycetes; order Pleosporales; family Didymellaceae; genus Didymella; species Didymella pinodella. The sequence continues at coordinate 1,657,446 of CP113347.1, read as the reverse complement.
GGCCTTGAGGATCACAGAACTAGGCTACCACCCTCGTGCTGGCTCGAAAGCGTCTTTGAGTCACCACGCTCATTTCAGCAGCACATCACTCCGCAGGGATGGCAGCTTGCTCAGCGTCCTGACTTCGCTGAGCAAGGACCTCAGGGCGGAGAGGGTGATCTGGCTTGGTACTTGCAGGGCAACCGTGTTGCGACGCAAGGCCATGCGGAAGCGTACAACATCACCTGGACACACTACGCTTACGAGGGCAACGAGGGCTCTGGTACGGGAGATGGGTTCTTGGACGAGCTGAAGAATGGAGATCGGCTCCTCATATGGGCAAGAGCAAAGGTTTGCCCATGTTCATCCGGAAACCTTGATACAAAACTGACGCACTTGCAGTGGCCAGGCTGGCAATGCATCGTTGAAGACGTGGAGGTTGTAGTACACTACGGCTTCTCCTGAAACTACGTAGCTTCCGAAGGTCTCAGCCAGCTGGTAATTAGATGGCGGGCTACGTCGTACGCGTTCTCAAAGTGAAGGGAGTCACGACTTCTGCAAACATCTCCCTCTTATAATGTGTGCGCTGCATGCATATATTTCCATCCTCAGCATACGACATTCAACAATGATGTATATAACACCCTACATAATCGTCTGTCAGAAAGTAAGCTTCCCCGAGATGGCGTCGCCTGTGCGGCTGGAAGCAGCGCCTGAATCGACATACCACTATAAGGTAAGTACAGCGCTCGACGTCTACTTCATGTAATACTCACGTCAAAGCGCAGCCAACAGTCGATCAGTCCGAAGATTATGTGTTACGTCTATTTAACGTGCTCCTGCTGGAGATCTTCCAATATATGGACATCACATCCATACTAAAATGGCCGTCAACACATATACGAACACTAGACGTCAGGTCGACACCACTGCAGCGAATCATGATACCAGCATTTGCTAAGAGTCTTATCTCTGAGCTCACCTCCGCCTCTTCTGACAAAGATTTTTCGTATAGTCAAACTGGCGTTGACGCCGACAGCCAAGCAGAGCTCGTTGAAGGTATCACTGTGGAAGCTTATTATCGCTGCATACTCTAAGACTTAAGCACGTCCAGAGATCGCACTATCGTTCTCAAAGTTGTAACCGCCGGATATTAGGATGCGGCTACGCGTGTGAGGCTTCAGCAAGCCGAAGGACACTAGGAGAAGGTCACGGAGGTCATACAGAGCTACAGGAAAAATTCAATCTGCGTAAATCTACTTGATTCGGGAAAAGCGCCGGTACTAAATTGACTGTATATCATCCACTCAAGGGAAATACTCTCAAACTCGTGGCGGGACCCCAGGAGAGGAGGACATTCGTGCAGTAGCTCTAGAGCTGCGAGTGATCTCGTTATACGTTATAGTGGTTGACTTGACCAAGAAGCTTCACGGCGGACAATGATGTTGTAGCATCTGTATGTGGTGTTGAGGCCTGCGGACGACTCTTCACAGTCTGCCATGACGTCAGAGCATTTAGCCTGATTGGAGAAGATACCAAACATAAAGGAAGAGACTACTCTTGGAATTGTGTGCGACTTCCCACCTGAGGAGGCCCTGCGTTCCATTCAGTGCCTACGCCTGCAGCGTAGCTCTGGCGCCCAAACACGATCATGGCTTCCCGACCAACCGACAACCTGTTGGTCTTCAGCAAGACTGCGGGCTACAGACACGATTCCATTGCAGCCGGCATTGCAGCGCTCAAGCGACTGACAACCGAGAGTGGGGACTTCGATATCACAGCTAGCGAGGATACATCCCTCTTCACACCGGCGACACTTTCAACATACAGTGTTGTTTGCCTCCTGCAGAACTCAGGCAACTTCCTTACAGATGAGCAGCTTTCTGCACTGCAAGGTTTCGTGCGCTCAGGAGGTGGTGTATTTGGCATTCATTGTGCAGCAGCTGGTATGCCATCGTCAGATTGGTACAGGAGACTGATTGGAGCACGCTTCGACATGCACCCCGACCCCGAAGTGGGATCTTTCACGGTTGTAAACGGATCGCACCCGATCAACTTCGCAGCCGAACCAGGCAGTCCCCCAACATATTGGAAGGACGAGTGGTATAACTTCACCTCTCATCCAGCTGAGAACAGCAATCTGCAGTTTCTATTGGCGGGAGAGACAAGTACCTTTAAGGGTGGGAGGCATGGGCTGTACCATCCGCTGGCGTGGTATCAAAAGTTTGAAGGTGGAAGAAGTGCATATATTGCTTTGGGCCATTTTGATGAAGCGTGGGAGGACAAGTGGTTTAGTGGATGGGTCCAAAGGGGACTTTTGTGGGCTGCAGGCAGAGAAGCGGAGATTGATAAAGCCTTTGATATTAAATGATTAGTCTGATCTAGTCTAGGGTATTATGCGCTGAACAGTGACGATTGAAATAGCGAGATATAAGCCATGTGAAGTCTGCATCAGTGAGGTCCGCCAATTGCGTCGCGCTCATTGTACCATTTGAACACCTCTTGCGCCTTCCTGACTCTGTTTCTTGTCGCCAAAGGACTGAAGATCTTCAGTATTACTAACCAGGCAGCAAGCACTGGGAGCGTGTACCGCAAGTTATTGTAGGCTCCTTCAGTAAGGATTGTAATGCTAGTTCTGTACCAGTGAAGACTGGGAAAGAAGTAGTTGATGCGATACCAGTTGTTAAGAATCTCAGGTGCGCCGAGGGAGCTCGCAACGTTGAAAATGACCCAGCTCAAGAACAAGAACGGCACAAATGCCATGGGAATGAAGCCTGTGATGATGTCCAGTACGTCGAAATTGATCATGCTGAAGACCCAGGTCAGCGCCCAGTATGCAAAGAACATCTTTGCATCGATGCGGTAGCTGCCACGGAGAGCAAAGGTCCAGCCAGCGGTGCAGAGACTCGTAAAGATAGGCCAGATAGTACTCCAAAACAGGCGGGCCATCATGTGCGTGCGTAGGTCGTATGCAGCGTATAGGTGCATGCCATTACACACCCCGTTCCAAGCCATGATGAAGAAGAATTGCATCAGGATAGGAAGTACAGCGCCGATGGTGTTGATGAAAGCCTTGTCGTCAAGGTCGGCGAAGAGTTGGGAAGCGGCGGGCAGCTCAACCGCGCGAGCAGGACTGGCAAGAGCGGAGAGGGCGGCAGTCGTATTGGCGTGCGCGCCACGGGCGATGATAGGTGCGATAAATTGTGCGCTGAAGATGCCAGATGCTGCCGATGCGGTAGTGATGGTCGTTGAAAGGATGCCCGAAACGTAGAGAGTGTAGTAGCGTGCGTCGAGGACGTAATATGTATAAACACTGCTGGGATCGTACGTCTCAGCTGAGCCGTTCACTGCATCCTCAAAGCGAGCTGTCGCTCCCGGCTGTATCACGATTGCAGCCCAGTACGTGCCTTTGAAGACCTCGTGCCTAATCTGCTCGGGTGATGAGCCGGCTGTATCGACATCGACGTACGTAGGATACCCGTAGGAACCATTGTTCATCGATGCTGAGACACGCAGAGCTTCTCCAAAGTTACCGCCATCGAAGTCTGCCACTGCAACTTTCGCACGATGAACGTACGCTCCCTGATGGTGGAAGACGCCATAGACGTGCGCCGCATTGATCCAGAGCACTGCAAGAATCATCGCCGCCGCGGGGATCAGTGCTTTCAACATCTCTGGTATTGAGACATTGGGTCCGTTGCGTATCTTTCTCCCAGTGATCGTTCGTGTCATTTCGATAGCGGGTTCTTGATTGGCGTTGGTAGAGCCAACGCCCACGTAGGGGCCTTGCATTCCAGCAGTCATGTTGTGTGGACGGTGACTTTGAGATGTTTCGTTTGAGACGATTGTATGAAGGTCTTATTGATAAGATATATGTATGATTTGAAGGGGTGGAAGCCCAATTAGGGGTCAAGTTGCCGGTAAACAATATTGTGAAGGCCAATCTGCTGGCCCAATATATGATCGTATACGAGCCAGCACCAAGTTGAACCTGAGCGCAGCTGTTATTCGTCATTATCAAAAACTTCGTCCGGTCGAGCATGAACAACGCCCCGCCACGAAGCTCTGGCCTGCAGACGTGTTAGCGGTATACGTAGCCCTACATACCGTAACGCTGATGCCCATGCTGAGGCTAAAGTTGGTGGCCACAAGTTGGACGAGAATTGTCGGAGATCGGCGTTCTGGGGCCCCGAAACGCCCGAAAGCGGTCAAGGTTTGGATGTACGATTGAAACTTGGCAGCGTACTCGAATCGGACGTGCGCAAAGGACGAACTTTGATGCAAAATCAATAAGCTCGTACGAAGGCCGAGCACACTCTGCGAGAAACCTCTGAGTCCCGTCCTAGACTTTGCCTGCGTGCCCTCCTACGCTATACCACCCGTCCCCAAAAGGACGGCGGTCACTACAACGAGCCTACCCTAGGTAATCGCTAATCACGACGACTAATGAGCAGAGACCAACACCTTACCTTCTTGAAGGGGGTCTTATAGAGTTCAAACACGATGTCGTGGAGCTGTCCACGGCCTTGCAAAGTTTACCCTCAGTGCGTGGAGGTGGATCTGAGCCGGGCGCTTAATGTGGATCAGCCATGCCCAGACAAGAGGTCGGTCCTGCAGCATTCGATCGACGTGCATGTGTCTACTGTGGTACCCGGCGAAAGTGGTGTAGATGGGCCTCGGAGTAGGTATTCCTCGTTAACTCCGCGAAGTAGTCGTTATACTGTGTAGCCCCCTATTGGGCAGACAGCGCAGAGCATTAGCATGGATGAGATTTGATTGGTCAGATCCAAGGATACAGGTGGTCTTGTTTTCGGTCCTTACCCCTTGCCGCCGTTCTCCACCTACACTACTTTCGCCAGATACCATAGTAAAGCTCTCAGCCAAAAGATATGTGTAGATTAATGTCAAGGAAGAGAGAGATAAGGAACGGGTGGCAGTCATGACTGCTCCTAAAGTCTGCAGAGCAGGCACAGCACTGAAAACGTTTAGTAGGTGTTAATTTAGGTCCGGCATGGCCGTTCATGCTCTGACAACAAATCGCTCACCATTCAGAACCAAAACGAAGGTTCAAAGAATCAGCGAAGGGACCGGAGAAGCGCTGCATGTGGTGCTCGCCTCCGCATCGCGAGACGCGGTCAGCGCGCTCAAACGGTCCCGTTCCTAGAGAAAGGTATCGAAGTACTTCATCTTGCCAGAGTAACTAATTTGGTCTTGAGTAGACGCACGTTCCGAGGCAAGCACGCTTCAATGGTCACCCAGCTCTGCTCCCGCATCACTCTACGTAGATAGCTCGTGGGCTCGCTAGGATAGGCATTGCAAGGGATTCGGCCTGTCTGACATCCAAGCTACCAAGTGGCGGAGAAAGCAAAACGCATGGCATAGGCCTTCTTAGCGGAATGGAGCATTCTGATCGAGTCACTTCAGGCAGGGCGCCCTTTCCATTATTGCCTGTTTGGGCTCTCAGAACGGCGGTGAACGCCATATTGACGACTCCGACTGCTTTCACTTAGTCGCAGAATCTGGCATCAGTGATATTGGCTTACACAATGGCGGGGTATATACACTCACGTCGCTCTCATTCTGGACTTCTCAATAAACACTTACCATGGCTTCATTGCGTTCTCTTGTCCGGCTCATTGCTCTTTGCTCTACGATGGGCAGCTCACTTGCAGCGACAGCTAAGCCAGCTTTGATTCTGGTACCGGGAGCCTTCCATACGAAGTCAAGGCCCAGCTCAGTGGTGTCGGCTACGAACATGTCATTGCTGTCGACCTTCCCTCTGTAGGTGACGATGTTGCAGACGTCGAAAGGACAGCAGACACCCACATCGTGGTAGGCTTGCTTGAGGCCAGACTCAACAATGGTGAAGACGTCATCCTTGTTGGCAACAGCTATGGCGCAACCGTTATTATGGAGGCTGTGAAAGAGTTCGGGGTCCGCCGCGCAGTCTCTGGAGGAAAGTCGACTGAAGGAGACGGACAAATCTTGGGGCTGATAATGGTTAGTACCTAGCACACTTACCTCTGAGGGCAGGATACTGACAATGTATAGCTCTCGGGCTACATCCCTACCATCGCCGAGGTCAACCACGACCCTCCCCGTCTCGACATTCGCAAGATCGGTGCACCCTTTTTCAACTATCACCTGGCTGTAGAAGGCACTCCAACGACAGTGACTTGGGATCTCGACCTAGTCAGCTATCCACCGCAACTTACGTTCTACAACCTACTCGATACATCCACCGCAGACTACTGGACTTCTCAACTCCTGCCGTCAAGCTTCAAAGCATTGAACGCTACAGGTACATACATTCCGTACGATGGATCATTCAGAACGCTTTATGTCGTTGGCAAACACGATAATAGTGTTAGCCCCGCATTCGCGCAGAGCAACTACCTTGACCAAAAGGGCGCAGAGTTTGAGGTCGAGATTATTGCAGGAGACCACGTACCGATGTTAAGCATGCCGGAAGTGGTTGTGGATGTAATTAGGAGGTTTGCTGGGGAGAAGTTCGGGGCTAGTATGAGGCTAGAAGCAAGGAAAGTGAGCTGAGAAGGGATCGAAGGGCAAGGCAAATAAAAAGTCTAGTCTAGAGCAACGCTTTAAAGAAAACAAGCACGAGACTATTGCATAGGACCTATCCTTACTTTTTGGTACCTGAAGCAACGTTGTATTGTGGACTACTTTCCAAAACAAACTGGGCTTTCCAGTCGTACAAGAAGAGTGGATGCAAGCCTTCCGGGGAAACGAGCTTGCGAAAGCAGTATTCACCTCAACGTGATTACACAAATCTCGCACTGTCAAACCAAAACCTGCCGCCTGAATAGCCAACGGTGTTCTGCCGCTGAGGCGCGATATCGACATTCTGTGCCGAAGCACCAGATCGCTTCGCAGCAATCCACCGATGACAAGCGAAGTCTAAACCCTTTTGGAACTTTACGCTTCAACCTTGAGGTATATCTAGGTAGTAATAAATGACAAGTAAGTCATGATTGCCAGCAAGCCATTGCACCTTAGGGAAATTTCCTGTTTGGGGTCTTGGGATTGCAGATGAAACGGTACTCCCCATGATTCAGCTAGTGGACAACAAGGAAACGCATACCACTACTACACCATGCAAACATGAGCAAGGCGTCATCGGCCTGTGTCAGATAGTCGCGTTCGCAAATACGAGCGTTGCAGTTGTCAGTTGGCCATAAGCTGCTCGAGGAGAGATACACACTTCTGACGAGACTTGAAAGTACAGTCTCAGTTCTTGAGTACTCTAAAGTATCGTGGGCCATTAGGTGCAGCTTGACCGAACCACGCAAGCTTCACCATCGTTGCTTCGAATCAGCCTCTCGGAGGGAATCGCAAGTCTGCATGTGAATGTGCGTTGCGAACGATTGGATGAAAACTTGAATTTCTGCTGCGAGAGCGTGGGCGATAAGTAGATCTGAAAGCTTGAGGACGCCTATGTCGGCGTTGGTCCATGAGGCCATGTCCACGAATGTTCGAACCGGCTTTCACGTAGGACAGACGTTTTGTGGCTGCGGAATATCGTGCAATGTTAAGATGTTGCAACGTTGCCACGGTATATATCAGCTAGGAACCCATGAAGTGGATCGAGTTCGGCGATAGAAAAAGCTGATAAGGTACTCATGGGGATTCGTGACAGCTGAGTGGACGGGTGGCTGCGTCGGAAGTGGAGAGAGCCTTACCATATCCTCCGAAGCGTAAACGTTATGCATAAAGCGGGTCGTTTTGCCGCCCCAACGGCTGACAGTCGCCCTTGATATGCCTCGTGTGTCGATCAGGCTGCTTTGGTGCGGCCAGGAGACTGTGCGGCTCGCCCAATAACGCAAGGGAACCATCTCTAGACAGTTTAATCAGATCATTTTTCTACTTGCATGAGCAAGCATGGCAGTGACGAATGGGCTGCATATGGGAGGTTTAGGGACTGGCCTTCAGTTGTGCACAAGCAGTTACAGAGCGATTGGCGGACGACAGCCCCGCGATCTGGCCTTGGAGCTGGCAGCCCTGGGATAAGCGGGCATGATCCGCGGAGCTGTGAAGGTGGTGTGGAGGTGGTACTTCTCCAAGAAGCGCTTGGTAGTTGGGTCTCCCACACTGTGCAACCAGAAGAGCCCAAACAGCACGCTGATGTTTAGGTTTTTGATTTGAAACGGCAACCGGCACTGCACTGAATTCATTGACGCACCACGCGCCTGTGACGTTCCCGATATTGGACACCTACTCTTCATTTACTGGTGAAGTGGCAATCGACGCATTATGGAGGACTCTTACCCAGAGAGGGGGTCTGCGCCGAGATCGATTCTGAAGGAGTGAGGGCAGTTACCGAGTGGTCACAGGCATCTGCGCGATCCTCCAGCTAAGACCGGAGCTAAAGGGTTTGTCTTAGCCTTTCCCTGATCAGGTTCGGCTGCCCACAAAGAGTCTGGTTCGTAAACCAATAGTTCAGCGTCAGCCTTGTCTCTAAACATGATGTAAACAGACGCACCTGTGGTGTGATGTTCAGTGAGTAGTTTGGCAGGCATGAGTAGACATATGTGTGGATCGATTCTGCGACTGAGCTCATTCTGTATCGTGCAAGCCGTGCACAATGAATATGATGTGCATCGGAAGGCCAGCCAGCTGCCCAGCTTGCACGTTCGAAGCACAAAGTACATATTGCAGGTGTTGGACGAGGCTGACAGTGTGCTTGAGATTGTTTGGGAAAGAGCAAAGGAGCCCCTAGCAACCACGAGGAGCTCACCGGGCAGATCGCATTCTCCTGGAGCTAAACCCGCAACGCTCTGTTAACTTGCTACTGTGACGTAGCGGTCGGAGCTGATTACTGACCAGTTCTGTGACAATGGAGCAAATTACTGCAAACCTTTTGCACCGAAAAGCTCATAATTGTCATCCTTACTGCCGGTTAAAAAGGCTCCGTGTCGTGCTCCACAGCGGGATGGATGAGTCTGACGTGGTCCCAGGTCTTAGCTCCGTCGAAGTTCGGTTTCGTGTTTAAACCCTGCGATTGTGGTGCTTTGGGTCCAGCGATCCGGCAAGTCGCTACGCGGGACACGCGCACATACGACTCAGCTAAACCTTCTCTGTGTGACGTATGTCCTAATCAATAAAGCCTAGAGCTGAGGGAAAAGGTGTTCACCCGCAGCGCCTGCAACATCATAGCTTCGATTGAACAGTAGCAGTGTGCCGTTCTAGCGTAAAGATCTGATGTAGCCATGGCAGCGAAACGGTGTAGTCGAAGATGCCCCTGAAGTTCTTGTGCGGCTTCAGATTTGCCGTTCCGTAGAACATGGGCGGAGGAGGCTTTGAGCCCAAGGCTCTGAGGAGACGGAAGGCGCGTTCCATCCAATTGCGTGTGTGATTGCAGGATCTTCGCGTCGAATCGCTGAAAAGCCTGCAAGCTTGTAGGATGATTTGAAGGAAGGCCTTCGATCGGATCGGAGCTAACCTCATGCTGAGCTCGCCTATCTGCAATCGATCTCTTGATGGGGACTCCCCTGCCTTTCAATCAAACTAGAGGGCGGGTCGGTCGATTTTGCTACATAGCATTGGCAACTGGCTCAACTCTCGTGGCACTGCAGGCTTGGACTTCTGACCTACCTAGATAGGTTTTGAATTACTTCCAAGCATCTGTACACAACAAAGTTCGGTCAAAACAGCCTCATCTTACCCCGCACTACTCTGTGAACAGGTTAAGTTCCGTTCGTTACCTGGAGTTGTCCGACCGGTTTCGGAAGAGCTGGCGCTAAGAGTGAACGATGGGCCTCTGGACCACATTCCGTGTAATTTCGAGGTCCACATTACGTGCGTGGGGATGGGTTTCGCATCTTTCCGATAGAGATCGGTCGTGCGAGTCTGCGCTGCTTTTTCTCTCCTGAAGCGCTCGGCGGAGTGGCCAAATCGAAATCTTCCAGCATGAAGAACACTCGGGACGATTATCTCCTGGTAACGTGATTGAGGCTGTGAAATGGTGATCAGCGCTTCCAGAGCTGTCGCTTTCGTAAGCCCAGTAGTGGCGGAACGTTCTATCCCACTGTTCGCAATGACATTCGCCAGACGTCAGTCGCCGAAAGCTCCGTCCTCGTTTATCGTGGGGAAGGTGCTACAGGATCCTAGCGTGCTCCGATCGTCGTTTTAGCCAGCGAGTGCGTGGTGAGCTATCTGATCCATGTCTGTCCTGTTGCTGGGCATGGGTGCCGAGGCGTGCAGCAGCCACCTGCCCTTCTCCACTTTCGCCGCCGACCTGCACCCCTAAGCTGTCTAAGCGGCGGATTGGCGCCGGAAACATTCGCGCCGCCGCCGGTTGGCTCAGCCTACACCCCAGCGGCAGAGCTCTTTATCAGTCCCCTCTCCCTCCAGTCTGAAGGGACGAATTTTGGCCACTGTCACTTTGTCACCCTCCACGTCGCTTGAGATCCTCGAGCAGCTGTTGCTTAACACCCTTTCTTCACGACAGATAAGTCAGCGCGAGCGGCAACGCTAGCTCTCGCTTGTCTCTCCCTCCCACGTGCTCAGCACATCTTGGTCGACCACTTCGTCGTTGGAAGCAATCGTCTGCGGTACTGCCAGGTACACACACGACCAGTCTTCCGAAGCAGACATTTATCCAAGATTAGTCTCTTCGGACCAGTTTTTTTTTTTTTGGGAAGGATTCGAAGACTCGATCTGATCGGCTCGGCCTATTAGTGAATATCGAGAACCGCGACCATCGCGCGCCGCGCACGTTGCCCGATCACCAGCTCCAGGAACCACTGCCACTTCCACAGCCTCCAGCCCTTTTGGGTATCGCTTAATCGCTTTTCGTTAGCATTCGATCGCGGAACCTGTTTAGGATTCGTGCTTACCGCCTTGCGTTCTGATACGCAGGATACCAGCTCTACCACCTCCGACCAATCGGCCCAATTGAGCTCCATCGTGCCCGGCCGTCCCGCGTCTGGCCAGTATATTCGCCACTTCCCCTCCCTCCACCCTTGACTGTCTACCTTCGAGGTTCCTGACGCCTGTTGTCCTTGAAGGTGTTGCTATCCCTTGAGCCCTGTCGGTCATTGCTGCTTCCGTGATCCCCTAGTCCAACTTTGGTCTATCAACCCACGAACTTATCGATATAATTATTCGGCCACATTCCATCGCGATGCCTGCTGAACGAAGATCTGTCGCGTCGACCAGCAGACCGGTGAAGACGGAGCGTACTCACGAAGAAAATCAAGAACGGTATGTTGCTATTTCTAGACTTCGATCTTCGTCGCTCATTCAGATCAGTGCCTACATTGCTGCGTCCAGACGCAGCGACCGCAGCTTAGAGGCTCGTATCGAGTCTGCGCGACGGGCATCTGAGATTCACAAGAAGCGCACTGGTCGTGCTCTGCGCGTTACTGAACAAGATGTCATTAACGAAGAGATGTATGAAGAGGAGGATGATGACCTGCCAACACAGTATCAAAGGCTGAATGCTCACTTGCATACCACTTCTGTTATGTTCAACAAGAAACTGCACGACTACATCGCAACACAGCACGGAGTTCGCAACATGTTTATGTCGCAGTACCAGAACCCGCAGTTTCCTCCCCAGTACGCAGGCCAAGGTCAATTCACGCCGCAGCAGAATAACGGCACATTCCCTCAGACGAACAACTGGCTTAACCCCACTATGATGCCTCCGCAACAGTTCAACCAACAGACACCGCAGTCCTTCGCTCAGCAGCAAGCACAGGGGTCACAGCAAGCAGGAGCTCGCACGTCGCCATACCACATCCCTCAGCGACCGCATCAACGCTCAGCGTCAATCGCTGTGCCATCTTACGATGCTTCAGCGCAGCAGGGTACTATGACACCTCAGGATGCGCGAAGGATGTCACTGCCAGCGTCCGCTGTCGATGAACAGTCCCGACCTGCATTATCTCGTGGACCATCTTTCGCACAGCAGCAACCAACTTCGCCGTTTACCGACGGAGCGTCCCCAATGTCCGGATCAGGACAGCAAACGCCACAGCTACAGGCAGACAGTGAGACACCCGTCTCAACTTTCAGCCCAATGAGCTTTTCAATGGGCCAGCAGATGCTGGGCGGCCCTACTCCTCTGTCAATGGCATTGCCGGCGGAGTCGCAACAGTTTCTTGGGTCGGTCCTGGATCCCAACGACCCTCGCACTGCCATGTTTATGAGTGGTAGCGAGCACATCCCGCAACCCTTCGCTCCGTCTTACACCTACAACCCCAACTACTCGCCCAAGGCCCTGAAGTCTGGCAGCAATATGACTTTGAGCATGCCAAATTCTGGCATCAAGTCGGAGAGCACATCTGATTGCACTATGCCTAGCTCCGTTGGCATGTTCGCCAATGAGTCGTTCCTCACACCAGGCAATGACTCTTACGCAGCTTTCTTCGACTTTGGGTCTACCGACTTCGGCCCATCTGCAGATGAGCAGAATACTATCAACGAGCAGCTCGTTGACGGTTCCAGCTTCGTCAACTGGGACACCCAGTAGTCATTCTCTTCTCGACCTTTGTTGAATGCGTTCGAATGCAATCCTCGCTGATTGCTGTTCTTGTATATCACGCTTTTTGGTACACATCGGGTATCGTTACCGTTCACATACATTTTGCAGATGGACTTGGGCGATACCCTTTTTGTTTTCTTATAGTAACGAAGGCCACGAATACTTCACTGGTGTTTAGGCGCGATTGACAAAAATGATACACCGCAGTCTCCTACATTGGCGCTATCAGGTCACCTTGGAGTGGCATCTTTCCTCTCCCAGCTATGATATGAGGTGCTTAGCTACATAATGATATCCTTAGCAACCAATAGGTCGCACCAATTTCGTGTCCCTGCTAGCATCACCCTTGCGTTTGTTTACTCTTCGCCTCTGTTGCCGCGGCGCTCATGAAGAAGCACTGTGGACCAACGTTCCATCCCAAACTCAGTGGGTTGGCGAATCTTCTTCCGGCTTCGGAACCTTTGGGTCGCCCACTGTTGCGAACGCGGTGCATAGCTATTTAATACCACTCCATGCATGCTTGGCAGCGTAAGGAACCACCGGTCCAAGACCATCATCCATGAGTACTGCTGAGTGGGGTGCCCCATCAAAGTTGTACTCTGCAAGCAAAGTCTTGGCGATACAGGTGGCCTCATTCAGACCCAGGCTTGAGCAGAAGCGGCCAAGAAAGCAACAGAAGTACCAGCAGCTGTGGACGTATGACTATTGTGCTAAGCATCGCAGACCGCGGTTACTGCCGTACGGACCGCTGAGTACCGTGTTTGGGTGTTACACCGTGCGGAGACAAGTAACACACAAGAGCGACATCGCACAGGGTCACGCAAACCAAATGAAGCCTGTTCCAGGACTACCGATACCTCGAGTGCTTGAATCGATGTGCACGTGACGAGCACGCCGTGATGGACTCCTGCCGGTCTTCGCCCTTTCTGCATCACACTCGAATCAAAACAGTGTGCACAAGGCAACACCAATCGTGTCAGCGCAGACCCTCGGCATGGTGCATCGAAGCCAATCTACGTGAAGCTATTGCAGGTGCCTATCAATCCTATCGCGCGATCAGCTGAGTCGCTTGGTCTCTCGTACTTGCATTCGTGCGGCCGCAACCATCGTGCCTTGCCTGCACCTACGAGACGATAGAACGGACTTCCCTTCATGATCTAGGCGGCGACTATTGAACGCTAAAGCATTGGACAACGTGCGTCGATGAGTATAGCCTTAGCGTGAGAGAACCAGTTGCCAGCACGCTATCGAAAACCACAACCTCACAGCCCAGCACGTTGCGTCCGCACGAGCCTTGTGCGGCCAATTTTGCCCGACCCTCAGACCTTTTCTGTAAACTAAGTCCTGTGACGAGGTCTTGACAGGCAATTTTGGCCTCACCGACGAAAGAGCTGGACCCCGATCTTGCGTAGCAATGTATGCAAGACAGACGCATGCTGCCTGCCTTGCGGCATTAAGGCCTCAAACGGGCATCTGTCATCCTACTTGTCAGGCGTCTTGTCACGTGCTCGTCAGACCTTGACGATGAACTCGAGGAGTTTGCAACGACGATGCAGTAGGCCTCATCGACCATGTCCAATATCAGCTCGCGGCGATGCAAGTGCACTTTGTCCAGAACGTGACACCTGCGATCATCGTCACCCTCAACAATGGTAGGTATCGTTACTTGAGTCCAATCTATCTTTCACTTTCGTCAAGCCTTTCCTCTCTGCATACACATGCACGACGGGTGGCGCAGCCGGTACTGCCGTGCGACATCTGTTGACATCCGTGCGCGTTGCACTGCTACTCTGCAATTGCCTTCCAAAACTCTGAGTATTCGTCGCGCTACTTTTCGATCATCCAAGCAGACTCTGTTTTTCGATACCTCTGAGCACTAGACACTAAGGGGCATCAACAAAGCTACTCCATCACATGCCTACGATGTCGAGATCTGACCGCTGGGAGAAGCTAGACGAAGCTTCTCCAGTATCAAGACCAAAAGGCCCATAGATCAGGGCAGATTGTGTACGATGGTCCAAAGCATGATCCCGCATTGTGACCTAGTGTACGAACCCGACGGACAACTGCACACAGTGCGAGGCCATCGATCAGGATCTTGACTAGGTCACCAAAGTGCCCGGTCAATGGTCGTATATAAGGGCGGCTTCGAGGGGAAGAGATTGTCAAGCTCACAGCTCCAGGTGTGTCTGCCGACACTTTCTCTCGTTTTCTACGCTCGTTTCGTGCCCTCTTTAGCCAAGATCAAACACTGTTCAACATGAAGCTGATCTCTTCCGTTGGCCTGGCGACTGTCTTTGTGACTGCCACCGCCGATCGTGTGCCATGTAAGTTGATACCAATGCTCGCATCGACCAAACCTACTTTTCGCATCAGTCGCTAATCTGACTCTGAAGTGCGCTTCCCGCATGTTCACCCTCGCCAGTACTATGCGCCTCCTCCCTACTCTCCGCCAGTTGCCAGCAGTACCTTCAGCGATGACTTCCCGCCCCCAACGTCATCCTTCCCACCGACTGGAATCCCATCTTCAGCAGGCATTCCATCGTCAAGTAGGCCCACCAGCTCAACTGCTCCAGTGTCCTCAGGTCTGTGGAACTCGACGACCATCCGCAGCACTGTTGTTGTCACCAGCCAAGTCGTGATCACGGTCACGCCGTCATCTTTCGTACCTGTTGTTACGAGCACAAAGTTAGTGACCGGCACTTCCTGCAAGCTCACCAACGAGGGTCTTATCTGGTGTACTAACCTTTCGCCTTCCAGCACACCAACCACCGGTACCTTCACGGACGCCACTTCAGTGAGCTTCCCTGTCGATACTTCGACCTCTAGGTTTGGACCTCCGATCAGCTTCTCCACTGGCGTCTCGCTGTCTACGAAAGTGTCACTGTCTACTGGAGCTTCATCTTCGTACTTGCCATCTACCACGCCACCGTACGGCAATGGTACTAGCTCGACTCCCACTTGGAGCACCGGCACTGCACCGCCTGCCTCGTCAACGTTCACTTCTCCCTCTAACACGACAAGCACGGGCGGATACTATGGTCCTCCGGTACCATCAAAGACTCCTGGCCGGAACACCACAAGCTCTACTCCCACTGACACATTCACTCTGCCAACCGACACCAAGACCGAGTCGATTCCCAAGCCATCGAGCACAAGCTGGACTTACATCTGGCCCTCTTCCTCTTCATCATCGTACACCCCCTCAGAGAGCTCCAGCGGAGTGACGACCCCGACTCCGACCTCAACACCTATCTACTACCCGTCGTACTCTACGTCTGTCCCTGACATCCCGTCATCCATAACGTTCGAGTTCCCCTCGAGCTTCAGCTTCAGCATCCCTACAGCCTCATCCAGGACGAGGTCCACAAGATCAGCCTCTAGCATCACGCTGACTGCATCTTCAACGCACTCATCGTCATTGCGCTCATCGTCAGTGCGCTCATCCTCAGCCCGCTCATCCTCATCCAGCTTCTCGTCCCCCACCTTCCCTCACTGGCCCCCCTCCTCCACACCCTCGCCCATCTCCTCCACACACTCGCCCACCTCCTCAACTTCCGTATCAAAATCAAGTATCACCTTCCTCCCCCCTTCCCCCTCTTCCTCTTCAACCTCCACACCCCCCTTCCCAACCCCAACCTCATCCTCCATCAAAACAAACACCCTCTCCGACTCAATCCCCACATCTTTCACCTCCAGCACGAGCAAATCCGGCTACGCCATCCCTTCCCTCCCAACCCGCAGATCCACATTCACAGACGCCACGTTCTCGTCTTGGGCCTCGACTCCACTGCCCAGCTCAGCGGTGTACCCGCCATACACCCCCTTGCCAGCCTCAAGTGCGACATCATCCGCGCGCACATTCACAGACGCAACGTTCAGCTCCTGGGCAACCGACTCGCCCACGCCATCGACGCTCAGCACGCTAGTGAGCAAATCGGATGCATACTACGGTCCTCCTGCGCCGACTGCGTGGACAGGACGAGCGAAGAGGCAGCGCGGTAGCGCGGATTCCCAACCCGCGAGCGAAGACGGGGTGAGTTGGATGCGCTCTGGCGGCGTGAGCGGGCGGGACGAGTCTGGTGTAGATGGTATTGCGGGCGATGAGGCTGTTGCCGGGGCCAATGAGCTGCCGCGCAAGAAGAATCCTGTAAGTTTGCCACCTGAGTGTGATACCGAGGGTGGGCGCTGATGAGACAGGTGCTGGATATGTGGTTTATGTGACTGCATGGCGGAGCGCAGGGTGCGAGGGTTGGGTAGTTTGGGGCGGTTGGGGTGGTGCGGAGATTAGGTGAGGCTGTGGGGGTGTGGTTACTTTCTCTACTTTCCTTTAGACGGCTGTGCTGGTCTTTCTGCTTTTTGTGTTTTTCGCTTCGATGGTGGGAGCTGTGTTGGCTTGGGGGTTTCGTCGGGTAGTTGTGTAATGAATATTGAGGATGGCTCGTTGTTGTCTTCCTGTGAACTGGTCTCATACTGCTGTTAGTGATGTGGTTTTTTGCAACGACATATTAGTAGTGCAGTCAGACGCACGGCGATGCTGCTAGTCATCGTCTATACTTATCGGCAAAAGGTCAATTAACGAGAAAGCCGTTTCTCTGCAACGCATCGCCAGCTCTTGGTGTGGCAGTATTAGTGATGTTCCACGGCGTCCTGCGACACGGTAGTCTGGCTTGCTGGTATTGTTCATTCGTTCATTCCATCTATAGTACAGCTCTTGCTGCACGCAGCGCTCCAGAAAGAAAGAGCCGCGAGGCTCACGCGCAGACGCCATTGGCCATGCCATGCAGTATGTGAACTTTTCCCATTGCTCACATGTCGTCATGATCTGGAAGCAGCCCCAACGCCTGACTTTTGCATCCATCTTCTTCGCTCCGGCGTGATCCGCAGGATGCGGCCTAGTCGTCTTCATCCAGGCAATGTTCTATCATCCCTTGTGTCCCAAGCTCATTTCGCTAGCTCGCTTACTTCGCAACCGCAGCGCTCAGGACCTGCGTCCTGAAGAAGCCACCCTTTGTCCGCTCGATGACCTGCTGATAGACGCTCTGCGGCGGGTGGTTCATAACGACTGTGCCGGCCTGGTAGTCGATCTTGGCATCAACGCGTGTGTCGCGGATCAGGTTGACGATCCACTTCTCGCCCTCGTCTTGCGACAAGCCTAGGCGTGTTGAGAGGTCCCTGGAAGCTGTTAGTACACTGTGCACGTCATTCTAAGGATGCAAGCGAGCTCCTGTGCTCGCGAGAGCCTCCGAGAAGTCGGCTCTCAACTGCTCGCTTCACTTGCTCGCTCGCTCGCACCGGTCGACTCACTTGATGTCAATCCTCTGGTGGATCTTGCAGTAGCTCTCCGAAATCAAATGCCTCGCGGCATCGACAAACGTATCCGCGGCGCCAAGCAAGAAGAAGTCGTCCTTGAGAATCTCCTCGGTTTCACTCAGCTTCTTCTGGGCCTCCTCGAAGTCAAAGTCGATGTACAGCGCCTTGATGAAGTCGGTGACTGGGTCGGTGTACTCGTAGCCCTCCTGGCGCACGATGCGGATCAGGTCCTTGAGCTGGCGCTGGTACTGGTTCGAGTTGCGAGCGCGGTTGCGGCCAGTGATGACGGCAGCGGCCAGGTAGCGCAGGATCCACGGGCAGTTGGTCTGGATAGTGTTGATGTAGGAAGGGGAGAAGAACATGTCGGTCAGCGACTCGCGGGCGCTGTCGTCGTTGAACAGAGGGAACAGCGACCAGTGGATCAGCCAGGTGCGGTGCTGCAGTTGCGCCAGCGGGTTGTTGAACAGGCGTGTGTCGATCAGCTCCTTGATCTTGTTGATCTCCTCGATAGCGGCCTCCCAGTTGACCGACAGGATCTCGCAGGCCAGCTTGCCCCAGGTGGCCTCGCGCTCCTTGTCGTTGTCGGTGGTCTGCCGTGGTTAGCACAACAGGAACATGTTCTCGTTGCAGGGGCTACACACCAAGACGCGGAAGCGGTACAGCAGCTCAGCAGCGTGCGGGTAGGCGCCGCTGCTGTACTGGAACTGGCCGAACTCGTACAGGCGGTTCACGTCGTCGAGGGTGACGCCGTGGCTGTCCTTCAGGTACTGCAAATTCTGGGCCTTGTCGGAGCGCAGGTTGGTGACGACATTCTCGTCGTCCAGCAGCTCGGAGATTTTGGCGGTCGCGGCCTCGAGCTCGTCGCGCTTGCTCAGGACCTGCTCGCGCTTGGTGGTGAACTCGGCGGGGATGTCGTCGAGGTTGTGGACGTCCTGGTACAGCTGGCCCACGAAGTCGGTCATGTTGGTCGGGCTCAGCAGGGCCAGCAGCAGCTTCTTCTGCTCGGGCGTCTGCTCGGCGTCCTCGTCGCTGTTGAAGTTGAGCAGCGGGAACAGCAGATGGCGGTCGAGGTTGGGCATCAGCTTCGGCAGCAGGCTGTACTGCTCGGCGACGGAGCCGCTCGCGGGCGTGGAGTCTGCCATGGTGATATCGGTTGACGTTGACCTTCCGGGCGACGACTGGCGGTCTTTGTGGGCGGCGGTGGTGGTGGGGTCGCGGAGGAAATTATTGACTGTGCGTAGCGGCTGCAGTGAGAGTGCACGGACACGCTCCAACTTCATCTTTTGGTGTGGAAGGCGAGCAACACCACAAGACGAGGAGACGCCATTGCAGCGCCCACACGACCACTGCGCCGCCATGTCCCGGATACAGCCCTCCATGTCGCTCCTGCGCGCCTTCACCGCCCCGAGGCCCGCCGCCTACCGCTGTGCCTTGCGCTACAGCACCGCATCTCCCTCCTCCACAGCCTCCAGAGCCTCCAGTGCGCGCGCCGCCGACCTGGCCGCCGTCGAAGCCGTCACCGAATCCGACAGTGCGCAGCCAGGCGCCCCCGACCCTCTGTGCCCAGCCTACGGCAACCCCCCCTCAAAATCAAAGATCCTTAAAGACGCCGCAAAAGCACGGAAGACGGTCCCCTTCACACCCGCCACAGAACCTTCGATGCCCTCCTCGCCGCCCGCCTACCACGTGTCGCGCTCTGCGAACAAGAACCTGCCCGTCTACACAGACTACAAGCGCGGCGGCAATCTGCACCTGACCACCGTGCGCAAGATCACAGGAGATCTGCAGGCGCTGCGGGACGAGCTGAGGTCGTGGCTGGCGAAGAAGGAAGAGGATGTGAAGATCAATACCCTGACGCAGCACGTCATCGTCAAGGGGCATCATAAGGAGAAGGTCGAGGCGTTCTTGAGGGGGAGGGGCTTTTAGAGTGGAATGAGGACGACCCTTGGGAACGGGCGCATTCAGCGTCCTTGCAGAATAGGTGGTGGTCAGAACTGTGATCCAGAGAAGAGACGAAGCATTGCTGTATTATATGTACAAGAGCTAGATTTGGCACCACATCAACAGCGCATTTGGCAAAGCCGGCGCCGAATACGAACATCACACACACAGAGATTGGCACAGTCTGATCCAAGTGGAAATTATCATTATTATCTTGCTTTTAGCTGATATGAGCGCAAAATAGCCAGCATGTGGCCATCTTGCTGCATCAGCGTACCGTCGACTTGGTGGCAGATTCCAAGTGATACCTAGAAACCCCATAAAGAACCGTCATGCCCATGGTGTTCGAATAGATCTGAGACCGTTACGCCAGACGCCTGTCACCCATATCCGTGTCCCTGGCCTTTCGTCGAAGAACCGCATAAGTCACATCTTGCGACACGACCTAGTGAGCATTGCGGCAGACGATCCTCTGCATGAGGCCAATCCAGTAGACGACGCAGTGCACGCCCGCAGAGTCTCCGAGTCCAGTGGTGAGCGCATCTCCGCCAGCAGACTCAGGAAGCTGACAGACCATGATCTCGGCGACCTTGTTCTTCTTGACGATCTCGCACTTGCCCGCGCCCTCAATGGCGTTGCCCTCCGGCAGGGCACCGCCGTCCTCGACGAGCGAGCACTGGGCTTTGGACTTCGCTTCGGTGGCGGCCGAGTCGCAGCACACAAGGTGGCAGGTCACCTTGCCGCTGCAGAGCCACATGCAGTTGCCCTCGAGCTTACTGTCCGCGTCGATGTTGGCGATCATGGTGGTCACGCCATCCTCAAGAGGGATGCCGAGCTGGTCTGGCTGCGCGTTGGTGAGGTCCAAGAGGTCTGCGGTGTTAGTGCCAGCGGCAACATCGATCTCCTCAACCGTTCCAGAGGAAGGGCGACCGGGGTTGGTGCAGAGGAGGGCGCAGTGGGCGTGTGTGCAGATGACGATGCAGTAGTTCCTCGGGGGCGGTACAACCACGCGGCTGTTCAAGACTTGTACCTCAGTGACGGTTCCATCGCTGGTGGGGTGAGTGACGGTGCGGTCATAGATGGTGGGGAGCACGTTGTCCTGGCATGGCTTGCACTGAGCTTTTGTTAGCGGTCTTGTTCGATCCATTGGAAGGTGAGAGCATATGTACCTCGTTGTTGTAAATGTTGCATACAGTCTGTTGGCAGTACTCAAGATCCATGCGCAAGCGTAGGCAGCGCGCGTAGTCAGACTCGCAGTCCCCGACCGCAGCGTTGACGATGGCCAAGGCAGGCGCTGGAGCGGCCGTGACTGTCACCGCAAGGGAGACAAGAGGAAGAAGCTTCGTGATATGAGGAAGGAACATCGTGCTAGCTCGTAGTCGCTGGATCGTTGTTGTTGCAGCAAATTGAAAGTGTTCGTTTGGTGCGTGGAAGAGGAGGAGGAGGGAGGAGAGAAAATTTTCATGGAGGAAGGTACGAGACAGTTTGCAGTTACCGAAACCGGACGCGTGCGGTGAAGGTACAGACCTGCCAATCAATCCGGTCACCATGAGGACCATGAGGGCCACTATCGTCTTTCACTTGATTTGCTCACCCATGTATCCTGGCCTGAGACAAGTCTATCTCGGTGAGAGCTGCCTATTACGTTGACACTTCGCTTGCACACATCTTATCATAGTACTACCTATAGACAGTCCAATGCGCGCCCCGCGGGCCAATGCCCTGAAATAAGCAACTCAGTTTGCAGTGTGCTGTATACATCCTGACTAAGATACAGGTAGGGTCAAGACAGCATGAGCACGCAGAACTATAAGGCAAAAGATTTTATAGGCTACGAGTCCGTACGCAGAGCAAGATTGGAGCACTCCAAGCGCGCTATGAGTGGGAACTGGAGTGATTCGGACATTCGGGCTATCATTCTAGCCGCCTCTGACCCAGCAATCTTCGCACTGTATCTCAGTCACGTCTATTTTGGTTGGTGATCAAGACCAGAGAAGAGCTACAGACAATGGAGTTACCATGGCTCGAGGCCCGCTGAGTTAGAAGGTCCACCAATTAGCCCAGATCTACACTGGCTGGACGACTTCAGAATGTCCTGGTCAGGATCGCCGTAACCAATATGCTCATCCGTCTCCACCACGCCACCAATGCGCTGATCTCGCCTACAAGAACGACTGAGCTCATGTGGAGGGAGACACTAGACAAACGTCCACTGCGGCGCTTACTGATTGGTGGATGATCTGATGTACCAATGCGGCGAACGGTAGAATAAATACTAGCCTTCAGTCAGTGATCTAAGAGCCAGTCAGCCCGCTTGCACCGCAGTCAAATACAGAAAGAAGCACAGATATAGTATCGATGTAAAAGCGGCGTAACCAAGGAATATTCACGTGTTGCATGAATGCAGGTAGGACCTGTGTTGGCTGCGATATTTTGCCGTTATGGTAAACTTTCTTTGCGGCGGAAGAGCAATTGGTTCACTCTAATTCAATCACAAGTCTCTTGCCACTGACCAGACCCTCCCTTGATAGATTCAGTGCCGTTTGAATGTGCTCCAAGCCCTTACCGACGATATAAGCGGGCGGTAAGCACTTCAGTTTGCCAAATTTTAACGCAGCTCCGATATAGGCGCGCCACATGGGACCCGTAATCTCATTAACACCGCCAGACCAAACCATACCAATCTCCACGTTGTCCGGCACCACTTCTTCACCCAAGTGAGGATAGGTAAGTGCGAGGTGGCCACCATCGAGTTGTTCGAGTATCTGTAGATCGAGTCTGATTGTGTCGGGGATCGAGATGGCATCGACGATACCTACGAACTCGCCGCCTGAGTTACGCACAGCTTGAACGACTCTGCTGACCAGAGCTAGGCCTTTATGATCGATGCACTCAACTGCTCCGCTCTCTGTCGCCAAAGCGAAGTTCCTTGCGCCAACGATGGAAATAACGTGTAGTCCAGAAGCCGCAGCGAGCTGAGTGGTTGCAGAGCCAACAGAAGAAGATCCACCGTATACAACGATGGTCTTTCCTGTGGAGGGTTTAACTGCGTCCTTCAACGAAGGATAGGGCAAGGCGAGCGCTGCAGTAAAGGTGCCGGGTAAGAAGTCGGGAAGCGGATTGCGGCGGTCAAAGAACAGGGCACACATGGCCGTCTTAAGTGCCATCGGAAGTACGGCGCCATCTGTGTACGGAATAGACGAAGGAAGCTGAGCCGCTTTGTCAACTGAAAGGACAGTATACAGCTGGTAAGCGCCATCTTGAGGGCGGCCACTCCAGAGGGTGATAGCGTGACTGTTAGATAAGCAGCATTTAGTAAAAACTTTCAGCTGCTGAACTGACGAGCTTACCCAATGACACGATCGCCTATCTTAAAGAGATCAACCCCAGGGCCGGTCTCGTATACTTCTCCAGCCACATCGCAGCCGACCACGGCAGGCCACTGCTTAATGAACATGCCGCCGTCGGTCATGTGCCAGTCAACAGGATTGATGGCGATGGCAGCATTGCGGACTACAATCTCGCCAGGTCCAGCCTTGGGAAAAGGAGCATCTCGTACGACTAATGGTGCGCCACGCTTGTCGAGGTAAGCGGCCTTGTTCAGCGGCATGGAGCCCATTATTGCTGTGCGACCGGTTGTCGTGCTTGCGCTTGGAGATTGTCTCAAATAAATGATTGATGAAGATGATGAAATTAGCGATGGAAATGCGCTGGGCTTACGTGCTCAGGCAAAGACAGATGGAAACATCACAAAGCAGAACAGACAAGACGCGGGATGGTGGCGCGAGACTCGAGAGTAGAAGGTGCGGTTCTTGGTAGCTTACACAATCGCGAGTGCTTCATCTTGCAGCATCCCGTGTGTGGTACCTGCCTTGGGCAAGGCGGAATGGCGTTTGGGCAAAAGCCTGAGCAAGCGTGGCAGGAACCACTGCGGATGCGGTAAGAAAGACCGAGGCTTTTTCGTTTCGACGATATACGTTCGACCCGCGCCCCGAGATATCTATAATGGAGATCGGAGAGGAGACATCGTAAGTAATCTGGGTTGCTGAAGTACGACAGGTGTGACTATGTGCGAAGGAACGCCATGTGCGGTTCTCTTGGTCCATGCGCGGCGCCTCTATCGCGGTCAAACGCGTCCCCACCTGATCTACCCAGCATATTCTGGGACGAATTCAACGCATCCTTTATACATCATCGTGTCCCAAGATGGCTGCAGGTCTCAGAGCTCAAGTATGCCGCCGGTACGTCTTGGTCCCAAAGACTTACTGGAGTACGATGCTACCCACGGCGTGATCATCTGCCGCAAATGCCAGTACGCCATCCAGAAGAGCGCTCTACGAAGCCACCTTCTTCGACATAAGATTTTCCGTCATGAAAGATACAGCTTGTTGAACTTCATCTCTCGACTCGAAGTTGTGGAGCCGGAGGATGTGCGCCTGCCACCACCCACCAATAAGCCAATTGATGCATTACCAGTCATCTCAGGTTTTCGCTGCCTTGTAGGACAGTGCGAAAGCCTGTATGCAAGTGCGAAGCGAATGAGACGACATCAACTGGAATCTCACGCTTTGGCAGAGTCCAAGATCGATGGAGCAAATCCCATGGTGCGTCCAGTCAGCCTTCAAACGTTCTTTCGCGGTACCAAGATCAGATACTTCGAGGTCGAAGGTCCTACAACGAGCGTAGCAGTAAATCCGCCACCAAGCGCGGAGGAAGTCAACTCAGTCGAGGTTGTACAATCACCCCGGACCTCTGACACGGCGGCGGCGGCAACGGCTCTTGTACCAGTCGTTGATCTTCACCATCTGGGCTATCTTCACCACTTCTTGTCGGATACTAGCCTCACACTACCGGCAGCGGATTTAAAAAACACTGAAGCCCTCTATTGGCATCATGAGTTCGTCGCTCAAGCTCTGCAGCAGGAGTGGTTGATGGCAGGTTTACTGTCTGCTTCTGCGTCTCATAAAGCCACGATCTCACATGCAAAGTCCACTGCTACAGCTCATCACACGAGGTCCGTGCATCTCTACAAAGTCTTCGTCCAGGGGCGGATTGCGTATATGGAGACACGAACAGCAGGTCACAGCCTGGAGGCCCTCACCCCATCATACCTAACGAATGAGCGTGGTAAGCCAACTCCTCGCAAGGAAGTTCTGGACCAACTCGATAGCGTCATCAGATGTGCGCACGTGCTGTTCTCGCAGAAAACGACTCAATCGGGGTCCCTGGACACACTCACTGCACCCATAAGCGGTTTGGCTGCAAAGAACGACATCAGCAAACATGATGCCTTCGGTCGCGCGGCTGAGCTGATGGAGGTGGACGAGATGGACCGTGACCCATCCTTAACTATGCTCCTCAGCCGCATCAGTTCCCTGCCTACGCGGATGGTAGAACCGCTCGGCCGCCCTCAGGGCCCTGAAGACCTCCAGGCTGTCACGATAGCCCTCTCAGCTATAGCAAAGCTCATTAACAGCTGCGTGGTAGGCTTCGAGACCGACGATATCGCCTTCTCGGCGATGACGACATGGTTGTCTGGGGCAGCTGACGAATTCCAAGAGCTGCTTGCTCACAACAACCCAGCCGCTCTCACCGTACTGGCGCACTGGGCTGGATCGCTTGTCAGGAGGGTTGAAGAGAACGGGTGCTGGTTTCTGAAGGGGGCAGCGGAGTTCATCTTGGCAAGGATCAGGGAGAGACTGCCCAATGAGCCTGAGGCCTACGAGCTTGTGGGCGGACTGTGAGCAGCTCATGAGGACGCTGTCAGGAGCTCGATGTGTGAAACGTAGGTGTTGGCTTTACGAGGAAAATTCGTTTATTACAGCGTCGGCTCGACACACCTCCGGCACGTGTTGCTGGAAAAGTAGGGTTGATCCAAGACTGCTCGCGGTAATTGGACTGGGTTCAGCAACAATAATACAAAGTCCTCGTCGACTCTTCCAAGACTGTCTTGGCAAACAAATGCGTTGATAAAACAAGCTATCAGGTCAAGGCTCGCTGAGTGTTTAACAGGGAGTACAGAGCGTGATCGGCTCTGGTCCTTCGCGGTCCTAACTACATTAGAAAAGCGACCGAAGACAGGCTTTTGGAAAAAGTCGTTCGTTACCAGGAATTGCATTTTCATCGGCGGATTATTCTAAGCTTTTTCTTACCCTTGAATATCGACCTCAGAACGAAGCTCGGAAGCCTGCAATACCATTGCTCGATGATAGACACTAAGGGCTGAACAGCAACGGACTCGAACCAGACTGTAAATACTTACCGGCTATACTAACATGAGTTATGTAGAAGGAGTTGTCAAGTGTTCACGATTTCGAGGCATCAGGTTGTCCACTTTTGCCTCCGCTTCCGTCTCCGCGGATGCGGCCCGTCAGCGTGATCTGCCGTTCTGCGCGACACGCCATCTGGGCATCGTCATGCCACCGGTTCTTTTTCGCGGACCGTTGGTGGCTTTGGAGAGTCCCGCGGCTGAGTACAGTCTTCCACAGTGATGGTGAAAGACGTGGAAAGTTGCAGTTTGAGGAAAGACGGACGGAATGGGGTCGAGGTTAGCGCTGGTATGCATTACCAACTTCACCGCGGATCTGAGGCAAGAGGACATGAAGAGATTGGTTCGTCTCGGTAATTACGCAATTTCAGTGTCCTCACTGCCACAGGATCGATTGGCGTGTGGCAAGAGGTGAATAGAACAACTCTTTTATCAATGCTTGCTTGGACATGAGGCGAAACCAGCTCAGTGTGAAAAAGCACCATCAACTTCGTACAGATCGTAACACATCAACATTATCCAACCCTCAAATCTTCAACCCCTCGAGCGCCTCATCAAGCCCCTCAACTTCCTTCTCGTCCCCCTTTTTCTCCTCCGCTTTCTTCTCCCTGTATTCTCTCGCCACAACCTCCATAACCTTGCCCATCTGCGTATCCAGCCCCTGGTTCGCCATCTCGCTCTTCACCCTCTTGAAATTCTGCTTCACAAACGCCTGATACTCAGACACTTTCTTCTCCGCCCCACCCGCCTTGCCCCTAGGCGCGGGTTTAGTCTGCACCAACCTGCCCTTGCACTTGCCACAGCTATGCCTACTCGTATCCACGCTCCTCGAGTGGCGCTTAAACTCATACCCACACTCGACACACTCCCAGACAAACTTGTACTCGATCGCATAGCTATGCTTAGTCGTGACTTCGACGCCTTTATCCGCAAAGGCGGCCGAGACGCGCACGCCCCAGCTTTTGAACTCGGCACCGTGAGGGTTGTTGCGCACCTCCGAGATCATGAAGGTGAGCAGATGGCAGAATTCGTGTGCCAGCACATTGTACAGGCGTGACTCGTCGTCGATGACTTTAGCCGCGAGTTCGATCGAACAGTGGTGCCGGGTCTCTGTTTGGAAAGCTGGTGCGGCGCCGGCGGGAGTCGTCTTGATGCGGATTACCTCGCGGCGCCAATTTGCGCGGCCAGCGGTCGTCTTGAGGGTCTTGCTCCAGATGAGGTGGATGCCGCCGGTTGAGGCAGAGAGCGCGGCGATTTGACCGGCGGCGATGGTGGAGTCGAGCTCTGCGAGGAAAGCAGCGGCGATGTCGTGCTTGCGGTCGGCGAAGGCCTTGCGTTGGGCGCGAACATGTTGGATTGTTGGATCTGATGCGTTCGGTGCTTTCTTCGTGGGCTGCGGCTTGGGAGCTTTCTTCTTCGGGCTCGCGACGGGACTGCTGTACGCTGAGTCACTGCTGTTGTTATCTTCGATGTCCATGCCACTCATCAACTTGCTAATATCTTCTCGCCATTGCTGCTTCTTCGGCGAAACAAGCTTCTTAGCCGGCGAGTGGTGGTCGTTCCAATCATTGACGACCTCTGGGTTCCAGAATGCGTCGAGGCTGGGCCGCAGATCTGGGGCTTTTGGAATCAATGGTTTCTTTTTGGATGGCGATACGAGCTTGGTTGGGCTAAGAGGAGCTAGTGGAGGTGTTGTTGGACGTGTGACCGGAGGTGCTTTGCACGGTGAGCGCTTCTTGGTCGGTGTTGGAGAGCTACCACCAGGTCAGTATGTGCTACCCGTTCAGAGATTCTCAAACAACGTACTACGTGAGGAATGGCTGCACGCTGTCTGAAGCCGATGTTGCTGGATGCGACACTGCGAACGATGACGAGCGAGCACGTGTTGAGTCTGGAAGGATGAACGACTCTGGTCCTTCGGGAGGTGACTCGGTCAGATCAATAACTTCCTGTGCCCAATTCGAGATAGTGCTATGTCCTTTCCGGTGAGGTGGTTGCATAGACATCAGAGGTAGCTGCTCCGGATGTTCTTCCGTCTGTTCCTTTTCTTTTAGGACATCAGCATCCGCGTACTCGGATTCAGATTCAGACTCGATCAGTCGTTGCGGTCGCCTCTGCCTAGATCTGACCGGTAGGAAAATCTCATCCTCGTCCTCGTCTTCCTGCTCCGCAGGCACAGCACCGCCGTCGTGTGTCTCCACTTGGTGCTCCTCCACTTCTCTCGTAATGTGCTCCTCATCGCCACAGAGTAAGCTCGTCTGCTCCGGCTCAGTCTCGACCTCTTGGATCTTTACCACCTCCTCTTTCTTGTTTTCTCTCCCCTTGCCTACCAAGCTGAGCTCTGAGTTGCCGAGGATCGGATGACCAAAGACTGAGTCGCCAAGGACATCGATCCTCTCTCTCTTCTTCGAGTCTCTCCCCGCCATACTCCTCGCCAGGTTCTTCGCAAACATGAGACTTCGTTTCCGGCCAATTAAATCGCCCTCATCGTCCTCCGCCGAACACTTCTCCCTCCTCGCACGCCTCTCAGACCCCGGTCTCTTCTCTGGGCTCGCCAGACTCTCATCGCTCAGCTTCCGTAGCAGTCGGCTATTGCTCTCGACGGGTCTGAGAATGCGCTGCCTACGAGGCGTAAGCACCAGCATCGATGGAGTCGTGTGCGATTTCGAAGTATAGAAGGTGTCGTCTTGGAAGATGGAGGACGCTTCGCCGAGGTCGCGCTTCGAAGCTTTCGGTCGCAGGGGTACATTTTCTTCGTCTTCATCTGAGGAGATTATGTAGCTCACGTCGCGGACGGCCTTTCTGGGACTTGAGCGGCGCGGTCGTGCATCGGTTGGTTGATGTAGTGAGATGGGGGCTTCCAATGGACTGGGCTTGCGAAGACGAGCCATTTCAGCGAACGGCCAGAGCAATAAAGTAGATAGAATATGTCTACGCGACAGATAGGAATGCGCTCCAAAGAATGCTCGGTTGTGCACAGTTAGCACAGTTAGAAGATGTGCAAGGATAAGTCCAACGGCTATGAGGTCAGACCCGATGTTTGTTGTGTGGCGTTGTCATGGGGATCAGATTCGTCACGTGCGAATGTGATTCTCCCGCACCCTTGTGAACACGAACATGGAGCCGCAAGTGTGACGTGCAGACGTCGGGCCGATTGTGCATGGAGCACTCCAAGACTGGCGTGGAGGTCTCTGATGCACTTTCGCAAAGGTCATCACATGCTGCGCAAGTACCTACAGCTGCGGTTATGGTTAAAGTTGCATGGGTGACATGGATTGTAAATGATGGAAGCTTTGCATGTGTTTGAAGATCTTATGGACATTTGTAGTTGCTAATAAATAGAAATCGTACATTGCATGCTAACACCGTCACAAATACAAGCCGAACCCAACCCTATTGAGCCCGAATTAGAGCTGTAATGAAAACTTCTGCTCGACAAAACCCAGCCAAGGGCTGCCAGGCCTCATATTGTGGGTTCTCCACCCACGTAGGGCTTTCTGTTCATGTTCGTCCTCGTACACGGGTATCCTCTTCATATCTACATCCCCAGTGGCGGTTATTCTCGACTCAACTCAGTGGCAATGCGTTTACTTGCGCGCCTTGGCCATGGTGTTGAGGGCAGAGCCGTTCTTGAACCACTCGATCTGGCCCTCGTTGAAGGTGTGGGAGAGCTTAATGTCGAAGGCCTTATCGCCGTTGGCGGGGTGGACAACGAGAGTGATGGGCTTGCCGACAGCGAGCTCGGTGGCCTTGATATCGACCTTGTCGTTGGGGCCAATCTTCTCGTAGTCGGCAGGCTCGGAGAAGGTCAAGGGAAGCATACCCTGCTTCTTCAGGTTGGTCTCGTGGATACGAGCGAAGGAGCGGGTGATGATGGCAAGACCGCCCAAGTGCCTGGGCTCGAGGGCAGCGTGTTCACGGGAAGAACCCTCGCCGTAGTTCCAGTCACCGATAACGACCCACCTGATGCCGTTCTTCTTGTAGTCACGGGCAACGTCAGGGACGGCACCGTACTCGCCAGTGAGGTAGTTCTTGACCTTGTTGGCCTCGCCATTCTCCTCGTTGATGGCACCGATCAACATGTTATTGGAGATGTTGTCCAAGTGACCACGGTACTTCAACCAGGGACCAGCCATGGAGATGTGATCAGTGGTGGTCTTGCCCTGGCACTTGATGAGGATAGGCAGGTCGGTGGCATCCTTGCCATCCCAAGCGTTGAAGGGAGACAGGAGCTGCAGACGGTCGGAGGTGGGGGAGACGGCGACCTGGACGGAGGCACGGTCGGCAGGAGGAGCCTGGTAGGTGTCGTTTCCTGGGTCGTAGCCGTTGGCGGGGAGACCGGCACCGGAGGGCTCCTTGAGCTTGAACTCCTTGCCGTTGGCATCCTTGAGAGTATCGGTCTGTGACATGTTAGCAATCGTCTTTTTTTCCGTTTTTGCTTTCATTCAAACTGACCAAGGGGTTGAAGTTGAGGGTTCCAGCAATGGAGAGAGCGACAACAAGATCGGGGGAGGTAACGAAGCTGTGAGCTGCAAGGTATTAGCGAGGAGTTTCGAGGTAAGGAATGCAAAAAACGAACTTGCAGGGTTGGCGTCGTTACGGCCAGTGAAGTTACGGTTGTAGGAAGAGACAATCGAGTTGGCGGTGCCCTTCTTGACATCGCGGCGGTCCCACTGTCTTTTAGAGTGTCAGTTGAAATCCAAAAATGCTGTGTTGGCTACATACCCGATGCAAGGACCACAGGCGTTGGCGAGAACCATACCGCCGAACTCCTCGAAGGTCTTGAGCTGACCGTCACGCTCGATGGTAGCGCGAATCTGCTCACTGCCAGGGGTGACAGTGAACAGAGACTTGGCCTTCAGGCCGTGAGCCATGGCGTCCTCAGCGATGGAGGCGGCACGGGTCATGTCCTCGTAGGAGGAGTTGGTGCAAGAACCGATCAGACCAACCTTCATCTCCTCGGGCCAGTTGTTGGCCTTGACAGCCTCCTTGAACTTGGAGATGGGAGTGGCCAGATCGGGAGTGAAGGGACCATTGATGTGGGGCTCAAGCTCGTCGAGGTTGATCTCGATGAGCTGGTCGTACTCGGTACCCTCGTCCTCGCGGAGCTCAGCGGCGTACTCGCGGGCGAAGTCACCAATGTGCTGACGCTTGGTGGCCTGGAGGTAGTCGTACATGCGGTCGTTGAAGGGGAAGACGGAGGTAGTGGCACCGATCTCAGCACCCATGTTGCAAATGGTGGCCATACCAGTGCAAGAAAGGGACTCGACACCAGGTCCGTGGTACTCAACGATGGCACCAGTTCCACCCTTGACGGTGAGAATACCGGCGACCTTGAGGATGATGTCCTTGGGCGAGGTCCAGCCATTGAGCTTACCGGTGAGCTTGACACCGATAACCTTGGGGGCCTTCAACTCCCAGGGGAGGCCAGCCATGACATCGACGGCATCGGCACCTGATCATGTTTGTTAGCCAATTGATTGAGGTTGCAGCGAAAATGCGGGTACTTACCACCAACACCAATGGCGGCCATACCGAGACCACCGGCGTTGGGAGTGTGAGAGTCGGTACCGATGAGGAGAGCACCAGGGAAAGCGTAGTTCTCGAGAACGATCTGGTGGATGATACCAGAGCCGGGCTTCCAGAAACCAATGTTGTACTTAGCGCAAGATGTGGACAGGAAGTCGTAGACCTCCTTGTTGATGTCAATGGCGCGAGCCAAATCCTTCTCGTTGCCGACCTGGGCCTCGATCAAGTGGTCGCAGTGAACAGTGGAAGGGGTCGCGACGGAGGGCATGCCAGCGGACATGAACTGGAGAATGGCCATCTGGGCAGTGGCATCCTGGCACGCAACACGGTCGGGGCGAAGCTTCAGGTAGCTGGTGCCGCGCTCGATGTCCTGGTTGTGGGGGTCGTCCAAGTGGGAGTAGAGAATCTTCTCAGCGAGAGCGAGCGGGCGGTTGAGGCGGCCGCGCACAATCTTGAGGTTCTCCGACATCTTCTGGTAGTTGATGTAGTTGCCCTTCTCCCAGTTGGTCATTTCGACCTTGCGGGAGAGCGGTGCATCGCTGACGGTGGCCAATGACCTGCGCGAAGCGAAGCTCTGGCCGACACGGCCAAGCCTCGAGAACCTCTGCATCTTGGATGGGGTGAGGATGGGTGGAGTGGAGATGAGGAGTGATGGAGGACACGGCGTAAAAGAACGTCAGAAGCTGCCTCGAGCTGTCGATTATCAGTCTACGTGTGATTGGCTGCTGAGGCGACTCCACAGCCCGTGCGCGGCGGCGTGCGGTGCTTGTTGCGGCAAGCCGAGGTCTTCCGCAAACGAATATTACGGTAGGTTTCACCCGCTGGGCCGCTGTGGGAGTATTTCACGTGCCGGCGTGGTGTTGGGTGTTTCGTGTTGCTGCAAGATTCAATCCATACCAGACACCGCCGCGACTATTTGAATGCATTGGTTGTTGTGAAGAAGCTGGGCATTTCCGGATGGCGTCACACGGCGTCCATCTGCGACCCCGCGCGCTGGGGATCTCCCAGAAGCTTGATTCGCAGCGACTGGCATGCGTGCAGTGCGCAGCGAGGTGTGCGCCGCAGCTGCAACAGTGTCTTTCGGAAAAGTCAGCAGTAACGTCACTTTTTGGACGTCTCCAGACCAGCTGCATCACTAGCCTCCGCGCAGCCCTGCAGTTTGGCCCTGTTGCCAAGGCCTAGAGCGCATTCCGCGAAATTTCTTCAGCGTCTGCAGGTCTCTGAACAGCCGCACGAGCCAGCGGCCCATAGCCGAATCCTCCAGCCAGCACGACAACAGCCGACGGCCGCGGATACAGCCCAACACATCACCATGCCTGCCATTCGCGGACAAGACAGTAAGAAGAAGACGCGCAGGCACACGCGCGACCTCGACCAGGTCCACGCCGACCTGCGCGACGAGAAGCACCTCGCAGAGTTCAAGGATGCGAAGCCCATAGAAGACCTGCCCGGCCTTGGGCAGAACTACTGCCTCGAGTGCGCAAAGTTCTTTGAGAGCGAGGCCAACATGTTGGCGCACAAGAAGGGCAAGGTGCACAAGCGGAGGTACGTTCTTTCAAAAGTCAAGCCTGCGATATGTACGAACACATGCTGATTCTGTGCAGAGTAAAGGCACTGAAGGAGGAACCGTATTCAATCAAAGAAGCAGAGGCAGGAATGGGCTTCACCACAGACAACGGCAAGCGCACCACCACTGCGCCTGCACCCATGGACGTCGACAATGCAGCGTGAAGCTGTTGCAAGAACGGCCAAAGCATCCAGCTCCTCGAGCATACTCTGTCCATGCTGGCGATATTTCAGCGCGTGGTGGAGGCAGCGACGACGAACGAATGCCTACAAAAAGTTTTGCAGTGGAGCTGCAGTGGAAGACTAGGGAACAGTGTGGCAACTCGTTGCCAGCGGAAGGTCTCGCTCAAATGTGCAGCACCCGCTGCCTGTTTGAGAGGCTGCACATGCATTGCACGGCGTTCAGAATGGGAATATATGCATCATAGAGGACAACAGTCAAACGATACCCAGCCAGATTCAATTTGCTTATAAATGTACAATCGAATTCTGTACATCTTTCAAACGTTAGGTACCCATTTCCGTGATGCCTAATTCTGCCTGATCGTAGCCTGCGTGACTGGAACGTCAAAAGAGCTCAACCGCCGACATAAGAACACCAGAACGTGCAAAGAGCGTCTAGCATCACGATTCGCTTGAACACCAAAATCCACAATCTCCCCGTTCACCATCATGTCGTTCACAGACACCCCCCTCTACGGCGGCGCCATCACAGTCGACCTGCCTTCCAACTTTGCCGACACAAGGTCCGTCCTCAAATTTCGTCAGCACCGTCCAGATTCCTCCACATCCCGCACATCAGCGCACACGCCAGCTAATATGTTAATGCAGCCAAATCCGAGAAGTACCCGACCATCAAGAGGTGTACCTTGACAGCGATGGATATTCTTCGATAGTCATCGAGATTCTTGAGTATCAAGAAAAGGGCAGCGATGAGGAGGCATTGCAGTACCATTTCGGTGATCTCATTGATGAGGAGGATAGCACCAACATCCTCGAACAGGGCCGTGCAGTGATGGCGAAGCTGAGGTAAGCATTTCACAGACGACAGGCACAAGCTGCGTACACTCACCTGCAACTATCTCGGTACTCAGCCAGCGACTAACAATTTGGTAGCGACAAGCCAGTCTATACACTGCGCTTCATTCAAACACCGCCACCAAACACCAATCCCAACCGCAAGGTGCCGGAGTACGTGTACATTCACCTCATGTTGTTGCGTCTGAAAGGGCAAGAGACGGACCTCATGATCTCTGTGAACATCCCGCACTACCCTGGCGAGTACGAGAAACCCAAGGAGGGCGAGGCTACGCAATTGATGAAGGACAGCGAGAAGGTCAAGGACAGGATATTGGAAACTTTCGATATCAAAGACTGGGGTCTTTTTGAAGGCTGAGCGCATTCTCACGAACATGAAGAGGAAAGCCGTTTGATAGAGAAACTCGATTCCCAGGCCGCAGGGGACAGGACTACGACACAACGATTTAACTTTCACACTTCCGCAGTCTCCACCCTGTTCGTACCTTTCATATGTCAGGCTTCTCTTTACCCTTTTGTTCATTCGCTTCTCCAACTTTCAACAGTCCGCGCGCAAAGAATCTTTCTTGCTACCACTAGTCTTCAAATCATCGTCAACCTACTCATATTCGGTCCCCTCGATGAGGCTGCTCAGCTACCAGTAGATCGCATGCATGCTCAGGGTTCAGCTTCCTCCGGACCGCGCTCCGTCATCTGCACTCCAGACTTCACAGAACCCCGCATGCCCGCCTCGACTATGACGAAAGCAAATGTCCTTCGATCGGCTACACGACAGCCTGCGCAAGTAGCCGCACTGCAATAAAACCAGACCACATACCTCGACAGCCATGTAACACTGATAGCAGCTGTACGTTGCATGCTGCAGATTGCACATACAGCTCTACTGAATTGCTCAACATACAAAGAGAAGAATGGTTGAATACACAGTGCCATGTAAGGGCATAGTAGCGTACTCGCAACACGACTGGAAATGGGAAGACATGCTCACGCGCGAGCCAAACACGGACGAATTCCTCGTCGAAATGATAGCGACGGGTGTATGCCACACCGACATCTTAGGCTACGGGGGCATCTACCCCCGTGTGCTGGGCCACGAAGGTACTTTGCTTACAGCCAACTCCCCAGTGTCCGCCAATCTCTTTCCTCATCCCTCCCACCTGCAAACATATCCAACTCTAACACGAACCCAATAGGTGCCGGCCGCATCCTCCGCCTAGGCCCACAGTCCCAGTCCTCTTCGTACTCCGTCGGCGACCTTGTCATCCTCTCCGCCGCCGCCTGTCTCTCATGCAAGTACTGCACCACGGGCCACCCCGCATACTGCATCGAACATGCGGCTCTCACTCTAGCATCCAACGAGCCCAACTTTGTGCTCAAATCCGATCCCTCCAAGATTATCGGCGGCGGCTACTTCGGCCAATCCTCCTTCGCGTCTCCGGTCCCAGTCAAAGTGTCCTGCGCCGCGAACGTGACGAGACTCATCAAAGACGCGGATGAGCTGCGAGCGTATGCGCCGCTGGGCTGCGGGATCATGACGGGCGCGAGCGCGATTACGCATGTGGGGAATGTGAGCCTGATGATGTGGTGGCAGTCGTCGGGTTAGGCGGTGTTGGGCTTGCGGGCGTGTGTGCGGCGAAACAGAGAGGTGTGAGAAACGTCGTTGCGGTTGACTTACTGCAGTCGAGGATCGATTTGGCAATGCAGCACGGCGCGACGGTGGGGCTGTTGAGCACGAAGGAGGGGTTGAAGGGCGAGGATATGAGTGTGGCGATTAAGAAGTTGACGCCGGGCGGACTGGGGTGCAGTCATATTCTGGATACGAGTCCGAGTGTTGCGGTGTTGGGACAGTGTATGGAGGCGTTGCAGAAGAACGGGCAGTTGTTGCAGGTCGGTGTTAAGCCAGTAGGTGCGAAGTATGAGCTGGATCTGCTCACACATATGGTCAATGGGCGAAGATTAATCGGGGTTATCGAGGGTGACAGGGATCCAGCGGAGGCATTGCCTGAGCTCGTGCAGTGGAGCAAAGATGGAATTCTTCCGGTGGAGAAGATGTTGAAGGGGTTCGGGGTGCAGCAGTTCGAGGAGGCTAGGCAGAAGATGGAGGAAGGGAGCGTGATTAAGAGTGTGCTTGTATGGTAGTCAACGCAAGTGTCACGGGTCTATTCTTCAGTCGGCGGCACCTCGACATCTTTTTGCCCTGGTACGTTGTCTAAGGCTGAGGTGAAGTTAAGGTCATTACAATCGCTGACACACAAAGGCACAATCCAGGCAAATGCCCTTTAATCCTTAAATGCTTGCGATTGGGGGAGACCTCAAGTAGAGGCTTATGAGGTGTATCTGTAAACCAACAGAAGTTGTGCCGATTACAATTGAGTTACGGAAGGAACCCTAACACTTCGGAACATCTGGGGACGATTTGAGGTCTCGCTTCGGCCCTTAATCCTTGATATTTGGCACAATCTTCGGCTCAGTTTGTACCGGTTACATCTCGACTTTTGGCCCTCGCTCTGGTCTTCGCACACTCAATGTTGCCAAGTATACGATGGAATAGTGGCCGTCTAAGCTTTGTGTCATTTTCAACCTGGCCATCGAGATTGGATATGGACTAATTGACTGCTTTTTCGGTGCCCTGCTACTATCTACTGTCAATGGCGGTGGTATGTCTGTCATCGTTGGCATCATTATCATTGCACTCATCACGTAGGTCGTAGTGACCTTCGGTATCAAGTGAGTCGCCGATTACTAGTCCCACAACCCTGCTGATAAGCTTTAAGATGATTCTAGAAGTTCGAGCAGTTCGTGCGGGCTCCTAACATTCTTGTCCTCTTCGTGCTGATTGGCGTGGCTGGCCCGTGCTTTGACACCAACACAGCTTCGCAGGGCACTGGCGCAGTGCTCCATGACAACCGCCTCTCCTACTTCTTCCTCGTCGCATCGGGGTCACTCAGCTGGTCATATGCATCCACTGATTATGTCGTATACTACCCAAAGACAACTAAGCGATGGGGCACATTTGCGGCAACGACATTTGGCATTGCCAGTGGCAAGCTTCTCATTGAGTTCCTCAGCATCGGTCTTGGCTCTAGGCTGCTCCTCAATCTGAACTAGGAGCAAGTATTTGACAACCACGGCATCTGTGCGCTCGTCGTTGAGGCCTTCAGTCCACTCAACGCCTTCGGTAAGCTCTGTTGCATCATCCTTGCTATATGCATAGCAGCAAACAATATACTGGGAACCTATGCCGCAGCACTTAATTAGCAATAGCTTGGTGCACTATAGGCAAAAGTTCCTTAGCCAGTTTGGAGCACGTTAACTTGCATGATCCTTACTGTTGTTGCGATCACTGGCCGCAACTCGCTGTTTAACATCTTTATTAACTAGCAAAGTCTAATTAGCTATTAGACAATTATCTGCATAACAGTGACACTCTAGGATGAGTTCATCTTCCGCAAAGGTGAATTTGACTGGGAGATCTGAAATTGCAAAGACTTGCTTCCGCACGGACTTGCTGCACTGTTAGCTTTCGTGATTGGCTGGGCTGGTGCGGTGCTGTGCATGTATCAGACATACTTCACAGGACCGATCGCGTGTAGGCAATGGTGCGGATTTGGGATTGCCGGTTGCTTGTGGGTTCACAATTATTGTGTATCCGCCTGCGAGATGGCTGGAGTTGAAGTACGCTGGGCGATAGACTAGGCATCTGATAACTCCTCTGGTAGACGACATGCAATAAATTAAGACACTACTACTCCAGCGATCTGATCCCAATCAGCGGTGGTGCCTTCCTTGTGTCCAGCTATCTTCCCACGGATCCTATTTTGCAATACCGATTTAGGTTGGTTTTCAGCACTGTGCGTCCCCCGATCAAGATTTTCCTAACATACTCTGCTTTGAATGCTCATCACAATCAAACACTCCAGTTGTGGGATAACTTGCCACAGAAGCGTTTCTTTCCACGCATTCGTAGCTTGTGAAACGATGTACGTTCTTAAGATACGCACGGTACTCAATGTCGCCGACTAAAATCTGATTGTGCTGTAAATATCAAAAGTTGAGCCGTTTCAAGAACTAACCCTTTGGAATATCGTATCTGCACTTTGCAGGTCGTAAGGCGCACCAGCTTGGTTTCTCCTCCGCTAAGCCAGATCTGAGAGATTCAGTCTAGCACAGGAGTAAATTCACGACGCCTCCGTTGTGGCCTTGCCATTGTGGCTTTCCAAAATAATATTTTGGCGCCAAAGAAAGAGGGAGTTTACGTGCGTCCTCTCAAGTACACAAAGCTTGAGTTTTTGATGAAGGCTCCATGGTGGAATGCATCGACCCACATCTTCGCAGTGCTAAGTCGGCCTTGGGGCTTTGCATGCATGGTATGAATGCATCACGTTTTGTAGTGTTTGGACCAAGCAGCGAAGCTTCACCAGAAGGTCTCTAAAGTTCCAACGTGCCGATCCGACTTCCAGCACTGCCGCCAACGCCCCAGGGTCCCTCATTTACCCTCCTCTTTACCATGAACAGTATGTCCTCTCGTCCGCCATTTTGCTCAAGTTCCCGGCCCAGTGCCTTCAGCACATCGAATTTTGCCATGGCAACCTGGTAGGCGGCATTTTCCGCGTCACCTCGTCCGCCGACTAAGTTCGAGAATGACGTTGCCGGTTTCAGCAGCGCAGGAAGCACGCCACCGCTAATGCTAGGATCGAGTATCAGGTCGAGGCCTGTCTTGGGGAAGTTACTCAGTCGAGCGTACGTGGGGTCGTTCGCGGGTACGTCCGGAATGGGTTCGCTCGACCACGATGCAGTGATAAGGGCGCGGAGAAGTGCAAACGCTGCGAGAGCGTTCTCCTTCATGGCGACGGTGTCTGTATGACGGATGACGTCGGAGAACGTGTTTGGCTTTTTACTGATGAAGAGCGCGGTGAGCAGGCGCGCATATGCAGCCTCGATTGAAATGCGCTTCACGTTCGATCCTAATGTCTCGACTTGGGGAAATGTGAGTTCCTCCTGCCGATTTGTCAGCACTCATGCGTGAAATCAGGCCTTGACACGTACCTTCACCGGCCCGTGGAATACAGTCGCCAGCGTCTTTAACGCATCCTGGTTTGTCCTTGTGATAGGCATGTCGAGTATGATAAAGTCATCCCAAGCAATGCTTGAGCCGCGGCGCGGAACGAGTGTTGATCTTGGCATAGAGGCAATAATGTTGAGGTCGCTGCCTTCACACTTGCGTATGTTGCGATGAACATAGTCTCGTACCTTCGACAGCTCTGGGCTTTTCTCAAAGTTTTCTGGATAATTGTATGCATAGTCGCTGATGTATTTTGCCGTCCGACTGCTCAGGAAAGAATGCTCAATGCCAGGGCTGTCGGTAGTGTGGGATTCAATAAGCTGCTTATGTATTCCTTGTTCTTGGAGGAAGTCTAGCGAGAAGCTCGAGTCGTAATGTCTGTGCAATTCGTCAATTCTGATTGGTATGCATATCCAAGAGCAACATACGTAAGATGTGGAGAGGTTTTGACGGTGGTGATTAGCTCACTGAAGAAGTTGATGAGTGTCATGTACATGAGCATGTCCTCTTTGGTATCCACCATCTTCAGTGTGGCGTAATGAAGTAGACCTTGCTTCTGACTCAAGCCGATCTCCTGTTCCACATCCAAAGTGTGAGGCGCAACAAGTGTGTCCCAGTGCAGCGTGCCCACTCGGGGCAGCCATGACAGCAATCTCGCCTGTGCTATAGTCTTGTCGCGTTTGCTCAAGATCGGAAGAGGAGGCGACGAAAGTTTCTTCAGAGATGTGTGATAGTAGTACAGCGAACGGACGTCTTGGTCGTTGAATAGCCGCCGCCACATTGGGCCAGTCCCGTAAGTATGGCCTGCACTTTCCCCAGTGATAGATATAGGCTCGCTCCTTGAGGCTCTCAGTAGTGAGAAGAGCAGGTCTTCCGCCTGCGTGGCTACTCCTGTGTCCTGGGTACAGAGCCACAAACGGACGATAGCAGCTACTACAGCAGGCCGGTTCGCTAGTACCTGTGTGTCAGCGTTGCTTGCAGTTGCTTTGTCCAGCAAGGAAAGTATTAGCCCGTGAAAAGGCGTGGCCTGCAAATCCAAAGCGATTTCGAAGTCAACATCCTTGATATCTTCGAACCGGTAGGGGGTGGCAAGCTTGATGGTGAATTGAACGAGAGGCGACGGCTCTTGCTGAAGCTGCGGTAAGAGAGCTGCAATCTGCAGGAACAACGGCTGTGTCTCCCTCCAAATTTGGTTCCTGTACTCAGATGTACTTGTGAAGAGCTCGCACTGCTCCAGTAGTTCTGTATTGAGCTGGGTCGTTGGGTCGTTCTCTACGTTTTGCAGGTGCGCGGAGAGGTCGGACAATACGGTCGAAGCTGCAGCCATGACGAGCTTGGGGTGAGCAGAACTCGATAAAATGAAAACGCAGATGTGCTTTGAATGTGTGTAATGTGGCGGGGTGAGGCTGACAGAGATCCTCGAGCTGCAGAACGTTCTAGCTGAGCTCAGGTGATTGCGCGTCAACGCCTGGAAGACGCGTTAAACGAGCTTTCGAGTGAATTGTAGTCCACCTGAAGGTCCCTTGTAGTAGCGCTCCGAATATACAGCGGCGTGTTGCGCGTGGCGCGAGTCTCGCAATATCTGCTGAGCGGCTGCAATTTCGCCTAGTAGATGCTCAAGATTGCATTGAGCCTTGTGGATTCAGGAGACGGGACATATACCGCGATCTGGATGTCGTCGCGTGCAAGGGTCGGTGGCCAGCTCGAAGGCGGGGAGGGGCGATCGGCTGTGGTACCCCACTGAGCAGCTGTCGGCTGCAGCTGCTTGAAACAATTTCTGACTCGGCTTGATTATCACCGCAACACCACGCTTACTACTAGAACGCGCTTCCTTACTATAGATGACTGCCGAACAACTACAATAACGACAACAGCGACAGTATTTCGGCGCTCACGTGAAGACCATAATGTCAGGACGAGGCGGTAGAGGCGGGCGCGGCGGCGGGCGCGGAGGCTTCAATCCGCGGTCAGGCACTGTCACAATTGGCGGCACCGAACTGAACTGGGACCTATCAGGCCTTGAGATTCAGAAAGGGCCTGCTGAGCGCTTTCCTGTAAGCATATCCAATACATCGCGCGCAATCACAAACTTGCATCTATCGCAATGCGCCTGAATAACATTGACCAGGACTAAGATTACGACAGGAAGCCCCTCCACCTCAAGCGCCTCCAGCGACCGCCGACGAA
This sequence comes from Didymella pinodella, assembly GCA_039634465.1. Taxonomy (NCBI): domain Eukaryota; kingdom Fungi; phylum Ascomycota; class Dothideomycetes; order Pleosporales; family Didymellaceae; genus Didymella; species Didymella pinodella. The sequence continues at coordinate 1,616,055 of CP113347.1, read as the reverse complement.
GCTAGAATAGTACAGCATTTCTTGCAAGTGCGCGATCACATACATGAGGGTCCATTCTATACCATTTTGAACGATGGAATGAAAAATGGTCTCAAGAGGAAGGCCAGCGAACCAGCGCCAACCGAAGCGTCACTTTTCAACCCATTCACAGACAACCAGACATATTCAGCGAAATATCTGAAGGTCCGTAGGAGATTACCAAAGCTCGACGAGCGGCCATATGGTAAGTCAGAGCATGGCTGAGTGTATGGGAATCTGTGCTCATGAAGACCTCTAGTCGCGGAATTGTTCCCTGCAGAACTGCGACCCACGCTGGATGGGAAAAGGGGAGACGGAAATGTGTCAACTAAGCGGAGGACCCTTGGGGTTACCAAAGTCAATGCTGTGTCACAAATCGACCGTATGATCAAATTCGAGGAAGGCCGAACCAATGAGGCAGAGGCTCGCGCCGAAGAAGAGGACGACGAGGATGAGGACGAAGAAGCCGAACAAGATGACGACAAGCCAGACGCTATTGACGAGGAGGATAACTTTTCTGCTGCTTCGAGCGACTCCGAGGAGTCAGACGATGACTACAACGCGGAGCAGTACTTCGATAATGGCGAAGACGATGACATCGACGACGCAGATCCATATGAGAACACATACGAATGAGGAGTCCCAACATGTGTCAAGCATTTAGGCTCGGCGTTTTATCGACGGCATTTTCGGCGCTGGTCAAATATACCCTTTCATCTATTATCTAGTCCGTCCAGAGTAGCCTGAGGAGACTTGCTCCCTATATGGTTGGCCGTCTTTGTGGCGAAATAATCCATCTCACTTTCAATATTGGTATCGCGCTGCGCCTTTGGGTATCATCTGTTCACCATTCTCCAGCTAATCAAGGCAATTCAGTCTCGTCAAGGAAAACGGCAAATGGTCGCTGCATTTCCACTTCCAAATGAAATGGTCTCAAGCACGTCGATTACATGAGGAATCGGAGGCTGACAGAATTAAACAGCTGAACAAGTCAAATTTATGGATTTCTGTACGTATTCTTGCGAGAAACCGACGGCCACGTTTCAAGAATAGTTCAGAAGCGTCGGACACAGTTCGAGAGTACCAATTACCTCGAGACAGAGTCGAAATCTCGCCGACCTCTACGTCGGCTGTGCTCCGCACCAACAAGCTCGGGAATCCTCTCATGGATGTATCGTAACTGTTCCCGCAACGCAGAAAAGATACAACGGTGTAAAGATCACTATCTCTTCCTCTCCCTTAGCTATGGTCTCACACATGGGTAGCACGCAGAGCGATGGGCTTGGTTATTTCTGATTCGAGACAGCCAAAACTTTTACTTATAAAAGCCACTCTCTCGATGCAGTCGTCGGATTCCTCTATCCTTTCCGCGATATTTCGCTATAGGACAGAATACACTATGTCTTAGCTACAGCAGGCATCAAAGTCATTCCCCTTAATGATATGTCAACCTTTGATAAGCAAAAGCTTCATGCCCAAATTCCAAAGAGCCGTCTCCCCTTCACCGGTCTGCATCTAGAAGACGAAGAAGGCTTAAACTGCGAGAAGAATCGATGGTTCCCTCACAATGGTTGCTAGACCACAGACTGGATTCCAAAGCAAAGCTCACAGACTTAGGTAAGACAAGCTTAAACTACAATCTAGATGATTCCGAGGAGCAATAACACTTTTCTACAGGGTCGACGAGTGAAGAACAAAGTCCAGAGCGAAAGATATTGGCCAGGGTAAGTGGCGAGGGAAGTACTGACCAGAGTGGCGACATAACACAACTGCGAGCCAGGAGAAGGATGGGCGAAGGATGGGCGAAGGAGAGTCTTGGGAGAGTGGGTCACATCTTCCAAGACATTGCGTCAGCATCAGTGACAGTGGGATAACGCTTGGGTGTGAAGAAGACTGCGAAGACTTCGCGCGAGTGGCGTTGGTTGCGCCTTCCTCGAAACTGTGAGCGAGGCTGAGTACGCCAGTGGGCTGCCTGAAGTTGGCGCAGTTTGCAGCCGACACAAACTTCAGTAAAATTTGACAACAAAGTCCTCCCTTTGTTAGTCGTTCCAAGGTTCCGTACAAGCTCACATCATCTGACATGTCACAGATCACGGATCGCAGATCTTGCATCACAGCCTCGTGCTGATCCCACTAACGAGCTCCCTGCATGTCCTACGAACCTGTTGCCGCGGAGGCTTGTTGAGCCGGTCAACCTCACAAAGCAAGTCTAAGTGAACATCAGGCGAGCCATGATAACAAAATTACCGCCTGTGGGAGGCTTAGACGGATAAGCGGTTGTGTTATGCAGTCTGTAGATGTCCCTGGTGGAAGCAGAGACTTGTGACGGAAACTAATTAGCTGCAATCTAGAATAAGTACTGCAGAAGTGTACATGTACAGGCAGTCTAAACAGCAATTCACAGCCTCGTCAGTATCAGACATTATGAACACAAACACTGGACTGTCAAATTCGGCCCCATTTCCTCAAAGAATGAATGTGGAAGAGTACAAAAGAATTAATTTTGAGCAGACGAAGGTTGATTTGGAAAAGAGGCGATTGGAAGGCGAACAGGCTGCACTGCAAAGTCATCAGCAAGGTAGGCGTGACGCTTGATAACGAGGGAGAGTGTGGCTGATCACCTGCAGACGAACGCAGCTTTGAGAAGGACCCACTCTCCACCACGACGTCAACGTTGCCAAACACACAGACAAGTCTTCGGCCAGAGGTCAGACACGTCAGTGGAAACTTCAACGCACCCACATGTGTGGAAGTAGCTCGACACAACAATACCAATAGCCCAAGGGGTTTCCGAGGAAGGATCAGAAGATTAGTGAAGAGGTCCCATCCTTGACAGTTCCTTGGACGGCTACCAATCCGTGTGCGTTCTTCCTTTACTTCGTTAGATACCTTCGCTGCAAATCTTAATTTTGAAATGTCTCAAACCAGCCACAAAGTAGCTTGTTTTCCTTCTTGTACCACGTTCCAAGGCAAAATTGTGATGCTGAATCCTGGGCGTCGTCGGTATGATGTCACCCTTTCCAGCCTTCTTTCGGACCACCCGCGACGCCGCCAATTCTCCCCGCAAACAACCTCGCGTACAAGCAACGTTCCGCACGCGTTCGTTTCAGCTTGCCTTTGTGACCGTTGGAGGCAACAATCAGCCTACCGTAATTCACGGCCTCGTCAGACCCTGACCACAATGCGGCAAGAGCAACGCATCATTGCCCAATGCGGACTGATTCTCCAAGCACGGCACACCCTGAACAACGGCGATGACGTCCGAAGATAACACATGTCTCGAACGGCTTCCCGTTGATGTGTTCAGGTACAGACAACCGTTTAAAAGCGATGATGCTGTTTTGCTGTGACATGGTATTCACCCCGGCCAATTCCGCCAACCAATAAAGCCTACGTCGCAGAAACAGAGTCCCCAGGGTCTATCGGTTTATCACGACACCCTCTCCGCGGTATCCTGCCTTGAAAACCGTTCTTTTCGAGCCTGTGACCTCAGAGTGGAGCCACATCACCATCATGGATCATTACCCTGAAGTTAACGTCGAGGTGCAAGAACACCCCACAAGTGCCTCTCGCCACGATTCTGGATCTTCAATCGCTAAGGCTGCTGATTTCCACTCACCTCCCTCGCTTGTTCCAAGTCGACAACCATCACACAACATGTCTTCCAATACTGCTCTTTCGGGCACATCTACACAACAATACACATCCTCAGATTCCCAGACATCAGAAGCGACTGAGCAACAATTCGAGCAACAAGAACAACAAGACCGAAAAGACTCGATTCACACCGACGAACAGACGGCGCAGAAGCTGAAGGCTGAATTCGCCCGATATACAGACGCACCGCCCCCATACTCTGAAGAACAATACGCAGATAAGACCGAGGAGCAACAACTCAGCATGCGTACGCACGACTACGCAAAGGAGCTGAGTAGAATGATGGGCCGCCAGCTTGTGCGCGGTCTCAAGACGGACGATGAGGACGATAAATGAGCTCGGAATTTAGCAACCATGACGACGGATGCGCCGAACAAGATACACTCGACGGGCGGGCTGGTTCTGTCCGATGTTAGCATTTGAGCGAAGCATGGCGTTATAGTTAGGCGCAAAGAACTGGTACTAGGTGGTATGCGCCTTGACTGCTGGGATGATCACTGTCTCTCGAAATAAACATTTCATACTCCACAGACTCTTTCTTTGCGTTTAAGTCTCTCTCTTTTGCTCTCTCACTTAATATCAGGTTTGAGGATGCGGCCCATTAATGATCGCCGCGTAAGCCGCATCAGACAAGGCGCATTCGCAAACTCATCGAGACAGCCGCTGACGCACACCACTCTGACAGCGCCTCTTGAACACCAAATTTGCATCCAACTCTTCTTAGACGCCACCCGCTTTCGCAGTCAGCATCCTTGGTTTTGAGACACAAGCCTTACTGGAAAGCGGTTGCACGATTGCACTACTTACACAACACCCGTCGACAGCGCGTTTACCAAGTCCAATAGTGACCCAGATCATGGCGTCAACAAGCACAAAGATGATGGACCACATGAGCATCTGCGCACAAGGTAGGAGTCCACCAGTCCGACCTCAGCTGAATGTCTCCATGTTTTAGGCTGCCAACCTTGTCGATTTGAAGCTTACTTTGGCGCACAGATACAAACAGTCCCGTCGTGAAGTACAAGCCGCGGAAACTCAATAGACTGCTACACCCACGAAGCTCCAAGAGCGATTTTCCAGAACATGCAGGACGACAGGACCCTGATGCAAAGAAAGCAAGACAGAACGCACGCGAGACAGAAGATGCAAGCAAGCAAAGTTTAGACTCGAGGCGCAGCCAAGAGCAAAGATGCAGTACAGACGGTAGAAGTAGTGAAGCAAGTCGGTAAAGAATGTTCGGTTGAAGTTTTGGGAGTGGATCGATACCCTAGGAGCATGCTAGCAAGCGAGTCAGGATCGCGGCTTTTAGAATTGACAAAGTAATCTTTGGTAGACAATGTACTGCCTGAGAGAATCTCTGCCGCGGAGTAGTAGTGACACTGACCAGCAGAGTGAGCCTTATGGCATCGTACGAAGGTCTCAAAAGCGCGGGCGCATCCAACAGTTGCCGAATCCAGCTCGCTAGTGGCGAACCCCCTGCCCCTGCTTTTGCGACTTCTCTGGGCGGCGACTCTCACACCTTGCGTCGTTACAATGTACAAACAGCCACGCAGACATGCGAAGTAGTAGAGAACAGTTTCTAAACATAGTATAAGTAGGGGGACCAATGAAGCCGTACTGTAGCTCAACGGTTAGGCGGCAAGGCGCAGCCCGCGGATCCGGGCGGCCTGAGATCGAGCACGAGCGACCGGATAGATGACGCGGACCACGTACGTGGACTGGGTCCGCAATTCATGAAACAAAACATGCGGAGGGAGAAAGTTTAAGAGCAGGGAAAGCCCACTGGACCCTGACAGGTTTCCTCCAAGACGAAAACCCGAGCTGTCCAAGAGATCGATCACCGGTTCAGTACTGTGGAACCATCTATACGAGGTACGGCCTAGACATACAACGACGACCATAAGTAAACCTAACATCGGTGCAAGTCTTTCCGAATTTCTGGAACGACACCATCCGCCACTTCCGGGCAGAATCAACAATCCATATTCACAGCAATGGACTCCCAGACGTCCTCTGCGGCCTCATCCCCTACCTTGTCGCCCACATCGCCTACATCGCAAGCGTTCAGTACCTTTCCCTTCCCTCCAATACCTGACCACATCATTGTTACTTTCGACGGCAAGGTGCGTGAGATGGTGCGGATAGAAAAGGAGCCCATCGAGAAGCGGCAGGCTCGGCCCACGCCACGCCGATACTACTCTAAGGATTGAAGAAACGCAACCAGCATCACAATCTCACGAGTTGGATCGGAGATACTACGCATATAACGAAGCATCGTCGCTGTCGTGCTTTGTCACGTAGCTTGGAAGGAGTTTGGGATCGGCACATCTTGGGTCAGCGCACCATGCATTTACGCAGCTTACAATATATCGAACACAATGTTTATTATTACTACCGACAGACAGTAGCGCAAATCTGCCTCACGATTATCTCGGTCGCCTCAGTCGAGCGGGAGTGGGAATGACAAGCACTCCCTCAAACATGTCCAGTCTTCGCTTGCCACTGCCTTGCCTTTCCTCTTCAACATATCATCTTCTTCATGCTCATCACTCCTATCAGATAAGTAGATGTCTATCAGCTGTCCCGCAACCTCGTCGATTAGCACAGTCATCCGATCCGCCTCACTGACCAAATCCTCCAGATTGGTCTTTGTCCATGGAGCACCGTGGCTGTCGATCATAAAATCGACAATGTGGACGAAAATATCTCTCTTGAGAGTACTCATTCCCACAAGGCCCTGATACTTACCACACGAGCCCTTGAGACAGCCTTCGTTGATTTGCAGACTGTAAAATGCATCTCGGTCATCCGTGACGAAGAGCTTGAGGTTGTTGACGTCTCCAGGCTCGGTCTTCGTGCCAGATGTATCTAGGAACTCGAAGTTTGGTGAGCATGCATGATCGCCTGGCTCGTAAGCCTTGCTCAACCGGAGGTACGTGTCTCGGGTACGATCGCGAACGTCTTTGATGGTGGACGTGACGATGCTGTTGTTGCGTTTGATCTGCAACTCTGACACGAAGGTGACTTTCTTGCTTTTCGGTATGAGCTCACCAAACTTTGGCGACATCGGTAACGAGATCAATCGTGCGGGATATCGCGAATTTTCCATCGCCAATTTGAGAGCTGCAGAAGCGCAGTTTGTTCGCCGCGCTTCCGCAGCAGCCAGCGGGTGCTTGTGTTCCCATGCTTGCTGGTACTCGTATTCAATCTCAAGTAGAGCCAAGAATTGCTGTAGTTGTAGTCGTGCCATATGCCAGCCGGCACGTATGTCGTTGTAGAACTTTCCTCTGCGATGTGGTCCTGGTCGAAGTCTTGGTCCGCCGGCCTTGTCCCACGCTATGGTGATCGCGTGGAGGAACGAAAGATGAGCAGTAACTTCACAAACTGGGCATAATTCGACCATAATCGGATCGGATGGATGGTAGGCATGTGCGCACTCAGTGGCTATATGGAACTTCCAGGACAGTGGCGATACAGGCGGCGATGGGAGCTAGGACGTCGAAGGAGACGACGAACTGCGGTTGATGAGCGTCTCACGATGCTGGATGAAGCGATGGTATTCAAGCGCGTCCTGTATCAGTCCAATCCTGGACATTGGAACGCGCTTCAGTTGCCATTTGACGTAGAGTGAGAAGTCTTGTTTCAGTATTAAACTGGCTTGGAATAATGTGGAGTCTGCATCGATAGCCATGATAGTGGAGGTGTAGGTGTTATTTGTGGTCGAGCTGCTCGAGACAGAAGAGGTGCAATGCGGGTACCTATGTATGCTTTCGGGCCTCTGCCAGTTTGTAGTGAAAGTCAGCGACTCTCATACTACTGTCAAGACCTGGCCTTCACTAAATTTCAAAGAAGCCAAGTGAACGAATCATGTCTAGGATGACTGAAGGACCCCAGAAGAACTGTATGGTATCGGAGAACGTGAGATCTGATGGCAGCGACCCGGTAATCGAGATGGGAGCAGCTACATGCCAAGCTATCCCCCAACACTGCACTACTTAGCCGTGCAAAGATTGCCAGGCTTCCACCAAAGATCACTCATGAGATGTTGAATGACAGGTTTTGAGTGTTGCTGCGTATGGTAGGAAATCCAGGATGGCCGTAATCTTGGTTCTTACTACCAAACGCTTTTGGGCAATTGCGGTGCACACTGACCGACGGCGCGTGGGTAGGCTCAATTCAGCTGGAGTTACTACTATATCTCAATAGAGATTCGGCCAATGCCACGTCTCACAAAGCTCAGCATTGCTGTAGCCTTTTCCCGGCTCGACAGCCCGCTACCTATGTGCTCGACTCTTCCTCTCAGGAGACCAACTTTGCATGTACCGCAGTTGCCGACCTTATAACTACTCTCTACGTCGCCGAACACGCTTTTCAATGCTTCCAAGAGCGACTCTTCGCCCTTGATTTGCACGATTTTGCCATCTCAGTTCAGGACTTCCGCCTCGCACGGATCACCGGTCACGTTGGCCTGGAAAGCCTCGTAGTGTACGTCGCCCTCCTTCAGACCTGCCAAAGTCGCGGCGGCCTTGACGGCTAGGTCCATACGGCTTGGACCACACACATAGACGTGTGTGTTCCAGGACAGGGTGCTGATAATGTTGTCGATGTCCATTCTGTCGCCCAGAGATCGATCGTAATAGCGGATGTAGTCATTCAAGGAGTCCAGGCGCTTGCGGAACGGAATTTTGTCTGCTGAACGCACGGCATAGTGAACCTCATAATTGTAGTGTACATCGCGGTAGAGCTTGAAGAGTGGTAGAAAGGCCGTTATACCAATGCCGCCAATGATGAATAAGTGGTTGCTGGAGGCACTAGCAATAGGAATTGGTTCTGAAAAGGCACCAACTTCGATGACATCTCCAATTAACGTCGACTCATGCAGGTATCGAGAGCCACCGCGGCTTTGTTCCTCAAGAGTGATGCCAAGCTGGAATTCGTTTTAACTGCCAGAGATAATTGAGTATGATCGCACAAGGCCAGTTGGGAGCCTAATTGTAGCGTGGGTCCCTGGGTCTAACTTCTTCCTTCTGTAATTTTGTTGGCAACGGTGAGCATGAATGAAGATATTCGTGGAGTCTGACGCTCCTTTCCCGTAACAGTGAACTTCCGCCACTTTGCTTTCTGCACACTGCCTTTCAACTGTGCCTTGTGCTTCTTTACCCGCTTTTGAAAATTGTTCCGGCTTTCCTCACCGAGTTCTTCGATCTCGGCCAGCTCCTCGTTCATGGCATGGTTGTTCAGGTTTCTGTGCAGATACTCCTGCACTCTCTCGATGGTCCATTTTGGCCAGTTGCGCTCTTTCAGCACAACCCGATCGCCTGCGTGCACATAGCCCTCTGACAAGCAGCGATAGTACCACCCAGTTCGACTGAGTTTGTATGTGTTAGGCGCGAAATTTTTGAGCTGGAAACGGTGGTTGAGCTTGTAGCATGGCTGGCGTGGAAGGCTGACCTGCAGCACAGCCCCTCTATCTCCAATAGCGAAGACATCGCCGATGCAGACGTTCCTTTCGTTCATGTGCTCGAAGACAAAGTTTTCCCCAAAACCACCAGATGTAAACTTTTCGGCCGCTGTGGGGAACTCAGATCTCCATGATGTATAGTGAGAAGCGCAGTCTACGAGGAATCAGATTAGCAAGATGTGAACGCGAGGGTTGGGGGCTGTATATCCACGGACTGCTTGGTCGATGCCTCCATGAAATGTTGGATCGTGTTCGTCGGCCTCTAGGCCCATGAATGACAGGAACACGGGTCCCTCGCGGACAGTCTTGTCAATACCGGACTCTACTTCTAGTCCCTCCGTCTTCTTCATTCTGCCGGTCCGTAATTCTAAGATAACATCACTGGTGCACGATGCCCAAAGATCGACTTTCTCTTTGAGATCAACAGCCATAGTGATAGTCCGGAGTGCCGCAAAGAAGTAGCTGAGGACTACACGGGCCTTTAGGCCAGGCAATAACGGAGGCGTCGCGTTGTAGAAGATCGTATTTTTTGTGCTGAAGCCGGGACACGACGCGAGCGAGGGAGGAATCACTCGACCTTTGGCATACGCGACATGAAGCGACACAACGACTAACATAGATCTGGCGTACGATAAGGCGTGCAGCCATACTTATGTGGGGTTGCTCTCTAATACAGCTCCTCTAGAACCGTGAAGCTCAACCGCCCGGGGACTCAGAGCTAGGTGACAAGCCATCTCGCTCAAACGCTGTCTCTTACTGCAATGCAAAACAGGCCATATGCATACAAAGGCAAAGGCGGTAGCGCGAATGTGATTAGTGGTGAGCAATCCATAACAGAACATTAATGAGAATCCGTGTCCTCCAGGTGAGCTTGGAAGGCTAGAATCGTGGACCAATTTCAGGAGTTTGCGGGGCCTGGCGCCACCGACGAATGGAATTGAAGTCGCCTGACCCACATCTCTTTGCGCGTCACTTTCGCGTCTGTCCCATTGCGCCTTCATCCCACACTCACTCTCATACAATACGCTGTGTTCTGCTCGTGCGCATCATGTAGTAATCCTATGCCAGATGGCAATGAATTCATGTCAAATGTCGATTCAACACTTGCCTCCACTATCCTCAACTCGGCCAATCGAGTTGCATGTAAGCTTATCAGTCTAGAAGATCACGCACGATTGCGGATATAAGATGAGGGGAAGGGCGGATCGCTTCGACAAGAATTTGACACTATCTCACTGTGACTGGTCACGTCAATATGGACGGAAACGTCTTCGAGAACCATAGAGAGCACCCGGTCGCAATCGTAGGTGGTGGTCTAGGTGGTCTTGCTCTGGCCATTGGTCTGATCAAGCACGGAATACACGTTCACATCTACGAGTCCACTAAGGCTTTCTCAGAGATCGGTGCTGGGGTCGCCTTTGGTATCAATTCGATTACAGCCCTCCACAAGATCGACCCAAGGCTACTCGAAGGCTACAAGAAGTATGCCACCTTCAACATCGACCCGGATCGCGCCAGCACGTTCATGTCTTACCGATGGGGAATGGATGGGAGGAAACATAAACATCAAGCGGGAGACATGATGTGGAACCTCAACGACATATGGCAACCCGAGCGTGCACAAGCTCTGGGTGTCAAAACAAGAAGTTGCATCCACAGGGCACGACTCCTGGATGAGCTTGTAGCGCTGCTGCCTGCGGGCGTCACAAGTTTCAAGAAGACATTTGTAGGCGTTGAAGAACGGAGCGATGGATCACTTGTGTTGCGCTTTGCAGATGGTACTACAGCCATGGCGAGCGCACTTATCGGTTGCGATGGGATCAAGAGCAAGGTGCGGGAGGTTATGTGCGGTCCAGATATACCTGCAACCTATGCCGGAGAGGTAGCCTATCGTGCTATGGTACCCAGGGCCGATGCTGAGAGAGCGCTCGGAGCTGACCTGGCGCTCAATGGTACAATATACTGTGGATACGGCGGTTACGTTGTGACATATCCCGTCGAGAATTATGACTTCGTCAACATGGTCGCAATACCGCACGATCACGGCGAGACATGGTCTTGGAGTCAGGGCGAGTGGACAGTGCCAGCAACCGCCGACGAGATTCGTCAGCGCTTCCAAGGATGGTACAAACCGCTCGTCGACATCATCTGTGAACACAGGTTGCCGGACAAATGGGCTTTGTTTGACTTGCAGCATAATGCGCCGTATTTTAAAGGAAACATCTGTTTACTTGGCGACAGTGCCCACGCAACAACACCACATCTCGGCGCAGGTGCTGGGATGGCCATGGAAGACGCATATATACTCAGCAGTCTCATCGCTTCGGTTGGCCACGTTACACAGGTGGAAAATGCGTTCCGAGCGTATGACGCTGTCAGACGACCTCGTACACAAGGCTGTATCGAAAGAAGCCGCAATGCAGCGATAGCGATGGATTTTCTCCTGCCGGAGATTGCTGAAGACACGGTAGTGCTTAAGCAGATGATGGAAACATCATACAAGTGGCTCTGGCATGAGGACCTCGACTTGCAGCTCAGCTCAGCCAAGAAATTTCTTTAAACCATTCCTTCTCTGAGACTTACTATAGTATACAGACTGTAGCTGGCAGTGGCCGTTCAAACTGCTGCTCGCATTACGAATTGCGGTCCGGCGTTAAGCCGAGCTTTGCCGCTGACAAATGTTCACTGATAACGTCATTCCTCTTTTGATCGCTAGTCTCGGCGCAGACCGCTACGTGCAATGAACGTTAGAAGTCCTAGGAAAATTCCATGCCAACGTGCCGAGTTTGACCGCCGGTCGATTAGAAACTATGGGATTGTATATAGAGCGAGCATCAGGTATAAATCTACCCAGTAGTATTGTTAAGCCGTGTACTTTCTGCGATATACCCTAGAACTCAACGAAACCACATCTCAGCGCCAATATGTCCGACTCCCGCCTTTTCAAGCCTCTCAGGGTTGGCTCCATCGAGCTTAAGAACCGTGTTGCTATGGCACCATTGACACGGTTCCGCGCCAGCGACAGCCATGCCATTCTACCTTTCGCCGCTGAATACTACGGTCAGCGTGCTTCCGTCCCCGGCACACTCTTGATCACCGAGGCGACTCTCATCACCGGCCAGCACGGAGGCTACCCCAATGTTCCTGCTATCGAGACACAGGAGCAGATTGACGCTTGGAAGAAGGTTACTGCCGCTGTTCACGAGAAGGGAAGCTTCGTTTTTCTTCAGCTTTGGGCTCTTGGCCGTGTAGCCAACAAGGAGTTCGCTCAGAGCCAGGGTATCACGGTCAAATCGTCCAGTGCCACTCAGCTTTCCGACGATTATGCTGTTCCCAAGGAGATGACCGTCGAAGAGATCAAGGAGACCATCGGCGCTTACGCTCAAGCTGCTCAGAATGCCATCGAAGCTGGCTTTGATGGTGTCGAGATTCACGCAGCCAATGGCTACCTTATCGACCAGTTCCTCCAAGACACTTGCAACAAGCGCACTGACAGCTACGGTGGCTCGGTTGAGAACCGTAGTCGCTTCGCCATTGAAGTCACACAAGCCGTCGTTGACGCAATCGGCGCGGACAAGACCGGTATTCGTCTTTCCCCCTTCTCAGAATTCCAGGGCATGAAAATGGAGGACCCCATTCCTCAGTTCTCAGACATCATCAAAAAGCTCAACAACTTGAACCTCGCCTACTTGCACATGGTCGAGTCTCGCATCTCCGGTAATGCTGACGTCGAGGGCTACGACTCCTTGAAGCCCTTGTACCCACTTTACACCTCCAGCCCTCTACTTGTCGCAGGCGGCTTCAAGGCTGATTCTGCCCGCAAGCTTGTTGACGAGGAACTCAAGGACCGCGACGTCGTTGTCGTCTTCGGTCGCTACTTCATCTCCACGCCCGATCTTGTCTTCAGGCTGGAAAAGGGTATCGACTTCAATCCCTACGATCGCGACACTTTCTACATCCCTAAAAGCGAGAAAGGATATACCGACTATCCGTTCAGCGAGGAGTTCAAGAAGCAGGCGAGTCTATAAGGAGGTGTTTCTGATCTCAATTGAGCATGGTGTTTAGGGTTGGGACATAGGAACTGCATGAGCGACGATGTTATGAGCTTGGAGTAGAGGTTATATAAAATTCTCATAATGAACATTTCCATAAAACATGGCTGCGCTGTTCCTGACCTAGGTAGTATGTCAAGTTCGCATGGTGCTATCGACGTTGTTTGTAACGGGCTTAAAGGGCAAGAGTAGGCAACGTTGTATCCTTGTTCAATCAGTGCGCAAGTGAGGCTTAGCTGCGTACTGGCATTACTTTCTGCATGACTATATGCCCTTCTTCCAGGCTGGCTGCCAGGCGCACTGCGTCAAGACTCTACCCCCTTTCCCCCATGAGCGCCGTATTTGTACTGACAATGGGCCTAGAGGCCAGAATAAGGCAAGAGACCGAGGAGTCCGCCCCATGAGGCTGCATTGGCCAGACCACCTACTTAACGCGTTTAATGGCACCTCCGCACTCTTTCTCACGACCCAATCACAACAAGGGTTTACCCTCACTACCATGCAAGTGCATAGCCGCTGAGCACTGACAGTGCTTCAGTCCGAGGAGTTCTTTGGGCTTACATCATGTCAAATGTGCCTGGAGACCTTGACTCTGTGTTCGCTTGCTGCATCTGCTGGCCCAAAGCACCCTATCGCGTTGCGCTGCGTTGTCCATTTTAGTGGCGAACATAGCTATACGCAGTACCACACCCTTTTGAACCGGAGAGCGTCGAGCAAAAATTGGATTCACCATCAGCAACGACGCCCAAGTTTATTTTCCCTCCACAGGCTGCAGGGCCGCCTGGGCGTCGCAACTGGAAACGGGAGCTTCTCGATGATATTGGGTGTTATTGTGACCCGTTAGTAATTCCAGGTATTTAAAGTTAAGCTAAAAAGTTGACAAGCACCAGAGACGTATCCAAGAACCGTAAAAGACCTATATGCTTATCTGGAGAGCTGAACAAATCGAGCTATTCTCCAACACGAATATAGACCCCATCACTCCAGATGAAGCTGTTTTCAATATCTTGCTCGTCGAAAGAGACTTGAAAGCGGCCAAAAGCCTGATGACATAGATAACGCTAACTCTAGAGAGATAGACTGCTGTGGCACCTGGGCGAGGCCTCCCCAAACTATCCTTAATATGATATATGCCATGCAGACAAACTTTCGGTACATTGTGGACGAGGATCTCTATCTGATCCCACAGAAACATATGCATCTCTCAGTAATTGAACCGCCACATCGCCATTCTGTGCCACAACTTCACTGCATCTCGGGAGAGATTGGCCTACAATGGATACACGAGATTTTTGATCTTATTCCAACCTCGGATAGTCAGTCAGGACTGGTAGCAACAACAATCAGCTTCGAAAAGATGGGTATCGCCCCGAAATTCTTGTCATCTGGTGCTAGTCCATTCACCTCTCACCACCTACACAGCGACATGCATGCACAAGTACTGGAAAGTGGGATCAGCATCGATATGTGCTACTCTGCTCTCCCGCACACATTGCCACAAAAAGTTGATTGGGAACAGTCTTTTGAGACCATCAAGTCGCGAAAAAGGTTCGTGCAGTAGGCCCAGGACTTCATCAATGTTCCGAGGGGAGAGCAAGACGAGTGGACTGTGGAAAGAGCCCAAGCCTTGAGATGCAGCTTGGGTATCTCAGGCTTGTGAGGATTTCGAACACAAGAGCATGATGTACAATTCATCGGAGGGGTACAAGAGCGACTGTCTGGAGGTGTTCGTAGATTCACCCGCTGTGATGTTGGAACAACCCTGGAAAGAACCGATTGAAGTACAGATTGTGTTCAACTTCAGCACGATATCGTCTTAGACTTGAATCACTAAAGGGTCCAAAGGTCATAGCCGTGTAAGGAACCGCTTGAGGATAGTCACTCTCTTGTCAATCACGATCGAGAGCCGCCTTGGTGGGTCTTTGTCTTTGAGACATCTCGGTGATGGTGTAGGTTGATCAGATGTCTTTACGAAGGCGACGCACCGCTTGTCTTAAGAAAGACACTGTTGATATGAAAAGCCAATTAAATACGGCCAGTCGATGCGCGACTGGTTGCAAGAATGGACTCCCTGCAGTCATCTGTAAGCCCTGCCATCGATGGAGCCAATGACAGGGCTACGATGGAAGGCAGTCAGCCTTGCAGATAACGGCATTCCCAGTTGCGCAAGCACACAGCCAGAAAGGTCTCTTCCACGCACCATACATACCTTAGATATCTGTGCCACCTCAACATCTCACCACAACTCCTCATCCCAATCACGACATCCCGCGTAGCCACGCCCAAGTCGTCATTCCGATGCGCTCCGAAGCTGACGTTCTCAACAAAATCCCCAAGCTCCCCAACATCTGTACGTCCCACAGGTTCGCCTACGAATCGCCTCGTTCCTGCACGTCAGCGTTAGCCCTCCCAACGAACCTTGCCAAGTGACCCTGCGACCTGTGGGGTGCCAAAAGCCCTGAGACACCCATCCTGTTGCAGTTAAAACCAGCGCGGGACTGTAAGCGGCTAAAGCCATCGCTGTGAAGGGACTCCGCTGCGCAGGGCAGCGCAAGGACGTCAGGTACCCGCAAATCTGGCTATCACATGCAAGAGATTTGCCGGCATGTGAAAGCGCACGGGCAGCCATCGCGATTTGCACACCCCAAATTGAGACTGTCACCGAAGGGCCATCCCGACTTTAGAGCTTGAGCACTGATTCCCGTACCGTAGTTTCCGTTCGCTTCAGAAGCGAGCTGTAGCCAAGGGCCATGGTGTCGGGTTCTGGGGGTGTGCATGTGTTGAGCTTATCTCGACGACAATGCGGGATTAGTGGGACGTGAGGGGCGAAGGCACGCAGGCGGTTTTTTAGCTCGCTGCAGTACGTTACCCGCGCATTCCAATGTAGCAGTTGTGCTTTTCATTACAGCAGAAACGTAGCTTTTAAATTTTGAATTGTTTTGAATTGCATTACAACGTGTAACAGGGTGGTATGGCGAGTCTAAGCAACGAACGATGCTCCCTAACACCCCGTTCCGAACTAACAAATACATTCGCCTCCGCGATTTTAAACCATCCTCTATGTGTAACATCACAGGCAGCGCGTACAAACACAGTCACCCTAGAACTGTGCGATGGCGACGGAAACGGCCTGCTCATCCGAGTGACTGATACTGATGTTGACGCTCTTGACACCAACGCGCTTAGCCTCTTCTTGGGCGTGTCCCGTAAGCTGGCAGGATGTTAGCATCCGCGCAAAGAATATGCATTGTTTTGCAGGCTTACCTCGACAACCGGTGCACCGGTCTCGTCGTTACCGATCTCAATGTCCTTCAAGGGAGCACCAGCGCCCTTGCCCTGAACACCCAGGGACTTGAAAACAGCCTCCTTTGCAGACCACTTGCCAGTGAAGCTGGCCTGGGGATTGGCGGCCTTCTGGCAGTAAGCAATCTCCTTCGCCGTGAAGTTACGCTCAATGAAGGTCTCGTTCTCGATGTTGATGGCGCTAACGCTCTCAACATCAACACCAACCTTGGTGTTCGCCGAAGCTGTGGCTTTTGTCAACGACTCGACCATCTTCTGTGTCTCTTCAGCCTTCTTGTCCTTCTTGGGCTCCGCAGCGGCATTTTTGGGGAAACCGTAGGTAGCAGTCTTCTTGTCAAGAGTGACACGCGCGCGAGGGTTGAGGAAGACCTCCTGCATCTTGTCGTCCTCATAAGGAGCTTTGTCCTTGGCGCGGAACATGGTGTTGTTGATGAGACCATCGTGGAAGTAGCGGTAGGCCTTCTTCTGGCGAGCCTCAACCTTCTGCTTATAGGCAGCGAATTGGTGGTGCTCAAGAGCGGCATACAGGTACTTGGGATGGATACCGATGGCCTGGGCACCCTTCTGGCCGAAACCAAACGAGGTGACCGAGAAGGCCTTGATACCGTCGGTCTGGATCGACTGCGAAGGATATACAATGTAATCAAACTGCTCCATGATCTTGTCGACGTTGTCTGCATTGCGGTTACCGGGAACAAGACCGGAATTGAGGACCTGCAGACAGCCGTTGAACATCCAGGCACCAGCGGCACCCTTAGGATGACCAGTGAGGTACTTCTGGAAGATACCGAGCAGTGCGTTACCCTTCTTACGGCCAAGGTGGCGCATCTGCTCGCAAATAACGCTTGACTCATTCTTGTCGTTGGCAACAGTCGATGTGCCGTGGAAAGAAGCAACGTCGAGGTCGTCAATGGTGAGACCCCAGGTGGCGAGGGCGCCACGGAGAGGGGCAATGCGGGGGTCCTTCTTCCAGAAATTGTTGCCAAGGCTGTTGAGCGCGTCCTTCTCTTGACGCTGAGCCTCAAGCTCAATGTGGTTGGCGCGCTCCTGGAGGTACTCGGCCTCGTTGAAGTCCTCACCGGCAGAGTCCTTGATCGCAGCAAGTTCCTCATGGAGGTACAGAAGCTCCGACTCCTGCCATTGCTTGATCTGCTTGCGGCGGAGGTCCATCTGGCGCTTTCTGTACTTGATGTCGAGCAAAGGCGAGGGGAACTTGGAGGCCTGCTCACGAGCAGTGGTCAAGACACCCTTACCAGGAGCAGGGACGGAGCGACCAATCTTATCAGTGGCAGTGGCAGTGAAGCCAAGAACACCGTAAATAGGAAGTCCCATATCGAGAGCCAATTTGGCATCCATGATGACTTGCATACCGCAACCTTGCGACTCCATAAAACCGTTACGGGTCGTTGTGGTGGGACGAGACATTTCCTTGGGTGTACGACCATGGGCAAACTCATCCTCAGCGTTGCTGGTAGCCTTCATGTTGGCAAACTCGTAAGAGCCTTCCTCCTGGAAATCATCGAAACCACCAACGAAGCAGACGCGAGCCTTGCCTTCAACAATGGTATCATAACCAATATCAATTGACTCGACCGCAGTAGCGCAAGCACCGACAGGGGTCTTGATGGGACCTGTGGATGACATGAGCAACATGTTAACCCAGGCACTCATGGTGTTGATGAAGGACTCCTGGAGGATATCCTTCTGGACGGGCTTGTCAAGGAAGCGATCCTTGTACATTCCCCTCAAAGCAGTGGTACCACCAATACCGGAACCGACGCAGTTACCGACCTCCGACAAGTGGACGTACTTGTAGAACTCGTAAGGGTCAGTGATACCGCTGGAAAGTAGACACTCTGCTGTGGACACAAGGACGAAGAGAGTGACGGGGTCAACCTGGGAGATGATGTCCTCAGGAACACCGTACTTCTTGGCATCCCACCCGGTCGGGATTTGACCAGCAACAAGACGGTCGAAGCGAAGAGCCTTAGGGATGATGAGAGTGGCGCCCTTCTTCATGCGAACAGTGTACTCGCCAGAGTCCTCGATGGCGAAGATCTCGACCTTGTCGCCATGCTGGCGCTTAAACTCTTCAGCAGTCTCCTTTGATGCCTCAAAGGGGTCGAGGTCCTCCTCGATTTGGATCTCCTGCATGAGCTGCTTCTTCTTGGGGTCGTAACCATTGAAGAGCTCAGGCTCGATGAGACGTATACCGCTGTGCTCGAGAATGTACTTCTCGTACTTAGGCTTGACGTCCTTGTCGTCAACAGGCTCATTGGTCTTAGCATCAACCCAGCCAGAATAGCTCTTGCCCTTGAGAGGACCATTGTGATTCTTGATAAGACCCATGATCCAGGCCATCTCAACGGAGCCTTCGAGCGAGAATTCGCCGTAAGCCTCCATCTCCCAGCGGGTCCTGGAGTTACCCCAAGGACCGACTTCGGCGAAACCGGTGACCACGACAACCTTCTCAAGATCGACCATGCCCTTCAGATCCTCGTTGAGAGGCTTGACTTCAGCGTCCCAGTCGGGGAGCTTGGGGAAGTCGAACTTCAAGTTGGCTCTCGGCTCGATCTTGGCCTTCTTGTACAGAGCTTCGCTGGCCTCGCCGTTGACAACCTTGTTCTCAATAGCGTTCTCCTTGATAACGGCCCTGCGTACATCGCTAGTCTCAGTGAGCTCCTTGCGGAGGTCGGTCATAAGATCCTTGAGGTTGGGGATGTACTGGAAGCCACCGTTCAAGTCAGCCCAAACAGGCTCGACCTGGCAGAGGTTGACAATCGCGGGGGCCATCAGACCGAGCAAGTTGAAGGCCATCTCTTGCTGAGAGAAGGTGCGTACACCGTACTTCTCAATACCCTCAGCGACGATGTTGTTCGCGCCCATAAGACCCGTTCCACGGGTCCAGCCAATGACAGCACCGCAGATTGTGAGGTAGTTGCCCCAGCTCTCCGAGTGCCATCTGGAGAAAAGAGTCTCGAGAGACATCTTGGACTCAGAGTAGAGACCGTCGTTACCGAAGGTACCGTGATTGGGAGAGAGGGGCAGAATGACCTGCGCAGGGCGAGTCTCGTAGCCGAAAGTCTGCTTCTGCTTCTTGACAGCGCCAAGCATACGGAGCAGGTTTGTCAACATGATACGGTGAGCAAGCTCAGACTTGGAGTCGATGCTGTCGATCTCACGACCGTTCTCGGGGATGGCAGCGAAAGGAACGATGAGATCGAGGTCCCAGCCGAGACCCTTCTTGGGATCATAGATGTAGTCGACGAGGGCCTCAACGTCCTGGTTGCTTCCCTGGTTGAAGGGAACGACGATGAGCTGAGAGCCACGAGCCCCATAGCGAGTGTACATGGACTGGTAGTACTCGGTGACTTCACGGGAGAACCTTGATGTGGTAACAACGACCTTTGCACCGCCGCTAATCAGACCCTGCAGAACTTGGGCACCAATAGAACCGGCACCAGCACCCGTCATCAAAGCGTATTTGCCCTGGAAAGTGACACCGTTGCTGGCAGCGTTCTCGAGGCAGTCAAGGTAGACACCGGTCAGTTTCTTGCTGTACTCCCACCCGTGGTCATCCTTCCTCTTCAAGTGGAGGAACGGAATAGTCTCGACCTTGCCCTGCTTCGCAGAGCCGTTGGCACGACCGTTACGGCCACTCTTGCCCTTCTTGCCGTTCTCGTTGGGAATGATCTGTCCCTCGTTCATCGATAGAGAGCGAATGACGTTGCTGTACAGACTTTTGATCTGCAACTGAGAAGACTTGGAGAGCTTGTGTTGCTGTTTGATGAGCTTGTAGATGCGCTGCAGGTCGTTCTGGACCTTTGTGCGATTGCCGTACTCGGAGAGCTTGCCGCCCTCGGCCATCTCACGGACGTAATGCTCCAGCTTACGGACACTTGCGCGAGGAGCCTCCTCGTAATTCATGTTGCCGCGAGCATCAATCTCAAGGTGCGGAGCTGTGGGCACAGCGACATCCTTATAGACAGGGGGCTCGTTGAGAACGTCTCGGCAGTTGTCGATGAGCTGCTGGCCGAGCTCTTTCGCGAGCTCATAGGTCTCGCCGCGTTCAGTCGGGCAGTGATCCATGTGGTATTGCATGAAGTCAAGCAGGAGCGGGTTTGAGCGGTTCATAATGGCAATGCAACGGCTGACAATCTCGCGATCAACAGCCTTGAGCTTGCCGAAGATGATGTCGTAGTACATGGTGAGCGCATCCTGACGCGCCCAGTTCCAGGAAGAGTCGTAGACACGTGCTTTCAGGGGAGTGAATTGAGGCTCAATTCCTGAAGCGTAGAAGTCACCATGCTCCGTTGTCCACAGGTCCAGTTGCGCTTGAA
This sequence comes from Didymella pinodella, assembly GCA_039634465.1. NCBI lineage: Eukaryota > Fungi > Ascomycota > Dothideomycetes > Pleosporales > Didymellaceae > Didymella > Didymella pinodella. The sequence continues at coordinate 1,595,224 of CP113347.1, read as the reverse complement.
GCGCAGACTGTGCCTTTGTCGCGTCAACGAACGATTTGTCGCCAGCGCGCAGGTCGATCTTGAGATATCTAGCGAACAGCTCCAGCTGCTGCTTGAAAAGAGCGCGCTGATCCTTTGTGAGAGCGTCAATGGCCGCAGGGTCCATCATCATACCGCCGCCAGCGGCGCCGCCGTCACCGCCAGCTGTAGGGGCAGAAAGACTGATGCCAGCAATTGACGCGTATTTGTTGGCCTGCTCGTCCAAGAACGCCTTTCCATCGATCTCGGAACCGAGACGTGCTGCCGGCTCATTTGTTATGGCGAGCAACAGTACACCGTCCTGTCGCCCTTGGGCCAGACCCCATCTTGTCTCTAAGTGCTTGCGCACAGCTGTGATGTTGAAGCCACCAGGCATTTTCGAGGAGACCATGCGGGCAATGAGGGAGGCGGACTGCTTTCCAAGCTGACCATTAAAGGTAGCCTGCATCGACGCACCGAGTTCGTCGAGGGGTGTGTCTTCAGGCTTCTCGGGGGTGGAGCCGAATTCTTTACCCAGATCTCCGAGGATCTCGTTCTGGAGAGTGGATTTTCCTGGATTTTGTTAGATCGAATCCCTTCGAATGGTCCTCACTGCTTACCTCCGACCAGGTCCTTGATGGCTTTGCTGAGAGGAATGTCCATGAGAGGCTTCTTCAGCTTCTGAGCGACCAATGCCCGCAGGATGTCGGTCGCTGTAACTGGTGCATCTGGCACCTGAGCAGCAGGGCCAGCGCCAGGAGCAGGGGCGGCTGCCACAGGAGCCGCTACTGCGGGCGCTGATGATGCTGCTGCTGCTGGGGCGCCTCCGCTGGCAGCTGGAGCGGCCTCGGGCTCATCCTCAACAGGGTCTACATCGTAGTAGATGTCTTTGGCGTCCTTGTTGTAGCACAGAATTTGACGCTGGACAGATAGCGCCGCATCGTGAGCTTCGTATTTGGAGGCCAGTGTGCGCTTGGCCATCACACCAAGTGTGTCTGCGGGGCCAATCTCGACAATGCGCTCTGTGGTGTTTTCGCCGAGAACCACATCCTGCGTCTCAATCCACCTCACGGGCGAGGCAAATTGATATGCAAGCAGCTCGATGAGCAGCGTGTGCGAGAGCTCTTGCTCGACCTCGGGACGCATGATGCTGAGAATGCGTGTGGTGCGGATGGGTAGTCGAGTCGAATGGGGAGTTTAGAGAAGCTGCCAAAGCTCACCGGAGCTCAATGGGTATCTCTAGTCTAGTACAGGGCGAAAGGAGGGGTATAGTGTGTCTAAGGAAGGAACAGCGACGCTGGGGAGAGAGCGTGCTTGAATTAGATGGGCGGATGCTGGGGACGGGCAAGGTAAGTCCCCAAAGGCAAATTATTGGGAGAAGTGGGAGAGCGGACGGGTGCAGCAGGAACACAGCATCCAACGCATTGACTGTTTATCTCGTTCGAATGGCAGAGACTTTACTGGACGTGTCCTCTGGCCGTTGAGGATTCGTGCACCGCTCCAAAAGTCACGCACCCTTGCGGCCTAGCCGGTCCATGCTCTGGCTCTCAACACAAATTTCGCCAGTCTTGCGAGAGATAGCCACCAAAGGCGGTGGGTGTCGCGAGTCCAGTGCGGGCCCAGGGTACACCTCACGTCGGCCCACACCCGCCTCCAACACTGTGCTCAACAAGCTGCAGGCCTTCAACGATGCGGGGAGCTCTTATCAGAGCATCGTTGGCGCACGTCAGACACATGAACTAGGCATTGTTGATATGCTGGTTCGCCCAGTGCAGCTGCCGGAGCCATGTTTTGAGGGGTCCTTCCTTCCCCAACGCTTTGGCCGCAGAAGGCACACCCATGCACACACCATGCAAGTGGGCCTACCCCTGCTCCGCTAGCGCGGGACCAAACCGACCTTGGGGGGCCCGACTTTTTCGAAGTCAACAGCTCGCCGCGGATAATAGACACGCCATTCTGCGCTGCCCGGCATTTTCCTGCATCTCTACTCGCCCAATTGACCCTCCCCTCTCCTCTGATTACTCCTCATATACCCTCTGCAATTCTGCTGCCTGTCGCGGTGGACGTCTTGCACCGACACAGCACTTAGCACACACCGCAAGGGAGCTGCGAGCACTAGCAGTCAGGACGAAATCCCGAGCATTCCAGGTTGATTGGTTTCTACCCGCGCAAACAGGTATGTATTGGGTCTCTGTGGCGAAGAGCAGCATGGCGGGAGACGTGTCATGATCGTGGTGATCTTTGATAGCTCTTCCCCAAAGCTTCGGTGCACCACCAAAATCGAATGAACGCTCACGGCGCCGCAGACGCACCTTCCCGTGCATCCCATTCCTTCCATATACTTGTAATATAGACCAGGCCAGTCTTTTAGAGGTATGCACCAATTTCACTTTGATGCTCTTTGATTTCACCGAGTTGGCCGCACCAGCGAACCCCTCCGCAAGCCAAAATCCAAGACGACGAAGCTAATTCGAGCTCGTTACAGCTTTTCAGGCGTCAAATCGCTCAGCATGTACGGATCAGGACAGCAGACCGGCATTTCCACGCCGCGCTCTGCAGCAAATCTGCGCCCGCTCATCCTCACCCACGGCTCACTCGAGTACACCCTCCTCATCCCGACCGCCCTGCACTTCAATGCTCAGCAATTGAGGGACACCTTCAAGCAGACATTGCCTGAGCCCACAGACGAACTTGCACAGGATGACGAGCCATCATCGGTCGTCGAACTGGTTGCACGCTACCTCGGCTTCATTGCCAAAGAGGTAGAGGAGGGTGAGGACCCCGACTCTTTCGAGGAGGTCCTCAAGCTTGTTCTCACTGAGTTCGAGCGCGCTTTCTTGCGGGGCAATGAGGTGCATGCGCTGGCCGCCACTCTTCCCGGCATCACCGAGAAGAAATTGGAGACAGTGCGATCATACTACGCCGCTCGCGCCGCTGTCGAGAGGCCGATCAAGCACCACGAGTCTGCCCTCTTTCGCGAGGCTTCAGACGAGAACGCTTTCATCTACGCTGTTCTGGGTGGCCAGGGTAACATTGAGGAGTACTTCGATGAACTCCGTGAGATCTACAACACATACCCTTCGTTCGTTGAGGATTTCATTGCGGCCGAGGCACAGCATTTGCTCACTCTGTCGCGCGACCCGCGTGCAGAGAAGCTCTACTCGAAGGGCCTGGATATCATGCGATGGTTGAACAACCGTGAGGCTCAGCCTGACATCGACTACCTCGTCTCTGCGCCAGTTAGCTTTCCCTTGATCGGTCTTACACAGCTTGCACACTACGTCGTGACATGCAGGGTCCTTGGCAGCCACCCTGGTCACATACGTAGCCGCCTCTCTGGTGTCACTGGTCACTCTCAGGGTGTTGTCACAGCCACTGCAATTGCGGAATCGAAGAACTGGGAGACTTTCGAGAAGTCTGCCAAGAAGGCGATTGAGATCCTCTTCTGGATCGGTACACGCAGTCAGCAGGCCTTCCCCAGGACATCGCTTGCACCCAACGTCCTAAGAGACTCGATCGACAATAGCGAGGGTACCCCGACACCCATGCTGTCGATTCGCGATTTGTCTCGCAAGGCTGTTCAGGATCACATTGACGCGACAAACGCACATCTGCCCCAGGATAGGCACATTGCCATTTCACTGATTAACAGTGCCCGTAACTTTGTCGTTACTGGTCCTCCAATCTCTCTGTACGGTCTCAACCTTCGTCTGCGTAAGGTCAAGGCCCCTACCGGTCTGGACCAGACCAGGATTCCCTACCCTGACCGTAAGGTCCGCTTCGTCAACCGCTTCCTCCCGATCACCGCGCCGTTCCACAGCCCGTACCTCGCCGAAGCTAGAAAACAGCTCGAGGATGATCTCAAGGACATCAAAATTGCCGCGAGCGACCTTGGTGTGCCACTGTTCGATACACACACTGGCAAGGACATCCGTGAGGATGGATCTGACAATGTTGTCCCTGCACTTATACGGATGATCACCAGCGACTCGGTCGAATGGGAAAAAGCGACGGTGTTCCCCAAGGCTACACACATCCTCGACTTTGGTCCTGGTGGCATCTCTGGTCTTGGTGTGCTCACGAACCGCAATAAGGAGGGCACCGGTGTCCGCGTCATCCTTGCTGGTGCTATTGACGGTCAAAATGTTGAAGTCGGCTACAAGCCCGAACTCTTCGACCGTGACTTCGAGCACGCTGTCACGTACGCTGTCGATTGGGTCAAGGAGCATGGCCCCAAGCTCATCAAGACATCGACCGGGCAGACCTACGTCGACACCAAGATGAGTCGTATGCTCGGTCTCCCTCCTGTCATGGTCGCCGGTATGACACCCTGCACTGTCCCATGGGACTTTGTTGCTGCAACCATGAACGCTGGCTACGAGATTGAGCTTGCAAGTGGAGGCTACTACAACGAGAAGTCATTGACCGAGGCCCTAACTAAGATCGAGAAGAACATCCCAGCTGGTCGCGGTATCAGTATCAATTTGATTTACATCAATCCTCGCGCCATGGGCTGGCAGATTCCTCTTCTCGCTAAGCTCAGGGCTGACGGTGTCCCCATTGAGGGTCTGACTATTGGTGCTGGTATACCCTCCATCGAAATTGCCAACGAGTATATCCAGACCCTGGGTATCAAGCACATTGCCTTCAAGCCCGGGTCTGTCGAGGCCATCCAGGCGACTATCAATATCGCCAAGGCAAACCCGACTTTCCCAGTAGTCCTTCAATGGACCGGAGGTCGTGGTGGTGGTCATCACTCCTTCGAAGATTTCCACCAGCCTATCCTTCAGATGTACGGCCGTCTCCGTAAGTGCGAGAACCTCATTCTCGTTGCCGGTTCCGGTTTCGGTGGTGCCGAGGACACGTACCCCTACCTGACTGGCAGCTGGTCGACCAAGTTTGGATATCCCCCCATGCCGTTCGATGGGTGTTTGTTTGGTAGCCGTGTCATGACCGCTAAGGAGGCTCACACATCGCCCTCAGCCAAGCAGGCTATCGTCGATGCCCCTGGTCTCGACGATGCCGACTGGGATAAGACTTACAAGGGTCCTGCTGGTGGTGTCATTACTGTTCGCTCTGAGATGGGTCAGCCAATCCATCAGCTTGCAACTCGTGGTGTCATCTTTTGGTTCGAGATGGATCAGAAGATTTTCGCCCTCGACAAGGCTAAGCGTATCCCTGAGCTCAAGAAGATGCGTGATTACATCATCAAGAAGCTCAACGAGGACTTCCAAAAGGTCTGGTTCGGCAGGAACAAGAAGGGCGAGTCTGTTGACCTTGAGGACATGACATACTCGGAGGTCATCCAGCGCATGGTCGACCTCATGTACGTCAAGCACCAGTCCCGCTGGATTGACCAAAGCTTGAAGCGCCTAACTGGCGACTTCATACGCCGAGTGGAGGAGCGCTTCAGCAAGTCTGGCGGCGAGTCGATCATTCAGAGCTACGAGGAGCTCAACGACCCATTCCAGACAATCGAGCAAGTGTTCAAGGCGTATCCCGAGGCCGATGAGCAGTTGATCAACGCTCAAGATGCTCAGCACTTCTTACTTCTCTGCCAACGCCGTGGACAGAAGCCTGTTCCGTTCGTTCCCTGCCTCGATGACACCTTCGAGTTCTTCTTCAAGAAGGATTCCCTCTGGCAATCTGAGGACATCGAGGCCGTTGTAGGCCAGGATGTTGGCAGGACTTGTATCTTGCAGGGTCCTATGGCCGTCAAGTACTCTACCAAGGTTGATGAGCCTATCAAAGAGATCCTCGACGGCGTTCACGAGGGCCACATCAAGTACTTGCTGCGCGATGTCTACGGTGACGATGAGTCCAAGGTACCAGTCGTCGAATACTTCGGCAATAAGCTTCTCGCAGCCACTGAGAGCGTAGAAGTTGATGGCCTCACCGTGTCTCAGCTCGAGAACAAGACCATCTATCGCCTATCGCCTGCGCCGAACGCTACTATGCCCGATGTTCCTTCGTGGCTGCAGCTTCTCGCTGGCAACACCTACTCTTGGAGGCACGCTTTCTTCACGACCGATGTGTTCGTCCAGGGTCAGCGTTTCCAGACCAACCCGACGTCCAGGATCTTTGCCCCAATCCCGGGTATGACCGTGGAGATTGGCAACCCCAACGATCCCAGCAAGACCACGATCACTGTCAAGGAATTGCATCACGGTGCGAAGTACGTCAAGACGGTCGACGTCAGCGTGAAGGACAACGAGATTCTGCTGAACATGTACGAGGAGCGCACTGCCCTCGGATCTGCCGTTGCCCTTCCCTTCCGCTTCACCTACCGTCCTGACGTCGGTTACGCACCCATTCACGAGGTCATGGATGCCCGTAACGACCGCATCAAGGACTTCTACTACAAGATCTGGTTCGGTAATGAAGTCTGCCCCTTCGACGCTTCAGTCACGTCTCAATTCGATGGTGGCCGTGCTACTGTCACCAGCGAGGCCATCAACGACTTCGTGCACGCTGTTGGCAATACTGGCGAGGCATTTGTCGACCGTCCCGGCAAGGAGGTCTTCGCGCCTATGGACTTTGCTATCGTCGTCGGCTGGAAGGCAATCACCAAGCCCATCTTCCCTCGTGCCATCGACGGTGATCTTCTGAAGCTTGTCCACTTGTCCAACGGCTTCCGCATGATTCCTGGTGCAGAGCCTCTGAAGAAGGGCGACGTGCTTGACACTACCGCACAGATCAACGCTGTCATCAACCAAGAGTCTGGTAAGATGGTCGAGGTCTGCGGAACCATCACTCGCGATGGCCAGCCCGTCATGGAGGTCACCAGCCAGTTCTTGTACCGTGGTGTCTATACCGACTTCGAGAACACTTTCCAGAGGAAGACCGAGAAGCCAATGCAGCTGCTGCTTGCTACTAGCAAGGACGTTGCCATCCTTCGCTCGAAGGAGTGGTTCAACTTCGAGGAGCCTGATGTTGACCTTCTTGGCAAGACCCTCGTCTTCAAGCTTGAGACCCTGCAGAAGTACAAGAACAAGACCATCTTCTCAGAGATCGAGACTCTGGGAGAGGTCCTGCTGGAGCTCCCGACCAAGGAGATCATCCAGATTGCATCCGTCAGCTACCTATCTGGTACTGCTCACGGCAACCCTGTCATCGACTACTTGCAGCGCAACGGAACCACCATCGACCAGCCTGTCCATTTCGAGAACCCCATCCCTCTGCATGGCAAGGCTCCGTTGACCTTGAGGGCACCGGCGTCTAACGAGAACTACGCTCGTGTGTCTGGCGACTACAACCCCATCCACGTGTCGCGTGTTTTCGCCAGCTACGCGAACCTGCCTGGCACCATCACTCACGGCATGTACTCTAGTGCTGCTGTGAGGAGTCTGGTTGAGACCTGGGCGGCTGAGAACAACGTTGGCCGCGTCAGAAGCTACCACGTGAACCTTGTTGGCATGGTTCTTCCCGATGACATGCTCGACGTCAAGCTTCAGCATGTTGGTATGGTTTCTGGTCGCAAGATCATCAAGATCGAAGTCAGCAACCAGGAGACCGAGGACAAGGTTCTTCTCGGTGAGGCCGAGGTTGAGCAGCCCACTACATCCTACGTCTTCACAGGCCAAGGTTCTCAGGAGCAGGGTATGGGTATGGAGCTGTACAACAGCAGCCCCGTCGCTAAGGAGGTCTGGGATCGTGCCGACAAGCACTTCATGGACAACTATGGTAAATTGTTCGCTCGCTTCGTCTGAAACATTTGTTAACAAACCGTAGGCTTCGCTATTACGAACATCGTCAAGAACAACCCCAAGGAGCTCACCATTCACTTTGGTGGTCCCCGTGGTAAGGCTATCCGCCAAAACTACATCTCGATGACCTTCGAGACTGTCGCCTCGGACGGATCGATCAAGTCCGAGAAGATTTTCAAAGAAATTGACGAGAACACCACGTCTTACACGTACCGCTCCCCCACCGGTTTGCTGTCGGCGACACAGTTCACCCAGCCCGCCCTTACCCTTATGGAGAAGGCCTCGTTCGAGGACATGCGCTCCAAAGGTCTCGTCCAGCGTGACAGCACTTTCGCGGGTCACTCCCTCGGAGAGTACAGTGCTCTTGCTGCGCTTGCCGAGGTCATGCCCATCGAGAGCTTGGTGTCGGTTGTGTTCTACCGTGGTCTCACCATGCAGGTCGCTGTCGAGCGCGATGAGACTGGCCGCTCCAACTATTCCATGTGCGCCGTCAACCCCAGCAGGATCTCTAAGACTTTCAATGAGCAGGCTCTCCAGTATGTCGTTGAGAACATTGCTGAGACCACCGGTTGGCTCCTTGAGATCGTCAACTACAACATCGCCAACATGCAGTACGTCGCTGCTGGTGACCTCCGCGCTCTCGACACTCTCACTGGTGTCACCAACTACCTGAAGCAACAGAAGATTGACATCCAGTCCCTGATGCAGAGCTTATCAATGGAGGACGTCAAGGCTCACTTGGTCGAGATCATTAAGGGTTGTGCTGAGCAGACCGAGGCCAAGCCCAAGCCTCTCGACCTCCAGCGTGGCTTCGCTACCATCCCACTTAAGGGAATCGATGTGCCCTTCCACAGCACTTTCCTGCGCTCTGGTGTCAAGCCTTTCAGAAGCTTCTTGCTCAAGAAGATCCACAAGACCTCCATCGACCCCTCTAAGCTTGTTGGCAAGTATATTCCCAACGTGACAGCAAAGCCATTCGCATTGACCAAAGAGTACTTCGAGGATGTGTACAAGCTCACAAACTCGCCCAAAATTGGCAACATTCTTGCCAACTGGGAGAAGTATGAGGAGAAGGAGGAGACGACCGCCTCCGCATAGAAGGATTCAGAGATCATGATTTAGGCGTTTGAACGGACGTTTGCTTAGACTTTTGATATCCTGTGGTAAAATATGCGGCCTCTTCAGAGAGGTTAGATCAGCACTTTGTAGTACAATCCATTAATGACCTTCACTATGTAGTTCTTGCATCTCTAACTGTCGCTCTCACACCGATTCCTGAATCGATCTGAGGCCATGCAGTGTGTCGTACGCCTAGGGATTTGCCTGTTCACGTCTAACCAGTCAGGCCTCCAAGGCTGGTGAGATCTCCGGCACCACCAGCCTGAGCTTGATCTTGACCCTTGCCCTGGCCGCCCGCAGCACCGCCGCCGAGCGAGGCAAGTAAGTCAGCAAGGCCACCAGCACCGGCACCCCCTTCAGCACTGGCATCAGCACCAGCACCTGCAGCCGCTCCGCCACTAAGAAGTCCGCTCAGGATGTCGCCAAGACCACCGGCGGCTTGCTGTTGCTGCTGGCCACCTGCCTGAAGCGCCTGCTCAGCCTGGTTCTGGTTCTTGCCCTTCCCTTTGCCTTGTTGCTGTTCGCCGGCTGCTGTACCATTACCAGCGGCTTGGTTCTGGTTGTTGTTGTTGTTGTTGTTGTTGTTGTTGTTTTGGCCCTTTCCCTTGCCCTTGCCCTTGCCATTACCTTTTTTTCCCTTTCCTTTGCCCTTGCCATTTCCTTTGCCCTGACCCGCTTGGGTGCCGTTGCCTGCAGCAGCGTTCTGATCGATTCCAGCGGTCTGGTTTGCAGCCGCGCCGCCGCCGCCGAGTTGTGTAGCATTGCCGGCAACAGCTTGTTGACCTGCCTTGGCCTGCTCAAGGGCTGCATTGGCTTTGTCGAGTTCGGCTTGGGCCTTCTTCTGCTCTTCAGCAGCCTTTGCCTGATCCTTGGCTGCCTTGTCGGCGTCTTTCTGAGCTTGCTTTGCGTCCTGCTGGGCCTGATTTTGGAGTTGCTTAGCCTGCTGCTCCTGCTGCTTAGCTGCTTGTTCGACGGCCTTTTGCTGCTCATCGGCGGCCTTCTGGTCGGCTTCTTGCTGCTTCTTTTGCTGCTCGGCTTGTTGCTTGGCTTCCTCTTGAGCTTGCTTGTCGGCAGCCTTCTTATCAGCAGCAGCCTTGTCGTCTGCGGCCTTCTGATCGGCAGCAGCTTGGTCCTGAGCAGCCTGATCTGCCGCTGGGTCTGCAGCTACGGTCTGGTTGGCTTGCTGCTGCTGTTGCTCGGCCGACTGGTCTTCGAGTAGCTGGAAGTCTTGACCAGCATTGTCGGCTGCCCCTTTACCCTTGCCCTTGCCCTGACCCTCCGGGTCCGAGGGAGCAGGAGCGGCCTGCTCTTGAAGACCTTCGGTACCAAGAATCTCGTTCACACGCTGACCTCCACGAGCGGCCACAAGAGCGTTGCGAAGCTCGATGGTTCGCTTTCGGAATCCATACACAGATACCTGCTGGCGCTTGTCGAGGGCGGGGACGGGTACAGCGCCATCTTCGGCAGCTGCTAGAGCAGCGTCTGGGACGACGAACGGATGTGGAGCTGCTGCTACCATCGATGCTGACAGCAGAGTAAGGAGGGAGTATTCGATCTTCATGATTGCGATCTGCTCGAACGGTGGATTATTTCAAGGATAGTAAAGAGGTTATCAGATCAACTGTAAAGGATAGTAAAAGTGAGCTCAGCTCTCACAAGAAAACAAGGTATGCAGATAGCGAGTGCCCTGCACAAGGAATCGATGAAGAGAATAGGACTTGGGCGTGCCATTTAATCCTTCTGAGGACGCTGCATATATACACTTCCTGGTGTTGTGTTTGGTGCTGTAGATAGTCTCGGCTGAGGCATGCTCCAAGGCAAAAAGGCCCGCGCGATTCGATGCGTTCGCGAAGATCCCGTGAATCCAACACACGCGCTGTTGGAGGATCCATGTAGGCTTTGGGGCTGCTGAGGGCCAATATCGACAGGGGCGCAATGTGTCACGTCGGACGACGATGCTTATTTCGCTTTGACAGCCACCAGATAGCTACCGCGTAACTACCGAGAAAAACAATCCGGCCATGTGAGCTAGCGGTCTCCGTCAGGAACTGGCAAACGATCAAACGCATTGAGAATCAAGTTCCATGACGATGGTCCTGATAATATTCGTCAGCGAGCAGTCTCCGAACCTCGTCGAACGTATGTTGTCGGAGAGCATGTTACAGACGGGCCAGAGCGTGGGCTGTCCACAAGAGATTCCCCAAACGCATGAGTTTGGTGTGCGACTGCGGCCTGCAGGCATGAAGCTTGGCCAGTTTCAGGTACTCTGACGTGCGATTTTTAACAACGGGATTCAAGAAGATCCTCTGTTAATACTCCACAGTATTTCTCATCGTGATGATGTGAATGGTAGCACCGTTTTCTGTAGGGGTTTCATCTCACGCCTGCGGGACGGCAGCCTAAATTCCGAGGCAGGCAGGTATCATAAATAGACTACTCACAGCAGGGCAGCAACAGGATCTGATCGCATCGTGTGGGGTTGTCGGCTTGTCCAGGCACTCAGATGGTCTTATGGGGTGACTGGGGTGGAACCTGGGGTTCTCGATGCTCATTGCAGCCGATGCAATGCGACCTCGGTGGTGACGTCTTCGCGTGGCGAAAGACACAGAACCTGAAAACTGCCCAGTCTCGGACAACTGCAGCAGCGGGAACGATGGTCTCATTGACTTTACTCCTTCTCAGCACCATAGCCCTTTCGACAACGTTCGAGTGTGAGGTGTAAATCCTATGCCGAGACTTGTTGCTCGGCTTTACGGTCGGAACACCTAGGATGAAAGAAAGAATCAGCAGCGTCCTTATTGGCCCGCCAAGTAGCCGAGGCCATGAGAAGGTTGAGCTTCGTCATGGAGCTCTGGCTTCAAGAATCGGGGTACATAGCACGCCTTTGTAGTTACCATCGCAAATACACAGGATTGAGGCGAAGTTTTCATTGCGCGGCAGGTCTGGAATTTAGGCTGCTCTGGCGTTGTCGTCGATCTCGAATAGCTTCGTACCTTTCGCCGATTTTGCTCTCACACCTCACAACACAATGGCCTCCAGAACGGCACCCGCGACGCTGACACGGCGAATGCTCGCAGCATCACGCGCCAAACAATTGCCCATTCGATCCTTCACATGCGCCGCCTCGCAGACACGAACTCTGATCGAATCGCACCACACTGCCACTCGCGTTGCTGGTCAAAGAAGGGCATTCTCTTCGACGCCACGGGTGCGATTGGCCACCGAAGATGACTCCTTCGACCCCAAGTCCGTCGAACGTGAGGTAGATGAGGTCGATGTCCTCATCGTCGGCGGGGGTCCTGCTGGTCTATCTGCCGCTATCAAGCTGAAGCAAATTGCCAATGCGGCAGGCAATGAGGACTTCCGCGTGCTGCTGCTTGAGAAGTCGGGGGAGCTGGGCGACCACATTGTGTCTGGGAACGTCATTGAACCTTCTGCCCTTGATGAGCTTCTTCCGGACTGGAAGTCTGAGGATAATTTGAATCGTTTCGCCGATATTACACCTGCGAAGGAGGACCGTATGCGCTTCCTTACCAAAACCGGCTCGATTCCTCTACCCAAGCCACCGCAGATGAACAACCACGGCAACTACATCATCAGTCTCAACCAAATGGTCAAGTGGCTGGGTGAACGTGCCGAGGAAGTCGGTGTCGAGGTGTACCCAGGCTTCGCCGGTTCGGAGATTCTCTACAACCACGAGGGTGTAGTCAAGGGCGTGGCGACTAATGACCTTGGGGTGTCACGTGAAGGCAAAGCAAAGGACTCTTTCGAGCGCGGTATGGAGTTCCATGCTCGCGTAACTCTACTTGGCGAAGGCTGCCATGGTAGTTTGTCAAAGCAGGTCATCAAGAAGTATGACCTGCGACGAGACAGCCAGCATCAAACATATGGTCTCGGTATCAAAGAAGTGTGGGAAGTCCAGCCTGAGAAGTTCAAGTCTGGCCAGGTCACTCACACAATGGGCTACCCTCTACCAAAAGACACCTACGGTGGTGGCTGGATGTATCACTTCGGTGACAACCTGGTCAGTATTGGTCTTGTAGTCGGTCTCGACTACCCCAACCCGTGGCTTGCTCCGTACGGCGAGTTCCAGAAGATGAAGCACCACCCCATTTACAAGGACGTCCTCGAGGGCGGCAAGTGCATCTCGTACGGCGCCAGGACCCTGATTGAAGGTGGCTTCCAATCGATACCAAAGCTTGCTTTCCCTGGCGGGGCTCTCCTCGGAGACTCTGCAGGGTTTGTCAATGTACCCAAGATCAAGGGTACACATACAGCGATGCGCTCCGGTATGATGGCTGCAGAGGCAACATGGGATGCGCTGCAAGGTAATACGGATGGTGGCACTGTGTTCCTCTTCGACTACGAAGATAAGATGAGAAAGTCTTCCGTCTGGGAGGAGCTCAAGCAGGTCCGCAACATGCGTCCTTCCTTCCACACCAGGCTAGGTCTGTACGGTGGCGTGCTGTACTCCGGTCTAGAAGCTTACCTCTTCCGTGGAAAGATGCCCTGGACTCTGAAGCATGGCTCTCCTGACCACGCTGCCACTAAGACTGCAGACCAGTACGAGAAGATCGAGTATCCTAAGCCTGATGGCAAAATCAGCTTCGATATCTTGACCAGCGTCAGCCGCAGTGGCACCAACCACGAAGAGGATCAGCCATGCCATTTGCAGGTCAAGGATTGGGATGCTCATGCAAAGAAGCAGTACCCTCAATACAAGGGTGTTGAGAACCGATTTTGCCCTGCAGGCGTGTACGAGTACATTGAGGACGACAGCAAGGATTTGGGCGTCAGATTCCAGATCAACGCCCAGAAGTAAGTTACAATGTCTCGAATACTTTCACGGCCATACAGCTAACGTTTGCATAGTTGCGTCCACTGTAAGACCTGCGATATTAAGGTCCCTGCGCAGGATATCAATTGGCAGACTCCTCAAGGTGGCGAAGGGCCCAAGTATGTCCTTACCTAGACTTGACATGACTTCGTGAGCACACACGCTGTATCATTTGGGCGCATATTGTCGCTTCATCGTATGTGTATATTAGGCAGCACACAATTTTATATACCCATTTCCCTGCAACCGTTGCCGCCCAACGACCAGGCCGAATCGGCCCAGCAGCTTGTGGTCAGTTTGCCCACAACACAGGTTTATGACTGATACAGCATCAATTCGAGTGGAACTACTCTTCACCTGATATTGTGTTCAACAGCAGAGTTCGCGTAGAGGTCTATGCTGCTTGTGAAGTTTGCGCGCGAAGACAGTATCGACTGTGCACGTGACGTGACGCTCGCGGCTTGGCTCTTTCGCGCGAGTGATGAGCGTGCGCCTCACTTCATTCCAGCACCACTCATCCACCGTTTCCGGGGCCGCAATATCAAGTCCAGCCGCCCGCCCATCTCTATCCCATTTTCGCTGCCGCAATACCTGCGTGTAGTGCTCGATTACCGGACTCCACGCGCACGACTGCACCTTACCGTCGCGTGTCGCTTCCAGGTCTTCGACTTATCAGATTCCCTGTGAAGGCCGCCTCTCGAACTCAACAGTAGGACTCCCTGCGCCACCTCTCAGCTTCCCAAAGGTACGACAAGTCGCCTACTGTCTTGTGTCCGCTGGCCGTATATCAACGCGCTTCACTGGTTCCTGTCGCGCGCAGCCTTGGGCCGCTGGTTTTACTGTCGCATGCTTCCTGTCCGCTTCCTGTCCGCTCTTCCTTCGCAATGGCATGCCAGATTCAGACTCCTGACCGGTTGTTCTTACTTTCGTCGACATGCGCTCACTCTCCTCACCAGGCTAGGTTCTCCGCAGGATAAAGCTATACAGCAACCATCACCATGACCGAGGTATCGTCTACGCGCCTTTACTTGGGCAATCTTCCCCGCAATGCCACCAAGGCAGAAGTCGAGACCCACTTCCAGACCCATGGCACTGGCGAGATCACTGAGATCAAGCTCATGAACGGCTTTGGCTTCATTGAATACAAGGACGCCATGGACGCGCGTGACGTCGTTCCTGGTAAGTTTTAATACCCCCTCTACTGAGTGACTTGCCCTGACAATCATCGCAGCCTTCCGTATGTACACACCATCTAGGGCGCCTCCCTAACACATACCTGACTATTGTAGATGGCTCTGACTTCATGGGCGAGCGCCTGATCGTTCAATTTGCACGCGGATCCCGCCGCAATGAGAACTTCACTCCCCACGAGCGCGTTCCTCCGCGTCCTCGTCGTACTCCTTACCGGATGAGAATAACAAACCTTCCGGTGGAGACCAGCTGGCAGGTTAGAACCCCTCACTCTTGGAATTGCCCTATCCCCTGTTAGGCCCACGCACACGAGATCCTGAACCGCCTATGGCTATAGTTTGCGTGCTTCATGTACCCCACAATACTGGATTGGACTCGGCCTAATATCGATGTATAGGATCTCAAGGACTTTGCCCGCCAATCTGGACTGGACGTCGTCTACTCCGAGGTTGGTCGCGAGCGCGATGGCACTGGGTATGTGCGTGCACCATGCTTGGCTGCAGCCTTACTAATGGATCTTCAGTTTCGTTGAATATGAGACGGCTGCCGACTTGAAGACTGCCGTGGAGAAGCTGGACCGCCGTGAGTTCAAGGGCCAGGAAGTCACCTGCACTCAGGACATCTCCGACCCGCCTCCACCCCCTCCTTTCAAGCCAAGGGCTCCTTACGGAGGCCCTGGTGGTCCTGATGACAGGGCCCGTGATAGGTATCGATCTCGCTCGCCCATGGGTCGCCGTGGTGGCGGCTACCCTCCCGCTCCGTATGATGATTACTACGATCGACGTGGCCCTCCTCGTGGTTACAGCCCCCGCCGGGATGACTACCGTCGCCGCACCCCACCGCGCGAATTCTACGATAGACGTGAGGGAGGATATGGTCGCTCACCGCCTCGTGGCCGCATGGCGCCTGATGAGTACGGCCCACCGCGTGCGCGCTACCCTGACGATCCTTACGATGCTAGGGCCGGCCCACCTCCTCGTCGCTACGACGACCCATACATGAACGGTGGCGGCGCTCGTCCTTACGAAGGAGGCCGTCCACCTTCTCCTCGCGGCGCAGGCCGTCCCCGTAGCCCGGGAGGTCGCCCACCTTACGATGCCCCGCCGGCTGGTGACTACCCGCCCCGTGGACGCTACTAGCGGTATGATTCTCTTGTGCGATAACGTCACCGCCTCGAACAGCGCTTAAATCATCAGATCCTGGTCATATCCGGACGAAACTCCATGACGACTGATCGAGTCGGGACCAGCGCGCACAAGACGCCAGAATGAGATGGCTGCTATTTTTTCTTCTAAATCTCGGATGGACGTTTGACTGGCTTTGTTGGATCCCTCATGTATTTCTTCTGGACCCTTGGGCGGTTGCCGCTCGGCTGGCTGTATAACTTCAGGAGCTTGAACAGTCTTCCGCGGACTCTTTCAAAGTGTGTCCTATCGCGGTCTTCTCGCACCTAAAAGTTGTTGGTTTGGGTGAATCATGGGCTCATGCTTTTTCGCAGATTAATGGTTCACGTTTGGCATGTACAGATGTTCCTAGCTAATGAGTATACACGCAGTTTGCTGCATCAGGAGCTGGGCGAATGGATTTGGTTGCGCAACGGTACGGTCCTTCTGCCTTGACGCCTGCTCCCTCTATGCAATGTGCACCTGAAGATGTATTTGCCCACGTTACCTTACACTCTTAGCATGGTGGCCAACCCAACCAGAGCACAGTTATTAGGAACTGCCTAGAAAATTGTGTGGATGGGCTTTATTTTGCCTGATGCTCTGACAATCCAGCGAATGGCAGTGAATATCATCGCGGGCTCCTGGGGCTGTTGTTCACTGTGAACAACATGACCGCCTCTTCCAGACCCGGCACGATACCTCTAAGTACAAGGAGGTCCCTCTGCAGATCAGAGACATTCCGCCCAACTCGTTTCAACCCCTTCACCTTACTTCCTCCACCGTATCGTCAACATAATTAAAGCAGAAGAAGCAGTAAGTAGCCTCGTAGTTATGCCCTCCTCCATATGTATGCGGTTCCACCCTTCTGTCGCTATTAGTTCTTTGACCGCAATTGCAGTCTATCATGGCCAAACGCAAGATCAATCGTTCCCACAAAGTCGCTCATTCCAGAGAGCACGGCATCATAGATTCAGAGTACCTCTTGGACGACGACAGCTTCTTGCTTACTACCAAGTGTCTCGCGGTTATCGCAACCGCAAAGAAGACTGGCTCCAAGGTCGGAGTCAAGGTCGCGTCAGATCAGACTATTCCGATGACACCCAAGCGCAGGAAGGCAGATTGGCACGGTGCCCATACGGCTGGTTTCGCAACCCTGTGGGACACTTTCCAAATCGGGCTGCATGACCACAGTCCATCGTCTGATCTTCCCCCAGCCCGCCAGATCATGTTGAACGCAGAAGTCACGCATTGGGTTGTTGAAGGTGCTCCTTTCATTTGCGATCTTCCTTTGTAATTTGAGAATATGAGACAGTAGCGTTGAGCATTTACACCCACTCGCATCGCGAATGACATCTCCGAGCCATTCGAATGTCTACGAATGTAAATGAAAGAAACACACGAGGCAATTGTCGATCTCTAGAGCATTCTCCACTGGAGATATGTACACTACTCCGTCTTCTCAGGTTTCTTTGGCGATAACTCCTCTACGATGTTATTAGGGTCCTTCCATGCCAAAGCTACATATTTAGTGTGACTGCCGCGCGCGAACAGCTCGCCCTTGCTGTTACTGAAGTTGACCGATGTATACGCCAGCGTCTTGCCAACTGGAAGGTGTCAGCATTGAACTCCAACGTCGTATATATGGCGCATACACTTGTCGCAAGTCACCTCAGCTTTGATCAAATCACCGATTTTACCACCCGACGACAGATAGGTGACGTTCAAGTCGGTCGAGACGCCAGTAGCAAAGAGACCTCGCGAAGCTACTGCGAGGGAACCGCCGAGGTCAACCATGCTGGCTATTGTGCCTCCATGAAGGATGTTCAATCGATTCTGAGCAAGGTTTAGTGTTTGGGTACATAGGCGGCTTATTCGTTCTTACAGTGTGCTCTTTTTGGATATCAAGCTCGAACTTGACTCGGCCAGGAGTTGCCGAGGTTACGCGAAGCTGGAGAGACCAAGGTCAGATCGCGTCCCAATGTCCCTCACAACAGTGGCTATGGTATCACCTACTCCATCTAGCAGCCTGGAAAGCCATTGGTTCAGTAACGATCAGCGTTGAGGTTCAGTGTTGGACGTACCTTGGCTCCAGCCCTGAGTTGGCACGGAACGACTCCCAAACCTGATGGAATGATCAACATGTGGAACGAAACTATCAAATGAAACGCGTATTCTCACCGATCTGACAAACTTGAGTGCAGGCATCGATGCGACTTGCGACTTGTATGATCGAAGAGCGACGTCGGCGATTGCTATGTGTACTGAGGATGACGAGCGGGAGCTAAGCCAGGGGTGGAGCGGAGTTTCATGTGGGGCTCCGCGTGCACTTGGCGCGTCATCGATCGTCCTCAATACCACTGGACTTTACCTTTCGCTTTCTTCACCGCGCAACTGACGCGTCTGGTCCGCCGTCCTGCGTCAAGACGATGATAGTACGGTAGTACGTCGAAGGATAACCTCACACCGCAAGAATGTCGGCGCCGTCATCCTCCCAGGCGCTCGAATACCTTCAAGGCCTGCCTCTACAGACGCACAGGAAACTCTATGAGGCTCCTGCGACAGTGTTGGCGGTCTTTCGCTGCATGTTGCCACATCTGGGTAAGCAAAAGCCGCTCGTATTAGAAGTATCGACACTGACAGAGATTCATAGCGAAGACACTGGTCATGTCAATGCTCTACATGCCCACTTCGTTCCCCGAATCGCAACTTAATGCCTGGTTCAAGCCCGGCGCCACACGCGAGAAGTCGCACGCCTTGTTCGTCCTCGCTCAACTCCATATCCTCGACACCACAAAGGAAGACGACGGCAAGCGTACGCACTCGCTTTCTCCCGGCTTCAAGCGCAGCCTGCGACATGCTCTTGAAGGATCGGGGAGGGACGGCTCCTTTGGTGTTTCTGCCACCGCAGAAGAGAGCAAAGGGGAACGAAGGGTCAGCTTTGAATACCTGGACGAATACGCGAAGGCACAGTGGGAGACGATCTTGTTTTACATGGTTGGAGGTGCTGCAGGCGTAGACGTCAAGTCGGAGATTGGCGCGGGAACCAAGAGACTGCTGCATGCCGGAGATCTTGTCAGGACGTACCATGGACAACCCCGAATCACAAAGGAGGGCTTCACGTTTGTTTTGCAAGAGACGAATGCGCAGGTGTGGAACCTGCTGATTGTATACCTGAAAATGGGAAACGATGTACGTGCATCTACAACACTTGACATCACTATCGCTGACCCACGCAGCTCGGGATGAACGAGACCGACGTGCTCTCCTTCCTCTTCATGCTCGGCTCCCTAGAACTCGGCCAAGCATACTCAACCTCCACCCTCACCGCAACCCAACTACAAATGCTCGACGACCTCTCCGCAATGGGCATCGTCTTCCGCTCCACCAAAGACGCAAAACTCTTCTACCCAACCCGCCTCGCCACAACCCTAACCTCCGAATCCGGCGGCGGCCTCACCTCCAGCTCCAACCCCTCCACCTCCAACTCCCCCGCAACCCAAGGCTTCATCATCATCGAAACAAACTACCGTCTCTACGCCTACACCAACTCCCTCATCCAAATCGCCATCATCTCCCTCTTCTGCAAACTCCAGCACCGCTTCCCCAACCTCATCTCCGGCAAACTCACAAAGGAATCCGTCCACCGCGCCGTCTCCCAGGGCATCACCTCCGCGCAGATAATCTCCTACTTGACCACCCACGCGCACCCGCAGATGCAGAAAAACAAGACTTTCATCCCGCCCACCGTCATGGACCAGATCCGGCTGTGGGAGTACGAGGGCGAGCGCGTCGAGACGGAGAACGGGTATTTGATGCGCGAGTTTGGGTCTGCGGCAGAGTACAGGGATGTGAGGAAGTATGCGGAGGAGTGCGGGGTGCTGAAGTGGAGTAGTGATGAGAAGAGGATGTTTTTTATAAGCCATGTGGAGCAGGTTAGTGCGTATTTGAAGGGGAGGAAGGCGGGGAGGTAGGATTTTCCGCTTGACGAGGCGCTGGAGAGGGAGGTGAGGTGGGGGTTGGAGTATCATGCGTGGAGGGTGGCGTGTGGAGAAATGGACGGGGGTGAATAGCGACGGATCGACAGGGCTAGAGGGCGGGTGTGTGCAGATGAAAAGCATCGGCGATGCCCTTATGACTTGGTATCTTTATATAAAACGTACAATCGCTCAGCGTCATGCTGTATCAACGCCTCCAAATGCCAGTTTTGATCGAATTTTACATCTCGCCCACCCTAGACTCCTCCCTCATCGTCCTCGTCCCCAAAATCCTGAACCTGCTCTTCAGGAACAAGCACCATCTCCTCACGATCCACATCCTCATCTCCCCCATCCACCATCCTCACCTCCCTCGTCGGCAACTGCCCACCGCCCGCCTTCAACGCCTCGATCTTCGCCGCCGTAATCCCTCTTACATACTCCTCCAAATGCTCGTACCCGGTCATGACGGCCTGGCCGTCCACATCGCCAGCTTGCACGGGTCTGCTCGTCTCGCCGTACATTTCGCCGGTGACGAGGGCCAGGTCGTCCGGGCGGGAGAGCAGGATGTCGAAGGCGGGTTTGAGCTCGAAAACAGACTCGAAGACGGTGCGGCGCCCGAGGATGTACAGACCCAGGCGGGCGCGGGAGAGTGCGACGGTCAGGCGGCGGATGTCGCGGAGGTAGCCGATTGTTTTTGTGCGGACCAGGGAGAGGATGACATCTGCGGGAGTTAGTGTGGTGCTTTAGTGACGGGGGTCTGGAGTGGGGTTGGAAGACTTACAGTCGTTCTGCTCGCCCTGGTACTTGTCGACGGTGGCGACGATCTTGGGGCGGCCGAAGAACGGGTGGTCTCTGCACTTTGCGTTGAGGATGTCGTTGATCAGACCCTTCTGTCCGGCGTACGTGGTGAGGATGGAGATCTTGTGCGCAGGGTAGTTGAGCAGCCGCATGTACATGAACAGCGCAACTGCGTACTCGGCCTCACCCAGATTGACGAGCCAGTGCGGTGTCGGCTCTGCTTCGCCCTTGCCTTTGTAGTCGGGCACGTTGATGAATTGGTATTCGTGCTTGAAGCCTGCGTTGGCGACTTGGAATGCTGGCGTGTTGAGCACAGACGGCAGGTTGCTGAGCGCTGGGTAGCGCCATTTGTAGAGTTCTGCGATCGAGGGGCGGGCGCGGCCTTGCTGGTCGAGGAGGATGGTAGGCACGCCGAGGCGGACGAGGCGCTGGAAGAGAGATTGTTCGAGATTCGCGTATTGTCTGAAAGCGAGGTTCTGGATAATGGGCGAGTTCTGGAGATGGTCACCACACAGCACAATGCGCTGGAGGGGCAGCTCGCCGTTCTGCGGGTTCTGGAGGGCGAGAGGGATGAAGTTCTCGATCTCGGTGATCTGAGCAGCTTCCTCCATGATCACGTTGTCGTAGTGGAAACCTAGAGATGCGATTTCTTGTCTCCGCATCGCAGCGTGCGTGGAGGTCATAGCGATGATGCGGGCTTCCTTCACGAGGAGGTAGTTGGCCTTGTCGCGAGGATTGCGCAAAATCTCGAATGGACGAATATCCTCGAGTTCTGTGAAGATCTTCTCAACGTGACGGTAGCAACCTTGGACGATATCGAGGACCTGCTCGCGATTTGCTTCAGGCGGGAACAAGGGCTGTGGCGCATTTGAGAAGTAGTCTTTGAGAGGAAACTCGGCAACAATCTGCTCAACGCTGGCTTCTTCTGACGTGATGCTGTCCCAGTACTGAGTCCAGGCTGGCTTCACATAAACCAGGTTGAAGTAGTCTGCTGTCTCGCATGACTGGCCGTGCGCTCCTGGCGCTCCAAAGTTCTTCGCAAGACGGTCTACTTCTGCTAGGTAGTACTTGCCCCTCTCGAGGAAGGACTCGACTCTCCCGTGCTTGCTGTAGCTTGCCTCGGTATCGAGATCCTCCTCTCCATGACCGAGACGTAGCAAATGCCGCTCATCGATGTCGAGCGCGACGATCTTTTGGAAAAGCTGATTCAGCGCCTGATTGCTATGCGCAATAAGAAGCGTGCGTTGGTCCGGGAAATTGTGGTATATGTTGGATATGATCTGAGTTGCAACGTCCGTCTTTCCGGTACCTGGAGGGCCAAGTACAACCGTAAGACCAGGTTGCGTGCCAGAAGTGATGGCCTCGACCTGCGCAGGAGTGAACCTGACGGCGTTCTGCTTTAGGGCGTCTGCAGGGTATGGCCCCATGTTCGGAGGCTTGTACGTCGAGACGTGCAGAGACTCATGCGCAGGCTGCGCAACCTCGACTTGGTCGCGGCGCCGCTTTTTGGAGGATTTGGCAGGTGCAACGGCTGCCTCGACGGGCGCAGGGTACTTGACGACGTATGGTGGTCCGAACGCTCCTTGTGCGTCGTCTGCGGGTTCTATCGTCTTTCCTGGCAAGGACTCGACTAGATGCTGCCAGTCTAGGAACGTATCGCGGAAATCAATCGAATGCAAGCGGTTGGGCAGGCGAGTGTAAGTGGCGGAGGACGGATCGCCATAGCCCAGGAAGACCTCCTGCAGCCACGACGGTGCTGGGATATCCGACAAAGTCAGACGTTTGATCGATTCGAGGATAGGCAGGAAATTGTTCTCACGCCCTCTACGGCGAGCGATCATGTTGATGTTCTCGTAGATGTTGGGCCGACCTTCTGCGACCCGGTCCATGTCCGTTTGATACTGCTTTGCGTCAATGTTGACCACGAGTCGTCGTGATCGCGCACGAGGGGCGTAATCGCCATTTTTTGTCTGGTCACGCAAAGGCCGGCCATTGTCGTCCAGCACTTGGACAACCTGGGCACATCTCAGCCTCTGCAGGCCAACCTGTTCGCCTGTGTTCACGTCGCTGTGACCGTTGCTCGTAGGTGCATCGTCCTTGCCCTCTACAGTCAGGAGGAACACCACATCATCTGGCCTCAGTGATTCCCACTCCCTGCGCACGGGCACTTGCAGACGGCTGACGTCCAAAACGATCTCTGCACGCACATAGGCAGGGTGCTCGTCTCCGACCTTCGAAGGAGCTACATCGACAATACCCGGCGCAGTGATGGGGATCGACATTCTGGAAAAGCCACCAAACTTGGTATTGGCGCCCTTTCCTCGCGGCTGCACGCGTTTAATCACGTCCTCAATGTCCTTTCGAATACCGTAGAACGATTCAGCGCGGTAGAGAATGTACGACCTCCACAAGAAGTCGCCCATGGTCAGGTACTGTAAGTTCAGCTTTGGGATTGCGAGGGGTCTGGATCCGTTGTATGACTCGTTTCGGAGGAACGTGGTCTCGTATAAGATCTTTTCTGTTGGGAGCACTGGCATGTCGCGTATAGTGTCCTTGAAGATGGGTCTCTGCTCGACTAGCGAGACGAGGGTCTGCATATGAAACGTTCGGTCGCGAACCAGGAAAGTCGTACTAGGGTACTCTGTCCGGAGACCCATGAGTGAGCAAAGCTCCTTGAGCTCGTCGTCGCTCAATGTGCGCAGGTGGCCATCCAGCTCTGCCCGGTTGCCAATGCTGCCAAAATTTGCCAGTGCCATCAATTGCAGCTTTTCCTCAAACGCAGCGTAACCCACACGCTGCAGCTGAGCAAGGGTGTCGTAGTGTTGTTGGTCGTACTCGAGCTTCGACAGTTGCTTGCCGGTCTGGTCTTCGATGGCGAAGTCTGTGAAGTGATCGAGCAGACTGTAGAGGTCACGGAACAAGCCGTTGTCCTCGTCTGCATACATGGGCGATAGTCTGATGGCGGGGAGCAGGTTCACATCCTTCAGCAGCGTGTTGACATATCTCCTGGTCGGCAGCTGACTCTGCAGGTCGGTCAAGAGCTCCACGAAGCGCTCGCAGTATACGAGGTTATCTGCCATGTCCTGCTTCGTGTTGCTGTTGTACAGGCGATCGATGAAGTCCAGGACGAGGGTGTACAGCCACGAGCGCTCGAAGCGCAGCCTGGCCTGCAGCGTCTGGTCTGCGGCGTCGAAGCGCCTCTCTGACGCACGCCATGCCTTGCGCAGCATCTGGTGTTCCTCGAAGTGCTGGTCGCGCGCAGTGTCCGAGTGGAGGTTGTGCCATATCGAGATGCCCACGAGCGGCGCGCACTCTTTGCGCACGAGACCACTGTCCAGCGACTGGAAGGCGCCAATGACGAAGGAGACCAGCTGGGTGCGGTTCTTCATGGGCTGCGAGGGATCGACGGTCATGGAGAGGATGCGGCGGAAGAAGGCAGAGAACTCGGCGGGCTTGCTGGTGAAGTGCTCTGGGGGTTGTTAGTGGTGGCAGTGAAGACGCAGGAGGGCGCACTACGTACCCCACGACGGCAGGTTCTCCCTCCTCTTGACGTTGACCATCAGGGCCAGCAGCAGGTGGTGGTAGTCGGAGGCATCCTCGGTGAAGCCGGGCCACAGGTACCGCTCGAGCAGCTGCAGGTTCTCGAGCACCAGCAGCGACGAGTAGGCAAAGTCGGCGCTCTCGAGCTCGTCCCACAGCTCCTTCTTGACCACCTCCGGGCGCACGCGGGGCGTCTTCTTCGCGGCCAGCCAGTGCTTGCGGGCGACCTGGGCAAAGTGGTTCTCGCCGTGCAGGTCTGCGACGGTCGGGCGGGCGTGGACCAGGGCGGTCTCGCTCGCCGCGCCGGCCGAGGGGCCCTCTATGCCGTCCATGTCTTGTGTGCGGCGGTCGGGCTGCGGTTATCGGGGGAGTCGGGGGGCACCAGTCGCAGGGCGCGCAAGCATTGCTGGGCGCGACGGTCGCGTTGCAGAGGTCGGAGTCTTTCGTCTTTCCTAGCGCGAATCTTTCGCAGCGCCGCCCGTCATGTCTCTGCAGCTGGCACCGGCGGGCGGCGCACGGGCCCCTCCGCATCGCCAACCGCCAACCGCCAACCGCCAACCGCCAACCTCAGGAAAGGCGCAGACCGGCGCATATCGCACACCAGCACCGACAATGTCTTCGCAGGACGCCGCCGTCAGGCACCAGGCCATCGTGCCGGACAAGGTCCCCACTGGAGAGTACCCAGTAAGCGACTGCTGCCGCACCTCGGGCGCAATGGGTGCACTTGGCTAACTCGCTGGCAGCTCATCGACAACGACCCGTAGGCCTCACACCCCCTCCACACGCCCCCCGCACACTGACAAGACCCGAAGCCACATCTCGCGCGTCGTCCGCTATGCCCGCCCCTCGGACTGGCTCGCCGGCGCTGCCGTCGGTGCCATCAGCCCCGGTCTGATGCTGTACTGGGAGCAAATCTCGCCCTCGTTCGTGGGCAAGGGCGGTTTTGCGCCCGTCATGCGCTTGAGCGGCGCCGTCGGTGTCGCCGGGTGCTTCCTCTTCGCATACTCGAGGTCCGCCTGTACGTGCATGACATCTGCAATGGGACCGCCCGTGATTGGCCAAAGCATTGCACTGACACCACACAGCCCGCTTCTACGGTGCGCGCGAGAACCGCCGCGAGGTCGAAAAGGACATGCGCGAGATGGTCGACAAGGTCAAGCGCGGCGAGCCGCTGTACGGCACCACCGAGATGACCGAGTACATGCAGGGCGTCGCCCACAGGAACTCGCGCTACGCAGCCACATTCGCCCACGTCCTGCCCTGGCCCAACCTCGTCAACCACCCCTACCACGGCGTCGACACCGCCAAGTACTACCGCCAGGCCGAGCTGGAGCTGGAGCAGGAGAAGAGCCGTTAGAGGTCGACTTTAGAAAAAGAAAACAGAAAAATATCGGGCCCTTTCTTTGCACCACACAGCTGTACATAGCCTCGAAGACCAACACAGGATGTATCAACATGTTTCTTTGTCCATTGGCCATCTGCATTGGCAATCCCATTGATGGTCTACATGCAACTCTATTGACATGCAACTCCATCAACAATCTCCATGCAACTCTATCAATAGTCTACATACAACTCTATCAATAGTCTACATACAACTCTATCAATAGTCTACATACAACTCCATCGATAATCTCCACGCACCTCCGTCGATACTCTCCACACACTACGACCCCGCCAACGCCCCCAAAACCTTCTCCTGCCCAAACCTCCCCATCTTAAACCGACTCATCCAATCATCCCTATTCACATACCCCCCACAAACCCTCCTCTTCCCCGTAAACCCACTCCGCCCATGCAACATCCTCCAATTATCAAAAACCAGCACCCTCCCCGGCACCAACTGCTCCCAATACTCACTCCCCTTCTTCTTGAGCAGCCCATCAAACACCCGCGCAGCATCATACCACCTCTCCACCTCGTCGATCGGTAACTCGATACTGGCGCGGTCTGCCGTGTTCCAGCGCACGCGTAGCAGATCCCCCGTCGCGGGATCGTGCTCCAGAACGGGGAATCCGCGGTAGGGCTGGATGCTTATGCCCTCGTTGCCCGAGGCGTGGGCGTGCACGTTGGTCTGTGCGAGGATAGCGTACGCTTGTCTATCCGTGCGGAGGAGTTCGTCTGCGACTGCGAAGCCGTCGACGAGGAGCGAGGCGCCCCCCGTGCCGTCCGTGTGCGAGAGTAAATGGAAGGCTTGCAGCCCGGCCGGGTCGGAGAAGTAGGTGTTGTCTGTGTGGGCTTCGAGGGGGATGTTGGTGTATGCAGTGTCTGCGCTGGCGAGGTCGGCGGTGAAGTCGTAGAAGGCGCCGTAGTGGGTTTCGCGGATGAACGCGATGCGGCGGAGGAGGTCTTCTGTGGGGGCTGGGGTGTCGTGTGGGGTTTTGTCGATGAAGCAGAAGCCGAATTTGCGCTGGGGGGTGTTAGTGGGTGTGTGGTGGTTTTTGGTGCGAGGGGGGATGGCGTACGATGTTGTGCAGGACGGGGGCCATGTTCTCACGGATCGCTTCTGAGTATGCAATGGTGGCTCGCTGGCACGAGATATCCGAGCCCCAGAGCTCTGGGCTGACGAGGCCCTGGCGTATAGTAGCTCTGGTCTCGAAGTTTACGACGGCATTCGCCAGCAAGGGCTGAGCGTATGTGCTCTTGTGGCCGTCGCTCCATTCGATTGAGAGTTTGGTCTTGCTTGCCGATACGTCCTTGGTGCATGACGCGGATTGGATAGACAAGTCCTTTGGAATCGCGAATGTGTCCTGTAACCTCTGCTTCGTCGTCTCGTGCATGCAACTGCTGCACTGACAATTGTCTCTGAGCCAGACGTTCGGTATTGTCTTCCCAAGAAGAGTGACTTTGTTGTCCTTGATCTCAATCTGGGCGCTGAACGGCTTCGGATCATGTGTGAGTCCGTATTCTTTTTGGACGTGCATGGGACCGCCCAGCGTAGATGCCAGTTTGCGATGGGTTTCATACATTCGGTGAAGCTCCTTTTGCAGACCTTTGAGATCTTGTAGGACCTCACTGGGGCTTGATCCATGTCTTTTTCCAGAGATTTGGTCTAGCTGCGGTAATGGACGCTTTGGAGAGGACTTTGACAACGATTTCTTTCCGGCTTTGGTAGCAGCTTGCTCAGGAACGGTCTCGTGATGCGCTGTCCCTGTAGATTGGAAACGTGCGTGTCTTTGCGACAAGAGCTACAACTGCCGTCAAACAGTGCTTCATCATGATCCGAGGAGACGTACCTGAGCATGTCTCGTGACACGTCGAGCGCCCTGCGAGCATCGGAGAAATTGCGTTGCAGACATCACACCTACCGGCGATTGATGAATTGGCAATGCCGGATTTAAGCACAAATTGAATGGAGGAGTGACTTCTAAGCAGCAGGATTACAGGTGCAGATGTCTGGAGAAGAAGCACAGTTGGAGTTGGCGAGCGGACCTCGGACGACACAGGAACGCGAAGGTCTCCCGAGGTGGCTGAGAGTAGATAAAGCAACGCTTCGAACCACCAGCTCGCTACTTGCAAATAAGTCACCCAAGGACTGAGCATGAAGATTTATGATGCAACTCAATTCGACGTATGCAGGGTCCGTCCTTTAGACTGCACACGGGCGCTGCTATTTAGTGGAACAGTGTCATTGATCTCAACTGAAGCCAGAGACAGCTCGCACTGTAGAGCTATAGTACTGTCGGAATTCACGGCCGCCTGAGACTGTATGATCCGATGGTGGGCCGGACAATCTGGATTACGTATGAGAGGCGACGTAGCAGTAGATATGGAAGTCTTGTAATCAACGAAGCCTCTTATTGAATCAATACGCATTCTGACCTGTAACTGCTTTTGTGCGGTGCTATGGCGCTGTTTCGACGTCGTCTGTTGTATTGCCCTGCGCTCTGGAGGACAATGCACGTAGAAGAGGCGATCAACTAGCAAAGGATGTGCAAAAAGAAATGCAAAGCAGTATCGACACCAATGGGACTCGAACCCATAGTCTTTGCCACCGGAAAGCAACGCCTTACCATTAGGCCATGGTGCCTGATTTGTTGAAATTTTTCATGCTATATAATATAT
Organism: Didymella pinodella; assembly: GCA_039634465.1. Lineage (NCBI taxonomy): Eukaryota > Fungi > Ascomycota > Dothideomycetes > Pleosporales > Didymellaceae > Didymella > Didymella pinodella. Next base: position 1,566,828 of record CP113347.1, on the reverse strand, counting down.
ATAGTTACAACCGTCCAAAAGAGATTCGAGCAGCAACTGAGTTCGCAGTCTCGATGCTGGAGATGGACGAGTCTCAGACAGCGGATGCTGAGTCAGTCCGGCGTAGCTGCTACGTGCTGCTATTCTTGGCTACCAGGTAGCTGTATCGAGCGAGTCGCAACATATTTTTCGTAGCGACAAACTTTCAGCTCCAGTACCGGGCGAGTCGCATCCAAATGGGAGCATCCGGCCATCAATAGGAATGGTAGTAGTTTGATAGGTGTAAAGGCACGCCTCAATCGGGAAGCTTCCACGCGCCAAGACCGGAGTAATCGCGGGAGAGCTTCACGTTCGTCACCTAAGCTGCCTCCCAAACAGCTTCACATTAACACCCCACCAACTCGATTTCTTCGCCAGTGGCACTTTCACCAGTCGCCCCCACGTCACGTCACTCACTTGGAGTGTCTTCCTGCCTCAAGTCCCGCAACATCAACCCAGCGAAACACCGCCACCATGTCCACACTTGAGGATCTCGACGACCTTGAGCGCCATGAGAAGGAAGAGAAGAAGGATGAGGACAAGAAGGACAGCGATGTCGGCAAAGATGGTAAGAAGGCCGATGGCGACGCAGAAATGGAGGACGCCGAGCCAGAAGAGGAGCCTCTTGACGAGGAGATCCTGAACTCAAGCACACGAGACATCGTCGCGCGGAAACGGTTACTGGAGAACGACATGCGCATCATGAAGAGCGAGTTCCAAAGGCTCACGCATGAGAAGGCGGCGATGAACGAGAAGATCAAGGACAACTTGGACAAAATCGAGAACAACAGGTACGCTTTACGTTCCGGAGCTGCGGACAATCCCGGTGAAGGTGGCAGAGATAAGCTGACATATGCAGGCAACTACCATACCTAGTCGGAAACGTCGTCGAGATCCTAGACCTGGACGTCGAGGCAGAGGCTCAGGAGGAGGGCGCAAACATCGACCTGGACGCCACTCGCGTAGGCAAGTCGGCGGTCATCAAGACATCCACAAGGCAAACCATTTTTCTGCCCCTCATTGGTTTGGTCGACCACGAGAAGCTCAAGCCCGGTGACTTGATCGGTGTGAATAAGGATTCGTACCTGGTCCTCGACACACTTCCCGCCGAGTACGACAGCCGAGTGAAGGCCATGGAGGTAGACGAGAAGCCGACCGAGAAGTACACAGATGTCGGTGGACTGGACAAGCAGATCGAAGAGCTGGTCGAGGCTGTTGTCTGGCCTATGAAGGAGGCTGAGAGATTCAAGAAGATTGGCATCAAGGCGCCAAAGGGTATGTCTATGCTGACGAAACTCCGCACGACCTCATACTCACATACACAGGCGCACTGATGTACGGCCCTCCTGGTACCGGCAAGACCCTCCTCGCCCGAGCCTGCGCAGCGCAGACCGACGCCACATTCCTCAAGCTCGCAGGCCCGCAGCTGGTGCAGATGTTCATCGGAGATGGTGCCAAGCTGGTTCGCGACTGCTTCGCCCTGGCCAAGGAGAAGGCGCCCTCAATCATCTTCATCGACGAGCTCGATGCTGTGGGCACAAAACGTTTCGATTCCGAGAAGTCCGGTGACCGTGAAGTCCAGCGAACCATGTTGGAGCTTCTCAACCAGCTCGACGGTTTCGCGTCTGATGACCGCGTCAAGGTCCTCGCCGCCACCAACCGCGTCGATGTTTTGGACCCCGCGCTTCTCCGTTCCGGTCGTTTGGACAGGAAGATTGAGTTCCCGCTGCCGAACGAGGAGGCCCGCGCCCAGATTATGCGCATCCACTCGCGAAAGATGACCGTCGATGAGGGTGTCAACTGGCAGGAGTTGGCCCGCAGTACCGATGAGTTCGGTGGCGCGCAGCTGAAGGCTGTCTGTGTTGAGGCCGGTATGATCGCACTGCGATCCGGCCAGCAGAAGATCAGCCACGAGCACTATGTCGATGCTATTGCGGAGGTGCAGGCGAAGAAGAAGGATACTGTCAACTTCTATGCTTAAACGGCCGAGAGTTCGTGCACGCTGTTAGTGGCGCTTGTACTACAAGATAGAATTCATCACGACATCACAATTCTAATGACATTGATTCAAATCCATGCGTCAGTAATGCTGTGGTGTCTCCAGGAATGTTCTCATGGAACCGCAGAAGGCCAATATCCCAAGGGCACATACACACATCAAGTCAACATCATACTGTGGAGTACGAAAACATTGCTTTTGATTTCTGAATATCGTTGATACAGACGTAGGACATGTCGCACATAGTCCGACCGCTGTGGTACATCCAGCATAAAGGAGCATTTTGTAGCAATCCAATTGCTCAGTGCATTCGCTTGCACTATCATCGACCCGAGGCAGTCTCAACGAGAGTGCAGCTGCACAGTGGAGTCGTAGCCATCGGAGTCTTCCGTCTCCCGTCCACTAGAGGTAATGGAAATATCCTGGAGCTCACGAACATGTCCAGACACTTCTCCGGTCTTCGTGTCATCAGATCTATTCCACCCTTTGCCTTTGAAGAGGTTGGCAAAGCTAGCCTTTCGGGGCGTTAGTTTGCGTACAGCGCGGCCAATGGGTCCTTTGGCAGTCGACTCATCGGGCTTACGAAGTGATGGAGGCAGATCGAGTTTGGTATCGAGCAGCTTGTGATCTTTTCGATATTCGTATTCGAACTCCTGATGAACTGTCAGCTATCGTCCATGTGTCTCTAACGACGGAGGGCACGCTTACATGGAGGCTGTCTGCAGCCTGTGCAGAGGCGCAGAGATCTCTGAGCTGCATGAAGATCAAAACAATGGCTCTCTTCTCATCTGCTAAGGTGCATTGCCCCAATGGACCGTCGTCCTCTGACTCGAGTCCAGGGTTCAGCTGCGCTGTCATGGCTTCTGTGCGCCATCGATCGAATCTCGATTGGAACCGGCCAGCCCAGTATAGCGGTGGCATGTAGTCTTTCACCTGTACAGAAGTATCTTTGTCAGCACGGTCTGGGTAGAATCGTTGGGAGATGGACCAGCGTCGATGCTTCGACAGATCCCGGTTGAGCTTGTCCGCAAGTAATAGAGACGTCGATCTTGTGGCGGCGTTGAGGTCCGGTCTCATGTGTAGCAGAGGCAACGCAGTCGTATCGCTAGGTAGTATTGATGGGGATCCGGGCTGAACTTTGTTGAGCTCTATGCTTCTGCCGGCATCTTCACCTTCGAACTGGTACAGCGCCTTCGCCTGATCGGTAAGATTCGCCTCATCCACATCTTCTAGCACTTCAGATATCGTTGTCGACACAGAAGTATACAGTAACCTGGTGGGTGCAGCCTCTGTCGACGTCTGAGTAGAGACTATATTTGAGGATAGGGATCTACCAGAGGAGCCCCATTTGCCCAAGGCCATGGGCAAGCGATGCCGTAAACTCCGCCTTTCTGCCGCAGGATCTTGCTTCACAATCTGTGGTACGATATTGGAGAATGTGGGCAACTTGTAGTGGTCTGGGATCGCAGGCACGGGTGGAGCAGCTTCCAAACGTCTTCCAAAATGATGAAAAGTCGAGGAGCGTGGAAGTCTTCTCACCTGATGGTTTGCTGCAGCAAATAACTTGGAAGATCTCCAAACACCACCAAGCCCGTTTGGTGTTCCCAAAGTCCTTCTCTGAGCATCATTGTTGATATCAGTTCTTATCTTCGACGGTGGTGCGAGGGGCAGGTCCAGAAGGTCAACGGTGGAAAGTGTCGGCGTTGACGAATTTGCTGAAGCCAAGTCTGGAACACTCGCAAGAGGTGTCTCCTCCGAAGGGCAAGATGAGGGTGATTTGTGCAAGCTTTGTGGCGCTCGTTTCGAGACATGCTTGGCTGTCATTGGAGTTTGCAGAAGCTGTGCACTCAAGCGTTTGGCGCTCTCAGACGGAGCCAAGCTTGCATGTTCGTTCTGGATTGCCCAAGAGCCAGGCCCGAATGATCTTCTGTTAGTAGCTCCAGATGGCACTGCCATGCTCTCCCGCTTCGTAAGTCTCTCCTGTATTTGTGATTGTCGTTGCGCCATGCGTTTGCTTGCTGGTACATTCTCTGCCAACACGGGCTTTTGGGGTGTGGAAGAAGCGAAAGGCCGCTTCGGTCCTGGGTTTCTCGGTGCCATAAAGCTTGCTGACTGTGGCGTACTTCTATTCTGCAGATTTGGAGTTGTCCTTGAACGAACTGCTGTCTTAGAGGGAGCGTCGGTAGCAACTGTCGTGGAGGACTGGCGATTTCTTGCAATCTTTGATTGGAGTGGCTGGAGGTTGCCAGGCACGTGTTGACGTGGACTTGATACTCGACGCTTTGTCTGTCGTGCCAAACCTGGAGTCGGTATGCGTGACGGTAGTGCAGTTATCGAATCTGTCATGACGGCAATCTGAGATGCATCAGATGGCCCGTCACGTTCGGTCGCGGGTGATAATTCGGTATCGAGTTTAACAGGTCGCGGTATGAAGCTAAGGGTCTGCGATCGAGATAGTGTGCAAGGTGTCTGGAGATCCTCATTTGCTCGTGCAGCTTCCCGTGAAGGTACGTCGCTGGAGATGGTCTCCGACATATTGTCACATTGAAGTGAAGGAGAAACATCGTGGTACAAGATTGCAGTAGAGCTGTCGTTCGTGCAAGGCGCGCTTACAGCCAGTGATGTGTTGCTCGAAGGATGTCGGCCAGACACGGTCTTGCGTTGCGTGAGTGAGATGAGTGCGAGGCCATTGCTGAGCTTCCTACGAAATTTGCTTCCTGTGTTCTGCTGAGGGTCATCACGGACGCAAACTTGAGGCGGTGGCTTCGCCCTCCTACCAACCATCCTCGTGCTCTCACCAGTGTCAGCGGCCTCCCACTGAGCACGTAGTTGCTCAAATTTTTGTTGTCGGTCTGAGAAGCTTAGCATGGCGGTAACGTGGTGCAAGGTGCGCGGGGGGAAAGTTACTCACATTGAGCAGGTGTTGTTTCGTTGTTGTGGAGAAGGAAGAGTTGGACGAGGAAGGAGCGAGCAGTCACCCAAACAGAAGGCACGACGTCACAACGTAGTTCCAGATCTAGAAACCGTGCGAGACCGCAAAAACGATGCACAACGCGTTGTAAAGAGTTCGAGCATAGACAAGTCTGCAATCATGAACAAGCACCTAGTTGCGGATGTGCAACAGAATAACCGCAGCGAACTGAAAACGAACATTGACTTGAGAAGCTACTACGAGCGCGGGTATACAAAAGTTAAGGCAACAAACCTGGAACGCCATGCTATGCTCCGTCCTAGTATGCACAAATGCTCATCACCATCTCATTCCGAGTCGCTATCGATGAGAAAGCCGGCACGTGTGTTCCGTGCTACAGGTCTGCGAACGACTGGTACATCGTCTTCATCATCATTGTCGTCCACCGTGATAGTATCCTGAAGCTTGAGCGAAGACGCTGCAGCCGGTGCTTTGGGAGTGTCATCCTTGCTAACGGCGTGCTGTGAAGAAAGCGGCGTGTCTGTGGCCTCATCCTCGCTCTCATCGACAGCTTCTTCAGATAGGGCGCGACTGCTAACGCTGACAGCATCGTCCATATTCTCGTCTTCTTCGCTGTCATCAAAGGGGCCTGCTTTACGCTTCGGTGGAGACTTCCGTCGCTTGCTCTTCTTTGTTGAGTCCTCAGCCTTTCTCTTCTTCGTCGTCTCTTTCGTCGACACCGCCGGCTCTACAGTGCCCAGGACAAGTGACTTCTTGAACTGGTTCATGGTCTCTTCACGCAAGGCCTGCTCGCGCGCGAAGAAGGCTGCATCTTTATCCGCATCCCATTCTTCGTCGTCTGAGTCATGCACAAACATGGTGCTCTTCGTCTTTGCCTGTTTCTCAATCTCCTTCTTGCGACGCTCTTCTGCTCTGGCATTGCGCTCCTCGTCGTTCAGCTCAACAGGCGTGCGAGCTCGCCTGCGACGCTTGAGCCTTTTCCTTTCGCCATCAGCGTTTCTTGTTGTAGCCTCGTCTACAGCGTACTCCCCGAGATCTCGCTCGGAATCATGATCGACGCCATCAGAGTCGTCGTCGAACTCAGCACGTCTGGACCGACGAGCCACAGCTGCGTTTCGCAGAAAGTCTTCCGCACCTTTACCGTTTTCATAGATGGGCGGATCAAACTCAAATTTGCGGATGAGATCGATAGCTTCCTGGAGCTCAGCTGACGTTGCTGACGATGGAATCACCCACGAAGCGTCAGGGTCATCATCAGCGCCTAGCCTCAAGAAGCCCACAAGGGTCAGAAGGAGGCGAAGCTTATTGTCTTTGAACATAGCGATCTTGCGCTCTTCAGTGTCATGCTCAACAACTAGTTTTCGTCAGTGAAGCAATAGAGCAAAGTGCTGTAGACTTACGAATCGAAGGTGGGGAAGGTGCTTCGGCATCGGCGCTTTCAGGTACTGCTTCGCTATCAAAGTTCTCCGTAGCTGCCAGCTCTTTGCGGGCTTGCTCTGCGGCTTCCCACGCTTTGCGCTCCTCAACAGCCGATACGAGCACCTCCCGAACCCAACGCAGGGCATCTGACTTCTGCTGATTGACCAGTACACCAACAGCAACACCGACCTGGTCGGGTTTCTCCATCCCAGGCTTGACTTCTAGCTCAGCAGGCGCGCGCGGTGCACGCTTGAAGACCTCTCTATCATGGCCATGCTCAAGGAAGTAGATGGTCTGCGGGATCTTGCTAAACAGCATTTCGACGATCAATTCTGGCCGCTCTTGCACTCGTTTGACGACTTGTCTGAAGAAGTGCTGGACGAAATCATCCCACTCTTTGTGGGCTGGAGATTCTGGATCTAGGGCGCGCGGGCCCTTCATCATCTTATTGAAGAGATGAATAATGTCGACTCGACAGAGCAAGACCCCGAGCTCCATCTTGTATGCGACACGATGGAAGAAGCGATGTGCACGCTTCAGCTGCTCAGGATCAAGGTCGTTGAAGAATCGCGTGAAGGCGACGAAGGTGTTGACACTGCTTTGGTTCACGAACTTAGCCGCGAAGCGGTTGAAGTCAAACTTGCGCTCTGTGACTGTCTTTTGGGCTTGCTGTAGATCTTCGTTCTCAGAGACGTGCCCTTCGTCGTCGCCGTCCGCGCCGTCTGCCTGTGCCTTTTTCTTCTGGATCTTGCGCGCGCGTCGCTTCGACTTGATTTGCATGTCCACGTTCTGCTTAGCGTACCGTTCCAGCATGCGTAAGAACACATGGGACAGCTCTGTGACAGCATCGAGGTAGCCAAAGCCCTGATCTTTGTACGATCGTAGGATCATTACAACGCGGTCATGGGTGGACTCTTCGTAGAAGATGCGGTTCTGAATGTTCTCGGCGATCTCCTGATCATCTTCCAATCCAGACTCGGACATTTCGTGTACAGTCAGCAGAATTTGTGTGAAGCACTTCATACCGGCATTGAGGTCCTGCCACGCCTTTTCATCTTGACTCCTTTGCATGTATCTGTTCAATAGGATGAACGTCTCTTGGTTCATAACTTCTGCAATCAAGCCGTAGCTTTCATCTTCTGCCGTGAGGACCGCGAGACTCTTGTGATTTGCGGCTTTCTCCTTGATGGTTCGTCGTCTCGCACATTCCGCGCGTAAGAACCAAGACACGAGGTAAAAGAACTGTCGTGAATGGCGCGTTTCCACACGTTCGGTCTCACGCTCGATGGCCTTCCTAAGGTGTTGAAACAGCGGATTGAAGGATGAATCCAGGAATTCTTCGACGAAAGCCTTGATGTGCCCTCGTGCAGACGTAGATAGTGCGACCGGCAAATCGAACTCCTCTCGCTCCTGTTCCAGGTCTGTCTTGCGCCTTGCCGCCCTTGGCTTATTCCACTTCTTCGTTTGATCCATCTTATCCAGAGCAGCCTGAGACTTCCCAAGCACGTCTTGACCCGAGATAGTGGTGACCTTCTCATCTTCCTGTTTCAGCCAGATCATTGTCCCAAAGCGGTTGTGACGTGTAGGTGCATTGCGTGCGTATCCTGCCAGCATTGCTTTCTCTTTCTGCATCAATTCCTTGAGCTCGTTCGCGTTTCGGCTGCTCAATTTCTTGTCTTCGAGAAACAGCTTCTCTGCGTCGATTCCTTTCAGCAGAAAGAATAAGATTTCCAGCAGCACTACGTCTTGAGCGACGAAATCTTCTCCTATGCTCGAAGACATACTCAGGAGAACCTGGAAGATGTCCTGTTCATGGAAAGTGTCGATTGTCGTCGATCGAGACACTTCCGCCTCATCGATGTCCATAGGTACGCTACTCGGCGGCGAAAGCATAGCAATATTGCGTATGAAGTACAAAGCGATGCGGATAATGCCCTCGTCGCGTGGTGATCTCTCGCGTAGAGATATTGCCATAGACGGAAGGGCGACCTTTACGGCAGTCTGGAGGGTGCGATCTCGGTCAAACTGTAAAATTGCGCGCTTGTAGGCGATCTGGGCGAGTTGTACGTACGGGCCATGGCGGTGATGGTTCACGGTCGCTTCGACGGGATCGATCTCGAATGGCCAAGTTAAAGGTACGAGCAATTCGACTGCTCATATTAGTATGAGCTTCCATATGTAGGTACTGGACTTACGAGTGGCAACTGCTAACTTGTGCTTCAGCGGCTGCTCGAGTACCCGGGGCGAAACCTTTGCTAAAATTTCCAGCAGGTCTCCCTTCACCAGGTTCGCCTCCGCCATGCATCGTGCCACATCACGACGGTTCAGCTGCCCGTCGGCGAACTTGAGCCATTTCCGCAGGTCTTTGAGACAGACAAGAGCGTCGTCTCCAAGGGCATATGTGCCATCATCACCGATACCACCGAGCTGCACACGCGTTAGCGGTTTTCGAACACAGGCCCTGAACTCCACCGTAACTCACAGCAGTAATGAGACTGTAGACATGAGCACGGATCTCGGGATCCACGGGATCTTTTGCCCAGTCATCCAGCGTAGTTTGGGCCATTGTGGTGGTTGTCGTCCAGCAGCCCGCTGTCTCGCGATCTCGACGCGTCTCGCGCACGCGTCGCTAGGCTTAAAGTGTGGCGTTGATCCACCAACGCGTGGCTGATATGCGGAGGTCCGCTGAGGTCATAAGCCTCGGTAAGCCGCTTAAGCCGAAACGCAGTCGCGGGATCGTAGCGGTTCACATGTGTTCGACTTGCACTCGTGCATTCATATCAAATTTTCTACGTAAACAGAATGTTCTCTGCAGCTTCGAGGCAGGCAGCTCGTGCGGCAACAAGGCAGCAATGCCGTACCTTCAGCTCCACACCTTCCGTTGGTGCTGCTGCTGAGGTCAAGAAGCTCGGTGTCATTGGAGCTGGTCAGATGGTAGGTGTGACATAAGCTGTCGATGAATTCAATTGACATTTGTAGGGTCTTGGAATAGCTCTTGTAGCAGCACAAAGGGCTAGAGTGCCAGTCAATCTGATTGACAGTTCCCAAGCTTCGATCGACAAAGGCCTGAAGTTTGCTGAGAAGCTCCTGGCGAAAGATGTCGGAAAAGGAAGGCTGTCGCAAGAAGATGCAGATGCTGCTCGAGAGCGGCTGACTACCAGCACAAAGATCGAAGACCTTTCAGACGTCGACTTCGTTATCGAAGCTGTTCCTGTACGTAAAGTGTTCAGGCGGACGTATTCAGAATCTAAACTGTGACAGGAAATCCCAGACCTCAAGGCGAGAATCTTCGCACAGCTCGCCGAAGTCTGCCCATCTCACGCGATCCTCGCTACCAACACATCCTCTATCTCGATCACCAAGATTGCCGCAAGCACAAGCAAGGACCCCACCGACTTGTCAGCTTCATCTCGTGTCATCAGCACTCATTTCATGAACCCTGTACCAATTCAAAAGGGCGTTGAGATCATCACAGGTCTCCAGACTTCGCAGGACACCATCGATACCGCGATTGCCTTCTGCGAGAAGATGGGCAAGATTGCGTCGCAATCGGCCGACTCCCCTGGCTTCCTTGCCAACCGCATCCTTATGCCGTACATCAACGAGGCTATCATCTGCTTGGAAACTGGCGTAGGAAAGAAGGAAGATATCGACAGCATAATGAAGAACGGCACTAATGTACCGATGGGTCCATTGCAGCTAGCTGACTTCATTGGTATCGATACATGTCTTGCAATCATGCAGGTGCTGTACAATGACACTGGAGATTCGAAGTACAGGCCTGCTGTTCTGCTCAAGAAGATGGTCGATGCAGGGTGGCTGGGTAAAAAGAGCGGAAAGGGCTTCTACGATTACTAGTTGACTGAGTAGAAGATCGAATAGATAACATCTTGTTCTATGCTACCCAGTTCAGGAAATGATGGGATCCGTGAATCAAGACATGCGGGTGCAATCCGCCTACAGATCAACCTGCAAGGTCACCGGCGCACATTGAGTCTTTGGGAGGTAGGGAGGGAAGTACTTGCCCAAGAGTAAATTCCTCACTATCAAGCGAGCACATCGTTGGAAAATATGTCTTGGTATATGCTACAATAAAGTCAACCAACAGCCAACGCCGTGTCCATGGGATGCTGCTCCTGGTATACACAGATCTTACCGACCAACTACGTCCGTGACTATCATCTTACACCCAATCGTTCAATTCTTTACGATGCAGGTGCCTGCGTCCCCTGTGTTGCACCCTCAAACGCCTTCTTGATCTCCGGCAGCTCCGCAATGCTCTGTCCTCCGCCATTCCCAACCTTCAGCAAGTTCTGCCCGTATGGGTGCGCCGTCCCCTCGAACGTCTTCAATCTCGCCAGCCTCTCTTTCCTAAGCCTGTTCTTCGGCAGCATACCACTGACTGCCTTCCTTAACACCTCGCCGCCTCCCCACTTCGCCATCATGCGGTCCATATTGATCTCCTTCAGCGAGCCGGGACGTGATGTGTGTGTGCGGTAGAGTTTCTGGAAGCGCTTCTTGCCGGTTGTGTGGAGGTTGGAACAATCGATGGCTACTACGTAGTCGCCGCAGTCGGTCGAAGGGTCGAAGATTGGCTTGTGCTTGCCCATCAGTGTCAAAGCGATTGAGGAGGCGACGCGCCCAAGAGCTCGTGGGTCGGAGCCGATATCGACGAGGTGCCATGAGCGGGCGTACGCAAGGCGCGTCTATGCATCGGCTTAGTATTACAACATCACATATGCAGGAGTCGCAGAGCAGGGCCTTCTGCATGCCCTGTACTGGTGCGGATGTCCGCTGAATTGGACGTACCTTGCCTACTACTTGAGACATGTTTTTGAAGGCCTACGACCGAGCGGTCCTTTCTTTGGGCGGATTTACAAGCGAGTAGCTACCCCTTTCACAGTCAATTGGCGCTGAAGGAGTGGATGCGGGCGATGCTGTTTGCCGGGGTATTCGTGAAGTTCGATCAGCTGCGGTGCTTGGCATCAAAAGTTCGCGATCCCGTTTCGGCTAGCGTATCCTGTTATCAGATCTCGCAGGTCGGACGTTCCAGATGGTGCGGGCCGAAGACGCATTGCATTTCAAAGCGAACGTGGAGACGGAAACGCATCGATCACGCAAGTTGACTATTCGTCCAACATCACAGAAGGTAACATTCACTATGACTGTACCAGCGTTCGAAACCACATTTGCAGTGCCTATGACCTGCGAGGCTTGCATCAAAGACATCGAAGGGTCTCTCAGTAGCTTGAGTGGTACGAGCGCACGGTCAAGCCCACTGCACGTCATTCGCCTGACTTGACGCAGGTATCAATAAGATTACCGCCAATCTCAAGGAACAACTTGTTTCAATCGAGGGTACTGCAGCGCCATCGGCAATTGTTGATGCGCTGCAAGCGAGCGGGCGAGATGCTATTCTCCGTGGGTCTGGAAAGTCAAACAGTAAGAGCACATCCCGGTGAGTAGTGCATCATTTTAATCAGATTCAGGTGCCGCAGTTTGTATTCTAGAGTCGCATGCTTCTCATGTTGAGAACAAGGTACGCGGGCTTGTCCGCATGGTCGAGGTCGCGCCTAGCATGACCATTGTCGACTTGAGCATTCGTGGACTTTCCCCCGGAACATACCACGCCACTGTTCGTGAAGCTGGTGACATCTCAGAGGGGCCCGAATCGACTGGCGGTATATGGGAAGCGCTGAAGGCCAAAAAGGAGGGTAAGCCGTGCCGAGGCGTCTTCGGTACCGTCGAGGTGGGGAAGGGTGGCGTCGGCTCTGTCTTCCTGGATAGGCCCATCCAGATCTGGGAAATGATCGGGAGAAGCATTGTCGTTGCAAGGCAACAAGATAGCAAGGTAAACAGAAGTCATGTCCGACCTGTGGCAAAAGTGCTAACAATACTTCAGTTCGACAAGAACGACCCAGACACTTTGGTCGGCGTCATTGCGCGTAGTGCCGGCGTATGGGACAGTGAGTAACATTGAACTTAGTTCGAGATGGCTTGTGCTGACTTGCTTGACAGACGATAAGACGGTATGCTCTTGCTCAGGCAAGACAGTATGGCAAGAGAGAGAAGAGCAGCGTGACCGTGGCATGTTGTAAATTCTACGATCCGGAGCAAGTAATGAAAGGTTCTAGGATAATCGCAAAGTCAAAGACCATCGCTACGAAATTTACGCTTTCTCCATCGACAGCTGTCAGCTGCAGGAAATTTGCGCTCCTGTTCGTCACGCCATCGCTTCCGGTGAAAGTGCAGGTCCCCATGTCGGAATAGTAGTCGATAGAGTCTTGCAGCAGACGAGTGATCACGGGCGGAAAACACAGCCTGATACCGTACATACAAAGTCCGTATAGATCTGTCAGAAACGTACAGCATAACCCCCGTTCTCAAGTGTCATCGAGGGGTGATAGGTGGAGCGTATCCGAAGTACGTTTGTATCACTCTCTATTCTGGCGAAGAATTCGAGGTGAAGCTCACCCCGCCAAGACGGCGGTACGCCAGTGAATAGGATCAAGCTGCCGAGCGAAGGCATGAAGTCAAAAAAGCTTCATGACGAAGGACACCTACCTGAATCATAAGTGCGAGAACGACCAAAAGAGGTTACTCAGCAGCGCCCACGTGCCCAAGTTGACGGCGGGTGGACTGGCTGAGAAGCATTTGACTTACTTAGGTACTTGGCAGAGAAGACGCAAATGCTGGAGGAATAGTATGGAGGCATGAATGCAGGAGCAGCATATAGTAGACACTTATCGGTGTGATTGCCAGGCATTGATGATTCAGTGAGTGAGTGGATAGGGTAAATGCACAAGCCAGCTATTGCCAAGATAAATAATGTACACCAGACGCGATTTAGAGCGATTGCTCAGCAGTGCCTGACCTTCCCAGACAAGGCTTGACAGATGTCTGTAAGAAGAATGGGCGGTTTTTTGCCCTCAGCGATGCAATGACCGAGCGGGAGAGACCCCGTGGCCTACGCAAAAGACTCTCCTTTGATAGCTTCCCCGCATCGTCGAAAGCTTTTCCGGAATCGTGAACTGGTGCTTTTCGTATTCGTTGTGGCGCACGAGGCTGACATGCGTCAACCGGACACGCGATAGCCTTCGCAGATCTCCCAAAAGGTGTGGGGGCCAAAATTGTGGCGGTCGAGCCCAGACTTTACAATCTCATCTATGATCGATCTCGCAACCAGCACACGCGAGGTTTATCATCCATGGTCCTGACTTATACAATGGTACAGACAATCTTTCCTACGGTTTATTCTTTGAGTGAAGTCAATTGACAAGGGACCTCCGCATTACACTATCGTAGCGACGGCGCGGGAATAGAAATGCGATCGATGAGCTGAGTCTGCGCGGCCCCTGCTTGTAGGTTGAGTGGCTGTCAATATTGTGTATCTTTGCTCAAGGTGTGTGCTATTGGGCACAAGTCCAAGTGGCGTCCGCCCATCATGCACGATCACCCGCTATGAACAACTGGCGGAGGGCCTACTTCCCTGACCTTGCCTTTAAGGTGAGCCGTCGAGCTGATCAGGCTGCTCACTGAGGTTTCAGAACATTTTCACACTCGGATCCCGAGGTCCCTAACAATGAGCACAAGACCCTTCTCGACCTCTTCCTTATGCCCACCTGCGGCTACTACAACTCGAACTCTTTCAGACCTTGCCGACACCATCTTCTCTCCGCCAGCGTCATGTCTGGATGCCACTTACAAACAGTCTCCATACGGCTTTGATACTATAGACAAGTACACCGACAGCTCTGTATTCAGTGTCAGTGGGTCACAGGGATATATCACTTACACGACGACATATGTGTCCAATTATGTAGTCAAAGGTCGCGACCCTTCATGTTTCCCGCAAAGCTTCCCAACAATGACCTGCTTGTATGAAACTGTCATCGCGTCGACTACAGGGTACAGTGTCTCGGAACAAAGCTACATCTATTCACCTGGTCGATGCCCGGAGAGCTACATAACGGCAAGTAGTTCCATTGACAAGACAAATACTGACATAACTCGCGCAATCTGCTGTCCGGTGTAAGTCAGCCTTGCTCGCAAGGAATCGCTTTCACTGAGCACTACTGACAACTCGAAAGCAACTATGCCACTTACGACTTCGATTACACGGGTGCAGCTGAATGTTGGAAAGCTGCTGAGTCGAGCGTTACATACCTTCAGGGAAGCAGCATCTACAGGTTCTGGGCAGACGAGCTCTACGCGCCAACCATTCAGATCGCATGGCAAAAGACTGATCTAGCCCGATGGGCGGGCGGTCCCGTAACATCTACACCAACTTCATCTATCTCTACGCCCTCGGTTACATCTTCGGCCACTTCGGCGCCTGTTGGGCTTTCCACGGGCGCGAAAGCTGGGATTGGTGTCGGAGCTGCTGCGGCGGGGCTACTCGCAATCGCAGCCATCGTCTTTCTGGTCTTACGGCGCCGCAGGAAAAAGCGCGATGTCCCTCAGGGCTCTCACCAGGATGTGGTGCCGGGAATTCAGCAGGCTGGAACACTCAATGACGGTAAAAGACACAGCGAGATGACAAGTGTGCAAGGATATCCAAGCCCGTTACCAGCGTATCAAAGTCCACCGCAGGAATATCACAGTCCGCCACAAGAATTCTACAGTCCACCGCAGGAACACCAAAACCCATCTAAGCAAGGTACATATAAGCATGTCGCAGCGGGATCTGATCCAGCTGAGCTTGAAAGTGGTTGGAGAGGCTGGGAAGCGCCCACAGGCAATACCAGCGGGACAAATGCTAGCGATCAGATACACACTCAAGATGTTGTGGGCTCTCAAAGTTCATCAGCAGTTTCTCCGGTTATACGGTGATATTCTAATTACCAAATACCGGGTATGAATCTATGAGGTTCAGAAAGTACTCAAACAACTTCAGAAGAGCACATGCTTTTACGGACTCAATAATGAAGACTGAATCAGCTATATGGGTTGATCGGGATGTTTCTATCGAAGTGTGCTTCTGCTCAGGTCAACCATAGAAGGCCTGCTTGAAGCCACTATCCTTGCTATCGGTCTTTGCTGTCTGAGAGCCCTCCAAAGTCTTCACACCTTTCTCCTTCTTTCTCTTCTCTCTCATCTCCTTCATCGTGGCGGCTAGCGCTGCTCTTCCTCCGTCCCTGTCGAACTGTGTGCTATCAAGTACCTCTTGCAGCTGTTTGCTATGCACGGCCATTCGTCTTGGCTTCTCGGTGCCACCTGCGCTTTCAGGCAAGCTTTCTTCGGTCTTTGTAGCATCACTTTGCTCGGGAGCGTTCTCATCCTCATTGGAAGTTGGGTGTGCTGATGAAGACATGGTGGTTGCTATGATTGGTGATGTGCGTCTGCGAGAATGTTGATTTGCATATAAGCAAGATAGGTTGGAGTGCAGGTGGGTTGGATATGATGAGAATTGGGAGGGAAACACGCAGGAATAGCTTTATAGAGACTGTGATGTGCAGTTTGTTGCCCAGGTGAAGTTTGTTCTCATTATGAGGTCAAAGGGTCGTCAATCAAAACATGGAAGACATCATGTAGAAGTACGCTGAATGTTGTATCGCACATAAGATCAGCAGGTGGTGCTCTCTTTGACCTTCCTGTAGTTCTTTTGGAACTCAGCAGCGGTCGTAACGTAACCCCGACTCTCAACCACCTTCAACGCCAGATCGTGCAGCCCTTCTCCACCGTCCGCACATCCATCTGACACGACCGTTACAACGTACTCGGCATCGCAGGTTGTGAGAGCAGTTCTCAGAACGCATCCCGATGTACTCAGACCCGCCAGGATCAGACTCCGGATCCCTTGTGACTGCATATAATCATCCAAACCCGGCGATTTGAGCGCAGACACATGGCCGGGTCGTCTCCTGAACGTACACTCCTCGTTGTCGCAGATTTCGGTGAGCTCCGTGGGTTTATCACCCTCAGCTTTGGTCATCTCATCGACTATACCCCTTAGTCGAGCAACCCCTTTGCAGGTTGGATAGGGTGGGCTATGAACGCCGATCAAGCAGTGAATCACGTGAATGCCTTGTAGTTTAGCCCAGGAACGGAGGTCTGCTGCAGTCTGGACTGCATCTGGTGCTTTGAGCCGCTAGCGTTCTCGACAAACATCTGATGGAAGTCAAGCAGCAGAAGCGCAGTCCGAGAAGGTGCGTAGTAGCCTGGCGCAGCGGGATCGGAGTTGTCGAACATGCCTGAGGATGCGCGTGCGACTGCCATGACTCCGGGGTAAAGTTTGTCGAAGAGTAGGTATGTTCTCTTAACGCAACCTGTGTAGTCAGGCTTTCAAAGACTTTTTGTACCGCATGGGCTTTGCTCTGCAAGTGATCCTCCGGCTCGCGTCTTCATGACGGAGACAATTCGAGCACACGTCATTGTACGTGCCGAGTCTATGGTGGCTAGTGCGAGTCGCTGGCGAGTGCATCTTGCGCGTTGTCGGAGTTTTTGAGTTGTGTTGGTAGAAGCATGCAACCTCAGTCGTCGGCCTGCTGTCCTCTTATGTCCATCTCCTCAAGACCAGCAATGACCGAAAGTAGTGCTACAATCAGCATGACGTCATGGGTTACCTGTGGAAGCAACGAACATATAATCTCTCTCTTTCCTTTTGAATGCTTCCCTTGCTCGTAGAGTACGCAAACCTCAGATCGGGGTCCAAACCGGTGTGCAGTCATGCGGCCGTGCGGATGTCTTTGAGAGCCTGACACTTAACCACTGGCATTCCTAGATAGAACATTCCGATTTAGATTTTTACAGAATTTGCGAAAAAGCTAGATTAATCTATTGATTAGAGGAATCTTATTATCTCATGCTTAATATTATTTGCTTTGATCTATATCTCTCAGCTTTAATAAGATCTTACTAAAGTAGAGATAATTGATAGTAGCAAGTTTGGATATTAAGATATTGTGAGTGGAGACAATTAGAGGGGACTTCGGTCGCATTTTCTAGTTATCTTATGCACAGATCTAACGCGTTCCAAACACCTTGCTAGTACCAGAGACTGTAATATAGGTAGATTGCAGGGGCTGAGTACTGTAGTATATCTTAAGACAGGCTAGATCTCCTGTAATTTTGCAACTAAGTGGTCCGGTTGTGCCAGACCCACTCACAACATCTACCCAGGGTACCACAGTAGGTACTTAGCAGAGCGCCTAGCATCTGCAGAGCGTTCAGGTATCAAGGGAACTTCATACGTGCGGCCAAACTATTCCTTCAGCATATCTCAGTTCTACATCGGTATCCTAATTATGGCTTTTGTAGTTGCGCACCTCGGAACCATCGCATCCAGCCAAATGCTACACTTGTTTGTAACAGGACGACACCCCAGAAGATCAGCTAGTTGTTAAATCATCAGAAAGATCTGGGAAAGTTTTGCCCACAGTCTTCAGACCCTCAACAAGGCCAGCAAGTCCGTCCTCTGTCGCAAGGATAGTAGCACGCGCAGCCATCATCCCCACAGAACCCACAACCTGCGCAAGCATCGACACAAACAGTGCATATTGCCTTATAAGTGTTTGCATTAGTGCCAGACCATTCCCAATGCCTATCAGCAAATCGAAAACTCTAAGATATAGCTAGAGAGAGCGACTAAGGACCCAGGAGAGAAATGGTGAATAAACCATCTGCAGCTGGTGCTCTAGACACCACAGTATTTGTACCCAAGGCATATATAGACCTAGACGAGATACAGTCCAGAAATCTGCGCCTAACGTAGGGGAATAATGCATGATGAAGTGAACGAAATCACCGGCAGAATCCAATGCCCAAGCAGGGCGGAGTAGGTGGCTGCTATGCGTGCCGGGCGTATGAAACCTAGTATTGCAGCAACAAAAAGCAGACAGATGGCAAGATCTGGATTGTAGCATGACGAGAATAGAAAGAGCCATGACTGGGTTATTAATGGCGCAGAAAACATACATAACTGAATTAAGGTTGAAAACAGGTAATTGATTGGAACTGGGCGGCGAAGAAGTAATCCGTAGAACTTTGGTACGTGTCATAGTATGCAGCGATAGAGATAAGGCAGTCTAGCCATAAGTGGATAGTAAATAGTTATAAGACAAAGTCCAAGGAGCAATAAGAGAGCTCTAAACCAGCGAGATGTATATGTTGAAAATGCCCGACTAGTCAAAGCTATTAACTAGAGGATCTTGCTGGCTAAATACTGAAGCAAAGCTTGATATGCATACTAGGATCCTGATATATAGGCTGCTCGCTGTAGCCACATCTCAATGGGCAGCGCTTCATCCTCGGCGAAGTTCATGGCGAAATAGATGCAGCCGCTTGAGCAGCCACACACATACAGAACTTGAACTAGTTCCCAGAGTCGCCCTTTAGTTAGGCTGGACTCATACAGAAGTACTGCAGCAAGTAGCAAGAACGAGCACCCAAATAATAAGAATGGTATGCAAAGAACTTGCACTGTCCGCAGCCGTCGGTACAGGATCCACCAGAGGACCGAGGTAGTGGCGTAGATAGTCCCGAAGGCGTAAAGGGTAGACTCCTTATGTGATATGGTGCCTACGAGAATACCGAGCTGGAGGGAGTTCATCGATAGGATTTGCCCGAGCGTTAGAGCGAATGTATGTAATGGGTAGCCATGGAATTTCATCGCCAAAGATCTGGGGACACGGTCAGTATTTATTTTTTAATAGCAATAGCAAGCCTCCCCTTACTTTTGAATTTTCGATACTGTACCGATGCTGTTGTATCCTACCATACTGTCTCGGCGATCCATTTCGAGATCGTTACTGTTTCTTGCTTTGATTGCACCGTAACCCAGATGTTTTTTTTTGCTTCTGAGGCCACCAGTTGTGGCTTAACCACTCTATGAGCAACTTAGGCGATGTCGGCAGTCCAAGCTGCGTATTTCGAATCTTCTCGGGCCATAGTCTTTCGCTGCTGAACAGAAAATCTTGAATGCACAGCTCTTTTTCGGAGTTCTCAGGCGTTAAACCGTCCAGCGTGCCGATGAATTCAGCTGCGACTTCTCCGTTTTCATCCGTGAAGGTAGGTGCGATGTTGTTCAGACAATGACTTCTGTCGCTAACGAGTTCGTCCATTGAGGCTGTCTCAGCGTTTGGCCAAATCCTTTCTGCCAAAAATCTCTTTTCAGGGTCGACCATGTCATCGTCCTCCCACGAGCGATTGGGACGAAAGTTTCGTCTAGGTAGCAGTTTCTTTTTGATGTTGCACAAGATCAGCTTTGATGACTCCTAGGTCCGCTGTGAAGCACGTGCAGATCGTTAATTTGATGGTAGCCCATCGTAGAGCCTCTTCAATCTGGCTTTCCATTTGGATATAGGAAAGCTTTATAGAAGAGCAGCATTTCTCATCTGATCTCTTTCTTTACTACTACTCTTTAGCGCAAGTAGTAGGGTGGATTTAACCTGTGCTAGGAGATGTCGAGTTGCAGTGCATTCCACAATATACCACCATCCTGGAACTTGTCCCAGGCCTCCCACTTCCGCTCCCACTGCCAAAGCACCTTTTCTACCGAACTGGGCGGCGACAAGGCCATATGGCTCACCTCTCGATGGAATCAGAACAAAATCGGCGCCTCCAAATATGAAAGGCGGAAGCTGCTTGAACTCGCGTATGCAACAAACTAGACGTGGGAATTGCGCAGCAATTCTCTTCAGTTTTATGGCCGTGAGTTTCCCATAAATACCAACCACTGGCCCGACGCATAGAAGTTGCGCTTTTCTTGTAGTGATGATTTGGTGTAATCAGACAGGCAGGTATGCAGTTACGACTTCGGTATGATCGGCTGCCCAGAGAATACTAGCCAGACTTAGAGAACGCCCTATCTAGGTCCAAGACGAATGCTTTTCGAAACATAGCTTTTAAGACACGAATATTTCAAGAACCTGCCAGAGGCCACCGAGACTCATGGCAATCTTTGATTAGCCTTTGGATAGAGGAAATATCTCGCTGTACAGAATGCGCTATCTCAACGAACACGAGCTTTGAATATGGATCGAGTTTGCGTCAACAGTCATAGAGTCATGAAGATGAACTTTGAAAAAAAGAGTTTCGAAAAAGAGAAAACGGGGTGCTCTCCATACATGGGCAAGAGCATTGTTTCGATCAAGACTTTCCAGGAAGGGGCAGAAGTAGTACACGTAGAGGGCGCGGGAGGAAGCTGCTTTATCAAGCAGAAGACAGCCACGAGGAGGTCATCATGGGGACAGTTGTCCACTTTTGATATCCGGCACACATGTGCGTTGCCTCTGTTGTTTTTGAATGAATTCGAGATTCGATAATAGTCAAGTGTACGGAGGATGGTGGGAATG
The DNA here is from genome assembly GCA_039634465.1 of Didymella pinodella. Taxonomy (NCBI): domain Eukaryota; kingdom Fungi; phylum Ascomycota; class Dothideomycetes; order Pleosporales; family Didymellaceae; genus Didymella; species Didymella pinodella. Next base: position 1,546,166 of record CP113347.1, on the reverse strand, counting down.
ATTGCATGTTAAGGGAAGGCTTCATGGCATGTCGAGCAATAGCTTTCGTCGAAAAGGAGCACGCGCGGACTATGCACTTATTCTCGTTCGTTTCACGCAGCAAATCATGCCACCGTTTTGAAGAGCCGTCTTTGATAACGGCGTGAAGATGGACGGACCAAGAAATATCGCTCCTGTTCGACATTTATACGATGCAAGAGCCAGTCATAGACAAAACTAATGCAAACGAGCCTTGTATGAACGATGTAAAACTGCGATTGCTGCCTATAGGCATCTAAAAGATACTATTATCTGCACACGTGAACGGTCCTTTCAACCCGCTATTTGGATCGTTGAAGATATCAATCAGCGCTTTGAGACTCGTATACAGCCCTCCAACATTCAAAAACAACGTCATGCAAAGAACCGCGTAATTGACACACGCCAGCGCAATCTTGCGCGGCGAGCTGAACTGCGTCGTCCAATTCATATGCAGCCACATGACGCTCGTGAGTCCAAAGGTGAACCACGAGATGAAGATGGCGGAGCTGATGTTGAGAATGGAGCTAAAGATCGGAATCGCGTTGGAGATGATAAACGACACGATCCAGAACAGCGTGCCAATGCCAACCCACAGCGTCCATGTGAACGCATTGTGCACATTGACCTGCTCGGGGCGCACTTTGCGCATGATAGCGATGTACATATATTTGATAGCTGTGATTCCAATGACAAGACCGGTGCCGAGAACCGACGGGATGAGGATGCCGTATGCGATCTTGGCGGGGATGGTGGGCGCGGAGCCGAGCGCGGGACTGGTAACGGCGTCGCCGGCGAGGCCGTAGATGACACATGCGACAATGATGTAGATGACGACCTCGAAGGACTTCTGCATGAATAGCGCGGGCGGGAACTCTTTCTGTGGGTTGCGCATCTCGGCCATGACGCTCATGAAGGACTGGTTTCCGGCGAATGCGAAGGCGATGTTAAGGAGCGAATTGACTGTCTCGACGAAAGTGGGTTTGCCAAAGAGCACGATCTTGACGTCGAAGCCTGGCGGCGCTTTAGGACCGGCCACCCCCAGTGAGATCATGACGATGAGGACTGAGGCCACAATTGAGATGGTGCAGATCCAGCTCATGGCCGCGGCGAAGGTGAGCTTGCGCGGTAGGCAAAGCAGCCAGCAGATGACGTGTGGGATGGCCATGAATGCGACCGTGCAAATAGCATGGGACGAGAGCGTGTTGAGTGCGACCGACATGGTGATGTTTGCTGAGGCGCAGATCAGGACCAGGTTGAGGATGAAGCCCACACCAAAGAAGCGTTCGAAGTTCTTTCCGCCGATGTAGAGCGCGCAATCAACCAAGTTGGTGACGATCGGGTATCTCCTGTAGAACTGTACCATGATGTAACCGCAGTATCTGTTTGATCGTTAGACTCAATTGAATGTGATAGCATGATCACGGTCGGACTCACGTTGTGAGACACCCAAAGCCGAGAAGGGCAATGATGCCAGGAATCAGTCCGAGCGTCTGGAGAGCAGAAGGCAAGCTGAGAACACCAATACCGACTTCGATGGTGATCAGAATCACGCATGCTCGCCAGCGCCCCAGCGTCCTGTACTCATCACCCAAGCCCTCTGGTCGCCGTGGGTACTCGTTCGCGCCAGCAAAGCCATCGCCCGTCCACCCAGTCGTAATGTTTGTGTTCTGACCATACTCCTCATCGTACGTCGACTTCTCAGATCCAGCATACGGGGGAGCGTCGCTCGGGGCCGGCGACCCTTGCTCCTTCTTTTGAAAGGGATTCTTGAGGCCCATGATACGTCTGGTCGGCCTCAACGAAGACAATAAGGGTTCAATGCCAAACGGCAGTACAGGTTGGCCGAGTGCGGCGAGCTCTGATCTTTTAAACATGCAGTGCTCCTAAGATCGGCCATCTGCTCTACCCCAACCGCGCAACCTCCACTAGTCTCCGAATGCATCCTGGCAAAGTCGCCTCACCTCATTGTCAATGCATCTCGGATCACCTCGGTCTTGTCCGTCGGCCATCTATACGCCTGATGCGCTCCTAGTGCTACCAATAACGCGGAGTGCATTCGAAGGATGCGGGGATTGGACCACCATAGGACCGGATAAGGATACTTACGGCTCATCAGAGTGAACACAGCGACGTGTTGAAGCTGTCGTTGCCGGAGGACTGGTCGTTTGATGAATGCAGTGGGTCGACATTGCTAATCGTTGGCCGAAGCGAGGCAGGAGTGACTTTGCGCTCCACATAATCACGTAAAAACTTCGAGAAAACTTCTTGGTCCGGGATGCATTGACTTGGCACGGCGCCTGAACCGCTCAGATCAGCCGTAAATCGGCCTACAGGCTTTTACTGTGAGTGGAGTCACACTCGCCGTGGCGACTGTCATGTTCAGGGTCGAGAGATGGAGTGACGCCAGGTCGTTCATTGCGGAACGTTCCTGCGTGGTGCGGCTCGGCAGCTCAGCCTTGTGCGGGAACTAACCCTAATTGTAGCAAGCGCGTTCGGTCTGGACCTTCCGAAAATGACGTGGTGAACATCGCCCATCAACACCATCTTTGAAATCAGAATCCTTCATCAGGCCGACGTTGGAGGGCTTTTGTCACTCATTATTTTCTTCTGACCCTTTCTTAAAGATCTGTGACTGCGAGGGTATGTCACTGTGGGTCACTGCCAAAGTCAGCAATCCACAAAGTGGGCCGGCGAGACCCTCGTGGCGAAGATCCCGTCCGTCACAAACTTCATTGATGGTGATGTGAATACTGGTAGCAGTGTAGTTTAAACACTTGTTCGTAGAAACTTGTGTTAGCAGTGGTCCAAAAATGCTACGTAAACAGTAACCACAAGTGCCCTGAAGCAGCGGGATAGAGATGGATTTATTGCATGCACAACAAAATGGATGACCATCGCAAGGTCACTCAACTTCTATCAAACTCGGCCCTTTTTTTCAACAAGATCTATGCATCAGCGTTGGACTCCCTCAGGGCTGTGGGTGCCTCTTCAGTAGCACCCTGCGAGTGCGTTGAAGGCAGGTCCGCTGTTTTCGAAGAAGACAACGACTCCGTCTTTGTCAAAAGCGAAGCCCCCCGCTCTTGCGGCTCGCTGGACTTGGTCTCCAGCTCCGCCTCACCCTTCGAGTCAAGCTCAGGGAAAGCACCAGGCGCCTCCGAGGATCCAGGAGCAGTCTTGATGGATTCTTCCTGCGTTGTCAAGGAAGGAAGAGCGTCGGCAATCTTGGCGAGTAAGCTGGGCTCTTCCTTGGCTGGTGCGTTAGACTGCGAGCTGGTTGCCGCGGGTGCAACGGACTTCGCAGCTTCGACCACAGGCGCAGCGACATTCCTCAGGGTGTCAGCGACAGGCGCCTCACTGGTCTTAGGAGCGTTGAGAGCCTCAGGGATAACCTTAGTAGAGCCCTCAGAAGCTTCGGCTTCCTTCTCAACCTCCGCCTCGCTTGCTGCAGGCTTTCGCGAATCCAAAGCATGCTGGATCTGAGCAGCTGCCTTAGCGGCAGGTACATCGAGAGCTCCGTCCTCGCCAAAGCTCCAGATAGCAGTGACTGGCGCGATCTCCAATTTGACCCTTGGAACAGCGACCTCGGCAGTGACAGTTGCTGCAGGAGCTGGCGACGCAGCAGGCTTGCGCCTCTGAGGACCCTTAGCCCTCCCTTTCCGAGCATCCGACAACGGCTGAGCAGGCTCAACCTCCTTTTCCTCCTCCGGCTCCTTGACCTTTGGTGCTTGAGGGCCGAGACCCAGCTTGCTGTTGAGATCCTGCAAGAAGCCGGCCTGAAGCGCAGCGATCTTGGAGCCGGCTGGGCGAGCGGGCACCGGTGGCTTTGCCTTTGGCTGAGGCGCCTCGTTCTCAAGAGCTCGCTCGGCCGTAGGAACATTCTCCGATGAAGGTTGCGATGGCTTGCTGGGACGCACTGGCACCTGCGGCTTAGGGCGGTCGGGAATGACAGGAACCTTCTTGTCGACCGGCGAGCTCTCCTGTTGTGCCTTCTGTGGACGAGCAGGCACGCTTGGACGAGCTGGGATAGTTGGTGCTGACTTCTCCACAATTGGAGACTCGGGAGCATACTCGTCTGTGGCTGGTGTTTGCGGTCCGCTGACCGTTGTCTCGAGATGACCATGCTCTGGTGCATCTTCCCACACATCCTGGCTGGGGAACCTTTGCGAGGTCGGGCGGACACCGCGAAGGTGCTTGTTCTCAGCGGCAAACTGTTTAGTGTGCTCAGACAGGAAGCTCTGTTGATCTTCCTTGGTAATAGTATCCTTGCGCTTCTCCTCTTGCTCCGGTGGCTCGAAAACCTTGGCAGCACTAACATCACCAACATCAATACCGGCAGGAGTGTCCGGCTCTTCAGGGGCTTGAGGGGTTTCAACAGTGGTCTCAAGCTGCAGACTGCCTGGTGTATCTTCCCAGACGTCCTGACTGGGAAAATGGTGACGAGCCAGATTAGGTCGCTTGACCTTGTCGGCAAGTGTCTTCGGCTTTTTACCGTCCTCCTCGTCCTCCGGGAAGAGCGGTTCGTACTCCTTGTGTGATTCGAGAGGGGTACCGCTCCTGTCCGCGAAATTCGCAGGACTAGGAATAGCGCGATGCTGGCGGTTGTTGTTACGGCTCGAGCTCCTGCTGTGAGTTCGTACTTTTGTAATGTACGCAGGCGTGCCATCCTCATTGATGGTGTACTCGCCGTCGTGGCCACGCTCCAGCTCCGGCGAGACGGCCGGCTGTCTCCACTCAGCGTTGGCATGCTTCTGTACCTCATCAGAAGCGAGGATGGGAATGCCATAACCGCGCTCAGTGATGTAACCGCCCTGCTCATCGGTATTTCCACCTTCAGGGCCAAGGTCTGCTGTCGGTGGGTCGTAGCCACCACCGGTAACCTTGCTGGTACGGTGAGCAGGCGGATCAATGTGAATAACGTCGCCGTCATCGTTTAACTCTGTTGCGGAGGTTTCGTGACGCAGCGACGATTCCTGATTTACAGCCCGGCTAGTAGGTCGGCTAGCAGAAGGTGAAGGTCTGGGCGATGCCATCCTCGACGCGTACTCTTCGGTGGCCCTGTAGCCAATCTGTTCGTCCGGTGTGCTGACACCCTCGCGCGAAGTGCCTGTGCACAAGTCAGTCTCGCTCAGGATAGTAGACTCGCCATCCCGACATACCAAATCCAATATCGTTGGGCCCGTGAACGACTTTGTTGAGATCGTCGGCGCGCCAGTGGTAGTCCTTCCTGTTCTCCTGGATGTGCGGTCCGTACTCTCCAGCCTTCTCCCGCTTCAAATCATCCGGATGCTTTTCATACCACTTCTTTTCAAAATCGTCGTTAGAGATCTTGCCATGTCCATGCATACCGTAGCTACCAGGAGGTCCGTGGAAGATCTCGCGGCCACTCTTTGTGCGTCCGTGGTGACGGCCACTGGGCTTGTTGTGAAAACCAACGCCCGTCGATGCGCCCTGCTGCTCGTACGGATTCGGTGTTGGCGCCTGGACATCTCCGGCGTTGCGGAACATGGGCACCTGGACGCCAATTTCGGGAATACCTTGGTGCTCCTTGTCATTGTAAAGCGATGCAGGTCGCGAGCCGATGGAGCTACCAGAGCGGCCAGACTTTGTGCCTGAAGACGCATTGTCTTCTGGTGCCAGCTTGCCGAAGCCCGCTGCAGCCGCCTGGTTCGAGTCGGTGCGGGTCACGGCTTGGATGTTGCGCTTCGCAGTCGAGCCAGGAACGGAGGCGGTGGGAGCATGCAGAGGTAGGTCGGTCGCTATGGAGGACTGCTGAACGGAGCCACGACTCTCATGCGAGAGTGTCTTTGACAAATCCTCAAAGCTAGCATACTCGTTGCCCTCCTGGCCGATTGAGGGAAGTGAGACACTCGGCGGGCGAGCGGGCACCTCGGCGCTGAGGCGGCGATTGTCCTTGGGAGGACCTCCGTGTGCATATGTCGGGTCATTGAGTGGGGAGCGATCGAATCGGTGAGGGGATTGCGAGCGCTCGATGCGGCCCTTTGGACGTGGAGGGATTTGAGGCGTGAGGGAGCTTGATGCCGCGGGGCCAGGGCTATTCTGAGCCCGGGCCGGGCGGGGAGGTATCGATGGAGGATTGCTCATTGTGTAGCTTGTTGTTGGGTGATGTGTGATGTTGTGTGTAGCAGCTGACGACTGAGTCGATGTTAGTGACGCACTTTGACCGTCAAACGCTCGAAACGCTAGGTGTGAGATAAGCTGTCTGCTGCACTCGGCCAGCAACTAAGCATTGAGGGCAGACACCGCAAATTGCACTCAACACCTGCCAGAGCTAACCAACAGCTGCCATGCGCCAATTGATTGCGGACGCAGACTAATGAGCACAGCCGTAATCGGAGCTGGCGGGCAGCCGAGTGGGTAGAACAGCAGCATCGGGGGAATGCACTCACCAAGCTCGCTATCTGCGTAGTGAACTGTATGAAGGCAAGGAAAAAGTTGCTTGAGAACTGGGTTGAACAAAGCGCAAATGGCTCAGACAGGCAAAGCTGGGGCGGTGCATTTATGTACCTATCGTCGTCGAGAGCTGGGTCCGCACCTGGACGGCATACCCTGGCGTCACTTGCATGCAGCAAACCTGAATCCCAGTCGCCTCATCTTTACCCGGTCTCTGCAGATCACAAGCTCGTAAATGGTATTCAGAAAGTTCGAGATGCTCTAGATGAGCTTGAGATACCTAACACTAATGCCATATCTCTTGCATTATCACAGATTTAACGTGAAGTCCTCTTGTGAGGTGTACCTGTGCCGCGCTAGCGTAAGTGCTCGACCACGCAAGGGTTTGACTGTCACAAGCACGTTGGTTGGATCACCAGCACGTTGCAATCCTTGTACAAGGTAAGCGAGCTTGTCAAAAGTATCGCGACGAAACGGGCGTCACGACCGTCTTCACTTTTTATCACGTCGACAGCGGAGCGCAGATTCTTAGATGCTGCAGGGTACGCCTCATTCGACTAGGCTGATGAGATAGCTTTCCCCGCGATTCGATCAGCGGGCGTCGTGCCTGGCAGATCACTCTGTAGTTTCAAAGCAACTCTTACAAGACCCCAATGTTGTTGGATATTGGGTGCAGGGCAATCCCATTGACCATGAAGCTTTCAATGGGGGGTCCCCAGAGCATAATTGACAGATCAGCTCAAGTCTCGAGATCGATCCGGCGAGGTTAGTGAGGGCTAACACCGTTGCTATGCCGTCATGTGGACCTCCAGCAAGCCAGAAGATTACGTCGATGCCCCCCACAGTGTGCAATACAACGGCTCGAGGGTTTCTGTAGATGTTGAACAGCATCAATTCATTCGTAGTAAACTCGTTACATCAAAAGCTTAACCCACAATAACGCCCTGGTATCGAGTGCTAATACACAACATTTCCTCAACCTACCATCACATCATGCTTCAACATGCTCTTGGTTGGCTTGCTTTCGCCATATCGTTTCCAGCCTTCTTGGTCGTTGTGGGCACGACAACTGACAACTGCAGCGGTCTTCACGCCCTTTACTCTGCTCCTATACTAGGACGACACCGTCCTCTGGCATGTGAATCTTTTAGATAATCATCTGGGCTACACCCTGTCCACCCAGAGTCTTGCTGCCCTGGAACGCCTGGCCCTTGAAACCAGCAAGCGCGTAGAAGACGGCGGCGAGGGTAAGGAAGATGGCGCATACGATCAAACTGGTCGCTTGAGGCCAGATGCTGATCCACTGTACAGCGCCCAACACGGCGTAGAATCCAGCGCGCATGTAATTCGTCTCAACCTTGCGGATGAAGGTGTCGAACTTGGCGGACGTCGGGCAAATACGAAGGAGCAGAGGAATCTCGATGAAGATGATGAGGAAGGCAGACACTCTGTAGACTTGGTCAATAGGGTTTGAGGCGCAGCGGTGATGGGGCGACTCACAAGCATACAATGCTGAACGCGATAACAAAAGTCGCGTGGAAGATGTTCGCGATTCCGAGCGCGAAGCAGAGGATGATGCACAGCACTCCGGTCCTGATCATAAGTCAGCAACGTGTCTGAGGTATTTCCCAGCTTGCAGCCTATTTATAGCCCTCGTCCAGTGTTGTGCCGCAGAGAGGAGAGAGCGTTCATGATGAGAGGGGAACATGGCATGGTCGTGAACAGGGACTCGTTTGGATTGTAGGAAATCAGCGTGTCGTGGAGGTAACTGACCATTGACCGTAGATACCTAGAAGCAAACTGTCAGCAGCGTCCAAAAGCCCCCGTCCAACAATGCGACCTACTGAAATTCCTCGACTTGAACTCCTCAGCAAGCGTCATATTTGCGATTCGATACCCGAAGCAGCTCTGTGACTAGTAATGGTCCGCGCGCAGGTGTGGTGGTGGAGGTTCGCAGCTTGTTGCTGGTAGCTTTGTTGACTGCGCAAGCTGAGGACAGCTCTCGGGCTAGCAGGCTGTCAGGCGACTTGGCTATCGGGAATGCGGATGCCCGGGTGCAGGCAGAAGCAAAAGCGTACGACTGGTGTTGCGTAAGGGTCGGGCTATGCAGATACAAGCGGGCGTTGTTCGTTGTCCAGCGCAATTGCGAGCGTTGTGGCGGTGCTATTGATCGATGGTAGTGAGCGCCGGGCTTCTCCAGAAGTTCCACGTCAGTAGCGGTAGCGACCCTTGCCGAAACGGTCGTGCCGGAAAGTCGGAGCTGCCTGTCGATTCACCGCCGGCACCTCACCTTTTGGGAAGACTGTTTGGGAAGCCGTTCTTCATGTTCACCAGAGTGAAGCAGGAGCCATGGGTCGCTGTTGTGGTCGCCTCTGGGGCTCTGGGTCTTGCGCTCTATTACCTGAGTGCACGACGCCCATTGCCTGCAAATATTGTCAAATCGCAACCTGAGAGCAAAAAGCCCAGCGAAACCTCGACAACGGATTTCGTGGCAGACGACATGAGCGCAGAGGATCGCGCATATCATGAGCGCTTCATGCGCGAAGCCATTGGCATGGTGAGCCACCGCACGCTTCTGCTGCACTTCTGCTGTACCGTTCCGCAACACCAAACTGACCAATCACGCGCCATAGGCCGAGCTTGCACTGACCAGTGATGAGACGCCTGTGGGTTGTGTCTTCGTGAAGGACGGCGAGATCATTGGACGTGGAATGAACGAGACCAACCGCACCCTTAATGGCACCAGACACGCCGAGTTTGTTGCCATTGCCGGCATCCTGTCCAAGAACCCCATCAGCATCCTCAGCAAGACCGACCTCTATGTCACCGTCGAGCCATGCGTCATGTGTGCGTCAATGCTCCGCCAGTACGGCATCCGAGCAGTCTACTTTGGCTGCTGGAACGAGCGATTCGGCGGCACGGGTGGTGTGCTCAACATGCACTCAGAGTGAGGCACCCGATCTACTCCATTCGTCCAGTGGCTGACAATCCCCAGTCCCAGCGTCGATAAGCCCTATCCCGTGACCGGAGGAATATTCCGCGAGGAAGCCATCATGCTGCTCAGAAAGTTTTACGTCCAGGAGAACGAGAAAGCGCCAGAGCCAAAGCAGAAGAAGACCAGGGAGCTCAAGACCGAGATTCTTCCCATGGATATTCACGCCCCCAAGTCGACGCCATCGCCAGCCCTTGCGACGCCGGTACTGTCGTCGAAGCCAGCAAACCCATCGCCGCGTGTCGCTGTCCCGTATATTCCAGGCCTTGCAGCTGCATCTGCAGCTGCCTCTGCAGGCAGCCTTGCTGCCACCGCTGTCCCTTGAGAGGTTTACTGCGACTTGTCTTTACGTACACGTGAATCGATGGGGTGACGAAGCAAGACAAATTGACATTCAATCACAAACGCTGTTTGAAGTGAATGCGCATGAGGAGCAAGGAAGCACGGACAGAGATACCCAGCATCGACCAGAACCATAGATTTCCACATTTTGCTTCACAGTAAGCATCATGTATGTTAAGACAGCATGCTTATCGAGGCCTTCAAGGCATTGGGCCAAGTATCACAAGTAGATACATATACACTCATCATGCTCACGCTGCATGCCTCACTTGGGACACTCACCCTCATGCGCCCAGTGCTCGCTCACCCAATCCGTCATGATATCCGTAAAACTCTTCCCGTCCGCATACACCTCAGTGTCATCACTCGTGTATGCTTTGCCCATGTACTCCAGTGCCATCAAGATCCACTTCTGGATGAACTCATTGTACATCAAGTCCACAGTCTGCGGCTCCGGCTCGCTGTCAGCTGCAGAAAAGCCAACACTGGCTTGGATGCAATTCGGCACGTTATAGAAGCGGATTGCGGAGTGAATGGTGTCGTCTCCATCGGTGCCAGCGTCGTCGTGCGTCGTGTAGCCTGGGATCAGAGCTGGCGAGGTGCTGAGCAGAGGTCTCTGGTTCTCTGGCGTGGAACGGTGGGCACCCAGACTATCCTCTTCGAATTCCCCTGCCGAAGACAAGAGTCCCGGCCTGAACCGCGCCGCGCTCACCTCCGGCGGCGCCAGAAACGCATTCTCCGCCATCATCTGCAGCACGATCGGGCCCCCGGCGTTCAGCAGCTTGATCACCTGGCTCGCCATCTTGTATGGTACGTCGCGTATCATGCGCAGCGGCGAAGTGAAAGGCGAAACGAGGAATTTTGTGTCCTTTGTGTACGCTCCTTTGAAGATGTCGAAGCGGATTGCGCCGGTGTTCTGGATCACGAGAGCCTTTTTGCCGGACTTGATGCGCGGAGAGCTGCCGATCGAATCTGGGAGGACGAGGTCGGAGAGCCAGGAGAGAATGGATTCGGGATGCGGGTAGGGCCGGCGGCTTATCCAGAGGTCTGTGGGTGCGCAGCCGTACTTTTTTGTCAGACCGAGGGAGGTTCTGGCGTCGCTGATGGCGCGGGAGACGTTGAGGCCGTGCTTGGTGGGGAATGTGTCTGCGTCTTTGCCGCTGTGGTGGTGGAGAGAGAAGAGATTGTTGTCGATGTAGCGGCGGGAGAAGGTGATTTTGGATTTCTGGGGTGATGTTGGCGTGCTCAGCCCAGAGATGGACATGAAGCCTAGCGTCTCCATGTAGCGTCCGCTCTCCAGCGCGACGGATTTTGAGTCGAAGGTCTTGTAGTCCCGGATGTGTGAGTGGCCGCCGAAGAATTGTATGGGTAGGTGTGGGTGTGCTGCGCGGATTGTGGAAAAGAGGATGGCGTACTCAGGAGAGCGGATGTCAACATGACCGAAGACGACAATCAGGTCGAGATCATTGTCTTTCAAAGCTGCCTTGAACCAGTCTTCTTCCACGGTGTCTTCGACACGGGTCACTACAGTGTTGTTCGCATTGCCTGTGAAGTCGAAGATGAAGCCAAAGGCCAGGATGCGAATCCCTTGGTTCTTGGTTGTGAATTTCTTGTATCGCGGAGCGAGTGGTTCCAGATAGCCAGTCTTCGGGTCATAGATGTCCAGGTTCGAGGCCAGATAGCTGCCCTGGAAGTCGCGCACTGTATGGTAATACTCGCCCTCAGCAGTGTCTGCCTTGTAGAGCTCATGGTTACCAGAGCTGATTAGGTCGATGTGCTGCTCTTTTGCAATCTCGTAGGTGAACTTCCCCCGAGGTTTCGAGGAGTCGTAAATCGCATTCCCTTCTACTCTGTCTCCTGTGTCAACCACTAACAGATCGACACCATCTGCGTCAGCCTTGTCGCGCAGGTGCTTGGCAAAAGACACATAGTCACCCCAGTCCGCTGAGAACGAGGCTCTGCAGGATGTCAGATCAAGTAAGCCTGTGACAAGAGTCGAAGTTTTTACTCTTGTAGGTGACCACCCCACCAGCCATGTACATCAGTTGTATGCAGGAAGTTGAGCTGTGCCCAGGGTAGCTCGCGCAGAGGGGCAGCTATTGGCTCTTGAGCTTCCGGCTGGGCGCAGGATGCAGCTTTAAGGAACGCAAGAAGGAACGCTGTGCTCTTGAACATGCTGGACGAGTTTTGTGCAACGACGAATCTAGGTACGATGGGATGGACGATGCGGCTGATGCTCGAGGTGCGTCCAGGTGACCATCCAGGTGCTGAAACGATGCTTGGATGCTGCCTTCGGTGCAACCTAGCGTAGCCTCAACACACCTACACTGAACAATGTGCAGCCAGAACCCGCAGTCTAGAGGGCTCGAGTCGGTGGAAATGCAGCAGACAGGAGCGAAGATCAAATGGCGACGTTCTGATTGTCGGAGTGAATGGGCGACGCTCGTGCTCACAACGTGACCCCTGTCATATAAAGCATAGCGTGATGTAACCAGCCTCTCTCTCGCAAAAGTTCAGACCCACAACACACAACCACCAGCACTTCTCTGACCATTTCCCTTCAGTCCACCCACACCACCCATCGGATTGAATTCACACAGAATGGCGCGTGCTGCATCGTCCCGCGCTGCAAGCGCAAAGCCCGTCGTGGCTTCAGAAAATAAAGAGAACAAGGTCAATGGAACTGCCGGTACGCGTTACATCATTCACCACAGCTGTCGCATTCCTCGCTAACTCGTTGCTCAGGAAGCCGGCCCAGTCGCGCAAAGACAACAGAGCCTGCGCCGGCCACAAACGGCGCTGCTGTGAACGGCACAGCTACAGAAGCTCCCGCAAAACGTACCTCGCGACGCGTCCCAACAAAAGCATCCCGTGCTGACAAGCTCTCAGCTGCTGGACGCGCCCGCGCATCGAAGACAGCCACACCAGCGCCCGCACCAGCGCCTGTGAAGAAGATGGCCAAGCGCAAGAAGGATGAGGAGAGCGACATCGAGGAGGAGGTCGTCGAGCCCGAGGCGAAGAAGCCCAAGGTCGACGCCCCGAAAGCTGCGCCCAAGTCCGCAAAGGCTGCCGTCGACCCCTCGAAGCCTGTCCCCCGTGGCCCGCGACGAGTGCGCGGCAAGAAGACAGAGATCAACGCGATCCGCTACACCGAGCCGCTGAAGGTCTTCGTCTTTGGCGAGGGCAGCTCCGGTGAGCTCGGCTTCGGCGCGACGAGGAAGGCTATCGATGTCAAGCGCCCGCGCTACAACGAGCCGTTGAGCAACCAGAACGTCGTGCGCGTAGCCGCGGGTGGCATGCACGTCATTGCGCTGACCAAGGACAACAAGATCCTGACATGGGGTGTCAACGACAACGGCGCGCTCGGTCGCGACACATCGAACGCCGACGTCAAGTTGCGCGACATGGACGCCGACGAGGACTCAGATTCCGAGGACGAGACTGGCGGACTGAACGACCTCGAGGCCACACCCACCGCTATCTCCGCTGAGTACTTCCCTGAAGACACAGTCTTTGTCGACGTTGCGGCCGGTGACAGCTGCTCGTTTGCCCTCACCACCGAGGGCGCCATCTATGGCTGGGGCACATTCCGCAAGAACGAGGGCATTCTCGGCTTCGAGAAGGGCAACCACACGGCGCGCTTCCCTGTATACATCGATGGTGTCACCAAGGTCACGCACATCGCCTGCGGGACCAACCACGTACTGGCCCTCGACAAGACACAGCACGTCTATGCCTGGGGCAACGGCCAGCAGAACCAGCTTGGTCGCCGTGTCACTGAGCGCACTCTCATCGAGTCCCTGCAACCGAACCGTGTTGGTTTCCACGACAGCTCCGTCAAGCGCCCTAGCCAGAAGATCACAGGAATCGCCTGCGGTGACTACCATGGCTTTGCGCTCGCTGAGGATGGCCACGTCTGGTCATGGGGCGTCAACAACTACTGCGAAACAGGTGTACCCGAAAACGCCGGCGCCGATGATGCCAGCGTCCTCACTCCCCGTGTCGTTCACAGTCTCGAGGGCAAGAACGTCGTTTCAATCGCCGGCGGTTCGCATCATAACATCGCCATCACTAAGGACGGACAATGTCTTGTCTGGGGCCGCTGCGACGGCGCACAAACTGGTCTGCCCATGGCAACCTTGGAGGCTGAAGATGACGAGGAGAAGGTCCTTAAGAACCATGGCAAGGCTAAGATTCTCATCGAGCCCAGGCCTCTTCCCAACATCAAGGACGTAGTCACTGGCGCCTGCGGCCCCGACCACACCATTGTCATCGACAAGAACGGCAAGGCATACTCATGGGGCTTCTCGGCAAACTACCAGACTGGCCAGGGCACTGACGACGATATCGAAGAGGCTACGCTCATCGACAATACCGCGGTACGGGAGACGAAGCTCACATGGGCTGGCTGCGGTGGCCAGTACTCGGTGTTGGCGGCCAAGAAGGAGTAGGCACAAAAAGCGTTTCGTTACATCAGATTGCATGTTCCCATTTCTTAGGATCTACGTTGCTGCGCCTACTGGGCGTTCATCAGGCATATGAGGCGTTGGGTGCATAGCGAAGGTTTTGTCTTTGGTCGACTTTCTTCGAAGATACATGGGCGAGAAGGCATAACAAGCCTGATCAGCTGTATAGGATTGGATGACTTGTAATAGTAAGACACCAAACTGTTCCGTCTTCGAGGTTCTCGATCATTCGCCTGTGTTTGTCTTACATGTCGTCGCTAACCAACAGCAACACATCTACAATCATCCGAAGTCAGGCCGGAGGCATACAACGCCACAGCCTTACGGCCACGGCACCAGGAATACGGGCGTCTCCAGCTGACGTCCCATGCAGCGCTACTGCACGGTTAATGCAGTCGATTATGCACAGCCCGTGCCGCAAGTTGTCTGCCTCCATTTCGCTCAAGGATAAGTAGCCAACACCCTCCCACGGCAGGATAGCATCGCACACAAAGCATTCGATCACCGCCTGCTGCCGAAAGCGACAACCCTTCTACCGTTGGGAAGTCTCCCTGGGACTTCTTGACACCCCATCACCGCGCAGACCAGGCGCTTGTGTTGGGGTCTCTCCGCTACCTGGTCGACACAACTCTGCCCGTTTTTGTGGACGGCGACTTAGCTCTCGCCGTCCGGCGATCTAATTTCTCTCCCGAATCTTTTTAGTCAATACGTTGCGTTTTCCAAGTACTACGATACTCTTGTCAGTCCCTTTGACGACGGTACTGAGCGTCACTTCGCTCACGCACCAAATCTTCTTGTTTCAACATTTAGGCGCACCGAAAGCATTGCATCATACCCAGAAAATTCCTCTGCCACCATTTCCAATACTTCAAGTTCAGACCATTCGTCTCCACAGGCGTACGTTTGTGGATTTTGCATTCGGACTTTCCCAAGAAAGTGTGATCTGAAGTAAGTGCACCAGCCCAGACCAGAAAGTTTTCAGTACTGACGCCTCCTACAGCTCTCACATCCATCGGCGACACCGACGCCGGTATTCCTGCACGGTTCCTGATTGCTCCAAAAGTTTCCATCTTCGCGCGGATCTCACTCGTCACCTTGCAACTCACGAAGGCCCAGCCACACGGAGACATCATATTTGCTTGGCTTGCGGTTGCAATAAGACCTTCACGAGACGAGATAACCTTCTCAAGCATCAGAAGAAGCACGAGCAGTCTGGAGTGGTTTCGTGACTTTGCATTATTTGTTTAAGGTTTTTTCCTTTCGGTCGCGCGGTTGATTCCTTTGTCGTACAGAACATGTATTCCCGAACGTATTCCAGTGGGTGTTTCTTTTCAAGAAGTCTTGTCGTATTTGCGTCGGCACCAAATAAAGGCATTGCCTACGCATTTCCGACCGCGCAGAACTCAAGTCACGTGGCGTGGCTTCCTTCGGATCATGGCTAGTGACTTTAGAACCATTTGATACGTCTTACTTCGCAACCCCAACCCTATGATGTGTTATGCATATCCAGTGCTTGTAGTGTGCCTTAAAACAGACACTTGGCTCTTGTAAACAACCAGGTAAAGCAGAAGCGAAGTCTGAATGTCATTCGTGACACTGAATCGGGCTCAACGTGCAGATTAAGTGCTCCATGTTGTTAATTCGTGCTGGAGCGTCGGCGCTCCGCACAGTGTGCGTCACGGCACCTTCGCCTACAGACACGTCACTGCATCGGATAAGGCTGAGATTTAGAGGCATGAGTGCCAAGCTTCATACATGCCTCCATTTCCTCGATCCATATATTCGTTCCGAATGGATCATCTGAAAGCTCAACCGGAACAGAAATCAGTTTACTACCAACTGCAGATCCAGATCAAAACCATTGTGCAAAGCCTCCACATTCTCGAATACCCCACCACAGTGCTCACAAACCAGCATTTTCCACGTTCTTCTCACAAGAAGCCTAGTTTTCGCTTGATCACGGTGATTTAATTGGAGTCTCAGGAGTGCCTGGTACATTTTTAAACTGGCCTTAGGCGCTTTGGAGTTTGTAAGAGACAAACGATGTGTAGCTTCATTCTCAAGTACAGTAGCCGTGCATCCGTCGGTGTTGGTCGAATTCACGGCTGTGATTTTGGCGGGCTGCTCGCAGCTCTCGCGTTGCATGGCTTCGAGTGGATGTTCAGAGACTGGAAATCACGTCTGGGGTGGTGTCCTCATCAGAGGGTGTGTCCCGGCTTGAGACGATGGAGGGCGCAGAGAAAGGGGGGAAAAGGTTGTTTGCATCATTCCAACGAGATCAAAACTTCAGAATTGGAGCTACTTCCAGGTATCATAAACAATACCTTTATCGTGCTCCTACAACCATTAGTCACTTATAAACGGTCTGGCAAATGCTTGTCACGATCATGGAGTCCTGTTACTATTCCCTATCTAGTCACCTGGGTTGACCTCTGATATGGCATCTATATCGGCGACTAATCTTCTCAAGTTCTCCCTCTCATCTTTCTCCGCTTGCTCTTCCATACGCCTCCTTCCTTCTCGCTCAGTCCCAACGTGGCAGCCCGGAGGATTGACCAGGTAAGTGAGGGTGACTTGGCCTGGTTGTGGGTAGATCGTCTCGTCAGTTTTCAGAATCTCATGGCTTGTCTTGAGAAACTCCCTGCGAAAGATGTTTCACACTCCGTTATCCTCGTCTGTGTATATATTCGCCCAAGGATGAGGAAAGTACGGATCGTTCCGATAGAACGCGTCGACTGCCTGCTGAACACCCGCCGCATCCATACTCATCGGACGCACGCAGTCAAAGTCCAGCATCCACACGGTCATGCCCTCGCTCGTGCTGCCGTCGTCGATTCGCATGGTAAATACTTCCCTGTCTTCGCTCTGCGTGTTGAGTACCACCTCTCCGTCTCCAGTTCTGGTTTCCTCTGCTGGCGTTGTCGGAGATAGGCTGCTGACTGCAGGTGAAGAGCGTGGTAGCCCGAATACCCACTCCGAGTCATTAGCATCGATATACGCGACCCAGTAGCAGTTGGCTAAAGATTTCGCTAGAACTGTGACTGCGCGTTCGATATCGATACCTACATGTTCCATCTGGTCGATGTAGAGCCCATATTTGCGCAGTGTGAAGAACGATCTGTGGCGATTTTGATCGTACGCCCGGCGGCGCTTGCCACAATACAGACGTACAAGACAATCCTTGTCTTTCTTGCTCTTGCGCACGCTGTCCCGCTTGCTCGGAAGGCAGTAAAGATTGATAAGTGTGGAGCGGATGCTGAGAGGCAGAGGAGGGATACGCTCTTGGATGTATGTCTCGCATGGCTCTCTGTTAGCAGGGAGATTGCTGGGATAATCCGGATCGTGCGCTTGCAGCATCTTGTATGAGTGGGGGACCAGGAATGGTAGGCGAGTGGATTGGGTGGAGGTGAGAAATCGCCGGTGCATGGCTATATCGTTGGCGACCGAGCGCTCTGTGTCGCCGTCTGCGCGCTTGAGAACGTGGGGACGCTGGAAAATCTGCCCAAGTGGGACATCTCGTGAGTCTGTATCTGTTGAGGGCGTGAGTGCGGGCGTGGAGGTGATAGGCAGAGCCCAGACGGAGCCACAACCGCCACGGCCAATACAGTGATATTCGTTCATTGACATGTTATTGTTTTGTAGTATGTTCCGGTGTGACGGTGGTGACCGGAGGCTCTCACGACCTTTTGTACTGGCGGGTGGGATGAACCAAGGTTTGGAGAACCGTACTTGGGGCAATTGAATGCGAGGTCGACCACTAGGCTGGAAGGCACTGAAGCTACTCGTTGCGAAACCTCGACACATCGGGTACCGGTCAAGAAAGGTCAAGGCAGCAGTGGATAACCACGTTTAAAGTAATGGAAAAAAATCAGAATCTTCTGACAGCAAAACAAAAAGGTATATACTCCTCGTGAACCCCACGAAACATCGGTCGAACGTGAAGGTGTCGTGATCACACAATCCTGCTATCCTACGGCTTTTCTGCCCATCAACATCAGCCTCTCATATCGCCTCTCTGAACACACTCCTCCTGCTCTCTGTCGGGCTGTTCTCCGCGCTATTGACACTCCCTCCCTTCTTATGTGTCTTGATCTGCGGTACTTGGGGCATCTGCGCTGTCGCACCACCATGGTAGCTAGTGTCCTCGCCGTAGGTCAGCGGCCTGGGGCTCACACCGCGCAGACTGGCTGCGTTGTCGTCGCCAAAAGGATCATTGCGTGCGCTTCTCGCATCGAGGTGCTCGTCGTAGCTGTCGCGTGTACGGCTGCGACCGCGGTCTTCGTGGGGCTGAGGCGCGTAATTTGTCGATGCGTAAGGGTTCGCGCCGCGCGGTGGCTCCTGCAGACCAAGCTCCTGTTCCTCGTAGTAGGCCTCGTCGCCGACCCTGGCTGACCACGCCTCATCTGGATCGAGCCTGCTGCCAGCACCGCGGCCTCGCTGCGCGCCGCCGGTCGCCGTGTAGTCCCCCTCGTACGCACCAGCAGCCGAGCGGTTGTTCCTGTTCTTGAATTTGCGGACTTGTGTGTCGATCCAGCCTTTGATGCCGGCGGGCGCAGGGCCGGGATAGTTTGATTCACCGCCGCGAGAGGCCTTGAAGGCAGCGATGGGGTTCATAGACGGCGGAGGCAGGCCGTTCTTTTTGGCGTTCCATTGCGCGTAAAAGTACCAGCCGAAGTAGGCGCCTGAGACGAGCAGGAGCAGAATGATAAGGAAAACCCAGCCGCCGTTCATCGTGTCGGTATTGCGAGAGTGGGATTGTGGAAGAGGTTGGGCGTGCGCATGCGCGAGGCTGCCTGTGAGGCACGGATGGGCGAGCCTGATACGGTCGTCGGTGCTACGCTCGGCGCGGATGCGGACGGAATAAATGCTAGGCAGCAGACGTTCAATGTGAGAGTCTGCAACACTGCAACAAAGGACGACGCCGAAATTGTGCGTTGCTGGTGAGCGGCTGGGTCTGGAGAGCGCATGCTGCCAAGCGTAGGCGGATGACGTAACCAAGCCTAACAATAGCTGACAGCGCCTGCTTGAATCCGCAATCCCTCCGAGCTGCAAGTCGTCTGTATCAAGCGCGCTATGCGTCGTAACTGAGCTTGGAGGTTGCCATGTTCAACCTCTTTGCTACAGGTCTTGGTTTCTGTCTGGCTCCACAGTGGTTCTCTTCTCGAACATGACGTACCAGGTTAGCGCAGCGAACATGCGGAGCCAACAGATGCGGGTGAAGCAAGCGGGTCCTGATCGCTCCTGCAGTCACGACATTCAGTTATCGCGACTCACCATGGCGACCATGATCTTACACCCATCCAAAGTCGCCCCTCAGCCAGGCTTTGAAAGTTAACGTGACAGTTGCCTTCAAAGACCGACCTCAACCCCGCATTCTGTGACACTTTTCGACTACGTTGGTATGCCCACACATCTCAAGCTGCATAAGCAGTCAACAAGTGGCTGACTGGTGGCGATTGAAGCCAGTATGACTGAGCAGGCAAACAACGAGAGCGGCACCAATAAGAGCGAGGATACGAACGTAGATGCCACGAAGCAATTGACTGTGTCGCTGCCTAGCGCCGACGGAGCGTCTACAATCGACGCATTCCTGGCATTGGACCCAGATACCGCGAAGCCTCCACGTCTGGCAAAGATAGCTCAACATGCAGCTGAAAAAGCTACTGGTACGACCGCAGACATTCGCGAGACACATGTCATTCTGTCAGTCGGTTCTGGACATCAGCAAGCAGCCGTTTTCTACGACGAAGTTGTTGGCCCCATCCTTGCTTCCATATATCCAAACGACCGTCAAAAGTTCCAGGTGCACACAACAACTTCGGTGACCAGTGTCCTTGAGCTTACGAAGAATGTGATATTTGCGAAGGCAAATGCAGGTACGGCGCTGCGAGTCATTGTCCTCTCAGGTGACGGTGGTGTCATTGATCTGGTAAACGGACTATCTTCACACTCAACCTCGTCATCTTACGTCGCCCCACAAATTGTCCTGCTACCATTGGGAACCGCCAACGCGCTTTACCACTCCATCAACGTTGGTAAGACGAACACGTGGGGTCTTAATGCCCTAGCTTCGTCACGGTCTCAGCCTCTGCCTATCTTCACCGCTTCCTTCTCGTCCGGCGCTCGGCTCCTCGTCGACGAAGCACGCAGCGAAGAGGAACTCTTAAAAGATTCTTCAACAGGCCGACCAACCCTTCATGGCGCTGTCGTATGTAGCTGGGGTATGCACGCCTCCCTTGTTGCCGACAGTGACACAGCAGAGTACCGCAAATTCGGCGTCGAGCGCTTCAAGATGGCCGCAAAGGAGGCGTTATACCCTGCCGGTGGTTCAGCACCGCATGCATACAAAGCCAAGGTATCTGTGCTGAAAGCCAAAGAGTGGACGCCACTGAAGGATGAGGAACACATGTATACCCTTGCGACCATGGTGTCGAACCTCGAGCAGCCGTTCTGCATCTCCCCTCACTCGAAGCCACTGGATGGAAGTATGCATCTCGTGCACTTTGGGCCTACCAGCGGCGATGAGGCTATGCGCCTGATGGGTCTTGCGTACCAGGGCGGCAAGCATATTGAGGATCCAGCCATCCGATACGAGGCGATCGACGGACTCCGCATTGAGTTCGAGGGCAGAGAAGATGAAGGGCGTTGGCGACGTATCTGTGTGGACGGGAAGATAGTGAGGGTTGAGAAGGGTGGATGGGTCGAGCTTAGGAAGGACACAAGGAGAGTCCTGGAAATTGTTACCGTGTAATTTAAGCCACGGAAGTGACTGCATCATATAGTGCGCCTGCAATGATCCTGTTGAGGCAATTGATGCCAACCCCACACCTACTCTCACCTCGAAATTTACATATGTCGCTCTTGCAGGCTAGCAAACGCACCTGCAAAAGCAAGACCAAATCAACCTTGACCTCAGCAACGCCTCCCCTCCATCGATCATCCAATAACATTCAACCCAACACTACCATGTCGCAGCCAACTCAGCCGCTCGATACTACCAATAGCTTCGATGCCACCCACCAACCCGCAACCACCGCACCAACCGCACCCGCCGTGCCCGAAGGCACTAACACCGTCACCACACCCGTACACAACGACACCTCTGCATCCACCCAGCCGCAAACCACCCAACCAACCAGCACCACCGCCACACCCAACACCACACGCCACGACACACCTCAAACCGCTCCCCCAACCGCCAGACCCGTACACCACACCATCCCACCCTCAGGCGACGGCGACCACCCCTCCATCGCCACATGGGGCCCATCAATCTTCAACATGATCACCCGCTCGCAGCGCGACCCTCACTTCGACCTCTCCGCGCAGCAGACCTACATCATCGATAACCCAGTGACGATGCCGAGGTTTCAACGCCATGATCTAGCAACGACGTGGTTTTTTCGCCGTACGAATGAGCGGTTTGGGGTGTATGATGGGCAGACATGGGAGTCGGTGAACTGGGTGGTAAGGAGGGCGGATGGGGGGGAGGAGGTGAGGTGGAGGGATATGCCCGAGGTTGGGGAGTGAGGGGGTGCGCTGCGCTGGGTGGGGCGTTGGGTTGGGTTTCGGGAAATGGGGTTATGGGGTTGGGGGATTGTGGTGGGAAGGGGGTTTTTATGATGGGGAGAGGGGCCACTGTGCTTGGGTATTGCTTGGTTTGGGGTACTGGATGGAGTGGTATGGGATACTTTGGGTCTAGAAAATATGTTCTGGTTGCTCAGCTTGATGTGGACTGCGAAAGTGCTGAGTGCTCGTCCAATACTGCGCATTGGAATATGCAAAAAGGACAGCTAGTCTTGTAATGCGTTGAGAGCCTCCTACTTTTTCCACTAAGCACTCTTCTTCGGATGGCAGTAGCGACGATGCACGAAAGAGATTTGTATACGATGAACAACTCGCGTCACGACATGCGCACAACGTATGACTTGCGAAGCAGAGAAGACCTCAATACGCGAGTGGTCCAATTGCGGATTTCTACTATGCAGACCCAGAAGAAGGGTATCTATATTGACTGACGCCGTTATCCTGATCCATGCAATGCCCCTGCGCCAAACCCAAATACCCACTTCTGAAGGCATCCGAAAGTTGACTCTGATTACTCCTACTCGCCCTCCCTCTTATCCACATCCATCCTCTCCGCCTCCTCACCCTTCGCAACCACTGCCGAAGCAGCCCCAGCAGGCAGCCCAAACGGCGGCGGCGCACCCACACCCATGTTGCCCCGATCTGCACTCGCCCTCCCAGCGAACAAGCCCGGAAACATTGGCTTTACGGTCGCAAAGCTTGCGCTCCGCCTCTCGTGCTCCCTGACCTCTTGGGCAATCTCCTGGACCTCGCTCTCATCCAGCTCGCTGAGCTCAGACTCGTCGTCTGCGTCGTCGTCGTTGTCATTGGCTGCAGCGTGTTCAGTGTCGCCCTCGCCCTCGCCTTCGCCCTCATGCTCGTCGTTGTCCTGATCGGCGTCATTGTCGTGTTCGGTGTCTGTGTCGTGAGCATGGTCGTTATTTACACTTGCTGTTGCGGTACCGGGCGCGCTGTCGAAGGAAGCGGATGCAGCGAGGAGAGAGGTACCTAGACCGGCTCCGGGTGTGAGCGAGGCAGGTTGATCTGGTCTGTCTGTCGATTGGCGCAGGAAGAGCGACGGGATGGTGACATTGGCTACAGAAGGAGAGCGGATGGGCATCGATGTAGACGGCTGCGGTGTGCTGGCCACAGCGGCCTTCTGCGCGCATGCTTCGGCGCGTCGCTGGATCTCGCGTTTGCCCACAGCCTTGGCTCTTGGCCTGGGCGCTTGCTCAGGTATAATGGGCGCTTGCGGTAGCGATGGGGTTTGCTGCTGCAGTTGGCTGGAATGGTACATTGCGAAGGGTGTGTTGTGGCCGTCAGCGGTGCCATCGACTTGGACCGTCATCAATGAAGCAACGGACAAAGATTTCGTTGCCGGCTGTGGTGTTACAGTGCCCGAAGGGCCGGGCTGTGGTGTCTGTTGCTGCTGTTCTGACGGCAAAGGTGGTAGTGTGGGTCCGACTGTAGTATAGAGCATAGCGTAACTGTCACCTATCAGGTCATCGATCATTGCTGACTTCATGAGGCCATTGTTGAGGCGTTTGAGCTCAATAGCGTCGCGGAGCACGTCCAAGACAGGGTGCTGTGTTGACTGATTTTGACACCACGCCTCTATCCGCGTGGCTAGAGCGCTGAAGTCCTCCTGATTGACGGACTTGAACGCTGAATCCTCTTGTCCCTCGCTGACATTACCCAAGCGGCGTAGCATTCTCAGGTAGCGCGTACACAGGTCTTTCCACAGCTCGCTGTGCTGGAAGAAGTCTGTCTGTTTGCGACGCACGCGCTTGGCTAGTGCCTCGAAGTTGACCTTGTCAGCGGTGAAATCCAGCAGATCGATGAAGAACTTTGTGTATCGCAGTGTGTAAACGAAGTGACGACCAGGCCGCTCGTACTCCGGCTTCCATACCTGTACTGCCATGGTCTTCGTAAAGATCGTTTGTGTCAATTCATGTTTCGCTGCGTGGGCCTGAATGAGGTCCTTGCCGCCGTCGTAAAGGATATAGGCCGATCGTGCTATGATGCGGTGATGCCAAGACGACTTGTCCGCCTGACGCAGCGCCTTGATGACAGCGAGAACGAAGCCTTCCCATTCATCAAAGGTTTCTGGGATGCCTGTATTCTTCGAGTAGAAGGTGTTCGACAAGAGCCCTGCGCCTTTGGTCGGGTCGATAGCTCTGCGCTTAACAAGCTTGTGCACGATTGAGACCAGTTTGTAGTGTGGTTCAAGTATGGGTTCGCCACTCTTGCCCTTCTTGTCTGGTAGCCTTTCGATAGCGCCGACAGCAGGCTTGATGACATCTTCCCAACTTGGCCCGCGTTGCTCGGGCGGCGCAAGACCGGAAGACAATGCTTGAATGGCAGCATTGTGATTCGCAGCCCACATTTTCCATAGGCTCTTTGCGAGCATATAGTGGTTCCACCACTTGTCCGGGTTGTTCTGAATGGCTCGCTTGTATAATGTGCTGGCAAACTTCCATGCACTGTACGGCTGCAAGGCGACGAAGGGTACATCGCGTTGTGCGCCTGAGAGGCCTGGCACATTCACAAAGCGCCTTTCGCTGTCCCGAGTTTGGAACGCTTCCATGCAGAATGGCTCCCGAGATGAGGCGTAGATGCGGTCGCCGAACTCAGTGTACATCTGCGCAATCTGAGCTTGTTCTCGGGACGAAGCACTACCCTCGCGCATAGAGCACGCAACTGCCATGGTGTAGCAGTTGATCGCACCGCGTTGAAGGTTCGACAGCTCGATTGTACTGCTATTCATTTTGTCCGCGTTCCAAGACACAGCTTCTTCAAGCTGTGTGTCGTACACCTGGGCGATGCGATACCAAGTTTCCCAGCGTTCTGTGGAATACTCCAAGTCTTGTAGGTAGAAGGCCTGCGCGTAGTTGAGGTCTTCTGTAGGTCCTTGTGTCATTCGCTTTTGAGACCGGAACTTGCTGAGAGCGATGTTGCCCATCATGAAGAACCAGCCCTTAGAGGCAGCGACTGCTTCCTCATCAGGGATGCTTCGTGTAATGAGCGAGCCAATACCTTTGAGGCAACTGAATAATGTGGTGGGGTGTATTGGCGATTTGAAGTAGGTCGAGATGGCTTTGCGGTTGAACGCGACATCATCATGCTGCTTAGGCCGTCCCAAAGCTGCGTGAACTTTCTCAATAGAAGCTCTCAGCTCCTGCTTGGTCTTCGGTAGGTCCTTCAGGTCTACCTTTGCAGCTTGTGACATGACGAATGGGAGGAGGTTGAACGCAGCCTTCTTGTCGAGGGTATCGGGGACCGATGAGAAGTCGTGGCAGTCGAGAGGTTCAATGAACAATTTAAGGCCGTAGAGATCATTTAGTACTTGGCAGAACTCAAGATCACGGCTGTTGGCATCGACTACATCGTCTAAGCGCAGGATCTCGTCCTTTGCCAATCGCAGGAACTGGCGCGCAGACTGATGACAGAAGCCACGAACACCAGCAGCATGGTGCACATGCCTTAAGAACTCGAACAGATCCTCAGATGGTGTCGGAAATTGTGCAGAATCTTGCGACATTCCTTCTCTCAATAAGTAATATTGTAAGGTCCAGAGTCGCAATTGAATGTCGTCAAGCCTGGTAGACATGTTCACAAACGCTTGAGCAGGCAATCCCTCGATCCTGGGGATCGGAATCCTACCAATGCGGATCAAATCTCGGAACATGTTGGCAGCGGAGAGAATATGGAGCAATTTCGCAACCGCTGACATGGATGACTGAACATGCTCGTAGGACAGACAGTCGAATGCCGTCGCTTCTCCACGCATAATCTGCAGAACTTTGACTACCATCTCGTCGATGACCCGGAAGCGAGTCAGCAGTTTCACCTGGCGCTCAGCCAGCGACAATTCCTGGAAATTACTGCTCTCAAAATCATCGACAAAAGCCTCGATGCTTCTTAGGTAGCAGGAGAGCACCTTCGGAGGGTATTCAAGGGCATCGTATGCCTCGCGAAGCCTTTGCCAGAGTGAAAGACGAACGTTGACGTTGGCCGAGTCAAGAAATTTGCGCATCTCAAAGATGGGAGACGGCCGATCCGCTTCGACATCTACTTGCGATCCTGAGCTGGAGGCATTGTCTGAGACATCTGGCGACGTGGAGCGTTCCAAGACTATCTCTGGGCTTGTTGACGTCTCGTCTGTTGCTCTCACTACTTCGCTTTGCTCCAGGATTGGCTCCAGACTCTCAATAACTGTGACAGGATCCTTCTCGTCGTGGTCGAAGACTTTCAAGAAGAAATCCTTCATGCTAATGCGTACAAGTTCGCGGTCAAGAGCGGCCACCGATAGCTCTGGCATAACGGCATTGTTTTGCAGGTGGATTGTGCGATCGTCGAGGGCGACGAAGATAGCCTTTAACTCTGCAATGGCCGACAGTACATGCTCAGGCGCTATGTCGTCTTTGACACTCATCTGGAACACCGAAGCCCATATATGTCGGAGAGACAGATCGTCCATGCTAACGTCTGAGCGGCAGCTAGATCGGAGCTGTATTGCCTCTCGTGCCAAGGTAGACCAACGCTCAAGTCGGTCGCTCTGCAGCGTCTTGGTCGATCCATCAACTTGGCTGTGAGGGTGCTTGATGAGGGAGTAGATGTCGAGATGGAGCTCGAACAGCGTCTGAACGATCTCGATCTGAGACAAGTCGAAGTCGGACAGTTCGAGATCTTGTGATTCGGACTGTGTCTTGAGTATACGATCATCCAGATTACGAATGCGTTCCTGCATGCACTCAAAGATGTATTCGTCAACATGAACGATAGCTTGGACAATGTTTCGCTTTAGGTCTTCGGCCCACTTGAAGCCTGTATAGGTGTCGACCGATCGCTCTTGGCCTGCAAAGGACCCTCGAGACAATAGTACCTCGACCCAAGCAAACACAATTTCCTTGATAGAGAACCAGCTTTCGTTGACACGGCGCGCGAATACACTCAAGCCCTGGTCCTGCAGCACTGGTTTAGGTGACGACTGACCAGCACCAGACTTCGCATAGCCAAGGAATGCATTGAGGCCAGCTTCGCGTGTCACCCCGACCAGATCGAATGATTCAATGCTCAATAAAACCTGCGCGGCTTTACTGTTACCATTTTGAAGAGCCATGTACACGTCGCAGGCAGCCTTATCATCTAGCTTGGAAACAGCGGACCCGGGAATTGCGAGCAAAAGGGTCCGTAGTTCCTCGGGCTGCCCAAGACCCTTGACACCAAGCCGAGTATAGATGTCATTGACGATCTCGTACAAGCAATGGTCCGCATGCGCGAAAGGCTCCAGCTGTCCTTCGAGCAGAGTGCTTGCGTCTTGAATAATGGTCTCCGCAGCTGGCCCGGTCACTGTGTTGCGGGTACGCACACGTTTTGCACGGCCTACTTCTGTAGTCTCTGGTAGGCCAGCTGAGTCTGTCGATCGTTTGCGCGAAGGAGCTGGAGGGACATCCGTGGCTGCTGAAGCGTCTGCCTCTTGGGTGATGTCTTCTTGAGCATTTGCGTTGTGTCCTCCCTCTTTCGCAGACGCTTCAGCATCGGCGACTGGAGACGGCGGTTGTATAATTTGTAGCGGCGACGGCTGGGCGTCTATGGGCTCTTCTGCAGCTGCGACAGGTGCAAGTGTAGCGTCGATGCGCTCCCTTGGCTCGGTCTCGTCAGGAATGACGAATCGCACACAGCAACCAGGGACGACGTTGGATACAAGGCCTCCTCGCTCAGCTAAGAAGTGTTGAAGTGCTGACTCTCCAATGGTCGACCAATCCCATTTTGGCGGCGCAAGAGCGATGGAGTCAGGTGCTGGCTCGATAGCACGCCGACTGTTGGTCTCGGCCACATCCGCGGGTAGTGGCGCAAATGGGTAGGGGTTGAGTCGCTTCTTGAGAGTCTCTGACAGCTTCTTTCTTTTCATAGTGGACAGAGGTGCTTGCATCAGCGATACGTTGTCCTCGAGCTTGCCGACCAATTCGCGCAGTTGCTGACCGGCAAGCCCTTCTTCAAGACCTGGCAAACGCAACAAGCTTTCCCATAGCTCGTCGTTGCCGTCCATGATTGCTTCCAGACAGTAACGGGCCAGGCGTTTGCTGCCAAGCATGGCTGCTACGGAAGCTGCGCGTAGCCACAGGTCGAGATCCGTGTCCTCCTTGTCCAGGGCTTCGGCGAAGTAGTTGAGCGCACCTCTCACGTTGTTCCAGCCCTCGACACCTGCGATGGGGCCATGCTGAGAAACCCAATGTTGCATTGACTCGAGCAGGAACTGGCCATGGTTCTTGTACGATAGATGCAGGATTTGCGGGAGCGTGTTCGGTGCGCTGTCAGCGGCGCCTGTCGATTGCGTGGGTCCAGCCTCGAAGTCGTCCTCGAGAATGGAGTCGAACACCAGGTTCTCGCCGAAGACCTCATGGCGCTTGTATTCGGAGAGGGACTCGTTGTACTTGAAGATTTCCGAGTCGAAGAGCTCCTTATAGGCGGCGGCGGTCTTCAGGAAGGAGCGTGGGCCCTCTGAGTGGTACTTGAGGGCTGTCTGGTAGAGCTTGAGAGCCTCTTCAATCTGGATCTCCTGCGTGTCGTCGACCTCGTCTTCGTCCTCGTGGTCCGACTCGACATTGAGGGCGTGCCAGGCGGAGGCTTTGGATGCTTTGGGTGCCTTGGACTGCATGTCGTCAGTATGCTTCTCTGCGTGTATACTCGCAGCCTTTCACATGCTCGCATACCATGTTGGTTGGCTTCAGGGCAGTCCTGGGCGACGATGGCCAGTCAGAGGGGACATTGAGGGCGCAAGCTGCAGTCAGACGCCTTACACAGCTGTAGTCAGCGTTCGCGACACTTCATGCACGATGCGGCGCGTCAGAGTCGCAGTGACGTGGAGCGCGTCGCGGCAGTGAATGTTCGCTTGGCGGCCAGCCCTACGCGGAAGCTGCGACCCCAGCTCTCCACCAAGGCACGTCGAGTAGTGAACACGGAACCCTGACACGCATCATTCACACGCAGCCCGGGCCTTCTCCCCCTCCGCGCAGTCTCGCACCCCGCTCCCCCCTCCGGGCCTCCTCTCACCAAAGCGCTGCATCCTTGCAGTCTGTCTGTTCTTCTGTCTGCGCGGCGCCAATTGAGCCATGGTCGCATCCCCGGCGGTGCCTGAGTATGCGCAAACGTCTGGCCTGCGAGCGACCTGCGGACTGACCCCCACCACAGAATCTACGAGGATGAGCTGCACTCGGCCATCGAGGCGCGCTCCGAGTCCCTCCAGACGCTGCGCGAACTAGGCCCGCCCGACCTGGTCCACCTCATCAAGCAGCCCATCAAGTCGACGACCAAGCAGATCGGCGTGTACCACCATGTCAGCGGCGTCGACGCCTCGTCCTCGGCCAGCCTGGCGGCATACATCAACACGCTCACCTACTCGCCGCACGACAAGCAGAACAAGGTCGTGTCGGGGCTTTACTGGTGCGGACACTCGACACGCGGCGCACGGCATTCGCTGACACCAAGACAGCTGCTACAATGCCTTCTCGCGCCTGGACATGCGCGTGCAGGTGTACATCCCCGGCACTGTAGAGAGCTACTGCATCGACGAGCGCGGCGACAAGCGGGTAGCCACGGACGAGCTCTGGCTGGAGACGTATCTCTGCAGCGTCCTGCGCGCATACTCGTACGCCGACGACGGCTCTGGCGACACCATCAAGAAGATTATCGGCGTGCGGCGCTTCAACCCCGTCACCAGCACAGAGAGCGAGCACAAGTTCCTGGACGCAGCAGAGCGCTTGTTCTTCAGTGGTAGGCATGGCACTAGATGACCGGCGCGCCAACTGGCTGACCTAGTACAGGCTGGCAACTGGGATCCGATCCTGAGATACAGGTCCCCAACCTCGTCTCAAACCACCTCACGACCGGTCTCCTCGGCTACATTCACACAACGGGCAGATATGCGTCCGGCATCAACCTCTTCGAAAAACTGCGCACTCGCGACCCCGAGATCTCGTCCCTCCTTGCGCGCGTCTACATACAAGCAGATGAGGAGGTCAAGGCAGTGCAGCTGCTCCATGAGGTCATCCAGGAGCTGCCTATGGACTACTCGCTGCTCGACTGCCAGGCCGACTTCTGCAACGGCAAAGGGCGTGGCGACCTTGCTCTCGAGATCGCAAAGAGAAGTGTTGTGTCTGCGCCCAGCGAGTTTGGTACATGGGCCAGGCTAGCAGATATCTATGTGAGCCTGGAGCAGTGGGATCTGGCTTTGCTTACACTAAACTCGTGTCCCATGTTCACATACCAGGACAAGGATGCACCACGCATGCCAGAGCCTCAGAGAGTATTCCTGCCGATCATGCCAGAGGCCATGTGCGACGAGATCGAAGACAGTAACCTCGACGATATGGAAATGGTCCACCCCACACTGCGCAAGCTCCACGCAGCCGGTTTCAAGGGCACATTCTTGAAAGCGTACATCATCTTAACGGAAATCACAAAAAAGATTGGCTGGGACCAGTTGCTGAAGATACGGTCGCAGGTCTTCGTTATGGAAGAAGAGTACCGCCACGAAAAGCAGAACGTCCCGCAGTCACACTCACGTAGTGCTAGCACCACCGCACTCCGCTCCCCTACCCCATCTGCACAAGCATCACCGAATCCCGAAGTCAACGGCAACGGCAACTTTAACAGCGAAGAGACGGGGGCGAATGGAGAGCCGTCTGCAGAAGCGGCTGTTCAGGATTCACTACAAGAGCCTGGCCACACCGTCGCCGCCGAAGTCGTGAAAGCTGGCAGCGAAGACCCCCACCCAACCGAGACCAACGGCAGTCCCTCGCAACCCAACTACACACAATTCCAGAACAAGCGTTTGTGTGAGCGCTGGCTCGACAACCTCTTCATGGTTCTCTACGAAGACCTGCGCGTATACACCATCTGGCGCACGGAAATGGCGCAGTACAGACAACAACAGCTGCTGTACAAGAAGAGCGCAGAGGAATGGGAGATCCTCGGCGAGCTGGCAGAGCGCCTGCACCACACGGACGAGGCCGTCGAGGCGTACGAGAACTGCCTCCAGATCAAGTTCTCGCCCAAAGCGATGAAGAGTGTGCTAAAGCTGGGCGAAGACAAGAGGAATACGAGGGATGTTTGCGCGGCGCTCATCAGGCTGGTCACGTGGCAGTATCGCTGGTACTCTGAGGTAAGCTCATTCCTTGCCCCCTCTCGATTTCTCTCAACTTGAAGTGAAAGCAGAGCTGACTGATGTGATAGTTCTCCCCCGCCCTCCTCTACACCATCCGCAAACTCATCGAAGAAGAAGGCGCGGTTAAGATCAGGAGTATCATCCAGGGCACAAGCTTACCCCAGCACGTCCTCGATCTCACACATCAGTACGCTGCGCTGTGTGCGGCGTTTAGGAGCAGCGGCAGCGATGGCTAGGAGCTTGAGAGGCGCTGCTCGGTGCGATTGATGAGGGGAGTGGTGACAGAGGTTCTGAGACCCTGATGGACCACGAGGGAGGTGTGTGCCACGTTTGATGCATTGATAGCGGGTGTTTGCTATATTAGATGGAAGCCAAATGCTGAAACGAAGGATCAATGGCACTGGTGTGGCAGAATTCTTATGATTGTGTTCTTGTCGCTCTGCTCTAGGTACCATCTTCGAGCTATGCTGACAGTTTGTAGTGCTAGATGGCAGCGATGTTCTTGTTGACATGGTCATGTGCGGAGGTGAACAGCCTTCGTCTAGTAATTGGAAGGACAGAGGCAACTAGTTCTCCGTGGTCATCACGAAGTTGCCGAAGCAACGTAGACAAGTGATGGGAGTGCGATGGGTTTTTTGTCCGCCTGTTTTCTGGATCGCAGAACATCTCGAGACGAATGTCTTGGTCACTGCGTCCTTGAATTTCACTCAGGCTGTCAGTTGCAAATCAGATTAGCATCGTCGTCACTGGTGTCCAAGACAAATCAAAACGACAGCACTTCTGCAGGACCTGTTAGCAGGCACCGGTGGACGCGGTGAAATGGGTATATTTTGCACACGTGCTGTCCATCATCCGCAGCGTGTTTTGCAACCGTTTGATTCGTTTTATCGTCAGGACTGAGGTCCGCTCACACGCCTTCTGACAACCTGCCCAGCCCGTACGCATACGCACACGCATGCGCGGGCGCAACCATGCTGAAAGCCCATGAACACCACTGCATGCTCCTCGATACCAGATCCATACACCCGACTCGAACTCCGCAGTCGAACTTTTGATAGGCCGCCAAGCAATCTCCACCGAGGGAGAGTAGCTTAACGGTAGGACTTCTGGTAGCGGGCGCGGGCACCGGGACCGCCGAACTTCTTGGGCTCGCACCGCCTGTTGTCGGCGACGAGGAGTGTGCGGTCGTACTGGACGAGGGCCTGCTTGAGCTGGTTCTTGGAGTGCTCGTCGACGTACTTCTGGTAGTAGGCGACGATGGACTTGGCGATGGCCTGGCGGATGGCGTAGATCTGCGAGGTGTGACCACCACCGGAGACGCGGACACGGATGTCGACGTCAGCTGTGCGTTATTAGTTTTTGTCTGCGTGCTGCTTGTTGCCTGTGTGCGATTGTCTCGCGACGCGATCGTGAGGGCTGCGTACCGAACTTGTCGAGGCCGAGGATCAGGACGGGCTCGTAGACCTTGAAGCGGAGGATCTCGGGCTGGACAAGGGAAAGAGGCTTTCCGTTGACCTTGATGAGGCCCTTGCCGGACTGCGCGAGGTTTCGTAAGTATGCTGTCTTTGGAGTTTCGAGTGCGCGCGCTCGCGGCGGTGCGGGCGTACCTTGCAGTGGGCGACAGCGGTCGCGGTCCTCTTCTTGCCGAAGCACTGAACGGATTGGGAGGCCATTTTGAACGACTGGGGTTAGTACGTGCGAGGTCGTAGGATGAGCGGGCGAAGTCGTGCTTGAGGTTTTGCGATGTTGGCGAGCGAGTCGAAAATGGTGCCGTGGGCGCTAGTGCCGCAGGTGGCTTAGTTTGTGGCCACTTCGCGTGTAGCGCCACTTTCTCCAGACGAACATCAACAGTCGCTGCACATTGTGACCATCGTCAGATACTCGGGTTGCCGGTTTAATGTCAGAACCCTAGCCTGATCAGCAAGTATGATCTGAGGTCTGTAGTCTGCTTACGACATACTCCGTCTCTCTTTTTTGATCGCAATGCCCCACGACCTCTACGTCTTCGGCAGCAACGGCGAAGGACAGCTAGGCGAAGGCGTCCCTGTTGCAGACATAGTCAGCAAGCCAACAAAGCTGCCACGGAAATCAGTCTTCTGGGACATCAAAGATATAAAATGTGGGGACAACCACACCCTCATTCTCTTCGCAGATAATTCCCTCTCTGGAGTCGGCCAAAACAACGTTGGCCAGATGCTCCCTGGCTGCGAAAGACCACCAAGGCTCACAAGATTTGAGAAATTGCACGACAACGTATCGTTCTGTGCAGCAGCATCCGAATCATTGGCTGTCATCCATTGTCTGACGGGCTCCCTAAGTACTGTTCTCACCAAAGGACGCGGCCAATGGGGCGAGCTCGGACGCAGAGGTGAGAGTGACATGTCCGAGTACAAGCATCTCGAACCTCACTGCTTGAGACCAAGCCTCCCCGGAACCACAATTGACTTCGCTGCCGGCGTATGGCACTACGTTGCTGTCCAGGACGACGGCTCTTCATATGGCTGGGGCAAAGCACGTCTTGGGCAGCTGGGTGAAGCCTTGTCCGACAAAGTCAATGTCCCGACCCTGATCGAACGTATACCATTCAAGCCACTGAGAGTAATTTGCGGTAAGGACTTCACTTATCTGGTGGGCGATGCAACTACAGGTGAGCACAAAATTTTGGGCAAAGATAAGTTCAACATCATTTCAGCCATGCCGCCAGACGCACAGGGCTACAAGGACATCGGGGCAACATGGCACGCTGTATTTGTCCTTTTTGAAGATGGCAGACTGACTGCCTGGGGGAAGGAGAACCAGTGGAAGCTTCTTCCTCCAGATCTGCCGCTCTTGGAAAGCATCGCTGTTGGCACTGATCATGTTCTGGCATTGACCAAAGAAGGGAAGCTCATCTCCTGGGGCTGGGCCAAGCACGGCAACTGCGGTGACCTGTCCAACTTGCAACGAGAGATCAAGAACGATATGATAAGTGGGTTCTGGAATGAGATCGATATACCTGGCAAGATCACGAAGATTGCAGCCGGTTACTGCACCAGCTTCGTTGTCACAGAAGTTGAGGACGAGCCAAGCCCTTAACAAAAAATAAAGAAGTAGGGAGCCGAACGAATATGTGTTGTTGAAGCAGTTCAAATTCCAGGTGGGTATCTTCTTCATCTAGCTTTGCACTCCATCTACTAACACCATATCTAAAAGGTGGATTCTAGCTGTCTAAGCCAGACCCAGGCGTCTCCAAACGCTGGCTGTCTCCAATACGTGCCTTGAAAGCCTCCAAAACTCACACTCAATCAAACGTCAGGCCCGCCGGAAACCGACTTTTATCCCTCGCACGTGTCACCTTCCCATCAGTCTCCCACTCAATCTGATACCGCCACCACTTGTGATAGTTCCAGACCTCCCATCTCAGCAAGAAATGCGCAAGATCGCGTCCGACATAAAGCGCAAAGTCCTCGTCGTCAGGCTGCACATCCCAGCCCGATCCGTCAGCCTGGAACTGATCGTACAGCACGCCCTGTTGCCCAAGCGGAGTCGTGCCCTGCGACACCGAAGCCCACGTTTCAGACCACGCGCCATCGGTGCCGATAGTCGACCGAACGAGGAATCCCCACTGATACATGGTGCCGAAGTTGTAGTAATTTCCAACCATGACTTGCTTGCCTTCACGGCGGATCAGCACGCAATTGTTGTTGCGTCGCCACTCGAAGACTTCGATCTCAGGGTTGAGGAAGTCTCGCAGACACTCTTCATGCGTGTAGGCTAGGACTGTAGCCACGGCATCACACAAGCGCGGTCGCGCAGCTTTCATGACGGGGTCGGTGCTGGATGTGTATGCTTTGGCGTCGAGGACGTGCATGTGTCGCGCCGGCACGGTCTTGTAGACCTCCTCGCGCAGCGGCGCGATGATCCTGTCGTGCAGGTCCAGACCCCCGGGATTGCCGCAGTCCATGTCTTCGAGCTCGAGGATTGCTTGCTTCTCTTCGTCTTCTGTGCGGATAGTCGCGCCGAGAGGTGTCTCTACAGCCTCGGCGATCTGCTCTGCGACGCTCAGTTCTGGTTCTTCAGGCCTTACAAACGTGCTGCGCTTTGTTGTTGCGTTCACTCGAACCGTGTCAAGTTCTGCGCGCGCTTCAACCACTGTTGGCCATCGATCAAACTCCTCTTCTTCGGCGTCCCATACACTCTTCGGCGGCGGCGCATCTCTGGGCAGTAGTTTTGGCGAGACTGTCATAGAGAACTGCCCATTGCTTAGTTTCCGTACCCACGGTAGATGTGTTTCTTGCGACGGGGACCCAAACAGGGAGCGGGGATCGCGATCAGGGGACTGCAGAGGCGAGATGAGCGGGCGAGATCTGGCTCCACCACTTTTGTTTGCCGAAGAGAAAGCTTGTACCGCGATATTGTTTGGTACACTGCCTTCGTCAAGCTCCCGGCCGTTTGCATTTGAAGTCGACTCGTACTGCAATTCGAAGACGTCAACCTCGACATCCGGGCTTCGAGCCTGAGTCCTTGCTATGTTTGGCTTCCCTCGGACTGTCGATTGAGCATCCCGATCGTCATCTTCGTCCCACCGTGCGGAAGTGTATTTGTGTTCATCCCTTAGTTGTTGGTCTGCACGCCGGAGTGTCTGCAATCCATTGGAGGGGGCTGGATCTACTATGGATTTCTGCGGTGCTCGTAGAACGGTCGCTGCTGGCAGTTCCGGTGATGAGGGTTCCAGATCGAAGGGTTCCGGTGACATCCACGACATGGTGATTCGTGGAGGCGACAAGAGCGCGTTGAAAAGCTTAGTGGCGTTGTAATTGGTTGTTGGTGGAACGACTGGAATCGGTCGAATGCAGCTCTGAGGCTGCTGAGAGACCAACATTGTGCAGCGATCTGTGAGCGGGACAGTAGAAGGTGATAGTAGAGCTTGCGAGATCAGGGTCCGAGCAAAGCGCCGATCGCGGAGTCGAGAAGTGAAAGCGCAGCCTGTTAGCTGGAGGTTCACACCTCGATATTGCTGAGAACTGTGATCTTGAAGAAGGACATGCCGGGTAACAGTCAGTAGTACATTGAATGTCAAGTATTCACAGGAAGTTGAGGAAGGAGAGCGCAACCCAAAACCCAAGGAGCTAATTTGGACAGCAAGATCTACGTAGTCTGCACAGCGGCCCAAGTCTTAAAGACACTTGAACAACGACATGTGCATTTTGGGCACACCTTGCCCGAGGACCGCATGGATCGCTAGAGAACCGCATACACGGACACAATGACACGTTTACAAGGGTGAAGTACAAGTCACATGCCTGCGCAAGCGCGCTATGCGGAGCGCGAGCCTTAGGAAGCGTTGCGCTAGCCGGGATGCAGTCTACGCAGCGAATGAGTAGGCTCCACCTACACATCTCAGATCGAGCTTGAACAACGTGACAGCACGCCTCGGACTACTGAGCCGAAGATGACTTGCGATGGGAACAGAGGTCCTTGACGCCGGATGAT
Source organism: Didymella pinodella (assembly GCA_039634465.1). Classification (NCBI taxonomy): domain Eukaryota; kingdom Fungi; phylum Ascomycota; class Dothideomycetes; order Pleosporales; family Didymellaceae; genus Didymella; species Didymella pinodella. Next base: position 1,509,727 of record CP113347.1, on the reverse strand, counting down.
GGGTTCAGCCGCACGATTACCGCGGGAGTGTCATGTGCGAGACGGCAGTCAGGAGATAGCGTCATCTCTGGCGTGGAGCGCACGCGAGCGAGCGTGCGAGGTCGATGGATGGTCTTACGCACGGGCAGTCTAAGATTCGCAAGAGTTTTATATGCAGGTCGCACTGGAAATGGGTTTGTTCCGGGGAGTCATGCAGGTGGGCTGACGTCACGCGGGGAAGTGCAGCTGGGGTGAGGGCAGCTGTGATACGCGATGCACAGCCTCAGTCTTTCGATGTGGAGCACACGGCTGACAACCGCCTCTTCGACGACTTCAAAATAGCTCCTTGATATCCCGAATGAGTCAAACATGGGAGCGGGCTGGTATCGGCCAGCATCTGGACGACAATGCGACCTAAGAGCCAAGAGGCAGCGACCAGACGGTCTCTCAATGGCCCTATGTTCGGCTTGCTCAAAGCCGAGCTCAGAGACTGACGCTGCTTTCATTGGCTCGATCATCCACAGCATCTCCTCTGCTCACAGGTACGACCCATACAGTCAGGCACCGCTAGGTGTTGAACGTGAAAACATCCGCCTCCTCGAACTGCTGCCGAGTCCCGACGTAAATTCTATCAGATACCGCCTACGGTCGCATATACTGGATTTGGACGGCCTGGAGTCTATCGCGCGTTTACACAAGTAGTACCGCGATTATCGACTTGATTGCTTTGTATTAAACTGTTCGGCTTTTCCACCCAGCCTGTAGTTATACCTTCGCCTAATGCGTCTTCGGTGCTAACGTGGTCTTTTCTGAATAGATTTACTGTGCATTAGCAAGACTGATGTCAAGAAGCGTACCCACCAGGTACAGATCATGCAGCTTATCTACACTACCGTCAAGACTGATATTTTTGGCTCGGCGAACGCGAGAAGCGCTCGTTGCTCATTGTGCAACAAGCAATGAGTTCCATCACAGATAGGACACCACTTTCGTCAGAGATCCTGATCTCCCAGGTTGAGTCTTTTGAACTGGAGAAGACGTCGCGGCACTGCTGACCTTATGTCGTCTGACATAATGGCATCGTGTGTCGATCGTACAGGAAGCCGTCCTTTCCAACGATGCCATTACATATTACAGCTCCAAGCAGGTGACATGGGACGCCTTTAAAGAACTCTGTGTTGATGCTTGGGCTACCATATCGAACTACCAGTGACCTCAGGATCGGCAATTATTCGCATTCCTGCAAACGCTGGCTACTACTATCCTGCCAACTAACCCTTTCTGGCGAAAACACCCTCATTCATCTATAAGCTAAGTGTGGATATTCCACAGATACTGCGCACCAAGTCCCGCGATAATTTCTATGCATTGCATGGCCCAGCCGTCGAAGAAGACGAAGTTGATGATAATCATGACATCAGCCTGGGCAGCTCTACCTTCATGCCATACTCAAGATAAAATACGTGAAACTCGATTTTTAGCGAGATGATAGCGCACAAGGTGTGCTCACAGTGGACTACGATATCTCGCTAAAAGTTCTTTTCATACAGGTCATCGGCCACATTGTTCCGCACACGGCCTGTCAACCGGTGTACATATGGTCTGGAGCCGTTCAGCCGCACTCTTGCGCTCACAATGAACGTGGAGTGTTTTGAACACAGAATCAGTATGTACTTGGGGAAGATACCTGGTCATGTGCATCTTGACACCCACCTTAACGTCAGAACCCGGACCGTCTCTGATCCTACGAAGGGCGAGTAGATCTGGGATTTCCGGAACATGGAACGGCCGACCCGCGGCTGACAGCTTGTGTCCATTGGACTTATCTCACATCTCGCACCGAGGGTAACACCAGTCTTCCCAACCCGGGCTCCTAAATAGCATGGTGTAGAATAGTGTATTTGGCTCGCGCCAGTGTCATGTCAAGTCCGAACTCAGGGTTGCTTCAATGTAAGATTACAAAGCAGTAAGTAAGGAGAGATTGATTGTCGAATGGTATCTAGGGGCTATGCAGCTATTCTATCAGCTGATCATCGAGTTATAGCTGAACTCACGAACCGCTAGACCGCATCTGCTTCGAGCTTCCGTGATTAACCCTCGGATCCAGCAAGTTCAAGAAATCGTTTTTGTACGTATTCGTAGTTGCTAGAGGTTCGTCGAGAGATGCGGTAGAGCCTTTCGATGAAGTACCGTGATGGACATCATCATCCGAACATGACCGAGGAGCGCATCGAGACTCGATGGGTAAAGTGGGTTCCGTAACACGACGTGTAAAGGTGCCAGCTCTGGTTTGGCTGTTGGTTTCAAAGCGCCGAGCGGCCTCGAATCCGTCCGGCTCGGTAATAGTAATATTTCCGTGGTGGTCTGCGTCAGAGTCGACTCGACGATCCAATTCCTGGGCGATATTGGTGCTGTGCGGGCTGTTGTTCGTCGTAGCATCCTCGTTGCCAAGCACAGGGTCCAGCTTCTGCGCTGCTTCCAGTTTTGCACCACCGTTTATCGAACCTCGATGGATGTGCTGAGCGTGGCAATGGCACTGCTCTATTGGCTCGTCGTGCTCGTGGTCCTGGCCGAGAGTGCTGGTTGGTTGCCATGTGCTTCCGAAGGACGCCACGGGGTTGTCAGAACCATCAGTCTGTGAGTAGGAAGTCTGCGCGCAACAGCCTGATGAGTCAGTATTTGTAAAGACGAGGAAAGAATGTAACGGTCAGTGGATATAGTCATATTGGTATTATAAGGGTATCGTGAAAGTGGCGAGCTCATCTATCTGATCGTACTGCTGGGGTTTGCGCGGTGGTCGGCATCTGAGTCAATGCGAGGGTCAAGTTTGTTCGCGACGTTGTTGGAGTGGTGACCGACATTGGTGGAACCTGTTGCGGTGCCGCGATGGTCCATGTCTGAATCAAAGCGTGGATCGAGCTTGTTGGCAGTGTTGGTGCTGTGTGAGCCGTAGTTGGTGGATGTGGCTTGGGTTGTGTTCAGGCGCTCACGATCAGCGTCGACTGGCGTAACGCCAGCGCCGTGACCAGTACGGTGGTACCCGTGTTCGATCTCATCGGCACCCTTCGTAGCAATAGCTGCATTCTTGTCGACGCCTACGCGGTCGCCGCTGGCCTGATCTATTGCAGCATTGAAGTTTCCGCGAATGGCTTCGCCAGTACCCTGACATCAAGTCAGTCGGCTACTACAAGTGAGACTGTGAATCTGAAGCACTTACATGGACCATACCAACACCCTTCTTGATAGCATCGCCGATTCCGCTGCTAGAGTGACTACCAGACATCGTAAGAGTTGTAGAGTGGAGGAGCTAGTGAGCTGTCAAATGGTAAAAGTGGGTTGCTGATGATAGGTTATCGAAGAGGTCGCCGGAATTTTGTGAAGACGGTGTAGAGATGGGAAATTTTCTGTTATAAGCACAAAGCACTGACGACTGATGACAATCACGCACAACCACAGTGATGATGCTACTTGCCATGTTTTGGTGCTGATCTTCTGAGGTCTGGAAAGAGCATTGCGTGATGTCATCGCGGCAACCACGGGTATCTACGCACTAGCCAGGTTTGGTGACCCGCTTGTAGTGAGACCCACGCCTTAATTTGTGCGGACCTGGATGACAACTAAGAAATCTGCTGATGACGCGGTCCCGAACGTGCTTCGCTATTTTGTGAAGGTGGTTCTCGAGCCGTAAACAAGGCATGAAACGAAATCTGCTCAATCTCATGCAACCAGTGTTGAGCAACGTTGGAATCTGAAAGAATTGACAAGTAGGAATGGGCTAACCATAGCATGTTGGAGGAAATGTTTCGCTATTGGTATATAAAAGGAGCCTTCTTTGGACTCCGTACATTTGGTTCATGTCATCGTTCGAATCATCAACCTCAACCCCCAGGACCGTCAACACTTTTCATGCAGTCCAATCTAACAAAACGCCTCGACAGAAATCGGCATCGCTCTGGAAGATTTAGACCTTGCCAGCAGCGTAGAAGTCGTCAAGCGCGACAGTGATACGCTTGGACATGGTCTTCTCACCCTCACGAACCCAGACACGGGGGTCGTAGTACTTCTTGTTGGGCTTGTCATCACCGTCGGGGTTACCGACCTGACTCTGGAGGTAGCCAGACTTGTTCTGAACGTAGTCGCGGATACCAGTGAGGTAGGCGTACTGCATGTCAGTATCGAGGTTTACCTTGACGACACCGTAGGAGATGGCCTCCCTGAAGTCGTCGACGCTGGATCCAGATCCGCCGTGGAAGACAAGGAAGACAGGCTTGTCCTCCTTGGCACCGATGGCCTCCTTGACGTGCTGCTGGTGCTTCTTGAGAAGACCGGGCTGGAGCTTGACGTTGCCGGGCTTGTAGACACCGTGAACGTTACCGAAACCAGCGGCAATGGAGAAGTAGGGGGAAACCTCGGAGAGCTCCTTGTAGATGTGCAGAATGTCCTCGGGCTGAGTGTAGAGAGAGTTGTTGTCAACGTCCTCGTTGTTGACACCGTCCTCCTCACCACCGGTGATACCGATCTCCATCTCGAGCCACTGCTTCATGGGAGCAGCGCGCTGGAGGTACTTCTTGGTGGTCTGGACGTTCCACTCAACCTCCTCCTCAGACAAGTCGATCATGTGAGAAGAGAAAAGGGGCTCGTTGTGCTCCTTGAAGTAGGCCTCGTCGGCATCGAGCATGCCGTCCAACCATGGCAGAAGCTTCTTGGCGCAGTGGTCGGTGTGGAGGACGACGGGGATGCCGTAAATGGGTGCAACAGCACGGATGTAGTGGGCGGCAGCGACGGCACCAGCGATGGAAGCCTCCTGGTTCTTGTTGTCGACACCCTTACCGGCGAAGTATGCGGCACCACCTAGGACCTGTCAGCTCACTACTCGATTCAAATGCCAACTTAGGACTCAAAATGACTTACCCTGCGATGTCTGGAGGATGATAGGCGACTTGGCGTCGCGAGCAGCCTCGAGGGAGGCAACAACTGTGGAGGAAGAGGTCACCTGAGCTTGTTAGCTGAGCTCTCGAGAACCTTCTCTGAGGAACCTACGTTGATGGCGGGAATGGCATAGCCCTCATCCTTAGCGTGCTGGAAGAGCTTGAGGACATCATCGCCAGTGATGACGCCGGACTTGCGGGAGAGGACCTGGTGAGCATGGTGGTTAGCCCTTATTCTGCAGGAATTGTCTTCCTGGACTCAACTTACAGACTGTGCGGAAACCATTCTGTATGTGATGTGTAGAGTATTCTGGTGAATAAGTGATCAGTCAATTGGGAGCTGAAGTGTTTATGAAGGTGTTTTGAGAGTTGTTGAGCGCAGTAGTAAAAGAGAAACTCTGAATGATGCAAAAGCCCACCAGTGGTGGGGTCTTGAGCGGGGTCTTTGGCGGCAGCCCATGACGCAACGAGCAAGCTTCAGCAGTTCAGCTGCGGCCATCACCCAACCATGTGCTACAATTGCAACTCACGTGGGCACTACAGTATGCCGCTATCGGTGAGGCTGAAGATACGTACCTGTTTGTATCAATTGACCGATGTGCTTCGGCGAGGCGCGTGGGAGACACTTGAGATTTAACATGATGCTCACCGGTAGGGCTGGTGCTCACGGCCGCGCTCTGAAGCATCGCGGGGCCGCTTGCTCGGCACAGTGGACTTGCACCGTCGACAGCTCTGTCCGAGTCTCGCCGTAGAACGTGCCAGAACGCAAAGTAAGGCCTTGAATTGCCGACTGGGTTTGTTGCATCACAGCACCGAAATCAGAGTCCCACCAATCAAACATGCTCATAGAATCAGCTCATGAAAGCTCGCGGCTGTGGCTTGAGCTTCGTAGTTCGTGAGATCCCATTCTTCCGAAACCTTCCCGAAACAGTGTCTACATGGTTTATACAAGTATATCTTTACAGCGAACGGAAGAATCGCGGGATCTGAATTGTTGCCGCGGATGGCGTAGCGGCGTTGCAGCTTCACGCATCCATGTCCTTTGCCTTGACCCGGACGTTCCTCACTAATGGCTCTGCGCTGCCAGGCAGCTGGATTTCAATCTTGTACACACCCAACTCCTTCACACGCTGCGCATCTCCCTCTTCTGTGTTTGTCACGAATCGAACGTCAGCCTCGTTCAGGATGACCCGGGCTGCCTCGTCGTTGTGTGCCAGCGCCGCTTTGAGAGTTGCAGCAATGTCTGCTGTCGATACTGAGCCGTAGATTGCGTTGGAGGAGCGTTCTATGTTAGCGCCCATAGCAGCTGCAGTGAGAACATCAGCTGCGCCAGACGCGCCATATCGTGGCTTGTTCTCTTGAGCTTCAATGCGCTGGCGCGAGAAGTCGATTGTGGGAGGTACGAATGTGTCGAGGAGTTCCATAGATCGCTCAGGCTATGCATGTCAGTAATGCTCACTGCTCTCATGACAGCAAAACCTACGCTGAGCACTTCAATCTCGATCGGCCGTACGTATGGCTTCCGTGGTAAAAACTCCTCCTCTTCGTCAACTTCCTCCAGAGCCACTCGTACGCCAAAAGTTACGTCCCTTTGCATGTCCACCTCCTGAGCCTTCAGCAGCTTCAATTGCTTAAACGGTACGTAGTCGGCGACGCGCGCTGGGAACCACCGATTGCGCATCGTGGCCGGATTGAGAGGTACATATGTACCTTGTCGATGTTAGCCAGGTTCTCTGTCCAATTCTGACATTCTCTGCCGTACCAGCACGTCCATATCGCGGCACATCCTTTAGCAGCTTGACAACGATGTTGCGCTCGGCCTCCTTGGCCGCCTTCGAGATGTTGCGTATCTGCTGCTGCTGCGGCGCCCATCCATCCAAACTCTGCCGCGCGACTCTTCGTATACATGACGTGCACTGAGGCAGCAGCGCTGACCGGCTGAGAGAGGCCATGGGTGGCTGTGTGGGCGTTGTACGGTCTTGCCAATAAAAGTTGCAAGTCGTCCGAACTTCAAATCTGGAGATCCTTGCGATCGCGCTCGGGCGGACAAGCGCGGAGACTCGTGCTTGGCAACTTTGCGGGCTGGTGGCTCGACAAGCAAACGAGAGATGACTGCCAGCATGACAGGGCAGTCGTCAGACAGCAATGGAGGATAGAGACGTCTCACTTGTACATTCCTCCTGTCCTGCATTCGACCGAGCGCACTTATAGAGACCTGTCACCATCCTGCGGTCTTCTGCACCACCCCCGTCAACCAATCCCCGAACCGCGGTAACGAGCCTGCGCCGCAAAATGCCAGAGAAGGCAACCACCATCGCAACCTATGCGGCAGGCGCATCTCTCGCTGCGATCACCCTAGTCTACGTCTTTGGACCAACATTCTTTCTGGACGACGAGGCGACGAGCTCCAGCGCCAAGAAGAAGGGCGTAGTAGGGCTGAGCAATGCAGCGAACGACTGCTTCATCAACTCTGTGCTGCAGGCCTTGGCCGGCTTGCCAGACTTGCGCATATACCTGATCAGAGAGACACACAGGAGGAAGCTTGACGGACCGGAAGTCTATCATGTAGATCCGGAGAAGGAGAATGCGGAGAATGCGACTACCCGGCCGGGAAAGCTCGAGGGCCTGCAAAAGGGTCTGCTCACATACGGGCTGAAGGATATCCTCGACAAGCTGAACGAACGACCCATATACAAAAAGACGATCTCGCCGCAATCTTTCATACGGTCACTCGAACATGCGTTTGGTACACGCATCAGCCGGCAACAGCAAGACGCGCAAGAGTTCTTGCAAATTGTCACTGAGCGTCTGTGCGATGAGTACCACGCTGGTACAAAAGCTAGACGCCACGCATCTCGTAATGGCATCACAATAGAGAACGTTGGCAATGCGCCTGGCCGGGAAGAAATTGAGGAGCAGCTCAACGTTCAGCCAACGCAAGATGATCTCAAGGGGGAAGAAGAGGAAGAAGACGAACCTCTGCCAGATGAGGAGGGGTTTCCTTTTGAAGGCAAGATTGAGTCTCAGATCGAGTGCTTGACATGCCATTTTAAGCCAAAGCCATCGTCTTCGGCGTTCGTGACATTGACACTCAGCGTGCCACAGGTCTCATCGACCACGCTCAATGCATGCTTCGATGGCATGCTCAAGGTCGAGCATATCGATGACTTCAAGTGCGAGTGGTGTCGCCTTGACCACGCCTTGAAAGCAAAGGAGGCAGAGCTCGAGAAAGCTAGTGATCCTGACAGCAAAGAACGTCTGCAATTAGACATATCCAAGATCAAGCAAGCGCTCGAAGATGATCCAGAAAATCCGCCCGAGGATGTCGAGTTTCCAGACTCCAAGCTGGTACCGAAGCGCCGAATCGCGCGCCATATGTATATATCCCTTTTCCCTAAGGTGTTGGCTGTGCACCTTTCACGGTCAATGTTCGCTGTCGGCACGGTCTCGACCAAGAACCTGGCCAAGGTCTCATTCCCAGAAACATTACCGCTCGGTGGCTTGCTGCACCGAAAGAACTATAGGTTGCTCGGAATGGTGACACACAAGGGCAGTCACAACAGCGGGCACTACGAGTCATTCCGGCGACAAGTACAGCCCATACCTTTCTCAACTCCACACTCCTTTGGTCTCGAAGGCGCGTACAGCCGCCAGGCGAGCCCGCTGCCATCAGCGGCTGCTTCAGCTATGCAGAGTCCTCGGCTTTCATCCACAAACCTCGATGGCTCGAGCGATCGTGCATCGCCAATCCCGTCACATCTGACGCTGGACTCGTCCTCGCTTCAGTCGCTGTCATCGAATTCATCACAAGGCACATTAGGACCGCGAGGGCCCGCGCCGACCTCTGCACCCCGGACGGATGGCGAACCACTACAGCCATCGCCACCATCAGGCGAAACTACATCCAGGCTGTCGCGAACACAGAGCTTGCGATCGCTCAAAGACAAGGCGTCAGAGAAGGCGCAGGCAATGGTGGATAGCAATCCGCTCAAACGCAAGTCTAGACGCACAGTCAACCGCTGGTGGCGCATCAGCGATGACAAGATCAAGGAAAGTAAAACAAGCGAAGTGCTCGGCATGCAAAAGGAGGTCTATCTCTTGTTCTACGAGCTTGACCGGTAAATGTGAGGGGACTGGGCGTTGTTACTTATAAGCATATGAGCAGTGGTTATTTTCTCTGGACATTTCTCTACATCTAGACACTAGACTAGATACTTTCGCTCCATCAAGCAATTAGCGAGATAGCCGTAATGCTTCATGCCAACGGCTTACAATGGTAAAGCTGCAGCCATGGAGGGGTAGGCACCATTAATCATCAGCGATCTCATTGGTCGAGGACCACATATACGACATCTACACGTTCACCTCGAGCCTCCAATGACTGCCACATGTGATCTCCAATTGTGATTGCAACCTCAAGGCTGCAGTGCAACACTGGCATACGACTTCTCAACCATACCAAATCTATCGCTTCCGCAGACCCAAAGCCAACCCCGCACACCTTCCCTATCACTTCAACATCGGCAACGATCCTCATTTCGATGATAAGACCACCCTGGTGTCTGATATAGCGCCGTCACAAGCCTACCTTCTATTGAGCATTGGATTGAGGCAGCTTCAAGGACTCCGTTACCATACCGTACGATCTTGCTCGCACAAGTGAAGACTAACTAAGCAATCCCGCCGTTCCAAATACTACCTCAGTCCGGTTTAGACAATATGGCGGTCCCTATCGATACAACATTCATGAGAGCTGCCGACTTCCAGAAGTTTGAAAACCCACCTCGCATCATGGTTATTGGTGCAGGTAGCCGTGGAACAGCCTACGCCGAGGCAGCTCTGCATGGCACCAACGCCGTCATCGCGGGGGTGTGTGATCCGGTATCTTCGAAGCGTGAGGCTTTTCGCAAGAGATTTATGAGTCGGTCTGAACTTGATCTTTCTTTGCCTAAGATACCCGCACAGCCCAGCGGGATATTCTTCGGCTGGCAGCAGTGGGTCAAGCGGATCGATGAGCACTGCGATGGGAATGTCAAGAACCGAAAGTTCGACGCAATTGATGTGGCATTTGTCTGCGTCCTCGATGAGATGCACGAAGAAGTCGTGCGTGGCATCGCGCATCTTGGATTGCACATCTGCTGCGAGAAGCCCATGAGCACGCGATTGGATAGTTGCATCAGGATGTACAAAGCACTGAACGATCCTGAGCGACACATAATCGCAGGGAAAGAGCCAGTGTTTGGAATATGTCACGTTCTCCGATACTCCCCTCACAATATGCTTCTACGACATCTGGTACGCGACATGAATATCATTGGAGATGTCCTCAGCATCGAGCATTGCGAGCCTGTGGTATGTATATAATGTGACGCAGTATTTACTCTAGTCACTGATTTTGTTGCAGGGCTGGTGGCACTTCTCCCACAGCTATGTCCGGTAGGTTGTCAGCTGGTCCGGCGAGTCGATTGGACTGACGTGCATAACAGCGGCAACTGGCGCAAAGAATCGACATCTGCCCCTTCTCTGCTCACTAAGTCATGCCATGATATTGACTTCTTGATGTGGATGCTGTGTACGCCAAGTTCAACTACGTCTTCACCTCATCTCCCTTCAACCATCACTTCTGCTGGGTCGTTGAAGTATTTCCGCAAGTCACGCAAGCCAGTCGAAGCGGGCAGTGCAACCAACTGCCTTTCATGCGCTTACGAGCCATCGTGCTCTTACAGTGCCAAAAAGATCTATCTTGAGAAGCAGCTAGCGCAAGGTAACGCAGACTGGCCTGTGAAAATTGTTAATCCTGAGATCGAAGACATATTCGAGACCAGGGGCCTCGAAGCAGCTTCGGCCCAGCTCCTTACCAATCTGGCCGAGGACTACGATCATACCGCTTCACTCGAAGTCAGGAGCAAGAGGAATTACTTCGGTCGCTGCGTCTGGGAATGTGACAACGATGTCTGCGACGATCAGACCGTCACGCTCATATGGGACGATAAGGACGATGATTCTGGCAGAGGTGCGAAGACAGCACTGTTCCACATGATTGCGCACACTGAAAAACAGTGCGAGAGGAGAGGCAGGATCTACGGTACAAAGGGAGAGATCGAGTACGACAGCACAACAATTAGTGTTCACGACTTTGCGACTGGAAAGACTACGAGGCACATTCCTCATGCGGCCGGTGGTGGGCATGGAGGTGGTGACGCGGGGCTAGTGAGACAATTCCTTATGGCCGTTGACGCTGTTGAGCAGGAGAGGATGAGCACGCACGAAGCGCAGAGGTCTTACTTGGGTTGCGACCTCGATGAGGCGTTCCTAAGCCACGCTGTCGTCTTTGCAGCAGAGGAAGCCAGAACGAACAAGCAGGTGATTGACATGACAGCCTGGTGGAAGGAGCATGTTGAGAGCCAATTGCAGTGAGCCCAGTGCTTCTCTCGGTTTCCTACTTCTACCAAATTATGACGAACGGCAATCTCCATTACAGAGCGCTTCACTTCAAGGGCACACCCCTGACGGTTGTCTTACATGGAGCTTTGAACATACGACTCACGTGCGACAAGCTTCATTTCTGGCCACGATGCCGCCGTCATCCCAGCATTCCGAGCGCGTAGATGAGGCTGTGAGGCTGAGCGACTCGGCGAACAGACCCCGATCCATACATGCCTCAGAGTCTCATTGCCCTCTGTATAATCAGCGCTGACGTCTGTTTCCGAAGCCTGAGCTGTACGCGCCCGTGGCAACCCCGAGTCGTGGCGGCGTGGCTGAGAGGCTCTTCTGAACCTCGAAATGTGTGGAGAGAGCCTCAGTAAGGTTTGACAGTTAATCTCCGAAGTCATGCAATTAACGGTCATTCTGGCTTCCGGTTCGAGATATACGCGCCTGCTTCGGGTTATATATGGTGGCCATAATTTCCTAACACGGCCGCCGCAGCGCTTAATGAGGCTCTGAGCTTTCCCCACGATGCGGCAGTCCACGCGACATCTGACGGCAGGATTGGGCGCTTGGATATGCAGAGCGAATGAATTCGTAGATGTCAACTTTTGCAGAAACGAACGACAGACGACGTCGGGGCAGTGCAGCATGGCGTGACAGTCGGGCAATGTCGTTCCCGTCACTTTTCGTGACAGCACAGAGGCGGGCGACGCCGGAGACCCAGAACCAGTGCTTTGACAACAGATTGACAACAACGCGTTCACGCGTCGTGCAGCAGCGTGGTCTTGGTCGTGTTATAGTCGCGAATGCGATGCTCTCGCCCACGGTGAGTCACGATCTGGTGCATAATGCCGCAGGTCGGTGTGCGGAAGTTCTGCGGAAGACATGCACGTTGAGCGATGAAACGAAACTTCTGAGTGTCGTGGTCCAATAGAAAGACTGAACCGTGATGACTCTTCACCGACTGCTTCCCGCCCCACGCGCCGCACAGGCCCTCCCGCAGGGCACTAGAACAACAACACCTCGACTCTTTATTCGTCCCGTCACCGCTCCACGCCTCAAGTGCCGCGGTGGAGTCCAGCCTTGCCAAGTGTACAGTCTAGCATTGTGTTGAAGGATGGAAAGGGAAGGTAGGGGATGAGCGGTGGACTGCGAGATTGCTCGCATGAATGCGCTTGCTCTGAGGTTTACCAACGACGACAGCGCGTAGAGAGGTACACAGTAGTGACAGTACACAGAGTACGCGCCTGCGGTACTGCTCTACCGAGAACACACTGTAATCCACCTCTAGGCGACGTTCTACAGCGGCCCGCCGAGCGATCCGGTTTCATCTTGCCAACCGCTCTGCAAGCGCGTCGCTTTCCCGCTTACCGCTCTGGTAAAGCCCTTCCTGCAACCACACCGCTGAGAGCCACTCAGAGTCAGCACACCGCTGAAAACTACACGAAACTAAACTCAATGGAGCGAACAACACAGCGAGAATAGCACTAAGACGTTCGCTAGACGTGCTCGCCCAGTTCGAAAGCCATGTTTCATGTTGGCCTTGCAAGGCTCCATGCTGTAAAATCTTCTGAGCAAAACTGCCGCCAGACCGCTTGTCGAGATCACAGACCAGGATCCTGGGGCCGGTGGATCATGTTTCAGATGTGCTCTTGCGCCGTGAGCACTGGTTCGTAGGTCTCTGTTCTGGAAAGGAATAAGTACAAGGTGCTCCGCCGCACAACCACGACCATCACATCAAGCATCACAGCGAAGAATCGAGAGCACTGCCCATCGGCTCGAGACACCTCCCTTCCCCTCTTTCTTTCTTGTCTTAGACATCCTGGAGCTGGTTCTCCCCATTAATCGTTACTCGATAATTGTCTCTTCCTGTCCAAACATCCAATAGCTCCGGAAGCTATTCACATCATCAAAATGTACAGCCGCCACTCAACACCGCCTGCTACGCAGTACAACTATGTCTGCGGAAGCGTTGGATCAGATGTCACATACTACTCGCAAGAGTCATCACCCGCACCGAATGTGGCCCCGACACCTCCACGATCGCCTGTGCGCCAGCTTGGACCTACTCTCCTCCCCAAGGTCCGCACTCAAGACCAGGTAGCTGAGCCTACCACTGGACCCATCAGACACCGCAGGACGACGTCTGCTGCCTCCAACGTAAGCTATGGCTACAGCCCCTACGCACGACCAGTCTCGCAGTCGTACCGTGCGTCGAGCCCATACACCAACAACGACTTGATCTCACCTGTCTCCAACGGCTCCTGCGATTTCAACGGGCTATCTATGCTCAACTCCCCCATCACATTCACACCTTCTGAGGGCCGCCGAGCGTCGTCATACGCTCCTCCTTCCCACTCCCACTCCCGCTCCAGCTCTCTCAACGCTTCTCGTCACGTGAGGGCTACCTCTGTCCAGAGCATTGACGAGTCCACCATCAGCCGCTATGGCTTCCCTACATACCGCAACATCCCCAACTATGTAACTGGCCCGAGCCCTCCTCAGTCGAACTTCATCACAAGCCCCGTCGACTACTCTCAGGTACAACAGCCCCCTAGCTTCACTGCCACAGCACTCGATTTCCCTCTGCTTGACTTCGAGCCTGCACCTGCTGTCCAGTACCCCGCCTACACTGAGCAGCCTAGCTTCGATGCCTACCAGCCCGTCGCCACCTCATCTCTGCTGGAGTATCTCAGCGGCCCCAACCCTTCCCCAGCTCTGGTCCGTCGCGTCACTGCCGCTCCCCGCGGTATTCACAACCACTTCTGGTGGGACATCCGCAACCTTCGCAGCTGGGAAGAGTTCAACATTGCTGCCATCAAGGAGATTCCTTCTGTCATTCCCCTCCTTGAGGTCCCTGTCTCCCAGTCCTACCTTCCTCAGCCCATCCGTCAGAACATGCAGCCCGAGAACGAGAACGCTCTTCACGACATCTGCACCAACTACTACGCCAACAAGGTCAATGCTGCCCTCAAGATCGCCCAGGGCAACAGCCACATGCAGATGCGCGCCATCAAGCCTGCTGCTGGTGCCCGCGACCAGCCCCAGTTTGTCTCCAGCTATCCCTCCGACTTTGAGAAGACTCTCTTTGGTGACTCTCGCGGTCGCGTCGTCGGTCTCGTCAAGTGCTACGACAACTGGAACACTGGCATGCGCAGCGAGTCCGCACCCAAGCAGGTCTTGTACCTCCAGGGCCTTGCTCACTTGCAGCGCGTCATGCGCGAGCACGGCTGCCGCTATGGCTTCATCATGACTGAGATCGAGCTCCTCTGCGTTCGCGCAGGCGGCGACTCGTCGACTCCCGACCCCACCACCTTCAACGCTGCGACTGGCATGCCGATCTTCGGGTACCTCGAGCTCTCGGCACCCATCTCGCTGTCCACATCCGGCATGTCTGCCAACGGCGATATGCAGCTCACTGCCTCCCTTGCTCTGTGGTATCTCCACATGCTCGCCAAGGAGAACCCCTTCGAGGGTATGGGTACCTGGCGCATGGAGGTCGGCGGCCCCGCGGCGCTGACCAGGCAAAACCACCTCGAGAAGGATGCTTGGATTCCCAAGCCCCAGCTCGGCGAGAAGCGCGAGGCAAAGCGCGTGCGCGGATGGGTGTTCCCTGACGAGCCGTTGAGCAAGCGCGAGTGCGGCAAGGGCCGTCGCGGCAAGAGCGTTGGTTGAGCGATACAAAGACGAATGGTTTCGACACGACTGTTTATGGTTTGATGATCTAATGATTGGAAGAGGTGGATGAGTTACGATAATATACCCGGCTGCCGGCCAGCTGAAAAGCATCAAGGCGTGAAGCATTTACATCGCATTGCAAAGGAGTTTTGTTTAGCATTTACACGGCGCGCATCTACGCTGGCAAGGCCGGCTTTTATATAGTTCAGACATTAGTCAGTAATGCATATATTGCATACAGCATCTTGCCTCCTAGACATGAATTCCTCCTTTTCTTCGTTTCTTCCGTTCATTATTTCTGACTAGTTGTACTTTTGGACGCTGCATCAGGGGAATCAATCCTGAATTCGATACGCGTAAGAGGCCATCGAATATTCATTCCAAGAGATGGAAATGTCCTTGACAGCGTGGTTTTTACTGGGTGATGCCATCGCAGGATCATTACAGGCTTTTGGTTGCATTTCGAGTCGGAACTATTTCATCTGATCCAGCGCGATCGAAACATCCGCGCAGCGCGATGCGATGGTAAAATGGGGTTTCACCATGAAAGACTTGAGATCTTTCAATCATGAGCTCTTCTAAGGCGTGGGCCGTATATGAGTCGAGACCAAGAGCTCCTGAAAAGGAGCAGCAGTACCATCTGCTAAAGATGACGTAGTAAGGAGGATCGAACGAGTAGCACGTCACAAAGCAGTGTCTTAACATGATTAATTCTAGGCACGCCTTGATGCGTCTGGCAGCGACAGCATCGCTCGTAATAAGGACGATTGAAAACGCCATTTACAGAAACTAAGACATCAGTCTCGACTGTGTTCAAGTAGAGGTAGGATCCAAATACGATGAAGTGATGAAGTCTAATCCACGAAGCAGATTCGTTATGAAACGTCTCAAGGCTTATCAGACGATCGTTACCAGATCACCAACTTCAACTACGCAGGGAGCTTTTAAGATGATGTGTAACAACAGGGATAGAACACATACCCGGGGATAAGATGCGGTATGCAAGCACGTGTTCCTGCTGAGTGGGTTGAATTGGGCCCGAAGTCAGGGGCCGGAACAATCCTGCCGCCTCCTCTCAGGCCGTCTTTTCCGTCCACGACTTGACTGGTTGCATCCTCTTCCTTCGCACAACGCATGCGCATACATCGTCAGTCATATTGATTGCCCCGTCGTCATACTGTGTATGCAAAAGGCCATACTAAGTGAGATTGTTGAGGTTTTTAATCACCGCTTTAGATCATACCCTTCTGAAGAAGCCGATATATACGCATTTGTACTGTCAAGCAGGCGTGCACGATTTCGGCGGCCACAATGAGGCTCACGTATCCTCAGCTGTCTTTACAGCGATAGATCTGCCTGGTTGGAACCCGTTGTCCAAGCAAGCCGTGAAATTGTGGAGACCTTAGTCTGTGCAGGCGGGAGGTTTGTAACAACCGCGGACGTCCTCCATGTGAGACTGTGCCTCAGCCACCCCACGTCGCGATCGTGAGCCGATGGAAGGCCAGCAGTATACTGACTTGGTTGGACGCCGAAAGCACAAGGCAGCCGAGGAGTCCCATGCGTTTAAACCAGTAACAATATCTGTAGATCTAACGACCCTGGAATTGGAGCACAAATTTACATTTGCTTGACCTCGCAGTTCCAGGAGACCCATAATCCCCCCAATGCTTCTCTATTGCGTTGTATGGAATGTAACGGGTGACTAGCACAATGGCGACCGAGACTGTCATCGAATGTCGAGCGGAGTATGCCATAGGTACCGCGATTTTCGCCATGCGATGGTTTGCCCGATGGAAAACGACCGGGTTCAAAGGCTACATTTTGGACGAGATGTTCGCTTTCTCTGCGTGGACTTTCTTTACGTTGATATACGCTATGGTGGAGTTTCTTGGTATGTATTAACGACATGTTCACTGACAGATCACTGATTTTAACGCGCGCAGCAATCGTGGGAGCACCAATAGCGTTCACACAGGCACAGCGTGAAGCACTCCCAGATTCGCTGAGGAAGCCGATGCGAGAGGGGGCCAAGGCGATGTTTGCATCTTTTTTCTTCTTGATCATGATGGTCTGGAGTCTGAAGGGCTGTCTCATCATGATCTTCCTTCGATTGACGTATGCTATTCCGCGCTCAGAGCGGCCTTTATAGCTGACAGATACCAGGAAAAACACGCGACTGTACAGTTACGTGCTAGTAGTTGCAGCTGTGTCGATTGTGTCGTGCATCGCTGCAATCATCACACAATTCACACATTGCCTGCCACTACATCACAACTGGCAGATCCTACCCGACCCTGGCAGTGAGTTTTACAACGTTCAATTGCTTCCCGCTGCTCTTCTTAATGCGCTACAGAGGAGTGTTCAGCTGGCGTGGTTATCAACATCATCATCGCCGTTGGGAATGTCCTGTGAGTTGTTACAGCATTCGCCAGTCTCAGATCTGACAATGCGGATAGTACCGATGCTTTGTTGCTGGTCGTCCCGATATCGATACTAAAAGATGTGCAGACAGCTATGCGAAGGTCAGCAAGACCGAATGGTCAACTAGGGCAATAGCTAATGTTCATATTAGGAAGATCAAGATCGGGTTCCTTCTCTCGCTCGGTGTTTTTGTTATGGGTATGGCGATAGCTAGATGCATACTTTCAATCGGCTCCTCGGTTCAGGTCGCTTTGGCGTCTGTCTGGGCTCAGCGAGAAGCAGTGAGTTTTCTGCAATATCTCCAGTCCAGCCGGACACCGCTAAACTGCGTAGATTGTATCGATCTTCGCTGTCAACGCACTAGTCATCAATGGGCTTTTCAAAGTCGACACATGGACATCGATAGACGCCTTGTGCAAGTGCGCTCACTCATCTCGCACCTGCCACATCCACTCAGTGCAACAAGAGAACTCAGCTAGGCGATCGAAGCGGCGGCGAGCAGAAGACGTTGACTTCGAGATGATCGATGTCGAGACACTAAGCAAGAATAGCACTTCGGGACTAGTCAGAGGACTAAACCCAGAGACCTCAGCCACTTCTTGGACAGCCAGCGTTCGATGCAAGCAATAGTAACCTTCAGTATACTGCTCTTGTACATAACGGCCGTACAGAGATTCCTATGGAAATAAAACGACAGGCTTAGAGATTTGTGGGTATTTGTGACATCATAAAATAACCCGGTCGCACCTCTGTCCACATATCAATTGCCATTTGGATCTGCGCATCCGCTTTGTTGGTCACATAATCTTTGAAAAATCCTCAAGGTACGAATCCTGCGCTACCCCAGAAGGTTCAACAACCCGCTGCGATCATGCCACGCCTCATAAAGTGCCTCATGACCCACTTTATCGCGGCACAGCAGCGTGGGGTCAAACTTGGTTCGATGGATATCTCTTCCATCATCATAGCCCGAGGAACAACGAGTTGGACGTACCTGTTTCATGTACAGATGGAGTAGCTTGACGAGTCAGTAGACTTGTATAAGGATGATAGCCATGCGCAGAGATGTTGTGAATCCATAAAACTAGGTCTACCAAAGCGGTCATGACTTCGACAACTGATCATCAGGAGACTATTCGCGTCCTCGATTCGATCGACCAATCGTCTTTCCAGTCAGATGCTGACCGCTATGCCGCAAAAGAGGCAGCACGTCGCCTCTTAGCGAGACTTGAGACGCCATTCGAACGCGGCTGGGCTCTGGCCTTTGAAACCCCTGTTCTAGTTGCTGGACTGCAGATAGGCTCGGATCTTGGTATCTGGAGAAAATGGGCGGAAGCTGAAAAGCAGAGCGTAGGAAGGCCAGTGCAGCTTAAGACCATCCTCGACTGGTGTGAAGCAAAAGCTGAGCCAACTTTGTTGCGTAAGTCAATAAGATATTCGTGAAAGCGGGCTTTGACAGTCGACAGGACGGTTCTTGAAACATCTCAGTGCTCTTTATGTGCTTGAGGAGACGGACGTGGACGAGTGGAAGCTCACACCGTATACTCGAGCGATGGGCGACGCATCGACCCACGCCGACCAGATCATCCAGTGTGGGTAAGCACAGACATTCAACCATGGTTCGTTTCGAATTGCGTGTGTTGACTTTAGTAGTCTTGATCATACCATCCCAAGTGGTGTGAATCTTGCGAAGTTTCTTAGAAAGTACAACTACCAGGACCCACTGGACAAGTCAAAGCTTGACAACTACGCCGACATGACGGGCGGACCAGACTTCTTCGCGACCTGCGCAAAAGATCCAGATCGACTTGGCAGCTCTTTCATCGGTCTCATGACCGCCCTACGCAATCACAAGATGCCCTGGACGGATGTGTACGACACTACTGAGCTGGTCTCGGGTGCGGATTTAAAGAACGGCACACCTTTGTTTGTCGACATCGGGGGCGCGCACGGACTCGATACAGAGCGTCTGCTGGCAAGACATCCAGACCTACCCTCCGATGTTTTGGTTGTGCAGGACACACCTGAGGTAGTGGCTATGACCCCTGAAGAACTAGACTCGCGGGTAAAGAAGATGGCGTACGACTTTTTCACCCCTCAACCGCTCGTTAATGCTCGTGCATATTTCTTCCACGCCGTCCCGCACGACTGGCCAGATGCAGACGTTCTCCGAATGCTTGCAAATGTGAAAGGTGCTATGAAGCAAGGATACTCCAAGTTGTTGATCTATGAGGTCGTGTTGCCAGCGAAGGGAGCAACGAGTCTCATGACCACCTTAGATCTGCAACTGATGAATTGTGTTAGTGGGCTGGAGAGAACCGAACGGCACTGGACTAATCTGCTGAAAGAGGCTGGATTCAGTATCAACAATATATCGAGGCATCCGAGGGCTGTGGAGAGCGTCATCGAGGCGGAGTTATCTTTGGTAACCCAACCGTGAACAAGGCAGAATATCAACGGCTGGACCCTCGTTTGAGGATCTCACATGTCTGGTACCAATCCTTGGGATATTTCTATTTTCGAGTTGAACGCTGGAATAGCGCAAGCATAAATAAGGAAACAAAAGCAATCTGTGGTATGAGCTACAGTCTGTAGACATAGTCGTGATTCAAGTGGATCTCTTCGTGAGCATCAACCGTACCTAGTTAGATCGACCAAACGCTGTTATCCATGCGGGCCTGCGGTTTTTCTCAGAAGAACACGAACAGCTTCGCGCCTTGCGTGAAGTGAGATTTGAGCGACAGCTGGTGGCGTGCAATACGAAGACGTGAGGTCACAGTGTGTGGCACAGACCTGCCACACTGGCGCATGTGGGGCAAGATCGTCAGCCTCACCCGAGCGCCGCCGATGATCTCATGATTCCACCACCCAACTTCATCCACCGCAGCTCTCCGCTTCGGTCCAATATTAGCACGGTGGTCTTGCGATTGGCCTCTTAGGCTTTTAACGTTGCTGCAATAGTTGCAGTCGGTTTCATGGTTCAAAGCCAAGCTTCAAAGTCGGTGTGGGTGCATCCGAAGAACATCCCACGAGTACGCTACACAGGCGTCAATACGTGAACTCTCTCGATGAGAGGCTTGATCTGGCTCTGTCAATGCGCTTCTACATGATTCAGAGTCCAGTCAGGTCACCGTAAACTTTGTTCGCACACAGATACCTCTCATATGTACTCAATGTTTGCCGCCAGCAAGTCGGTCGCTTGGAATACCACCTTGAAACCTGCCATAGTGGCGACATGTCCAAGATCCAAAAATAACTTCCGTGCACCTTCACATCGTGGGGAAGTGACATCGGAAGAAACAGAGGCAACGCCAACCATCCGCTGCCCTGCTTGGCAGACGTGTAGCGCGTTCTCTTCGGCGTAGGAAGCGATGGAACGTCGTTGGAGGGCGATGGGGACATACACGTCAATCGTCGTATGGCTCGGCGGTGCGGCTTGAGCGTTTACGGGCAGCAGCACCGCACGAATTCTGCCGAATTCTGCGCTGCGCCCACGTTCCATGGGCCGCCAACCATTACTGTCGGCAGATCTACACCACAACCGCCGCATAGGATACACGGTAGCCGCATGGGGCATAGGAGTTTTCCAATTTTGGCGTCGCTTATTTTGCAGTTACATTCCCTGTTCGTATCTGGCAACTAGTACCCACGTGTCTCCTCTCCGTGTGCTATGTAGAGATGCAGTGTTGATTGACGTCAAGCAGATCGGATGCGCGCTCGGTCCACAGAAGAAGCATTAAAGACAGATACCATAAGTCTACAGAACACCACTGGGAGGAACATCATCAAACAGTCAATCAATCATCTCCAAACAAGCAACTACGTTTCCACAGCCAATACCAACTTCGAACCTCATCATCAATCTCAAATAAACATCATCTTCAAAATGCAGTTCAAGGTTATTGCCGCCTCCCTCCTCGCCTCCGCCGGCTTCTCCATGGCGGCTCCTCTCGAGACCCGCGCCGAGACCTGCCCCGTCGTCCAGCAGGGTGACTACGTCTGGAAGATCGACAACTTCTTTGCTCGCAAGCTCGACGGGAAGGCCATCAGCTCGCTCAGCTTCAACATCAAGGCCACCAACGGGGGCCAACTCGACTTCAGCTGCGCATCTGACAGCACTGTTGAGGACGGCAAGTTCTACCAGTGTGGCGACAACTCCTTGATCTACTTTGCCTACCAGGCCGACCGCTCCGGGCTTCTCCTCAGGCAGGATGTCTTCGATGGCGTCCAGTATGTCGCTACTACCAGTATCTCAAACTACTGCCGCGCCGGTGGTTCTGGACCCGACGACTATGTTTGCCAGGGCACCTCGCCTGCTTACATCACGCTTGTGCAGTCTCCCGTCAAGCTTGAGTAAGCTGTTCGGCTGATCAGTCCTCTAAGACGTCAGCTCAATTGGTTCGGTACGAAGAAGTATGAATCTTGGACGAATGGAATATATAGACTTTATTTGGCATGAGCGACTGCGCATCTTCTTGTACATATCACTGCTTCCTAGTAGCATAATACTAGAATCATCAGAACAATAACACAACCACTCTGGTACAGCCTTTTCCACCCTCCTCTAATGTTTACTTGTCACAGCTGAATAGATTTACTCCACTATTTCACAAGTCGACGCATAGCTGGCCATCATCACGACCCGGTCCCTATAACGTTTGCTGAGGGAGAGAGTCGCAGCTCTTGCGCCGACGGACGTACTCGCTTACCACAAGCTCAGGTTGTGCAGTATCGTACAATTAGCTCACGCAAGAGGGTACCAGACGACGTTGGGCAATCGGTGATAAGCTGCTTGTACCTGGGATTGTCTCCCGTGCACGGTGCAGACGTGCGCAATGTGGAACATGAGGCACATTCGAGAGCACAATAGGTGCGCGGAATCGGCCTAGGTGGATGAGAGCAGCCTAGATTGGTCTCGTTCATGAATCGCCGCACTTAGTAAGTGCAACGTTGACGTGCAAGCGACGGGTTACTGTTTTGCAATTATCGCTCGTGACGGTAGGCAGCTAGTTATGATTGTTAATGGCAATATCATCATGGACAAGCTTCCGCAACTGTTGAACGCTAGATTACCTGTGTGAAAAGAACTTGATATGCTAGGTAATGCAAGCTCCCTGATTCTGCTTCAAGTTGAACCCTAAGCATTCATGGATTTTTCTTAGGCATGAAGGGGCCATCTAGGATATAATATTAGTCCGAATAACCCGGAAGTGAATAGCAGCCCGGGAGGGATCTAGGCGACGCAGAATGGTCATTGGACTACCAACTAGATTTCGCAGAAACACGGAATTTGTACTACTCTGAAATGACCACAACGGCGGCTGTTAGCACTTGAGAGACTGTATGCGATCAATCCGGCGCTCTGGTCACACTGTGCGGGACTGTGACCTGGATATGCTTACTGTATTTCTACCGGCCAGTAGCTAGTTTTTGATCGGAAAGTCAAAAGGATCTTGATACGAAGTCGTGTGGTCGAGGTTTGTACGCTGTTGCATGTCGAGATGAAACCAATTGAGAGCGGATCGCAAATTGACTTATTCATTATACCAGTGATTTCCGTGATCCTATCCTTGTTGACCCTGCTATGAACCCCAAACTAATGACCTTACTCTGTTTCCATATGCCGTTAGCCACTGCGTAAGCTTAGTATCCAGCAGAACCGCTCCACTTCAGCAACCCTCCCCTCCCGCGACAACCTGCCAGACTTCGCTTCAGGCCAAAAATGCAACCTGTATACTCGAAAATAGAAAGTGTCGAAGCAATCCGCGACTACTGTGAACTCCTCGCAGCGATGTTCATAGACCCATCCTTCATCATTACCCCTCCTCCACACGGGTGGCCCTTTCTTAACCCGCCACACTTGTACAGCTTGCGAAAGACCAACGCAGTGCTTGAGCTGATGCGGAATCTGCCTTATATCGCAGACAAGCCTTACTCAAACCATCCTCAAGTGCTGTCTGGGTGCTACGCGATGGATTGGACTGCCGTGCCAGTCAACACAAACCCTGAAGGCTTTCTGTTGATGTCGCAGGGCGACGATGATCTGTTTGGTGGCCGCATACCGTCGCGCTATCTGGGGAGGGCGTGGACGTCGCGCCCGAACAATATGCTCTTGCTAGACACCAAGTACGGGATTGTGCATTGGCAGGCGTGTCCGGAGGAGATCCTGGCCTCTGCCTCGCCAGAACCGTCGTTTGGAGATGACAACGAAGAAGGACAAGACGAAGTGGAAGGACAAGAAGAAGTGGAAGGACAAGAAGAAGTGGAAGGACAAGAAGAAGTGGAAGGACAAGACGAAGTGGAAGGACAAGACGAAGTGGAAGGAGGAGGAGGAGGTGCCAGTGACACCAAGAGCAACGCAGGATCGAACGCCGACTCAGACGCGGATTCCGATGACGAGCTTGACTGGGAGCCTTGCTGGCCCGTGAGGATTTTTTTTCGAGATGCTTAAGAATCAGTTTCGTAATCTGAACATTGTGGTCAAAAATAGCCATCAGGTCGTTGATGTTTGGACTACCACGCATGAGGACGGCCATCCGATTCCACCTGGTATTCCGGAATTAATTCAACCTATATGCAGGAAGCATGGGTGGCCGGATTTGCAAGTGTATAGGAAGGAGGAGTGCTTGAAGGAGGTAAAGAGCACGCTTTGGGAGAAATTCCCGAATCACTACCAGTACCACCGATAGTGCGCGTGCAGGAGGAAGAACAAGAGTGCGAGTCTAGGCTGCTTTCCGAATATTCAACTAGCAACATAAGTGAAAATGTCTGGAGTTTTCACAAGTGATTTTTCTCGTATAGACGTATATCACTGTCTGTATAATTTACTTCACCTTATACGTGCTTACTTACTCGTCGACATTTCTACACATCCCATACTACATCTAATAGCTAGCATAGCAGATTAGAGATTGTTACAGTCTTAAAGAAGAGGCTTTTTCTTCAAGTAGATTATAGGAGCAGAAGAGCCCTACTTCCTCCGCACCAAATAGCGCCGACAATGCCATATCTCTCGGCCGACAGCACAACTCAACCATAAAACTATCGAGAGAATATCGAAGATCCTCCTGAGGCGCAGCGAAAGTCGTTATGTCTATCCGGTACGAACAACCGATAGCGCCTTCTATTTCTGGCCGGGAATCGACGCACCACCACATTCACAACATCGCTCAGCGCCCACACCTTCTCGCTATGCAACGCGTACCCACGGCCGCGAGGTGCAACGGTGCTGCACAGAGAAGTAGATGGGCAACGAACATCGCACTCGGCCTGACGTTAACAATCTATTTTTTATACCGTATGGCGCACATCGGCCCAACAACTTCTCCAGCTGATGTCCGCGTCTGCATGTACGACGGGCGAATCCGCGCACAACACCTGCACGTCATATCACCCAACAACGCATCGTATCTTATCTCCTCCACACCGCGCAGAAACCAGCCTGATCGCAAAGCGCCGCCGCATGGAGCCTCGCACACTCACAATTACACAGACACTACCACCACCCCTTTCCCCATCCGCCGCCTCCGAACAACAAAGGAGCAATACCAAGGAGCTCGTTTTCAAACGAGGAATCACTAGCCAGACCATCAACCAAACTCTCTCTATCACACACGCTATAGCAACACCAGCTTTGCATGAATTAGTAAAATCGTTATCTACACCGTAGGTACATCAGACACTCCCCCCTCTGCGTTATTACATAGGTCTAAGCAGATAAACGCGTTGTGGTGTTGATGCCGACACGCACAATGCGGTGTGCCTGTGAATGATTCCTCATTAAAAAAACGAGCTCCTAAGTACACCTCGGACCAGACGCATATCCCGACTCTCATGGCACGTTCGGCTCCCAGAAATTAGTGTCGACCGCGCGGGTGGGGCGGCGTCGTCACGCCGCGCGCGTCCGAAGCATAATTTAACGTCCATTCGCAACAACGGTGTGCCTGCATCGGCACTTCTCGTTTCTTGTGTTAACTCGTGCGTCCGTGGGTGAGCTTGGTATGGGATTCGGTGTTTTTGCGAGGGGGGACGCCGGGGTATACGAGGGGTACGTAGGGGTGTGGCTGGTGATGGGGGGTTCAAGAAGGCTTCGTTTCCGCTGATGCTGGGCTTGTTTCTTGTATAGACTTTCTTTGTATTTCTGTTTGTTGCAGAGTGTTGGAAGCACTCGGATATCGCCTTACTCCGTAGTTATCATGATGCTTCCTAGCCGTACAACCTGGGTTACCCTTCTCCTCTCCGCATCCAGCGCACTCGCCCAAACAACCACATCATGCAACCCCACTGAGAAGAGTCAGCGCCTCACACACACACTGCTGTGATAAAAAACTGATCTCACCCAGCATGCCCAGCCGACACCGGCCTCGCCGCCAGCACCTACACGCACGACTTCGCCACGTCCGGGGCCGACAACGACGCCTGGAACATCACCGCCGGGAGCCTTAAGTACACATCCTCCGGTGCGGAATTCACCATTGCCAAGTCCGGCGACTACCCTACCATCCAATCGAAATGGTACATATTCTTCGGTCGCGTGTCGTTCTTCCTCAAAGCCGCGCCGGGGACGGGCATCGTGTCGAGCGCGATCCTGCAGAGCGATGATCTGGACGAGTTGGACTGGGAGTGGCTCGGCGGAACCGAGTACGCGTCGAAAGTGCAAACGAACTACTTCGGTAAGCGCCCCTCTTTCATAAACCGTCCACCCTCCTGCACCTTGCACACAGCCCAATGCTAACCCCGCCCCCAGGAAAAGGAAACACGACATCCTACGACCGCGCCGCCTGGCACACCGTCGCAGACACACAGACGCAATCGCACAACTACACCATCACCTGGACCGCATCCGCAACCACCTGGCTCATCGACGGCGTCGCGATCCGTACGCTAAACTACGCCGACGCCCTCGCGGGGAAAAACTACCCGCAAACCCCCATGAACATCCGCATCGGCATCTGGGCCGGGGGCGACAGCAGCAACGACGAAGGTACGATTGAGTGGGCGGGCGGCGCGACCGACTACGCCGCCGGGCCGTTTACAATGGTGCTGGAGAAGGTGGAGGTTGTGAATGAGAATCCGGGGGCGAGTTATTCGTACGGGGATCTGACGGGGGATTATAAGAGTATCGTGGTTAGCGATAGGGAGGTTGCGAATTCGAGTTCGTCGGCGTTGTCGGAGTCCGAGGGGATTACGGGGGCGGGGGGAAGCGCGGCGAATGCGTCGTCGACGGCGGTTGTGGCGTCTGCGAGTTCGTCGGGGACGGGGACGGGGACAGCGAGTGCGAGCGCGACGTTGGCGCAGGTGTCTACTAGTCCGGCGCAGGTGTCTGCTAATCCAGCGCTGAGGCTCGATGTTGGTGGATGGCAGTACGCCGCGCTTGGCATGCTGATGTTGCTGGTACGGTAGAGTCGTAGTCGCATAGATGGGGAGCTGATAGAAAGACGCACGATTGCGGCTAATGACTTGGAGGCTCCTAAGATGGCCAGTATTCGCAAGACGGTTGCTGTTCAGAGGGTGAGTGCACTGCTGGACACAGGCCAAGGGTAAGAATGCTCCATTTCGAAACAACGCCTAGCCCAACTCTAACAATTCAACGCGATCATACCCCTTGCCAGAATGAAATTGCTCGACCGGGAAACCAAGATCGATTGTCTGACCCTGCTCTTCCAGCGTGCTCTAACTCTCAATTCGCTCCCTTTCGCCTGCTCTTTGCCAATGACCGACCGTACATGCACATGCCCAAAGCAGTCCTTCCGCCTCATAACGTCGTAACGCAGCCCTGCAATCATACTGATATGTAGAAATGATCGCCTACCTCGTCTTCTTGATCTCCGTCGCCCACCCCTCGATCCCTTCACCCTTGCTCTTGCACGGAATTCCCAAATCCACACCCTCCATACCCTTGGTATCCTTCAGCCACTCGTGGCTCGCCATGCCTCCTGCATTCGCTCGGTCCACGGGCAGAAGTTCCAGCATGGGGAGGAGGAAGCTAGCAATCTCCTTGCTCTCCTCTTTGCCAAAGTGGTATTTTTCGTGCAGTACGTCCGGTAGCGCCCAGTGACGCAGGCGGTGAATATTACGCAGCTCGCCTTTGCGGTTGAAGATCTCCTGACTCCATTTGCCGCTCAGGCAGAGCGATTTGGGGAATGGGCCGAGGAGCTCGATGATCTGCGCGATGTGGTCGTCGTCTTTGCCGTACTTGGTGCCTGATTGCGGGTCGAAGAGGTAGTCGCCTGTGATGAGTTCAAAGGTCTGCAGTGTGTGAGTATGAGGGAGGGGGAAGTTGTGGGGGAAACGGTACCATAGCTGCCATGCTCCAGACGTCGGTGCTGGCGCCCCATTTGCTGCCCAGAATGACTTCAGGCGACCGGTACTGGCGCGTCTGGATGTCGTTTGTGAAGTGGTGACCGACCCAACATGCGTTTCCTAGATCGGCGATTTTTACGGAAATCTTTTCGAATGCAAGGTCGGGTGTGTTTTCGGCCGACTTTTCTTTCGAGGTGGACTGCTTGTCGAGACTGATGCCGGATACCTCTTTGGTGAGGAGGTCGCTACCAAATGTTAGAGGTGGTCCTCACATGGAGCGGGCCTGAACTTACGCTGTCTTCTCGCGCTGCTTTTGCACCTCATCCTCGCTGGCGGTGGGTTTCAGGCCGAGGCGCTCTGCCATGGACATGCCGGAAGACTGTGACGAAGTGCCTAGAGCACCACTCATTACAAAACTGTCTTGTGAAGATGATGGACTCGGAATAGTCGTGGGGGACTCTTTACCTGTGCTCTCGTTCATGACTTTGTTGAGGCTCTGCGCGCTGCCCGGGAAGCTGCCCAGCTCTGCGTGATTGAAGCTGGCGTTCAGCGGGCTGGGCAGCGGCTGGCTGCCTGTGATCAGCGTGCGCCTTCTCCGCCTGCCGTTGCGGTCGCTGCTGTCGGCGGAGTCCTTCTTCTTGGGCTCCTCCTTGACGTAGGCCTTGACGATCTGCTCGACGTCGCCAATCTCTATCAGGACGTTCTCGGGCTTCAGGTCGGTGTGGATGATGCCGCACTCGCGGTGCAGGTAGTCGAGGCCCAGCAGGACCTGCTTGGTGATCTGCTTGACGAGGGGCATGGGGATGCCGCGGTGGTTCCAGCGCTTGATCAGGCCGAGCAGGTTCTCGCCGAGGACCTCGAATACCATGCAGACGTGGACGCCATTGGGGCCCTTGTGGTTGAACGAATCGAGCAGGCTGACGACATGGGCGCGGCCCGGGTGGTTCTCCTTGGCGTCGACGACCTTCTTCAGCAGCTTGATCTCGTCGAGGGCCGTCTCGGTGTAGTGGGCGGCGGAGCGCACGACCTTGAGGGCGACGTGCTTGCCGGTGGCGTTGTCGCGGGACAGCCAGACGGTGGAGAAGTGGCCCCAGCCCAGCTTGCGCACAATGGTGTACTTGCCGTCCTTGTACTCCTCGCCGACCTGGACGGGGTGGTAGCCGCCCTTGCAGTAGTCCTCGCTGTCCTCCTCGTCGGCCGTGTTGTCGGCCTCGTCGACAGAGCTGCTGTCGCTGTCGGGCGAGTGGCTGAGGGTGTTGGCGTGCATTTTGTGCTGTTGCAGCGGCGACGCCGTGGTGCTGGGGTGCAGGCGTTAGCACATGCTGGGGGGCTCTGAAAAGCGTTCGCGCCAAGTGGGGGGACGTGAAGGGTAGGGACTGGGTGCTAGGAGCTAGGTGGGAGCAAGGTGCAAGGTGCAAGGCGCAAGGTGCAAGGTACTAGGAGGGAGTGGTGCTGTAGAACTTGGAAGACTCACCCGTGCTGCGCGCCGCCCTGCCCCTCGGTCGTGATGATGGGCTTCAGGTCCTGGCCCTTCCGCCGCTTAGCCTTGCCGCTGTTGCCGTTGGCCGCCTGCGCGACCGCCTTCGCCTTGTTGATGGCGGCCTTCTTGATGTCGGCGCCATTCATCGTGGGCTTCCCCGCCACGCGCTGGCCCACGGTTCGAGGAGGGGTGGGGAGATGGGTGCGTTCAGGCCGAGTCGTGCACCCAAAAACACCTCATCGGCGGGCGGGCGAGAGTCCTGTCCGAGTCGGGTACCGCGAGCTGAGCGTCACGATAGGCCTGCTTTGCCTGTGCCTGCTGGCGCGCCGTCTGCGATTTCTTCAATTGCTGCGACTTCGCCTTAGCGCTCGTCTCTCGGGCCTATCCTGGCACTGCGCCCTGATTGGTGGGGCGGGGGTGGTGAGGGCAGGGAAACGCTGCACTCGCTGGGCAGAACACGCGGGCACAGCACAATGATGGATAGAGGGTGAAGAGCGCTGCGGCGAGCCGGGCTGTTGTGCAGCGACGCCTTGGGGAGGCACGCCAGCTAAACTTGCAGCCCTGATGTCATCGCTCCCGAAAGCATCACCAGTGGCCGACCACTCGAAATAGCCTACGTCTGTGCCGGCGTGGCTCCGGGAGCACCCAACGGCCAAAGCAGTCCCGCGGTTCCTGTTTCGAGCCCAAAATGCTGGTTGTGGTAATTCGCCTCTGCTTCAGGTTATGCAAGGTCAAACTTGATGCCTGACTGCCCAATAGCACGCAATGCAGTGCGGCTGTACACGTCTCGATACATTGCCGTACACATCTAGATGCATTGCCGTACACGTCTAGATGCATTGCGTCGTACAAGTCCAGAGCATTGGTACACATCTAAACGCATCGCGGCTGTCCAAACCTACAGATGCAGCTCGCCGTCCACCCGGCAATACAAAATCCCCTCGACGCCTGTGCCCAGCGATCCTCCCTCCACGGTAATCGTCGATGCAACAAGTCCGTCTCAGCCAACGCCTGTGAATGCAAAAGTACCCCCAACCACCCACCTACCGCGCTGAAACAGCCGCCATCCACTTCTGCTCATCTTTCCTGCCATCTCGTTAGCTGGAGCCCAGGGGCTAGCGAAGCGGGGAGGGGGACGTACTTATCGAAATGCAGGAGCATGCCTAGAACGGGGATGAGCTGCTGTTGGTACTTCTTGTCGCGCTGCTCGAGGAACTGCAGCAGTACGTTCTTGAGGTAGACGTAGTCGATGTCAGCCGGCGACCCGCTGGCTTTGGGCACGGGAGAAGTGATGCGTGATCGCGAGGATTCGATCGAGGCTCGCGATGAGTGGGGGTTGGAGTCGACGCCCTTGGTCTTCAGCGTTCGAAGCTCGTCAGACATGGTCTGTAGCTTGTCAGTGGCTATACCTTGACGAGACATGCATGCACGTACCTTGCTCGATTTCTGCAGCTTCTCAAGCCGACTCTGTGTCTCGTCGAACGCGCGCCGGAGCTCCGTCTTCTCGCGCTCCAGGTCGCGGGCCTGCTTCTCTGTCTCGTCGAGCGTGTCGCGAAGCTGGCCTAGAGCAGATCTGACCTCAGAGGCTTCCTCTGTCGCCTGCGCAGCACGCTTCTCGAGCTCTTCGTTATGCCTGCGTAGCTCCTTCTCTGCGGCGAAGATGTCTTCCTTGTCTTCTTGTGCACGTGTGACAGCACGCTCAGCATCGCGCACCTTTTGCTTAAGCTCTTCCAGCTCTCTTGCCCGACGACGGCTGAACGTGCTTGCTTGCTCCTCGGCGCGCTCTCGTTCTTCGACGGCAAGATCGAGGCGTTCTTGCATCTCACGCACCCGAGCGTCAGCTCTTCCTTGAGCGTCCGCTAAGAGCCTTCTCATAGTCTCTGCTTCGCGTCCACGCTCGCTCAGGAGACGGTGCGCATCAGCTAGCTCCTCCTCGAGGCTCTCACTGCGTGCTCTGATCTCCTTCATCTGCGTGCTGATCTCCTGAGCCTGGTCTTGCATGCTGTTCATAAGGTCTTGAGCGCTAGTATACTGCGCAGTCTTGAGTTGAATCTCGTCTCGCAAGCTGCCAGTCTCCCGTTTGAGCTTTGCGACCTCTTCTTCCAACTCATGGACGGTGTTACGTGACTTCTTGAGATCGTCTTGAGCCTTCGATAGGTCACTGGACAGCTTAGCGCGGTTGTCCGTGACCTCTCGTCGCTCGCTCTCAGAGTTCTGCAGATCTCGCTGGATCTTGCTGTTCGTCTCTTCGAGGGCCAGCCTTTGCTTTGTTTCTTGCCTGATCTTCTCGTTCAGAGATTTGATATCGCCTTCCTTATCAGACAGTTGTGCACGGTACGTCGCAATCTCCGATTTCAGGTCTTTCTCGCGACCTTCTAGACGCCGAACTTCTTTCGTGCTGGTTACCAGCTCGTCTTTAGTGGACCGCAGTTCAGCGACCTCCTTGCGTAGGGATGTCAGCTCAGGCTGCGCCTTCTGCAAGATCTCCCGCATGTCTGTGAGATCCTTGAAACGAGTCGCAGCGAGCTGCTCCGCGACAGACAGGTCAGTCTGCAGCGAGTCTGACTTGGCCTTGAGCTCTTCGAACTCCGCTGCGAGGGCCTTGCGGTCCTCCTCGGAGCTTTCCCGGGCGGCTTGACCAGTCTTCAAATCAGCAATCTCTTTTTCAAGCTTCGCCAGATTGTCTTGCAATGCGATCTTCTCTGCCTGTAGCCCCTTGACCTTGTCTTTAGCTTCTGTGTGCTCCAAGCCAAAGTCGAGCAGGTCTTGTCGCAGTGTCTCAATCTCTTCCTGCATGTCGTCTTGGTCCTTGAGTTTCTTCTTGAGGTTCTCAAATGAGTTGATCTTCTCGGTGAGTTCGCTCTCTAACCGCTCGATGACTGCGATCTTGGCCTCAAGATCAGACTTGAGCTGTGCAACCGACTGCTGTGCTTCCTCCCACTGAGCTGGCGAGAATTCAGGCTCGCGTGGACTAGGCTGCACACTCACACTGCCGTCTTCGCTTGGCGTTGCCTCCGCAGCCGCGACGCTGAGCGTGTCTGCACCCTTTCCACCCTTTTTCTTTTTCTTGTTCTTCTTCTTTGACGATGCAGACTCTAGGGCCTTAGCTGCTACCGGAGCAGAGGTAGGCGTAGCTGCAGGTTGTGGCGTTGGCTCTACCTTGACATTTTCTTCTTTCTGTGCTGCCGTCTTTGACTGTAGGTCCTTCTTGACCTGCTCGAGTTCGGCCAAAGCTTCATCACGCTTGGTTTCGGTCTCCTTCAGCTTTTCGCGAACGTTCGTCAAGAGACCATTAAGGGTCTCGCCACGCTTCTCGCCCTTGGCATGCGTTGACCTCATGTCCTCTAGATCAGTCTCCAGCTTCTTCACTTGTGTGCGCAATGTCTCAGCCTCCTCGTTGTTGACCAGATCTTCGCCACGGGACTCGTGTAGCTCTTCAAGCTCATTCGATGTGGCTTCCAGTTTTGCTCGTAGCTCGTCGATTGTCTTTTCGTTCTCAGTCTGGCCCTCCTGATGTTTCGACAGATCCTGTTCGGCCGTCGCCAGCTTGGATTTCAGATCTTCGATGGCGCTGTCGAGTTTCTTCTCCCGCTCGTCTGCCTCCCTTTGGAAACGTTGCGAGGTCTCTCTGAAGTTGTTCAGATCGTTAGTCGTGGTTTCGAGGTTCTCCATGAAGGACTTGGCCGAGTCTTGCGCCGAAGAGAGTTCGCTTTTCAGTGACGTGTTCTCTTCCTCGAGTTTCGCGACCTTGCCTTCGCTCTCCTGCAGCTGCTCCTGCAGTCGCGGAAGCTCGCTGTCATACGAGAAGAATTCCTCGGTCGCATCAGTTGCAGTCTGCTCGGATGCCTTTGACGCAGTCGACGGTGCAGTGGACTCGCTCTGCTCTGTTGAGTCGTCCTTGGTGGCTTCAGCCTTCTCTGCGGCCTGAGATTTGAGGGCTTGCACTTCTTCAGCTGCATCGTTTGCGCGCTTCTCGGTGTCTTCGAGCTTCTTGTTCAGGCCGTCCCGCTCTTTTGATACCCGCTTGAGTTCCTCCATCAGCATGTCGCTTTTGACATTCAGTTGACCGAGATACTCGACAAAAGCCGAGGCATCGTTGATCGAGGCGAGGGGCGTGTATTCGCGGAGGGATGCCTCGAAGGTCTCGATGGCGCCGACTCGAGCATGCGCAATGCGGTAGGACGATAGTAGTGTTGCATACTTGGGCTCGAGTTTGTCTAGTCTGCGCAAGCGCGTCTGTATTTCGGGCGGGATCTCTGGCGCCTTGTCTGCTTTCTCGTCGGTGTCGGTGGGCTTTTCGCTATCCTCCTTCTTGTCGCTGCCCTCTTGAGCTGTTGTCGGTGACTCGCCAGCGGGTGCCTTCTCTTTTGGCTTTGGAGTGCCTGTGCGACTCGGCGGTTCCTCTCCTTCTCCTACGACGAACTCGGGGTCAAACTCGGAGGGATCAGGCCCTCGCCCTGTTGGCGGCGCAGCCTTGCTGTCCCCATCCTTGCCCTTGGTCGGCCTTTTCGAGGGGGAGAGGGTTCGCGAACTCGATCGTTGTCGTGCGGCGCCACCCCGTGGCGGGACAGAGGGTGTGGTGCGCTGCTTTGCTTGTTCCTCTGCTATGCGTGCGTCAATGGCACCACGGATGCGCTGCATGGTCCTGGTAAGCTTGCGAATAGAGGCATGTTGACGGCAAGTTTTACCTGGAAGCCTTGGAACATAGTGGCGGTGTGCTATGCGCCTGGAAGAAATAAGAAAGAGACACGTTAACAAACTTCCATAACTCGAATGTAGCTGCGTTGCACGGCTGCGCATCCACGTTGCGAAAGATGGTCGAACCCCCGGAGTTTCGGCAAGGCGACGTCGTGCAAGGATCAAGGGTCAAGCGATCCGTCAGACAGCGCTAGTGAACGAGTTCCTTCGAAATTTCCATCCCCGCCAACAGCCTCGACAGCACCGCAACGATGAGCGCCAACGTCGAGATCAACCTGCCCCTGCCCGTCCTGCCCGAGGGCTGGGCTGGCGAGAAGGACTTCAAGCCCGTCGGCTCCCTCAGCAAGACCAACGACCGCAAGATCGAGCCCGTCGGCCCTCACTTCCTGGCCTACGCCCGTCGTGTACGCTCTCCAGACACACACGACACACGTTCACGCTGACTAACGGCTCCACTAGGTCCGCCACAAGCGCACCTTCTCTGAGGATGAGCGCATCCAGGCCCAGGCCAACGTCAAGAGCGTCGAGGAGGAGGACCCCGATGACATCGACGAGCCCGAGGACCCCCAGATGCTGCTGCGCGAGGCCAAGGACTGGAAGTCGCAGGACCACTACGCCATTCTCGGCATAACCCGCTACCGCTACAAGGCCACCCCCGAGCAGATCAAGCGCGCCCACCGCAGGAAGGTCCTCAAGCACCACCCCGATAAGAGGGCTGCCGCTGGCGGCACCGAGGACGACCAGTTCTTCAAGTGCATCCAGAAGGCCCACGAGGTCCTGTCCGACCCCGTTCGCAGGAGGCAGTTCGATTCCGTCGACGAGGCTGCCGAGGTCGACCCGCCGTCCAAGAAGGACACCCAGAAGGGCAACTTCTACAAGCTCTGGGGCAAAGTTTTCGAGGCCGAAGGCCGCTTCTCCACCAAGCAGCCCGTGCCCAAGCTCGGAAACGCGAAGAGCACCAAGGAGGAGGTCGAGGCCTTCTACAACTTCTGGTACAACTTCGACAGCTGGAGGTCTTTCGAGTACCTCGACGAGGACGTCCCTGACGACGGCGAGAGCCGCGACCAGAAGCGCCACACCGAGCGCAAGAACAACGCTGCCCGCAAGAAGAGAAAGACCGAGGACACTACCCGTCTCAGGCACCTAGTCGATGACGCTCTCGCGCTCGACGAGCGTATCAAGCTCTTCCGCCAGGCCGAGCACGCCGAGAAGAACAAGCGCCGCTTTGCCAAGGAGGCTGAGCAGAAGCGTCTTGCTGAGGAGGCTGCTAAGGCCAAGGAAGAGGAGGCCAGGCTTGCTAAGGAGGCTGAGGAGGCCGAGAAGGCTCAGAAGGCCGACAGCAAGAAGGCTAAGGAGGCCGCCAAGAACGCTGCGAAGAAGAACAAGCGTGTCGTTCGTGGTGCCGTCAAGGATGCCAACTACTTCCACGGTGCCGGCGATGCCCCTGCTTCCCAGGTCGATGCCGCGCTCAACGATGTTGACGCTATCATTGCTCAGATCGACAACACCGAGCTGGCCACTCTCGCTGGCAAGCTCAACAACGAGAAGGATGCTGGCAAGATCAAGGAGATTTTCAAGGCTGAGGATGAGCGTCTGGGCCGAGGATCGAAGTCTCTGGCTTAGATGAATTTGACCGCTTGACGATCACGACTTTGCTATAGATATGTAGACATTTGCATTGCAGCGGCCTCAATTGTATCAATTCATGGCTTCCCGAGACATGGCATTCTGAATATGCACGTGAAGCTAACACTGACCTACTGGACCCCGCGGGTCAGGGTCTCGGCGTTCAGCGTCATCACCAAGGCGCGACTGCAACGAGCCAAGCAGTGCGCCCACCGGATCAGGCACTGCCTCACGAGCGTACAGCACTCACATTCTCAACATCATTTGCACTCATTTCTACTTGGTATATTGCTGTGCTCGTGTGCCCAACGTCTGCCCATCTGCGCCTCCTCTTGCTTTCCCCGCTACGCCAAGCGCTGAATCCACGATCGCAGTCGCAAGAGCTCCCGGTATCCGTAAACGCCCGCGCTGCGAGCAAAAGCCTTGCCCTCGATCCTGAGTCCTCACTCATTTGTGGTCGAGCAGCAGGAATACCACACGCATCCTCCTTGCAAGCATGAGCGCTTCTCCGAAGGACCGCTCTTCACGCAATGCATCACCAGTCCCGCGGCAGGGTGTAAGCCCGCTGCTACTACCTACTCGTACAGGCTCGCTCTCTCAAGATGAGCCGCGCCGGTCGTCTATCCAGTTCCTTGCACACAGGAACTCGTCGTTACCAAGAGGGAATCCAAAACCGAAGCAGAGACGGCGCCTGTCATCACCACCCCCTCCTCCGTAAGTCATGCCAGACGTTCGGCTATACATGACTGCCCTCTGTAGACCACCACGATAGGCACCTTTGTCTTGTGGTTGCTATGCTGCAGTTGATCGCCTTCTACACCGCCTCTACCACGGTCAGAAGCTATACGAAGCATTAAACTCGCCACTTTTCTTGTTTTACACTAAGTCAGGCAAAGACGGTGCTGACTTCATTATCCAGAAACTTCCAGCCCCGTGTCTCGTTCGATACCTTCGACAAACCAGCGGATTTCATAGAAGAGAGTTCATTTACCCTGATAACGAAACACAAGGATTACGAGTACACGAAGCGGTCCAGAACATTCCTGTGCGGTTTCGACGAGAATGAATACTCGACGTATGCGCTGCAGTGGCTCATCAACGAGCTTGTGGACGACGGCGATGAAATAGTATGCCTCCGCGTTGTAGAGAAGGAAGACACAATAGCAGGTGACCGTAGTGTGGAGACTGGAAGATACAAGAGGGAGGCGGATGCAACAATGCAGGACATACAA
Source organism: Didymella pinodella (assembly GCA_039634465.1). NCBI lineage: Eukaryota > Fungi > Ascomycota > Dothideomycetes > Pleosporales > Didymellaceae > Didymella > Didymella pinodella. The sequence goes on along the minus strand of CP113347.1, from coordinate 1,472,954 downwards.
AGCCGGAACCACGAGAACAAGGCCATCAATCTGATTCTGGAGTTCTCCGTCGGCAAGGTGAACAAGGTCATCGATGACATGGTACGCTTCTTCCGTTTTCGCTGTCGATTGTGCACTGACATTTGCAAGATCAATCTATACGAACCTGCAATACTAGTCGTCGGTACTAGAGGTAAGAGTCTAGGCGGTTTTCAGGGATTGCTTCCGGGTAGTGTGTCGAAGTATTGCCTACAGCATTCGCCAGTTCCTGTCATCGTTGTGCGCCCTACATCTAAGCGAGATAAGGCTCGCAGCAAACGCGCGAATGATCCTTCTAGACTTGGCTATCAAGAGATGCTGGCGAAGAGCGAAAGCCTCATCGACGTCACCACAAGCGCTGCTCCAAGTCCGCGCGGCAGCTTCGTTGCGAGCGACGAACAGGCTGCTGCGGTCAAGGCGTCTCTGCAGATCCAGAATGCGCAGATCACACAGCCTGCCGAACCATCACCACTGGCTCAGGTACACCATGCCGAAGAGAACGAGGACGAAAACTTCGAGAAGGACCTGCGAAGTCCCGGATCGCTGCTTAAGAGCCCAGAGCTCCGAAACCTCGACAGCCCCGACATCAGCAGCGACTCGAGCAGTGACGATGAAGATGGCGAGGGTGGAGTCTCAACACAAACAAGAAATCTCAGTTCTGACGAGGCCGTGGGGGGCACAGCGACCGACGCAAATACCGGGCAAGCAAGCACACAGCCGTATCAGCCCATCAAATTCCAGCCATTCCAGACTGCCTCTGCAGCTGAATTGGCAGCAAGTAGAGCTGCTGCTAACGAGCGCGAGGCTGCTTACAAGCCACCGGAGCCGAAGCCAAAAGCAGATCATAGGTCAGCAGCGCAAAAAATCATGGAGGGCGTTTGAGGTGTGAGTGATTATGATGCTCGAAAAAGGGAAGGCCTCACAATGTAGCGAGTATACCATTGTGCAGCATTTGAGCTCACTGAGATGTTAATGAGGACATTCGTGGTTTTTGTGTATTGATGTTTGCCGGTGAAGCATCCAAGTATGCCATCCAATGGTTTTACATGCTTACCAAGGCCATGGGTGCCTGAGCTGCGTATCGATATCGTCGCACTAGCGCTGTGGATTGCTTGATCGACGAGATGACGCGGTTCTAGCTCCGTTTCGGAGAACACGCGTTCCTGGCAGCGACTGCTTTCGAGTTACTCTGTTCTTGACACTCGACAACCGCTTCACTATACGAGGCACGCCCTTCACATTCATGCATCCCAACGACTGAGACATCGATCGAGTCCTATGGACGTACAAGCCACCTTTTCGAACACGAACAGACACGGCGACTTCGCAACACGGACGTCTCTCCGCAACCAACGACACCCGTACCGATGATTTCGCTAAAAGATGACTGCGATGAGTGCGTGCCGGAGTACATGCTTACAAGAGGGCCGATGAAGACGATCATCTCTGCGCTTCCATTCATCCTCACCTTCCTGGTGGTAGCGCTCGGCGTTTCCCAGAAGCTGTTCCCCATTCTCTCCGGGCACACCGACCGCAAAGCGCACCATAGCGATGCACGAATACCCGGAGCAACAGCGCGCGAACGGGCTTCCTTGTTCAAGAACCTGCGATTCAATGCACGGTCTCTGTCGGCGATCATCTTCTCAATCAACATGGGCCTCTCCGCTGTCCTTGCTGAGCTCATCTTCTGCGAGATCACCAGGACCGGAAACCGCGCGACTCGCACCCTGGCACTCAAACTCACTCTTCCTTCACTACTGTTCCTCCTCGTCGTTGCAACACCGGCGCTTGAGATACACTCGGTCGTATCTGGCGCTGGATTGAAAACTGGAGGCGCACAAGGAGGTCAGCGAAAGGCAGCATGGATACTGGAGGCTTGCGGGCTGGCAGCATGGCTCGCGGCATTCTGGTACCTTGGTAGCGGGCTATTGGGCACATATCTGCACGAGAAATCGTATGTGCACAACCACACGTTTAGTGAAGGATGCTTGGAAAGAATTGGTGTTATTGGAATAAGCATGATGGCATCATTGACGGGCTTCGCTGCAGTCTCATCGCTGTGGCAGACGTTTGGTATCAAACATCGTCCTGTAAGCACATCATCCCTGCCCTCAACAGGACGTTGCTAATCCAAGCAGGTGTCTGACTTGGATATTACCCGCAAACAAGCCGGCATCCAAGCCACGAATGACATGCTACTCACCAAAGAGTCTCGTCTCCGCGCCGTCGAGCGCAAACTCACCGACCATCCCCAAGAAGGGCTCATGGGCCGCGTCGTCGGCACCTTCCGCGGGAACCCAGATCTCCAGGAGCGCAACATGCTGCAGCTCGAAATCCAAGGCCTGGAAACAATGCGCGCCACCCTCCAGAACTCGCAAGCCATCCTGCAGAATCGGCGACAGACACAGCTGCGTTCGCACACCGCATGGGGCCGGGTGCTGAACGCCTTCTCCTTCATCTTCGCGCTCTACTGCGCGTACCGCATAGCCACCACAAGCCTAACAGCACTACGCCGCTTCAGCTCCTCATCCCCTTCCTTCGCCTCCTCGGACCCAATCAACAACTTCCTCGCGCTGCTGGCAAAGCACTGGGACCCCACGCTCGACCGCCTGGCCTGGAGCCGCAGCATCTCCTTCCTGCTCTCCGGCGTCATCCTTCTGCTCTCCTTCAACGCCGTCCTGCAAACTTTCTACCTCTTCAGCCGCGCCGCGCCAGGCATACTTCACCACGCACAAGCCAACTTCGCGCTGCTGATTAGCCAGATCGCTGCGACGTACGTCATCAGCTCGGCGCTGCTGCTCCGCAGCAATCTGCCGGTCGAGATGAAGTCGGCGATTAGCGACGCTTTGGGGGCGCCGCTGGAGCCGAGTTTCACGGAGAGCTGGTTTGAGGGTTGGTTCTTGGCTGCGAGTGCGCTGACTGCGGTTGGGTTGTGGGCCGGGAAGAGGCTCAAGGGGTGTGAGTGGGATGAGGACGAGGAGGGACAGGGGGATGTTGAAATGGGGAAGAGGAGTTGATGTGCATACTAGCTTTGCGAATGGTATGTGACATACTTAAGTATCGATTTGTGCTGGTGTCGCTCTTGCATCCTATCTGACTAATGCTCTCAATGTGAGGTCAGCTAAGACGTGCTTTCGACCAATAAGCTGAAGAGGCCAGTCGACATCGTAGTGATACTGCCCAGGTAACGAGGCAAGAGCTGCAGCGATGAGAAGACCCAACAGTTCTCAACGCAGCTTGCTCGCGACTTCAACACCCTCTACATCACGCTTACTCAACAGTGAGTGCAAACTTGAACAGTACACGACATGCCGTCAAACCATTACATTCGCCATGTTAATCTAACACCATGGTATATACTCGCGGCTCTTGCCGATCATCGCCTCAAACCTCTTCACCACCGGCAGTCCATCCACCTCAGACCTTCTTACTCGTCGTCTCCTCGGCGTGCTTGGCGAGCACGTGCTCTGGGTTTGAAGGCAGGTTGTTCTTGGAGTCGTCGCTCTTCTTCTGGGTCTCGGTCTCGCCGCCTTGCTGGTTGGGCTGCGCCTGCTGGCCCTTCTGTGCGTCGGACTGGTTCTCTGGCTCGGGGGACTGGCGGCCTTGCTGGGGTGCGGACATTGTGATGTGTGGCTGCTGAGGTGTTAGGGCTGTTTTGATGGCGGCTGAGGATGGAAGGTGTGTTGAGAGGTGCTTGGTGTTGGGGTGATGGGTGAGTTGGGAACGCGTACGTTGAGGGTGTGTTGGGAGAGTGGTGGGTTCTGTGGGATTGTTAGCCGTTGCAACGTCACACACGGTTTAATTCAGACTTACCTTTAGTTTGAGATGCAGTGGAGGGATTGTGAGTGAGATGGTGTTTTGTTGTCGAGCCCCGCGCGTCTTTTGACTGAGAAGCTGCCCCCACCACCGTGACGTCACGGCGTCAGAAGCTCAGATCGCTCCTGTCGCATCACATCGACGTAGCCTGTGGTGCGCTCCACTCAACAACGTCGCGCCATTTTTACCGTGCGTGTTTTGCCGACTTCTGGCAGATTACGATGCATGCTGAGCAATCCGGTTCTGCGCCCTGATTGACAGAGCTGGGATGATGCATCTCCGGTTACGATGATGTTGAGGCTCGGTATCAAGACTCGACTTATTCGGCGTTTGCACCGAGTTCTCGAGAACCTAGTTATCATTCTCATTGAGGATGTAAAAGCTGGCTCGGTATGCACTGAATACATAGGCATTGACACAGTGTCCCTGACAGATGGATACGACGGGACGATCTCAGTAGGTGTACCTGAAATCCTTCATTCCCTCTAACACGACTTCACCGCGATCAGCCTTCTTGTTCTGGCGCCAGTAATGGTAGGTCATGCCGAGTGTCGACACAGCAAGGTAGAGCTGGGCCCCAGTGACGGCCCATAGCCCTGTTCTATACGTAGGAGCCTCCTTCTGCATAAACACGGTTGAAGCGTAAATGCCACCGATGGCACCGAAGCCGACCTGTTCGGATCAGACGACATTCAGTAGACAAGGAGTGGAAGACGAACCTGGAGACCAGAAGCGACCATGCGTAGAGATTGGCCGCGGATATTGTTTGCCTGCCACGCCAAAGCCGTTGGTATGTTGGCATTTGCTCCAGCGAGACCCATGAAGATACCAAAGTACCTAGCCCCATTATTCTTCGCGTATGCGACGATCATCAATCCGACGATACCTAGGACACACTGCAGGATAATGAAAGGCGAGCGGAGATGGTACTTGTCAGCCGCCCACGAGCACAGCATGATCCACGGCACCGCAGCTACGGCTGGCGGCGCAGACAACAAGAATGTCATGCCGACGCTGTAACCCATGCCTTGCAGGATGATTGGGATGAAGAATGCAAGCGCATACACGATGGTCGTGACCGCGAAGAACTTCAGGGCGAATACCCAGAGCTCCCAGCGTGCGCACGCGGAGAGGAACTTGCTCATGGTGAGTGCATCGTACTCTGCATCGCGGCGATCGCGCTCGAGCTTGGCTTGGATGGAAGCAACCTCGGCGGGCTTGAGAAATGGGAAGCGGCTCTTGTGAACTTTGTCTGGGAAATCGACGATAAGGACACGGCCAAGCACTGCGAGGAACATGGTCATTGCGCCGTTGATGATAAAGATCCTGTGGTTGTGAGCAGGTATCGGTGTCTTGAAAAGAGTACGAACCAGCGCCATCCAAGCCAGCCATTTCTGCCAGAAAGTTGCATGCAGCCGTATGCGAGGATTGAACCGAAGCCATTGGCCATCACATTGATGCTGTAGAACGCGGCAAGCCGCTTCTGCACTTCAAACCTGGTATACCAGCAGGAGATAAGATACCTGCGCTACTCAGATTAGGGACCAAAACATAAAGCGGCGTTCAACCTACACTGATCCTGGGAAGAAGCCCTTGATCCGTTAGTCGGCTGCAGAAATACGACAAGAGTAAGACTTACAGCCTCAAACAAACCGAGCAGAAGACGGCAAACAACGATGTCCGTCCACTTCTTCGCAAAGCCCGCCCCAAACGTCACTAGGCCCCACGACATGCACAGAAACGCAAGCCAATTCGCAGCACCAAACTTGCGCAGCACAACATTACTAGGAATCTCGAAGATAAAGTAGGTAATGAAAAAGACTAGGAGCGCGATGGAGTAGCGGTCACCAATGCGGAATCCGACCTCGATGTCCATACCTGCAATTCGCGCAGCACTGATATTGATACGGTCAATTGCACTGATTGAGTAGCATGCACCGAGGATTGGGATGAGACGCCAGTCGGTCTTGCGGCTGGAATCTGGTGAGCTTATGCTGTCATGACAAGCACGCTGGCTCGTACGTGGCTCGTTTCACGATCTTCTTCTCTTCATCCGTAAGAGGTGTATCCACGTCTTTCGGCACGTTGCCTACGTCGAGGGATGCAACCTTCTCGACTTCGATCGCTCCTGCATCCTTATGGAGGCTGTCGGTGTTGGTGAGCGGCGCCATGATGCCGATTTCTGCCGGCGAAGGCTGATAGAGTAGAAACTAGGTCGGAGTGTAAAGATGTCGAGGATAGGTTGTAGGGCGTACAGGACTGCTACAAACAATATTTCCAGGTGCGTATTTTGGAAAAGTCGCCGGCACCTACGCACCTTCCTCCATATCTTATACACCTCTGCTGCACGACTTGCCCCTGCACACATCAGAATACTCATTTACCAATTCGTCGAGCGCACAGCATCTGCCCAGATCCCAAGCATTGGCACTCTGCATGCACTGCTCGGCTGATTGGCTGCCGCTAGCGGCCGTCCCATTCACTCGTCTTCAAACGCGCATCCCCCGCATTTCGCCAACGACATCCTACTGCGAGTGACAGGGGGTTTCCAAAGGACTAGATGTCGCGCATTTGCGATTCTCTTGGGACGACACGGATACCGAGGATATAGAAGCAAGGAAAACGACGTGAGAGGTCAAGTCGCGCAGCGTTCCGGTGCCGTCTCGCCTGCTCGAGCGCTCGGCGCAAGCTGTCTTGGTGTAGCGCGTGCCTGTCACTTGTCCATGCACTGGGCGTTCTGAGCGCTGCTGAGAACCGCGGTCTGTTGAGCTGTGGACGACGTGCCATTGGCTGACAACGCTGAGATGAGGGTGATGCGATGGCAAGTCGCTGAAAGGGGCTTTACGAAAAAGAAAGGATGGAAGTGGAAATGTGATGTTAAATAAGGTTTGAAGCGCGTGCTTGAGGCTGGGCCATGTCAGTGTTGGAATGGATACCGTAAGGACGGCGCTGAAGATCTACATCAGGATCAAAGCGTCGTAATTCTTTACTTGCAATCCTCGAGTCTAATCCTGCACGGATATACAATACGCAGATTGTGCTTCCATATTCGCGGGCAGTACTTCTTATCGGTCCTCTTCATCAACGAATAAGCCCAATTCGACAGCAGCAGGTCTGATTTGCTCGTTCTGTATCTCCATAAGGAGGTCCTTGTTTAGATATGGGCTCATGTCAAGGTCCAAATAGCCCCTATCTTCTCGCTTTCGCGGCGGAAGAACTAGTGAACGCCCATAGATCGACCCGTCGCTCAAGATAAGCAAAAGACACTGTCCAGCATCCCCTGGTGTGGCGAAATCGACGCCTACCTCTTCAGTCCTTTGGAAAGTCTCTGCGGGCAGAATAGTCATCTTGATACCATGGCGCAGTCGTGTTCACGCGGCTGCTATGATACCTATAGTAGAACGCAGTGCGGCGCAGTGAGTGCCTGGTGCCACGCGTGCCCGATTTGGCAGCGCAGTATTGTGGTATTCTGGGTATGTCGAGGAATGCAGCACCTGAGCCCATGAGCACCAAACAGGTGTCTTGCTGGGAAGGCGAAGGTGTACTATCGGTCTGCTTGACGAAGTAGGGGAAGGCGAGCTTTGCTGTGTAAATGACAGAGGTGACATCGGCATCAAGGATCTTCCGATCTGACTTAGTCAAATCAGTTTCGTCAGTAGGCTTTGACCGGGGCAAGGTACCGTCGTAAGTACAGACCCCATCTTTGACCGATATGCCAGCGTTTACGACGGCATAATCGATACGACCCGAAGGATACCGAGACGCTGCTTCGCGAAACAATTGCGCTTGATCCCCTCATTCGGTGACATCGCAGCGGCAAAATTCTATCCTGCACCAGAGAGCATATTAGATGGTGAACCTCAACAAGGCCCATCCGTACAACTCGACTGACAAGCTCGGTAGCCAGCCTCTCCCCAAGATCAACCGGTAATATAGACGCGCACCCTGTGATATCTGTGTGTTCTACATTTGTACAACCAAACTACAATTTGGAGCTGGGACTTACTTTGCTTTGATCAGGGCCCGTACATATTCTTCGCCCACTGCTGGCACCCAACAATCTCTTAGTATTCAGGCTTTCGGAGTGATGACACCACAATAAAAAAACTTACCTCCTGTAACGAAACCCATATTCCCAGCAAGATTCCTAATATTGAAGTCGATATAGCAATGGACTGGCCCATTCATGGAAGAAAATCCTATGTTTGGTACTCCCTGATAATCTGCTCAGTACTCTAGAATAATTGATTTTAGACAACGGGATAGCTGCTGTGTCCATTGCAAGAGATAACTGGTGATTTTCAACATCTCAAGTTAATTTCGATCGCATTATAATGTTAGCTGCTGACCTGCAGAGATACCACTTGGTCCCGAGTTGGGGTACCTCGACCGAGGTTCGAGAAAGCCGCATTATTTGTGTGCTCTGTTGTCGAGTCAGAGTAACCGCCTAAAAATAGTCGCGTTGATGATACAGCTCAAGTAGGCACGATCTAGTCCCCTCCAGATAGGTGTATTTTGGAAGAACTTAATTCGCACGGGACAAACGGGCTCAGAAGTTACCTGTGGTAGCAGCGCACTTTGCGAGCCATCGAGGCTTCGAGCGGTCTTGCTAAGGCCCTAACTTACTTGATAGACGGCAACGCTGTAAGTCCTCGAGGACGGCTTCAGGACCTATTCAAATGATCGTATTCTTGTCTATCCTCAGGTGCTACCTTGATTCTATAGGGTCTCTACACGTTCCAAGGTTGTCTCATCAGCTATAGCGCAGTCGCTGCTTAGCGCAATTTGCAGCAACCCTTGTTCCTTCAACAATTCCTCCCTGTCCAGCTCCACTACATACTCGGTCTTCCATCCATCTGCACCCTCTGTCCGGAACTCAAGGTATGGCATGATCGAAGCGGATCCCTCGCCAACATATTCCCTACATGTATCACATACCCATCGCTTACACCCCGGATGCCATCCCTCGAATCGCTGCGTTAGCCACGTCGTCGCCCCGTTCTTCGCTTTGCACACTACGACTGACATGCTCTCGTTCACGAAGTCTGCCCAACACAGGTAAGATACAAATATGGGTCGAAAGTATGTACAGAAGAGCCCCTACCATTCGCATGATGTTGTACGACACGCAAACCCGCATTGTAACTCACCGCGAACTGGTTCCCTGCCAGGCGTTGCTGTACCCAGTTCCTCATGGACGACCCATCCACGCTATCTCGCCACGCACTGGACACCCGACCTAGATTAACCCGATCCTCGACCGACAAAGTTCGATCCACAACCAACATCTGCAACTCCTCCGGCAGCTTCTCCATCATACCTAGCCAGACACAATCACCTATGGAAGTGTCAGAGCAAGTTGTGTGGTAGGGTTTCGCGCTTGAGACGCGTGCTCAAGGATGCGAGTACGCGCCGCCTCACGTTATCACGTGATGTCAGCACTAACCCGTTAGAGGCATCCACTCGAGCGTCCAGCGAGGTAAATAATTACATGGACAACTCATGCGCGCAGCGCACCCATGTGTGTCTCCAGAGTATGCATCCGTCCTCGCAACGTATCTACCCGTAGATGGCTGGCAAACAAATCATGCGTGGCAGCGTTCGTGCTTCGATGTTCCCCCTCCTCCACACCTGCACAACCTTCTCAGCTTGGCCCACCGATGAACAGGTCTACACATAGTTGTGGTATAGATGCTGAACCTCTGTATCGCTACCACTGGGGTGGCTATCATCCTGTTCACCTCGGAGACTGCTATAGTAATGGCAGATACAAGATTCTGCACAAACTAGGCTGGGGCGGATACTCGACTGTCTGGGCTACCCGCGATTTCAGGTCTCGCTTTCTGCGATACATTGACAAGCTTTGGCTGACTCTCTGCTAGAGACCAAACATACGTTGCTTTAAAAATCTTGGTATCTCAACCCAACCAACATCGAGAGACTGCTGTTTTGCGTACAATAGCGGCGGCACGCTCAAATTCGCCTAACTGTCAATACATCATGACGATGAAAGATTCCTTCCAAATCAGTGGGCCAAATGGAACCCATGAATGCCTTGTATCGGAGTTGTTAGGGCCCAGCGTAGCCGATTATCTTAACGCGTATTCCAACATCGAGAGGCTTCCCGGAACGCTTGCGAGAACCATTGCGAAAGAAGCTTTGCTTGGGTTGTGCTTCCTGCACAAACAGAAGATTGCACATGCAGGTACAGTACATTTTCAGCAGTAGCATCAGCAGTGCTGACCATCCTTAGATCTGCATATCCGCAACCTGGCATTCACGATCCCTTCGTTGGAGACCTTGCTACAAGAAGATTTCCTCCACGAACTCGGACCGCCCGAGACAGGCACTGTTCAAAGAACCGATGGTCAGCAAATAGGGCCCGGCGTACCTCGATATATCGTCAGACCTACTTTCTATCCTATAAACCTCAAAACATCATTCACATCGATCAAGATCGTTGATTTTGGTCAGTCCTTTTTACGCGATGAGTGTCCTGGCATTTTGCACACTCCGCTCCATGCTCGTGCCCCTGAGGCCATTTTCAAAGATAAACTGGATTACCGCGTAGATCTCTGGAGCATGGGTTGTTTAGTGAGTTTATTTCCTGCGAAACATATTCTCTCAACACGTGTTACTGGAAGACTAATGACCCGTCTAGCTATTTGAGCTGGTTGTTGGCCAGCCGCTGTTTGACAGCGTCATGACAACACCTGCGATCCTTGTGGGTCAAATGCTTGAGACAGTCAGTGACGCTTTGCCGGATCGTTGGGAAAAGGACTGGAATGATATGAAGAGAACGTTGTCTGACAATAGCTCTCTGTACTCACTCCAAGATTGGTTGGAGGAAATGTACTTTGATGGAGAGAGGCGCGAGGACATGAGCCGGGAAGACATTCTGCGAGTCGGCGTACTCATTGGAAGCATGCTGCGAATGGAGCCTTCCGCCAGGGCATCAGCGAAAGCTGTTGTCCAGGATGCTTGGTTCCAGAGAGAATAACATATCTAAGACCCTTGGCGAATCTCACCCTTGTGTGTTGATGGTTTCCATTCGATATGATCGAGTGGCACGAGCAATGTATTGATAGAGCTCCACGATGCGCATAGCTGCAGGTTGTAATGCTATACTAGTATACGTGCCTCTCACCTCAAGTTTACCTCTCAAAGAGTCACGGTGTAATAGGAGATCTTTCTAGCTTACTAGCAATACCATTTGCTGTGATCTAGGGTATTGGATGAGAATTGGATACAGCACTAATAAAAAAGTAGCAGCGTAGTCGATGCTTAATTTATCCATCCGCGCTTAGGTAGAGGCCCAAGTATACAGAGTTTATCCAGATTCGATTTCTCTATCTACAAGCGTGGTGTGGTCAAGCCAAGCACCCAAAACAACTGTGAACTAACAGTGAACACACTTGCGCATCCAGGCACGCTTAACTTTAGATTACGGGTGTGGACGGATCCAGAATCAGCAGAAGCTCGGGACTTTACCATATGCACGGCTACCACTGCGACAAGGCAAGATTTTGCAGACAGCCCGTGGTGCATTGTGTCGGAGTCGGGCTCCATGGGACTGTGTAGAGACGACGACTGGAGACATAAAATCGTTATGCGTCTGTTCTGGACGAGCAGCTAGATGCTCCAGCCGCAACAGAGAAAGAGCACGTAGACCGGCGCCATGACTATTTCAACCTCATGGCATGTGAATGATGCTAGTGACGCTGCAGCCATAAAAAAGTCGCGTTGCCCCTATGATTACATAGCTAACGAGCGAGTGTAGCTGTCATGGTAGCGCATGCACGCATGCATTGAAAGGATGATTCAACATGGATGGTCCAACCCTCTCGGCTCAAGGGTATCTCTGTGCCCATTCGCCTAACGCCAGCCGCCGAAACCAAAATAAATAACATCGCCGAAATCCTCAGAACGAGTCGGTGCAGGGGGCACAGGAGGAGTGATGGGATCTACCACCACGATAGGGGCGATACGCTTCGGCCTGCCAGTCGATGCGCACCAGAAGTGGCACAACACCACACCAGCACAGTCCGGGCAGATCCTTAACTCTGCCGCTTCAAGAGGGGCAGGGGCTGAAGCAGATGTGCTCTCAGAGATGCTCGTGGGCTCTCCCTAGCCGTCCAGCTCGCCCTCTTCGCTACCCCTCTCTGTCACATTGCCGTTTGTGGGCTGGTTTTGACTCGAATTCTGCCCTGTCATCTGCACGCCTTCCATGCTGCCTGGTGTGTTGCCGAAGTCGAGACCATCTTCGGGACTTCTAAGCCCAGAGTACTTGTTTATCTCATCGTCCTTGTCTGGTGTTCGCTCGTAGATGTCAGCCATGAGGTTGCAGGCTCGCCGAATGTCGCGTATCTTGACGTGCTGGATTTCCCACCATGGCTTGCCGTCGTCCTCGTCCAGAGCGACTTCTGCCATACGCGCGCCACAGTACAGAGACGCGGCAGCGATCGTTCGCGAGTCGAACAACAGGCACATCGGGGTGAGCGCTGAGTCTGCCAAGAATGCCCAAGCGGAGTTGCGCAGCTTCTTGTTGTGCTCAACGCTATAGTACTTCATCATATCGTACATCGTTTTGTATGGTGATTCGATGTTCAGATCGAAGCATAAGCTTTCGAGCAGAACATCTTCACTGTAAAGTATCGTGTCGCGCCATTTCCAGAAATCCTTTGTTTGCTCGTCGACCAGCTTGTTGGGGTCTTTGAGCGCAACTCGTACGCATGCGACAACCAGCTCCTTCATCTTTCGACAGTTCTCTTCGACTTTTGTGGCGAGGAAAAGGGCGGTAGCCGCGACTTGCTGCATTCGTGTTAGCAGGATCTCAAGCCTTTGAGCTTTCTTATGTACTCACATAGTGATGTAAGGGCTTGTATCCAGGCTTCGGTTTCAGGCTGTTCCGCATAAGGTACCGGTTAAAAAACACAGCAGCTGTGCTCAGTGTGGTTTGTGGCAATTTGAGCATCATCCCAACCTGCAGGATGAAGTTGACGCCTTTCCGCCGAAGCATGCGCTCTTCTTCCACCGGCATTCCATCCAGGATCGAGGGCGCGCGATCCAGCTCCTCTTCTTCGAATATCCATTGTTGCTCTGCTTCAACAACCGCCGGTGGTGGTGGCCGTGGGCGCTCACGTCGTGTTGCCTGGGGCGTCCCTGCTGCTGATACCATCACCGAGACTCTTGAGGCGCAACTACGCGGTATGCAATGGATGAAACGGCTGACAGCCTATACAATGCACTCGTGTGTTGTTCACTCGAGTCGTAGGGCCTAGACTGTACGCATACGCTGGCTGTACGAACGCGATACGCAGCTAGAAGATGCGGTTGCGAGCGGGGAAGGTTGTGTGGTGTTTAAGGCATGACCTAAAGTGCTGGGGTCAATGCTCTCTTCCGCGGCGATCGGACAGCGGCCGCCAAGACGAGGCTGTGCGAGCTGCAATTCTGCACCCTTCAGTCGACATCAACATTTATACGAGAAGACATTGCAACACATCCAATAATCCAACGGTCATTAGCAACTGTGCTGAATATACATTCTCCATCTTACTGCTTCAGCTTCGATGCTGCGTTGGCGGAGTCTCGCTGGAAGCAGTCTCTCTTGGACAGTCCACAGCTCAGCTAAAGTTTCAGACGCCGAGAAGGCGAGGATCTTCATGAAAACCCGAGCAGAATTTCTATCACCATGTCTACTTTCAGGCGTTTCTGAACTTGAACATACTACTGACATGTGTTATCCTATGGACGAGTGCCAAGGGCTCACGCCGTTCAATGGACGAACGACGTAGCAGGCTTGAGTATCGGCTGTCAACAACTGATTCTCCTATCTACTCGACGTCAGAAGGCTCGCGCAGTGTTGAGGGGGTGCATCGATGTGATGCAGGGCGCTCTTTCTCGTTGTCCCAAAGAGGAAGTCTAAGTGCTTTCTCAACGTCACGACTCAACGCGCGACCGCGTTTACGCGTCGCACCAACGTCAATCCCAGCCTTCTACCACACTTTCAGCCTCTCTGCCATCATCGGCTCCCGGCCTGGCCTCCGATGCAATCGACAATTTCGATCTTCCGAAGGTCGGCAATCTGAATAACCATCCTGACGCCCCACAGTGTCCCTGACGCTAACCTTTCCTCGTCGCGTGTTGACGTCTGCCAGAAATGTTTCGATTCGACCACGCTAGCGGCGCAACGAACGAGCTCAGCAATGAATGTAAAATGCTCGAATGAGCCTGAAGCAAAACTGGTGGTAACTACGGGTCACACTCTTCCAACATTAACCCAGAGAAGTGCGGTAAAGGTTTTGGACGATGAATGACCGCCAGAAGACTCTAGTTGTCGTTGTCTCCAAAGCGCTGCGACAACCGCTGTCGATGACGCAGCACCAACCTCCACAAAACAAAGACACAATACAATTGCCTACCAAATAGCTCCCGCTCTAGCTCACGATGCATATGCTAGATCGCCATGTGCCTGCCCACTTGCGGCAGTCCCTAATACTGCACGGTCAGCGTAGTGCACCGGCCGTTCACAGATCATGTTGTCATGATCTGAATCTCCATGGGAACCTTGATGAGAATGCCTAAGGCACTGACAGCATAATAGTTACCACTGTCGAGACGCATGACGTATCTTTGTGAGCTGGGAGTACTTAACCTGGACTTGCAGCTTCTGTTGCTCTGCATCAAATTATCCACAGTCCAACGCAGTTTCTACTCCTCAAAACTATAAACACCTATTCGCCAGTAACAACCATCCCAATTCTCTATTAATCAAATGGGTTCCGAGCAGGAGAAGGGTTACGAGAGCCGGTACGTCTACCCCCTACCATTTTCTTTTAACTGTGATCACACCTTCTCACACTTTGCGAACTTGAAAGTATGCGACTAACACTCAGCAGCACTGGCCAGAGCGAAATCCGCGTTCTGAAGGACGATGCCCCTGTTGAGAGGACCGAGTACAACGACCGCGAGGTTGCCGACTCCGACCGGCAGCTCGGTATGGCTTTCTTTTCTCTTCATGACATGCGCAAATACTGACAATTACAGAGCGTGACGAGCGCGATGCCATTGATGAGAGCAACATCTTGGACAAGCGTACCCGCGGTGCTGCTAAGAAGTCTGGCACCTACGCTGAACCCGGTGATGATGAGGGTTTTGAGCGTGCCGTTGACGACAACGACGGCACTTCTGCCGGCCGTCAGTAGAAGCTAAGCATAATGTGCTATGTTCTGAGCGTTTTCTTATGATATCTCCTCCATAATGTCCAAAGAAATAATTCTTCCACATTTCATGTCGTCCCCATGTCATGTATTCTGTTTGCTAAAATACACAGGCTTTCTATTATCTAGATCACATACCTTCCTTTTGTCACACTCTTGTCGCTCATGATTCGCCATTGTCTTTCAGCCATTTGTCTTCGTTCGCTCGCGCATGCACAAGTCGTTTACATACTTCACATAACATCTCGACCGTACCCTTCGTTCACTGCCAATCCACAACATCTTCTTATGTCCCCAAAAAATTCGGGCTCTGCCCCCATGAGCAAAAGTACAGGCTCGTATCCCATGTGCAAAAATCCTGGGTCACCTTGACCATGAGGTCGTGTAGGTGAAGGGCACTCACGCCGCCACACAAAAACGTCTTCACCTCACCTCGAAAATCGACTTCACCTCACCCCCAGACCCGCACCGCACAATAAAAACTCAAACTCAAACTCTCTTGTCCAACGACCTCATCTTCTCACCAACTTTCCAACCAAAATTTTCTCACCCTACCATTCAAACTCCCACTACCTCATTTCATACCATCCTCACACAAAATGCCATCCCGCAAAACCCCCACCACCGACCTCCGCCAAAAGGCCCTCACACCCGTCTACATCTCAGGCCTAAGCGGCGTCCACACCCTCGAGACCGGAGTAGCATACTACTACCGCGGCCACTACCTGTACGCCGCGCCTGCGGGCACACTCCTCGAGCCGATCCCCTTCTCAACGCGAAGGGGAATCGCGATCCGGGGTGTTTTCGCACCGGAAGCACCAACTTACGATGCTGGTGCGGGGGGACTGCGTGAGGAGGGGGAGATCTGGGCATTGGAGGGAAGTGTGCGGGCGGAGGTGGAGCGCCAGGAGGAGGTGGAGCGCCAGGAGGAGGTGGAGCGCCAGGAGGAGGTGGAGCGCCAGGAGGAGGAGGAGGAGGAGGCACTGGAGGCCATCGACGGCGCAGAGAGCGCTGTGCCTCGCCGCGCTGAAGACCTCCCGGGGTCCGTATCCTCGCTTGCGGCGCTGCGCTCGGGCGGGCGGACGGGCTTCACGCCGCGGTTTGGCGCGGAGCTGCTCGCTGCGAGTGCGCCTGGGAGCCGTCTTGGGTCGCGGAGTGCGTCGCCGATGGGGTTGCGCCCCGTGGCGAGTTTGGCGCGGCTTGCGGCGATTCGAGGTCCGGGTTCTTGTTTTGCGGATGATGGGTGTGAAGAAGCTAATGCAAGTGCAGAAGAGGGTGTGGCGAGGACGCCTGAGGTGTTGTGGATTCCTGGTCTTGGGGACCATAAGCTGGCTGCGGCTGATAGTGTGGAGCCGTGTGGTATTCATGGGGAGGGGTGCGATGGGGTGGCGGTTGAGCGGGGGGGCTTGACGGAGGAGGAGAGGAGGGGGCGGGGGTTTATGGAGGAGGTGCCGATGATTGAGGCTGGAGGTAGGCAGATGGTGGATTGGGTGGAGTTGTTGAAGGAGGCGAGGCGTGGGTAGGTGTCATGATTTGATACTTCGACTACCTCTAGCGGGAGATGCAGGATGGCGACTACAAAACAATTTCATACAGTTCAGTTCTCTGGAAACAGGTGCCTCAAAATCAGACCGTATGCCTCCGCGCCCTTGACAAGGTCTTCCTGCGATACCTGCTCGTTCGGCGTATGAGCCACCTGGATCGAACCAGCACCAAGCAAATACCTGTGCTCAACGTTTTTTAGATTTGGAATATCGGTACCATAATACACAGGCGCCTCTTCCAATCCAGATATACCAGTGTCCAGGATCTGCGCAGGATAGAAACTCTCGCTGAAAGTGGCATCGAACGTGCCGTTTTGGGCAGCAAATTCTGAGACGACAGGCGTGATGATACCAGAGATCAGATCACGGACTGCCTCTACGGATCCGTTCTCGCTGCGAGCAATGCGGATCGAGACATCGGCTGTGGCATTCGGTGCGATGACATTGCTTGCAAGGCCGCCGCGAATGGTACCAATGTTTAGAGTTGAAGGGCCGAGGACATCGCTATACGGCAATGCCGGTTCAAGCGTCGTCAAAAGTACGATGGCCCGAGCCAGGTAGTGGATCGCACTGAGACCGAGCTGCGGGTACGCCGAGTGCGCAGAACGACCGGTAACATTCAGCTTCAGACCAAGTACGCCCTTGTGTCCAGTCGCAAGCTTGCCCTCGGTTGGCTCGCCAAATATTCCGGCACGGAAGGTCGTATTGGAAGCATACTCTGCAAAGGCCGTCATGCCGTCCCCGCTTACCTCTTCACCGACTACAAACAGAAGCCCGACTGATGGACTGTCGTCGCGAGAAGCAAGAAACTTCTCGGTTGCGATGATCATAGGTGCAATTTGGCCTTTGGCGTCCACACTGCCTCGACCGAAGTGATAAGTAGAACCGTTCTCCTCCCGCGTCTCAAAGGGAATGAAGGGCGGGACCTGCTGCTATCAGTTTGTGCAGAATCCCAAAGCGAGGAAAAGACTCACAGTGTCGATATGACTGGTGACCAAGACCTCCGGCCAGCTGCCGCTGTCTCTGATAGCTTGAGGATAGGCAAACACGTCGAAGCGACCTTCAGCTCCCGTGCTTACAGGCACTCTCTCAACGTAGTACCCAATCCCTCCCAGATACTCTTCAAGCCATTCCGCACATGCAATCTCATCACCAGAGACAGACGGTATGTTGACGAGATCTTTGTGGAGTTGATACAGAGCATCCGTCTCTTCGGACGTCAGAGAGGACAAGGAAGGAGTTGGTGTCGAAGCTGGGGCGGAAGAAGACGTCGCAACTGCTGATGCAGAACTTGCTGCTTGCGGTGCTGCAGACACGAAAGAAACGGCGAGGAGCCCAAGGATGGAAGAAAGCCTCGTCATGGTGTTCAAGGCGAATTGTCTTTCGAATTGTCTTTCGAACTGTTGATAGACATGGTATCGACGGACAGCGTCTTGCTCTTATACTCCACAGCGGGGGTTTTGATTGAGAAACAACCGCACGACCAGGGACACTGGGCAGTAGCGTCGTGTATCGGTTGAGATGCCCCGATAGCGCAGGATCATCGTGCATGCGAAGTCGCTACGAAGCTTGGCCCGCGATTGAGTGCTTGTCGGTGAGTTTTGATAAGGTCGCCATGTCGGCTTTACACAGTTGAAACATCACAAACTACAGCTGCTGCCAGTCTTGGTGGTGAAGAGGGCATGGTTCAGCTCGCCAGAAAGCAGAATTGTGCTGCTAGTAATGAACAATCCGAATGAAGAGTCCGACATTATTCCCTTGCACCGAGACTGCCAAGGACTCGCGATTGCGAGCATTGGCGGGGCGTTGACGTAACGCGGTGCAAGAGTGGGAGGCTTGACGTGCTGATGGGAAGCCTGAGCAAGAAAGGGCGCGGGGTGACGATAGCACAGCGATTGTCTTGGCTGCCAAGCCGAGATCGACGTCGTGGGGTAGGAGCATGAGTTGAGCATCAACGACAAAGCCTGCATTCATTACGCTGCTGCTACACAGTCACATAACAAACGCAGCGCGCACAACACAAACACCTCACACCTCCTCACTCTCCTCCCCTCCCCCTCGCACCTCACACCCACAATCCCAAAGAAACCCCACAACCTCCCCCGGATACTTCTCCCTATACTTTTCCATCCACGCCTCCTCCCTCCTCAACTGCTCCTCTTTTTCAGTCCAGAATCTCTCCACCGCTTTCTCGGCCGTGTTTTCTCTCCACTTCCACGCCCGGTACAGAGCATCGTACGCCCTCCTCCGCGCTAGATCGAGGGGTTCGACTTGGTGGCCCCGGCCTGTTGCGCGGTCGGGGTCGTGCGTGAAGTCGCCACCGAGGCCGTGGGTGCCGGGTTTGAGGAAGGGGTGGTCTTGGTCTCGTGCGGTGGGGGGTTGCTTGTCGGAGGGAGAGGAGGGAAGGGGGAGGGGATGTTGGCTGCGGGGTGAGGATGGTGTGGGTGAGTTTGGGGTGTTGGTCGGTGGGGAGGGGAGGGGCGCGGGAGGGTTGTTGGTGAGAGGACTTGTATCTGGGATAGTGATGTCGGAGTCAGAGCTGTGAGTGATGCTGGAAGGGACGTAGTCGTTCTTTGGGCCGGGGTTGTTATCGTTCGGCTTCTCCTGGACTCGAGGGGTCACTGCTGGTAATGGCGCCGGTGAAGCGGGTGCAGAAGCAGTGCTTTGAGATTGGCCTTCCTGCTCTATAGTGGCAAAACGAGCACACGGAGCGGTTTTGATAGCTGGTGCCTTAGTGGCTACCGTTGCGCTCACTTGGGGCAGCCCAGAAGCCTTTGAAGAGGGAGTCGAATCAATTCGCGTTTTCTTAGCGGGGGTTTGCTCGTCCGCTGGTCCATCTGCGCTGTCATGTTTGCGCTTGTTGATATTTTGCGTGGGTTGAGCAGATCTGACCGGAGTGTGGTGCGAGATCTGCTTCTGTGCTGTGACGGGCTTGACTGTAGCGCGCACCTCAGGTGAAGATGCTGGTGGTGTTGCTTGCCTAGCAGGTGCTGAATTCTGGCGAGGCTTGACTTCCTTTTTCGAGAAGGACTCAGTCGACTGAGCGACCCCCTTACCTTCAACAGGTGGTGGATCTTTCTTCGAAGCAGGCTTCTGCCGCGGCGCATCTTTCTTTGCTTTCGGTTTCTGGGCTTTGATCTTGAGCCCCAGCGCCTCGATAAGGTCTTCCCTCTTCGTTGCTAGATTACAGTCAGAACATTCCTCGAAATCGAAGACGGTGAACTCACAAGACAGTGTTGTCTTGGGATGTGGGCCCAAGGCTAATGTTTCCACCCTCTCGATGAACAGAGCAAGCTCGCCCCGAGAAGCACTCTTCACCTTCGAAACCTGGCCATTGGTGATATCTTTGGCGATGTCCACGAGGACCTGTCTGTTCTTCCCGGAGAGTTCGCTCGCTGATCGCGCGTGCAAGCGCTGTTGTCCAAACTCTCTCAGCGGGACATGCAGCCCGTACTCTTCAAAGTACGCAGGCGCCATCTTTTTCGGTGGGCTGGGATGGTTTGTAGGCGCCAAACTACGATTTTGATGACTGGTAGAAGGAGAAGTGGGAGCATGGGAGCATACAGCGCGTGGCTGCAGGGGCGTTTGGACGCGGGAAGTGCTTGTTTGGGACGACATTGTTGCAGTGCGTGGAAGGGGAACGAGAGAGGTTTGAGCAGGAGAAAGACATTGTGTTGCTCACGTACTTTGATATTCGCGAATAATTCGCACAATAGCTGGACCGTAAGTGAAGAGAAGCCTTACCTTGGACTGTCTATGGGTATACGGGACTAAGCCTCGGGGTCTTCATGTCGAACCGTGTCAAATAGCAACGACAACCATGGACGGCAGTCGGACCTTTGGATTCTGCCTTTAGCTCGCCATCATCCAGTGCTGTCACTTGGTTCGCAGGTATAGTGCCCTGGATCAGCGTGTGAACCACAGTCGAGTCCTTTCTGTGCCAGCTCTTTCGAACCATCCATACATGGAGCTTGTCAACAGTGTGTCGCCTTCGTGGCCCTGATGATATTGTAGGATGCGTTTTGTGCAATTGTTCAGTTTAGTGTAGTCAGCGCAGAGTCTATGATCTGTTCACAAGGATCTTGAACGATGTATAGAGGATCCAGATTGGATCGCGAGAGTCTATAGCCTGAACAAAGCTGCTATCGTGTGCTTTGTGTGCTCGCGTAGCAGGGATGAAGTTGGAAATAGGTTCCGCGACACGTGAGGCATGGCACCGACGCCAACTGCGGAAGAGCCGAGGCACGCCTCCAACTTCGGTCATGGTTTCGCGGCTCCCGGCCGTCCCTCTATCTTTCACAGCTGCGCATGACGGCGGTGCAGCGCAACAAGTAGCCAGCATGGTCCGCGAGGACCTTATCACGTCGGCGGTGTCCTGTGGGTTGCAGCACTCCATCAGAATGAATCCACGCTGATATGTCATAGTCCTCCAGGACCCGTCCGTAGCCAGCGCACCGGTCGAGAAGCGCATCGCCTTCCTCCAGTCGAAGAACCTCACACAAGAAGAGATTGACGTCTCGCTCGCCCGTGCCGCATCGGATGACCCCAGCCAGCCAGCCTCGCCGGCACCGCAGTACGCGCCACCGCCCAGCAATGCATACCGTCCTCCACCCGCAGCCCCGGCGTACGGCGGCGGCTACCCTCCACAGTACTGGCCGCAGCAGGCACCGCCTGAGTAAGCAGTCCAACACAGAGACAACCGACACCAGACTAACACCACCGCAGACCGCCGAAGCGTGACTGGCGCGACTACTTCATCATGGCGACGGTCATGGGCGGCGTCGGCTACGGCCTCTACTTCACAGCGAAGCGCTACATCCTGCCCGTCATCTCGCCCCCCACAGCGCCGCAGCTCGAGCAGGACAAAGCCTCCATCGACGAGTCCTTCAAGCGCGCCTTCGACCTCCTCGAGCAGCTCAACACGGACACACAAGCCCTCAAAGAAAGCGAAGAAGCACGCACCTCGCGCCTAGACACGGCCCTCGGCGAAGTCGAATCCGTGCTCTCCGCGCTGAAAGACAGCAGCAAGCGCCAAGGCGACGACAACCGCCGCATCGAAGACGACGTCCGCGGCCTGCGCGACCTGATCCCCAAGGCGCTCGACGCGCAAAAGGAAGCAAACGACACGCGCCTCAAGGAACTCAGCACCGAGCTCAAGAGCCTCAAGACGCTCGTTGGGAACCGCATGAGCGCCCCTGCACTGCGGCCCGCAAGCACGCCCAGCTATCCCGCCTACGCACAGAGCCAGACACCGGCGCCGACCAACGGGACGAGCTCGCCTGCGCCTGCGCCTGCGCCTGCAGACCAGACCACCAGCGCGCCAGCCCCGGCCTCAACCCAGACCCAGACTCAGACCCCCGCCATGCCCGG
The DNA here is from genome assembly GCA_039634465.1 of Didymella pinodella. Classification (NCBI taxonomy): domain Eukaryota; kingdom Fungi; phylum Ascomycota; class Dothideomycetes; order Pleosporales; family Didymellaceae; genus Didymella; species Didymella pinodella. The sequence continues at coordinate 1,450,987 of CP113347.1, read as the reverse complement.
CGGCGCGAGCCCCGGCGCTGCGAACGGGACCGCAGGGACCGCAGAGACCGCAGGCGCCGCCGACAAGCCCGTACAGTCCTGGCGCGGCACATCCGGGCGCGCGGCGATTCCCGCGTGGCAGCTGGCGGCCGCGAAGAAGAGCGAGGAGAGCGGCAAGGACACGAGCGCGAGCGGGACTGTGGAGAGCGCTGTGGGGAGCTCGTAGTTCGATGGAGCGGTGTTGGTGATCGAGGGTCTTGGGGAGGAGGGAGGCTGAACTGGCGATATGGCACGGATTGCGCTTAGAGTCGGGTGGACTTTGAGGAATGGAGCCAAAAACCATATCATCGGGGGAAGGCGTTGTGTTGTACAAATATGATGTAAATTCAGCCATGTCATGACTATCCCCGCTTCTCCAGCTTCCCGTTCAAAATCACTGTTGCTACCGCTCGTCTTTCCCACGCACCCTTCCACTCCCCCGCCGCCTTACTTGCTCCCGCTCACTATCCACACCAGTCCCCAACCCGCTATCCGTGAACCCACCCGGGTGGTCCACCCTCGGCAAGCTTGTCTCGAGCACAAAGTCATCCTCCTCATCATCTGCTTCTGCATCAGGTTCCGCGAGGGGAATATCCTCCAAACGAGTCTGCTCTTCCTTGACCTTAATCTTGACCCCAGGAGGCGCAGTGTAGCTCAGCGGCGCATGCTTCGAGAGCGAAGGAAAATCGCGCTCGGTATCGCTCGGCGGGTCAATCTCGCTCTTGACTTTCCTGGGCGAAGCCACACGTTCACGCTCGTCTTCTGGCGGCGCGGAGGAGGAGGACTCGGAGGAGGAGGCGAAGAGCAGACTCACCACCCCCCACGTCAGCACCACGACGCCCATCTCCGTTGCCCAGAACAGGGCTATGAATGCCACCGCGCTGGCGAGGCGGTACGTGTACATGACGCGCCGCAGCCCCTCGAGCCGCGCGACGATTTCCACGCGCGCGGTGTACACGGCTAAAGGGGATTTGCTGCGGAGTTGGAGGCGCAGCGAGGCCGGGGCTGTGGTGGGGAAGGACACGCCCTCCAGCATGGTGATGCGCAGGGTCTCGCTCTCGGTGCCGAAGCCCGTGAGGTAGAACGGGAGGCGGAGGAGGCGGTGCAGGTGCTCAGTGGGCCAGGAGCGGTATGTGAGGAGCGCGGGGCGGCGGGCGTGCGCGAGAGTCGTGGTCGGAGTGTTTGTTGCCTTGGAATCTTCGTCCCAGCCGAGCATGTTCTTGATCGCACCGCCCCCGCTGGGCGCAGGCGCGCGCAGCTCCAGGTCGAGCATCCAGTTCCCCGCGTCGAGGTTCGCGCGGCTGCGAGGCACGCTGATGTCGACGCGGACGTCGTATTTCTGCCGCGTGACGAGGCCGTGCAGGTCAGCGACGCCGTGTGGCCATTGCTGGCGGTCCTGCGCGGCGCCGTGGTCGAACTGCAGGTACACGGGCACCGAGAGGCCGCGGACGGGGATGTACGAGTAGTAGAAGGATGTGTATGCGATGACGGCGGCGGCGAAGAGGAGGGTCGAGGTGATGAGGAGCAGGAGCGTGCGTAGGTAGGTTCGGAGCAGGGGGGGAGAGGCTGCGACGCGCAGAGGGAAGAGGAGTGTGTCCTGGAGACGTCAGTGCTCGAGGTTTTGGTGTGCGCGGTGTGCGCGGTGCTGTCTGCAAGCGTCGCGAGTGGTGTGCACTACATACTGCGGCCGTCTGCGCGAGCGACTGCTGCTCGTCGTGCTCCTCCTGGGAGTCGTCCATGGTGGACACGTCCATATCGTGAGGCGTGTTGACAGGACGTCGCCCATCACATGAAATCCATCGGCGAGTGACGTCGGTGTTCGACCTCGGAAGCACTGTGCACGCGCTAATGCAAGCGCCTTCTTCACCCAGCACCCGCCTGCGCAACCTGCAGGCACACGAACGGGAGGCTTGTGCGCTTGCCGATCACTTCCACCTGAGACAACCAGGGACAACCAGGGACCGCATGGCGCTGTGTCATCATTCACGTCTTGTTTCATATTCCTTGGAAGCCAAATGTGCGAATCGCAGTTTCATTGCTATGGAGAGACACCATCATCAGCTGATCATCCTACACGGGAAACAGCACTCCTCCACCAGCCTGAACTGAACTCCATGTAAGGAAAGCCCGAGCAACCTGCGACCTGACGCCCGGAAGTGATTCCTCAACCTCTAATCCTCCAGCCTGCCCGGCGCACAACTGAACGCCAGTGGAAGAAAACCCGTCACATCCTCCAAAACATGTGGTATCATCCAGAACAATCTCAAACTCGAGAGCCGACCAAGACATGGACCGAAACTAAAATCACTGTAGAGAATGGACGCCTGACAATAAAGGCTACAAACAAGAAAAGAGAGAAATGAACAAACTCGCTGAACAACCAAATGACCTCTTCCAACTTTTCATCCAGTCCATCTGGACTAGACGGTACCCATGTACTTTTGGTAGATATGCAAATGCATCGGTCCATCATGGCCACATGGCCCGAGTAGCGGCAAGGAAATAGTCGTGGGTATCGTAACGTCGTTTGGGCGTCTGCCGAGAGACACCCACACATCCTCCGTAAATCCCCGTCCTTCTTCCGCCTTCTCTACCGTCCAACTCATGTGGAATTAGATTACGCGTCGTGTGTAGTTACCTAAGAAAAGGTGCCCATCTTGGGTGGCGGGCCGTGTGGGCGACGGGGCGCCGCCATCGAGCCATGCGTCTTGTTGACCAGTGGCGAGCTCTGCGGGATGCGACCCATCGGAGACTTTGCCATTCTGTTTGACTTCGACCGCTTACGAAGGGGTGTGATGAGAGCGTCAGCAGACTTGCCAGACCGGACAGGCCGATTGACAGCGTTGCGAGCCGTTGGGTCCGAAGGCAGCGAGGCGACATCGCGGTACCGGTTCTGGTTGTTGCGAAACGCGGTGACGACCCCGCGGTCGAAGTGCTCGAGCAGAACATCTGACTTGGTCCTCTTGCGATTGCCAGGAGTCTCCTCCACGGGGGTTGCCTCGACGGATCGTCCACCGTTGGCCTGAGAGGCACCAGGCGTCGTTGGGGCATCGGTCTCTTCGCCATCGTCCTCCATGTCGCTGTTGTCAGTATCGTCACCAAAGTCCATGAAGTCGTCAATCTTGAGCTCATCCTCGTAATCTTCAGAGTCGAAGTCTTCGTCATCGTATGCGTCTAGGTTGCCATCTCCGCCTAGGCTGACGAAGGGATAGAAAGCCTCAGGGGGGCCAACGTTGTCGTTGCTGAAGAAGAAGTCACCGTTGCCGGGAGCAGATCCAAAGATGCCAGTGAGCATGATGTCCGTAGTGCTGAGCGCGTTGTTCATAGCCTCGGCTTCGCTATCGGAGACGTTGGCAAACTGGGCGAGCGAAGCTCGAGGGCTGTTGTTAGCGGTACTGCTCGTGCTGCTGTGGGTACCATTGATGGGGATCCACGGGATCTGCTGAACGCGGGGGCGGTAGAAGGTAACAGTCTTTGTAGCTCTATTGGTAATGGCGATCGCTGCGTTCGACTCCTTGTGTACGAAGACACCTCGCATGGGAGGGATCTGGCGGCCTGTCGGTCGGTTGCTCCGTGCAAATGGTTTGGGAGTGCCGGCTCTAGATCCTGGCGCAGACTGCGGCTGCTGTAGTACAGACTTCTTGGATAGCGGCGTCTGCGGAGGAACGTCGGAACCAAAGTCTTCCTCGTCAGTAGTGTCGCCCTCGTCGGCTGCGGTGGTCTGTTAGTGACGGAGACAAATCTGATGCAGGTCAATGTCATACTTTCATAACCGCTAGAGCCGGCAGACGACTCGTCATCGGAGTCATCGGCCTGCATGATGCGGCCTTCATCGTGGTTGAAGTCCCAGTAGGAAGCATCAGACATGGGAGAGCCTACGTCGTCGCCATCATCGTCGTTCTCAGCCTCCATCAGCTGCGTCACAATAGGTGGCAATTTGTCCTGTTCAAGGAACAGATCTGGAAACATGCTGCTGTCGAGTTCTGAAGACTCGGACTCGGAATCTTCGGATACTTGAACCTCATCATCAAAGCGGACACGCTTCGTGGAACTGTCTGAGTACTTTCTCTTGGCAGCTGGGTCAGGTGATGCAGGTACAGCCTCTGGTTCAAAGAACTGGGCAAAGCCATAGTCGCCTAGGCCGGTCATAAACGACCCGCTGAGAGGTGCATTGAAGATGTCATCACTCGCAGAGCTCTCAAGGCTGGGCCGGCGAGCATCACGAAACTGATTGAGTAGAAGTGTAGCCTGTTGCTCCTGCTCATGTGCGATGAAGTTCTCCTCTTGTTGTTCAATATCGAGGTCATCGTCGTCAGGGATCAAGTTGACTCCGCTGTAGTCTTCATCATCGCTATCAATGGCGTGCTCATTTGTGTCACTCTGGTAGGTCAGAATTGGCTTGTGGCTCACGTTGCTGAGCTTCTTTGCCATCTTACGCCTGGGAAATACTTCTTGATCGGTTTGTTCATCTCCGAAGAGGACCGATGTGCTTGAGAGATTGCTGAAAGTGCGCTTCTTGTTTTGCATCAACAGCTGATTCACTGGGTGCTTGCTGGGAATGAGCCCAGTGCCGTTCGAGAATGTCTCGTCATCGTCCTTGTCGGTTTCGTCGTCGACAGGCTCGATGCGGATTGCGGGGCCTTTGCCCTTGCCTTTTCCTTTGCCGCGACCGCGGTACGCTGCGAGTGGTATATCATCATCGGTCTCGTCGTCGTCTTGAAGAGTGGCGCTGTCATCGTCCTCATCTTCGTCTGAGGCTTCTTCCGTCACGGCCTGCCCGTCACCGCGGCCTTCGCTTCTGTGAAGACTGTTTGGCGTGGCGTTTGAGCTAGAGGCCCGCTGTGTACTGAACCGGGGCTGACCGGCAGAATCGGGTACGAGCTTGTGATTTTGAAGGTGCTCCCCACCAATCTCGCCCGAGACGGTTCGAGGTTTCGCAATGTGTGCCATCGTGAGATATGAATCCTTTCAGCTGAGATCGTTCGAGGGAGATGAAGGAGGGGTCCAAGGGTCGAGGGAAGGGTCGGATGAGGTGGGAGAGAGGAATTCGGTGAGGTCCGGGGGGAAAGCGTATAACGGCGTCGTCGAGTATGTTGTAGCAGTTTGCAAGGCTCTTCAACTATGTAGAGTCTTTGCGGGTTCGTCGGTGTTCGAGGGCTGAGCCGGCAGAACTGACAAATGCAGTATGTATTCAGTGCAGGCCGGACGAATAGCAATGGATTGAGACGGCTGTGAGCAGTTCGTGCTTCACGCAGTCGTAGGTTGTATCGTTCGTTGAGGTTGAAGTATCCTGAGTTGGCTGAAGGGCCCGCAAACTTTCACGAGCCCTCCAGAAATTTAGCACTCAGCGATTGCCTGCGGCATTGTCTCGACGAAGATAAATATGGATGTAGTGTTGAAAAGGTGTCTTTGGGAGTTATCCTGTACGACTTTGGGTGTAGGCGGGGAGAGAAGGGCAGGCAAAAGCAGACGACTTTTTTGGGCGGAGACTGCCAGCGCCAAGCGGCTAGCGGTGAGGAACGACCGGGGGGTCCAACACTCTGGTCGGGAAAGAGCGACCGATCCAAATGTGATGACTCCCCTGTGCATCACGCCGCAGCAAGACTCATAGTGGGCTTGAATAAAGACAGCGCATTGACTGGTCTGTAGGCAGCCGTCTCGTAGGTGTCACTCATCAACTCAAGCATCACGGCCTCCATTGAATGATGAACGAGGCACTGCGCAGCTCGTGTGCACATCGCAGGAATGCCCCACAGCACCCAAACCTTGAGCTGCAGAAAGCACGCAGCGATGAGGCAGCGAGGCTAGAAAAGAGTATCAGTACCGGACTCTCATTGGTCAATGGAGGTACACGAAGCTGGCGACAAGCATCCTTGCCGCGAACAGCAGCCCGCGTAGATTGCCTGCTGCGCGATGCACTCCGTCAGCGTCTCTGCATTCGTCGCATTTGAACATCTTCAATATCTCTACGGCGACGATCAAGCTATTTACCCGTGTTGCGCAAGCACAACTGAATCTCAACCCCTCTGGATGCGCTTGACGTCGATATTCTGCCCCTCCACCCAGCGCTCCCAGCTAGATCGATACGCATTGGGCTGTTGGCGCCGCGTGAAAAGGCGGTCTGCAGTGAAAACGAAGCCATGCAAAACGTAGCGGGCCGTTGCTGTTGTGTGACGAAAGAATCCAGACCCGGCAATTGGTCGACACCCTTCGCGTTCGACATCCTCGGATGAACGCATGTTAGGTGCGACTTTTTTACGCCATATTGCTGAGTCTGTAGTGGTGCACAGCATGTGCGTACGTAGACCAGAACCTCCTTGGCCGAATCCCCTCGAGGCATGAGGCTGAGGTATTTCCCTTTGAAGCCACAGAATGCAGCCGTTGGTGGATCTCTGAAAAGTGGTGCTTGCAACCGTGATTCGATTTTCTCCCGAGTCCGCGCCTGATCTTCACACGACCTGCATACCTCGCTCTTCTCATTGGCTGATCTGTTTTCCTACGTATCTAGGGGACGCGTTCCCATTCGCTGGTCGTCAAGCATCTAACGCGCAGGACCGCAGACTAGCCGCGACGAAATCTGCAATTTTCTGCACGATGATGCTGGAATAGTAACAACAGCGGAGGATTCAATGTCGCGCAAGCACGGTGGTCTGGGGAAATTGACAGGTGTCGTGATACAAGTGGGGAAGGGCAGTGGAGAAACATGCGCGTAAACGCCATCAGGGACTTCAATTGCATTCATTTCGGAGAAACGTCTCAAGTAGCCCACCACGTGCACTCGGCAGCAAGACAAGGTTGAAGAAGGAAGGTGGTCAAGTGTTGTCAGGCGGGCGTTACGCAATTGCCATGTTCAAGTCTGGTACGCTACGTGCAAGATGCCGTTACAGACCGTGCTCTGCGGCTTCGTTCTGGCCAATAGCAGGGCGTACTTTCAGAGCCTCAAGCTCGGCGAGCTTTGCGAGGCTGCCCAGATCACGGATGATGTCCTCGTAGTCGCTGCCTAGACAGTACAAAAGTCGAGCCGCCCATCGAAGCGTATGGCGCGCTTGATCACGCGTAGGAGCTGGCGTATCTTTTCCTTCCTGACTCCACTGCTCCACTTCGCTTTGCACCTTCCGTAAGATGGCCCAGATCGTCTGGCGATTCGGGAGAATTCGACCCTGTAGGACCAGCTTTGCACCCGAGGCTTGGTCGATCTCTATGTTTTCAGGGAGGGCTTCGGCTTCCTCTGCTCTGCTGTAACGATACTGAGACATGGTCGGTACTCCTCCTGGGGCTCTGAACGGCTCGAATTCTTGGCCGGGTGGATAGCACCATTGCTCGACGAGCAATCTTCCTTTCCTGCTGCCATACCGGTCCAGTACGCCGCCAAGTATCTGATTGAAATTGTCCGTAGAAAGCCGAATGTTGTGTCGGGACGAAGAGTTCAGGAACTGCGAGCAGTAGGCCCTCCATGCTTCATCGACCGTAGAGAGTATGGCGAGCGTACAGTTTAGCTCATTGCGAATGTTGCTCAAGATGAGGTCCTCCCAAGTAAATAGCATGTCAGAGAAAGCATTTTTTGCCTCAGCAGCTTCGTTCTCACTGCCACCAGATGCACGCAGGAGCTCGGCGGCGAAGCTGGTCAAGATGCTCGGTCGTGGTGCCCAGGTGCGCAAGCTGAGCGCATGCTGCTGCATACTACGAACAGCTTTCCATCGATGGAGTCTGACTTGGCTGCGAAACAGCGCCGTCAACAGCTCGTTAGGCATGCGTTGCTGATTCAGCTTGGGATCGAACTCGCTCGAGTTCTTGATTATCTTCAAGACAATATTGTTATCGCCCGCCAGTGTGCCAAAGCGAACAAGGGAAGGAGCGATATTGCGATGGCCATACAGACCTTTGTGTATCAGTGGGCCATCGAGGTCTTTTGAGTGGACGAACCAATTTCCAAGCTCGTACATCTCAGCATCAGTCAAAAGATCCAACAGCTTCGCAAGCAAAGGTACTGGAAGGTTCGTCTCAAACGACGGAAACTCGATCGCTGCTGTCCGACTCGTAAAAGGCTCGGCCTGGCGTAGGGGGACACGTTTCAACGTCTCGAAGAATTGTTGCAAAGACTTTTGCTTGTTGTTGTCGGCGTGTTGCTGGAGCATGTTGAAGGCCTCCATAGTTCCTCGGGCGTCTCCAGTGCTGATGAAGGCTCTCATGGCCCGGTGCAGCAGGCTGAGCGGAGCGGTTGTAGGTTCGAAGAAATACGGCACTTCATCGTCGGCTGCAGGTGAGGCATTTGCCGAACCCACTTCTGTGCCAAATTCTGCGGCCAAGTTGAAGAGGCGGAGCAGTAGTGCTGGCCGTATCTGAGGAGCAAGACCGCCTGACTCTAGTAATCGTGTAATGACTGAATCCCAAGCTACCGACCCAAGACTGAGGTTGTTGGCCTCGAGAAAGTCCTTCAAGGTCTTAATGTGATCGATGAGGATCTCTGGGTTTGTCCCGCGCGTTCCGACCCCCAAGCGCATCTCATTGATGAGGGCATCAATGAAGGCGGTAACGACCTCGCTGCTCACAGTTCTCCGCGTACGGGCACGATCCTCAGCACCTGCAGCAGCATCTCCACGCATCGGGAACAGTCGCCACCCTTCCGAAGCAGATGGCGCACGCTGTTGCTCTGCTTCAAGAATCTCACGCCAACTGATCAGGCCCCAAGAATGATCGCCCTGTCTCGCAGCTAGTTGTTCAAGAATGAAGGTCCCGTCGCTGGTCCAACCGCCATGTAGACATGACCAGAGCACGAGTTCCAACCACAGCTCTGGTGCGATCTCCGTAATCTCCACTTTATACCGCGAGCCGGGCACTTCGTGGCCCAGAAAGTATGAAGCTTTGCCACCGTTCTGCGCGGCCTTGACGGCTGCTTCGTGCGCCTTCCAAGATGCATCTGACAACGCAGTCAAGATCTTCGAGGATAGCATGTGCAGCGTGGGCGGCTGGTGTAACGCGTATTTGTCGTCATGTGGGCGGAATGTGTAGACCGAGTCGGGCATGAAGCCAATGTGATGCAGGTACGCAATTATCTCCAAAATACGCGACATGATGAGGCTCTGCCCGGCCTTGTCCTGCTCAGGAGCAGCGAGGATCATGGCGCCCAAACTCCTCCACAGCTGGCCCAGAGCGCGTTTCACAATCAAGTGGCGCTGATTAATCGAGTCGGGGGCTTCTGTCAGCTCGCGCAGAGAGACGTCAAGCTTTCGTCTCGGCCGTGTGCGTTCGAGGCGGACGGGGTTGTTCGTCAGGGCGTCTAAAGATTCGCCGTCGGGAAAAGCATAGGTGACGTCGTCGGCAGGGTCGTAACGTGTTGAGGGTTCAGTCGACTTTTTTCCACCCTCTGCAAGCTTCTTTGCGATCCAAAGCGCAGCCTGCCACCGTCCTTGGACCAGACCGAGATGGCTCAAGATGTCATGTCCTGCATCTTGCGCCTTGTTGACGAACATAGCCAGGTCGAACGTAGTGACTGTCACCGATACATCTGGCACCATGGGCGATCTCTTCTCCCTGACATCCTCTGGAAGAAAGGGCTCAATGGCGGCGAGCCAGAGCTTGATGTCGCCGCGTTCATTGCGTGGCGGTGTGCGAATGCGAGTCTCTAAAGGGGTATAGGTGTGTTTTGGAGGATAGACGTATAAGATCGGATCGCTTGGTGCCTGGGTCGAAGTGTGAGGTGCAGCGCTCTGCGGTTTGGATCGACGTTTCGCTGAAGTGAAGGGGCGTTTGGAGCTTCGAGACAGCGCAGGGACAAGGAAAGCGGCGACAGAATGGGAGGCAGCGGGGCCACGGGTAGACGGACGGAATGCCTGTGTCAGGGCGCTGCGAAAGCATGTGTGTGCAGTGCTCATTGATGGAGAAGCAGCCGAAATGGTGAGGGTCGACGCATGCGCGTGAGGCGCGGGCTGGTGGCTGGGTAACTTTTTCCATGACGCTGACGACTGGCCGTTTAGCGCCCGCCGTACTAAGTACGGGTGACGATTCAGCCAGCCGAGGTTTTACAGCGGGCGAGGATCCCCAGCTTACCTCGCCCCGGTGGCACAGGAGGTATAGACGCGGCACAAGTCAGGTTTTACATGTTTAAAAGGTAAGATACAGATGCAGTTTGATATAACGCTTGAAGAGCTTTCTTTCGACGACAGGTGGACGGACTATTACATGGACGAGATTTCGAAACACTCAAAAGACCGAATCATTCTTCAGAGCATCGCAAATCTCCCCTCGAATCGGAGCTGGAGATGGTCACTTCTGGTGAGTCACTTTTGGTGGAGGCAATTGCAAAGCGATGTTTGTAAGGAATGCAAGGGGACGTTGACGCTAGCCCAATCGGTGACGTCGGCGACTGAAGCAGGGTCCCATGTGAAGCTGCTCTCCCCACCCAGCCGAGGTTCCACAACGGGCGAGGATCCCCAGCTTTCCTCTCCCCGGGGGCTCCTCGACCACAACAACAACAACAACAACAACAACAACAACAGTCGGACGTCCCGCAAACAATGGTCGTTGCCTCTCGACATGTCGTCCTCGAGCGCACCGCCCCCGAGCTCGCAGCCCCCGCCGCCGGGTGAGAAGGAGAAGATAGACCCTATTCTGCGCAACGCCCTGCGCTACACCATCAGCGCGCGAGAGTACCAGCTGCTGCACCAGTACCTGCTGTCGCGCGCCCCGGCCGTCAGGAAGCGCTCCATCACCCCGCGCCGCTACGATGCCATTGCCAAGGGCCCCGACGACTACAACGTCGCTGCCGTGCGCGCGGCCCTGCGTCTCGGCTTCGCGACCCTCGCCGGCCTGAAGACGTGGGAGCTGGTCCAGGCGAAGCTGCTGGCGCGCGGAGCAGTGCAGCCCCGACGCCCGCCCAGGACGCCCGTGTGGAAGTCGCCCAACGTCCGCCTGAGCAGCTCGCTCGCGCTGATTCTGCTCTTCCACCGCCTCCTGCGCCGCTTCTTCGTCCGCCTGCGCGAGAGCCTCCTCAGCAGCGAAGCCCGCTCCTTCCGGAAGCGCAACCCGCGCGTCTCCCGCTCGCTGACCTCGCGCATGGCGCCTGCCATTGGCTCCAGCTTGGCCGGCTTCTTCCTGGCCGTCTATCCCGGAGACCAGCTGCGCGTCACCATGGCCATCTACATCTTCACACGCGCCCTCGAGTTCGCCTACAACTACCTCGAGGACCGCGGCTACTTCACCAACAGACCCTCCTGGTTCGGTTCCTGGATGCTGATGCCCGTTGCCTATGGCCAGCTGCTCCACGCCTTCGTCTTCGACCGCGACTGCTTCCCCGCCGGCTTTGGCAACTTCATCCTGGGCAACTCGCCAGAGTACGTCCAGCAGCGCCCTGCAGACCTCCCGCCGTCAGTGCGCTGGCCCGGCACCTACGACATCGTCGACGGGCTCGCCGAAATCTCCAAGCAGCGCTGGCCCCCCTTTGTCTCTCCCATCCTCTTCCCCACAAAGGACACCCTCCCCAGGAGCCTTCTCGCCATCGCTCCCATCACCTCGCCCGCCCACCCAGCCATCAAATCCCTCTCCTGCGCGCTGCTGCACCCCCAGGACCCCTCGTGTCTGCGCACCTACGTCCAGTACTGGATCCAGGCTTTCCCAAAAGTAGCCCGCTTCTTCACCATCTTCTTCACCGCCATGAGCCTCGCCCGCTACAAGGTCTTCCTCGCGTCCCCCTCGGCTGCCCTCAACAAGCTCGCAAAGAGCATCCTCCGCATGTCGCTCTTCATCTCCGGCGCCATCGGAACGAGCTGGGGCTCCATCTGCCTCTTCCAGAACATCTTCCCCCGCAGCTTCCTCCCCACCCAGCGCTGGTTCCTCGGCGGCTTTCTCGGCGGTCTTTGGGCGTTTCTGGAGCGCAAGGGCGGGAGAGGCAATTTCTTGTACTGCACTCGCATGTCGATTGATTCCGCCTGGAAGGTCGGCGTCAAGAGAGGCTGGTGGCGTGGTGTGGCCAATGGAGATGTGCTCTTGTTTGTCCTGAGCTTGGCCACGGTCAATGTGCTGTATGAGATCTCCCCGCGATCCGTCAGCAGTGGTGTTGCCCGTAAGGGTTTGGGCGTGCTGAGGGGCGAGGGCTGGGTGGACAGGGCGGTTGTGTCTGAGGGTGACGATGGGAAGGACTGACGATGATTTATGACAGCGATTACGAAATTTGTTGCTATACTAACCTACTTCTACTCACCCAATATTGTTACTATAACACCTTCCACCTTTTTTATACATGTTTACGTGGTGACAACTCACAACTTCGACTCCGCCTCGTCGTGCTTCCACCCAGGCATATCAGCAAGATCCTTCGCCCACGCCGCCCTCCGCGACTTCAACGCATCGCCCGTCCCCGGCCGCCACCTCCAAGCCTGCTTCAAATCCTCCGCCAGCGTCCCCTCCAGCAGCTCCACCACATGCCTCCCAATACTGGGCAGCAACTTAAACGAGTGCCCACTGTCCCCCGTCGCCAAAAAGAAATTCCTCCACGCCGGATGCTCGCACACCAACAGCGCCGCATCCGCTGTATCAGCACACCAGCACAACCGCCGATTAAACAGCGGCCGATCCACGAACCGCGGTAGCAACTTCCCCACCGCCCTCCGAACACTCGCCTCCGACGCATCAGGGTACGTATCACTAGGATGCATCGCATGGCTCCTCGGCACACTGACACGCTGCGGCTCCTGTGCACCGAACGGCGTGACGGACTTGAACCGCGTAAACCCTGGAAACTCATCACACACCTTCACCACGCCCTCCTCATCCGGCTCGAAAAAGAACCCATAATCCCCGTGATACACAACCGGCGCGTCCTTGTACAGCGCTGCTTCGGAGGGAGAAAGCGAAAGATGCGCATACACCCACGCCTTGCTCACACACTGCCCCTGCAGGTCTACTAGCGAGGGACTCCACGCCCCGGCCGCGAGCACGACTTTATCTGCGACGTACCTCGCGCCGCTCTTGGCTTGCACCCCGATACAAACCCCGTCCGCGACTAGCGGTGCCGTAAACGTACCTGCGTCGCCAGACGCGAATCGCACGCCGGACTGTGCGAGGAATTTACCGATTGCGTTGAGTGCTTTAGCAGCAGCGAGCCAGCCGCCGTCGTCGCTGTATATCGCTTTCCACCCAGCGATCTGGTCGCGGTCCAGCAGCGGTGCCTTGGCGAGAATATCATCTTCATTGTCGAGCCAGCTTGTCGTCGTTTCCAGCCCCGCATTAGCAGAAACCAAGGCCTCGTAGGAAGCCCGCAGGCTTTCCACCCCCTCGCCGTGCGCACAGTCCAACTTCAACTCATCAGCACTGCACCACTACCATCTTCTTTGAATCTCACTCACTTACCCTCCCCGTGTTGTGGAAAAACGGCGCAAACAGCTCGTCCTCCCTCCACATTTCCCGCGCTTCCAGGCTGAGTTGCAGATCTACTGGGTTTCGCACGCGGATACTCATTATTTTGTTCATGTCGTTGCCGGCGGATTGCAGGGAGGGGATGGGGTGGGTGTCGAGAAGGGTGATGTTGGAGGGTGTGTAGCCTGAGCGGATGAGGTGCAGGGCTGTTGAGGATCCTAGTGTGCCGCCACCGCCGATGATGAGGACGGTTATGGTTGAGCGGGTGGGCATGGTGGAGGTGTGGTTTGGTCTTTGTGTTTTGGTCTGGTGGTACCAAGCTGGAGATGGGTTATGTCGGGCTTCTTATCGGTCGCGAGATGTTGGAGTTCGACTGTTATTCTTGCTCGATGGGGTAGATGAGTGATAGCGATGTGGATCTCGTCTCGCCATGAACTTAACGCCTTTGATAACACAGAGATGATCGGTTAAACACCCCGGTCACTCGTCGGAGGTAATGTGACTGGCGAACTGTTGCGATTACCTCTTTGAGTAAGCGCCTGGTGGGTCCTCCACGGGCATCGACTTCCAGCTTCGATATCAGCGATATCCCGTTGTGCAACAAACCTCGCAGCTACACAGCATCGCTATAGTAGCAGCTCACCTTCTAAACTCCTGATGATCCATCTCGCCCAGCAGCCACCGAACCAGAGGCTTCGTCTCAGCCTGAAGATCGAGCAGTCGACGGGTCGACGTTAAACCCCCATCGGCCCGCGGACCTTTTAACCCTGCCACCGTCTGCACAACCCCACACACAAGCCTCGCACACCGCCGCTAACGCAGTCTTGACATCTCCCACCCGTCTTAGCGACTTCCAAACTGTTCAGATTGCCTCTCTGGGCACAGGCTTGCTTGACCCCTCCCACGGGCTTGTCACCGAGCGCGTGGACTGCGCGACTCCACAGCGTCTATCAACCGTCGATTACCCCGGCTTGGTGTACACTAGCGGATCCACTGATAAGTAGCTTGTATCGACAAGGTGAGGATGGGGGGTGGGCGGATTGATACGCGGTGGTATAAAGGGCCATGTGCTTTCCTTGGTGATGGCTAGGTTTAAGC